>JAXCHB010000025.1:0-1345000 GCA_036926305.1 Uropetala carovei
CTAGCCTTATATTCATTTGTTAAGAAATGTGAACTATGTAGTATTATGGCAGGCGTATACTCAAGTAACGTACGAATTTTACCAAATCATTACAGCCGTTTAGAGAAAAAAATCAAATTATTGTTAAAGTTGCCTAAAATAAACTAACCTTATATTCATTTTTTGAGAAATGTAAACTATTCGGTATTATTTGAGACGTAAACTCAAGTAACTGTACGAAATTTTATCAAAACCGTTATAGCCGTTTTTGAGAAAATCAAATTGTTGTTAAAAATGCGTAGAATAAACTACTCTTAATTATTGATCAATGTCAACCATTTATATGTATACTCTGCTCAGTATGATAAAATATCTAAATACGAGATTTTATTCATTTTCGCGGCACCGTTAGGCTCTAGAGCCAGTAACAGACAGACAGACGGCATTGCGAAAACCACTTTTTCGGATTCAGCGACACCTAAAACGTATATTTCCGCAAAAATCTCGAGATCGAATTTTTTCGCGATTACAATACTTTCTCAATATACTTCATATATGAGAAAGTAAAAATCGCTTGAGGTCGACTGCGTACAGTGACACAATCATAATTTCTACTATGGAATTTTTTAAAATTATTGGATGTCATAATTTATGGCATATAAGCGTCCCATTCGTGATTTATGATGTTTAAATGTTCATAGAAAGGGAATTTTTATTCATCAATGCGAGACTATTTCCTAAAATTACTAAATATTTTGTTAGCTTACCGCAACGCCGAGTTTCGGTCGATATTGTTTCTTTTATTAAATTTAAATTAAGTAGTAATCCACATCTTCTAATTTCTTCGTGAAAACAATCTCATTTACTGCGATTAATGAATAATAATAATAAAATTTATCGTGTAATCTATTTACATGTAATACGTATCGTTTTCACATGATTTATAACTGACGAACCTGAAATAAAAATAACATCCCACATATCATTTACGATCAATCATCCTCGATTTCTATTTCATTCTTTTTAATATCATTTTATTATCTCTTAGTTCTTAGCCGTTTGCTGTAATATGTTATATTTTATTTCTTCTCTTTCTCTTTAATTATGGATTTCCCATGGGGTCATATAGATAATAAATGGCATTTAAGCCGCCGAATTGTCTTTGAGAAGTTTAAAAATATGCACTTAGACCTTTCGTGAAAGGATTCGAGAATAAACTTATGAATTTAATTGCTAACGCTTTGTTTTAAGAAGGTGTTGTTGGAAGAGGTAACGATGAAAGGGCTTTTTACATTGAAAAGCCGGCGGCTGATTACCGGAAGAGAAACTTTTTTTCCCTTCCGTGAACTTTATTGTTACATTTCGTCCACGGCGCCTCTGTAGGATAGTGACTTCAAATCCGCCGCTGTGTTCTCTTTGACACATAAACGAGGAGTGTTTTCCCGTTTTAATTTTTTTAACCGCTTACGGGAAAATGTTCGAGCCAACAAACAACAGCTGGAGGAATACAAAGAAATGTTTTTTTTATTAAAGTAAGGCCAGTACCATTACGAGGTGTTTCTCTCTCCGCAAGCAGTTTGCGTTCTCCCTATACTTGGCCCATGCAAACGCGTATGGTAACCCAACATATACATTGGATAAGAATAATTTTTCTTACATATTTCCTACGAGTTTGAAAATAGATTTGTAGTAAAGCTTAATTTATAAATGAAGATTCACCATAAAGAGGGAACTCATGTATTTTTTCATTGGCCAATAAAAAGGATAGCAGAGTATAAATCGCGATGCTTACTTGTCATTCCATTACGTATATATGTAAACAAATTAGGAAAGTGTACAACGTATCAAAAATGGGCGCGTTTCTTGCAGTGGAGTATTAGAAAGAAATGATATGCTTGTACGTAAGGAAAATAGAGTTTTAAAGTTCTTTTCCTCATCATAAATAATCCATTTTCTTCCTATTTAATAATATTACATGCTCACATAAGGAAATTAGACGTTTGTTTGTACGAATGTTTATGTTAGCAACAATGAGGAAGTAACCATGCAAGAAATGTTCCAAGTTCAACTCGAATTAAGACATTTTTCTTTGATTTTCTCGATAATGGCTACTCCTACGATAAAAATAAATAGAAAGGAAATACTATTATTTACCAGTTCTACAACTTTTATTTGAAAAATATTTTGATATGAGCAATACTTTACGAGATATGACGAAAATTTAATTTTTTATCACCAGTAAAGTGGTACTTCTGATTGGCGTACGTGATTTATTTTTGAGATTTTCTTATTATATTTTATAGTAAGTCCTTAATATCAAATTTCATGAAAATCCGTTAGGTATAAGCCGAGAACGAACATGCGCACGGACGATAATAGGCGCTCACGCTGGAAGCGAAACGCGCCTAAAAATCGAATCTCCGTCCGGATGCCTGTTATGTCCTGCGGTCATAATGATTTTTAGAGCACTTTCGGTTGCAGTTAATAACTGAAAGAGCAGAACGTTTCAAATCATACTTCGGCAAAAACGCAGATGTCGTCGGTATTGATTCACAGGCAGCAAATCTTAAAAATGAATATTTTCCAATTCTCTATCAAAGAACCCTCTGAGTATGGCTTACTTTTTAACGTAAATGCGCATGTTTTCCCCCAAATTTTTACGGTCACCGGCGAAATAGGTTTTCAACAGTAAACTAACGGTTTTGATTGATCAGAAGACGATTCTGAAGAAGATATTTAAGTAGCATTTAAAATTCAAACTGGTGCAGTCGTAAAGAGTTATAAATTCGGTTGTCTTTTACTTCTTGGAAAAGTTAATCTTCGTCGTTGGTATTTCCGAGAACGCAAAACAAACGAAAATCTAATAACAAGGAAAATTCCGATGCAAGCATTTTACACTTTCGGTACGCCACGCCAATACTTTTCCCAAATAAACGTATCGCTTCTTCTACTGCTCAACCTTCAATTTCAATCATAACGACTCCGTGAGTGAAGAAGTCTGACATATTCCGTTCGCTACATGCGAATAAAAACATGAAAAATTAGCGATTCGATACTATGAATAAAATTGGAAAAATACCTCCAAATCACCGTAAAGGCGGTACTTAGGTGCCAAGGCACAGAAGACTCGCAGGATCACTCAGGACGCGCGTTTCGACAGCAACGCTGTCATCTTCAGCACTGTCAAAGTGTGTAAGGTTGGGCGGAGTATTTATACTATTGTTGACCATTAGAGAAGTAGGGGACAGGAAAGGGAAAGGTGTATCGATAGTTAACTGAAATAAAGGGAAGAGGGGGATAGGGCCAGCGTCGTTATTCATTATCTTGTTTTGGTTATGGTGTATGTAAAGGCTTTCATAGGCATCTAGTTTGTTTTCGTTGGTGACCGTTTTTAGAAGTTTTAAATTTTCCGTTGTGATAGGATGATGGCAGGTGTTGATATGAGATGCCACACTGGACTTGTCTATTCTGCTGTTTCTGTAATGGGCTAATTGTACCGCCTTTACGGTGATTTGGAGGTATTTTTCCAATTTTATTCATCCTGTCTTCACCGTGTCTCGTGAGTTCTTCATTTTATTGATTCGATACTACATTAAAAACACCGTCGACACATAAATCATTCTCTTAAAAAAAAAAAAACTGCCATTTTCTAGCAAAACATCACGAAATACGTCGGTCGTTCCTTCCGGAGCGGTAACGCGGAATGATTTAAGCCGCATCTTGAGAGGGAGAGATTGGACCTATATTACCCCGCCGCACAATGAGGTTTCACCTCTCTCTCTCTCTCTCCCTCTTTCCCAACCCTTCTTTTCTCGGGCGAAGTGACGCGAACAAGAGGTTTAAGATCTCGTTCTCCCGGAAAAAAGGTTTTTTATTGTGGGAGAAGAGAAGGGAGTGGGATGCGATGCGCAAGTTGGTTAGGATAGGAGGATAGGGAAAGACGAAGGAGGAGGATATCTCCTCTGAGTTCGAAACCGTGGAAAAAAGAAGAAGAATGGATGCGCTCGGGGAAGTGGAGTTTTTAAAGCACTTCTTCCGTTCGACCGAAGCCACTCGTCGAAACTACGTTACAATTGCTCGACTTTTTTCTTTTTTATTTGGCCGAGAAATCGGTCAGTGGCTGGATATGGATGGAAAGAGGAAAGGGAGTAAAAGAGAGAGAGAGAGGGGAGGGAGAGGGGGAGAGGGGGGATAGAGAGGGGAAGAGAGAGAGGGGGGGGGAGAGAGAGAGGGGGGGCGATAGAGAGAGGGGAAGAGAGAGGGGAAGAGAGAGGGAGAGAGAGAGGGAGAGAGAGAGGGGAGAGAGGGAGGGGAGAGGGAGATATTGATGGAAAGAGGAAAGGGAGTTAGAGAGAGAGAGAGTGGGAGAGAGAGGGTGAGAGAGAGGGTGAGAGAGAGTGGGAGAGAGAGGGGGAGAGATAGTGGGAGAGAGAGTGGGAGGGAGAGTGGGAGAGAGAGTGAGAGAGAGAGAGGGTGGAGAGAGAGGGGAAGAGAGAGAGGGGGGACAGAGAAGGGGGGGGGGGGGGGAAAGGGGAAGAGAGAGGGGGGCGATAGAGAGAGGGAGAGAGGGGATAGAGAGAGGGGAGAGAGAGAGGGGAAGAGAGAGGGAGAGAGAGAGGGGAGAGAGGGAGGGGAGAGGGAGATATTGATGGAAAGAGGAAAGGGAGTTAGAGAGAGAGAGAGTGGGAGAGAGAGGGTGAGAGAGAGTGGGAGAGAGAGTGGGAGAGAGAGTGGGAGAGAGAGTGGGAGAGAGAGGGGGAGAGAGAGGGGGAGAGAGAGTGGGAGAGAGAGGGGGAGAGAGAGAGGAAGAGAGAGAAGGGAGGAGAGAGAGAAAGAGTTGGAAAGAAAGAGTGGAAGATAAAGAGGGTGAAAGATATGAAAAGTTTGGTGGGTGTAAGGAGAGAAAGAGAGACTGTTATGGAAAAGAAACGAAGAGAAGGAAGGATGAGGAAGGATAGAAATGGACGTGGAAGAGGGAAAAAAGGAGAGGGAGAGAGAGAGAGAAGGGAACACTTGTGTGCACCGGCAGTGACCCGGTCATCGATCGAGCCAGTACGTGTGTGTGCGAGTGAGAGAGTGTTTGGGTGTGTTTAAAATGAGGGAAACGACGGGAATGGGTGCATGCGCTTTGGAAGGAAAAGGGAAGGAAAAGGGAAGGAGAAATTGATGTTTTTGGGGGATGAAATAATTACGTAAGAAAAGGACGCTGGATTCATAAATATGAAAAAAGAAACTAGCAACTCAAATGGCATCTCTTTAATTTTTTATCGCTGATCTAATATCCACGCAGCGGACAGTAATTTATCGTTATTAAAGGCTAAACCATTGAGGCAAAGAAAGAAGAACAATACAGTATCGATCTTGACGATTTATGTGTATTCGCAACGATGTCTCACCAAAAAATGTCCGGATAGATTAATCGTAATTGCGTTTTTGTTGGACTTGACAATCGTAAAATTCGAGAAGAGGAAATGAAGAGAAAATCCAACATACTCGATAGATGCGCTCCCATTGCCTACGTCAGATTAACTTGCAGTAAAATACCATAAATAATATGGGCACATTATTTGTAGAGAACATTGGGAGGGGAGGAATCTACCGGAAATATTTTTTTTAAATACAGATTTCTTCAAATAAATTTTCGATCTTTTTTGTGCGAATTTTACGTTTACAAATGTCATGATAAAAAAAATTCACCTCGACTTTTCCATTCATTCGACTGATAGAAATACCAAGTGCGGAATGATAGCGTTGATTCAAACATTTCGTGCTCTCGAGCATATACTGCGAAGCGAGGCCTTCACCGGGGCACCACTCACTCAGACACGAATTGAACGTGCCTTATCCTAGTTTTGAGCATACAATCAGCTCTCAGACACTAACGAAACCAATAGCGCGGAAATTAGGCCATCACGTTCCGAGAAACCCAAACCGAGATTTGTAGTTATTTGACCGGGAGGAAAAGAGATAGTCATAGTCTTAAAATGTGGTAGAGAAAATCCGCGGTGAAGCGAACGCCAGACACGCCTAGGAACTAATATTCGTGGCTTCCTCTCCCTCTCTCTCTCTCCGTATCTAGTCCTTTCTCGCGCATTCTCATAAAAAAACTGCGAGCGTTTGACGTGGATAATACTCCCGAGTCACCGTGGTCGTAAATAAAAAGGATTGAAATGAAAGAAATTCCGCATGAATTCTCTTAAGGCGGATACAGATATGAAATCCTTTACCTACCTAAGTGAATTTATACGTCCTTACTTTCGAATAAAAGGGCAAACTTTTTCTCTCGGCACGAATTCTCGGAATTTATCATCGGCGCGCTTATTAGACCTTCTGTTTATATATCTCTCTCTCTCTTTCTCCCTCTCTCCCTCCTTTTCAATCCCTCTCTCTCTCTCTCGCATCGCTCTATGTATTCCTCTCTTCCATCCTGCTTCTAACCCAGTTGGTTTCATTTTTTTCTTGGCGAGGAAATATCGTCAAAAAGTCATTTCATATCTCTCTGTTTGGCCTTCTCTGTTCTCGTGAATTACGAGTTGTTTAGTCATTTTTTCCAATATCACGTTCTGATGATTTTAGTATATTTATGCGGACTTTTGCTTGACTATATTTCAATCCTTCCTCTATGCCCGTGACCTCCATTTCGTTCGCCTTATAGATTCACGTCTCCAGTTAAAAATTTTTTAGGTGGAAAAGTTTTAATTTGAGACGTATCCATCGAATCTTCGTATCCTGAAAATCCATGGTCGTTCGCGTAAATTGACCGCTAACCTTTGTTAATCACGGACGTTTTTCGTTTTTCAATCTATCATTTTCGGCGCGAACGTACGTATATTTTACATTTATTTCATTTTACAGGTTTAAGTGGATTTTAACGCGGAAAAAAATTCCCCGGCAATTTATTATTTTGGCGAGACTTTTTAATGTTTTTCCCTCCTCTCTTTATTCTGCCTCTCTCTCTCTCTCTCCATCTCGCGTTCCCCTTTCAATTTAAAAGTTCTCCATCCCACCTTCTGCATCGTAAAGCTTCACCTCTGCATATCTCATTCCCCTTTCACTGTTTTCCTCTCCCAACTCGCTCCTCTTGACATCTTTCTTTCTTGTAACCCTTGCTCCGCTATCATCTTAGTCTTCTCTCGGCGGATCCTACCTCTCTCTCCTCTCTTTTCCACCACTCATTCAGAGCGACAGGGAGGAGAGAGAGAGTGGGAGGAGAAACGGAAAGTTTGTGGAGGCGTAGAGAGAAAGAGAGAGAAATCTCCAGAGATGAGAGCGAGGGAAAAGGGAGGGGAGCGAAATTTCAGTAATAATAAAATTCTCTTCCTCCGTTGAGAGATACTTTTGAGTTTGTATTCAGTCTCTCCCTATCTCTCTCTCTCTCTCTTCCTCACCCTCTCTATCTCTCTCTACCCCTCTCGCTCTCAACGTCTCCTCCTCTAAAATCCATGAAAAGGTCGAAATGCAGGAATATTGAATCATATCCTCGTTCATCATCCCCCGTTCATGATCACGCTTCGGGAGAGCGTCGGACGTAAATTCAACGCCAAAGCGTACCTTTATTCTGCCAGAAAAAATGCAGAGCGAGATGGCGGATGAGGGAAGAGAGAATCCTCGCGAGTCCTGCATCTGTCTTTTCTTCGGGAAAGGAATTCTAATTTTTTTTCGCGAAAGACTCCTAATTTTTTTTCGCGAAAGACTCCAACTCTTTATTTTTATTTATTTTTTTTTTGCCACCGTAGATGAATATAACTCCTGGAGGAAGATCGCCCAACTTTGGAATCGAAACTACGAGTAATCCTGCTTCGTCGATTCCCGTAAGACTTAAGAGGAGGTGGAATTCTTACTCCGTCGCCGCTGACGAGAATACCTTCTGTCTGTAGCCCGTTATTCTATCAAGAGAGAGAGAGAGATTCGTACGACCGGTAAAAAATTCTCCGGATAAATTTCGAAATGGAGGACTTTGTTTAAAAGAAATACACACGCCCTAGAACAACGAACATTTTCGTCCACTTCGTCGATCGACTTTTCGTCGGCGGATCCGTGAATGGTCCCCACTTCCCCTGCTCCTCGAATTTTCCGACTCGTTCTACTCTTCGTCGTAAATTTACTGTCTCGCGGTTCGGTGAGTTCGAGCAGACGCGATTCTCAGATTCGAGGGATGTGCTTTTAAAAAAAAATACATGTCTGAAATTCTTTGAGCTTTGTTACGAGTCCAGATATCGAAGCGGAATGTATTTCTAAAGGGATTTTGGAGAAAAATATGGGAGAAATAAAGCGCTCCTTTTGCCACGTTCGGATACAGAGGTGGCGCGGGAATTTTGCGTATTTTTACCGCGAAGAAATGAAACGCGAAATTAGAAATTTTCTAACGGCCATAATTCCCACGCACATTTTCTGAAATTCCCCGAACAAAATAATTATGAATAACCGCAATGCACGTGAAACATCGGCAATCGTACTGTATCTTGGATAATAACTCGATAAATATATTGCTTACGAGTTTGTGTATAAATTATTTCAGTTAATACATTTTACGGCAACAGGATATTAAGAGAAAGATTTTTCTCGTCTAAACAAAAACAGAATATCGGTCTTGAGATTTATTCATAACTGTTCCTACAGCTATTTTATTCTGCTACAGCAAGAAACAAATATGAGCATTATGTTTATAGTTGGTATCCTCAAGGGTATATTTTCAACAACACACTCAAATGATTATAAGGGTAATACATATTTGGCGATAGCAAGATGGTCAAATTTAAGTTGACAAATTACTTTTATAACTGCTCATGATGAAAAACGAAGCTATCTGAGGAAATAATTCTTTTTCTTTAAAAATTAAATGTCATTAAAGGTATTGATTAGTTTAAGGCGCTGTACGATATTTTAAGCTTACATATTTTGGTCGATTCCATCTAAGCAAATATAGCCATATCAATAAAATTTTAAGAAATCGAATAAGAAAAGTGCGATATTATGCATGATACTGTGTCCGGAGGCCATCATTTTGTGCCAGACTCGTGTATGCAACAATCATGTCCAATATATTACTTAAATTTCAAATTATTCCAGTACAAATCCATCTATCACAAAAATTTTATCAATAAAAACTGCAGGTCAACACAATAGAGAGCTAATTAATATTTTAATCGAGGTGATTTTATTAAATTTTAAAATGGTTCTAATTGCAGCAGTAACGAAGAAAACCAGCAGTTGTCGGAACAGGCCAACACCAACAATCGATTACCGTAAAAGCAGCAAACGAAATATTTTTACAGCTGAGAAAAAAGCACAAATTGAGAAAATATACAATTTTCAAAGCTTTCTTTTCGGGAATTCAGAAATACTATAGTGTAAATACTATTGTGTAAATTTTTGGGAACGCGAACTCCTACGGGGTAAATACGTGGTTTCAATGCATTCAGAAAATATTTATAAGGCATGCATGCTACAAAATCTTTCATTATAAATAATGCCAGGTAGATTCCAATACATCGCTCTAATTTGGATGCAAACATTATTTTGTATGCATTGTTAGATAAAATTGTATGCACGGTTTGATACTAGTACTCTAGTGGACCCCTAGAAGTTCTATCGCGTTTCCAATGCTACGGCAGAAATGAGTCTCTATAGAATTATTCATGAAAAGTTGTAAATCACCGAGCACACATCATAGTACTATTGTATTGCGTGAAGTATAGCCTTACGTCTCCGCTCAATGTGCAATGCTATAAAATTCTTAGCAATAATGTCTTTCACATCAAAATTTCTTTAGAATTTGAAAAACATGTTGTATTTATAGCAACCGGATAAAAATTAAGTGCGTGACTGGAATGGCAAAAAGTTCAAATTTAATACGATTTATTATTATTACTGGTATTATTATATTTTATGCCAAAATCTATTCCTGTATTATATTAATATTCTCTGTGTTTGCGTTTTCTGTTTTTGTGCATGTGTTTCAAGTGTGTTTATGTGTGACCCCCCCTTATGACACAAAGTTTTGATGAAGATAAACGGAGTAGGTGTGGTTAATCTTGTTTGGATGTGAGGCCCAAGACGAGTATACAGTTGGGAGTACTTGCAGATTAGCGAGCGACCAACAATTTTTCTCTCTGCCTTCACGATCTATCCTCATACAACCGTTGCTAGAAGAGACTTTGAATGAAAATACATACACGAGTCCCAAGCCACATCAAAATAAAATTCGTTTATTTTGGATCAACTGCAATCAAGAATGGCACACCACTATGCCGCGGCAAACCGGTTAGGAAACGCTGCGCTTATCATATAATTTAACTCGGAAACTATCGATTTTCATATGTTTTCTCGGATATTATGTTATTTATACTATTTATTTAATGTATGTGTAACAAGAAGTTAAACTAAAAACTCCAGGACAAGTTTGCTTCATAATGCCTCAATCACAAACAAATAATTCGATGTTCCATTCATTCCAACGAATATTTTTTCTATGCAGAACTTGACCGTCGTTTAGTTTCATCTGTCAAATATACATGAAACTTTAAAAACATACACGAAAAGAAAATCACCATCCTTTTCTTTTACTATCCTGACTGAAAGAAGAACAAATAAACCGTACGACTGTTTTATTTACGCAATAACCTAATGTATCCGAACTGAGGGAGGAAGCGACAGGAGCCTTCTTCGGGAGGGAGGGAATAAATTCCATTCCTTCAGGAGAACGTTCATTGGGGACTAGGAGACAGTCGACCGCTGCTTATTCCTGCTCCTACTTCGCCTTCTTGCATCCCCTTCCCTATATCTCTCTCTCTCACTCTCTCTGAGGCCCATCTTCCGCACATTCTCCACCTCTTCCGCACGCCTCCCACCCACTCTCCCCCACCTCTCTAACGGTCCTCCTTTCCGTCGTCCCACAAAAATCGTGAGAAAGAGAGAGGAAAACGTAAGCGGAAGAAAAGAATTGCGCTCGGCACGTACAATTTTAAACGTACGCTTCTCAAAAACTCATTAAGGAAAAAAATGCACGAAAGCATACGGATCGCCTTCACTCGAGCTATTCGAGAACACAACGGTCGCAGTATTCTTCGTTTCTTTATCTCCCATCCCCCCCCACTCCCCTTCCGACCGCCATACTACCCCCTTAAACCTCTCCCTCCCTCCCCTCCCCCATCATCCACCCGCCCCCATCTCGCGACTCCTCCGAAACCAAACTTCCAGGAAGAAGTTCTGGGCGTCCGTGCATGAGCACTCGTGGCAACAATGGCCGCAGACCCCAACAATGGATATTGCCACCGCTGAAACCATGAGGCGCGAGAGAACGGTTCCCCCCTCTCCCACGGTGGAAAGTTCCATCCGCGCGTCGAGTAAGGCGATGCGTGGTAGATCGCTTTTCTACGCGAAAGGAGAGAGAGAGAGAAAGAGAGAGAAAGTGAAGATGGAAGAGAGAGGGAGGAGAGGAATTAGCGGTTCGGGCGATGAAATATTGAGATAGCGAGAGAGAGAGAGAGAGGGCGACTCAACGTGCCTCCTTCGTAAGTGAACTAGGAAGAGGAAGGAACACATAAAAGATTCATTATCCCCCGAGGAGGAGACGAGAGCAGGAAAAAGAGATTTGAGGAAGATGGCTTCTTCTTCTTCTTCTGCGGGTTAAACGACAAAAGAGACGGAGGTGGGGAGAGAGGGCTAGAGAGACGACAAATATTGGGAAACTCGGAGGCGGAAACTTTATTTAACTTCCAGACGTCTTAATCAATAAGAGTGTACCCGGTCTTTTCTTATTCAATTCTCGTTTATCTCTTGAAAAATATAGGTGGCGAAGTTCGCAAAAAATACTTTTCAAATGCGAATTTAGGAATTTAAATTTTCAGGTACGGCAATGGCACAATTATTTCATCCAGAGATCGTGTGTATATTGAAAAATAAAATTCATCTAGCTCAAGGTGAACAAATGAATGCAGATGAGCACCAAAAATATTTTTAAGTTGAGATATTACAGTTTGGCACCGAGATCGCAAATTCAACTTCAGTAACGTCTACTGCGCCTGTCTCTGTTTTCTTATCAACGCTGATTGATTCGAATAATGGGTCATTTTATTTTGGATAGGTCTAGAGTCTAGCATTATGTCCAAAATAAAATGGAGAAAAATAAGCACTCAAAAAATCAAATTTATAAGTGCCAGTTAGCGATATTATAGTAGATTATAAAAGAATACACTATCGAAAGTACCACTAATGGTGACTGCCTGGTATCCGAAATGTGCATATTGCATTTCATAGACTTTTTATGAATATTGGGGATAGCCGAGTGGGTACTCGTCTTAGGCTATTTTTATTTTATTTTGTGAATATAACGCTAAGTGCAATTAGTTACAGCAGTGTTTCTCAACTGGTGTGTCGCGACACACTAGTGCGTCGTGGACGAGATCCAGGTTTGTCGCGAAAATTTAGAAAAAAAGGCTCCAATTTCACATTCACTTTTTAAAAATTGTTATTCGACAGATTTTTATTTCCTTTAGTTTATTTTGTTAAATAATGAATTTTATTTATACAGATATAGATTTCGTTGTACATACTCTGAAATGACCTCGGTCATATTTGTACTAATTTGATGTTAACAAACAAACATTTTCTTATATTTTTTGTTATATTTATGATGTTTTATTGTTAAATAATGAATTTTAAGTATTTTTGTTATGTTTTAACGAAAAAAATTGACTTTTTGTATCATGGTGTGTCGCGAGAGCTGGATCATTTAAAAAGTGTGTCGCCAAAGCAAAAAGGTCGAAAAACACTGAGTTACAGCAACTGAAATCTTAAGAAATAAAGGCAATAAATAGAATCCTTTTATCCACTTATCGCTATATATGGAATCTTCTCGAAATACACCGCCGTTTCACCGAAATATTACATTGGGTCGTTCAACTACCTAGCGCGGAGGCGTTTTTCCTCGTAATTCTTATAATATCTCGCGGCTCGAGCAAACAATGTCTGAGAGAGAGAGCGAGAGAGCGAGAGAGAGAGAGAGAGAGAGAGAGAGAGAGAGAGAGAGAGAGAGAGAGAGAGAGAGAGAGAGAGAGAGAGAGAGAGAGAGAGAGAGAGAGAGCGAGAGAGAGAGCGAGAGAGAGAGAGAGCGATAGAGAGAGCTCGCAATCCATTGTCCCGGTTCCCAGCAACGTCCTAGCCCTCCGCGTTTAACCCCTTTTAACTCCTCCCTTTCAATCCCTCCCCCACACCCAGACACCGACCCCGTCACACTAGCCTTGGCGACTGCTCCCAAGGGATCAAGTTCTCCGCAACACTTTGGACAATTCCACCCGAGACTCCCACATAATTGTCGCGGTCCATTCACAACGAGTGTGTGGAAGGGGGAGGAAGAGGACGGGGGAGGGGAGGGGGGGATTTGGGGATGCTAAAGGGTGAAGGGGGCAAGCTGGACAAAGGAATAAGCGGAGGGAAGGAAACCGAGCGACTGTTATGTGTTTCTAGCGAAAGAAAGAGGGAGCGAGACAGAGAGAGACAGAAGGGAGAGAGGGTGAGAAAGAGACGAGTTGTAGAAATGGAAGGGAAGGAGGGTATCCTTCTCAAAAACCCTTTTAAACTCCTCCACCCATGTACCAAAAACCCTTTTTCATTCCCACTGAACCCTATCCTTTTACATTTCTCCCCCCCCCCCCCCCTCCCCCTTATCCAATTCCACGACCCTTAAACCCTTATTGCGGTCATTCTAAGTGTCGCAGTAATGGTAGAAGAGGAGCCTCCCCCCCCCCCTCTTGAAAATGGATGCGCCTTCTCTCTCTTTCTGTGGATATTTTACATCAAGGAAAAGTGGACAAGAAAGGGGATCCTTACCAGAATCATCCTCTTCTTTAACCTCTCTCTCTCTCTCTCTCCCTCGTAATTACCGAAGTTACGTGCATCTATGTAATTATAAAAAGGGGGAGGAGTCGAGCTTATGCGTCGTTACAACTATAGTTAGAAGGGTCACACGGTTAATTAGTCGGTTCGACTGAACGAATATAATGAAAATGGAAGGATGGGATGCGAAGCCTAAATGAATCGTTTGTCAGTTTTCTTCCTTTGCGATGTATTTCGTAATATTTTTATGGTTCGTTCCCTCGCGGTTAGATTTTTGTCCGGATTAAAAGCGATCTTCTCTCCCCTTCCTCAATCCCTCGAACAATGCGTTTGCGCGCAGCTGGGAAGTCGTGTCTCCGCGATGAATATTTTTTTGCTGTCACACGAAACGATGTGCTTCGTAGGGCAGTCGTAAATTTGTAAAAGGTGTGGTTATTTTGTTAGCTTCATAACATTAAAAGTTAAAAAAAAAGAAACTCTATATGATGCAATAATCGAGCATGAAAATAATATTCAGCACAATGGGTAATATAAGAAAAATAATTTTACTCCCTCAATGACTTGTATTCCAAAAGTTGCAATGAAAAGCTGGATTTCAATATCACTTTACTATGTTCAATGGGGAGAAGGAACTGCACCTCATATTTTTATTTCTCTATGAAACTTAAGGACTGAATATGTTGGTTATCGCTGAAAACGTAATGGGGACAACTTCAAATTTTGTCTTTTAAACTAACTCACACCATAAGGTTCCACGACTAACTCGTAATGCTTACACGATAAAATATTTTTTAAAATTTTTAAGACCCGACCTACATATAAACACAGTATGATTTAAAAAAATATTATTAGTGCACAATACATCATTACTCCTTTTAAAAACTTCTTACACAATATCAATATCTAATTAGGCCCATGACTGCATTTACAACCTAAAATTCTTGTAGTTTTTAGCCGATTTTTCTTTTCGGTACACCTTTTGGAAATCCGGACGAAACGTTAGAGAGAAGGATGTTCTGGTTGTCTCAGATTAGTTAACACGTCGTACCTTTTGAAATAAAGGTATACTGACCGCTTCCAATGACCATCCAACCTCTCACCGTCCTCATAAGAGGGATGGAAGGAATGTATCAGTAAATCACCTCCCTCTTGACAACGGAGGTAAAATTAACGGCGACGCCAAAGGGATAAAGGGAGAGGAAGGAGAGAGAGAGAGAGAGAGAGAGAAATGGGTTGACAGAAAAAGAAAGTAAGAGAGCAACGTCGACTCGGAAACAAAAAGGAAAATAAAATTAAAGGTTTCACCCTTTGCTATGAAACAAAACTGTCCACGTAGTGTCTCTTTTGTGTCCAGCCTTTTGTTCCACAGAGTGCTAAGTACACTTGTTGTAGGAAGGGAAGGGGAAAATGTGGGAAAGAGGGGGATAGGAAAAGATATAGGGTATGGGGGAAGAGAGTTTGGAATTGGAAGGAGCAGGAACCGGAGAAGAAAGAGAAAAGTGTCCCCGACATCGTGCGTCGCCATTTATCGCTCCGAGTTGTCTGAGGGTGCCGAAGACTTTACCGGCGATTCTATTAAGGAATATAACCTCGAACGAGGCCTGATGACAAGGGCTTAACTTAGAGGTTGCAAGTCCACATAGTGCGTGGGGTCCAAAGATTTTTGTGGAGAGCGAAAACAATCATTAGAAGACTCATTAAATTGAACTAAACAAGAGATATTCACAAAAGTTTATCAGAAATTTATAACGAACGAACGAACTTCTATCGCTGTCAAAAAAATACAGCTTTCAAACACGAGATTGAAAACTCCATGGCCAGGGGCATCAATCTATAGAAAATATACGTGCAGCTTTGATGACATATTACACATTGCCAGAAACTGTGTCGTCAAATTAAAGATTATTTTCAAAATTAAAATTAATAAGAAGCTACCTGCTCACTTGTATGCCCAAAAGTAGGTTAAAGTATCTATAACTTCTTTCAATATAAACTCAGAAGCATGCCAAAATGGATACTCATGAAATCAAAGAGAAATTTTCAAAACATAAATGTCGGAAAAATTCAAACCATCTAAAAATATTTTACAGCGATATTTTACGTAGGCAACGGCCCAAAAAAGTTATTTGTATAGGGGTTCTAAAATCGTAGCTGCTTCCCTGTCTGATTAAAATTGAGAAGCCGAAATTTTTAGACTTGAAAATCGAATTTTATACTGACATCTGCGGATTGGAAATACGCGCGAAATATACAAAAGTTTACTTGGGATGTTGAATCGAAGGAAAAGTGTGGAGGAGAGCGCAAGAGACAACAGAACCATGGAAGAGGGAGGGAGGGATATCACAAAGTCGGCCAAGTAGGCAGACATTTTGTTTCCCTGGACGAATGACCATCCTCCATTTAATCGCAACGTTCCCACTCCAATTGCGCTGGAATCGAGGACCGCGATCATAAAACTCTAGCGGTGTATTTTTCCAGTATATCGTAATCGACGCGCCCGTTCCTTACCTGAAAGCGCTCAAGTTTTTTGCCGATTCCGTTCCGCAAATTCCGCCTTGACCGATTTGTTTTCCTCGACGACGAGGGCGTCTTTGACTGAGAATTATGGCACGTAGTTTGTCTTCTCCGCGAAGGTGAGCATTGTTTTCCGAGGTATTTTTAAGCATGAAAGCCCAAATTTTTTAGGTGGCATTTCGTTATCCTAATGCGAAATTGTGCGCTCTTGCTTGCACAAAGGCTACCGATATGCGTATTCCAAAGCGACAGAATATATATATATGAAGCTAATATCTAGGCAGTTGTTGACCTGTTTTATGTTCGAGCAATGATAAATGAATCTACTTCCACTTGGTAAATTATTTCATTTAAGAATATTATAACTGCATGTATGTATGAATATCACGCACAGGCATGTGCTTTCACGACGAAAGCAACCGTCTTTAAAAAATTTCACCTTTCTATTTTGAAAGGTAAGGTTTTTTTTTAATTATTCCATAAATAAAATTCCAGAGCGAAATATCTCTTTGGTTACCAGATACGTACCACAGGTTATATTCGAATAGTGCGCGGAGAAGGGAAAGGCTATGAGAATGGTAAAAATAAACTCTCCCTTAGCGTTCCTAACATTTGAAAGCGATACGTGGCAGTTACGGCCTGTCGATAATAGAGGCACAGTGGATGCGATGAAAAAGAATTTCTTTTGGCAACTTTTCATACGTGGGACATGAATAAATAAAAGGGACCGAAATATACCGAGAAACGTTCTGCACGAGTGGCCTATTCCGTGTCCCCGGGAGAAATTTTCATGCCCGATGTGCCGTCGTAAAAAAATATAACCGCTCAAAATTCGGACGATTGTATGTGTTACGGATATATAGATTGGCACGACATGGAAAGGGTAACAGTTTCGCGATATGGTAGAATGTAGAAGAACGCCGAGGGACGAGGTAAGACGGCGAGGTTACTAGAGAAAAGGTGTCGGAGATAAAGGGAAGGAGACGAAGGGGTTGAAAGGAAGGGTGCGTAAAGGTAATGGGGCGTGGTAGAGAGAGAGACGAAGGATGGACCGGAGTGAAGGGTGGGGAAAAGGTGAAGATGGGAGTTAAAGTGAAGTGGTGTGTGTGGATTGGAGGAATGAGGTGGGTTTTTTTATGGTGAAGAGACAGAAGGAAAAGTGCGGATGAAAACGAGTTAGTGGCGAGGGAAGGATAGATGGGCAATGCAACTTTATACGACGTTATCACGGGGAATTTTCCATTTTTCTGCGTCTATGTTGCACCAATACAAAACCTTCGTTCTTTAAGATAAAAAATAATTTTGTGGTAAATTCTTTCCTTCTTTGACTTTTTAACGTTTTACTGTAAAAAAAATCACGTGTCCAACCTCGTAGCTGTTTTGTATTTGCATTCGAAATTTTGATCTTTACATCTTCCTAATTTCTTTTCGTGGTGTAGAGATCCTGGGAATTAATTTGTTTTGTTTTTTTTATGGTTTACGAAAAGTTCATTTTGATGGAGTTTTGAATCATAGAAAATTCAAATGATAAGACTTTTTAACAAATAGTGGGTTTTTTCATCCTGCTTCTAAAGATCCATCAGCATTGGAAAACTTCTGCACTCCACATGTTACAAAATTTTGTTTAAATCTCCGATAAGCAACCTATGCTTCGAAGAAGGAAATGACAGTTCTTATTTTGCGTCATTCCCTTAAGTTACACATCTTTATGTAACCTGGAAACAACACTCGCCAGGTTTCTAGTCATATTTGTTTTAAAACACGTATCTTTGGTGGATTCCGATCGGCTCAGTTCATTATGCTACCATTTTGTGGTTGTGATTTGAATAAAAAATCTGGTGGCATGGCCGATGAGGCTCATCTGAGATATTTCTCATGCGGAAGGACACAAAAGGACAATGGATACATGAAAGCCTATTGGTGGATGGAAAACAATTCGATCCGTTTCCTGTGGATGAAATTAAAAAGGTGTTCCTTTGCGGAAATGTACTGCTTAGATAAGAACGAGTAAGTTCGTGTCAAGTTAGGGTTCAAAACAAAGCTTAAAATAAAGCCATATCGGCTAAGTCAGTAGATATTCACTACCTTTTCCTCCATAGTCGCAAAGATTATCAATATCTTATGAGATTTTTATGAAGAAAAAGTTCAAATTCACTAAAATAAAACCTGTTAAGACCCATAGCAATCAATATTTTCAGTAAACTGCCATTACAGACAGCTTCAAATGAACCGCCAAAGCAGATAATTACATAAAGTTTTTTTAGTTATTTACGTCCTCATATCGATCCAGAGAAATGTTGCACAACTTTTTTGAAAATTAGTTAATTTCGAATATATATTGGACAGAACAGTAGCGAGTAAATATTAATTACTGCAACTTTCAAAATTCGTTATTCTACTGGGTCCACCTACATTACCAAATACGAAAAAATTACCCTCATTTTTAAATCATTAATGTACACAAATTTTTCATATCGCCTAAGTAAATTAAATAGTATTAAAATTATATGACAGTTAACATTTGTAAGCGAAGTCTATGCTGCAATAATGAAATAATTCCATTCAAAATAATAAAATTCCGTCTATATATTACGTAGTACAATATGTCTCGAAATCGTGTTGTGAAGTCGAAAATAGCCATCTGTACATTTCAATTTTGGTCAGAGAACCAAATAATACACACGAATCTCTCTGAAAAACGAACATTTTCAGATTGAGGTGTTTCATCTGATCGTAGCGAATTCATATCTGTAAAATGGGTAGGAAGAAGAGGAAAAAATTCGTAGAACCGCTGGTGAATTCAGACCTGTTAAATGGGTAAAAAGACGAGGAAAAAGATAAGTCGAAGAAGATTAGGGAGTAAAACATTCAAAGCTCAAAAGGAAGTTTCTGTAAAGGAAATGGAAAGATAAAGGTAAGAAGGTAAGAATTATCATATTAGGCGAAAGGAAGATTGAGGTAGAGAGGGATATAAAGGTAATCATGACGCGAATAAATAGGGGAAGAGGAAGGTGAGGATGGAACGGAATTGCTACCGCATATAGGAAGGGACGTATGAGGAGAGAATGAGCTGTAAGATGGGATGAGGAAAAAATGAAGGGGGAATAGAATACAATTTTAAGATGGGTAAAAGTAATTTTTCTGCAGGTAAAGTGCCAGAAGAGAACGAGGTTGATAAAAAAAAGGGAGAAGGAAATAGGATGGAAATGATATTGTAGTGTGATTGGTCTTTCCACTTTTAGGGTAAGTAACACAGCCGCGTGGAATAGATATGACTTTTTCACGAACAGCTAAAAAAGAAATAACTATGAGTGTTTGGAATGGTCGATGAGAGAAGTGAGAAGATGAGAGGAGGAGGAGGAAATAAGGGATATTGAGGTAGGAACAAACTTCTAAAAAACCTGGAGCCAATGCACACGAGTTGAATAAAATTTGAGTGGATTCACCTATTAAAAGTTTCCAAAATGGAAATGTCGAGATCGGGAACGGAGTCTGCGCATTATGTTTAGAATGCATTTTTTTTGTTTGAAGGTATAATATAGAATAAGGAAATAGAAATGCCTTTCTCGTAGAAGGTTAGCAAAATATTCTGGCGAGAACAGCAAGGGAGGAATATTACGAGCAGGAATAAAGTGATTTTATGCATCTACGATATATAATATAAGATTACACGGCTTCATAAATATTTACCAAAATGTGTAGTGCATTTAGCAGTTACTTTCATTAAAAGATATATAACATTCTGGGGAGTAATTATATATACAGCGCTCATTTCCTGTACATATTTTTCTTCGTGATATCTCTCTTAACGTGAGAGGATTACACTTCAAAATTAGGTCGTGCCGCGATGAAATTAGTTAATAAGTACCTGCAAAACTTCCACAAGGTATTACACAGCGTGGAATTAAATATTAAAGCTAAAAATGGAGTAGTGGACATGATGGTAAAACTCCCGAAACTTTCTTTCTGAGAAGGAAATTTCATAGGCCTTAAAAGGCTTTAACTGATATTATTTATTAAACTTAGAAAATGAGAAGAGCATTTTTTCAACAATGTCTGAATTAGAGATTATCCATTAAGCGCTACGAAAAGGCGAGTAACGCGAAAGTAGCCTCGCAAAGTTCACTTCGCGCATTTTGCAGAGTTGAAAACGTTGAAAAAAATTGGCCCTCTGGATAAGTTGGAAAGAGGAGCCAAGTTGACCACTTTTCCATAGCGAAACGGAATAACACGGGACACGTGATATCCAGAAAATACGCAACAGTGATCGGAATCGTACACGTTACACCCTGAAACATTAAGGAAAAAGCGCACTTCCTATTTGCCAAGACCGTAAAGCCTCTGAAGCTGTACGTGCTGGTAACGATAATTGAGGCACAAAACATCTGCTTCCGTTCTCACGCAGTTTATTGCTGTCTGTTCCTCTAACACTACAGGTGCATTTGGTCTTCCGGCATCTATCTTTTTTTATATTCACCTTGTCATAACAACGTAATAATGACATAATCCGATTGTTTTTTTAAAGGCACGTTAAGCGTTAATGCATTTAAATGAGGCTTTTCTGTAGTAATAGTAATTCAAATCTAGATCGCGTTCTATTTTTTAGTGTTCACTCTTCATCTGCAATTGTCATGAACGATAATTTAAAAGTAAAAGCATCTAAACATGCCGACTATAAATTAAATATTAGTTATTGATTCAATTCCTTGACCGTCGCGCACATTCATCTGCTGGGCAGTCGCAAGTGTAACATTAATTCTCTGTGTTTGTCGCATGGAGTTCGGACCTTAATGGGTTTTTGTCCTGCCAACCTATTTCGGTTTTCCTATACAGACTAGAAATAAACAACGGAAAATGAGAACTGTTACTAGAAATCCCACAGCCAAACGATTTTAAAAGTTTTAGTCGTTGGCCAAAAAGGAATGTCCACGATAGTTTATTTTAGTTTAAGACGTTTTTATTCCGCTGGTATAATAGTTTGATGGTATATCTCTAATCTTTCAAAATGCTTCTCACGCATGGTTGAAAATCAACGTATAACAGAGGAGGCGAATTTGGCTTTTTTTTTACAATATATAAGAATTATTCAATACGCAAAGTACATTACTACGATACATTTTAAAATAAATTTGCTGTATGTTATTTGAAGATTTTATTCTCTTGAAATAGATATTTATGCTTTCAATTGTTATCTCAACATAATGATTGTTTTCTTAGCTTTCATTCATATTTAATCGTCAAGTTTCTTAAATGTTAATTTCACCACACTAAAAAAGTAAAAGCGGGAAGCTAACTTAGAATAAGGATTTTCAACCTAACACTGAATATTTTATACGTTGCTAATAAGTACTTGTCTTAACTTCATGTGTTTATTTAAAAAATGCTAAATGTTACAGCTTTAGTCATTTGTGTGCCAATTCACATGCTATTCGCGACTTGCAACTTTTCACGAGCCCAACAAAAATGTTTAGACGAAATTTCACAGGATAAAAATGCACAAGTATCCTAAGTTAATGCGTGACATTTCCATTCGTAATTATCCCATCCTTGGGATGTATTTCCAGGCGCAGAGCGGTGAATAATTTCGTCCCTTCAAACAATAAACAGTCCGGACGAAAGGCACATTAAGTTAACATTTAGAAGAACCCTTATCACTCTCAATTAATTGTCTTCCCTCCCACGCTTACATTTTTCCCTGTAATCTACTCGGTTCGCCATCACAGCGCCAGCTCGACACATTCGCGAGGCGCGGAATAGTTGCGTGACTCGTCTCACGCGCGAATAGTCGAAGGCGGTCTCTCGTGCCTCTCCCGAGGAAAAAAAAGTTCGATCCTGCTCTGAATACTCATCACGCGTGCGACGCGTGACGTTGATCGTTACGGCATGATCGAAACGTCGTTTCCCAATGCCTTATAACGCACACACGCCAGTCTCCTACCCAAAATTACGATTACAAACTCAAAGTTCCACCATATATATATATATATTTTGGGCAACTAGGTGCTGACGAAGGGATCATCCCGAAAGCTCTCACCTCTACAAATGTGTCTCTCCAACACCCCAGCGGCTCTACTTCCGGTAAGTGTTCACTGGGTTTCCTTCAACACCTAGTTGCCCAAAATATCCTTACTTACCTTTCCTCTTCCTTAGTATTTATATTTATATATATATATATATATATATATATATATATATATATATATATATTATATATCATCATCATCATCATAGGTAGTCTGTCCGTTGACAGGTCCGTGATTATTCTAGGTTAAACTTGGTTCTCCATATACTCCTATTTTCCGCAGTTTTCTTCATGTCTTGATAGCTCTCTTTCCCTTTCAAGTCGTCTACTAGATTAAACCTTTTCCTACCTCTTTCTCTTTTTCCATCCAGTTTTCCTTCTAGCACTTCTTTAATCATGCACTCTCTCCTCAGGTAATGCCCAATCCAGTTCGCCTTCCTCTTTCTGATAGTCTGTATAATCGTACGCCTCTCTCCTGTTCTTCGTAGTACTTCCTCATTTTTCACCCTATCTGTCCATTATATATATATATATATATATACATATATATGTATATATACATTTCTCTCAGACACTATCCGCTTCCTCTCTCTCTAAGCAAGATTTTAGTAAGATGAACATAAGTAAATATGGCACACACTTAGATCATTCCGTCTCCCGGTTGACACTTCCCCGTATTTCATCTCTTACACTCCGAGTTATCCATCCTTCCCTTCTCTCTCCCTCCCTTTCATCATTTACCATTAAAACTGCATCAATTATTCCACGCTTTCCTTCCCGCTTCTTCCCTCCTACAACGTCGGCCGCTCCGCGAGTTTCCTTAAACACTTCCTTTTCGCGTATAAAACAACTGGCAATTGCTAGAAATTGCGTCACGTTCTCTTTTCGCTCAAATCCTCGACTGAGAAATCTTATTTTACCCCTTCGCGTTTATCTCTCGAAAAGAGAAAAATGTTCTTTTAGGGCTAAATCGTAAAGGAAATTTGTATCGTTTAATGGCCGCTTCATTCCCGAGTGAAATTTTTATCCTCATCGCGATATTAATTAAAGAAATAAATGTCGCAGAAGACACTTGTCAGAAGATTAAGTGGTAATGTTAAAATTTTCATCTGTTGATTTGGATGGGGTAAGGACTCGTAAGAAACTTTAGATAAATTGGAGTTGATGAGGTAATGTTTTCAGACATTCTCCGCTTGGATAACTTTCTTCGTTCGGGTATAGACACGTAAGTATTTCATATTGATGGTTATTGATCTCCAAAATATTCGTGTGTTTTTACTTTTGCTTGTTTCCTAAATATTGTTTACAACTTGTTTTTCGCCATTGCTTGGCTGCTATTGATATGACAACCCTCGGCTGAGTTAAAAATAAAAAGAAATTTTAATAACATTTTGTAAGCTTAAAAACATCGAACAGATAACGGTGATGCGAAGACAAAGTGTATTTTATTTAAAAATATTAAAATATTTTCAGCCAGTTGCAATTTTATATGCGATTTCATTTAAAAAATCAATATCAAGTATTTACAGTAAATACATTTGCTATTGGGAATGGTTTGCATGGGAATGGTTTACTTTCTAAAATTTCCGCACGATATGAATTAAGTCTGGTAATTATCTAAATATTAGCTTGACATTTTGTTTATAAACGGAGCACTTTTTTGTATAAATGTTAATTTTATGTTTGCATCTCTGGCCTCATTCATATATTTAGAGTTTGAAATGAGAATTTTCCATTTAAGAGAGGGAGTGAAAGAGGGAATAGTGAGAGAGGATGGGAGAATGGTACGTAGTGAATAAAAGAGGAAGGGCGAGAGAGAGAGGGAAATGGAGTGAGAGGGAGAAATGGGAATTTTGCAGTAACAGCATGAATGAAATTTATTTGTTTTAATGTTATTTTAAACTAAAATTTTTATTATAATTAAACACCAAGCCATAAAATCGATAGTCACATTAAGTTTGACGCACCATCATTTTTGACGAGCATTTATGTAAGTATAAATACTAAACGAGGGAATTTCAGTATCGCCAATATTCAAGTATGATGAAGGATGCACATGTGAAATATAACGTAATAAACGTTTCGATAAAGTTTTAACGAAAGAATAAGCCTTGGGGGTAGGGTGAATAATAACAGGGCAAGCGTTTCCCAGAAAAATTTCAAACGTGAAGATAGAGAAGGAGAAAAATTCTGAACTTGTCCGAAATATAATTTCACTCATGTTATTTAAAAAATTCCAGTTTAAATTAGAAGAATTCAATCCCTCAGGTGTTGTTACCCATACAAAAATATACGCTGCACCGAAGTAGGCAAACAATAATTATTTACCATAAATACAGAGAATTTGAATTTGAGCTGGAAAAAGCTTAAACAATGAGTGATACTCATGGTCACTCAATTCTATACCACATTAAAAGTATAATTTCTTTGCCACAGAGTTATTCCAGTTGTTCCTTTTAACCTATGGACAACATATTGAGGAGAATTCTCTGAAGTGCTTAAGCTTAAGTTAATTTTGTACAATTTCACCTGCTGCGCTTTAAAAAAAATCAATTATGGACCTCTTTTAAATAAATTATATAGCACAATGTGATTGAATTGCCTCACAGTTTCACAAACGCATTCACAATCATCTTATCGAATATCATGAACTAAAATTATGTAACAGAATAACATACCTCGGTGGGAAACTCAACGCACGCATAAGAAGAAAAATTAAAACCAGAGCCTAGCATTAACCTTCGAAAAACACGCCGAATCCAATACCAACATCATCAAACGCTATAAAACCTTTTCGACGCGCCATTATTAAAGGCTAAACCTTGCAAATGGCTTAACAAGGTAAAGTTAGTGTTTCGGGGCAACGTCTACGCTAACGCGCAACACGGTGTTTTTAAAACGCAAAATTCCTTCATCGTTCCCAGGCTTTATCCAATTCCGCCACGCGCCATTAGTTAAAACGTCCGCTGAAACTAATTTGACGCGAACCAGTGTTAAGACAACATTAAAAGGCGCAACGCACAACAGCCGTTTCTCAGAAGACGGCCCACGAGGGTGAAAACACCCACCGCCGTAAAACATCCTCTCCTATCTCTCGTCGCGTGCGCTCCTTTCTCGCCTATACACACACGCCACCTCCTCCGCTGGTTGCCTCTCTTTTAGACTTCCGATTCCCTCTTACAGCGCCGCGAGGAAGCCGAGATCTATATACTGCGCTATCGAAATAAAGAATAAAAAGAAAAATGGGGAGAGCGAAAGAAAAGCCTTTGGAGAGAGAAGTCTTTTGAGACGCCGCGGGGAGCGCAATAGGCTCGCAAGACTTTTTTCTTACGTTCTTGTGCCTCACGAGGAATGTTGAATGAGTTTTACGGCGAAAAAGGTGGCGGAAGTTGAGAAAAGGGAAGAGTTGGGAAAATTAAGGAATATTTTGCCAGACTACTATCCGACCCGAGGAAGGAAGGGGGGAAGGGAGGGAGGGAAGGGAGGGGGGGAAGGAAGGGGGGGAAGGAAGGGGGGGAAGGAAGGGGGGAAGGGAGGGAGGGAAGGTGGGTGGGGGAGGGGCCGCTGAATTTAAGAGGATGAGAGGACGGAAAGAAAATGGAAATGATGGAGTGTGAAGAGGGTTCGGAAAGTTCGAAAGAAAAGGGAGGGTTTTTTTTTTTTTTAAGGGGTAAGATAACAAAGAGGGTGTGAAGTTGTATCTGAAATTGTAAATGTTTCAAAGTTTCGTTTTACTGGAGGCGAGAGGTATCGCGGGCGGTTTAAAATGAAAAATAAAAACCTTAAAAATTCACGGTGAATTTGAAGTTTTCTTTATTTCGTTGTAATATGCATATTTCCGTCCGTAACTGTTCCTTCGCGCACATTTTACGGTATGCGATGAGAAAGGAAACGATCGGTGGAGATAAATTGCGTAATGTGGAAAACATACTTAACTTAAGCTTCCAACGTATAAAATTTAATTTCTTTTCGTTAGCATTTTTATAAATATAGGAAATATAAGCTACCGACTTTTTCGTTGTTCTTCTTGGTATAAAAGAAATTAACATTGAAATATTTTCCATTCTCAAAACAAAGTCAAACTTGCGAAAAGATAGATAACAAACACCAGCAGAACGGACATGCCCCTTATAAATTAAACTGCCTAAGAATGAGTATACCAAGCACTTCTCGAAACGTGTGAATAAGTTTGAAAAGATAAATTAGCAAAAGCGATACTCTTATGAAGGTTACTGGTATGTAGCGGAATATTTGTAGAAATAAATTCGGTAAAATTTGTATAGAAATATAGGTTTATCAGAAAGAAGGTCATATCGAATTTTGTTTACTTTTATATTTCAAAAATTAAGAACACATTTGAAGAGGACATTCAAAGTGACCTGAAAAACATTTCGTGAATACCCAAACACATTTTAGCTTTAGATTAATATTGAGGATAAAAAATAATATAAATTAATTAACTGATATATATATATATATATATATATATATATATATATATATATATATAAAGTGTATTCATTTAACATTCTTTAAAAACTAATGAAATTGCCCATCAAAAATTCCGGGAATTAAAATTACAATAAGCCAAAATGTAGACTTTAGCTAAGCATTCATTTAGTTAATTTCAATAATCAAAGTTAACACACACACACACACATATATATATATATGTATAATGAAGAAATATGTATTGTTTTTAAACCAAGTCTTCTTCTTAAGAAGTCGTGGTGCGATATTTTATTATCTTTGAGTAGTGGAAAATCGCGTTCTGATATCATAATTTTACATAATTGTGTAGGTTTTGAATGGTTCCTCTTAATCATTATATTCGCACATAAACATCCTCAGCTTTTCCTATTCCTCTTTCGCAGTATTCGTCATATTTATCTCCATCCAATCATCCATGAGGTGGTGTTTTTACGCAAGATGAAATCAATTAATCTCAGACTGAGGGAAAAACCATCTCGTAAACACTTGCTAAGTCGCAATGAGTACATTTGTATCTTTTAGACGCGCATAAACAATGTTATTAAGCTGTAACGAAATAAATAACAGATGTATGTATTTACACAGCAATTTGAAAAAAAGATTTTCAAACTGCTACATTAGCATTTAGTTTAGTTTATAACAATTTCATCGTAATTTCGCTTTTTGATTGCTCTACACAATCTAGTTTTTTATCATTCACATAACAACAAACAGATCGTTAATTTTGTCACAAAACGTATTTTTATGTTGCGTTGTCTAAAAGGGATGCCTTAAAAAATTATATGAGTAACTTTAATAAAAGTTAATTCATAAATTTATTATAACTAACGATATAACAAATTCATTTTGGAAGATGTAATTTGACAATTCGCCAAGGATTTGTTTGTTAACTTTGATATTTTGAATTTAACTAAGTGAGCTTAGTCTATACTTGGTCTACTTTAATTTAAAACTTCATCCACACTTCCCATAATTTTTGACGGACAATTGCATTAGTTTTAAAAAAATGTAAAATTAATATTTAAACATGGTTTAAAATTATAAGATACTTTACAATGATGATTACTTTCTGCAATGATTTAATTGAACCATTTTGATGAAAGCTTTTTTATAGTAAGATAATAAAGTAAATCCAACTAAACCGAATTTAATTCATTATGTGAGGAACAAAACTATTTATAGATGGTAAGAAGTGGGAATTTTTCCTGAAGCAAGTGTTTAGATCCCACGAACGCGGATGCCGAGTATGTCGTTTGGCTTGAAGTGGGCGACAGCGAAGATAAGTCGCTATATTAGGCGCTTTTCTTCAAAGAGATCGATAAGGATCGTGGCGACGCGGATTCACGCGCAGTGCTGTACAAATTTTCAAACAAAAAATTACTCATGGAAAATTATGATAAATATTGAAAGAACTAAACTGAGGTGTTACCGAAATATGGAGATATTAACTGGTCAATAATGGATTCACTGCTGAACAATTTTTTTTAATGAATAGGAAACGTTTACCGAATGCTGAACTTGGGTGAATAATATTCATCATTGGCTTCAAATATTAAATACATCAAAAATACCTGATTTAAATATTTTAAACAGCCAATATAAAGGCGGGGTAAGAGTTTAAATAAAAAATATACTAGTCACCGATCAATTGTCGAAGAAAACGACAAAACAGTATTCTGTATCATACGATGTGCATGCGAAGGAGTAATTTTGATTTCCTTTCCGTATTATCTGCCTAAAAGCGACCTCCTTGGAAAGAGACGGCGAAAGACCTTTTGAAAACATCAAGAGGTCCTTCACAAGGACTCTTACGGGGTCGACCGAGGAAAGCGACCTTTTCCTGCTCCTTTGCGGCATAGTAGGAAACAACTGTAACCCGATGACAGACGTTAATGCGATTTCGTTCGAATTGATCATCAGGAGTGCGTTATTAATTAAGACTTCGCAAGATGAATGAAATGGCTTGATTAATTCGGAGGAATTTCCGAGCAGACAAAGAACATTCTGCTCTGCTCCGTTTGACGAGTGTATTAATGACAGGGGAAGTTAAGAGAGAGAGAGGGAAATATTGGTAGGAAGAGAAGTCAACCAGTTAAATTAGCATCGCTCTCTACATAATTAGCACCTAGTCGGCTCACACAAATCATTCGGCGAAAGACGTAAGTAGGAGGACAGGAGAAAATAGCGTATCCTTATTTTTTCAACTTTAGCCATTTATGCCGCAAATGAAGCTCTTCACGTAATGTTAGCCTCAAAATTAAAACTGACTAGTAATTTTTTAAAAAGATTTCTATTATCTCGAATCTGTTTAAGTAATCGATTCGGGTCGAAAAATGAGTGACGTATATCTCTAAGCGACCACCCCTATTCAACAACCACACATCTTAACGTCCTGTTTCTCACCAAATGAATCTCCCTGAGAGAACGGAGACATTCTGAAAAGCGGAAGAAAAAGTCCGCCTTGACCGGATTTCGAACCCGTGTCCTTCCACGCGTTGAGGCCAGGCTAGCATGAACTCCACCTCAACTGATGTCCTCCATAAGGAAAGTCCAAAGAAAACTCAATTACGTGCTAAAGGTGATGCGGTCAGATAAACACAAATGAATGTATTGATGTATATTCTATGAAGACAGGCATGTGCTGGACACAAAGACATTCTGAAAAAGAAAAGGAAAAATTTCGCCTCGACCGGGATTCGATTCTCAGTTTAGATGGATATTTTCTCCTGCTTTTATGGAAGATCTTTTTGTCCAGAATATCCTTTCTGCGTAGTAATTTCATCAACGCTTTCATTTGTATTGCTTAACACCGAGTGCGGATTACTGCCTGAGGCAGTGGTGGGGGTCTCGTCTTTGTGGCGAGTTACTGCTTCAAGCAGGCCTTCCCCCTTTTCTATCTTACTCGCCAGTTGTGAGCCACCGCTCGTTTGAATAGTTCCGTTTTAGCGTCTCGCTATTGCTGAGTTTTCAAGACTTCACATTTAAATCGTCCGTTTTTATTTTTGGAGTTTTTTTATTTTGCCCCGTATTATGTATTTTTCTTAAAAATACGAAATACATTTCGTGCTTTTTAATAATTTACGTTTATTTCTATAACATTATTTATTGAATGATGCTCCATTTTTATTGATTTTTTAGTTTTTTCTTTATAAATTACATCGTAATTAAATAATTTCTTAATTTTTCAGATTTGCATAAAATATTTTCCAGTGATAAAAAGATGAGCTTTTATCACTTTAAACTCGTATTAATTGTGAAATTGGTACCCGAAAGAAGCGAAACCTCAGTCCCGCCAAAAATACCTGATAGGCACCTCCATTTCCCTGCTTATTTCCCTTTTATTGGAAATGAAGGAAAAAAGTAAAGCAAAAAAATGCTTTAAAAATAACATTAGGAAGTAGGTTATTACCTACTGCCCTGATTGTAAAGCGACTCTGGCCTCTGCTTAGATGGTTGTTTTAAAGATTTCCATGGTCGTAATGACTAGTAAATGTAGTTAATTCTTATTATTGTTTAAAACAATGTATAACGCATTATTTTTACACTGTGTATTAAAAAATATTATTCTAAAAACCTTTGTTTTTGCAAATATTGTTATTCATATATAATTCTAAAAAAATATTGTATAAACTGTGTATAATTTTAATTTTCATGTTTTGTGCCTTTATGTACATGTATTAAATATCTATTATTTTACGCTATTACCCACACTGCCCAATACTAATTTAAAGATTTAATGAATTCATTAATAAATACTTAGTTTTTGTCTTATAGAATAGTTTTCTATGCCTTTCATGATTATGCTCTTCCTCATAAGTCCTCTATCGGCGTATAATGATCACAGACTTATCCGCCACAACATTGAAGATTCATGGACACTATTCTTTTCTTTAAAAATAAGCATAGATTTACAAAATTGTTTAGCCAAGAAAATGATAGATAGAAGAAAATAAATAGTATGCTTTTCACACCAAAAAAGATCGCGCCACGGGTGTGTTGCGGATTTGCCTACTTTAGTTTCATTTACGCGACGAGATACTGCCTGAGGAAGCACACCATTTTTTTTGAGAAAACGGTTATCATTTCATTTCTATAGTTAAACACATCATACAGTAATGTAAGACAAATGCTTTTGGACTAAAATTCATTTTAAAAATACTCTCGCCACAACAGATGAAACATGATTAATTGGAAGGCACTCAACGTGTTAAGAACAATTTAATATTTCCTACCGTTCAAAGACCACCCATCTAACAATAAGAACCACTTTTTTGGTAGAATCAACGTCCTATTATTAAAAGTTTCACTGTCTATAACTGAATTATTTGATTTTGAAAGGCAACTTGGAAGACTACTCCAAAGTACTTAGAACGATGAAGTTTGCCGATGAGGCGATATATCATCTGGTAAAAATTATGACATGCTAAAGCCTACAGAAAAATTTTCCCCAAAGAAACTTCCGATAAATCCTTTTAAAATTATAGCTACAGTCTGAATTACCAATAAATTCTTAAGGAATTAGGGTAAGTATTAATTAAATAATCATTCTAAGGTAAAAAAGGAAAGAAAAAAGGGCATTCGACAATACTTAAATCAAAGTAAAAAATCGGGAAAAATAAAAGAGTTAATATCTCAATTTCAATGAGAATGGCAGAATAAAAACGAGGAGCTGCCGCAATATTTTTTTTTAATACAACGATATTGAATTTTCTTCCCATAAATTATTTCCTAGCTTTATACGTCGCAGATACAATTTTTCTGAGAAAATTATAACAAAAACAAGTCCGACGGCCACAGAAAATCTTACGATACAGTGGGGTAAATATAAAAAAGAAAACGGCAAAATTACAGTGGGTAAAATATGATAAAAAAGAAAACGGCAAAATTACTATCTTTTTTTCAACGGAAGTAATTCCGCGCTGTCACATACGTTTCTACGACGACGGTCGGATATAACTGTCATTAAATTCTCCAGTTCGGAGGATAGATCCGGTCGCCATATTAAGGCGACTGCTGAGGCTAATTCACGAGGAATCTTCGTGCCAGACTTAAAAGCCTTTCTGCGAATAAAATAATATTTCCAACGGGAGTCTCACCTTTCACGGAACCCCACGTCATAAAAACGCCTTGACGCCGGTTAATGAAAATATCGGCCGTCAAGTATGAACTGGGACAACACACACACATAGATGCCGGTGTCACAGAAATCCCCATGTTTTCTCAAGGGCGTGTAACTCGACGGAAAGTTCGGTAAAATGTGATAAAAAAAAACTTGCATCCACGACACTAAATCACTGGGAGTGCTAGGTCGGAGCGGTCGAGGGAGTTTATTTTTCCCTAGCGTTGAGGGAGCCACGAATCGCTTCACATGCCACGTGCATATGTCGCCCTGGGACGGAACCATTGGATTCGTGAGCGGCGGTACGCTCGAAAATTGAGAGAGAGATTCTCTATCGCCCCGGAGCGGTTGACTGTGAAATATACGTGTCACACGTTGGGAGGAAAAAATTAAATTGCATGTGGATGACCTTGGATCACTAGAAAATAAAGACTTCGTATTTTTTTATTATGAGTTGGAATAGGAGATCAAAAAGATGGGTTTGTGAAAAGATCTTTTTATTTTTTAATGTCGAGAAATTTTTTAATTCGGAAACGGATTCACTTAAAATTATTCGATTAAAGACGGAAACTTTTTTTTCGTACCTTAAAATTCAGACATTTTTTTTGGAAATTTTGATCTCATAAAGTCTGCTGATAAGGCAACTTATCTTGAAAAACATAAAGTGGAACCAAGCATAAAAGTATTTAATGCATCATGCTCATGAATGAAATTTTTCTTGTAGTTTATTGATGTAATGTCGTCGGAAGGTAAATTTATTCGGTTATGCAAGCGCGTTTACGTTTGGGAAGCTCTATTTCGTATATTTTCTCAGTAAAATTTTGAAGGAGCCTTTCAATGACAGGTTCTATCGGATTGTGCGAATCTGAACATTCAGGTCTCACATTTATGCTACTGACAGAAAATCTAGTTACCTTTTTATAATTATTACATTTAAAATAAAAGTGACTTTGTGCCTTTTGTTTGGAAAATCCACCTTAGGAAAGCATAATTTACTTTATTGAAACTTCGAAAACTTAAGTTAAATAAAGCATTGATATTTTTAGTCCACACATTTCTTTGCACTTATATTTTTTAAATATGTATGTTAAAAATAATTTAGCGACCAAGAAATGTTTATCAAATACTTAACCCTATTAAATGGGCAATATAATTATACATATCCATAGTTTTCAGAAAATAGAATATAATGTCAACTACAATTAAGTTGGGCAGTATAATTATACATATCGATAGTTCTCAGAAAGTAGAATATAATGTCAACTACAATTAAGTAATTCGCAGTGAAAGTTATAATTTTATTACAAAATATTCACAAATCATTATTATGACGGTCTAGTAGCTACGCTTTAAATATTTCTTTTAACACGTTTAAAATGCTTATAGAAATTTTATGAGGAACGAAACATTAATTAATTTTATATTTACATTGTTCTTTCGTATTACAAATCGATAAATATATGCTAATAAAAAACTGACGATTAAATTATGGGCAACTTCATTAAACTCTTTTCTGAAGTCGCTATTTTTTCTTGCAATTTTATAGTAAAAAATTGAAATCTTTTACTCTAACTTTACTAGATAAGTTTTTTACCAGTCAGTAAATGTTAAGGGGAGAAACTTTTCACCAGTGAGACATTTAGCCGACACTTTTTCAATTCCGTTGTCCAAGTTGAATTGCCATAGAGATGCTGTCAGGTAACTAACATATTATATGAACTATAGGTTTACTTTGCTAATTATATGGGTAGTATCTATCGACTACGGTAATCGTAACTGTTGTAAAAAATTGGGAAACAATATTTGTGGGATATAAGTTAATTTAGAAAAATGAAGAAACACTCAAGAATCGTATTTTGTCATGTATTTAGAATGTTTTTAATATTTTCACGCAAAGTATTCACTAAATGTTTTTGCGAATATGCGCAAGAAAACAAGTTTCTAGGTAATCTTATACATAAAAATGAATGTGTGTGTATCATAACTTTAAAACTCGAAAACTACAGATCGTAGAAGCAAGATAAAGGTATTATTTTAACCGGAATAACGAGTACGGTGGTATGGTAAAGTTTTTATATCGATTTGATTGTCCTGTCTAATTTTAAAAATATTTTATTTTTTCATTTTCTCTATTTGAATAACATAGGGACGAGTGCAGGTTATTTTTCATTTGAATTTTAAAATTACTTAGGAACATGGTACGGACTTGAGACTTGAATGGTTCTACGAAGAAAAGAACAAAGTTTATTTTTATTGAAGACAGAATCCGAATACTAATCGAATTAGCATAAAAATGCATTTAGAATCAATAAAATACGTGATTTTATCAGTTTTATTACAATACCCATTATAAGCTAAAATGACAACTCCCATTTTCGCCGAAATTGAGAGTTCAATGCATTTATAGGGGAAAAATTTTAACGTAATATCGTTTGTCAATTTCTGTGTACGATTTTAATTTGTTTACATGGAAACCAAATATTTGTTGTTTTTAATTGAATTATCTTCTAATCTAACATATAAAAGAGAATGTTTGTAAGTTTCTTCGCTTTGAATGCTTTTAATACGAGATAGGGAGGGAGGGAGAGAGATGGATGGTAACGGAGGGGGGAGATGGAGAGAGGGAATTAGAGGGAAGGGGTGGAGAGAGGGAGGAGGGTGGGAGATGGAGGGGGAGGGAGGGAAAGGGACAGAGGGGAGGGGGAGAAGGGAAGGAGAGGGTGGAAGGGAGGGGGAGGGAGTACTATATTATTCTTGCGATGCTTACATGTTACACGGTCGAAGTTTTAGATTCACTAAATCCGTTGAAATTCAACGGGCACTCCTGCTAGTCTACTTCTACTCTAATATATTTTGAAGGGTGTGTTTGTTGGTTTATTCATGGAACTCCTCCTAAACGATAAAAGCTAGAATAACCATATTTGGTATGATTCTTCCTTACGTCCTAACTTAGTGAATGGTCAAGGTTTGGTCAACCGGGATTAATCAGTGCTGCCAAAATAGGGGATTAACATTTTTCCATAAGATAACACGTACGAATCCATTTCTTGACTTGCAAGGTATTCTTTCTTCAAGCATCAAAATACGTAAATATGGACCAATTTTTTTCGTTTTTGCTTTATTCGACGAATAAAACTCTACTATCTTATTCCTGCGAAGTTTACATGTTACACGGTCGAAGTTTTCAGAAATACGCTTTTCGTTTCGAAATTTTGTGGACTTTTCGTACTCTTTCCCGGCGTTGTCAAGGCGGCCGTCATTGTTACCTCCGATTCAGTTAGCTTCAATGAAGCTTACAAATTGACTAAAGTCTAGCATTATTCGATTCGCACCTTTGTTTAAGCAACGAAACGATCGATGTTTATGAATAGCAACGTAAATAGATACTGATTATTATTCAGGAAGCGTTTATTGATGAAAGTAATAGAACCTTCTTTCGTCTATTGAATACAGGAATCTTACATTTTTTGTAAGTAAAATCATTATATTCTACATTATAATGTTTATTAACGTAAATAAGCTCACGTATCTGGTGTACACTTACCAGTCAGTGTTCCATCATGGACAACTGTACGTTGCTTTTTCAAGACATAAAAGTAAATATTTCAGCGAGGCATAATTACACAAGAAATGAAGCCGGATTTGGCGAAAGTAATATGATAGGAAATAAAATTATCGTTATATTTGAATGCAATAGACTAGGAAACGGATTTTTACAAGCAAATATGATTGATTGTTAAGAAAAGCTAATTGTAATTTAAAAAGTATCTACTATATATTTTAAAGAGTTTGTATGTTGTGCTGTAGTAGCTTCACTAAATCCGTTGAAATTCAACGGGAAATTCTGCTAGTATATATATTCCCTTTAAACTCAACATGTAAATATGAACGAAAGAATTTTTTGCTCTGAATAGTGCCGTGAAAAGTGTCCAGTATGGTTTCGCGCTTGCTGTTTTCCTTCGTAATACAGAAATAATGCAACGACTACACAAGGATTATCGTTTAAAACTTTAATGATGAAGTATAACGATTGAGCAAGAGTCAGATAAAATTAGCATCGCGTTTACCTTTATATGATCATCGCTTCCCTAAAAACCGATTTATAAATTCGCAGAACCTTGCATTGTCAGATACGACATCATGAAATAACGATTTTCCTACGTGATCTCTAATTTATAAAGCGATTGAATTGCTTACTATTCATTGAATAACTTGATGAAGTCGTTTGGAAAAACGGCCGTTAAGTAATGCAGTCTTCGGAAACACTGATCGCATTGAGGTCCACTGCTAAACGAGCTTAATGTTCCACCGTCGGTATCGATCACGTGTCTCAAATCTCGCTGGATTAGATATGTGTTGCATTTAATCATCCTTTGGCCGCCAGAGTATTCGATTCGTGTCGTATTTCTTTTTAAAAAAAACAACGCTACTGCGTACGACAGAGTGCACCGGAATTTTTTTTATTATCCCTAGTCTCTCGTCGGATACGAGCCAGGCATGATGTAGGACGTAATTGAGGTCTCCCATTGGCGTTGTTCCGGAAAGAGAATGGCAAGAGAGAGAGACACACATAAACTAAGCGCTCGATTTCGGGTTTTCCGCGTCATCCATTAGCATTCGCTTTTTCCTCCCGGCCCTCAAGTCTGCACCGAAAAGTTGATTAAGTCCTGGAGCCACAGCGCGGAAAATCCGCGCTGACGGGTTAAAATGAACGAAAACGCCACTCCCCCAATATGTTCCACCAACTCATCATCTTCCCCCAGCTTCCCATCCGTTAAAAAAAATAACTTGATCCGCTCCCCTACTCCCCCCCCCTCTCTCTCTCTCCCTTCCCACCTTAAAACACACACACACACACACACTCTCTCTTCACTTTCCCCCCGAAAATATCTCCCTCGTCACTCTGCCGCAACTAGAGGTATCCCGACGTTTCCGAGCACGTCACAATTGTCATATTCAGGTGGGCTAAGAGAGAAGAAAAGGAGAAACATCAACTCCCTCTCGAAAGAAAAAATGACACCTGGCGAGGCGAATATTGGAATCAATGTCATAGGAGAACGGTGGAATTAAAATTACAAACGAATGACGCGAACAAAATGTTTCGTCTTCGTTAAGTTTATACGAGAGAAAAAAATGGCAAACGGGCCAGATGGCAATGGTGAAGGAGTCTTATTCGTTATTGCGATGCTAGTGGGAGACCGATATTTTTCTGTCTCTATAAATTTGAAAACATTCCGAGCACATTCTTATAATTTATCTGGTCCATTCGGTGGGTGAACAAACTTTACTGGAAAAAAATTTTCTAGAGTCGTTTCGCTCCACAATTTGTTTTTTTTTAAACCGATTATATTTGTTTTTACCAGCGTCGCTTATAAATCGACCGCTTTCGAAACGTTCATGTCCGATATTCCCCGTGCAATTTCTTCCTAGCGCGCCGCAAACAATACTCCCTTCCGGTAACGCGCACGTTCTCCGAGTTCTTATCGCACTTGTGCACGGGTACGTATCGACTATGGATTCTGAGCTGAGGAGGAGAAAAACCAGGTGGACAAGTTTATGTATGTACATCTTACACAAAGTACGTCCATCGGTTTTAAAGCAAATGGGGCAAGGAACCTGGAAATGAGGCCAGACAAAAGAGTGCAAATGCGAAAAACACCCGTATGACCATATAAAAACGTATGTAAACATACACATACATGTACAGTGTGTATATGTCTGCATTAATGTATAAATTCTTATGGAAGATGAAAGGTAAAAAAGAACATACAGGCGACTACCGACCGTCGATTGTTCGAGTCTCGATTAATTCGAGATTTCGATCCCGCCGATCGAAAATATACGCGGAATAATCTTCGCGTAGTTATTGGTTCCGACCAAACGCGAGGTTTAGTTTTGGTGTAGACGTAGTTGTATCTGCTCTAATTGTTTGAATTTGTGCTAATTTCACTCTTTTTTCTGTTAATCTTTTACTTAAATTTATTTATTTTATTGATTTATTTATAAATTTATCACTTGACATGGCATCTAAAAGGAAATGTAATAGTCATAATGTAAGGGAATCAAATAAAAGAGGGCATAAGATTCATAGTTATGAAATGAAATTAGAAATTTTAAAGCGTATTGAGAAAGGTGAAAGCCAAGCTGAAATCGCACGATCGTTGGGAATGTGTCAACTATTAGCACTTATGTGAAACAGAAGGAGAAAATTCTAGAAAATGTGATAAATTCACGTAATTTGATAACAACAATAAACAGTCCTAGGTGCGGTGTTGTGATTCCTAAAATGGAAAAACTTTTAAAACTTTGGGTAGATGATCAGTGTCAGAAACATACTGAAAGCCTTACTGAAATCGTACGATCGTTGGAAATGTGTCAACTATTAGCACTTATGTGAAACAGAAGGAAAATATTCTAGAATATGATAAATTCAGGTAATTTGCTAACAACAATAAACATTTCTTCCAACTTAAATCTTCTATCTTCTCAATTAATAAACCAAGTCCAGTAAGCGCAGTTGAAAAAGATTTAAGGTATGAAAATATTTTTAATTTTGTTTCTTTAATCTTAAGTTATTTTGTGTATTTTTAATAACTTTTATATTAATTTCGCTGCGATAAATAGTTGTATGTATAGATAGATGTACGCAGGTATGTTATCCAACCAACCAACCAATTGGGGGGACCTTGTGACTTCAAACGACTCCAGCGCTAGAAGGTTTCTCAGTCTAACAAAGCAAAGGAGGAGTGAAACCCGGTGCCGGCATTAGCCTGCTCTTAGCGAGAAACACCAAGGGGACCAACGGCTTTACGTCCCTTCCGAAGGACGGGGCGCTGATTTGCGTGTTCTCCACATAACCACGCAAATGGGGAGCCGGGCAACCCGGTTCGCACCGAGTTTGCTAAGCGTAGCAGGCCAGCGCCCGCACCACTACGCCACAACTCCCCGGGACGTATGTTATCCAGCTCGCGCGAGTCGTTTGTTACAAACGACTCGCGCGATCCGGACCGGGTTGTCTGTAAAGCATATTGCATACATCTATATTTTAAGTTCGAAACACATTTATTTTTTCTTTTTTAGTGCAAAAAATAAGTTATACATTTAAAATATTTATTATATAATTTATTAATAATTTAATATTGTTGGATTAACATATTAGTAATGTTATTTTATCTTTACAGAACGTGAGGGGAGACTTTTTCCCAAGATGCGGGAACGTATCCTCCGATTATAACATGCAAGTATATTGAAAAACGGCGTTCGTCTCTCGAATATTCGAGATTCGAACACGTTTTCAGGAACGCATCCCCAACGAGACTCGGGAGTCGCCTGTACACGGAAAATATGTGTTGAGGTAAGGGAGCTAAGTGGACACTTACCAATAAATGAACCGCTGGGGTGTCGGGGAGACATATTTAAACACCTAAATTGGACCATTCGTGATGATCCCTTCGTCAGCACAAGATAGAGAGAATCGCCGAGTAAAGAAATAAAGTGCGGAAAGGATACGAGTTACTGGGCGTGTTTGAGCAAGTAGGTACATAAATATAGATAAATATACACACAACATACATACAGGACCTGAGAGAGGTGAGATGGGGCCTGGGTCAGTCACAAATGTGGGACCCCACCCCGCTCCGAAAGCCATACAAACATATGAATAAAAACCTTTAGAATAAATTTTGCGGGCCCCTCTGTGCCCGGAGTCCGGGCCAAATGGTCCTGCTGGCCCCCTCTCTATCTGGCCCTGCATACACACATACATACACACATATCTACATACATACATATATTTGTGTGTACATATGTATTTATGTATAAATGTGTGCGAGCATATACATATCGCTATGTACTTGCTAATATACGTACACACAAATACACCGATGCATGTGTTGTGTGTTTCCACCGCAAGCTCATGGATACGCCCAGCAACTCCTATCTCTTCCGCAGTTGATTCCTATACGCGACAACTCTGCGTTACCTTCGACCTCGATTGTAGCTATCGTGGGAGCAGAATCCATCTCGGTCCTTCCTCCCTCTCCTTTCCACCCCTCTTTTACCCTTCCCAACTATCCATTCGACTTTTTTTTCTCAGCGGGAGTGTGTGAGAGCGAAAGACGGAAAGAAAGAAGGCGTGGGAGGGAGAAGAGAGATTCGATAATGGGACTGAGCTAGTTGCCAACTCCCAAAGATGGATAGATGGGCAAAGGACCGATTTAGAGGAGGTGGAGAGGCCAAGGTAAAGTAGTGAACGACGGAGATGTTCTCAGAAATGAAATGGGCGCTCATAAATTGTAACTGAAATTTTTTCGGTTTTTTCCTCGGATACGCGGGTAACGTAGCGATATTTTCGTTGTTTTTCAGGTCATAACGGAAGTTGTTCCGTCACATTTTTTTACCGTATAGATAACAGATTAATTCGAGTATTTTTTGTTTAATGGATACGTGCATCGTTTCGATCATTCCGAGTCGGCCCTCATTTAGTTATTGGAATGGCTTTAGACCATTTTCTCCTCTCCTTATTCCGTAAAGTCTCATCTTCCTTTCTATAACTCCCGAACATTCGGTATTGCTAAACACATCAGCGACTTTCATAACTGTTCATTTACCCGTATACCTATAGGTTTTCCATTTGCATCCCATGCCCAGAAAGCACACCATAAAATATTCAGTGTATTATTAGATATCCCGCAAAACAGTTCTGCAGCTATAACATCACGATTTCTCATTCATAAAGCATTCTGCGAAAAAAAACATCTACGTGTCATGAAAACCTTACGTCATTAATTAGATTTTGTTGCAGAGTGCTCTTCTGTATCTCCGAAACTACAATAACTAGTGAAATCCTATTTCCTATTAGATTTAGAACGACCTAATACAGTTTTTACTCATGGATATGAAGGTAAAATTTCGTATATTTCATTTGATAACGTAAATGTAATATTTTGCGTGCGTTTCGTTGATATCTTTCCTTAAATACCATTGCATGGCTACGTACACAACGCAACCGCGGCTGAATAACGTACTGAGCCGTTCGAATGAGGACGTTATTGGTTTCGTGTCTACGGAAAAGGACAACGGCTCAACATCGAAAACATAATCATGTTCTTATAGGATAACGCGTTACACGGAGAGTTAATTAAATATTCATCTTGTGCGTGTCGTCTCTATCACGTGTCTGAAGCTTATGTCCTCTTTCCTCTCTCTCTCTCTCTGTAGACTGCCCTTTCCATCTCCAGGGACCGCAAGGGTCTGTCCCTCGAGGGAGTATATGGGGGAGGGAGGAGACGACCCGATGGCAAAACAAGTGACGCGCGCCAACAGAGCGTCGCCACGGAGGCTCGTTGCCCACGACGACGCTCGGCAACGCGAGTCGTCCATCTTCATTACGTCACCAGACATCCTCTTGTTCCCCTTTCCCTCCGTTCGCCCTTGTTAGCGAGAAAACTCGGCTAATGTATTTTGATTGCGCGCGCAGTCCTTTATTTGATTAATTTTTCGAAACTCGGACAGGTGATTATTTCCGAATTGGAGGGCGTTTCGAAATAATTGCGCTTGGAAAATGAAGGCGGGTCCTTTGCTCGTTCCAGAAGGGCGAAAAAAGTCCTGTCTTTTTTCCCTGTTAATAGGAGAGGAAACAAGGAAAAGTAAATAAAGGAAAAAAGTTGCTTCGCATAATGAGGTTCAATTACTGGCTTTAATAACCACGTCGACAAATGCCACGCTGCCAGTAATGAGATACAGAGAACAATTTTTTTGCCTTTTGGAGCTTATTATAAGCGATAAAGGGAAGTGATGCGACGCCCTGAATGGAGGAGAGAATTTTATTTTTCGCGAGAATTTCACTCTGGCTCGCATTCGTGCAACACTTGAAATTTAAATGCAGGCTGGAGGTTTTTTCCCCATGATAATCCTAAAAGTAAAACTTTAAATCCCATAAATGCTAATTTATCTGATTATCTGTGCCATATACAAGCTACACCAATGCTCCCCAATCTTTTACTTTCTCAAATACAAACTATATTGAGAAAGTATTGTTATCGTGAAAAAATTCGACCTCGAGTTTTTTAAGGAAATATACGTTTTAGTTGTAGCTGAAACCGAAAAAGTGGTTTTCGCAATTCCGTCTGTCTGTTATTGAAACTAGAGCCTAAACGTTACAGCGAAAATGAATGAAACCTCGTACTTAGGCATTTTATCATATAGAGCAGAGGCTACGAATAAATGCTCAATAATTAAGAGAAGTTTATTCTACGCATTTCTAACATCATTTTGATTTTCTCAAAAACAGCTTTAACGATTTTGATCAAATTTCGAACAGTTACTTGAGTTTACGTCTTCAATAATACTATATAGTTTGCATTTCTCAAACAATGAATATAAGGCTAGTTTATTCTAGGCAAATTTAAAAATAATTTGTCTCAAAAACGGCTAGAAGGATTTTCATAAAATTTCGTACAGTTACTTGAGTATACGTCTTCATTAATACTACATATTCATTTTTCATATTTTATTTTTCTCAATGAATGAATATAAGGCTACATTATTCTTGGGCAACTTTAACAAAAATAGGATTTTCTAAAAACCGGCTGATACGATTTTCATTTTCTAAAGATAACTGAACGACGCATTAATATATGAGAAAGTTTGTAAAATGTATGTTGTACCGATTTTTTTTTGCTGCGACCCTAAATTTGTCCCCAACAGTATGTCTCGAACGTCAGGGTTATGTTAAATTTAAACATGTATACGATTATAATTACACACATATTTATATTAGTTTCGTTATTATTCATTTATTCTCATTCTTAATCGTTAAAATTAAATGGAATCTTAAGAAAAATCGAGTTCAAATTATTATTCGATGTCTTCAAACTCAAAAACGCACATTGAAACAAATGAATAATTTAATCACATGCAAACAAAATATATATCAGAAACTCAGTAAAACATGTTTTAAAATATTTTAACTTCTAAGATTCCATCGCGATTCTACTTAGGACCTTCCGTGACCCTGATATGGGTCGCCGCCCGAAGTTGGGAACCAATACACAACACGATAGGAATTTTATGATTACCAATATACATACTCAGACATTTATTTTTTCGTGACACCAGTAAATGTCGATTTAATTTATATGAAATACAGTTTCTCGGCTGAAGTACTATTGACTACATGTGGTACAGATGAGTTTTTTCAAAATTTTCTAAGTGAACTTGAACTAATTTCATTATAAAAGGATAGTAGAACTGAAGGAACTTTAAAATTTCCGTCTTATCAATCAAAATAATTTCAACGCTTTTCTTTCATTTAAAATTATCTTTATTCGGTTAAGATTGAATCACTGAAAATATAAATTATCGCAAAGTGAATTATTTTAGGGACTTGAACTGATTGTTTGGAGATCGATTCTCCAAAGAAAGCAAACACTCTCGCGAGCCATCCGTGTTTCGTAGACATTCATTCGCGGATAAACTCACAATAACGTTAGTGAAATGTTGATAGATACATTAAAATTCTGACTCGTTGTGATAAATTAGACATAATAATCACAAGGAGCGAATTATAATTATTTAACTATTCTTAAGTCCTGTAACAGAAAAATTTTGAAGTCCTATGTAAAACAGTAGAATGATATTGCTAATATTAGAGCATTTCGCCAATACTAACACAGGTTTCGACGTGCATCGAGCCTATAATATAGCATACGTATATAATATAGGAAGCTTTTCAACAAATACCTGAAAATACAAAATTTTCGTATTATTTTTCAACTCAGAAATTTCCTCAAAAAATTTTCAACGCTCGCCTCGCACTTTTTAAAAATTCATTCAAATCATTAAAACCATTTTCGTGGAAAAATTTTAGTGCCTACACCCATCGAATCCCATTCTCCAAATCACGCTTCGGTTGGTCCTCCACCGTTTAATATCAAGCTTTCACCGACCATTAGACCCGAAGAATTGATGCGGTTCAATGTCTGGAAACCTTTTCCACCTACTCCTATCTTTTTCCTATTCCCTTTCGCCTCCGCATTCCCTCTCCGACTGCTTCTACATCGCCGATCTATTTAAATCCTCGATCCGACATTTCCTGAAATTTCTCCCAAAAAATATATAATAATTCCGCATTTTTTTCATCCCCTGCGGAATCAAAACTCGGCCAGGACTTCCCTCTCCTTTTAGACAAGCGAAGAAGTTTTTCAGTATCGGAGGATTTGGAAGATGGGTCAGGCGCCCTTCCCAGTTTTGAGTTCGGGGGTCTTATTTGCCCGCGAGGATCGCTTCCATATTTCCATTTCGATAAAGCATCATGATGTGGCTTCAATTTCACGTTATTTCTATTACCCCCCCCCCCCCCACCCCTTTGTTTCGTATTTAGCCTCCATCCGTCTTTGTTCCTGGCACCTGCCTTGTATCCCTAATGAAGTCCATTACGAAGGATAAAAAACCAAAGTAAAACTTTGTACCAAATCGTAAAACCTCTCATATGATATTCTACCAGGTGATCCTTCATCGTTAGCTGTCACTTGTTTTCATTAGAATTCGACTTACTTCTTTGCCCATACTTACTCCTTATTACCCATACGACAAAAATATTATCTTAAACAGGCGTCGAATCAGGCCGTAGAAAAATTGCCGGTTTTGCGTGGAGTTCCATGCACCGAAATGTATGCATTTCTCTTTTATTTTGTAATGCGTCTCGGATTCGAAACTTTATTTTTGAAGTCATTCACATCTCTCAAATATGTCAACAGTATATTCAAATGCTTCGTAGCGTCTGACCAATACGTACACCAGATATACGGTGAAAAAATAAGCTTGCATATATTACGTAAAACAAGCGCATCGATTTTCATGGATGAAAGGAGAAAGACGGTGGAGAAACCATGACAAGGTCTAGTCAAAATCACGCTCGCAACAAATAATGGCATTATCTCAATTCAATAAGCGATTCATATATATAGGTCGAGAGGAAACGTATGGATTATCTCTAACTGAATGTTATGAGTTGACCTTGTAGTATTAAAAATAGGCGAAAGTGACCGACCTGTTTTGACCGCGTTGCAATGTTGTCCATAACGACCGGGTTTCCATGCGCTGCGCACGTGGACACAATTATTCCTTGCGGTTCACTTCCCTCGTCGCCGCAAAAAGGACTCCAACTCTCTTCGATTGCCTCTCGCGTCGAGGAACGTGACCCGACGGAGACCGCGGAACTATGAGAGACAGAAGTAGATGAGTATTCCTCTAATCGAGCATAGAAATGCAACAGGAACGAGAGTTCCCTCCTTACCTGTGTGTGCCCCGTGAAAGTGGGGGACGAGGAGGGAGGAAACGAAAAGAGAGAGAGGAACAAGAGGCGTCGACGAAAGGAGAGAGAGGAATACGGGAAGGGAGAAGGACCGGGGATAGCAATGGGTTATGGTAGAAGTTTGGGGAATGTACGGCTTAAAAAAACGTTTGACACTGCATGAAAATGTTTGGTTACTATGAAAAGTCTTCGATATTTTTTATTCAAATCATGCATCAGAATGAAAAAAAAAACAAATACATAATCATTATTTAATCTTATACGGCGGTTGATCTTCTTTCAACAAAATCCCACTCGAGGTTATCGCATAAACGCCAATTTTCATGCACGGTGGAAAGTGACATCTTAACCTTCAACTAGTAACTATTGAGGCAAAATTGTAATCACATTGTAACTGGGGTACGGTACCGCTAATGTCTACGTATTTGTTCGCAAGATGTCTATTAAAAACCATATGTGTTTCTGCCATGAGGGTTAAGAGGCGATTGAAAGACAAGAAAATTAATATTAAATTAATATGCTTATAAAATGTAACCTATCGGAAAGTAACGGAGTTATCTGATAGAAACCTAAATTCCCGTCAAGAGGCCATGTTCTGATAACTATCTCGAATCAATTTTGGTTTCAAACGTTGGCTAATATTAACCTGGCCCGGTTAAATCTTTTATTTTTCTAATTATATCGGATGTTGGTAAAGGACGGCCATTACGACTAATAGCCAGATTTCTTGCTTTGGCCGCAACGTAGAAGTCGATGGATAAACATTCACAGGGTGAAATCCCTTACCGATATTCCTTCACTCTTTGAGTAATAATGGGAATTTGACGTTTTCAATTATACTCTACAACTCCTACTGCCATATTATCCTCCCTTTGCTTGAGCTTGCATTCCTGCATGACCTTCTTTCCTCACCGTCTTCATACTGCTCAACAAGAGCTCTCCGTATTTTCTAATAAACCGAATCCCTTGTTAAATCTCTTAATCCGAAGCGCTAATTAGCTTCCTAGGCTGTCGTTTCCCTTACATTTCCCTGTCTTATTAATTTCTGCCGGATTCTTTTCGGAGAATCTCGTGTTCGGAAAGGTATTATTATTCTTCGCGTCTCTTTGACAACATCTACCGTTAATCAACTTTTATCTTTAAAAAGAATCTCTCGAATTTAATTTTTTCCAACGGGATAATTGTAACTTTAATAGAGGCCGTTGTGCCAAGGTAAGTCTGACTCGCGAAGGCATTGTGTCCACTTTTGAGATTCTTCAGCCAGTTGTTTACTTAATTAACGTTGATCTCCACTTTCTCTCTTTCTTTCAATTTACCTTGCCGGCATTCTTGGCTTGAAACTAAAAGGACGACAAAAAAAACCTGACATCCTTCCCTCTGAAATATGAGACTCGATTTTTTTTTATATAAATATCCCAGATTCTTTAATTTTAAATACTTTTTTTCCTACCTTAACGCCTCGCCTTAACATCTTATTCTCTTCGTCTTCAACATTTTTTATTTTTAATAATAGTCTTCTTCTTTAGTAATTTATCGCTCTTGACTTTTTTGACAATGTAATCGCGTTCCATGAAGTTTCAACCAACCTTGATAAATTTCATTTTTTCTCCTTTATCACAAGAAAGAATCTCATCGGCTTCAAAATGAGCGTAAACTCTACAATACCTATTTTGTTTTTGCTCTTAAAGTGTGCGCAAGAAATATTTTAAAAAAAAACGAATCATTTGTTTTTACATCTCCGGCCATTCTCTTTTTATCAACTGCTCCGCTCGTGTATTCCATGTATTTTTTATTTATTCCAGCCCTCGCCTTCTTGAACGCTTCTTTACGCCTCTCTATTATCCTTTCCACACTATTTTACGTATTTTTATGTCTCGGTCTCTTTTGTTCATAATTATCCGATTCCCTTCTCTGCATACACCCCTTCTTGCATGGGCGCTTTCCTTGCAGTGGAGTTGTTCCTCATGGTACAGTAATTTAATTATCCTCAAGCTTTATTCCCACAAAAACATCAAATATCCTTCCTTCTCTTTTTAATATCATGGGTCGAAAAAACTTTAACGCGGCTCCGCAGCGTTTACGAACCTGGCTCCTCCGTCGTAGATATGAGATCGCTTCTAGGCGATCGATCTTTTTACAAGGCCGATTCGATTTTTTGGATCGATCTTTTGTTCTACGGTTTTTATGTGGATCGATTCTTTTCGAGAATCGTTCTACCCCACCTGGTGGGGTGCATGTGAAGGACAGGGGCAGTGGTGATTGGTGAAAGTGGTGAACTCTAGTTGTGGGCATCAAACCTAGTAGTCTGCAACTTAACCTTACAAGCTGTACCCGCGCAATGTTTGCGCGGTTTTTTCAATTAATTTATAATAAATTAAGAACTGTGTGAAATAAATTGATCTCAATAATTGACATTTTACTCTAATCAAGCCTTTCCCCGGTATAGGATTTTAATGTATTTTGTTTCCAATGTAAGGTTTGCGGTTTCGAATCTCGCTGAGGGAATGGCTGTGTGCGCGTATTGGCAATTTATTATGCGAATAATAGTCAGCCAGAAATATGTAAAATTAAAAATCATATTAGAGAGGAAATGAATGCTACACAGTAATTCATCGCGAACTTTAATTTTCTTTATTTTTATTATCATAAAAAAATGTTTATATAAAATGTTGGTTCTTATGGCTTGAATCGAAGATCGATCTTTATTATAATAAAAAAATTGTAACACGAAAATTATTCTTTTGTCTTTAACCTTCCTTGTGGCTAGAATCGAAGATCGAACTTTCTTGAATCGATCTTTTTGGTTCGATCTTATCGGTAAATCGATCTTTATTAATACGAACTAGATCGATTCAGAGAATCGATCTTTCAGGGTAAGATCGCCCATCCGTAATCGCTTCATGAGCTCTTGTCCTGTTGGTTCCTATTACGCACGGTTACCACCCCAGCAGATTAATGGCAGGCAGTCAAGAGTGACAACTTTCGAAAATCGGAGTTTTAGTTTTAAAACCTTCTCCCTTCGTCACTTCCTCTCGTCCTATATTTTTCCTGTCTATCTCGGAAGCGGTATACATTTCTCGCACCGTCTTGCGTCAGCTCCGCCAAACGTCACTCTTCCCTTGGAAGGACAAAAAAATAATCGGCGACGTGCCGTGGAAGAGTTTGATCCATTTAGGAGACCCTCCCCTCGAAACGGCTGGTAAGGGGGATAAAGAGGTGTGTTTGGGAACCAGGGATAAAGAGGCAAGAAAAGGGCTTTCTTTTTTATTTTACTCGCTAGGGACGTGTCGCTCTGTTTTTTTATTTTTGACGGGTCCTCTCATTATTTTTATCCGAAAAAAAGGAAACTGTCCCCCGTCAAGGCCATCCATCTACGTTTAAAAATTTGGCAACCGTGTTTTTTTATGAGACGACTGTGTAACGTTTTTTTTATTTTCCCACTCTTCGATCGAGGAAAAGATTTGCAGGAATATGTGGGGAAAAGTTATTCGGCGCTTTGGAAAATCAGAAGTGAAAATAGAGCATGTAAATTATTATCCTCAAAATTGGAATGTGCCGTATAGGATCGCCGGAAATTTTTGTCACAATTCCCCTTCTCGAATACGGAGACTGCGAGTTTTCAGAAAGTGTCGCACGAAACATGATGGATGGTGGATTTGAAACATTCCAATTAATATTAAATGTTCTGCAACATGCGATCTGATCGCCCTGAGGATAGTTTCCTACAGAACTTTAAAAATTAGATAGCACATTTTCAAAAAGCAAGCAACGAACACGCCATATCAGGTCAGATTTCTTAGACTTAATTTATACGCACCAAAGTAGGAATTTTCTTGACTTTATTTTTTCTGTACTGTCCTATTATAACCCCACAAATAAACTGTCCCATAAAAACATTATCACGTTGCTAGGGTCACGATTAACAATTGAGGGAACTAAGTTTTATTTGTAGATCGAGTTAATATCAGACCTGATTGGCTGGTCTCGACATTTACAAACCCAATCACCGGACAACAGGGAGGGATTCTTTGGTTCAGGGCGAGGCGAAGGGCGCGGTAGCGTTCGGAGACGATTACCCATTAAAACAAAGCGAGCCGAAGGCTCGTCAATATATCCCTCCATTTACGGCGCAACAGTCAAGAGGATATAACATTGAAAGGATATATTGACGAGCCTTCGGCTCGCTTTGATTTAATGGGTAGTCGTCTTCGGTCGCTACCGCGCCCTTCGCCTCTCCCGGAACCAAAGTATCTCTCCCCGTTGTCCGGTGATTGGGTTTATAAATGTCGAGACCGGCCAATCAGGTCTGATATTTAACTATCAATGCTTGGAAGTTCATCTCCACGTTACTATGTTTCTTATTTATTTAACGTTTCCTTAGCGATAATGTTTTTATGGGACAGTTTATTTGTGGGGGTATAACAGGACAGTACCATTTTTTTCCAAAATGGAGAAGAAACATGTAATTTCTAAGTGGTAATGGGATTAAAATATATAATCCCAATGCCAGTAATCGAGTGTAATGCAGCGTCACTACAACGCAATCGTCACAGTATATCGATTTCAAATATTATCAGTAAATCATTAACAGATGTGTGCAGTTCCTCATCGTCGTGGAACATTTTTACACGCTTTCTCATGCATGTCTACAGAAAGGAAATAAGAAGATGCCAGTTCAGAGGAGAGTGAATGGCCATAAAGTCTCCATTTACAATTCTTTAGCTTCCACTAATAAACTTTCTGTTTGCGCTTTGTGAAACAAGATGGAACCATGATTTAACGAAGGGAATTTTCTTTTAATTAAACCTCACTTTGAAGACATTTCTAGCGGATTATAAACCTCGCTTTGTTTTTGCACCACACTGCCGCGTGCTTGCAATGGTTTCCCGCCGTCTGTTTCTATGAGGGAAGCCTTAGCGAAGCTGATGTCAATTAAATTATAAGACAGGTACTTGCTACATAGCAAGAAGCTATCATTTATCATCTTTTACTGGAGGAACCCTCTCATATCACGCGACCAGGAAATTTTATTTAGACGCCGTAACATTTCGTTGTTGAAATAGCCGCGCGTTGAATCATAAATTATCTAAAGTAATTCTGCTATTCATTTTTAAGGAAAAGGAGCGTTTGAAAATAAATACAGATATTCGAGTGCCATTAAAAATCCATTATAATTCGACTTTCTTACTCTTGTGTAACGCACTCCTAATTACCTTACCTTGTCGATAAGCGCAAGTACTTGTTCGTTAAATTCATAAATATTACTAAGGCCGATAAACGTATAATGGTGTCCAAATCGGTAAATGGGTTAATTTCCTCGAAATCATCCGATAGCCAATCCATATTTTACAGGAACTCAGCCACAACGAGTCCGGCACTAGCCTCGGACTCACCATTATGTGGCGCATTACAGAGGAGCAGCCGAGAATAATTTAGGACGGGATTCGAATTTGGGGTTTTATATATGTAGTGGGCATCTCGGAACGATTCCAGTGAATTCCTATGTTATGGAAAGAGCACCTTGAGGGCTTCGGCGGTTCACGTAAGCTGAGCCGAGGCATTCAATTAACTTCGGGTAAGTGGGTGAAGGTCAGAGTTAGCATCAATACCGATACGTGGATGCGTCCTAACAATCTTTGCTCCAATCTCATTATGCATTCGCGAAAACAGCATCTTATCCGCTACGATAACGCGATTTTCTTTTCCATAAGTTACAGCCTCCGGAAAGTTACTACCGGTTTAAAGACAAAGAAAACACACCCATAATTACCTAATAAATATATCAGTGCTTTAGATAATTTACGTGCTCTCTAAATCTAGCACCGATACCTTAGAAATATATTTAGAAAACGGTTGCATAGAGACCGTGTTATTTAATCGGAATTCATAGCATGTTAAAACATTTTAAAATGTTTTTAAACAAATTATTATGCATAAATATAATTGTATTAAATAAGAGTTTCCAATAATTATTTAATGAAACAAGAGGACGTGATTTCGCTAAAATGCTAAAGCCATGCGAAGAAACAGTAATACGAAAGGAAATGTTGCTTGGCTAAAATATTTTAAATGTATAATTTCAGTTAAAGTGATTCGGTATAAATGGTCTATTTGTGCGGCTTATATTTTGGGATAATTTATAGCGCTTAATAGACGATGCTGTGATTCTATGGATAAAAAATATGGAGAAATCAAGTACTGAAATAATTACTAAATACGAGTATGTTAAGTCACAAAAGAGTAATAAATTCAGTCAATTTAATATATATGGTTAGTTAATGTAATGCAGTTAAAGGTAAGAATGAGTCAATATATCGTATACTGAGTGATGTTCTCACAATCAGACTTTTGCTTTATGAAAATTGATCAACTGAATTACAATTAAGTGAACATTATAAAAGTTTAAGCGAAGCCATTTAATAAAATTCTGAGACACGATCACCGACAAAAATGTTATCTTTACAAGCAATATTTGTCGTAAATTAGAACCTGTGAGTAGAGAACTAATGCTAGTTATTACGGTCTGGAGAAAATTCTATGGATTTTTTAAGACTGAATAGAAGGGGTAGGATAAATTTGGTTGAGAGAATAAACCTAACATTCTATGACATCTCACGTCAAAGAACTATTGCATTGTTGATTGAGAGGACGGGAATTTGAAAACTTTATATGGAAAGAAAAGCACCTTTAGTAAAACACGTGACATATTATAATTTTCCGCACAAAACGAAAATGAATATGGCCTGTTAATTTCACTAAAACCCTCAAAACGTTAAATTTGATCAAAAATCCGTTTAGCTGGAGAGGCCCATCTATATCTATATATGTACATGCACACAGAAGAATACGTCCAAACTTCTATGGAGCACGACCCCGAGAAAAGATAGGAATCCTACTCCAAAAACCTATTCCAAAATCATCGAGTTAAAAATTCAGTATTAATTCTCGGAGAAGCGGTCACGAGAAGAAGTAGGTCAGGAAGCATCTCGAAATCCCTTCTTTTTCCTCAGGAATTAGAGGGGAATTGATATAGGGTCATCTTAATGAAAACGCAGGGCTACTGCATATAGCTGAAATGGTCGTTTGTGCTGGAGGTTTTAATCAATGCCTCCGCTCCTGTATGAAATATTCCCTCGTATTTAATTAATCCTGGATTCCAATGCTTTCAAGAACGATTGCACATACTTATATGCATGAGAATTTTATTCCTAGCTAAAAAAAAAGACGCTTGAACGGACACTGAGAGCGTACAATAAATAATAAAATAATATTTTAATAAAAGATTAAGTTTTATACCTTTATTAAGTAGACTTGTTATTAAATATGACATTGTCCCAAATAGTGCCCATCAAAATCCCCGAAAAACTTTCCTCTAATTATCGCAAGAAGACATCGTGGAAGTCTGAATGCAATTAATGTAAAGTGGCTGGCATTATTAAAAATGACGCCATCGACACTTGCACGCGGATGATTACCCAACATTACACGGTATGAGACCCTTATCGAGAAGGATCGATTCCCGAAATTTGCTGTCGGGTTACGTCAGCATCCGAAAGATACGACTTCCTCCAAATATGCCGGTTGTAAAAGGTCTCTCCTATCTTCCTTTCTCTCTATCCAGCCACGAAAACTACTACGTCATTATCTTCTTCCACTCTCCCCGTTTCACCTTCATTTTCTCCTTACCCTTTCATCTGGTTTCCTTTCTAGAACTTTCGGTCCGGCTCTCTCTCTCTCCCTCGTTCTCTTTGCCCTCTCATTTACTCACTTCATTCCTACAAACCCCCGCTGTTCGCCTTTCATCACATTCCGTTACATTTTACTGCGATTAGCGGAATTCCCACAGCTTCTCATTTACCTTCATTAACACTGTGCTATCTCTATAATATCTCCCTTTATACCATCTTGCTGCCGGATATACACTTAGGTATTTAACACCTCAAATTTACCGTAAATTATATATATATGTATTTAGATATATATAAAATACAGGATCTAACAAAGATCCGTTCTCGTAGGAAAATAAGACAAAAGAATTATGAGAGAAAATAGTTTCAGTTATACATAGGTTTTGACTTATAAACAACAGACTTGAAGTGATTATTAAAATCTAATCATGATCAGAAAATAGAGAAATAAGATATTTTTTCACCAACCCGTTCTTGGTTCTGGATCTTTTATCGCCCAAAATTCCCTATGATTTACAACCTTAAAAAACTGTCCTCAATCTCCGGAAGCTGGATTACCCCTTACTGTGGCAGTGGTCAGGAACATGGCATGAAAACAGAGGGTTCTAACTACCAGAAGGTATTCGACTCTATTCGAACTTCGTCGATGGTAAATGCGCTGAAGAAACAAGTGGTTGAAGAAACATACATAACCTTGATCAAGAATATCTACAAAAATGCTACATCGTCTGTCCAATTGCACTAAGAAACAAATGCTTTTAAAATCGAAAATAGAGTGAAACATGGAGACATCATGCCTCCTAAATTATTCACAGCAGCTCTATAGGAAGTTTTTAAAAAGCTACATTGAGAATAAAAAAGGATTAAGGTAAACGGGAAACTCCTGAGTCCTCTGCGATTTTCTAATTAAACTTTACTGTTTGCAGGAAGCTTAGAAGAGCTCTACAGAAGTACTGAGCAGCTGGAGCAGGCAATCCGAGAAGCTGAACTTTAAATAAATCTTAGTAAAACAAAGGTCAACAAAAACTTCTTCATAAATACTGAGAAAATATTCCCCATAGAACCAGTAATCCAGTTTTACGTCGGCCGCGAATGCGTGAAGCTTACAATTAGAAGGAACATTGCTTACGACATGACTCCACTCAGAAACCAGTTTCGTATGTCGTAATGCGCCGCCCAGTCTGTTTACGTCCTTGCTTGATCTACTTATCTGTTCGGAGATTTTGTTTTTTTTTTTACCAAATTAAAAACATTTTGCCCTGAAAATTTGGGTGATAATTGTGCAAACGATAATGTTAGTGCTGTTTCTGATAAGAAAAATTACACAGACCCTAAAAACAATAGGTTCCGCTTTAAGTCGGAATCCGCTTTACGAGAGCGACCTGGAACCTAACGTGTCGTAAAACCGGGGGTTGAGTGTACTAACGGAGTGGAACTCGGAGAAGTAACAAGCTACGTTTACTTGGATCATCTCATCACTACCAACAACAATTCTTGGAGAGTGAAGATGGCATAGAGTGCGTTCGGACGGAATCTTTAAATAAAATGTCCAAGTCTATCTAAAAAAGAAGATTGTATGACCAATGTATTTTGCCTGTTCTGGAATACGGATGTGAAACATGGCCATGAATGCCAAAACAGTCCAACGCTTACAAACAACGCAGAGAGATGTATGTTAGGGATAATCCGAAGTGACCGCTAAACGAACGACTGGATAAGATGGAAGACGAGTAAGTGATAATATTAGCAGAGTAAAAGTGCCAAAGTGGCAGTGGGCGTGTCATCAGCGATCAGCGTTGGACGTTTAGCATCATCGAATCGATCTCAAGAAACATCAAGAGATTGAAAGGCAAATGGACAAGAGAGACAAAAACAAAGTGGTATAATTATTTGAGGTAACAACAAAGTTCAAATGAAAAACCTCTAAAATGTTGAAGTGTTGTTGAAGTTATTAATCAAGCTTACATTAAATTTATTGTTACAGAACTTCTCGCTAAGTGTTTTATCCATCCATACGGCTGTGGTGGAAAATGTGTGTGAATTAGATTGATAATAGCTAACGATGGAACACATGTAGACTTAAATTCCAATCTTTAAGAGGTTACATTCCTTTGAATTATGTTACTAACTCGTATGAAGAAATAAATATTCAACTGTGTATTTTATGTTCATCTTGGGACAACCTTAATAAGTCAAATAATAACAATAAGTAAAACACAATGAAGCCCAAAATATTACCGTTACGCCATTTTAAATCAGTTCGGAAATATACAACATCGGCAGAAATAAGTTAAAGCCTATTTTCTAACGTAATGCACAGTATTTTATGCATAAATGAGCGACAATTTCAAAATTGGACGAGGAATCGGACCATTTATCACGTTACGCGAAGTTTATAAATCATTATTGCCCTCTGAAATGCAATGCCTCGATTTATGTTTGGAACGATAATGACATTCGTTGCGCCTCGTAATTCGGTGGCGCATTCGTAATTCGGTCCACCTTGAAAATCCATACGGTTGACAATTATACCAGTTGAGTGATATAACGTACGATCTCCGGATATTGCCTGTCCTAATTCGATTGTGTTTAATCTACCGTAAATACTCTCCGATCCTATTGTTTCTATCTCGACCGTCAGCGGTCCTTTTTTTTGTTGCGTCTGCTCTCCGAGCAGCATAAGTCTGATTCGCAGAGTTCGTTATCGTTTTGCAATGATACAATTTGCCCAATCTCGTCGATTCGGCCGCGGCTAATACTCCAATCCCCTTTCGAATTAGCAACTCCCCTCGAAATATTCGCCATCATTAACTTCTCGTCGTTACAAGGAGAACAGGATTCGATATTACTATGAGGCATTCGATCAACACTTTATATCCGAGTGACCAATTTCACGCTTTTTCTTTTTTAGTTAAGCTTTCTTTTCCGATTTCTCTCAAAACTATACGAAAGAGGCTGAAGTGTAGATAAGGGGCATCTAGATCTGCGGAAATATGTTTCTTTATTTCAAATATTATCTGCAGAATTTTATTCCGCTGCATTTTTAACGTAACAAGGTCATCGACTTACTTTTTTCTTAGATTTCTGATACAATTTTAAAGAAACTGGGGCATTTGCAATTTAAGGATTTAGCATTATTCTTATCTTTATGAATGCCTGGATTTCTCATGTAGTATTTTCTTCAAACCATTTAAAAATATTAATTCCATTTTTCCTGTTATTTTAATTTAAGACCCTCAACTAACGAGACACATACTGATTATTTGGCGTCATGACGATACACTGAATTATTTAAAAAACTTTTATTTTTAAACGATATCAATATTTTTTTATCCTCCTTGATTGGATCGCGAATTATCAACTCTCCCATTAGATTAAAAAAATACCTGTATCATATCTTCCAACATAAATCTCTTCTCTTAATTCCGTGCAGTTCCGATTCTCGTTAAAAATCACTTTTACTTGTTTCCTATAAATTTTCCTTAGATAACTTACTTAAACATTCCCCCAATAAAGTGTTACTTCCAGCTATTTTGAATTAACTTATATAATAATTTCTTTGGCTATATTCACAATTCATTCTTCCATTTCGATCCACCGTTAGTATTTCTCTTTCTGAGTCGAACATCTTCATTGCTTTAAACTCAAGAACATTTTCTTTAGAATACGGTTCACAAGTCGGTAATGAAAAATGCAACATCCTATTCACAAATCAAAATTATTATGAAAAAAATCGGCGAGTTAACATTTATAACAGCGGTCAGCATTTAAAGGCGTTTCAATATTCGCTCGCTTTAAAAGCCTTTGAATATAACTTCGTGTATTTAACTAAAAACAAATAAACGTTTATTCTTCGGGACGATTGTTAAGTAAATAATTTTTAGAAAGGTTCTTTAGCTTACTAGGTGCATCAACATTATTAACCTATGTTAAGTAACTTAGATTGTCCTCCAGAGACCTCAACCTATGTGACATGAAACTCCGTCGTCACTTTGGTGAACTTCCGAGCACGGAAGCCGTGGTCTAATAATCAATCGGGCAAAACGTGATGTTTCACGCGCCCGAAAACTTGACAATTAGTGGCAGCACATTACCGCGACTCGCGTAAACCGTAGCTACGACAAGGCGCGGAGAGGAATACATTAAGAAACAGAATTCTGGATTGGGTTCGCTAGTCTCCACCTTCGCATCCCCCTCCTCCTCCAACGTATTTTCTTCCGCGGTTACGTCACCGTCAAACTTTTCTTTCTCCCTCAAATCCCTTCAACCGTCTGCATAGGAACTCTGCCGTCTGTTTCCCTAATAATCCGAGTCACGACGAATATGCTTCACTCTCGTGGCCTTAATCCTTCCACCAAGGTCGCGCCTTCCACGGAAAACCCAAGTTAAAAACAATTTTTTGCTCTGAAATCCTCAGAAAAATGCGCATATATGAATTATGCGGCAAGAAATCGGAGTAAAACTTGCGAAAAAATATCTCTTGCGATAAATAAGAATTTGTTTTCTGCCCTGCGTAATATTCCGCATATGTTTTCTTCGGTACAACTCTGCTTTTATGCCAAATTTTATATTTACGTCCAGAATTAAACAATCAAAAAAAATACTTTTCTCGGTAATTATTATTTTTTTAATAACATTCACGACTGCATTCATAAGTTTTTGCAACATGCCACTCAAAAAAACTTTAACTCTGCGTAATAAAGTAATACGTAGAGATGAATGTTATTACTTCAAGTCTAGAATTTGTGATGCTGAGATAAGCTAAAATTTAGTTATTTTTGAAAGACATCAGTGTCCTTAGGTCTTTGTGAAAAACTCCTTACGCTGGCGTTATTTACGAAGTTTTGCATAATAACCAAGTATTTTCTAAAGTTTGCTTAAAAACACAATATCGTTATTTTTATTATCAAACAGAAAACTTTTTTTTTAATACCGAGACAGAACAATCTTTTTTTACAAAAATAGCGTTGGCTGCCCAACCTGTCCACTCCAAACGTACCGAAAGAAGAATCACTGAAAGATTTCAGCGTTCTTCGTCACATATGTAACAGAAAACATCGTAATCCCCTTTTCTCGGTCTACGAGAGGAAGCCTTCAGATCCGCAGACGAATCGTCTATAGTTTCGCTAAATGGATTTGTTTCACTCCCTGTTTTTTCCAGACGTTGCGTGTTAGATGCATAAAACCGAATCAAGGCTTTCCATATCCATCCGAGTGTTTAAAAAAAGGGTCGTTATTCCGTGCTGTATTTAATGCCTTCGATTCATTTCCGAAAATAAAAAGGAAGGAATGGCGGCGACGTATATGACGCTACAACTTTTCGCTAGGAAACCATTTACTGCGACCCTAAACAAGGGAATTTTAACAGTACGAATTAATTTTAAATTAAAACGTTCCGGTGACTTAAATTTGAAATAAACAGGTATTGCAAAAATAATTAATGATTATAAACTTTCCTGTGTACCATTTTGAAAAACGTACGAATATTGATGCTTAAATAAATCAAATTAAGTTCTCCAAGTTTTCGACGGCGTTAATGGATTTCCTTGATTCTAGAATCAGTAGAGCGTGGAAACGAAGTTATTAATAGTATGCTACGTCTGTAATAAGAGAGTCAAAAGAGTTTTATCCATCGTTAAAGAATAGTTAAATATTATATAATGGTAAATCAGATGCTAATCAGTATTACATTGGTTCTAAAAACTATCAAACCAGTTTATACTAATAACACGGTTACAAATGACCAAGAACGATATTAAACGGGATTCAAAGCGTCTGACGCAGCATTTTATTGAAATCATTGCTCGCCTTTCTTTATTATTATGTGAAAATCAAAAGTTAAGGTCCTATCAGAAAGTCTTGCTTTTTTCGAAAATTGATGCTCATTGCTTGCTTGACTATTCTGCACCAAAAATTTCGTCTTATGCGGAAGATTTTTGCAGAATAGATGAATTCACTAATTAAATATGATATAATTATACGGTTAACGATACCTATCCTCATTCTTTGGAAATAGTTTGAAAGTAAAATATAAAAGGATATTTTGCATAATGGACGAGAATTTTCTGGATCGCTGCCGTTGGTTTCTTAGCCAGGTAGTTAACTCTCTGTTGAATAAAGTCGATCCATAAAGTTTCCTCCATTAAAGAAGCAAGGTTCTCTCGACCTAAAGGCTTCCATAATCTCATTTTTAAAGCATTTCACGACTCTAATTTTCGAAACTGGATTCAAGTCGTTCGAAGCGAGATTTGTCAGCAGCTATTGAGCGAACCCCGCGGAGGCCGGAAGGCAATAAAACCTACAGAATAATCCTCAGATAGCAATGAATGGGATAGTTTCAAGTGTTCTAAGCGGATTAAATCCAGAGAATATTATCAAAAATTCGCTTATGATCGCAAATATAAGAAAACTTTTTAGAGGGGGAGAAATACGAAAGTACGTTTTTTCTCCCGTAATATTACGGAAATTGAAAATAAAACGAGTTAAAATAAAAGTGTTTCGTGAGGCCTCTTATAAACTGACTCGAAGGAGACTTGAGAGTTTTCTCCGTGTTCTTAAATAAACTTTTCACATCTTTCTCCCTTACGGCAAGAACTACGGAAGGTTTTTAAAACTCGATATTGGAAAATGAACAACAATGTCATCGAGAATAAGCTCTTAGTTTGACCAAAGTTTAAGCACCTTAATAATGATGGGGCTAATGCTCTCGCCGTTAATTACTGATGCGCGAAGACCTCAAAAGCTATGACGGTGATGATTTTGGCATCGGTGGCCTTCAATAAACAGTTCCTATTGAAACAAAAATTAGGGTTCGCTCCTTAGAGCAAAACATCAGAGGTTGACTTTGCTATTTTTGGCTATCTTACCAATGAGTTTAACAACTTTCGTTTTTTAAGTACATTTAGTATGAGTTTAGCAATTATATCCGACAAGAATACCTATATGATACAAGGTATCACACTACACAAATAATGTCACCAAATAATCTACTATATATTATTTTCGTAGTGTCCGTCAGTCTTTTGTCATCGTGAATAAATCGTGCACGCGCTCACAGCCTATGACAAATAGGCCGCATTTCGGTATAATTATGTTCGTCCTTTCGAGATGAAGGGCATAGAGACATTATTTTTTTCCAAAATACTTTGGTTTGTGCAGGTGCGATTCCATTTTTTCCTACGGGATTTGCTAATAGAACAATCTCGAAACTTTATCGAATTTTTATCTCCAAAACTACACGTCGTAATTATGTACTATCGCTTATTTTTTCCCGGCAAATGATGTCCTGTATCCGAATATATGTTTTCAATTGGAAATTTTCAGACCACGTAAGTGGTGGGGGCGAGAAAATATTTTTTAATCTTCCGCAAAAAAAACTTCGTGTCAACCGTTGTAAACAAAATATGTTGTGCAGTTTGGTTTTCATCAACAAACGGTTGCTGTGAAAAAAGTGAATTTGATATTACTAAATTTTTCTTCAGTTATTTCCTTAATTTTCTTAATTTTGTTATTAAATCTTAAGTAAATATTCAGATTCTCATAATGCGCCTCTTCATCCTGGCCAACAACCAGCAATCTTTATTTGGTCTCATTAGTGATTCCCTTCACGAATACCTCACCGAATGTAAAATATTTTTGGAAATTAACGAATGTTACGAAATTAACCCAAACCAACTTAAGACTTTGGAAGCAACTTTGCAACGGGCACACAAGGGAAAAGTAAAACTTGAAAATAGATAGTTTATCTTAAAGTGTTAGCAAGTTGAAAGATATCGACATTGTGGACCAAAGACATGATTTGGTCCCACTCCATCAGTTTATCGGGTCGTGAGAATCTCTCCAAATGTTCAAATTTAAAAAAATAGCATTTTTTATTTCTGATTGTTGAAAGATTATACGGCTCAAATTATAGCAATCTTTTGCCCACGAACTGCGATTTACATTTTCAGTGTAAAAAAATTCAAATCGCACTTTGACGTGATATGAAGCGTATCAGTTACTTTTTGGACATTGAATCAAGTTAGAGGAAGTAACTGCTTACTATGCTACTACACACTCAACATAAGTTACTTGTAGAAAATTACGGCTACATTTAAATAAAATACTGCAGTTCGCTTCTATTTATAGCTAAGTTCAATCCACAAGAAAGCAGTTGCACCTACACAAAAAAAACCTTCACTATCAGTAGAACTGATTTTATTATTTTGAAGGAAATATAAATATTTTCATTGCACATAACAACAAATGGTAAGAAATATGTCTCTTTATAAAATCGCATGCATTGGGAAAATTGGACTTGGCAGTGGTAGGCGAACAATTAAAAAAGCTCACTATGTTTCAAGGTTTATTTTCATCCTTATATTTTATATCAGAGGTGCCCATTACGTCGCCCGCGGGCGATCGTTCGCCCTTTAGGAAGATTGGAGTCACCCGCGCGCGGGGGCAGCGATGTGCCAGAAAAATTAAACAAGTGAATTCGAAGGACGTTTTCTAGATTAGAAAGACCTTTAGCACATTGTAACATTTTTTTGCTGAACTTGACATTGAAGAAACTTTTAGCAAAATAGGAAATGTTCAACATGGATGCAACAGATCTGGAAAATTAAATATTAATTACATTGCAAATTGATATGTATAGAGTTGAAAGCAAGACATAGCGATTCATATTTTCGGAAAATTGTTTCACCTGATAATTTTTCAAATATAAAATAGTTCCATTTATTTTGAAAGCATATTTTACTTGCACTTATTTATGTAAACCAGTTTTTTTAATATGAACCTAATTAAATCTAAAATCAGAAATGCACTCATGAATGAACATCTTAAAGATTGATTACGCCTCTCGGTTTCGAGTTGCAAGCCCAATTACCAATCATGGTATAAAGATATGTACCGTAAACGCGCCCATAACCGTTTAAATAAAGAAGAATTTTAAATAAATTTAGCAATTATTTATTTTGCCGATTTTCAAAAATGGTGTATAATAAATGCTTTCTTTAGGGTTGTTTTTTAATTTAACTTAAATTTAAAATAGAATGAAGTATATGTTAAATTTAAGTATATGTTAAATTTACAGAATGAAAGTACCCCTTGGAATAAAAAGGTTTGGGCCCCACTGTTTTAGATATACAGTCATAGCCCGGCTGAAAGAAAGTTTTATTAAAATGACTGTTCTTATGAGTACTTGTTAAAAAAATCGGTACAGCATACATCGTACAAACTTTCTCATATACTAATGCGTCGTTTAGTTATCTTTAGAAAATGAAAATCGTATGAGCCTGTTTTTAAAAAATCCAATTTTTGTTCAAGTTGCCCAAGAATAAACTAGCCTTATATTCATTCATTGAGAAAAATTAAATACGTAGTATTATTGTAGATGTATACTCAAGTAACTGTGCGAAATTGATCAAAATCGTTAGAGCAGATTTCGAGAAAATCGAATTACTGTTAAAAATGCGTAGAATAAACTACTCTTAATTATTGATCAATGTCAACTATTTCTCTGTATACTCAGCTCAGTATGATAAAATGCCTAAGTACAAGATTTCATTCATCTTCGTTCTACCGTCTACGCTCCAGAGCCAGTAACAGACAGATAGACAGACAGACAGACAGACGGAAGGACAGACAGACAGACAGACAGCCAGACGGCATTTCGAAAAACACTTTTTCGGATTCAGCGACACCTAAAACGTATATTTCCGTAAAAATCTCGAGGTCGAATTTCTCGATACTTCGTATGAGAAAGTAAAAATTAAATTAAATAATTCATACGAATGGGTAATACTTTTATATTCTAAAAATTCGAATGTTTCCTCTTAATTGGATAACGGTACCCTAATGCAAGCATTAAAGTCATTGAAATATCTATAAAGCTATTTTTTAATTAGATAGATTAACACAATAGATTATCAAATGTGGCTTGTCATCTAAAAAGATCATCTGCGAGAAACTAACTTCAAATCTTCTAACTCAAAAAAAATTATTTTTAGAGGACGTGAACTATCCTCTTTTTCAAAAACACATAATCGATAATTTAAAATTTTATCGAAATTCGTAATGGCATTAAAATTTTCAGATTCCTGAAATCGGACATTATTACGCCGCAAGGTAGATGTCCTTCAAATTCTCACCTATAACTTTACCGAAACAGTCCGTTCCAACCTCGTAAAAAAAAGTACTCCTGTGAGGGAGGGTTCGTTTTTATGTCCGGACATAAATATCCTTTAGGAAACATTAGAGGGCGTCTTTTTGGTCACCTCTGTCCGATGGACGTCATTCCATAGCAGCTTACGAGTGATTGACGAGCTGAAGGAAATGGCAGGAGGGGGATAGAGCCAGGAAGGATCAAGATCGTGTCACGTGACGGAGACCTCTTCCCTCGCCTTTATCTCGAGAATATTCTACGAAAATTACCCCCACCTCGCGAGCGGAGAGTGCAGTCTTCCTATCTGCACGTCGGTACACGTTTAATATACGCTATTGACATCATCGGATGGACCTCGATCCCTTGTGTGTCGTGTGCATATTGATCGGTTTCGCGTAGGGTTATACGGCAGTAGAAAAACATACTTGTCATTTTGGTATTTTAGCCGAAAAAACGTTTTGTTCAAGAAACAAAAAAGGACTATCTTTTTTTAACTTCAGAAACCGACGTATGATAAAGCACAGAAAGAACGTCGATGGTGGGTTCCTTTCTATATTTCATCATGGACTAATTCCAGAAAGATACGCCTGCTACCGTTAATTATAAATAACCCGACCATTCTTTCACTTTTGTAAACATTTATAAAGACAATCTTAATAAGTTCCCATCGGAATTCCTTTTGAGCGAAAAAAACTTTAAAATATACTTCATATAAAAAATCCAAACTTCAGGAAACGCTTGCCTATTATTTATACGACATTCTTCGCGACTTTTTCGTTCAAATACATATCTCAAATCTTTTACTCTTTAGTCTTCACAGGATCGTCCCTTTCCGATCCTTCATCTTCAGAATAATACCTTCGAACCGATGTCGTTCCACCCCTCCTCCAATCCTCTCCCCCATTCGTCTTCGGGCGGATATATTTTCTTCCCTTCCCGCGAATTCCATCAATAATTCCGCGCGCCCCCGCAGATTTCCTCCATCCCAACCTCATACGCCTCTCTCCTTACTTCTTCATCTCCCGTCAATCACTCCAACACCCGCCCAACACCTCACAACGAGACACACCCGCTAATGATCCGTCGCCTCTTTCATTTCTCTCCCTTTTCCCACAAACCTTCTCCTTTCCCATTCAACCCTTATTTCTCCTCCTCTTCCATACCGCTCTCCCTTTTTCCCCCATCTCTCCACCCACTTTATTCCCCTTATATTTACCGGCCTCGTTTCCTCATTCCCACCCACGTCCCATCACAAGTCCTCCCGATTTCGCGTCGCCCACTTCTTCCTTTTAAGTCCCTTGGCAACCACGCCCCCTTCTATACACACGAGAGAGAGTCCAGCGGCAGGGGGAGATGACCATCGAAGACACGTTTTCTCCCACAAAAACCGCCGTCCGCCCACAACACGCCCGCGACCCATTTTCCCTTTTAACCCCCAAACCGTATTCTTCCCCTCCCCCCCTTCAACCCTCTTCCTACCTCCCCGTGACCTTTGAGAGTTCCCTTGCCGTAAAATATTTCCCATCCCACTCTCTATCTTTCCCTCTTTTTCCCCATACTGTCTGCCTTCGGCACGCTCCAAGCGCTACTTTCCTTAGAGCGAGAGAGAGAGAGTAGTCCACCATCTAAAAGCCTTCGCAGAAGAGAAATGTATTACTTCCCCCGCTTCGCCATTTATGCCCTATTCTTTTAAGTCCTCCCATCTGTTGGCTTATCCATTCAAACATCGGACCCTCTTTCCTCGAACTGCGACACTTACCGCTGTTTCCCTGTTCCTCTACAAAACATCCCTTCCATCATCTCTCCTCCTCCCGCCTATTGGTACTTTCTCTTTGAATATCCACTTACGCTCCGGTGCGTCTCTCTTATAAACTCCAGACTAACCGGATATCGAATAATCAGAATTTTTATGCACCGGAATTTATTAAAAATGATACAACTGGAAAGTTTTCATTTATAATAACGCATCGCGAGTGTAAAAAATGTACGGCATTCACCTGCCTCATGCAAGGTGTTAAAACGCATGACTGCATTACTTGCTCCGTAAACAGAATGACATTAAATTACAAGTAGTGTTTTCATCACTTTCATGAATTTTACTTATTGTTTTTCATTTCTGTGAGCTATTGTACGTATAAATAGGCATATATGAATACTGGATTAGCAGGAATAAGCTCGGTTCCGAGACGTCCATAATCTATACCAGAGGTTTTCAACCGGTTGTACACGTGCTCCTAGGGGTACGTCAAGAGTGTTGAGGTGGTACGCGAAAAGAATAAAAATTATCTTTCTACTTCGTCTTCGGAATCAAAAGTTAAGATGTTACTACCAAGTATAACGTTATAAAACAGAAAATTAGACCAAAACAGTGGATTTTAACTTTATAAACATTAATTAAGTGTTATGTATTCATTACCGCTTTAAATGTACTAATGGATAAGAGAGCATTTAACAAAATGCTGTAAGTGGCATGTCAGAAAAAAAAGGTTTGGAACCACTGCTCTATTTGATTTCTAATTCCTCTCGCTTTTACCCCAGAAATGTTTTTACTTTCTTTTCGCAATTCCTCTTTTTCCTAAGCAGTTTTTATAAAAATCTTTCTCTCTCCCTTACATAGGTCCGTCTCTGCCTCCGATCAAATCTCGCGCCTCTATCTCTCCCCGTTATCTCTTCCCCCCCCCATCCCCCCCTCCTCAGTCAGCGCTCAACCACCTCGCAGTAAACTCTCCGTACGTCTCTATCTCTCCGACACCTAGCGCCGCGCCCGGTATCCTGTCTCTCCGTATCTATCTCATCCCGTAATGTCTCCGATTCACATCCCATTTGACGAGCTATTAATCACCCGCGGATTCCTCCTCCTCGTAACGCCCTCACGCCGTCGGAGGCTTTTACCTTACCTAACCTATCCCTTTCAATTCCTCCTCCCTACGATTCCGTAGTGTCCTCCATGATGGAGTGTGTGCTTGTCTGCTCGCGTGTGTTTGCGGGTATGTTTGGAGTGTGTGCTAGGTCCTTGCTGTGGTCATCCTCTGGCAATTAGCGGAGAATGCGGGTAAGGATTTGAGAGGAAGGACCCCTATGTGTTCTCCTCCTTCCATTCTTCTTCCATCAACCTCTCGACCCTCGTCTATCCTTCACTGGCTTAGCTGTCTCACTCCTCTCACCCATTTTTTGTGTCCCCGTCTCATCTCCTCTAATCGCTCCTCGATCATCTCCTAAACGCATTACTCCTCCATACGGACACGCCCTTGGCTCAAATGGCGCGGTTGCCTCCTCTACAGGACGCATAAATCACCTACGTCAAACGGTAAAGCGTGCGATGTGAAGTTGTGATATTTTATAATGGAATTAGTTTATTCTAAATTGCCTGTATCTAATTTAAAAAATTACAACGTTTCCTTGTTTTTTCATGAATTGGGTCAAAATGTAAAAGAATAACAAATTATCTCATAGGAAAAAGTAAAACAATGTTGCGAAGTTTGGATTGAGGAGATTATGGTAAAAAGTGAATCGAATGTGTTACTTAACGTGATTTTCATGAGTTGAGGTAAAACGTTGAGTTTTTAAGAAAAATGCTTTCTTTATTGTTAATAACAGGTTTATAGATTGTTAAAGCGATGACGGAATTGGAGGACGTGAACGTAACTTGTTGTAGTGTGGATTGAGCAAGTGGGTTGGTCTAGTAAGCTCCTTGTCCTCTACGGTAACCGCAAAATTGAAAACGATGAGGTAGTTACAAGTAAACAAAGAGTTTTGTATGTTTGAAAAATATTTCAAACCTTCGCTGCCACCCAGCACTCAGCCTAGTTGCAAAAATTTTGGATAGATAAAATTAATTAGAGTGAGATTATTACAGCTAATTTGTTAAATTAACCAGGTTAATAATGATAAGAGTCAGAGAATGGATTTCATTTAAAGGCGCATTTAACTCCACTGTTATATCAAAATAGATATTAACAGTTCTCCTTGAGTCCGTAACCTTGTAGTATATAGGGCAGAAATTCAATTCAGTCACCGTCATATGTTTTTTTTAATGTCGCAATTTTTGCTTTCTGCTTGTTAAAAATTCAGCATCGATGGTTCTGAATCTCCATTCATTAATCCCAACGGCTTCTTTACAATAATTTCCTCACACCGCCACAACTTTTCCATTTATTTCATTCCAAGTCTTGATTGCTGCATACAGCCACTTTTTTCCTGTTATAAGTTGTAACTACAATACTTAACACATCTCCATAATTTACAATCAAATTGGGAAATACTGCAGTCCTTCCTTTCCCTCTCATTTATTGGAAACTTTATAGGTCGCTCATAATTATGCAGCATAAAGAAAATTACCACACTTAATTCCAACGCCCATTTAATCTCTTTATAACATTTCATTAAAAAAATAGAAATAGAATAACAAGAGAATATTTTTATTAAACGATCCATATTTACATGTTATTTATCATTTTCGCTAATATTTTTTCTCAACGTTTCTCCCGACTTTTTTCCGTCTCCCGGATTGAGGCATTTTCTCCCGTATTCGATCATAGCAGAGTTCAATCATTTTGAATAAGTAATTTATTATATAGAAAAATACGAACGAATGAAAGGTAGTTTTCTCATGCCATAACACTGCCTATGACACTATGTATGTATTGTTATTATTTATTTTTGATTCGATTCAATTCGGGAAGTTGTTACATTCTCTTACAGCTATTTTTCTCCAGCTTACTCTCCGCCTAAGAATGACGGAAAAGTTGTGAGGGCGGAGCATTGCAGATGGGTACAGATGGGTTCGAGTAGAAGAAATTGCGGTGCGCCGCTGACCAGTTTCGAATTGTAAACGAAGGTAGGGCCCAAGCCCCTTGAGAGGGCAAACGTCATTGAGAGGGCGGCACCGGAGGCCACTTCCTTGGCCATTGGGGCGATCATGATCACGTCTCTTCGTTGGAAGCGTCCAAGAGGCAATCTGTACAAAAGCGCTTACATTCTCGTTGCTGTTTTCCTTACGGAGATAATTGCGATCGTTTAATTATATATACAATTGTTTAGCTATAAATATAACGTCTTCTACAGCTCCACTCAATGCGGAAATTGATTGGGCGAATTAAGTTAGAAAAGGATTAACAAATAAAACACGGATCAAGAGGATCTTGGTTTCTCCGTTTTACGAAATGCAATTGGCGCGAATGGAAGCGTTATTTTTGAAGGATTTAAATTTTAAAATATTTATTACAGTAGAATAGCATGCAGTGCCCTAACTAGGGCGGGGCAAGCGGTGCATCTGCCCCGGGCGAAACTAAGCAAGGGGCGTAAAATTTCCAAATAATAAATAAATAAACTAGATAAAATAATTTCTTGAAGGGGGAGAGGGCGCATATTTGGTAGTTTGCCCTGGGCGCTAAAATATCTAGTTACGGGGCTGCTAGCGTAGATAGGTGTACTTCAGATGGTCTACAGAATGAATGACCGAACTCACCTCATGAATGGAATCAAAATTTGAAAAAAGAGATTATATACAATATGAGGTTGATGAAAATTTCAGTTTCAAAGTAGTCGTCATCAGTGGCGATAGTATAGTATAACGTAAAGTGATATTTTTTAAAATCTACTACCGAAAAACTACCGCTGATGATAGAGATGCTCATATGGTCTTCATAAACTTTTTTGAGCTTTTCGAAAAAGATCGCTTTTCAAGGTGGCGGAATTTATTCGCTATTCTTAAGAAAATCAAAATGATACATGCCGTTGCGATTGGTATTCTCATCATCTCTCTTGTCGTAATAGGTTATATTTTTATTTATTGGAGAACATAATTCAACCGCTACAGATAAAAAATGCGACTTCATTCTTTCGAGCACTCTATTTCCCAGCTATATCGATTGGAAAATAATTAAAAACGGCAATATGATATTCACCATTGACTGGAGTGGGTTGCACGAACCTTTCTTCCACCAGTAAAATTGGAGCTTTAGCCTAACTACGAAGAGACGGACGAATGGAATAACACAGAAAAGCAACTCTCTATGACGGAGCACGCTTCAAAACCTCAATATTTCGCTCGATCGAGCGAGGCCGAACGTGTTTACCGAATGAAACAACAGGTTCCACCCTTTTGTTTTCTTAAAATTCATTACTGCCACTCGCTACTCGAATAACAAGTATGCCGTTTTTAAATTTCAATTTACGCGCGAATAAAAGATTTTCCATCATTTCAGCGATTTCATCTCGAGAAAAATTAAAATGAGTTTATACAAGCGTTTAATTAATTAATAAAAAATAACGTGCTTTCAATTTTGATCATCACGAAATGATTTTAATGCTGCGAGCGCGTCCTCCAACTGAAATTTAGAACGTAATTACAAAAACGTTTGTCGTACAATATTTTTAAAACACGACATTTCTAAGCAACTTTTTATAATTTTTTGATAATTTACCGATTTGTACAAGGAGAAATTGCGATTAAATATTATAAGAATTAATATTTAAAATGAAAGACAGAGATAAATATTAGCTCGATAACAAGTAGTTTTAGGTACATTTTCGATTAAATAAATCCCAAACTTCTTGTAAACATTTTTTAGCAAAACTTTCAAAATTGTATTTTTGTACTGCTACCATAGGCTTTGGGTCTCCTGTAGTTTATGACAGAACAAAAACTAACTTGGGCGAGACAAAATACAGGGTAATTATCGATAAGAATGACTGAAAATTTTATATTAGCAATTTTTGGAAAGATCGAAATGTTATACAAAAGAGTGAGGCTAGTGAAGATTTCATCTTAGAAAAACACGAACAGGAATTCATTTCGAGCGTGAATGAGAATGAACAGAATAAGGAAATTAGTGGTTAATTTAAGTCGAAAGGAAAACTAAGAAGCTATTTATCCTCTCATTTATAAGAAATTAACTAGTGCCTTTCAAAGGAATACTGTAATCGACTGAACACAAGTTGACGTTTTGCTTTCAAGTATAACATTGAAATATCAGCCCTCGACTCAAAATAAAAATTAATCTTGGATTTTTATTCTTTCTATAGATATAAGCCACATAAAGGCACCAATTTTGTACGATTCTATTATATAAATGTTGGTAAGCTATTATCAATAATGTGTGCACATTTCACTAGGATTCTTTATATCCTTTCTGCATTCACCCGTTTTAAGTATAGTCTCTTTTTAGTAGATTAACAACAGCGTATCTTTAAACATACATATAAAGCTAACGCAGTTGCTTGAAGCGAGATAAACTGGTGCTAGAGAAAAGAGAAAATATCGAAAATTCGGTGAAAACGTCAACAGAAACGGAGAATTACTAACGATAAATCATTTCATGAAAAAGTATATTATTAGAACGAAGTCTAGAAAATGATGACCCTTCCTATAATTGAACCTTTCATCATAAATTACATCATAATAAATTGCAATAAGGCACGTAAAAAGATTAAGATAATCCTTACAAATAAAAAATTACAAGATTCCATCTTGGAAACAAAATGCCGGATCTGACTCCACAAATGGGATAAAATTAAACAGAAAAAGGAGAATACCAGCCAGAGATTTGATAAAAAAGTCTGAGCACAATTGCAAAACAAACTTAAGAACGATGCCAAATACAACCACTCGCGCGGTGATTTTCTCCTCCGAGATGATTTCTTTTCAGGCCGGGAAAATAAGGGGAAGCCGTGAGACGGCGACGGAACGGAAAAATAAATCCATCGAAGAGAAGAAAAAGCTGGCGGAGGCCACGAAAACGGGGTAAAGGTCAGGGAAGAAGCCACCGTAGGCCGGAAAGGATTATACTCATCCAATATCCTAGCAATACAAAACGCAGCGCAACCGGTACGAAAATAACAGGACGAAAATAGCGGATGTATTGGACGGACGAATAGTTCCCCCCCCCCCCTCTCTCTCTCCATGTAATTATATATATATATATATATATATATACATACATATACATACATATACACACACACAGTAAAACGTTTATTACGTATTTGAGGGGACCATCTCATTGCTTCGATATAAGCGTGACTTCGCTATATATGAGAAACATGGTTTTTGGCCTATACATCCCATATAACACTTAGAAACATACAGTAAAAGCTGTGTGTTCGTTAAGTCCGAGAAATTTAACCAATGCCCTTATGGAGAAGTCCGAGGGATCGAGACATTTATTCGTTATAGCCGAGATTTCGTTTTAGGCGGGATCGTTATAAACGAGTTTTACTGTGTGTGTATGTATATAAAATGGATGTATACACAGGCAACCATATTTATATATGAAGTAGGGTCTTCGAATATCCTAAAATATGACAAGTAAACAAAATGATGCCGAGATCGGAGAATTAACCAAAGGGCAGTTCTGTCCCCTTTACGTGCGAGAACCGCGGTATTCAGAGACATTAAAGCTAAGCTCTCAGGGTTAGTCTGTTAGCCTCCTTTTGAGAGCTCTTATAAAGCTGTCTTTGCTGCCTAAGCCCGTATTTTTCGGTTTCATTTTAACAGGGGGAGCTTGAAGAGAGAGAAAAGCCATTATAATTTGATAAAACTGTGAGAGTTTGCATGGTTACTTTACCATTATATCTTCCCGGCACATAAAGAGACGTATACATTCATGCACTTATTCCTGAATCGTGTTGCAGGTACCTATATTGCTTCACTGCACAAGGAGAAAATTCAGTGAGTTACATTCGTTTCTCGGGTTATCTTTCAATAATTACTGCGAGACGAACTTATTTCTCTCTATAATCTATCTTTCCCTGTACCAGAGGATTCGATAAAAGAAAACTGTTAGCATAAAGGCATAAGTTAATCAAGATATCTCATTATCTTTAGCATGGTCCTGCGGCCTAAGCCAAGCCTTGGTCTCCTCTAACGAGGTTCCTTGAGATCTTGTGTTTTACACGCAAAGCCACCTTTCTTGGTGGATAAAAACTCACAGGCAAACACCCTCGCCACTACGCCACGGCACCCCCTTATCTTGTTTTTTTTTATACGACCTGCCGATTCCCTCTTGCCTACGCAAGTAAGAGGTAGTGCAATGAATAGCTGGCCAGTTCACAATTTTAGGAAGAAAGGTGACTTCATAGGATTTGTCTCTATTGTTTGTTTGCTCAGAGAGTAAGAGAGAGATAGAGAAAGAGAGGGAAATACTTAAGGAGGAATAGCGAGAGAGAGGAGAGAGAGTGTAGACATTTCAACCGTTACCCGTACCAAATATCAGAATTAAAGCTAAAATACGTCAATTGTTACAAATACGTAGGAGTAACTCTCAGTAGCAATTTGTCTAGTAGAGAGCATATCAAAACCGTTATAGCATCGGCAAACAGAGTTCAAGGGCTATCCTCTTAGAGTCCTGCAAGGATGCCCCTCGAATGTGAAGGAAATCGCATACTTTTCTCTAATCCGACCCGTAGTGGAATACTATTGCGCCGTCTGGGACCCTTTCGAGGAGTGCCTAGCGAGGGAGCTCGAAATGGTTCAGCGCAGATCGGCTAGATTCGTAAAAGGAGAATATCGGTATGATGCGAGTGTATCAGAGATATTGAGGGATCTGAAATGGTAGACGTTGAAGAGCAGAAGAATTGAATACAAAATGAAACTATTTGGAAAATTCGAAAGCTCCGAATTCGTTGAAGACGTACGCGGAATAGTCGTCCCCATCGGTGTTAGTGAACGTAATGTTAGATCAGAGTGCAGGAGAAAATATGTCGAAACAATCGCTAGAACAGAGAAATACTACAGATCCTTTTTCCCAGACGCGATAAGACAGTCAAACAGAGGAATTAGTTAGAGTTCACTTGGTGTTGTGACACCCCCTGCCAAACGCTCTGGCTGCTTGCAGGGTAATGATGTAAATGTAAGTATTTCAATATTTTAACGCCTAATGAAAATGCGACTACTCGAGGTTTGATTTGAGTAAAGAGCTGCATGTGGTAACATTCCGCTGGCTTCTGAGAATGAACGTCTCAAAAACACACAAGTCGATTTCAGTGGCTCTCCAAGTGGAAAATTGCATTTGGTACTAAAGAGGATGAAATGACAGCCGCCCGTGCATTCTGAATGTGGTTTGGATTGGGACTCCGTGGCGAACGAGGGGTGTTTTTAAAATAAAAGGCAACCATGCATAAAAATAGAGCGCTACGTGCATGTTTTACTTTTCGAGGATATAACACGGACATGGAAGGATTTGCAGCAGGTGAACTAACTGAACTAAGTGGCGTGGATATTAAATCAGCGAAACGTAAAGCCTTTCTCTTGAAGATTTCGTAAATATTTTCTAAAGACAAAACTTACCCAAAATTGAGACGGAAATCTTAAACTAATGATTGACTCCGAAGCTTTCGTTTGAGAGTTATATTTTTGAGGGAGTCGGTTTGATGAGTTAAACACTTCATTATTTGTGATCGACCTATTAGGTTATAAAAAAGAGGAATTTAAAAAATTATATTTTTAATATGAAATTATAAATATTATTATTCAGTAGTGCTATGATTGATGATGATCAGCGGTTTATTTGCTGTGAACAATTAATTATTATAAATAATATTACTGGCACCAAAGCGCGGTTTTATGAAGCTTCACTTCGTATAAGAATGAAATGCAAAGTTGGGGTCATTTTGATTAAATACCATCGTTAATAACTTCATCTCAGCAAAGAAAATTCAAGCGATGTAGTTATTGCTTAAATTTCATGCTATTTTAATGAATAATGACATGTGTATCTGCATATAAATTGCTAATTTCCCATGTACGAATCATATATAAAGTTTTGAGATTTTACAAATGGAAATTATCAACTGCTGATATAAATATACGAGGTATAAAAAATGTGCTTGACTTCGACGTGTTATAAAGCCATCGAAAAACAATACAAGAAAATTCCATATTTTTCTTTATATTTTTTTTAAAGGGAAATTCTGCATAAAATCCACGCATTCCAGGCAATTAGCCATCAACTTGCACACTCGACCTAAGTTTATCATACACTACTCACAGATGATCCTGCCTCCTCAAAGCTTACTTCCCGCCAATTACTCCTCCAATTATGCCAAAAATTAAGCCCCATTCCTCATCGTATCCCCCCTCGATATAGTAATTCCACCTTTCTCTTAGAGACGCCAACCTTCTGTTCTCCTTCCCTTAGGGCCAGGCTAAAGTTCGTTGCGGCCCAACAAAGCCATTACATCGCACAGAGAGAATCCCAGAAACCTAAGGCCTAAGAGGACAGAGAGGGAGAGAGAGAGAGGAGCGGAAGGAAGGGAGAGTTCTTTATAAACTCCACCATCCCCTCAGAATCCAAAGCGGATCGCCTCAACCCAATAAGGAGACAATGCCACTCTCCGAGAGAGAGAGAGGGAGATTCTCCCTTTTCGTTAGTATCTAAGTTCCTGCGGCAAATCCACGGAAAAGGAAAGGACACGAGTTAGCGAGAGGGTTGGAAAAGGGGAAAACGCATCCAGCGCCGTGCCATTTGCATCATTAGCCGTTGCCATGGTTTTTCTCTCCTCAGCAACTAAGGAAAGAGAAAGTTTTCGTGAAGGGAGAAAGCTCGCTCGCCTATTCGCACAAGGACCTTTTAGCTCTAGGGCAAGGGAGAGTCTTGAATGGTCCGCAGGGCCAATGAAAGGGAGAGGTACATCTTAGAGGGAGAAAAGGGAATTGGACGAGCGAGAGGCAAGTGGAGAGAGAGAGAGAGAAGGAATGGTCGGGAATACCGCAAGGGAAATCAGAGGGATATAGAGGGGGGTCATTGTAAGAGAGGGATAGCGAGAGATACGGGGCTCCAATTAATTAAGGATAGCTTCAAAGCACGGTGAGTCCAAAACCGAAAGGACGGTGTAGGTAGAGGGAGGGGGAGGAAGGAAAGAAGGAGGGGGAAAGGGATGGAGGTAGTTTGACGTTTGGTACCCTTTGGCTCCGTGGAACCATCCTTCAACCTGGAAATAATTATTTAACACTTTGACTGGCCAACTAAATTTGATTTTTTCTTGCAGAAGCCCAACCATGAAATTTAAATTTAGTGTACGTCTGTCTGTCTGTCCCCATTTATTTATTAAGAACTGTAAGTTGTAAAGAAGTGGTACAACTAAGATATTTTCACTTTCCTTATTCTGCAAACCAAATGTTTTCTTATTTTGGTTGAGTTTTTTTAATTGATTATTGTGTGATAAATTGTGTAAATTCAATCACAGAAGTTATTGTTATTTTCCAAGTCAAATTCTGTAAAATAAACATGAGAAAAATTTCTTCGTAAAATTTTAATATCAAAAAATAAATTGTAATTTATTACTAACCAATTAATTCCTAATAAAATAAATATTAAAATGGTTTGTAAAAGTTTGTAATGCATTCGTAAGAGAGATATTAACAAAACTGCCATCTATCAGTCGATTTTGAAACCAAGATCACTACTTGAAGGATTGAAGCTTCCCCGAGGCCCACTGCAAGTATCAAAACTAACATGCAAGGCCCAAGTTTTCAGGACGCAAGGAAATCGAATGACGCCCATGTCCAGTTAACTGGCCACGGGCCTCCAGCGAAAGTCATCGGTGGCCAGTTAACCGACCATGGGCGGTCAACGTGTTAAGCGAGTTTGATGCATATTTTCTCGCAAACGACGTCTTGTATATTTCCCTACGAAGGATGTCTTTTTTTTACATCCCCACGGCCTATCCCTTCTATCTTCGTAGTTATTTTTTAATGTTACGCGAGGTTAATCATCTTGATTAATTATAAATAGGTGAAATTTTTAACGCCGACGAAAAGGAAATTCCCAAACGTTCTACTACTCAATTTTTCAGTTATCTCTTCTCCTCGTTCGAGAAATCCGAAATAAAATATTTCTTAAATTACCGCCAAATAATTACCGCCAGGAAAAGAAGCATAAGATTTTATATATCTACCTTTATTAAGGTGTTAAAGAAAAAATATACATTAAAAATAAAATGAATTGCAACCACTGGCAACGAACTACAAATAGTTCTCTTTCAATTGGCACACCTTATGATTCCGTTATATACTCCATTCTGGATTCACTAAGATAAGATTTTTTCTATAAACAATTTTCGGTTAGATATATATAGTATATATATATTTTTTTAAACTAAACCCAATGGGTACCTACTGATTCCAATGAATGGTTTCCGTCACAAACATTTGCTGCGTCGCTTTATGATCAAAGCTAGGCTATGTATTCTTACGCAACTGTAAAAGAGAGATAGTTATTTTCTAAAGGAATAAAGAAGAATAATGGATGCGATGCCGGAAAACAGAATACTTTATATAGAATATATAGATTAGATCTGGTCTTTATTTTGGGCGAGATTGAGACTAGGAAGTCCCATCTTTTACCTAACCCCTCTTCATGATACAAATATAATATTACATACTAGAAATAATAATAATGTAGTAATAATACAATACTGTAAGAAGATATAACTGTGTGGGAAAAATAAGGACTATTGCATCCATACAAAAAACCCACCGCAGGAAAACACCCACATAGAAGGGGTGTGAAAAACCTGCGAAACCTAGTAAGATCACTAAACAAATCATCATATATTGCATTTTAATGTAGGAGAAATGCAGGTTTGAGGAGGAGGATAATTTATTTTTATAAAGGCGCTGAAAAATGATAAAAAGACGTTGCAAAGATGAAAAACGTAGATGGAGAATAACGCACAAAAGGAACTATGTACTCGTTACTTGGTAGCCAGGAGGCTAAAAGAAAAGTCGCCAACTTTTAAGAATCGAGTTACTATCCTTTCTTAGAGGAGCGGCGAAGTTTTCCTCGAGAAATGTGGAGATAAGTTTTAGCCATTATGTTGGGATAGATTCCCCTGCAAGGAAGTTTTCCGCCTCCGTAACGCAAAATTTTTCGGTCGGGTTGGATTTCATATTTATTAATTCTTGTTTCGTTAGAAATTCTTGAGAGTGTAAAGAAGAGGTCCACAAAACTTTGAAGCTTGACTGTAAACAGTATATACAAACAAATAATCAACTCATGGAAAATGCAACATATGCAGCATCAGTCCCTTTGTTATACGTACATTAGACAAGCGTAAAATGAGATCTGCGAATGCTTTGTTAACAGGAGCACATCTGCTCTACATATATTCCAACTACTGAGTAGCATGCGTTTATTTCCTAATTAATCTGAAATAGAGTTTTCTTCAATGGATGCTTATGAATAAATTAAGAAAATATTCTGCTGACATTGTTTTTATAATAAATAATAAATGAAAATGTATAAAATAAATAATTTTACCGTCAAGTAGCGAGTGCAATTTGTTAAAATGGACGTTAAAATTGCTCTTGGATTTATTTAATAGAGGTAACATTAAAAGCATGTTTTAACTTATATTAAATTGCCGCTAAAAATACAAATATTGCGTCAGATTACACTTTACCCCTCCAAATAAATGAAATACCATTCCCGGGATTAATCATTAACCGATAATCAATAAGAACGTCCGTATTCCTAGAAATTTAATTTTTGCAGGCATGACGCTAAAATCTTGCATGATAAAAAACATGATTTGTTAGCTTCAAAGAAATTATTACTCCTTAACGCATGAAATTAATCAAAGATATGCAGCCAATTGGAAAGCGCCAGAACTCGTCTCGTTTATTGCGCAAGGATAAGGTAAAATAGATTGCAATTAGTAAAACTTCCAAAATAATTTGACGCTTTTCAGCACGGTACGAGGAAAGAAGGCATATGCTTCATCGGCCAGTGGTGTAGAATGAATGAGCTTAGGTGTCAATTCTACCTCCCAGTATTAAGTGGTTTGGATGAGTCTGCGGAGAATGAGAGAGTCTGAGAAGTAGGTTATGGTCTGAATGGGGAGAATGATGGAAGATATGAAAACGAATGGAAAAGAGAGATGAAGGGGCGAGACCTAGCGGAGGAAGTTGGAATCTCTGTGGCATAAGTCGGCTCGCGAATGGAGGGAAGAAATAACGAGTTGGAGATAAATCGCGGAGATAATCAGAACCATTTATACCCGTCCAACCTATCGCGGAGAGGAAAAAGAATAAGTTGTGTTTTCCAAGGCGCGAGAGAAAGGAGGGAGGAGTAGATCCAGTTGGGTTGGGTTGGATGATGAAATAATAGAACGATCGAAGTTCTCTCTGATGTATCTGATCATAATTTAATTCGGGACTAACATAAAACTGCACTGAACAAGATGTTTAAATAACTATTTAATCTACGTTCCAAAACTCCATCGACGCAGTTTAATCTTAATTTTGAAAATAGAAATTGACATTGTTAGTTTCACCATGTAATTACTTCGAATGTGTCATTAATATATCACATCAATCGGTGCAACCTATATTGATCACGCATCCTCGTATTTGCATGGTTCTATTTCATACAGCAATGCCAATTTTGCATTGCCAAACCAATCGACTCCTAGTAACAATCCGCTGCTGTTGACGGGGAGAGCTTAAACGGCGTAAAATTAGACATGATATAACGTCAGTGTGCGCAACATTCTTAGCTCTTTAAAATAAGTTTTTATTATAGTTTATGATATTATTCTCCATAATGGGCGACTTTTTATCAAAATACATTGTTATTTTGCGTGAATCGACGATAACAAGCTACATTCCTACATACAATACATAGATATGTCTATTCATTTGAATATCGAAATCGAATACTTACACTATCACAATCTTTTCTCTACATGGTATATATTTCGTTCATAATAAATTAAAGAGTGAATTCCATTTACAGCAATGATTTCATGCGGTTTCAAAGTAATGAAACACAAACATTCTACTTCGAAAAAACAAAAAAACAAAGAAAGGAGATAACAGAAAAGAAAAAATCGGAATAGATTTTCCGGAGAAATTTTATTTTAATTTAGAACACAAACGCAAGATCTCATAAGAGGTTGAAGAGTGGAGACGGCGGTTATACAAGTCTAATCGAATAGTGGCTTATTATTTACCCTTAGCATAGGCGCGAAACTCCATAGTATTAAGAAAAACTACATTTCTGGCATGCATAAAAATTGAGGAATTTCCGTTAATTCTGTTATTCTGATAAAAGAGAAGATTCATGATATTTCCAAACCACATAGTATTATTGAAAAACTTACAAGAAAAACACGTTTTGAGGAAATACACAAGCACGCGCAAATACATATATACCTACATGCAAATGCATTTATAAAGAAAAAATAATTCCTCAATAAATCAGGAACGAATAAGTGCGTCGAGTTTCTAAACTCAATCAGTCTTGATGGTTATTATGATAAACTGCCTATTAGTTAACGCCATACCATGAAATAGCTATTGTAATATTTTTACCAATATTCGACTACTAAAAATGATCCCAAATTAGGAATGAGCTAGCTTGCAAGTGAAATCGTCGCTCCGATTATCTATTCATTATACGCATCAATTTCCTAGCATACATAACGGAGTGTTTGTAACAATTCGACCGCGAAAAATTATAGAGTAGAAGTGTACCATACTCTCCGAAGCGTTAGTCATACGTTGAGGAAGTATATATATGAGGTGTAATTATTGAGCATAATATACAGAAAATTACCTTTAAATGGTTCAACCTGAAGCTTACAATTTAATCAAGGATATATTATGGTACGGAGGATAGCTAAAATTCAACTGATTCGTTATACGGCTTTTTTGCGTTCCCTACACTCAATTTAGACAGTGAAAGTTTACATTTTCTAATCGTTTTTTACTGTTAATAATCATTAATGAATGTCGAGGTACCTATCTAAAAATAAAACCGTAACCTATCTAATACTAAGATTATGTTCAATTTTCACGTGAATCATTTTTCGAAACGAGTTATTACGGAAAAATTCAAATCGTAAAATAAATTAACACTGACGTTACAACACACCATAGAAATTATAGTACTGCGTCTATGAATAATATGATTCCGTTTAATTATGCATTACGGTTTTAAAATAAAACTTTTATTTAGTTTCTGCCGACTCGGGAAATACAAGCATTTCTATCGACGAAAAAATCGAGAGAGCATCCGCTTTTTTAATGGTCCAATTAATAATCAGGATAGAATTTCTTCATTGATTCAAATGAGTACGTTCCTAGCTTTCATTAACACAAAAAGGAAAAGATTCTGTGAATTTTTATCAACAAAAATTTACATTAAATTATTTATTACCCATTTGATTTATTGAATAGTTTTAAAGAAATCGGATCTCCTTATGAACGAATATGAAATCAACAACGCTAGAAATAACTTTTTTGAAATATGTGATTCGTTATACAAAATTCTGAAAAGAAGACCTTATCAAAAGGAAGATCCAATTAAAAAAATGATATACCCAAGAAAATTATTCTTTTTTTCTTTTGCGTCTAACTGATCCTTCCATATTTGTTGGAAATGAACTCTCTAGGAAAATTTATTCCATAAAAATTCAGACAAAAATATTTAAATGCCGTTCAAACTTTCATATCTTCATGTTAAAGGATGCATTTAAAAAATTCCGACTTTTAATAAAAACGCGCGGCTCATATTTGGTTGTATCCATGGAACCACGGAAAAGGTATAACTTCTCAAATCGATTCTTTACCTAAGAAATCTGGGTAAATTTTTATACCATGTATAAAAAGTTACGGAACTATTTATGGTACAGTAATAACATAAACTTAAGATGCATGTTGATAAGGGAGTCGTAAAGTTATTTCAACTTTAAATTGTTTTTACTGGTTTATTGTGTAGCTTATTTAAGAAATGCAAGAATTAAATAAATGAAAGAAAGGCGGTAGTGAATTTTGATAAAATGATAAAATCGCTTTAAAAATATTATATAAAGAAATTCTTCAGGTTATGAAGAGCTGAAGTAAAATCCAAATTAGTAAGTAACAATAGAGATAAATTATGTTATTTTTGTTGTCAGTTATGCATGCTTATTCATAGTTTAGTTACGTAAAATTAGTGTACCTGACGAGACATTTTAACAAGATAATAATTCACCGCTTTAATTCTAATGCTAGGGAATAATGAAACTAGGTCACAGTAATAAAAAGATCAATTTATTCTTAATCTGCGATAACAATGTTTTCTCCAATCCCACCTTTATTCCTTCACCTCTAATTAATTTCTTGAACGCTATTCCTCGACCACGATCTCCTTGATCCCACTTAACACTCAGGGTTTCCCTGAAAACACATTTCGCCAAAACTTTCTTATTTCAAACCCTAAACGCTTTCCATTTTGGAGGCGATACTAAAGGCCACCTTTGTCTCACAAAACCTTTAAATATCTCTAATGCTCACCAAATAATAAAAGATAGCCATTCATAGACTTTCAGTCCCAGTGTAACGACAAAATAGTATTTTAAGATATAAAGCGGCAAACTTGGTCGAGGTTGCAAAATTTACAGTATAAATTGCAACGACTTATCGCATAAAATGAAAATCATACTTGGAGCAGAATGCAAAATTTGCTAGCACATAAATATTATAGATAACTCCCACAGCCATAAATATGTGGAATATTATCAGACTTAAGTGTAAACAAGGACTTGACGGCATTTATCATATTGTTAATTTTAACGAATTTGCATACTACACTCAAGAGTGTTGCCATGGATAGCGAGAAATTATAAGTATACCGCTAAAATCACGATGCAATGGCTACTACATCAATTTATGACATTTATATTTTTTTTGATATTTCACACAATTATCTTTTGTGCTCGTGATATTAACACGAAACCTTCCTACTTCGTCTATTCCCTAATTCTCTGACGAATATTAAACTCACGTTTAATGTATTTTCTTTTTATGATTTATATCTGAAGGTAACTAATTGCAGTTGATCTTTCCCTCGCGCACTCATTAGGTGGTCGCGGGAGACAAACAGCTTTTACTACGCATAGGCCATCGGAAAACGTCCGCAGTGAAGAAACGCGAGAGGTTCCCTAGGGAACCGGAGAGTCGATTTGCCTGTGAGATGGGCTTGTCTGGAAGCCATTTAGCGCAAGTTTCATCTTCCGCCTGTGTTTCTCCCTTTCCACGTCTCTCTATCTAGGTAACGCTTTTCAAAGCGGGACTTGGAACGAGTGAAGACGACAGGTGCAAAGAACGAGAAGAATGAGGGAGACGTGTTCGCCTGATACTCTTTATTTCCCTCTGAAGTAACTAGTCTTTACAACTGGCGGAGGACAAACTTTGGCACGACGCATCAAAACTCTTCTGCACAACCGTACCCTTTTAATCAAGCTTTTGAACGTGCTGTGTTAGTTAAACGAGGAGAAAGAAAACAAATGATTCAATGCATTTATTTATGCACGTAGACACGTGCGCTCAAAATAAATCTTAATGTGGTACATCTAGTGACTGGATGTGTCGAATCGCTTAGTTACATTTTATCCGAATTTTTTATATCTCTATATCATAAATTATGGAGAAAGTGAAAACTGTCAATTAAATAACATTATTTTGAAATATAATCCGCGCCGTTACTAATCCATCAAATCAAAAAAAATTGTTACAACATACATAAACTTTCTCGTGTACTAATGCATCGTTTAGTTGTCTTTAGAAAATGAAAATCGTATCAGCCGGTTTTTTAGAAAATCCAATTTTTGTTAAAGTTGCCCAAGAATAAACTAGCCTTATATTCATTCATTGAGAAAAATGAAATAGGTAGTATTACTGTAGATGTATACTCAAGTTACTGTACGAAATTGATCAAAATATTGCCCAAGAATAAACTAGCCTTACATTCATTCATTGAGAAAAATGAAATATGTAGTATTATTGAAAGACGTGTACTCAAGTAACTGTACGAAATTTTATCAAAATCGTTCTAGCCGTTTTTGAGACAAATTATTTTAAATGTTGCGTAGAATAAACTAGCCTTATATTCATTGTTTGAGAAATACAAACTATATAGTATTATTGAAGACGTAAACTCAAGTAACTGTTCGAAATTTGATCAAAATCGTTAAAGCCGTTTTTGAGAAAATCAAATTGATGTTAAAAATGCGTAGAATAAACTTCACTTAATTACTGAGCATTGTCTACCATTTGTTCAAAGCTTCTACTCTGTGTGGTAAAGTGCCTAAATACGAGATTTCATTCCTTTTCGCTATACCGTTAGGCTCCAGAACCAGTAACAAGACAGACAGACAGACGGCATTGCGAAAACCACTTTTTCGGACTCAGAGACACCTAAAACGTATATTTCCGTAAAAATCTCGAGGTCGAATATTTCGTGATTACAATACTTTCTCAATATACTTCGTATATGAGAAAGTAAAATAAACAAGACGCAACCACACAGCGCCATCGTCCGGCAATTTTTTAAATCTCGAAATTGCACCAAATAAGCCGAACATCAAAGGAAAACCGCTTTAGTATTGTTATCTCCTCCGAATCCACAAGTAATTACGGCCGTTAAATGACCACTCCCTTTTGAAGGATCCAATTAATTTCCTCGGACAGATATTATTACTCCGCAGAAAGAAAAGGCGGAAATTAGGTTTTCTTTCCGCTTCGGGGAAGAAAAGCCCTTGTATGCGTACGTTTGTCAGTGTAATACAGGGATGGCAAATAAGTGGCACGCCTGCTATTTTACTTAGCACGCGTAAACTCGTAACAGTGGCCCGCGAAAAAAAATTCTGATGATTCAAATTAGCTACTTTATTGGCACGCGACACAAAAATCATTTGCCATCCCTGGATTGTATAGCGGAATACTAGCGAATCGGCAGATATGAGGGGCCATTTTCAACGGCCCGAAAAGTCCAGTTGAATGACAAACCAACGCGAAAACTGAGCACGTTGGAACTTAATGAGATTTCGGGCATATCTATCGTTCGAAAACAGTCGAGTTCCATGGATGACAGAGAGAGAGAGCTTGTGTATTCGGGTGCAGGAAAGAGAAAGGGGAAGAAGAAGCGAGGAGAGCTCTCAAACAGGCCAAAGGAAGTGGCACCTTAATGAGAAGGGGCAGGCGGACGAATTGCTTCTGCTTCGGAAATAGCGTCTGCCCAGAAAACCCCATCTGACGGATGGACCCGGAACAATAAATGAGCACGGTGGAGCAGAGACCTACGTATACTCTCTCTCTCTCTATCTCATTACTTGCTTTGAAAGAGAATTACATTCCTTTTTATAGGCAAGTTCATAACGGAATGGGGATATATGTTTAGTCAGGGAATACTCTCACCGGAAGATTTATTTTTAAACGACGGCAAACATTCTAAACGCTTGCATTAGAAAGGTATTGCCCACTATGAAAAGTACGAGCAACTTGACGGAGTACACGACATGACTGCATTTATTTGTGGAAGAAAACAAGAGAGGGGGAAAACGAATAACGAATGGCATTGTGGTTGATGTGATGTCGTTCATTCGAGAGTTTTTAAACGTTTCTTCCTCCAATTAAAGCCTTTATTTTGCTTTGTTGTATCTATATTTATAGATTATTTTTTCACTCTCATATTGCCCCGCCCTGATTTCATTCTTAAATTAAGGTAAACGAAATCATTGTAATGCCGGTGAAAAAGGGGCGTCAACAGATACACATCGATCGAAACATTTGATTAAAGGAAACTTCAAAACGATTGAATACGGATATCAAAACAATTGGTAATTGAAATACCCCTTTCACTTATTGCATTCATATTGTTTGATATTTTAGTCTTTGCCTGTATTCGCTTAAAGTTTATTTTAACACATGGAACGAAAATTGATGGGCGATGAAACAAAAAAACGCATGATCGTTTATTTGCACTTTCGTTTTCGAGGAAAACTAACATTTCTGTATAAGAGTAAACACATTTTCAGCAGAGTTCGTATACCACGGAATAAATGAAAATGAAAAAATTTTAATGCCAGTTCCAACAGATATTTTATTTTCTAATTTAATATAAAGGGGAAGAAAACCTATTTTAAATGTTTGTTGGGTGTATCTGTTAGTGTCACATGCTTCAGGATGCAATCCGCTCTCATAATCAGTATTAATTCGTGTATTTTCATTATGTACTACTAAAGATCTTTCGGCGATTTAAACCCTGTCAGAGGAGAATACTTTAATTATACAATTTTCTTTTAAAAAGATACATTGAAAATGAATTTGTACTTTTATTTAATCGTCATTTTAGCAATGTATCTAAGTTGCTTCAGACGATTTTATATCGAAATAAAACTAATAATAGCTGATTATGATGAGCTTCTTTTTCCCTTCACGGTCTCCAGTCCAAAACTTTTGCCAAAATATACCCTTGATCGAATAAGATTTTCTGTTAAGATCCTGAATTGTAATAATGGATTGATTGACTTCGGCTTTCAAAGAATCTAAATATGCGATGGAAAATTATTTTAAAGCATTTGTGGGAGTCTTCAAATCCCTAGAAGGCAGCACGGTGTGAGGTAAATGGCATTTCTCATTGTAACTTTAGAATCACCACCGAATGCGCGAGCATTGTAACCAAAATGTGAAATCTAGTTTTAAATAACCTTGCTATGGATACTGGAGACGCCGAATTATTTATTTTCTTGAATGCTTATATTATGAATTCGTTTTCTGTAATAAGACGAGCTCGATATATCTCTAGTGATAACTTCTTAATGATCAGCTGTCGTGCGTATGAAATGTTTGAAAGAATGGAGATTGCAGAGCAGGAATGCGGTTGAAAGTTGAACTCGGTGAAGATCAGCTATAGGGTTTAAATTTTTTTTATTATATTGATGGAAATATGCATTGGAATTTATCGTCTATATAAATGTATTTGTGATCTAAACCATGTAATTTTTTTGGATTAAGGAACACAAATATCACGCTTCTTATATGAGCTGAAGGTGTAGCTATTTATTCATTTACTGTGTGCTCGTGTTTAATGGTGTTTGCGTGGTGGCGAAAACATCATCTCTACTATTAGAAGCACACAACTGGATTTTGTCGCTACCATTACGCGGGAATATCAAAGCCCTTAATGCTTGTACACGATCCGAAGAAAGTTCTTATTTTTTTAATCGATCGAAAAATTAATGCACTCATAAACGTGAACGCCTGCCTTTGGAAAAATCCTTTACTCAAAGTTCGAATTTCCTTATCCTTATAAGACGAGAAGGCTTATCGGGGTGAGACGAGAGGATAGGGACGAGAGACAATGGCTTGAGATAGCGAGTTGAGCTCGTAAAAATTTGATGTTTTTTTTGTTTCTGAAAAGATTTTGAAAAGTGCTCGAGAAGCACCTCGACTAATTAACCTAATTTTTGCGTTATCGGAAATGATCGCTCGATTGCGCAATCGCTTCTCCAGGGACATAGATTCGCGACAGGATAGAGAGACACGTAGTTAGTTGAGGTGGGGAGGGGTGTGGAGAAGTGTTAAGTGAGATAGGAGGGCCACGCTTCTTCTCATCAATCACTCTCATAAGGCCTTAACCTCTATCTTCTTAAATCCTCGTCTCTATCTCCCTCAGTTATCGCCTAGTGTCAATAAAAACCTCTCCGATTTTCTCCTCTCTCGTTTTACCCTTTCTTTCTGTACGCCGGTGCCTCGCCTCGGATGGTGGAGAGAAGATTTTTTTGAAGAAAAATATGATGGAGTTACGTGTTTGTCAGAGGTTATTACTAATCGCGTATTCGTTTCATTGCAGCGTGGTCCTCAGCGTAGCGAAATTTCGTGAATTGTTTCGTATTTATCCTCAAAGGTATGGGAATAAAGATGTCGATTGGAGATTATGGTGTTCTGAATTTTTCTTGTAATATTTCGTTGTGAAAATGCTCATAAACGAATGCCTTTGTTAAGAGGATTATCCTTTACTTAGAGTCGACGAACACCAGGAATGGATATTAATGGAGTGTTTGCTTTATCATAATATTTTCATTAATTTTCACTTATGTTATCAATCTTTAAAGGCCGACGCACATAGAGACATCTTTGTTTGATCATGAGAAAGAGAAGAGAGAAGAAAAGCGGACCAATAAACCTACAAAATAAGTTATTATGCGCAAACGGAAAAATTTTTCGTTAAGTTTGTAATAAATAGTGCTAAAATGCTAAGTAAACTGGGCCTTAGAATACGTATTTATGTGACGTCCAAGTGACTATAGAGTTGGTTGAAGGTAAAATAAAAGAAAATTACTATCCACCTCCGCTATTCCATCATAGAATGGAATTCTATGCCCTTAAATCATTTATTGGAGAAGTCTTTATGACTTATGACTTTGTCGCATTCTTCTCATTCCCAAGTTTACAAAAATTATGAACCAGCTGAGTAGAATTACTGTATTGTCAAAGAAACAAAACCTCTATAGTTTAACAAGTGAAACGATAATCCTGCGAGTATAAAAAAATTAAGTAATATATTTATAACATTCGCTGTGCGTAACGGTATTTTATAAACGTCTGAAAAGACTAAACAGTAGTTTTAAAATTAATTTTCATTCTATTGGAGCTAGTAGATAGACATTTTACAGTGAAATCGAATCAAACGTAATACATGTGACCCTGACATACGGTTCGAACTTCTTTCTGAAATGGTTCTTTCAACATTTCCTAACTCCCCTCTCACCAATTATGACACCCGTTACAATAATTCCAACACATACCCATGCCGTTTACAAGCAGGATCAAATCCAGGCATTCGGACACATGCACGCGCAATTATTCGTTATTTAATTAGGTCAGTCTGGTTTCCAAATCGGAAACAAGCACATAACAAGACGCATAAATCTCTGAGAAGAGTATTACATGTGGGTGAGGACACTTTGGACGATAAATTAAACCACACGCTAGGCACTTTAGCTTAATTAGCGAGAGAAAAAGTTTCAATCAAAACGCCATCGGTCATCGTTCAAAGCACGCACTTTAAACCAAGGAAAAACATTACCCATACACTTTCCATTATCTTTAACTATCTTGCTAACATCACCGCTTATTGTTAGATTTCATTTTCTTCCACCTCAACAGTCCATATGACACGTTCAACGTTTTTTCGATCGAGGTTTGAGAGACTCAAGACGGAAATTTGTACAGATTCAGACGAAAACGATCGCAGATTCTCAATTGGTCAGCTTGTCATCGAACATTTAATCGAGATAAATCTTAATGCGACACGCGTAAAGGATAGCTCACTCTATAAAGCACATTACAACCCCCCACTCAACCCCTTTAAACATCGGGCATTTCCCGATTCCGTTATCGGGTAAATCCCCTTCGCCGGAGGAAACCTTCTCGCATCCTTTTACTTTTAGCTCCAGTAGCTGGGTTGGAGCCTCTCTCCCCCTCTACCGGTCTGAAACCATCGGTACATCATTAGCCAATCCCCCCCTCAGAGTGGAGGAGATAGCGTGGGAGGTTTTGGAAACGGAGGGGGTGGAAGAAAGGGAGAGAGAGAGAGAGAGGGCACCTCGGTCGGCCCCGGAGTTCCCGGAACACATCGCCGCTTCCGGCCGGCCGCCTTTACACGGAAAAAATGTACAACCGCACCGCCTACCCAATCCGATGCTACGCTCTCTCTCTCTCCCTCCATCTCTCCTTCTCACTCCTATCCTTCTCCCTCTTTCCTCCGCTGTATCTAAGCTCAGCGGTCAAACCGAAAACTCCCTTTATCTCCCCCGAGATAACGCGAGACCTACCCGCGGTGAGGAAACAGGAATAGGAGTTACAGAGGAAACCTAATTCGGATTCATCCCGCCTAATCGATAATATAGGTTAATTTCGCTAGCGAAAGATAACGGGGATATTAACGGACTAGCCACTCGATCGGGGCATATAAAATTATCCTAACCTCTATTAACGGTCTCAAGGATTATGAACGTCTCCCATCGACTCCATAAACAATACTTTCCATTTCAATGCGTCGCGGTAATCCGATTAAAGAGAATTTTCACTTAGGCGCTCTCCGATAATGCGTCGTGTAACCGTGTTTTCTGCTTATTGAAATATAATTTCCGGGTTGTAATAAATCAACTTTTAACAAGTCGTTTTTACAATCAAAGAAAATGTATAATTAATTCCTAAAATATTTACTGCGGATCGGTTAACGATTAACCTCAATACTCGAATCAAGACAGCAACATTATATTCATGGTAATTGCACGTTATATTTTGTGATATATTTATAAAATATAGTGATACATTTTACCTTGGGTTTACCAACGATACGAAAACTTCCTGGTTCCAGCAAGATAAGCGAGACTTTATCCTGCTCGAGAAGAGCCCTAAAGAACAGAATTTCTGTCATTTATCGACAAGCTGCGCCACGCCCGATTGAGAATTCTACCAGTGGAGCTTTCTAAATTATAGGGAAGTCAAACAATATAGAATGACCTAAAACTCAAATTAAAAAAAAAAATTAACAGATACTCGAGAAAACGTTCTGTCATTTTTTCCTTTAGTGAATAGTTCAGGAACTTTTCCTAAACTTAAAAATTCCCAACTGCGGAGTAGATACTGTTCAAATTCCACGCTTTCAAAAAAAAAAAGAAAACATTTCATTGTCTGAGAGGTTTTACAAATGATTCTGCTATGCGTACAACATACACTTCACAGGCATTTAAACAATGAAAAAGTGAAATATCTGTTAATTTTAACGATACATGTTACATGTTCAATACATCTCCCCTTAATGATCACAACTACTTTCACCAAATTTATATGAAGAAAAACCTATCTTAATGTTCGATTTTGTAACTTTTGAAACCTTACATGCATATAAATGTAAATTGTTGCGCATTAAGACTGTATATTTTTATAGTACAAAGAAATTTTATCTTTCATTTAACCTTCAAACGACAATTTTGCCATGACCGTGTTTATTTTAATCATCCCGAAAAAAAATCAGAACAGAAACGATTAAATTAATTTGGCAACTTAGCCACTATAGTTAACTGTGCAGTATTCTCACAGTTGTAACAGTCAGGAGATGCGGATTTCTTTTTGGTGCAGAAGGCTTCCGCTTTTCAGAACGCAAAACGAAGTTGCTAGCATTAAGTATGCGGGAGAAACTAAAAAGCGGGTTACTGCGTCAGTGTCTGAAAAAGTTGCGACTGAGCGGTTAATTGAGCGAAACAGGAAGAGTCGACGAAGCCGGGTTTTATTCTATTATTTAAGGGAAGCCACGTTACGGGAGCGTGTCATTAATTGAAATTTGCTGCTTCGCAAAAGTCGAATAGAACAAAACTTTCGCAATCCTTGGTTTTGGCGATGCACAATAGCGGAGAGGCAAAGGTAAACCTCATCGAGATACCTGACCTAATTAGGACTGGATTATTCGATTGCTTAGACATATTTGTTCTTCCGCGAGGCTAGGAGAAAACCTGCCCGCTCACGAGGTGATGAATAACGAAGGGTTGAGTAATGCTTTGATTAGCCAGTCTATTTAAGTCGAGAGCTTCTTTTGGAAGGATCGAACGCCTCGGGTTGTTTGTATTGCTTCTCCCGTTCGCTCTAATTGTAAGAGCTGCATTAACGCCAGTCGAAGGATATTCAGTCGGTCAAATTACAAACAAGAGAGCAAAATGTTGTTGCTAAAAGTAAACATTTTCCGTGATATATATGCTTCGCAAAGAAACGTAAATGTGGAGCGCGTCGATGTCTTCGACTGTGAGAACGATCGCCCTTACCATTAAAATTTGGGTTTGGTTCAAGTGAGAAACGTGTTAGAAGTCCACTAGGCGCAAACAAGTGATTGACAATTGCAGATTTAAATCTAATCGATTGAGTACTCTACATCCAAATCGTAAAAGAAGTCACAACACTACATCCTTTTTCTTCTTCCCTGCCGGAATTTTAAAACGAATGAAGTGAATGCGTAGATATTTTAACGATAGTACATAATGCTATACAGTAATGCCTCGACCAAAAGAATAGATAAGCTGTCTAACCATGGTCGGAAAGCATATGTCGGTTGCATCCACCGAAAGTGGGTTCATGCGGGAGATCATTACCACTAATTATTTAATTTGGAAGAATAAAATAATGATAACATTCATTACATGCCTTTTGATTCTAAATTTAATTTAATTTTAATATCTTTGTTAACAATATTTGTATGTGAAAGACTTAAATAAATATATAAAATACGTTCCTAAATGAATATCCTGTTCATTGTTGACGTATTATTCGATTTTACGGTTTAACCAGACAGTCCTTACTCCCATATAGGTCGGATAATCGAGGTTTTACTGTATTGCCGATATTCCTTTCTTATGGGTATGCATTATTCACCACGATAACTTTTATATTAAACGTATACAAATATTTGGAAAGGGTAAACATCCAAGGTGGTGATGTGCGAAAATATTGCGAGAAATGCCTTATCAATTGTTGATGCCTCTTCATATTTCTTTATTCACAGAATGGATTGCTTTTGCCCGATAACTGCAAAAGGAAAAAAAACTAAAATTACAGGACGGATTCCTGAGAGTGGGGAGAAATTATAAATGGGTGAGGAACACGGAGGAAGTTGAGAGTAAATCAGAAAAGGAGAATTTAAGAAGAAGACGTAATCTAAGATTTCTCTCAACACCGCACGCGACTTTTAAATTATGGTGAAGCATCCTTGGAATGGAATCTTCTCTGGAAGTAGAAAGGATGGATTCCGGAGATACTTCTCTGGCATTGTATTATCTATATAAAATATGGGCACAAAAAACTACAGGGAGTTTTCAACAGATAAATAAACCTAAACTTTGGTCGAACCAATTATTAGACGGATTTAACAGTTTAATATTGATTTCATAAAGTTTTCCGAATATAAATTCATTATTTAATAAGAAATAACATTTTTACACTACAAGTTATAGAAGTACCTATCTTTTTGCAAAAGACTATTTTGAATTTCCAGATTGAAATTCAATAAATTATGTCCAATTCGACGAATATTCGTATATTTCTTCCAAGCATAAATAAAATAAGCACATAAATCTTGCTAAAATTCCCTTGTATTTTTATGATGTTCAAGGGACTTAGTTTGAGGTAAAATTTTGGGATTGAATACACCGCGAAATATTTTGGATAAATATTTAAAAAGCCTAAGGCAAATTACTCTTTAAAACAAACTATTTATACTACGTTATCTTTTAACACCAAAAAGCATAATCCGGATATTTTTTGGGAAAATAAGAGGATAATACGACACTCCTAAAAGGAGTATCTAACCGCTTAAACTAATCCTGGTTTTCCCACAGACCGGGAATGCCATTACGTTCATATAGAACTTGATAATCTTATTTGAGGGGGTATTACCGTAATACCTCGGTTATAAAACCACAACCTGTGTTTTTTCTCATATCTAATGCAAAATACATTAACTAAAATTGAAGTATAATGCGATTAAAGATATCATGCATGCCGTATAGTCATAACTACTTCAAATACTTTGCTTAGGTCGTAGTAGCCTAGCGTGACTACTTTTAAAAAATGTCCTAGGCCAACATGATGTGCGGTAATTCTCAGTAAGTCGCAAAGAGTAAACAATGGGTAAGTTTTTTCTTTAGGCTGCAGCCTCAACAGACACGTTAGTGTTGTTAAGAAAAAGAAGATAAAATTTATAACCGACTTACCACAGTTTCTTTCAGGAATCAGGAAATGATACTTTAAAAATTACGTAATGATTTTCCTGACAAGTTCTTACCATCAGCGGAACCTAAACTGGGGACCCCGATCACCTGGGGGATGGCAAAAACGGCGTTTTATTCTGTAATTATGTATGGATATGTTTAAAAATAAATGCTAATTTTTGCGCATATAAAACATATATTTATAATATTTTGGATTTAACATCATTTTGCATTTATTGGTAGATGGATGGGATTACAATGAGGTAGATTCCCTTAAGAGGGGATTGCAGTTGCATAAAGTTTGAGAACCACCGGAGTAAATTGTAACCTTCTAGTCTCCTAATTATTTTGAAGCTATAATATTCCTTCCTTAATCATCAGTTTATGGCTTAAAGAGAAGTAAAACGTTAAAAATGTATATTTAACAATTCACTAATAAGGTTCGATTATGAGGAAAAAATCGTTATTACGACTACAATACAGCCACTGACCTAATTTCTATTATTAAGGATCTCATTATAATTAGCCTTGTGTGGTGTTTTTTTTAGCCAATAAGATTAATAAAATAACTTTTATAATTCTTTTTAGATTTCTTATTTTATAGCATTGACGGAATTTGTATGGCTTAAAATACAACAGAAGCCTTTTCAACGATCAACAGCGCAGAGAAGAGATAAGAGTGCATACAAAAATCTCAAACGAAGCATATCGACCATTAAGATATGAGCAGCATCCGTGAATTTCATTCGGCAAAAAAATGGAAAGTTAACAGTAAGAAAAAAATGCTAGTAAAGGACTGTGAGAACCATGGAAGACTTCTGTCAAAGTGTTTTCCATAGCGATGGCTTATGAAAACATAAAACGCAAACCATCTGTCAGTTCTCTATCCCGTTAACGTCACCAGAGCTCTTAATCATTATCACCTGAAGCTCGAATATAAGTCCTGCTTATTGCTGAATGAAACGTTCTGTTTTTCACGGTTTTACTAGAGACCCAATTATAATCATCGAGCCAAACTCAACGGATTTTTAAATAACATATCCTAAACACCGACTACCTTCGGAATACTGACGTCTTTTTGTCGTCAATGGCGTGAAAACCTCTTGCGGTACCTCTTTTAAGGCTTGGGCGAGAATCAATTCGTTAATTGTCTTTCCCAGTCACTTTTGCACTTTCAGCGGTACATCAATCAATCGCTGCTGACAATGTACCGGAGCTCTCATCCATCTCGCCATCGGGTTCATGAACACAATCTCGTCATCTCCCTCCCAAATCTCCTACAGGCTTCATTTAACCTATTTATGGAATTTACAACTTTTGATATTTTTAAACGGTGTCAAAACCCCGACTCCGACTACCTTATATTTCAAAATTTCGATTTATCCATAAATCCTGAGCTAATTCGCAATGCCCTCTTGTCGCTCACTGACATGGCCTTTAATTTTCTAAAATACCCCTACATATTTTTTTTAAATTTGATCATTTCGCAATAATTTCCCAAAATTGAAATATAGGAAATTGCTCGATGAATTGAATCGCACTTGTTTCCCAAATCGCATCGTTGCTTCCCGCTAGAAATTTAGTTCAAATAATAAACAGTTTTAAAAGAACAGCGTCAATACGATCGTCTAAAAAAACATGGAATGCGTAATTTTTTTCCTTTTAGTCTCCAAAACTGTTTTTAAAATCTATGATTCAGAGTTTAAAATTTATAAGTGGATCATGTTCATCCGTTTGTTAACTTATCATATGTTTCAGTTGCTAATAATGGCAGCAATCGCCGTTGCTGCTATTGCATATGATTTAATGAATTCAAGAGCGTAGCGCTAGCTTTCAATTCAATTTCCATAGATCAAGAAAAAAATATGGCGACCTATATAATGGTGGTATTCAAATTATAGCTATTTGCAGCCAAAAAGTGAGGGAGGATGTCAAACGTCATCTGTTTTGGCAAAGTAAGCCTATATGAGCTTTCGCGCTCCTAATCACGTTAAAATCATCAATATGTTGGTCCAGATGACAAACTATCCGATATAAACGCATAAAAGTTTCATCAGTGATAACGCTGTTTGTTTGAAGAGGATAAAAACTTCTGGATCACATTTCATCTCACTAAACACACTTTACAACGCAGCTGTTTGACTGATAGTTAAAGATTCGTTAATTAAAATGAAGTAATAATTGTATTCTAAACTACTAGAATACGATGTATTTGGAGTAGAATTTGTGAAAATTATAGTGTTATTGAAAAATTTCAGCCTTTATAACGTTTCGGATGTTCATCTCTATTATGAATATTTCCTAGAAAATCAGCACACACAGTGATTGTATTCTACAGCAACGCAGCGGAATGTTTTCCTAGCAGTTCAATATTTATACACCATGCCCTCGCTTTCCGCTGGAGTTAACTCTTTGTAAAACGCCGCGATTTATTACGAGATTACTGGAATAAAGCACCAATGCAAGAATTAAATCAGCCGTAAAAACTTAAATAGGTACATTAAATCAATTAGCAATGATCAAAAATCAAAGGATATCAGCGTTAAGTAAATGTAATTTGTGATCATTTTCACCAAATGTAAAAATTAGGTACCTTAAACAATTTATTTTCGGCTAAAATATTCATTTCCACACCAATGAAAACTGTACGAGAAAAACCACAGTCAGAGAGATAAAATGTTATGGAAATTTTATAGATAGAATTTAACATGGACGTTTAGTCGCATTGCACGTGTAGAAAATATAAAGATATCATCATAATCCATGCATGCGTGCAAATGAAAATCAATTCCAAACTAAACTTTAGTACTAAATGGAATTGATTATTCCTTCAGGTTAAACCGTCTTTCTTTGACCGAAATACACGTAGGTATTCCGCTGCGATATCGGAAGGTCATAAAAATATACCTCAAACTTCATTTGAACTGTAATAATATGGAGGCTCAACGTAGAATTATTTGCCGAAATTTCCCGGATTTGTATAAATTTCGAAATAGCGTTACATTAGTGGCAGTTTTTTTCAAAGTCACCGAAGTATTTTCCTGAAAGGTTTTGATGAACCTGAAGAAAAGTCCTATCGCATTAAAGATACGTCCCTCCGAACGGCCCTTCGTTCGACGCCATCACCTACATTGGTCGTTCCCTTCGAATGGAAATTGGAGGACGAGCAATTTTGTGTTTATGTTCACACCCAAGGATCTCTAATCCCCTTTTAACTGTCGTTCTCCCATTATTTCGCGCGCTTCCTTTCTCCTGCGGCCATCTTTCCTTTCATCGCCAAATCATGGTCAGTATCATTAACCCTGAGAGAGATCTTGGCACGCAACTCCTTCCAAGATGAAAGCATAACGTTAGGCCACGAATGCGGAGGCCGAAGTCTCCAATAATCGAGCAAAGATCGTTGTTTAATGAGTTCCGGAAAAACGTGTGTATAAATTGGACGTCTTAAAGACTCTTTATACAACGTCACCGCCATATTTTTCGAATAATGGCATGGATTATACTGCGGTTGTATCGTTCAATAGGAAATAACCTTTTATGTTTGGTTCCCCGAACGAATGGGCGTAGTTTGAGCGAAGTGCACTCATCGCGATATTGAGTGGGTTGGTCGCAGAAGAAAGCGAATATTTCTAGCGGAAAAGTTTACTTTCTTATCCTTTAACAAAAAAAATGCATATATTTTACTGCCACGGAAATTTGGATTGTAGGACTCTCTGAGACGCAAAGTCGAATTTCATGATTTGAGTTTTACAGTTTATGTTAAATTTATCCTCGTTGAAATATAGTTTGGTCGTAATCGTACTATTCCTCCGCGTGCCACCATTCAGCATGTGGACGATTCATCCTCAGATCCATATTCAGTCATCTTCTCGTTAACTGTCCTTTACATTCGAATGAACTTTATCCAACTTGTGGTTAATAAATGAAAGGTTTCATTGGAAGGCTGAAAGGCAGCATTGGCATTCAATCATTTCATCAAATATTATGACCGTCTCGCGGTAAAAATACTGGCGGATTGCCTCTGACCGTGGCAGTGGTCAGGAACAAGGCAGGAAGGCAGAGGGTGCTAAGAATCCCCGGAGGTTAAACGCCCACTGCCACTCTTTCTCATCCTTACCCAATTCCTTTAACCTCAACCTAACTACCTTTAACTGCCGGACTTTGTCCAGTGAAGATAAACTTCAAGAGCTCCAAGAACAACTGCAGAAGATCAAGTGGGACATTTTAGGACTTAGTGAGGTGAGAAGAAAAGGTGAAGGCCTATTGGAGTTGAAGAGTGGAGATATTTTTATTACAGGGGAACTGACACAGGAAGAACAGGAGGTGTTGGATTCATCATCAACAAAAAATTGAAGAATAATATCGTGGAAATGGAAAGTTCATCCGAGCGGGCAGCTAGGCTAGTGCTTCAAATAAATAAAAGATATCAACTTCAAATAGTCCAAGTTTATGCGCCAACGTCATCATACTCGGATGAGGAAGTGGAAGATTTTTACCAAGAAGTTGGAGAACTGCACGACAAAGGAAGCTGCCATCTAAAAGTGGTCATGGGTGATTTCAATGCCAAGGTAGGAGAACAAAAGGAAGACGACAGCGCAGTTGGAAAATGGGGCTATGGAGACAGAAATGAACGAGGGGACCGCCTTGTAGACTTTGCTGAATGTACTAGTCTATATATAATGAACACTTTCTTCAAAAAGAATCCCAATAGAAAATGGACCTGGAAAGGACCCAATGGTACCAAAAACGAAATTGACTACATACTAGTAAATAAGAAGCAATTGGCTGAAGACTGTTCCGTCCTCAACCAGTTTAAAACTGGAAGCGACCATCGCTTGGTAAGATGCAGAATAAAATTCAACTCAAAGTTAGAAAGACAGAAGCTTATAAAGAAGAAGCCTAAGTCTATTATCAACACGCAGGTGCTAAAAGAACGAAAAGAAGAATTTCAGCTCCAACTGAAAAATCGATTCAGTGCACTGGAAGACCAAGAAGTTGAATCCCAATTTATAGAGATACTCAAGGAAACTGCCGAGGAAATAGGCGGAACAGTTAAAACAAAGCCAGAGAAAAATTTGACTGAAAAAACAAGACTGCTGATGGAAAAAAGAAGGAAAATGTTAATTACTAATGATCCTAAAGAAATGATCCATTTTGCAGAACTAAACAAAACTATAAGGAAGTGCATCAAGGAAGATGTGAAAAAATATAATTATGAACTAATCGAGAAAGCCATAGAAAACAATAGAAGTTACAAGAAAATGAAGCAACATCTCTCGATCGGAAAGAGACAGCTGGTGGCCTTGATGCTAGAAGACGGCTCCATAACCCATAGTAGGAAACTCATCCTGAAACGGGTACAAGAATTTTACACCAAGCTGTATGAGGATCCTCTAGGAAATGATGAAGTAAATGATGATGCAAACATGCCCACCGAAGAGGTCCCAGGTATCCTTCCGGAAGAGGTGAGCCACGCAATCAGAAGTATGTAGAATGGAAAAGCATCTGGAATGGATGGTATCACAGCGGAAGTATTCAAAGCAATGGGGAATCATACGGAAACAATTCTCGCTAAGATTTTTAATTCCTGTCTGAGGAAGAAAAAGATACCAGAAACATGGAACCACGCATGTATTATCCTTCTGCACAAGAAAGGTTCCAAAGAAGACTTGAATAACTACAGACCGATCAGCCTACTCCCAACAGTCTACAAAATATTCACCAAAATACTCACTATGCGCCTTCAAAACCATCTTGATGCTGCCCAACCCAGAGAGCAAGCTGGATTTCGCAGTGGGTATAGCACGATGGACCACATCCAAGTCGTGAGAGAGGTAATCAGTCGGACCAACGAGTATGAATTACCTCTATGTATGTGCTTTATCGACTACGAGAAAGCATTCGACTCTGTCCGAACTTCGTCGGTGTTACGTGCACTAAAGAAACAAGGAGTAGAAGAAACGTACATAACCTTGATCAAGAATATCTACGAAAATGCGACAACATCTGTCCAGCTGCATGAAGAGACGAGTGCCTTTAAGGCCGAAAAGGGAGTGAGACAAGGAGATACTATGTCCCCTAAGTTATTTACAGCAGCTCTAGAGGAAGTATTCAAAACGCTAGACTGGGAGGAAAAAGGCATAAAGGTAAATGGAGAATATCTGAGTCACCTGCGCTTTGCAGATGATATCATACTGTTCGCAGGAAGCCCAGAAGAGCTCCTTAGAAGAACTGAAGAGCTTGAGCAAGCAAGCCGAGAAGCTGGACTTAAGATGAATCTTAATAAAACAAAGGTTATGTACAACTCCTTCACAAATTCTGAGAAGATACATATCAACGGAGCAGAACTTAGAGAAGTATCCAGCTATGTTTACTTAGGTCAACTCATCACTACTAATGGTTCGCTTCTTGGAGAAATCAACCGGAGAGTGAAGATGGCATGGAGTGCTTTTGGCAAGAATGCGAACATCTTTAAATCAAATATTCCAGTCTTCCTAAAAAGGAGACTGTATGACCAATGTGTTCTGCCTGTTCTGACATATGGTTGTGAAACATGGACCATGAATGCCAGAATGATACAGCGCCTGCAAACAACACAGAGGGGCATGGAGAGATGCATGTTAGGGATCACCCGAAGAGACCGCAAGAGGAACGACTGGGTAAGAAAGAAGACGGGAGTCTGTGACGTGATTAGAAGAGTGAAGGTTTTAAAATGGCAGTGGGCAGGCCACATTGCTAGAAGAAATGACCAGCGTTGGACGTCCAGTGTCATCGAATGGATCCCAAGAAACATCAAGAGACCAAAAAGAAGACCGAAAGACAGGTGGGACAGAGAGCTTGTTAAGTTCTTGGGGCAAACTTGGAGGAGGGAGGCAGTTGACAGGGAAAACTGGAAGAGTCTGGGGGAGGCCTTCGTCCGTCAGTGGACTGAAAAAGGCTGATGATGATGATATATATATATATATATATATATATATATATATATATATATATATATATATATTCAACCCCTCATATCAGAAAAATATCTTTCTCGAACATGTTGCATATCATTTCACCTCCCGTGAGTGGTTGCCTATTGTGCAACCACCTTTTACAGCGGAAAGCACGTATCTGTGTAATCGCCTTACTTAAATACATTTATTTATTGTGCAATTCGCACTTTTTTTCGCTACCTTTATTTTGATGAGCAGCTATAACAGTGGCTTTTTTCGATTTTTTTATTGTATCAGTTGGGTAAATAAACTGAAGAAACTGGGATTACGCTCAAACTGTCAAAATCGTAATTCGGACAACAATATACTCTCCAAACACTGATTTTCTCAGTTATCTTAGTAATATCCATCTTATGCGAGCTTCCAAAATTTTGAAAACACGCGATTTACCATAAAAACATTTTTGTTTCTTACCTTATTACTGTAACCTATGTTTAAATAACATTGTGTCCATTAATTTAATATTTACTATATTACAATGTGTAATATCACGAAGAGGTGGGCTAGGCTTAACTTTAGGATTAGATACCTCCCGTAATCCGGCAAATTCCTTGATCCGGCTTCGATCAGGTCCCAAGTTTGCCGGATTAGAGAGGTTCACCTGTAGTGTAATTACTCCTCGTATCGATTCGCCGAAGATATTATTTTCTAACGAGCATCTGTGACACAATTTATAATCGCATAATGACAGACTAAACATGGACTTCTATAATCACAAAAATACCTTTTCATTCTCTATTAACGTTTCTTAAAACAAAAGTCCAATAACATTGGTGTTTAAGATCTCTAATTACTTTGTGAAAAAGAATAACTAACACATACACAATCTTATAACATAAGGCCACATTCGCAGTTGTGAATGTTTCATAGTACGGTATTGGAAGTCAAGAAAGCTTCGGCGAGCCGGATGAGTGAAAAAATCAGAATTTATCTAGCGTTTCTTTGGTCTCATATAGGCAAAAATCAAATCTACATAATTTAATATCATTAAAATTTCACTGGAAAAGCTTTTGAGACAGTCATTTTACTGAAAAAATATGAAATCGTCGATGTGAAATTTTCCAGATCACTTTTTCAGTACAACTTCGAGGGTCACACGAAGCGCAGTCGATGGCCGAATGTGGCACGCGGGCAGTAGGGTTGCAGACCCCTAACCATAAAGAAACTATGATTAATTTTCCAAGAAAACACTCAAAGAGTACTAGATGATGCCTATGCCATGAAAAATGCCCTTTTACAATTACTTGGATTGTGGATTTGGAATAAATAATAAAGAATGCTAAAATATAATTCTAGTCTCCCATTCTTTATATCGCCAGAAACCTAATTTCTAACAAACTACTGATGTTTTTCCCATCTAAACATTAATCTTTTTAAGTAACCCTGCCATTTTCTCCACTTAAAAAGATAGAGTTATTTCCTGTAAGGAACACTACGGAGAAATAGAGAAAAAGAGAGAGAGAGAGAGACGAATATGGGAGAATGGGAAAAAAGGAGGGAGAAAAATGCGAAACCGCCGATGTCGGCGCAACTAAAAAATGTCAACCAGAACAAACATATACGCGATCGAATGAAAGGTGGCAATTGGAAAAGGGGGATAGGGAGAGGGAAGACACGATGGAGGGAATTTATGGCACGAAGAGGGGAGGGAGGAATTGGAGGGGATCTTGTGATCTTCCTCATCAACCGTGTCACCCGAATCTCTGGGATCAAAGCGTTCCACTTCAGCGGCAGACGCAAAATTCCCTCGATGTTTTTATTTTTCCCTTGATTGGTTGCGAATGCAGAGCGCGCATACGAAAAAAACAAATACGAGGTTTTTCGACGTTTTCGGTTTTCGAGTTCGACATCAAAGCATCTGTCGCCGGCACTCCCGCATCTAGCGGAAAAGAGAGAAAGAGAAAGAGAGAAAGAAACTTCCCTAGTTTATTAATAGTTCGGATTTCAAGAAGGATCTGTTGATGACGGCCCCGCATGCAAAGTAAGTGAATTGCGTTTTCTTTTTAAGTGGTGTGAGAGTTTAGCTCGGTTTTGATCAAGGATTTTTCCGAACTTTGTCCGAAATTAAATGCATTACGAAATGTGGTTAATAATTACTGTGAAAAAATTCAATAACTCAAACGCACAAGGAGTGAATGAAATTCTGACGAGTAGCTTAATATTAAAGCACAAACGTAGTTACCAGTCTGTGCCAAGGAGTTAACAGTCGCTAAGTGGTATACATAAATATGTTACATATATTTAAATGACTTCGTCTTTGACGATATGTCAAATAAACAGTGGTAAACAGTCTATTTATGCTACAGACCTTAATTTTGTCATGGTGTTGGGTTATTGGTAATAAATGACCCAAGCAATTTAAATTAATATTTACGATTAAAGTTTAATCTATCAAAGAGCACTCCACACGCATTAAGTAGCTACGAAATCAGTGAGTAAAATGTCAAGAAGTAAATTACGTAACCGAATCCAGACAAATTAAAGTAAAATATAGCGAAATGCTAAGGTTTCAGAAATATACCAATTGGAGCTCATTAATAATCTTAAATATCTCACAATTTCTTAATTATTGGAATTTTGGAATCGCTAAAACTTTCGGAGTCCTTAAATGTTTCCGAAATTTAGAAAATTTTGAAAAATTGAATAATTTCGGAATAAGCAAAATTTATTTCATAAATTCTAGGAGTCAAATTTTAGAATTAAAAAAAAATTTGGAATTATTCCAATTTTTAGTTTTTCGAAGTTTTTGGAATGTTTCGAAATATTTTAATTTTGAAATTTTTGAATTTATTTGAATTTTTCGAATATTTTGAATATTTCAAATATTTGAATATTTTCGAATTTTTGGAATCCAAAAAGTTTCAAAATTTTCAAAAATTCCGTAAATATGAAAATTTCTAAATATTCAAAGAGATCAAAAATATTTTTATTTTATACTATACTATTTAAAAAATCTCAACAATTCAAATATACCGCGAATTCCAAAATTTTCTTAATTTCAAATGTTCCAAGTATCTTAAAGAACCCAAAAATTACAAAATCTCAAAAATTCCCTAACTTTTAAAAATTCGAAAATTAAAGAAAATAAAAAATTGCGCATCTACATTTTGAATAGGACCGGTAATAACGTTAAGGAAGTCCCATCGTAATCCACGCACACGATTTGTAATTTATGCATCATACATATTAGCCTCCAATTTCGTTCCAAGTAGGTACATAAGTCAGTTTTTCCACGCACGTGGGCGTTTGCAGATGCAAATTTTATATTCATAAACTGTTGCTAATTAAACAATGAAAGTAAATTCAAAATACAGATTCAAAATCAATGCTTCGATAAAAAGCGATTAAATATAGCAAAAATATTTTTAAACATTTTGCGTTATTTTTCTTAAGACACGAAGTAATTTAACGCAAAAATGTTAGACTGCTTCAACAACAAGAGATTGAATAAACTCGAACGATAAAATTTAGTTTTCAGCGAACTGGAAGGCAAAAAAAATCATTATTTTGGTCCATTTTTCCTGATAAACTGACATTCCCATAAGTTTTAAGGATCCTATTCATTTGAAATACCAAAATCGCATTTATTTAAAGATTTCAGGTAAAATATTCTGAAAATAGCAATTATTTAATTGAAATCTAGCTCAATTATAATAAACTGAATATTAACACGCTGCATGACACCAACATTATTAAAATCAAGAGCTCCGTGGGGAAAGAATATACTTTCTCGTGAATAGAAATTCCATTTAATTTATTATTTTGATATTTATCAATGGATATGATTTTAAATAAGAGGCCAAATATATTTATTGTTAAATGTTTAACAGATGTAGGGGGTTTGAAATAATTTAATAAAGAACTTCAATGTTGCATAACTTAAATGAGTCCCATATAATTTAATTATAATAGGATTTCTATTGCAACTCGTTAGAACAAAATCCATATACCACTTTAACGTAAGTCATCGAGCAATCGCATAATCCAATTTACGACTTATCGTTCTATTCACCATCCTATATAAACCGGAAATATCAATCAAAAGATGTTTCAAGATCCTTATTCCGTCATAATACTGCAGAATGGCGTAATTTCAGAGGGACCTCACGTTTAAAAAGAGAAGCATTATAAGCGGCCGCGAGAGCACTCTGTCACCATGGCGACCTGGTCCCTGGGAACAATTAGAGTTACAGCACAAGTCACTTGGAATAAGGTCAGATTGAGAGAAGACGCATCAACCGACATGTGTTGGGATCAATAAGGTCCAATGCTTGACTGCGCACTGACATGTGAGCTTAATTATAATACTACCGGTATTTTTACGTTATGCAAGATGATTATGGAAAATTATTTTTTTCAAGATTTATACTTTCCCAATGAATATAATCGATAAAAAACCATTTTAATTTTGGAATGACAAAATTCTACGATACATTTCAAGATTTCTTCTATTGGGTCCGGATCCAATAGTCTTGAGTGAAGAAAACTATTCGGTGCACGAGACCATACAGCGACGGTGGAATCCTATCCTGTGCTTGCTCCCTTCTTATCATGGACTCAAGGACCTCTCGACTTTTTTCATCTATGTTCAGGAGTTTTGGTTGACAAAATAATGACTAAGGTCAATCAACTAAGCCCAACCCAACCCAACTCAATCAAAACAAACAAAACCCAATTCACCCAACTGAGCCTCTTTTTAAAAACAGCCTGCATAAATGAAAAATAGAATCCTGCCTTCTTATAGACCGTGATATTAAATCGAGAAGTTTAAAGCCGACAAAGATATTTATATATTTCAAAATATTTTCTAGTCAGTAGTATTTCTTATTTCCTTATGACAGATATTGATTTTATTATAACAAAAAAAATAAAACACATGCCGCATTTAGTTACATGAAACATAAAAACTAAGAATTATAGTTAGCATTTCACAAATTTAAAAATAGGAAAACTGCCGATTAATTTCCAGTTGGCTTGAGATGAAAAACAATGGCTTTTGCGAAACTTTAAATTTACTAATATTCATAGAATCAAGCTGAGGTGATTATCGGTTCAATGGAAAAGGAAAAATTCCTCTTTTCCATTGTTTAGCTCCAAAACATAAAATAACCAACACTCCGCATTGGCGCACCGAGAGAATGGTGGCTCCGGACATGGGCCACATGCAGCTCGCCAGTTAATAATGCGACCCTCTTTACTTTGAATTCTCCTCAAGTAGATGGAAGATAAACCCTTGACAAGACAATGGAGTAACAAAGAGATTCCATACGGTTTTTAAATTTTTAATATCTAAGAGTTTTGTGATAATTTTTCTTGATCTAACAATAAGTAGGGATATAGCATGTTTCGTCCGGTGCATTTAGGCTTTAGCAAAATGCTTATGCTCATTATTATTGTATGAGGTCCGTCGTATATTTTGACATTATCATTTTAGGCCAGCCATCTATTTTAAAATCATCCATTTGGCCCTTATTCAATTAGAGTTTGAGATCCCTGTTATAGACGCTTTCATTCTGCCTCTTCACTGTGGCTCTGTGATCATGAATGATAGCATAAAGACTAAGACGGCAGAAGAAAACCTATTATCGTGATAGAATGATATTGAGTGGAATAAAATTTTCGAAACATGATTATCGTGCTCACCTTATCGCTCAAATCAAACGGAAAAACTAATTTCCTCCAATTTTTTTCCTAATCCTTTTATTTCTATGGGATGAACATAGGATGGAAATATCGAAAAAGTATCGCCTTTCCCAAGAGGAATGCATAAATACTACGGATCTGATGAGTTTCAGATTAGTTGCTGAATCGACTAAATCTGACAGAGTGGTGATATTTTAGCAAATGAGAAGAGAGACCTGTTACCATGGAAACAAACGACAAATAAACCACTTCCAAAAATGAGAAAATGGAAAGAGTTATTTCTAGTCCTCGCTGAAGAAGAAAATGCGCCTCCACAAAAGAGCTTTTCTTCTGCGTAATCTCTCGAAATAAGTATTTGCCGTTAAGAAAATACCTTGGGGTGAGGCGGTGAATGATTGGGTGGAAAGAGATGGAAAATAATGGAGGAGGGTAGATTGGGCGTGCATGAATTGCTATAAGGGAAAAGAGAAAAAATATGCTTTGCGCCACGAAATTCTTTAAAACAAAAATAAAATTTATTTCAGTATTTGGTGAAATCATTGGGCCTTTTTTATGCATAATGTTTCAGGTTTGTTGATTAACTCTCCAATAAAGTAAATATCTCAGATACGTGAAACTTGACAACTAACCATACAACGTTGCCGGATTGAAGCCAACCTTAAGTTACCCCTTTTTCAAAATCATACAAAAGAAATCATTCTCACTTCATGATAAATAAATCTAAATATTTGCGATTTCACTTTTTGCAAACTAAAATGTGCATTTATATCAAACAAACTGAATCGTTTGAAGGTTTAATTACAAGTTTTCCTAAAAAACATTGTTAAAAGATTTTAAATGTAGAATTGAAGACTATAATTAGTTGCACATATTTGAAGCTCCATTCCAAGTGACGATTTGCGGTGAATTTGAAATTTTAAAATTCCAGAAAAATAAGGAATTCACGGAAATTCCAGAAAAATAAGGAAGCTCGGCAAATTCGTATAAAAATTGAGGCAATTAGAGGTAGCCGTTGTAAACTATTTCCTCTATTAAAAAAATTCGAAATTTTATGAAGAATGGAAGGAATCATTCCTTTATTTCCTCCTATTCTCTATTCTTATGAAGATCTGAGTTTTTTTACTCCATGAATAATTAAACGTGTTGATAAGATCGGAAGAGCGGAACAGCATGAGAATGACAAAGGATTCAGTATGGAGAACCTCCGTAAATGAATCCTTCTAAAGGCAGCTCAGAATGGTTAAGGATCCTTAAAGCCATCCTCTGAGAATAATTACATCCCTGAGGTCTTAACCCAGGTCATTACTCTCTTCGAGTAAAAAATGAAAGCCTTAAGCTCCAGATTCCACTTAATCGCGCTCCTCTGGAGACATTTCAGAATAATATTTTTTCCCCTAATCCTGGCACCGGAATACTTCAAACCGTAGCTAAAGAAATGGCCAATAATTACGAGGTAAAAAAGCACTTAACGGATGAAAGGTGTCCTAAATGAGGGCTTATACCGAATCACTTGCGTCAGTTGCAGGCACAAAGGAATTTAATTTATTGCCACAATTTTCTACGTTATCTCGTTCTATAAGCAGCGAAATTATCCTTTTTCATCTGTTTGATTAATTGCGCTTCATAATTATCTGTAAGACAAATAGATGTGACTAAGAATCTAGACAAGTTAGCAAATTTTTTAGGCGATTAGATTAAAAATTACCAAATATCTACAATAACCCACACAAGACGTTTATGCCGAAATTCTGTAATAGGGATAGAAAGCAAAACAAAATCACGTTTGCGGGCGTTAAGTGTTCCCTGATGAACAAATAACAACTTAGCACAATTGAACTTCTATAAGTCGAACGTCTATAACTCGAAATTTTCGTAACTCGAAGTGAATTCATTTTACAGGACAAAACCTTGTTCGTGTTATTTTTCTTCTATGACTCGAATTTTCTAATCAGTGGAATATTGTTTTGTTTCCCTTGAGGTTCGAATTACTAAAGTTCCACCTTATTTCCCAAAGCTTCCTCCTCCCACCCACCCTTCTTTTCCATCCACGCCCCTTCATTGATTATATATACTGACTCTCTTATCCTCTTTTCTGTACCTGAAGATTACGTATCACATCGAAATTCGTGCCGTATGCAAATATTAAAAGGGTGAAAAATATTAAGTTTTAATTTCGTTTGTTCATCGGGAAGCAACAAGTCAACCACAGACTCTTTTCGCAGTGATTAGATTGAACTCTATGTACTGTTCTTAGCATTCTAGCTCCTTCCACGATATTTAATTCAACCAAGAAGGGCAAAAGGAGTGCAAGCAAATACATAAAAAAATCGGGCAATGAAGCTACCGTTAGAGACTCAAAATAACAAGCGGCGGAGAACCCTAATTTTCGAAAACAGGCAGCTTGTGATAAACTTCGACGAGCGCATACCCAAAAGGTATGGTATTTTCGGAAACCCTCTCGAGGATGAACAAGATGTTTGTTACCTAGCTCTTTTAATCTCTTGGAAGGAACTTGCTTAACTTACTTAAGGGGAGAGAGGCATAGAGAAAGAGAGGGGGGCCATATTCTTCGAGACACGGCGTCCTCCTCCGAAAATTATTCAGCGCTCCACCTTAACAAAGTCGAGCGTAATCGGAAAAGGGTTTACGAGGATGAAGAAGCATTTTAATCCTGAGGGAAGAGTCTGGCGCGACGCTGATAAGTGAAACTGAAGTCGATTATTTAAGTGCGAACAAAAGTTATTCGGAGAATAAAGAGAAAGAATGAGGGAGAGGGAGGAAAAAGAGATATTAATATACAAACACACGCTACATATGCGAATAATAATGTGTACCGAAATAAGAAAATAATGTGTTCTGGAATTGAAATTTAATTGAACTGCTGGACAAACCCTAGCGCCTGGTCGCCATTGGCGACTAAAATTGCGTATTGGCTTTTATATTTTTCTATTATATTTTATCAATTCAGTAGAGTTGCTAAGTAAGTAATATTTTACCTCGTATGCATGGTGTATATATATACGTTATGCATTTCAATTTTAAATCGCACTGCACTGATATGAGATATACCCTGGCTCCTGTATTTTGGATGTGGCTCCTTGATTCGGACTAGATATGTATGTGTGCAAAGAGAGAGAGAGAGAGAGAGAAGATATTTAAGGTATAAAATTGAAATTTGAGGTAGCGTTAGGAACCAAATTTCGAGCGGGGATTATACAGCGAAGAATTTTGTAAATATATGGGCTCTAAACTCCGGTGGACTTGTTACTTCGTAGCGGAAGAAATTTTCGGAGTCCGGGGGAAAAAATATTTTCGTTTTTACTCGGGAACTATGAATAGGTAAATGGGAAAGACAGGAAAGAATGGAGTTAAAATGAAATGGGGCGAGTTAACGAGAATTGGATGGAAGGACGAGGGAGGAAGGAACGGGATCGAAATTTGGGGAGAGAGTTCGTTAAACGGGTATAGCGATAAAGTTGGCTGTTTCCTTTTCCACTTGCAATTTGGTAAGAATGAAATATAACCTGTGAGATCGTTGGGAATTTATACCTGAATTTGGATAAAAATTGAAGGCGAAATGTATAATTAGGGAAGAATTTAAATGCAAATTGATGCTCTTAAAAAGTAGTGAAATCACATCCTGAAATTTACAAGTTTTAACGTGGTTACGTAATTTCTTTTTGCATTTTGTGAGAGGTAAGATTCGAAACAAGGTGCCTTTAAAACTGCCAAATTGTTTCACGTCCATTTTTCGCATAAAATGTCCATATGCTGCTATTAATAAAAATATTCAATCTCCAAGCAAACCTTTAGGAAAAGACGCCGTGAGGGACGGAAAAAAATCTCTCTTTTGAAACGCATTATTGGTGAATTCAAAGCACGCTTAGGGGCCATTTTTAACAGACGCGGTCCAGTTCGTTTAATAGGAGCACAGAGGCGGGAGAAGAACGAAACCTCAGGAGACGTAAAGTAGGAAGGAAAGGAAATAAGAGAGAAAAAGAATGAGAAGTGGAGAAATAAGAAGAATGGTACCAAGATTAGGCCTAAAAAAAAGAAGAGAGAGCGTTTTGCAAGTGGAGGAGAGATAAGATGGAGGATTTGTCTCGAGAGAATATATAGATATGCTAAAAAATACAACTCGGGAGAGGGATGAAGAGAGACCGATAGAAACGGCGAGAAGAGGAGATATGGGGGGGGGGGGAGGAGAGGATAAAGGAAAAAGCGTGGGAGAGAGAGAAATAGAGAGAAACGGTAGATGTCCGAGTCTCAGTGATGTATCGAATAAGTGATCAGTCTGGGAGATAGGAAAGAAGAATACCTCACTCTCTCTCAATCTTGGAAGAGAAAGAGGGATACGGAGGCATAAGGGAGCATTGATTGCGAAGAGCCCTGATTTGGATATCTGAGAGTGGTGTTTGAGAGGGAAAGGAAGAAAGGGATATGGATGGCGTGAGATGAAGTAGGGTTTCGGATGGAACGAGGTACTTCTTTTTATTTTTGAGTAAATGGAAAAAAGAGGGGATAAACTGAAAATGAGGATCTCGCCGTACGATGGGAAGACTCGAGAGAGAGAGAGATTAGATATTGAAACCATATGTCTCCTGATATCAACTTCTTTCAACGAGCGAATGTCGGTTAACGGTAAGATGTTAAGATGAAACCAATGTAATTATTTCAGAGAAGTGCATTGAAAAAAATAATCGATACGTGCATAGTTTCGAGACAACTATTGCTGACAGTTAACGTATCTCTAATGGACAAATAAGTGGTTGGAAAAGCCAGGTGCGCATTTTTGCTGCGTACGTCCGCCGACGATGAGGATTAACCGATGGTAGATTCTAGTGAATAATGAAATAAAATGGCTATTGGAGAAACATTATTCGTCAATCTGATTTCAGTGGTAAGATGAGATATATATTTTTTCTTGAATTAACTATTCATGGCCTAAAAACGCACGTGTATATTTTTTATTTTACCTGTAACCAAGCTTTTTACTGTAAATTTTAATGGCTGTCGCATGCTTTTGTTACTAGTTAAATATAAATCTGAACTGATTTTTCTCATTTACAAAGAAATCTACTTCGATATAAAAGCGGTCTCAAATAAATTGATCGATTTACAGTTCAGTCAACTGCGAATAAATTTTCAGTCATTTTTGTCATATTTCATCTTCAGGATTCTTTTTCATCTTTTCTTAGGAATGAATAAATTGTTCACTAAAAATATATCCATTTAACCTAAATTATAACGACATTGTGAGTTTATCATTGCATCAATTCACCACATTACTTTCAAAAGCATCCATCTTCCCACTGATAAAGGCGAACGCATTTGAAGAATATTCCTATACTGAAGATGTATTCAAGCGACAAATTTAACGGTAAAAGTGAATTTCCCTGTTTATACTATTCGAGCGACAATTAAGCGTCATTTGAACCTAAAACCTTCTAAAACTTTACTATTTACAATTTCTGTCTATATTTCCTTTTTCATACGTTAGTTCCAGCAAATACAATCCCGTTTTATCATCATTTTCTAGCAGATTCGTCGCAAAAGAAAGCTCTACCAACGTGTGAAAAGGTAACGCGATACGCACATGAATATTCATTCGGCTATAAACCTAACCGTCAATATTTTACAACCTAATGATTAACTTTTGATTTTTTTCTCCCCCTCGGAGACCCTACAAAAAAAGCTCTTAAAACTCAGCGTTTCATTTCTTATCAACATTTTACTGCCCTTCATTTGTTTGCGGTTTTATGCGGAAGCGCACAGATGGTGGCGCCTCGCGGCCGATTACCAAACTGCTCGAAAAAATGGTGTATTTCAACCTTAGTTTATTTTTTCGCTTCTTTTCCACCTCACTCTCTCCCAATTGAATCCCTTGTCCGCCTCAACGTGATGGAAAATAGAGCCTCTTCTGTGGGGGGAACAGGGTATGGGGAAGGTGATTCGCTTCCCTTCCTGATTCGGTCCTTTTCAAAATGAGCGAGCGATTGACGGCGAGAGACTGGCGCTCGACCGAAAAAAATAGCCGCATTCAGCGATGGCTCTCAGTCGTCGCCTCCTCTTGAGTGACGTGACGGGGACAGCGGGGGAGGAGAGGGGGGTAAGTCAATTTCCTCTCGAAGACACATATATTGTTTTCAAAATTCGGAATACGTAACATGTAAAGAACTTTTGTCGTGATTATAAAAGGGCGGTCAGAAAAAAAAAGTTATAGCGAAAAAAAAGCCTAAACAAAATATATCTTTTTTCTCCTTTCCAACGACGCAAAACTTCATCTAAAACATGCCACCGAATAAATCGCACTCTGTTTGTGTGTGTGTGTGTGTCTGTGTACACATCTTGATAAATTTTGCGGAAAATAAATTCCCTCCAATACCATCCCGGAAATGGAAAGAGGTCGAGGGCATTGGAGATACGGTAAAAATCCTATCGCCTATTCCAATTCCTTCTCTCGTGAAGCTTGCATGAGACTTTACCATTCTCTGAACCCCGAGCCAACATCGTTTGCAACGATTCTCCTCCTCTCTTCCGCGGCAATAAAAATACGAGACCTCCTCTCCTCTCGTGACAACAAGCTTTTAGCCCATAATGCCCGTGTGAATTGGCTCATCAGGTCCATTGTGAGGACGTTCTACCTGCCCGTTCCCGGTTCGTCCACCTGCGCAGACTCACGAGTACGCTGACCTCCGCCGACATGCGAAGAGTTCTCTTTTATTCTTATTTTAGCCGTCGCTCTTAATGCTGAGCGATTGCGGAGAAAGGAAGTAAAATAGTCTTCGTGCGAAGGTGAGGAAGTAAACTCCGCAGAGCATTTCTATTCGGGCCACTGCCGGAATAAGACTAACCAGGTGGAAAAAATGAAGATGACATCGTTAAAAATAACATTTCTTCGAGATGAGATTTTCGAAGCGGAGGAAGGGTTAAACTGTGCCAAAATTATGCGAAATGAATTGAACCGCAAATGAAAGACGGCTTAAAATTGATAAAAAGGACTTGTTATATGTGTGCGTAGTTTCAGTCGGAGGCGTTTATCATCGGTGAAGCAAATCTGTAGTAATCTGACATTTCAAATTTAATGTGCTGATCTTGTAATTATTACCACTGCTAAAAAAATTATTTTACACGAGAAATCGCTAGAAAGCATCGTCCAGATATCTAATCTTTCCTATTAATAATGATATATACACACACACGCACACACACAGGCACACATTTTGGATTAAAATGGCATCAGCAAGCACTACCTCTCGCTTAGTTGAAATTTTACACAAAACGGAAATTAATCTGTATAAAATAAGTCATCGTATTCGCACTTGAAATACTGCATGTAACAAAATTTAGCTAAACGCATTTTAATATTTATATATGTTAAATTTTGCTACTTTATGCGCGATTTGCAACAACCTGAAAATGAGACCCGTTCCGCCCTTAATTTGAGGTTCAAGATTTCACGCTTTTGCCACACAGAGCGAAGAGAATACTAAATTAATCCGGAAATTAACGGTTGCTAGGTTCCGTAACGCAAAGGGGCGCTAACTTCGTTTCTAGAAGAAAAAAGGCGAGAGAAGAATTAAGAGAAACGGCATGCAAAATGCAAATGGCCGAGTGCATCAAACGACCCGCGCCCACTACGCGATTATTTCTTCTGCTCGCCATTTTAAATGTTTTCACGGACGAAAAAGTTGAGACCTTCCATCGTTAAAAGATTTTTGAACTGGACAAATGTTCCTTTAAAAAAAGGGGATGGAGTGATATTATGATTCCCTCAAAGTTTGCTTTGTTGTTGAGTCCGTTTCGTTTATCTGAGCAGCAATGACTCACACGCATTAACTTCAAGCGATAGTAACTCGTGGAAGTCGCGCATTTTTATTCCGATTTACAGGTATTTAACGCAATTTTTAATGTGACACAGATATAATTCATAATTGTAGTAAATATTCTTCGATGTATATATGGGTAAAGAGAAACTTTCCGTTCAAGCTCAAAAAGATCATTTGATTTATGAAATCTGACGATATTTCCGTTTCTTCATTCACGTTAAAATGTTTTTCAAGTTTAATGTCACTTCTTCAAGTATTGGAACAGAATTAGAGTTATAAATGAAAACGGAGTGACATATGCACATTTATATAAATAATCCCTCATTTCATTTTTTTTGGACTATATTTTTTTCAAAAGAGAGAGGAATGCTCTTGTATATTTCTTCTAAAATAGAAAGCGCATCAATTGAAATTCACGACCCAAAAGAAAGTGCGCAGTTACTTATTTTTTCAACACCTGGAACGAACCGAAAATCAGACTTCATAATCGAAAATCGCATTTCGTTGCGAACGTCGCGAGACTAGGGAATGCTATGCAACGGACCTCTCGGGAGAAAAAAAAACAAGCGTTTTTGATAATTCGCACGGAAAACACGAACCTAAAAGATGAGCCACTTTTGCAAAAACAACAACAACGCACGGATAACGGCAGATCAAAAAAAATAAAAGAAACAAAGAAGCAGCGCGTGACCCACAAGAGCTTCCAGGTTTTTTTTTTTCGAATTCTCCGGCGATCGAACAAATGTACACACAGCGCGTTGAAAAGCCATTCGGGCGAATCAACATATCATCCGACGCCGACCACAACAAACTCGCGTTAATTTTCCGCGCATCCCTTAACCGACAAAAGATACATAAACAAGAGCGCCGAGTGCGAGCATACGCCCCAGATTCCAATCGAACCGATGAATTTTTGAAAAAGGTTAAACACGACCCGCCACAAACGCTGCCTCGAAACTATTGGCTCTCCCTGACGAAATTTCGTGCTGCCGAACATCTAACGCAGGCACTCCTGTTCGAAAGGACGGTTTTAACGATACGCATGAAAAACGTTAACACACAGCGCGCTTGTTCCTTCCGTTTCGAGAGCGGGAAAATGTAATCGAAATTTGCATTAATGGATGAGAGCTCTGTCTGTCGTTTTTAATTTTTTCAGGCGCGTTTCGCTTCCAGCGTGAGCGCCTATTATCGTCGGTCTGTCCGTCCGTCCGTCCGTCCGCATGTTCGTTCTCGGCTTCTACGGAACGGATTTTCATGAAATTTGATATTAAGGACTTACTATCAAATATAATACGAAAATCGCAAAAACGAATCACGTACGCCAGTCAGGGGTACCACTTTACTGGTGATGAAAAACTAAATTTTCGTTATATTTCGTAAAGTCTTGCTCATATCAAAATATTTTTCAAATAAAAGTTGTAGAACTTGTAAAGAAGAGTATTTTCTTTCCTATACATTTTTATCGTAGGAGTAGCCGTTATATATAAAATCAAATGAGAATGTCTTAAATCGAGTTGAACTTATAAAATTTCTTGTATGGTTACTTCTTCATTGTTGCAATCATAAACAGTCTCACAAACAAACGTTTAATTTCCTTACGCGTGCATGCCATATTATTAAATAGAAAGAAAATGAATTATTTTTGAAGAATATAAGAACTTTAAAACGCTATTTCCCTCACGTACAGGTATATGATTTCTTTCTAATACTCCATTGCACGAAACGCGCCCATCTGTGATACGTTGTACACTTTCCTAACTTGTCTGTTCGAAGATCACTTCTTTTACATCTTCGTTTATTCCGCGAGGAAATGCATTTGTTTCGCCCTTGCCTCTTTTTTTATTTATCTTATTTTTGTTTCGCCTGCCATTCACGAGGTGGTACGAACACGAACCTAAAGAATTGCGCGAGGAAATAATTTCGCTGAAAGCCGCAAGAAGCGCTTTTTCTTTTCGATTTCTTTCTTTTTATCGCGTCCGACGTCACAAGAGTATGGTCAAATGCCGTGCCCTGACTCTTGCATGGAGCGATATATTTGATTTCTCCGAATCCGTCATTCGGCAGATTGAGTCCGTAGGGAAGTACTATCGCGCAAGGACAGATAAATCGAAAAGGATGGGATTTTTTTTTAATCTTTCGAAATGGCGTTGCAAAATAAAGGAGGAGCGATTCGTTTGCTGCCTCATTCCTCTGCAACAGACTAAATCGCCGTCCGGCTCGAGAGCTCTTTCCTGTCTCGCGACTTGGATCGGCCAATTTTTTAACGATTCCATTCAATTCGGAGACAAAATGGCTGAAAACGATTTAAAATAATCAACCGCGTTGACTGTGATGGAAAAGTTTCTGTGATTAAATTAATTTTTTAAAAATAAAGACAATCGTAGCGTGTTTGGTGCGACAAACGACGTAATTAATTTGAAATGGGAGGCAAAAGAAGGGTAGTTTCAGTAGGGGACGAATACGTAAAAGGAGAGAGGGAAAACTAACAAGGATGAATAAATTATCTGCCATTTGGAGGGAAGCAACGCCCTTTTTCGTCATTCTCTTTATCGCGGAATTGCGTAACGCACCTTTTCCCGTAAATAGTGGCGTCCGACAGCGGAAAAGTCCCAATTACTAAGCATAAATTTATTCAACGCGGTATTAAGCCGCTTTCTGAGGGAAAGGAACGATGGTGACGATTTACACATGAATATCGCTCGGGATTTTTAAAAAAACCGCTGAAATTTGTATGGTCATAAATAACGTAATAAGATATATTGTATTTAAATTCAAGCCGATGAGTGGGAAGGCAGTGAATAAACTCGTTTCCGCCGAGCAAAATTTTGCTTTCTACGAATACATGAGCTACGTGCGCGTTATATATATCGCAGGTCAGCAGTTTTTATTGTAAAATTTAATATTTTCCCGATGAAAAACTATCGGTGGCGATTAAGATTCGTGAACTTTCTGAGATTCGACTCGATAAACAGCTCGAAAAATTATGATCGTGGCTTTTTTATTCTGCTACTTTTTCCTAATCGGAAGCTAGCCTATTTTTTTAGAAGAACTAATAATTATGCATGCTGAGTGATAAGTAGCACTCAGAAAAACATCTGCGGCATGTCTGAAAGAATAGAGATTGTGAAACAACACTAAAAGGGATGATAAAATACATTAAATCCTAAAAGATAACAAACATCTAAAACGATAAATAGAAGGTAGTAATCTAGGTGTTACACAATCATAAGGTAAAGATAGGCTTCGTTTAAATCCACGTACTTGTTCTTTTCTGAAGGACAGAGGGATGCACGAACGTTTATATCCTTATTATATTAGACAGCGAACAGATTTGACGGCATCCTCTCTGTCCGTGTCTACTATTTCATATAATTATTTCATTGTTCTTCGATTAAATGTGTGGGCTACGTGTAAAGGTAATGTTACGCAAATAAAACTGCTCCCTGGATTGAAAACGTTAGATTTTAACATTTTTATGTTATTTTAGTGATATATTTAACTGCATACACGTTAATCGACTGCCGTTTGCATCGGGAGTCGTTATTGGAGTGAGAGAGGCCAGGAGTGGAAGGAGAACTGTGGTATATCCTCCAATTGCACCCCAGATATCATCCAATAGCCCGTCGCCACTTCCGGTCCCGCGATTCGTGATTTATGCAGACGCCCGCGTCAATTCTATATCTGTATCGGGACGAGTGATCGATCACGCTGTGCGTGTGACGCCTCACCTCTGGATAGACGTCACTAACCAACGGTTGATATGACAAAGTGATACGGTGAAGAGGATTTCCATGCAATACTTCGCTATGTTCGCGACGTGCTTGGATAGGTATCGCGGTGCGCGTAAAGATTGTTCGTTTACGTATCAAAAAAAAAAAGATTGAAGATAATACCATCTATTACTCTATAATATTGAAACATAAGAGTAGCAGTAAATTTCACTTTAAAGCCATTTAACATGTCGGAAATCGACATACAGTACTTCATTTTACGCGGTTTTACTTTACGTGTCGTTCTACATTAGGACAGTGGTCGGAGTTTGCGCGACTCGTTTCGGTTTACGCGAAGTTTTAACGCTCGTCCACATCCTTCAAAATATTAGCGATCCCTTACAAGATGGCACGAAAAAGGTCAAAATTAGTGCAGGTGATATTAGTGAATTAAAAAAGATGTAAGTGATTACTTTAGAAGTTAAATTAGTTGTAATTAAAAGACCGGAAAGTGCTGAAGGCCCTAACTACATGGTCGTGTAGTGGGGCTTTGTGAATCCACGGTAAGTACAATTTTAAAGAACTAATTTGAACTGCAGAAGGTGAAGAATTAGGTGCTTCGGTAAGTGTCCCTCAAATTTATAGTAGCAGTCATATAAGTGAGCATACGATTCATATGGAACGTCTAGTTCTCTCATGTTGCAATGTACATACACGAGGTAGAGATCAGACTGGTGTTACGGCTGCAGGTATTAGAGAAAAAGCCTTGGCGATTTACGAAAAATTGCAAACGAAGTATCCCTCCAGCCTGGGCCGGCCCGAGGTACGGGCGAGCAGGGCGGCTGCCCGGGAAGCCTAAGTCTTGGGGGCGCTATACCGATATTATATCTATGCATTATGTACATGCAAATGGATAAATAATGGATATCAATTTATACCGCGGAACAGGCCATGATATTTATATTAACCATTATATTTTTTCATCACCAATAATTTTTACATAGCGATGAATAAATTAGCATGTACTTCGAAATTATCTCAACAAGCATTTACGGAGGGATAGCCGGAATGCTATCTCGCCCGGGGCGCCAAAATTCCTCGGGCCGCCCCTACCTCCAGCTCGTCAGATAAAGTTTTAATGCAAGCAAAGGTTAGCTTTACAAGTTCCTATAAAGAAATATGCTGCACTGCGTTACGAAGAAAGGGGAGGCAGCAACTGCTGATATTCCTTTTTATCAGATATTATTATAACATATTTGTGTGTGTCAAAATACCTTTTAAATGATCAAAATGTTTAATTTTTTTATTGTCTGGAACGCATTCACTCATTATAACATTGTTCTTATGGGAAAATCGGTTTCGGTTTACACGAGTTTTCATGAACGCATTAATCGCGTAAACCACGGGAGTGGTGTATTTTATCAACAAATCGTTGATTATTTTTTACATCATGAAAAAAAATTTTAATATAATAAATTCTAGTAGAAGCACTTCCTCGTTTGAAGATAGTCCTTCATCTACAAAATTGTAAGAAACTGGTATATCGTATATAGCAAATATATTCTAGTGACTGAACGTACAAATAAGTAAACAAAATGATTCCAACCTATGAAGAAAACCTGAAAAACCTGTAAACAAGAATTAATATTTGAAATGATTCATAAGATTACTTTTTGGATCATTTTCAAAAATAACATTCTTCAGTTTACGCTACATTCATTTGGCGGAAATACAATTCCATTGGTACCGGGCAAATTTTTCATTCTGTTTTCTCGAATTCATCGCGGGATAACTCAAACAGAGAACGGAAGTTTTTTTTTTGACTCCTTACTCCCCGTTTTGATCATGACGTACATCATTAACGCCGGCGTAACCTGTTCATCCCTAATTCTCATCCCCGATAATCACTACCTCAACATGTAGAATAATCCGGACGGCATTAAAATCGCGCCGTCATTCAATTACAAAAAAAATATCAATCCACCGTCTGCAGTACCGTGTCGATTTCCCATCCACAATTCCGATATCGTCTCCTTTACTTATTTTTTTCGCACATTTCGATTTTTCTCCCCGGAACAACGTCGCGCGGCGGCGCGAGAAAAACACTCGCAAAAGATATTATTAAAAAGGAAAAATGAAACAAAAATAAATCCCTTCCTCTCCATTAATTGGAGAATGAGTCGGCGGTGGCGTTCAAAAACGCGTCCGCGCATCCACTCCCCGTCGAAATTGCGAGTCTGCAGGAAATGAGAGTGTAACTTATGTGGCGAGAACGCGATAGGCGACTGTTTTTCGGGAGGGAGAGAGAGAGAGAGAGAAAGGAGAGGAGAGAGGTGTGAAAGAGGAAGAGGGTTTTCGGTGTGATATGCAGAGTGGGAAAGAGAGAGAGAGAGAGAGAAAGAGAGAGAAGAGGAGGATGTGTGAGAAGTGTGTGTAACAGGATGTGGATGAGAGAGAGAGTGAAGCGGTGATAGAATACTTCATCTCTCTCTCCATCTCTCTCTCTCTCTCTCCCTCTTTTTCCCTCTTCCTTCCGGATGAGCATGAAATAAAAATATGACGGTGCCCTAACGCTCGCTTAGGAAACACACACACGCACACGTAGATAACGGCGAGCGATGGAGAGTGCCTTCGAGGCAATATCTCACCCGAAGACAATTCAAATGCGATTGGAGCGATATATAACTATATATATATATTTTTTTAAATCTGATGAAGTGGATGGTTTTCAAATTTTTTTCTTTTTTACCTTTACGATATTTTTTCTCGTTTCGTTACATCCTTTCTCATGGTCCAGCTACTAGACGTTTCGTCGAAATAGAAAAAGTTTCGACCCGAGATAAATTAATCCCCAAAAAGGTGGTATAGAAATCGTTATTTTTTTACGATTTTCACCTTTCGGTCAAGATACATGATCGATAATTATTTTCTGGGTAAGTTCTCTTCGAAGAAAAACGTCAAAGCGATAAATTTAATACATTTTTAATCGGTTTTAGTGAACTGGTGCTATTCAATCAGCTATTAACGTAGATTCGGCTCTAACGCAGGCCGTTAGAGATTTTCAATTATGAAAATGAAACATTTTTATTTTTTTGCTCTTCTGTTTATGTTATGGGCATCCAATCATTATACTATTCGTTCAATCATGCCTCGGAGTTCGTTTTCAATGGCGTCCTACATACGAAAAGTTTTTTTTTCAAAAAAGACTTTTTACTTGAACTGAAAATTTCCACTGCGCGATGCGACTGCATTTAGGGTATTGGAATTGTCGTGATTTAGAACTGTAGAGGTTATTTGGAGGGGAGGACGCGAGGGTAGTGGGCTAAATATTACGGATAGAGAGAGTAAAATCGAAAACTACGAACTGAATAGGCAGTGGGAACTGAAAGGATTTCAAGTTCCATCTCTTTTCATGAATCCCGATGCTTGCTACGTTACAGTAAATGGAAGATAGTTTTCGTGTAATAGTAAATATAAACCTGAACATTTTAAAATTTCAATGTATGCAGCTTTGCGAAATTATATTTGGTTATAACATATACATAGTGCATTAAAAACACAACTTATCACAATATTCTCACGCAAATTTATTACCATACTCCCGTTTTGTTTGAAGAAATAGACCGCTTAAATCTATGGGATGATCTCAAGCTGTAACTGACGTTCATGATTGAATTCCTCTCCGTGTATTAACTGCTCTTAATTTAGTTAATAGAGAAGGGTTAAGTTGTTAATGTCCTATCTCGATTGAAAGCATGACCTTTGCATCAATAATAGGGCGAATGGAGCAAATATTCCTTCCTGAAATAACCCTCATCGTTAAGTCTACACCGTATTAAACCAGATTATACATAATATGTTCAAATAAATATGTTTTTGTTGGAGAAACCATTTTTGTTGATTCAGCAGCTACTAAAACGTCCAAAATAGATTAAAATTGCTACAAGATCCTAATCACTACGATGGAATTTCTCCAAAGGTCAAAAAAATATACTATATAGTTCACCGAAACCGAAAACTTAATGCAAATATATTCAGTGTAACGGAAAAAAATATTTACAATTATTTTGACAGACTAACCAATACTACTGAACCCAATCATATCTTCCTTCCTTTATAACATATATTTCTAGTTCAGTAAAAATGTATCTTTTTCGTGCTTTGCACGTTGGTTGCTATAAATTGTGTTAATGATTTTTTAACAATATTTTTCCAAAACGATACACAAAATGAAAATATTTATACGAAGATAGTCCACATCATATACACGAATTAATACTATTCATAAAATCCATGATCCAGAGACACAAACTATAACCATTAAAATATTAACCTATAACGCATATATGTAAAGTAGAAATGCCCCTCTTAGTAAATCGTGTTTACACAGTCTCTTTTAAAATTCTAACGAAATGCCACGCGCCAAACACTAATTTCCTATTACATTTTAACGTCCTTTAACGAAATTCCCTATAAACATCCCGCTCGTATGTTTCGGAGCGGAGTACCAATTCATCTATCATAATCTCATTTAAAACTAATATTTGAGCCAAGCCAACGGAGAACGTGCTTCCCGGTCTAAATTTACACGCTGCAATGGGGCAGAAATTACATCAACACGATGTCACGTCCGGTCAAATTCCCCCCAAAAAAATAAGAAAACTTTATTCGCATAAAGCGCGTGCCTGGGCAAAAATGACACGCATACCACACCTATGGGGATAGGGATTTAGAGCGAGCGGATATGCTGAGTACGGATATATACGCAATAACCCCATTAGCGCGGCCTTTACACGCCTCATCCAGTGCTCACCGAGGGGCTCTCATCAATCTCATTTCGTCTGGCGACGAACGGGCTCCCACCACTCCACCCTCCCACCATCCTACTCCCCCCTCTAAAAAAAATAAAACCCGCTGGCCCTTGCGCAGCCCCTGCTATCGCCGCGTGAATGGCCGTCGAATCGTCAATTACGGAGGCTCGGATCGATGTTCCTCGCGTTTAGGCGCCCGACCGCCGATATTAAAGTCGAGGGATTCAATGGCGAAAGGCGTCGATTCGCGCAATAATTTTCCCGCGAGTATTGGGATTAGTGTGTCTTTTTCACGAGCTGAGGGTGCTGAAGAGGATGATGGCCCTTTCGAGGAGAGATGGAGAAAGTGGACACCTCTGGCGAAGAAGAGGAGAGATGATTCGGATTCGCGACGCTTTTTGGGGTTGTGGTGGCGGAGAGGAAAAGGGGAGGGGGAAGGGGGTAGAGGAAGGGGGAGAGGAAGGGGGAGGGGGGAGGAAGGAGGGGGGGGGGGAGAGGGCGAAGCGAAGCGGCGGCAGATATGGCAGCCAGACTTTGCGGTTCGAGAGAGAAAAACTTTTGCGTGCCGTCGTCGTGCACCGTCGAGTGGAATTCGAAGCGCGGACGTAATGCGCGCGAATCAAGGAACGCGCACGAATTATGAGCTACGTGCGGCGATTATAAGATGCCCTTGAATTCCGTCGGATGCGATTTCGCACTTTGCTGGTCAAAGGCCGTGACAATACCGCACGATTCACGTCGCGCCGATTCTCTAGGTTTAATACACCCGTGTTTTACAATTTTCGCTTCACCACGGGAAAATAATTCTCACATATACAATACAATGTCGAGATTAATGTGTCGCTGAGCCGAACATGTGACCGAACATTGCAATCTCCTCTTAAATAACCTAACTAGTTAATATAACATATAATGGTCTCCTTTTTATCTACGACTGCTTTCCCAAAACTCTACTGCGCATTGTGTTCAAACGCTTTCAATTTCACCTACCTAATTCTCTGTAATTTAAGAAAACTCCTAAGCAGCAATTAAAAAAGTAAATTAATGCTTAGGAGTTTTATTTCATTATTTTATTTCGTCATAAGACACCATTCCGGCTCTTAATTTCCTAATTCTTACTTGTGGTTTTCGTAAAAATGCTACAAGCTTCACAACATTGAGACGCTTCAGAAGAGCAAGAAGCAGAAAATCTCACTTCGAAGGTGACAGTTCTAGCGATGGCGGAGATTTCTGTTAAGATGCACCATTAGCTTATTAAGAAACCTATCTATGAATTTTGTAAAACTACGGTAGGTACTAATTAAAAATTTTCCTAACTTTTAAAAATATAATTCAGCTATGTTTTTCCTCGAATTCAACCTTTTAAAATTGAGGTGCGCAATTACATTTGGGCAAATACTGTAAATAAGATATCAGTTGTTCAAAAAATCGTGCTGGATATATCCTCATTCAGTCAGACTGGCCCATTTTTCCACATCTATTTGCAGCTCTGCCGATTAGAAGCTTTATCCAGGCTAATCGCATGCACAAGCGCGAGCCTCTCTGGACATCATATTGCGTACTTTCCAAAATTCACAAACAGGATCAATTACTTTATAAATTTCAAACTATCCCCGTTTTATAATCGCAGCTTTCATCTAGCGTAAATGTTACCGGACGTAGTGCGATGGAGAAGCATTTATGGCCCGAAAAAATAAACGTCGTTTCCAAAAGCTTTAATCCATTCAATCATTATTCATCAATCACCAAAAGCGCCCTTTCCGTGCCTCCAATTCCATCCAATTTCCCTTTCCTTTTCCATCCATTGTGGATGAATTTCATCTACTCTCCGCCAACCGCTCTCCTCCCCCCACCCACTCCTCCTCCCCAGCACTGCCACTTCCCCACCCCACCCCCTTTCGCACCTCCTCACAACCCCTTTCTCCCGCACAATTAATTCTAATTCTATTCGCTAACTCAGTCTCCATCATAGTAGTACGTCAGCAGATGAAAAGTCAGTCTGTGAAGACTGCTGCTCTCAAATTTCCACGAAAAAATTGGCTGAAAGGATTATATCTTAAATTAACATTCACATATATCTGTGGCGTTTCCATTGATAACGTCGCGCTAAAATGCCGCCAATAATTTAATTTTGGTTATTTTTGAATTTTTCGAAAGATATATGCATTTAAAATGGCATTTAAGAACTGGAAGAGGCTGAGTAAAACACGTGTCTGTTTCATCTACACATTGGATATACAGAAATACCCCACTCAACACGACCCCGGTGAAAGCGAATTCGTTATAACACGAAAAAAATTGTATATTTTTTAGTCAAAATCGACCAAGAATGACTTTTTTTATTCATTTACTATTTTCCACCTTAATTCTAATGCAAGGAAACGATTTTCATTGTGAAGCTGAAATCCAACGAAAGAAAACGAATCTCTCGAGTGTTTCTACACATCAATCATCAGCATCTCAACCAATCAGCGAACTTGGTTTGAAGTGGGTACACTCTCAGCCAATCAGCATTCACTGTCTGTCGTCCATCTTAAAACTTTGTTTACAGTTAAGCATCGTTTGAATTTCAGCGTGCTGGTGTGCACATCATCTCTAAAAAAATTCTAAATTTTCTAATTTATTCTTATTGTAAGAATAATCATGATGATACCTAAAATACATTAATTTAATCCCTCGAGCCGTTTAGACGTACATGTGTACTGACCTTGCAGCTATTGTCCGTGCCTGTACCCTGAATTCTCTTTGCTCAAACATAAATATCCCAGTCAAATTATTTTCAACATTAAAATAAACATAAAAGGATGTCGAAATAATTTTAAATGGCCGCATAATAATCGTCTTGAGGAATTAATTCAACTTAATCATGAGCATTTTAACAAAATCTCAACGAATAAACACTATCCGTTTTTAAATTCCTGGCATTTGATTCGATTATTAAAAGAACTGTATAAACCTTTGGGAAAACTAAACATTGTGAATAACCAAAAAATAAACATAGGGAGGCAGTACTTATTAGAAGTTTAAAGTTTTTTATACATTATTTTCCATGGCTGTATTTTTTTAAATTTCAAAGAACTCCAGTAAGATAGTTTTTATTTTATTAATTTATAATACGCAATAGAAAATTTCTCTCAGCTAAAAATATTTTTCTCACTACTCATTACAAAAAATTTTAAAAATATATTTCGAATCTAAAAAAAGGTACTTCTGCAAGGAGAGCCTGGAAAACTTTAAGAAGTAATTTTAAACCTGACGCTTGAATTACGTAGTAACAAATTTAATTAAATGTTGCATGAACATGCTTGTTCTAAACGAGGACACCCATTACTTTATTACTCCTCTCATCAGCCGATAAATTAAGCGTAGACGTATTAGCCAGTTCATCTTTATAACCTTGTAGTGATGAAAGCTATATGCATATACGCCGCAAAAAAGAAACTGAATAATTTTCTTCGGGAAAACTAGGCACAAAAAAGAAAACAAATTTCTTTCAGGAAGGTAGCATCCTGTTTAGAATAAATGTCTAGAATTTCGGCGAAACCGATGCAGATGATTGGTGAAATGTGAAACCGTTTCACATTGGGAAACATTTTCGTAATTGATCTGGAAATTGTAGAGGATGCTCAATCGCCATTGAATCCCTCCCCCCTTACTACCCCTCCCTCCATTGCAATATAAATTTTCTAATTGATTGTATTTCGCTATACTATAACAAACATATGGACCGCCTATTTACACTCACTTTAGTCAGAATGCAACACACGTTCAATTGCTTATACATATGTTGTTTAGCATTACCCGTTCAATTGTTTATACTTCTGGTGTTAATATTTTCCGTTCGATAGTTTATATACTATGTAAGTCAGTTAAAAATGTAACTCGTTTAATTGTTTAACTAAATTGTTAGCGGTAAACATCGGCGAAAAAATTCCAGGTGGGGCTTTTGTCGCTTTTTCATGATTGGGGGTGGGGATTTTGTCGGTATCCCTTCGCCATTACACTCGAGTTCTCATTATCCACATTCTCACCGACCGATACACGACGGATAACAGAAATGAAAGACGGCTATCGGTCCATTAATAAAATAATGAACAGTTGAAGTTTATTATAAAATACGCTTATTCGTCACATTTAAATATTAACTCTAATATTCACATTAAAGTCCATCAGTTAAAAAATTTCAAGTAAATCTGTCCCGTAACCTTGTGTACATTTCGTAATTCAAAAACGTACGATTAAAAATGTATGTCCGTAATTTATCACCTATCGTAGAAAATATGCTAAATACATCCCTCTTGTTTTCTTAAACACTTTAAACAAATAACAATGTAAATAGAGAGAGAAAGTACAGTTTACAGAAGAAACTGTAATCCGTAAAGTAAATTATGCACTCTATTGAGAACCATTAAGGAAATGCCACCGATAAAACTATTAATTCTGATCTGAAATGAAATCATCTTTTATTTTTTAAAGTATTCGTGTAAACACAAGATGAAAAAGGACTTAAAAATTCTTGCCTCAGGTATCTTCAATAGCCACTACAATGTAATAACCTAGTCGTGGCTATTGGATATGCCTGAGGCAAGGATTTTTAAGTGCTCGTTCTTGAATTTTTTTCGGCCATAAGACGAGCTCGATAATTCTCTGTTGAATTAACAACATTACGCATTTTCTCATCTTAAGGAATCGTTTTCTGGAATAATGTTTGGCAACATAAATGCAGGTAATATGTACTTGGCGACTCAATTGTTTTTTATAATGAAAAAATAAAGATCAAAGATATTCTTTTTTTATTCAACGAGGAGTATTTCGAAGTTTAAAGAGGAATTTTCCGATTATTCCATACTTTTTAATCCGAATAGGTTAAGTAGTATGCATGAAATACGTTAAGAATGTCATTTTTATTGTGCAAATATTAACGAAAAACGGCGTTTGATCATAAAACTCCACACTCCATTGACTGGTTGTCGCGTACATTTTTTGCTTAATTTGAAATTAATTTCATCATTGCTGTAGAGAACGAGCGTCATGCAGTTGTCCCAACTGACGCCATTCCGAAACGGGGTGGAACGCGCAATAAAGCAGACCTTTACATGTGAACTTTCACGGCAACGAATCGATGACATTATTTGCTACCCGCCATATGGCATTTCCTTCCAACGATTCGTGAAACACGACAAAAACATTTTTTTCACGACCCGCTGTCACTGCAGCGGCAAAGAGGCGCACGAAGGGCGGACGAACACGGACGAATTGATTTTTAAAAATCATCGAGCCTAACCCTCTTGTCTCGTCCTCCCTTTTCTGCAAAATCGCCAAAGGATCGCATCAATTCAAACATAACCGGTCAGCTCGACCTCTAAGTCTGGGCTCCCGGAAGCGAAGTGAACGGGATGAATTCTCCGCCTATCTATCCTTAATGATGCTACACTTCAGTCGTGACAGTGGCTTGCTAAGTCATACATATTTGATTCTAATCCGGTTCTCTCTGATTCGGGTGATACCTGACAGGGATGGACGTTTGGGTCGATATTGCGATGTTCTGTGATTAGGTCAGTAATCCGTTGACAACATTCGCCCTAAGAGCTTAACGTTGACCAGATAATATAAGTTTTAGAAATGCGAATTTATAACTCAACACGTGGTAATAAATCCTTAATCTTATTAAGAGTATTAATGACATCCCTTCTTATATAAAGAAATATTCCGATATATTTCACCTGCACATTTTATGTATAGTATATACGTATTTTATTTGAATTGCTTCTTGAAAATTGTCTTTCTTTCAAATTATATAATTTTTGTAAAAATTCAACGTGTATAATTGCTTCAATTCATCATTTGCGGAAATATTTATTTTAAATTAAATTAACTGTTAACGATGTTAAATTATAAAATAAAAGAATACATACGTTTGAGAAAATAACCTACATCTTCTATCATTCATGTGGCAAGCAAGATGCGAACTTATCATTCGATTTTCGTTACTACCATTGAAGAACATTTATCGATTATAGGTTAACTCAAATTAACAATCTCTCTCCAATTAATTCTAAAAAATCTATTATCGGTGAATCACCACTGGTGACGTTTGCTTTGTAGCAGAAATGTGCCTATCGTTTTCCTAAACTTTCTACGACTATTGGACAGGCCTGTCAACATAACCAAAATTCTTAACGAATTTTACTTGCCTGAACCTCAATATCCTAAATGACATATTAAAATTTCAATTCAGACACAAGATATCCCGTCGAAAAGTATGACTCTGCTGATACGAGCATTATTTATGATTTGAAACGTAGGTAATAATTTCCTTTTCGAAATTTCCGATCCGAGTGTTTCCAGCCGTCTATTATAATACCAAACATCCTAGCTCAGGCAAACCGCATGACCGCTTTAAAAATAATAATTACTTACTTAGTTTCTTCGGAGCGTACAAACTTTTCGAATGTGTGTCAGCATCGCAAATTCGATGGATCGAGAGAGAGAGAGAGAGAATCAGGAGAAGGCCAATTCCAATTTTGCCTCTCTTTCTATCTTCCGTCTCTCCGTATTTACGCATGTCCCCCTCCACTTCCCCGCTCCCTCTCACCATTTCTTACTCCTTTTCCCACCACTACCGATCCTTTTACTTCTTACCGTAAACGCCATCACACATATCGAAAAGACGAGCGGAATGCGATCGTGAAAATTTCGGAGAACTAGAGCGACTTCGCTTTGACTCTTTGATTTTTTTTTTGTAGATCCCTTCGGTTAAAAAAAAAACACGGCTCGCGTGCCCGCGTCCTCTGCTCTAATCCAAAGCCCCCCCTTCCCAACCCCCCCCCCTCCCTCCCCCGACTTCCCCCTCCCCAATCACTCCGACCCCCATCCCCAAACCTTCCCTCCTACAGTCAATCCAAACGACGTCCGCACAGCAAGTGACCAGAGGCCTTGGAGAGGGAGAGGGGGAGGGGGTGGGAGGGGGGGAGGAGGAAAGGAGAGAGGGTTTCAGACCCCCTCTTACCACGCAGGAGGGTGAGCGGCGAGGATTTAGGGATCTCTTTGTTCTCCGCGGATCTAAAGCGGCAAAGGGGTGGAAATGGGGGTATAAGAGGGATAGAGGAGGCAAAGGGAGGAAAGGAGGGAAGTGGAGTCCACTTATTATTAATGGAGGACATGCAGCCGCCAACAGCATGACCATTAAACGGGTGCTTGTTAATTCAGAGGCGGAGGGAGGACGGACGTTACCGAGGATGAGGGGGGGAGGAGGGAGGCTGAGGGAAAGTGGGGAAGGGACGGAAGAGAAGGGGGAGAATTCGAGGGAGGAACGAGGTATGGCGATTGGTGGATTCTGAGTGATGAGCGGAAGAAAGAGAGGGAAAGGGAGAAGTCTCGTGCAAGATAGGGCGCGAGGGAAAAAATGGTGGGTTGGGAAATAAGAAGCGAGTTGGAAACTGGGTGAGGAGAAAAAGTCGTGGGACTCCAAAAAAAAAAAATATTAGGGGACATAAATCTGGAGGTGGAGTAGAGACGTCAGGATGCAAATGAGGAGCGCGCTCTTCCCAAGTTGAAATTCTTGACATATATATTTCGAGAGCGGTTATCCGAGTATTACTTTTCGTTTTTTTGTTAACACTTTAACTAAGATTTTAATCCTGTGCCAAAATAAATTTCCTGGGATGATATTTCCTAAGCTTTCACTAACGATCGAATAAGATGTAGCTAATCCTTATCGATACGTTACCTCTATAAATACGAAAGGTTAGTAATTAAAAATGAATGATATTTCCTCTACTTAATCGATCGATCTATTATATAAATTATTTAATTTGTTTTCTGTTTCTTTTTGTGGTGGTCCTAGCCACAAATAACCTAAATTATTCCTTAATTTAACTCTTTCGCTGATTCGTAGTCTCATTAACTCCGAAAAATATTTCAATGGGAAAAATGTATCCAAACTTCTTTTGAACGGGAACCGGCGGCATTTAGATTTAGATGGACAATCGAACTTACAAGCGCATTTGTATTTTAATGAAAGATTTTATATGGTACGAAATTGGAAAATGCCACATTCTTATTATCTTAGCAGTAACTGATCGAATATTAGACCGTCTTTGGAAACAAAAATCAAACGAGAGCCTCATCGAAAAAATTGCCTACAAAGCTTGATATGACAGAAAGAATCAAAGCTGTGAGAGGAAATAAAAGCGAAAAAACCGAACCTACGAAGAAAGAAAACGAATCGAGAGAAAATGCAGTGTGCGAAGAAAGCGTAGGAGCGGGGACAAGAGAGGCGGGAGGCTAACAAGGAGCACGCGGCTGAAAACGATGGAGAATGAAGGTACATGGGAGCAGGAAAGGGAATAAATAATGAACGAAAATAATGGAGCGAAAAGCTGCGGAGGAAGATAATGGAAGGCCTGCCGTTATGGCGAGGATAAAGGGTTTAGCAGGTAGTACATATATAGAAGGGCGGTAGGAAGAAGAAGAAGAGTGTAGTAGGCGGAAGAGGGGAAGGGGGTGGGGAGGGGGGGGGTAGAAGGGGAGGCTCGTGTGGAAAGGCGGAGGAAGGTTAAGAAAGGGAGCAAGGGTCAAGAGGGGGCGGGGCTAGGCTGTCGTGAGAGCGTGGCGGGTCATGCCTGTGCTTGGCCGGGATTATCGGAATTTTTAAAACGATGCGCCATTAATAGTCGTAAGGAACGATCCGACGGTAACGACACCGGAAGGATTGGCGGGATAAGATTTTTTTTCTCTCTCTAAGGAGCTATAACGGAAGGGAACGGATATTTAATTATGATCGCGATGAACTACCGACACGAGTGATTTGTGTAGTGAGTAGGTCGATGAAACTGCAATTAGAATCCCTCTGTTACCACCACACGAAGGGAAGAATGATGAGAGTTTAAATAGTGTGCGTCTCCTTATCATTACCGGTCTTAATGCCATGTACGTTATGCCGCATTCGGAATATACTTGACAGTGAACCAAGCATAAGACTGAGAAAATTCAAGCGTAACAATCACTGAATGTTTACCCTTAAAGTGGGACCTTCAATTCCAGGAGGAAATTTCAAAATTCTATATACGAACTCAATTTATTGCGTGTGTGTATATATATATATATATGTGTGTGTGTGTGTGTGTATATATATATATGTGTGTGTATATATATATATATATATATATATATGTATGCTTAAGGAAAAGGAAAGGTAATAATAAAGGTAGCAACAAGGTGTTGGAGGAAGCCCAGTGGACACTTACCTAGAATGAAGAGCCGCTGGGGGTGCTGACACACGAAAAACACAAAAGAACAAAAACGACACAAAAATGGAGCTTTCGGGCTGACGCCTTTCTTCAGCGACGGAGAAACATATACTGTTTATATATATATATATATATATGTATGTATGTATTGAAATAATAATCTTATACGTTTAAGATGAACGTGTATATCATGGGTCTCAAAAACTCAAATTCCGTCGTATAAATAATTTCGAAATACATGGCGAGTCGCATGACATAATAATGAGCCTAAGAATTTTGTTGAAACTTAATAACAGGCAGAGGACTGAAAAAGGTTTATGTTTTAATACAAAAACGATCTTACAATTCTTAAACATTAAAATAGTTAAACGGTGAATTACCTAGCTCGTCCTTAGAATCTGACTTCGGCGAAGACGGCTCTCATGTAGCCTGTGTATCTGTTACTTTTTTATAACCTTGTTGCGGCAATTGGGAGACACATGACTCAAGCACTATTTCAAGGGCTTCTTCTTGAATATTAATAGTGGTTTTTATTCAATTGTACAACCATGATTTTCTCGTTCACGTCTCTTCAACACACTTAAATTATTGTAGAATCAAATTCATTAAAGGGCCCGCGGTACTAATTCTTTTAGTTTGTATATATTCTACCAACTAATGTCCCAGAATAACGGACCGTTTTAAAATCGTAATTTGTCGAATTTCCTATCTCAACTTTCGAATCTACCATTCATTCGGCCTTACTTCGATTTCCGAGGTTCTTGTTATCCAGGGCAGGTTCAAACCGCACGGGTTACGTTGCTTTTTTTTGTCATCAGCTGCCTTTCCTGCGGTCAGCCTCGAAATTCAAACAAGCATGCACTCAAAAGGGAGGTAGCAATGAGACCACAGTGGCGACATTGGCTGTGCCCAGAGGGCTTGTCGAATGACGGAGAGTGCACGCTGGAAACTCGGTCATCTTCGGAATCATTAGGGTCCGACGAATACCCAATCTCTACCAACACCAAAACACACCTCAATTGGCTTCCGAAATGGATTGTACCGCCAAGAAAGAGTTCGATGCTAATTGATTGGTCCGATGTAGCATTCCTCAAATTCCTTCCTTATGGAGAATTTAAACCACAAAAATTAAATTAAAATTTTGGGTCATGTGGTAAATCATTTTTCCATATGTCGCAACGCACTTACGGGTCTTTCATTTGTCGAAATTGTTGTCCTTGTTGGTCAATAATGTTGTTTTATTGAATAAAAGTCTATTTGTTGTCCAAGGATGTAGTTTTAATTAGTGAAAGTCGATTTTGAAAATGTTGAAAAACGAAGGGCTATAAGTTATAGCCTATAACTCACAACATCCAAAATTTTATATCTGTATAAACAAAGACGAGTTTTTTTATTGTTTCCGTAAACATATTTGGAGTTCATTGGGTGAATAAGAAAACCGCTTATAATTCAAATCTTTTCATTCGTTTTCGATCAAACTTTCAGAAATTACTTGACAACGCCGCCTTTAAATTTTAAGCAGTTTGTCGTCTACGTTGAACTCACGAGTTTGATTCCAGGAGCGTTTCTTCTCTCCATTTGAATAACATAGGAAGAGCTGAAACGTAGCGCGGTTTTTTTCGTTGCCAATTTAAAATAATACAAACTCGGGACTATCATCAAAGATCGTTTAAGATAAAATTTATTTTCCTACAATCAATTTTCGATTGAACGCAGAACTTATCCACAAATTTGTTTATAAAGCCTAAATTTCACATTTTAAAAGCAATAATGGTTGGCCGACCCTGCAAAGAAAGGCAGAGAGGTGGGAGGGAGAAAATAGAGAGGAAGGAAGAGAGGAAGGAAGAGAGGAAGGAAGAGAGGAAGGGAGAGGGAGGGTGGGAGGGAGAGAGAGAGAGAGAGAGAGAGGGGGAGGGAGAAATGAGGGGAGGGAGAAATGAGGGGGAGGGAGAAATGAGGGGGAGGGAGAAATGAGGGGGAGGGATGGAGAAAGAGAGAGGGGGGTTGGGAGGAAGGGAGAGATGGAGGGAGAAGGACCAAAAAGATAAAATAATAATATTCATACGAAAGTATTTAGTTTATAACTTTCATAGATAAATCTCATTTAAATAGTAATTTAACGAGAAAACTGAAAATATCTCAACAGCATTTGGTCCCAAGATAATAGTTTTCCGTTAGTCAATACTATTTTCATACAATTTCAGAATGCATGGAGTTTCTTATGCATTCTCACGAAGAATCGATTTCTCAAATTTAAATAAAATTTATATTGAAAGTGGAAGCGCGTTCACTCGTTCTGCTCCCACGTGTACGTCGCTATCAAAATATGAGATTAGTACGTATACTTCTCCGAAAATGATCATCTGGATCGCCTCGGTTGACACCATATATTGCACACGAGAGAAACCTGACTCGCGCCGACTACGCCGCCGTAGCATCGCGGAGCATATTTTCCACTCATCCCTCGACGGATTCACCTCCGCATGAATTTCATTAATAAGATTGCCGCGCGGGTCGATTCATTCAATTTAAATACCGGAACCGTATAATCACGTCGCCAATCTGTTCGAATAAATAATCCCGCAGCTTGAAGGCATCGAGACCCAGCCTTTATCTATTTCAATTAGGTACGCGGAACCTAATTTTGGCGAGGGCACGACTCGCACACGCACGCATCCCGATTCGAGGACAAGGAGAGGTCGTGGGGAATGGAAAGAGAGGGGATGAGGGGGAGGGGGGGGGGTGTATGTATGGGGTGGATTAAAAGGCAAGCCTTATGCGAGTACGTGATTCCGTGGCCGTGTTTAGGAGCGTTCTCCGTCCTCGTTAATCCCGGGATCGAGACCAAATACGGACACTCGTCCGCTCCTTTTGTCCCCACTCCCCTCCCTCATACCCGTCCCTTCCTCACCCACGATCGGGAATACCGCTGAGTATGCGTTCCCAGAGAAGGATAATAAGCTGGTACGAGTCTTCATTCCACTCTGAATTTGATCCCATTCATATGAGAAGGGCACAAAGATTGGGTTAACTCACTGGAGGGAAAATGAGAGGGAGATAGAGAGAGAGAGAGAAAGAGAGTGAGGGGGGGGGGAAGACAGAGGTTTTTTTTTTTAGCGATAAGATGACGCGGGGGACAAAAGAGACGGCGAAATTTTACAGGCAGATATCAGACTGGAGTTCTATGCGGAATGGATTTCATTTTTATTTAGATTAGATTTTCCTCGGCAGCTAAGGCTTAGCTGTACTAAGGTACGGTGGAATTTAAATGGAATGCATATATGACAGAAGCATGAATATTATCTCTCAGCGGAATGAATTCGAAATAAAATATTTTGATGGTACCGATATTTCTCAATTACTTTCCGTCTATTTAATTGCAACCAACGCTGTTTCTGCACTATAGTTCCAAAGTTATTAAAAATATGCGATTTCGCTCGCTGTTAGTTCGTTCGATGTCTCGAAATTCTCCCATAAGGTAAGGTTACGGCGAAGTAAATCACTCTTCCACTAGATCAGGGTTTCCCAAACTGTGTTCCGCTAACTGGCGTTCCGTGATAGACAGAGGAAGAGACCAGATACGTTCTTTTTACTCTTGGTTCCAGCAGAAAACATGAGATTCGCTTGTAAAATTGAAACTGTTAGACGCATAAACTATGTAAATAACAATTATAATGATTATAATTTTGATTTTACTGCGATTTAGCTTACCAGATCTTATGGTCTCGGGGGGAAAATATTTCTTTGCCTTAACAAACCCCTGAAATAAATCAACAAATGCGTTGGCGTGGTTTTAATCAGGGTTTTAAATATTACCCTAACGAATCTGAGTGGATACAATGCGGGATATATTAATGTCGATTTAACAAGAGGAAAACCGAGTAAGACTACATGCGGAGCAATATATGGACCGTCAGTTTAGGAAAAAAAAGTGTTGTATCAATACTACTTAAACTAAAAGAGAAGATTAGCCCCCTCAAGAGCTACAGCATATGGAACTATGCATCCATCAGCTTTTCGAGAATTATAAGATAGCTAAATGTTTTTTTTCCTGATATCTTTGAGCCTTTGTTATTAACCCGACTTTTACCAGTCCCGAGGGCAGACGTAGTAGAGGTAGAGTCAGACCGAGCGTTCGATTGATCATTTACTCTGAAGCGAGAAATCTTGTGTAACCTGTTCCTTTTTATATTCACCAACAGCTACTAGTGCTTCGAAATTATATTACTATTTCAAACTAACTCCAGTGATAGTAATCATACATAACTGTTTGCGCATATATGCAAAAATGCATATATTTACTACTTCCATCAAATACATTTAACTGAATCATCATTTAAATGGTTATTAACTAACGAACACTAGGTATGATATCAGAAGCTATCAGCTGTAACATATTTGTAATCTTTGGCATTATTTCCCATCACGTTTCGACCGAGGCTTTCTACACCCTTCATCTGTTTCAGAATTTTACAAATTTTTGCTTTATTTTTGGATTAAAAAATTCAATCGACGCATATGACTCAAACTGATCACGTCCAATAGGCCTAGTTTGTATCAATAAGGCGTTAGGCGTTATCACTGCCGTAACTAGGTTTTGGTGAAGGCGGCATTTGCCATTACCGCCGCTTGTAAAAGGTGCCAAAAGTTCCCGAATAAAGTGCCAAAAGTTCATTTTTCCACAAACAATTATTATTTTAATACTCAAACGTTTTATATGTAATAAAAATGTTATTACTAAAACTCAGAAAAAATTACATCCTACATAACCAACGTGCTACCAAAAGTTTTGCACCATATTGCCTAGGTACGTCTCTGGGTGTAACATCTATTCTCGAATAATGATGCTTCATTTTGAAAAATAAGCAGTAGGGGAAGCATGTCTTCGACCATTCAAAAGCACTTGAAAAATCCGATATGGCGACTGCCAAACCACGCGACAGAAGAACAGCTCGAGGCATTAGAAACAGTCACAAGACTCTCACCCCGCCTTCTAATTTTGGAAGTCAAAGCAGCGGCAGTCTTTTAAGTAAACATATTCAGAAGTTCGCAAGCACTCAAACTAACTTCATTATATCGCTTTTTATTTTTCCTCTCCTTCAGGGAACGAGGTCTTTTCGTACTTAAAATCTCTTTTAATTACGTCGTCTCGTGTCCATTTCTAAAGGTACACCACTTTACGATCCAAAAATACGCCTTCATTCACTTGTAAAGTTTTATGTACAAACAATTATTTTCAGCGGTGCTACTATTCCGAAGCAAAATAAGCTTTCAAGAGCTCAAAATGAGCACTCCTCCGATTTTCGCGTACTTTATGTTCGCGGTTTCACTTATTCGCGCAGAAATTACTTCAGCATTTTTAAATGTTCGCGGGAGGTAAATTTCACTTACTCGCGTCCGCCGACCGCATCCCACACTGTTCGCCCGTTGAAGCCCATAAAACGGAGAGCGATTTTACTCTAAAAAAAGTAAACAATTTTAAATGTTTTAAATAAAAATAGTAAATATTGTTATTATTTAGTTAAAAATTTATACGACCTCATATGTTCGTAAGAGTAGATAGGCAGCAAAGGAAAAATCCTGCTTTACCAAGATTTGAATCCGGGTCTTCCATATAAGCGGATATTCTATCAGCCGATACCTCAGTAATAGAATTTCCGCCTATTACAATTCGAATTTAGACATTAATTATTAAGCAATATATGCTTGCAATTACAATATTAGAGTACTTAAATTGATGGAAAGGTGTCTTTTTATCAGCTTTAAAAGCTAGGATTATTCCTGTTGCTGTCTGTATTAATTATAGGATAGTAATTTTAATGGAAGCTTCCTAGGTTTGAAATTGTCACAATAAATCTCTTATTGGAATAGTATAAATTTTAACGTAATCTGTTCAAACATTTTGGTTCGTTACTTGTTCGAACTTCTAATCCGACACCATGTTAAAGACTTCCGAAACGATTTACAAATCTGAAAAATAAGGTTTAGCTAAATAAATTCTACCTACAAAAGATGATTCTAGGATTTACATAAAAACGTTATGCTTGTAAGAAGAAAAAATAGATAACGTCACGATTTATTTTGTTTCTTTATTAAAAACCCAGTTTCCTACGCCTTTCCCGCTAGAAAGAGTCAGAATAATCATTCGTAAAAAAATCTTTTATTTGTCAAGAAGTCATTCAACCGCCCTTTTTCTTTCGGAAAAACCACAATTTCGCCAGAGAAGCAAAACTGAGCGGGTTCTCCAATTTTTCTCGCAATATGAGGCAAATACGACATCATTCCTTTTGCTCGACCTTATTTATTCTTCTAAGCCTCTTTTCAAACCACGCAAATTCCAAGAATTCCTCTTTAGAAATTCTTCTTTCATCTTTCATAACTTCTCTTTCACACTAGCTTCACCTTCATTCTGTCTGTCTGCCTCTCTCTTTGTTCGCCCTCCGCTCTAACCCTCCTCCTTTCGCTACGCCGTTGTTTATACACCTGCCACATACACAAGTGGTGTGCGCAGTGGATGGGGCAAAAAGGGTGAACCGCGAAAAACCAAACAGTCTTCTCATTTTGCCTTTTTTGCGCCCCAACGAATCCTTTGAGAACCCTTAAAACGGAGACAACTCCGTCGCAAATAAGTAGCGAAACAAATTAAGGAACATAAACAAAAAACGAGCAGTTTTAAGGAGAAGAAAGTGGACTGCGGACGAAGGGGAGTTGGTTCGCCCGCTTTTACTGCGGAGCAAGTACCCTTTAGAAATGGTCGCTCAACTCTTGTGTTTCCTTTTTAGTTCGCCGCGTCGCGGGCAAATACGAAACAACACCGCCTTGACGGCGTTTTCCGTCTTTCCTTCGCATTCGTATTATTTTTAAAAAAAATTTTCTTCTGGATTAAATGAAACCAGTTAGGCGACTTTGGTATAAGAATAGAAAAGAGACCCTTGTCGTTTTCGAAACGCTCGTTGAATTCTCCAATTTAAGATGGATCCCTATATTTTCGATCGCTAATAGCGTCTATTTTTAAAATGTTATAACCATAGAGACGCAAGCTTGAGCTTTAATATCTGTCGTTTAGAATTAAAGGTTAATATATACACGCTCGAAATTGAAACAATTCCCTTTTTGAAATACGTTTGTGCATTCTCACAATTACTGTAAATAATGAAAAATTGTGAGCAAGTCTGAAATTCATAAAAATAACATTTTTCAAAGATAAAAAGTTTTCCTCTTTCTTTTAAATATAAGTTATATTCTTTTAATGACAGTTCCGGAGGTAAAAATGCTCTTTCTATGAATTTATCATACGAAAATTTAGATGAACCCGACTTTGTGAAAAAAGAAGTTTAGCGTGGATCGATAGGCTTAAGAAAGATCATTAGAAATTTATAAAAATTAATTAATTGCAGCCATTTTTGAACGTCTGCTAATTGTCATGTTTCTTTTAAAATAAATTACTTGCGGCCATTTCAGAACGATTTATAATTGCGATGTTTATTTTAAAATGATTAAGATCTTTCGTAGAAACCATAGACTGAAACTGCAATCAAAGCTTAAATAATTAAACACCGAATCTACGTAAAATTACTGATGTTCCATCATGAATGCCTGAAACTTAATGGGAGACCTAGCATTTCTCTTTATTCGCATCAAATGGTAAAAGCCTTTCAGGCATTCATTCTGGAATTTTGACCGAGTAAGCGATACGATCGTACGAAATAACATTTTTCTATCCGTAGCTACTCCGAAATAACGTCTCCCAGCCGCAAAAATGATGTTTAACACACAAAACCAACATTGAGTGCTCGGTTTCGCATGCCATCAATCTCAGGCCTCCGCGAATGGAACGTTGGGCGAACACGCACCCCTCATTCCATCCTCTCCACCCCCCACTCCGATTAAGTAATATCCCTCAACTTCTTCTCCTCCCCCTTCCACCATCCGAATCACCCTCCGCACTTGTCCGTCACCCTACCCAGCACATGCCGCTTTCCTTCCCTCCATCGTCCTAAACCCTGCTATCCAGCCAACCCCTTCCCCCTCCCCCTCTCCCCCCCCCCCCCACCCTCCAGCAACTTCACGAGGCACCCGCAAAATGAGCGTAAATGATGCATTCCCCATCAATCACGCTCACCTCCGTTCCCTTGTGACGACCATCGCTTTGACATAAGGTCGTAGTTCAGCGATCTGACGCGCAAGGGGGCGGGGGTAAAAGAAAAATAAATCGGGATTGGAAGAAACTCGTTCTTAATTTAAGGAGCGATGGGAAAGTCCCATGGTCGGTAGACCCACGGCTCATTTCGTTTATCCCCGGATTACGTGTTACGCTCGAAAGCAAACTTGTTCCTCCTCTGCTACTTCGTCTGTGCTTCGGTTTCCTGAAAATCGTTACCGAGGTTGAATTTTGAAAGGCGTTCATTTATGGGATATGATACCGGCAAGAGCTGGTGTCACATTGTTCATGCCTCCATTGCTTGAAGGTTAGTTCGCCCGTAATTTGGTTCGTTCTTTGAGAATTTCAAAGTAATTTTCACAGTCAAACAGGAACTGAGTTATACTACACGACTGAATATGGTGGAAATGAAAGTAGCATTCACCTTGCTCGATTACGAATATACGCGTAAAACGATCCACACTATTTTTTTATTACACCAGAGTAATCCCCTTTATAAGTACAAGTAGCGTCGCTCTTGCATTTTCATAAATGTCAATGTCGCATAAGTTTTAATTACTGCTTAAGTTGACGGAAGGTTAATATATGAACAGACAAGGAACGAACCAATCTCCCGTCCATAGGAAGAAATGAAGACTTAGCAGACTAAAAGTAATTTACTGCACAATAACTTTCTACAGCTTTGAAAAAACTTATGGATATGCCTCCGTTAGAGGTCCAATTGAAGCTCTTTCTCTCTATAAATATATAGTGAAAGGTTTGAGGCCTCAAATGCTACCTTCGACCGGCAGGCATGCAATAATACTATTACGATACACATTCTCCAATCGTATTCTGCCACACATGTGCACACATGTGATTGGGCATAAATTCTTATGTTAAATAAAATAATAATGACCTCTGCTAATATTATTAGCGGAATTACGCGGACTCTACGAAGTAGGTATCCTAAAAACTTAGCCACTTTTCAAGCATAACACCCAGTTTCATAGCAACGAGTCCCCAGCTTGGCATTATTTCATCGTTCGAAGCAGGTGGAACGTGTGCCGATAAATCACCACCCCTGATGCTTTATTCCACCTTCGATAGATAGAGAAATGGGATGAGGCGGTCCTGTATTCTCCCGCAAGGATATTGGATATCCGGTTACGCTTTTGGTAACTGCATTCCCCGACTGGGAGGAAGTTAAAAAAAATGAATATGCGATTGTAAATCACCTTTTATCTACTCGGATGGGTGGGTCCGTCTCACGTCCAAAATGAAACGATCCGCGAATCGTTATTTCGCGAGGGATGGCCTCTCAGGGGTTTCCTAGGCGACCTTGAGATGCACGAGTCGTTCTATGCGATAAAAGCGGAAAAGTTTTTAAGGAAATAAGTATTTATTGGGAGCGTGGGAGGGAAATTCAATTCTAGGGAACTACAGTCGGGCGTCGGAGGAAGAAGGGAGGAGAGGGGGAGACAGGGGGAGAGAGAGACAGTAGTAGGGAAAGGGAAAAACCATTTCGAAATCACGCTCCGTCCCGAAAGTTGCCCCGCGGTCTATTTATTCTGCCTCGATACCCGAACTTTGCACGGGGGAATTCCATTTCCAATAGATTTGCCTTGCACTTCCTCTCACTTTAAATGCATTTTCCAATTCATGCGCAAAGTAGGCCAACGAGGCATTAAATCTGACGCGAGGAGTGAAAAATCGTCTTTTTTCCCCCGTCGCTGTCAAAACTTGATATTCTGTTGAAATGACGTAACTTTGTTCTCAGTTTTAAAAATCATCGAATTTCGTGTTAATTCTAGAGAAGAATCGTTACTTTGCATGCTTTTGTGAGGTAATACGTACACGTCTACGTTCGACTGAATATATTCCAAACCTGTTTTTATTTTTTTAAAAGAAGATGCATCTAAAATTTTATTTTATGTTCTAACATTTCCTGAATAATATCCCATTTCAATTATAATTCGATACGAAATGAAAAAAGCACGATATTATGTACAACTATATGTGCTAAATTACAAAATCCCTTCCCTTTATCTCGTCTTCTTTAACTACATATCACTCTTTTATTTCTAAGCCCAAAATAAAAACATAAGTAATTTTAAAATCTACAAACTTCGAAGTTCTAAGACATACCTGTGGTAAGATACATTCGTCTTACTTATAATATAAGAAAATCTTAATCAGATGATTCACGAGGAATACATATATGAAAGCGATTTTGCGGGTGGCATAGTTCCTTGGGTCTAATTTACATTTAATTTATAAGTTTAGTAAACCGGATACAAAACAACAGTCGTAATGTTAGTTTTAATTCACAAATTTATTGTGCAAACTGTATTAACCTAATAATCTCGCCACTCCGGTTCAACGATCTGGAGCCATAGGTAGTGTTATTAAAACCTCGTGTCTCTCTTCACCGCTAAAAAAATGTTTAATATCTTTCCACCGATAATGGATAATTTGGATAATTATTTTGGGGTCATACTGATTCAACAGCATCGGACAGCTATCGAGACGGAAATGAAATGAATCAATAGCGCCGTTTCGGAAAATTGTGCCTATGGAAGTTCCCACGAAATTGCCAATGAACTTCTACTCGTAGCTTATAAAACTGAATAATTTTTCAAGTGAAGTTTTGAATTCAATTCGATATTCTTAGACAGGCCTCTATTTACGTCACATCTTAATAGCAAATTATGGGCTCACTAACATTCGTTTCGATCGTACGCAACCGACCTAGGCGCCATTCTACCGAAATTGGAAAAAGAAGGTCATCGGACGTCAATTTTCAATACAAACGACGTTACCCTACCTTTGCTACTGCGGAAAGGTTTCCAGCGCTGGAAGAAGACTTCCTCATCCTCTCGCGTTGAGAGAAATTCCTCCCAAATACATCACGCGTAGCACTACCGCACTTCACCACAGGGTAACCATATCACATCACCTTGAAAAAAAAGATAAATGAAACAAAGGTTAAATGTCTTATAATAAAAATGGAATACGTGAGTGGTATTCACAATCGCGCTGCACCTCAAATGGGAAAATAAAGGAAGCTAGTGATTTAAAATGATAAAAGAAAGTTTCTTAAACAGACTTAGCGAAAAAGAAATCTTTCAAAAAGCTTGCATTCCTATTCTTTTTCGTACGCACCAAGAACATGATTTAGTTATCACAAGGATTTAAAATTAAAAACTTTACTAACGATATTCCGAATTCTATTTCTTCAAAAAATTATTTTTAATACTCTAAAAGAGAACTAATTATTTACTAAAGTCTCGCATTTTTTCCTCCCTTTATTAGTAAACTAGCAGAAATTCCCGGCGTTGCCCGGGGAAATTTGTTTCAAATCCGATCGGAATTCTAGATGATACATGGTATTAAAGAATTCACTCGGCCGCCGTGCTGAATACAATGGGCAGAGAGAAAATAAAACCACGTATGAATTATTTCTGGGAGTCATCCACAATCGTACCAAATTTGATTCAAATCAACAGTAGAACTTAGGAAAATACGCGCATTTTAATCAGTACATGCCTTCCAATTGTGGATAAGGAAGTAGCCCTTTCCCACCTTTCTCACTGTGTATAAGATGTAGAAAATAAGGACAATCAGGAAAATCAGGTAAATCAGGAAATTCAGATAAATCAGGAAAATCGGGAAAATCAGGAAAATCAGAAAATTCAGGAAAATCAGGAAATTCAGGAAAATCAGGAAATTCAGGAAAATCAGGAAATTTAGGGAAACAGGTAAATCAGGAAAATCAAATCAGGAAAATCAACAAATTCAGGAAAATCAGGAAATTCGGGAAAATCAGGTAAACCAAGAAATTCAGGAAAATCAGGAAACTCAGCAAATTCAGGAAAATCAGGAAAATCCGGAAATTCAGCAAAATCAGGAAATTCAAGAAAATCTGGAAATTTAGGAAAATCAGGACATTCAGCAAAATCAGGTAAATCAGGAAATAACGAAATTCAGAAAAATCAGGAAAATCGTGATATTTAAAAAAATATGGAAAATCAGGAAAACTACTTTCCTTATTATCCTTATTTTCCTGATTTCCCTAATTTTCCTGATTTTCCTAATTTTCCTGATTTACCTGAATTTCCCATTTTCCCGAATTTCCTGATTTTCCTTATTTTCCTGAATTTCCTTAATTTCCTGATATCCCTGAATTTCATCATTTTCCGTATTTTCCTCAATTTCCTGAATTTCCTAAATTTCCTGAATTTCCTGATTTTCTTGAATTTCCTGATTTTCCTTAATTTCCTGATTTTCCTGAATTTCCAGATTTTCCTGAATTTCCAGATTTTCTCGATTTTCCTGAATTTCCTGAGTTACTTGATTCTCCTGTATTTCCCATTTCCCGAATTTCCTGATTTTCCTTATTTTCCTGAATTTCCTTAATTTCCTGATTTCCCTGAATTTCATCATTTTCCGTATTTTCCTCAATTTCCTGATTTTCCTGAATTTCCTGATTTTCCTGAATTTCCAGATTTTCCTGAATTTCCAGATTTTCTCGATTTTCCTGAATTTCCTGATTTCCTGATTATGCTGAATTTCCTGAATATCCTGATTTTCCTGATTTACTTGATTTTCCTGAATTTCCTGATTTCCGGAATTTCCTGATTTTCCTGAATTTCCAGATTTTCCTGAATTTCCCGAAATTCCTGATTTTACTGATAATTTCCTACATCTTTTATTTCAAACACTTTAATAAGGAAAATAAGGAAAATCAGGAAATTCAGGAAAATCGAAAATTCAGGAAAATAAATAAAATCACGAAAATTACTTTCCTTATTTTCCTGATTTTTCTAATTTTCCTGTTTGTCCGAAATTTCATGATTTTCCTGAATTTCCTAATTTTCCTAAATTTCTTGGATTGCCTGATTTTCCTGAATTTCCTGATTTATCTGAATTTCCTGATTTTTCCTTATTAAATTGTTTGAAATAAAAGATGTAGGAAATTATCAGGAAAATCAGGAAATTCAGGAAAATCAGGGTATTAAGGAAAGTCAGGAAAATCAACAAAATCAGGAAAATCAAGGAAATCGGGAAATTCTGGAAATTCAGAAAAATCAGGAAATTCAGGACATTCAGGAAATTCAGGATAATCAGGAAATTCAGGATAAGCAAGAAATTCAGGAAATTCAGGTGAATCAGGAAATTTTGGAAAATCAGGAAATCCAGAAAAATCAGGAAATCCAGAAAAATCAGGAAATTCAGGAAAATCAGGAAATTCATGAAAATCAGGAAATTAAGGAAAATCAGGAAATTTTGGAAATTAAGGAAATTCAGGAAAATCTGGTTAATCAGGTAAATCAGGAAATTAATCAACCGCTAACTTGAAATCAGCGATTTCTCTTACGGGTGCCCCCCCCCCCCCCACAACCCCCTCTTATTGGTCTGATTTTGCTCATCTACAGACTTTGATCTTATACTTTTATTGAAAGTGATAAATATCAAATTTGACTTCCAACCCCCAAACCCCCACTGAAAATGTTTTTTGAGATACACCACATAGCCTATATTTTAAGCTGGCCAGTCTAAAGATACTCTGCAACTTTCATAAATATTCGACCAGCCGTTTTTGAGTGATGCGGTAACAAACAAACAGAAAGACGACAATTCTGCAAACCGGTTCAAACGTCTTCTTGTGATGCAAAGCACACAAAAAAGTAAAACCCCAACAAAAAATCAAATGTACAGGCAGAGGTTACAATTTTATTTATATAGATTACTATTATTATCTGCCGTTGCAGAGAATACTTACTATCTTGAGGGACTGCATCGCATTCTCTTCGAAACGGAGTTCGCTCATCGGAGACCCTCCAACTCCTCCGAAAACTAAAAAAAAAACAGTAAATAACGCCAAAAATTCCCGCAAAAAAATACCACCAACTAATAAAACGTCAAACGTTTGACTCCTAGATTTTTTAGATATAAAGTAATAGATAACGAAGTCCTTGGACGAGGGGGAATAATGTTCCTCCTTCTGCCCTTTACTTTTACACTGTCAAATGCAGACTGTTGCCAACTTTCAGAACTGTAAAGTCAGAACACACTACCTTCCCCTTAAAAAAAAAAAATCCTCCAAACATTATATTAATTAGGAGTCAAACTTGTTCACAGTGCCTTACGGCGTTTGGAGAATTTGCATGAGACTCCGGACCAGCAAAAAAAATAAAAATGAAATGAAATTTTTAGAAATTCAAAAGTTGAATTTTTATTCCTTGTAAGATGAGCAATGTGCTTTCGCTTTATCGTCAACTAATAGGGGAGCTGTGCGACCACCGATATATTTTATCACTCCCAAACTGAAATTAAATTAATGAAGGAGAATCAGATGAACATACAATCAAACCCATTCTTCTCAAAAAACGGAGACACCCCAAAAAAGTAATTTTCACAAAAACGGATTAATGTTTTGCCTTTTATTATATTTACCTCTGTAATTAGTACGAATTTTCTGAGAAAAGAATTCATCGAAGAGAGGGAGAGGCTTGAGCATAGAGTGGGAAGTAAAGCGAAGTGGAACTCGGAACTTTGCCTACCATACGAGTCCTATGTGCGTCCTCAGAAAGAACTGAGTCGAACGCGTGCTTGATACATGCCTGAAATCAAAAAATCAAAAAACCTTCTCCAGGAAAGAACTAGAAATGTGGATGTTGAAATAAGCAAACTACAACAAATATTTAAATTTATTTACAAATTTTTCTCCTATCATCAAAACTTTTGCAGCATTAAGAAATTTCTGTAATTTGATTAAATTTTGGAAATAGGGAGTTCTTGAAAAGGACGTAAAGCTTGTTTCAAAAAATAATTGGGGACCCTAAAACTAATATGCTCCTCCACAAATTCATCAAATAAATCAAAATGATATCCCTCAAAAAATCGGCACTATATACATTGTACAAACTTTCCCATATACTAATACATCGTTTAGTTATCTTTTGGAAAATATGAACTATGTACAATCATTATAAACATCAACTGAAATAACTAAACCAAATTTGATGAAATCGTATAAGCCATTTTTATAGAAAATCCAGTTGTTGTTAAAGTTACCAAAGAATAAACTAGCCTTATATTCATATTTTGATCAATATGAACTATGTAGTATTATTGCCGACGAATTCAAGTACTAACTATACGAAATTTTATGAAAATCGTTGGAGCAGTTTTTGAGAAAATCAAATTGTTGTTAAAGTTGCCTAGAATAAACCAACCTTAATTATTCTGCGATTAGAACCATTTCGTCAAAGTTTCTATTCTGTATGATAAAATGCCTAAGTACGAGATTTCATTCATTTTCTTTCTACAGTTTAGGCTCTAGCAGACAGACGGAATGGCGAAAGCCATTTTTTCGGGTAAACCTAAAACTTATGTTTCCGTCAAATCTCGAGATCGAATTTTTTCGCGATTACTACGTATATGAGAAAGTACAATTAGCTAAAGGTCCCAAAATCGAACTAAAATTTCTTAGCAAACTTAGCAAACTTATATATTCTTTCCAGTAAAGTCTTCAAAAAAATATTTTTAAAGCTCGAATATGCCTGTCTTCTTAATTCCGCCCGGTATAGAGAATAATACATCAGAATCGTGATAGCCGGTCCGGAATGTGTTAATTAGAGGAATAATGAAATACACAAGAAATAGGTTTGTCAAAGGAACGATGCTTATAAAGAGTGAAAGAAGAAATAATAATAAATGCCTTAAAAGTTCGAGATGGTATGATAATACGTATGAAGGGAAAAGCTCTGAATGAGACAGTTTGGGTTGGGTTGGCCAAAAACCCACCGAAAGATAGAAAACATTTAATCGAAACCATCTATTACCATAATCTCTCTTTCCTTTTCTTTCTCTCAGTTATTTTCCCTTAAATGATCTACATATCCCCCTGCTCAACATTTCCATCAAGAATATAACCTCGACACCTTGTTCTGAATTTCTCTATGTGCCATTTCCTCTTTCCTGCGTCTAAAACCGCGTCCTCCCCCTCTGCCGTATATCTTCAAATTAGAGCGTTTCTGCTGTCCCACAAGCCAAATTTGCGACTCCATTTAATCCCCTTTTTTATCCCTTCCACCCCCTTTTTTTGTTCCAAGAATATACCCACAGGGAACGCCAATGCTCCGAGAGGGAAAAAATAGTTAATTCTGATGGAAGGTACGTAACGAAAGCATTCAATCTTTGTGTTGGAACATTCCTTGTCCTGAAAACGCATTAATTGCGCTAAGTAGTTGAACGACGTGTAACATAATGCCAAGAGAAAGTATTTTTGGCATAAAAAACAAGAATTACTTTTACAAAAGCCCGTAATTTAATATTAAGGAAAATTTCACAACAGAGTACTACTACATTTTAGCAAGTTTTTTAATATTCCCATTGTAACTTGATTTATTTTTTAAAAACTCTGTAATTGAATTAGTTTTCGACTTCAATTAATTCATGCGAATAATTCCAACAAAAAATCTAAAATTTAAATTTCAAAAGAGAGAAGCGGAAAAATTCTTGGCTTCCTTAAAACTTTCCGAGTAGATGGTTTAACGGTTAAACTTTAACCAACGTAAACGCTCCATTATCGTGCGCTACAACAAATAAAACGGTTAAAATATCACCGATGAAAACAATGATCACGTTGGACAACGGCAAAATATCCTCCTGGATTATCTCCCAGTTAAGAGCCCAACATTATCAACACAGGGAAACTGAAACGAAACAAAAATCGAAATAATAATTACCTAACCAGAATGACATTCACGGTGGTGATCGTAAACTTGTGGAACTGTTCCACGATGAGCAAATATTAAAATTACAACTTAGTATTAATGCCAAGTTGTAATTTTATTTGTTTGTCTAAGTAACAGGAGGGCGACTTATTCATTTGCCTTCCCTTTTCTTACGGTATTCATCCAACTCCCACCCGGTCGAAACCTCCCACTATTCCTCCACCCCTCTCTATCCCCCTAATCCCCTTCCGTCGTCACCTATAAACCCCTGGAACCTCACAGTTGACAATGTTACGCCCACATCCATCCCATCTCTCTCTCTCCCCCCCTCTCTCACCCAACACCCTTCGGGTCGACCCATTCTCTTCCCCTCAACACCGAATGCACCGGGAGAATGGACAAAAACTATGAACAAGAGACCCTCTATCGCGCGCACGTATACACTCTCACTCTTTTCCCTCAGACCAAACTGAGAGGCAACTCTCTCCCTCTCTCGCGCAAAAAAATACACTCCGAAGGGCTTTCGACTTTCACATCACGTGAAGAAGGTGCGGCGAGAGGCGAGGTGGATGCGGCGTCGTCCAAGAGGAGTCACGAAGGGGTGCGTGGAGTAGAGATCTTCCTGAGTAATATATCTTTCCTGGACGATAGGAGGTCAAACAAACTGTTATCCGCGTGCTATAGGAGTTCATTCGGAAGGTGCGAAACTCAGTCCCTTTCAAAGAAGGCAAAAAAAATTAATCTGCTTTTTTTTAATAGTTAATTTACTATAACAGACAAGGAGATATTTGAAAATGGGAAACTTTTTTAAATAGTTAATTTACTGCGACAGGCAAGGAGATATATGAAAATGGGAAACTTTTTTTTATTAATGGCATCGTTCATTCATAAGCAACTAAACAAAATTGAAATATGTAAGGTAACGCGGTTTTATGCTTTCGTTTTTATTTAATTCCGCATCATTCACGCCCATCAAATGGACTCGAACATTTTTAATACTGAAATTTTTAATATTGAAACATTTTAAATAACTTCGTCCATTCATAACGTGTGGACAAAATTTAATATTTGAAAACGGCAAAGTTTCACGCTGAAATTTTTTATCAATCTGGACCATTTACACCCATAAACTGAATTTCAAACTTATTAATATTGCAGTACTTTTTACTCAGCACAAAACACGTTACTATTACCACTATTAGTATAACCTTTTCATCGTATTAAGAAAGGATTTGATTAAACTCGCGCCAAAAGTGAAAAGTACATGTATTTTTTGTTTTGGATTAATTGCATCGATTGCGACGTAAATGGTAGTCGCACCTTTGTTTTACTGAATAAGTAATCGGTGATCCATATGAAAATATATACACCAATTACCGCATCGTCGGCCTAGAATAAATACAACACTTCCCTGTGGCAGTATTGCACAACTATAAAAACAGTACCATCCCGCGTAAACATTTGCGTCTCTGAAATCAAATTGTTAGGAATCGAAAATGATCGTGAAAAGTGTAGCAGAGGCGGGTAAATAGTTGACGGGTGGATAGGTCAAATTAAAGGTCAACCGCATTGTCCAAGTTACATGAACGGGCAAACGGACAAAAGTTCAAGGAAGCAAGACACGTTATAGCACAGGAAGGAAAAGGAAGAGAAGAAAATGGCAAAAGCAAGAATTTAATTTATAAGAAACAAATGCCATGAAATGGCAATCTAAATCTGACCATTCTTTTACATGATGGAGACATGACCTTTTCATCTTAATAAATAAATGCGTATTTTACGGCGTGAAGATAATTTAAGAGATATGTAATAATTTACAAACACGATAATCGATAAAAGAAAACCGCGGTGTTTTTTGTAATACCTTCGGTAGGTAAAGCTTTTAAACGTTCAGTTAATGGTTTTATGCAGTATCGAAGAGTATAAATGGGTTTTACGTAACTTTGAATGAAAAGACATCAATCCTAAAGCGCATAAAAAGCAACGAACTACATATGCGCAATTACTACAATTAAAAACAAAATAATGATAAAAACAACACCATAATTTGTTTTTTTAATGAAATAGCAGCAGAACGACTGCATGTTTATGTAATAATATAACATTCATTATTTTTTGCAATAAGAGCTCGAAGCGAACGTGAAGCGAAAAAAATAAACACTTCCGACAAACGATTTCCATGCATCCATAATTACATAAAGTTTCTTTCGTTTAAAGTTATGTCCTTCAAATGTTTTTCTTTTCCAAATATAAACAACGACGGAGAGAAGTCGGAGGAAAAAAAGCACGGAATAAAAAAGTAAGAAAAAAAAGAACGAGAAAGGATGATGGAGGAAAAAAAGAAGAAAAACAGTGGAGCGAAAAAGAAAGGGTGAAAGACTAAGAGCCCTCTGGGGACAAGGAAGTTGTTGCGAGGGTTAGGAAAAAGGAAGAACAGAGAGGGGAGAGGGAGACAATACTCTCTGGAGAAGGCGCGATAAAACACGCTCGGTGGTAGAATGAGGAGTTTTTAAAATGGATGCAAGGTGGATTAGGGTTCGGTCGAGAGTTTTTGGTGAGGAAGGGTGAAAAGAGAGAGAGAGCCAGGGAATAGATAGATAACGGCAATCATATCTCCCACCGGAGGGGGAAACGACGCCGACGTGCGGTGGAAAAACGCAGTTACGTAAAACATAGATAATCGTCACAAAGACGGTGTTATGTGCATGTGTGTATATATATATGTGTGTGTGTGTGTGTGTGTGTGTGTATATAAACTTACGGAAGAGGAAAGGTAAATGAGGATATTTAGGGCAACTAGGTGTTGAAGGAAACCCAGTGAGCACTTACCGGAAGGAGAGCCGCTGGGGTTTGGAGAGAGACATTTGTAGAAGTTATTGGAACTTTCGGGATGATCCCTTCGTCAGCACAAGAGAGACACAACTAGTTGCCCTAAATATATATATATGTGTGTGTGTGTGTTTGTAACTACAAAGCTTAAACAAATAAGGAAAACGAGAAGAGATAGACAGACTTGGGATCTAGAAAAACTGAAAGAAAAGAAAGATGCCTTCAGCACAAAGTTGGAAGATCGCCTTAGAAATTTGGAAAACAAACCGAAGACCGTGGATACAGAATGGGAGAAAGTGAAAGCCATCATCAAAGATACATTGAATAAAGAGAACGGGAAACAAGAGAAGAAAATCAGAAAACTATGGATCACTAAGGAAATGCTGGAGAAAATGGATGAGAAGAAAATGGAAAAATGTTAACAGTGAAGAAGGTAGAGCCAATTAATTATAGACGCATAAACAATGAGTGAGAAGGGTAACAGATAAAGCTAGGGATATTTGGATAAAAGAAAGATGTGAGGAAATACAACAGATGGAGAAGTTAGAACGGTACGCTAGGGCACTGGAGTTAGAAGATAAGAAGCCTAATGGAATTCGTGGTAAAGGAATTATTAATACAGATGGAAAAATAGTCACAGAACCAAAGGATGTAACACAGGTATGGGAAGAGTACATTAAGAAACTATTAAAAAAGCAAGCAGGATCGGTACAATTGAAACTGGAAGAAGAGAATTGCATTGAAGAAGACAGCTTGGGACCAAGTATTATGAAAAGCGAAGTAGAAAAGGCGATACTGTAACTAAAGGAAGGAAAAGCTACAGGCAGCGATGGAATACCAGCAGAGGTACTTAAAGTCATGGGAACCGAAGGACTAAAAGTGATTACGAAACTAATTAACAAGATTTACGACTTGGGAGAGTGGCCTCATGATTTCTTGGATGTAACAATGATCCCTCTAAAGAAGAAGCCAAAGGCAATGTAATGTATAAACTACAAAACGATAAGCCAATTGTCACACACTTCGAAGATCATTACGAGGATTCTTAATAAAAGACTAGAGAAAAAGCCGAAGAAATGCTAGGGGAAGATCAATTTCGAACTGTTCTGATGCCTAAACTGTTCAATAAAATAACTGTTCTCATACACTTCCTGTTCTCAAAGAACTCTACATCTCATACAGAGTGAGAAAGGTGGGAAACGACTACTTCCTTATCCGTAACTGGAGGGCAGGTACTGATTAACTACGCGTATTTTCCCAAGTCCTACTATTGATTTGAATCAAATTTGGTACGATTATGGAGGTCTCCCAGGAATAATTCATACGTGGTTTTTGTTTCTCTCTGCCCGTTTTATTCAACACAGCGGCCGAATGAATTCTTAAATACCATTAATCATCTAGAATTCCGATCGGATATGAACCAAATTTCCCCGGGCAATATATATATATATATATATATATATGGGGATGAGATGTATTCCTACGATTCTTCAATGTACGCGGAGTGATTGTATCATGCACGGCTAAATATTCCAGAAAAAAATCATCTGTTTAATTTTAATACAGATTTCCAAAATACGGAAATCACGCAGCGTCATCTCGTCCGGAATTTTCCAAAAATATAAAGCGTAGAAGGGGGGGGGACCAAGAAGATTATTTTATGACGAGAATCATTCACTCTAATTTTTATTACAGAAAAATAAGCAAGGTTGTACGTGACGTGATTACGAGATATGATTACAAAAACAGGAAAACTCCAAAGGTAAAGTATAAAAAGACGTTTAATGTCATAAAATTAAAGTATAGTATTATACTTAAACGTAATATGAACTTTTTATTCATAAAAGAAAGGTTGAAAATATATATCTCTCTTACGGTATCGTTAAGAGGCGCTTACCGAATTTTCATAAGTAAACAGAACAGATTTTCTCGATATTCTTTCAAATTAATTTTTCCCTATAATACTTTATCTCTTGTTTGTTTTTTAAGAGATATGAACTACGTCTACCTAACAAACTTCAACGATTTTTTAACAAATGATTTTGCTGATATCCATGTAATTCCCTCTCTCTCTCTCACACACACACACTCACACACACCATCATTGTTGTTTAGCAAAAAAAAAAGTTCCGGTATTTTAAAAAATGCTTGCGTTTTTTTTTACATGATGGTTGAATTATGGCGAACAAAACCTTGAAGCAATAAAGCCATAAAAAGACTTACTTTTGGCTGGTTGAGCGTTAGAAAAGGGGTGATTAAGCAAGAGTGCTGAGGACGACAAGGAGATGTTAAGGGACAATGGGAGCAGGAGCCCAATCGGATGTGCCTAGCTTCGACAATGGGCGGTGATGAGTCATTCATGCACCGTGCTAAGAGTACTTAGGGGTATTAAAGCGAAGTAGACGCTTCCAGGGATCATGTTTTCGAGAACGACCGATTTTTCTCCACACAAATTCTGGAGGGAAATATTAATTTTTTCATGCTTTCGACTGAATTCGTTCTTCGTCGTGGGGCTCGCTCGAAATATTTATTTGGATTTTTTGAATGTACTATTTTAAATAACTAGTATCGTGAAAAAAAATCAACAAATTTCTAATCGTTAACAGTGTATTTTCTAAAATTGCACGATGCCATGATTAAGATGAATTCTATGAAGAATATGTTGATGTAAAATGGTTGATGCTATATATTTTTAAACGAAAAAGACATCGCGAAAAATAGGCACCATAAAAAAATACTTTGTTAAGAGGGACGGATTATGATACTTCCATTTCCTCGAGTTTCTACGATGTATCGTTTTATGGGCAAAAATAAATTATATCAACATCATAGCTATCCTTTGTGGTAGGTTTTTGACTTACCCAACCCGATATGTCCATCCAAGGCTTTATCCCTTTATTTTAATGCATTTTATAATATTCTTTTCCTATCGAAACTCTTTCCTAGCATCATGGTGTTATCCAATCATTATAAAAAATTCAAATGTAAACCACAAATATTTTCTCCAAGGTAAGAAAGATAATTAAATGTAAGATTAACGAATCTAGTAAATCCTCTTCACATCATAAAGTCCCACAGAATAACGCTGTATGACTCTGAAGATGATGTTTGCCAAACATCTGTTTCATTCCGGTCGATTGTTGCGGCTGTTCTCCGTCACCCATTGGTAGATGGCGGCGCGGGCGTGTCTTCGCGATACGCCGGACAGCCATTCCTTCCCCCCCTCCCCCTCCTGCCCCTCCAAACCCCCTTTTGCTGATCCCTTTTCCCACGCAGCGCTCCCTTCTCCTCCTCGCTCACTTCCTAAAGCCATATCCCTTTTGGGGGAAACCCCTCTCGTTCCATTACTGAGGGTGTTTTATCGCACTCTCTCCCTAAAGAGCCTTGGCTTTTCCCTTTTTTTCCCCTTACTTCTCCCACTTTTATCCCCGAAGGGGATTTTTATAGGCCTCTTTTAGACCCTTCATTTTATTTCTCATCCGTTCCTTTCCCTTCCTTCCTTCCTTCCTTTTTATTTTCTCTTCCTCCAAAATTCTTCTCTCTCTCTCTCCGAAATGCCTCCCTTCCCTCGCTACACAGTCCTCTCATATACGTATATCCCGCCTCTTTATTAGGACCTGTCTTGTTATATTAGGCTCTGCCTTCCTTCGTCACGGGGGACAATCGCGCGTTAAAACGATGATTATTTACGACCCGTCGTAACACTCCGCATCACGCGTCTTCGATATTCCTCTTCTAGGTGATATTTCGTATTTCGGTCTGTTTGCGGCGAAATCGCCCATCGAACACGCGTCCTCCTCTTCGTTAAATGAAAAAAAATAGGAGCGGTTATGTATTTTTATTTATTTTATGTTTTATTTTTACGAAGTGCGAACTTTGGACGATATACAATTTCCGCGGCGCGACTTCCGTCCATCGGCGGTGAAAAGCGAAACGATATTTCTGTAACCGACGAGAGAGCTCGGGAGAAACATAACGCGCGATCCCCTTTCTTAAGATGCCGACGACATAATCAGGAGGCGAGATCCTTTCCCGTCATGCCCCTTTCCGCGACCGCCGAAGCCGGTAGTGGTAGTGGGAGGATGTGCGCGGCAGTGCTTAAATGTTTATAGATTTTATGGCATCCTGAACCCTGTGTTTGGTGAGTGTTTATGGCGCTGTAAATACCTCATGAGACGTGAGGTCGGAATCCTCAATTTCCGAGCTCGCGCGTCTCCATTTTCCTCCTCTTCTTTCTCCCTATTCCTCTTTCCTTTCTGTCTTCTTGTTCTCCCTTTCACGCCGGAAACTGATGGGTTTCTTTGGCGAAAATGGCGTCCGACCATTCTGTCGCACCCCCCCCCTCGAGGTGTCCTATAAAATTTTCTTGGGATAGTCCAAATAACTTTCACTAAAATTGAACCCCTTCTCGGTATGCCTAGCTGATTAAAAAATACTTTCCTTGCGTAAATATTTCGCAACCCTTCTAATTCCTGTGGATTAGTTAAACATGCAAAGAATTTCATAACCGACATGCGTCATATTAAGCAATTAAATCGCATTTTAAAAGTTAACTTTTTACCGAAAGTAGTTTTATAAATATCTCTGTATGTACCTACAACTAAAAATTGTGTCGAAGAAATACTTTTAGGGAAATTTAATGTTAAACTGCTATGAATGTGGAAATTTGTGAAGGGATCACAGAGCGAGAAATGTTTTTTTAAGGACTGTTTTGTCTTTGTGTTGTTGTTCTCCATTTGTTCGAAGTGTCAAAGATGGTCCAAAGAGGAAAATCCATATCCTTCAGCCTACGTACTCGTAGTCTTGTTATCTTAATCAATCTAATCATTACTGCAAATTATTTCTAAAAATTTGTAAATTTAAGCCCACGCAATAATACAGTTCCCGCTATTACTCGTTAATTTGGAGCAAATCGAATTACACAAACGGCGTGAGGACACACATGCCTTTCTGTACGGTTGTGTTCCATCAGATAGAATTTAAAAAACGAAATGATCGAATTTAACGCGAAATTACTCAGTGCGCTTAATATTTCAGCAAAATATTAAATTCAAGCGGTCGATTATGCGTAAACAAATAACAATAACATTTTGAAGGCATAACTGCCTCTTATTACGTCACCTCAAATTCGATATCTACGCTTTCTTATTCCTTTTTTTCTGCCCGTCTCTTCCACGGCGATAACCTTTACCAAGAACTTTTCCCATCCAACCTTAACCGGCGTTCTTTACGCGTGGGTGTGAATTGCTTGCTTTTACTTTACGGCCTCGGTGAGGATATCGACGATCCTCAGGCCTTGTAATGCCCACGGTCGCTTCGCTTACGCGCGGTAATGGAATGAAGGATCTCAGTCTATCGACGACCCCTTTTAAAGATCAAACCTTCGCCTCACACCAATGTTCCGATCCAACCGCACTCTTCTTCACTTTGTCGTGCTTGTTCCTCATCCCCATCACGCGGTTTTTCTTCCTCTCGCTTTCTTTCTCTCTACCACACAAACTCCATGTGACTTACCAAACTCTTTACTCACCTAACTTTTAGTCCGTAACATAACGTAAAAAAAATAATAGAGATCCTTTATGGAAAATTCACCACATACATACATTCCTTCAAGTTTTGCGCTATCTCATATGCTTATCATTTCTTACGTCATAGAAGCACAGAAGATATTAAATATTGTTTTAGATTATCACCTTTATCATCTCAAAATAACGAGAAGGATAATTTCAAAAAAAAACATGGATCGATGTTTTAAGTTATCTTCTAAAAAGTCTGTAAAACTGTGTGAAGTTTTTAAATTTTATGTTCACAATTTCACAATTTCTTACTCCATTACGAGTAAATTATGAATATGAAAAATATCATATGGCAGAATTAATGCTTTCTCCGTTCCATACCATGTTCGTTATGTAATAACATGAGCTCTTTGCTACCCTTCATTCCATTCTATATTTAGTGGTTTTACAGAGCCATAATGTCGCGGAAAATTATTACTTATAAGCCACAGCCCTTATCGAATAGTATATTTTGGATAAAATACACTGTTTATGCTACGTATGCCATAATAATTTCTTGAGAATATTGAATTAGCTTTCTATTGCGTCCAATAAGAATTATAAAATAATTTATGAAAATTGTAATCACATACGATTTTTATTAAATAATTCATATGTAATAGAATTTATTATTCGACAGGTTTTTGCGACATATAACCATTTATAAATTATATTCAACGTGGGATGAAATACGCATTTATTTTTTTGTCCTTCCTATCCCGTTAGTCACCTCAATGACACGGGAAGAGGCTGTGAGATGACAGAGAGGGGAAATATTGAGAGCTGATGAAATGGTTAATCTACGATTTTCGTCTACTCACCTCAAGGATGAGCTGGAACAAAAGAAGTTGGGAATGCAAAGGTATACGGTATGAGCGACGAATTAGCATTGGATGGTAACCTATGAAATGTTTGTGATATTCATCCAAAGTAAGTTTCGTAGTTTGTATAGAGTTATCTAAAGTAGCGTTTCCCAATCTATGGTCCGCGAAGGTTTTATTGGTGGTCCGCGGAGGTTTCCAAAATGTAGTTTTTTTAGACCGCACTTCATATTTAGTTGGAATTTTTTGGGAAAAGTTAAGAAAGTTATATATTCACAGGTATTGAATATTGTTATTAATGACGTTTGCAAAAAAATTTCACATTTAAAAAATTTCTCCTGTACAAAAGTTGAAAATAATATTTGCAGTAAAACAAAAAAATCGGTGCAACATACATTGTACAAACTTTCTCATATATGCGTACTAATGCGTCGTTTAGTTATCTTTAGAAAATGAAAATCGTATGAGCCTGTTTTTAGAAAATCCTATTTTTGTTAAAGTTGCCCAAGAATAAACTAGCCTTATATTCATTCATTGAGAAAAATGAAATACGTAGTATTATTGCAAACGTTTACTCAAGTAACTAGAAAATTTTATCAAAATCGTTCTAGCCGTTTGTGGGAAAATCGAATTGTTGTTAAAGTTGCCTACAATAAACTAGCCTTATATTCAGTTTTTGAGAAATATGAACTATACAGTATTATTGAAGACGTAAACTCAAGTAACTGTACGAAATTTGATCAAAATCGTTATAGCCGTTTTTGGGAAAATCGGATTGTCGTTAAAAATGCGTAGGATAAACTACTCTTAATTATTGATCAATGTCAACCATTTCTACGTATACTCTGCTCAGTATGATAAAATGCCTAAGTATGAGATTTTATTCATTTTCGCCTTACCGTCTAGACTTCAGCGCCAGTAACAGACAGACGGCATTGCGAAAACAACTTTTTTCGGATTCAGCGACATCTAAAACGTATATTTCCGTAAAAATCTCGAGGTCGAATTTTTTCGCGAAAACAATACTTTCTCGATACTTCGTATGAGAAAGTAAAAATAATCAGGTGATCCTCAAACAGACAGAAACGTGCTCAATATATTTGAAAATGGTCAAATAATCAAAGTAACCAAGTAACCAATTTTCTTAAACGCAGATACGGCCAGTAGGTTAGTTTAAGAAATGAGGTGGTCTGCAGGGCCTGTAAGGGTTGCTGACGTGATCCGCGGAGTTCAAAAGGTTGGGAAACGCTGATCTAAAGAACCTCATTTTGACGAAAGAGAGTAAGTTTGATCTCTATATCAGTATTTCCCACCCTTTTAAGAGTCGCGGCACCCTTTAAGTGACTTTTCAAAATTTGGCGGCACCCCTCCCTATCCTCCATCAGTAATAATCGTGGTGAAGTTGAAACCCTAACTCCAATCTCCATGTGTCCTTTCATTTCGAAGTGCCTTTGCGACGAAATGAAGGTCGACTTAACTCTGGCTTGCATTTTTGAAAGCCGACGACGCAAAATGCGGCTAAAAATGGGAAACAGAATATTTTTTGCGGCACCCTTCAGAACACTTCACGGCACCCCAGGGTGCCGCGGCACCCAGGTTGGGAAAGACTGCTCTGGATGATTGTAATACATGCACTATTCATGAAAGGTTACGAGAGAATAATAAGTACTTATTAATCGAGGTTATATGACGTTTGTTATAACATTAAGCATGGATTTTCCTTGGGTACTACCATCAGACAATCCTTGAAATGTCGTACTCCGTCCAAATTATCTACTTTATCGTTATCCCGTAACTTCGATTTTAGTGTCGATTTACTGAAATTCCGGGTAAGGACTACTTAAATCTCAGAACCATTAAAATGCTATTACTGCGCAGCAATTTAATATTTTCTTTTACTTATTGAATGTGTGTTCATTCGATTTAAACTTAGGCCTAGACAATAATAACTGCTATAAAAATTAAAAAAATTCTCGCTAAATCTCCACGTAAAACAGGCGAAACTAATGAATGAGTGTCGGTTTTAGCTCTGTGAAATATACAGCTGTAAGTAGATTGTCAAAATAACCTTTGTTTAAAAAAAGCGCCATTGCCGCAACGGTTTAAACTCATCAATTCGCACTACGCATTTTGCATTCGCTGCGGACGCATTTCGCCTTTGACATTCCTTCCGATGGCATCCATTATAACATTGTTGTTGTTTACTCATAAATTCGGTGGTGATTATTAAAATTTAAAGCGTCATTAAATCGTAAAGCGTAATGATTTTCGAGTAAAGTACTCTTTTGGCCAGGTCGACAGTTTTAATTGCCACATTATTCCGAATGGCCAGCAAAACATTCCGCACTGAGAGTCATTTGCCTTTGGATGTATTAAAAACAAATTCTACGGTGGAGTTATTTCGAAATCCGATTCTATTAAAATAAATTTACAAGGCTCTGGAAACCCGTGTTTTACCTATCTTCAAAATGCACATTTTTATTTTTATTAAATAATATCCTCATGGGACATTATGTTTTCTAATATGTGTAAATGTGGTACTTTTGTCAATAAACCATATATAATCGACGAAAAAGTCTACTATAGAACTGAACAATAGAAAGTTAATGTTAATGCTTAATGTTTATCATAATGTGAAACTTACGCTAGTTGATGTTTATACAAACAGAACATTTATAATATTGTGAACAATTTTTTTGCTAAGAATTTATAATTATATTAATTTGATTTAATTTACGCAAGAAATTATTAATAATTTAGACCGCACAATATATTAACATCAAAGTATTGAATATACACGGTTTTAATAAAAACTACTTTTACATAGCCTCAACGAAGCCCTCATAAAAAGTCTTATCGCTGCTAATATGCGATCATTTAATTTTTAAATGGACATTCTTACATTTGAATCGGCGTTTAATAAATATTGTATTATTGTAATATCGCAAAGTAACATTAGGCTGTATCCAATTTTGTTTCAATTCGAATCTTCATAGAGGAAAAACAATTATCTGTGCGTCCATTTCTGCGCACATAAATATATTTGGAGTGATTAAAGAGTAAAATTTATGAACGACTTAAAAAAAAAAGAAAATGTAGACAGAAGGGGAGGAAGATAAACACGGAAAAATAGATGTACAAGATCCAGAAGACTGATTGGGTACACAAGAGAAAGTGGTAGATAGGGAGAGAAAGAGGGATAAAGGGATGGAAGGATGGATGGAAGGCCCTGTATTTTTTATCTCGTTTTTTTTTGTCGTCAAGGAAAAAAGGGATCCGTTTCATTCGGACTAATATTTCTTTGGACGAAGAGTTTTGGGTACGCAAGCAATAGCACAAGCGCGAGTGGAGGACAGACTTTAAAGGGGCGAATATCTAGTTAACATGAATTTTCCACGTGGCAAGTCTATTTTTAAAGATAGGTTTAGTAATGATAAATCAATGCTTTCAGCGCGGAGAAACTGTATCATTTATAGAATCACTGCGTAATCTAATGGATTTTTTAAAGCATAAATGAGATTTCTTAGAAACAGTTAAATAATTTAAAAATTTGATAATCTATTTGCCGAGTAGCCACGAAAAACTGATTAAATTTCTGATCCCCTAGTCTCTTAATGCGTCTATCGACACTGAATACCTCGAAAATATAGAATTACAGCAGTCCCTCGCCAAATATGGTTTTGAGTGTCTGCGACTGAAAAATTGTACCCGATTTTGCCAACCGCAAGTCTTGAGTATCCGCGGTTCTCCGCGCGTTTGCGACTAATTTTACTTACATTATAATTTATGTAAACGAAGAAATTGCGTAATAACTATTGTTTATGAGAAGGGAAGACTTAGGAAAAAGGAAATTTTTTGCTCTCGGTAAGACCAAGTTTTAGTTGAGAGGTGTAGATTCGAAACATTTTATGAAAGAGTTGGATTTACCAGCGTTATTTCAATTGTAAGGCCAGGCTTGTAGCGTCAGCAGGGGCAGCTTTGCTATTATATTGTTACTGTACGGTAATTCCTTGTATTTCGAGAATGTGTCCCTATTATATTTTCATATAATAAATGCTTTTTAAATATAACATACTTATTTTAAAACTGAAATTAGGTATGTCTCTCTGTGATCACTCCTTCTAACCTTCAATTTCCCTGGCCTTCACCAACTTCTTTTTTGTTAACCGCGGATTAAGTCATGAACGTAACCCCCGCGGTTGGAAATAGACTACTGTGTAGCAATTTACAAGTCCTACGGTATCAAATAATACCGTTTATATGGTGTTAAATAGAAAACATTTACTTTGACAGTTTGGTAACAGTAGGCATAGATATCTCATAAGTTATAAACAAAAAATGTGGACGACCACAGCAGGTTAACATTGTTGTCATAATAAACGTCATACTAACATAAAATTACTGCGATTTTTGTATTAATATTAAAACATTTAATATCTCTACTGTTATTACAAACTTAGGCCCATAAATAATGAGTAATTACTAAATGACAGTTTTACATTTACGTATCTGAAGTACCCTATACACAGTTTATATCCGCCCGATATAATCATTCTTTCACACGCATTGTCTTACACTGTCATACGGATTCGTGCATAAGACCTGGCGAAAATACACTCCCTTAATTAAATTATCGATCCGATATAGAAGAGGAATCAACAACGATAACACGAGCTCGCTTAGCAGAGGATTTCAGAAGTCAAAGAGGCCTGGAGAGGTTTGGAGAGCAACAGAAAATGGGCATTAAGAGTGAAAAAAGTTGCGCAAAGGGGCTTTTACTGCAAATGTCACGGCAGGTGAAAGAGGAGCTTAGGGGAGTTAAAAAGCGAAAGAAAGAGAAAGGAGTAGATAGCGGGTGTCGAGGATGAAAGAAATGAGTAAAATGTTAGTGGGGATTTGAGAGGAAAATTGATCGGGGATAAGGGAATCACGATGATCGTATTTAGTTGGTAGTTACTGTGACTGGCAACTCTAGACGAATGATGGGATAAAACGTAAAGAGTTTTACCGGCGGAGAAAGGACCTAGAAATTAAAACATGAATTATCGTGTTCGGCATAAAATGATATAGGTCACAGTCATAAAACGATTTGGTTTAACAGTAACATATTTCAACTACGAAGTAGTCGTCATCATGTACGTCGTCGACATTACATGGCTTTAAATATCTAAAATGACTGTCCATTTAAAAAGTAATTTTTAATCGAATTTTGTAGAAAAAAGTATTTTCCGTATTTACTTTTTTTCTGTATCTATATAATAATATCGGTCTCTTCTATAAGCAAGGAGAAAGGGAACCCCTCAGTCCCGTCAGAAAAATATAAAGGAATTCCACATTATGCCTTTTATCGCGGTTTAAATAACTGAAAAGCGATTTAAAGCATTACTAGCAGCCAAACCAATAAAAATGAGGAGGAACCGAGTTTATTTGATGCGACTCTTAACTTAAATCGAATATTTTAAAAAATACGTTCCATGGACACAATCAAGAAGAAAACATGTGCAATAAACGATAAAAATACGATATAGAGTTAAATGAATTCAACGTAACTGTTTTATTTTCCTCAACACATCACTATAATATAATTTAGGCAATTCTATGTAGCACTACATAAAACCACATATAGTTCATCTATAACTAACACCATAAAAAAATCAATATCTACGTCTTTATGTTTTATATGAGTTCAAAGACAATTATTTTAAGTCTAATCCTTAATTGAAAATGTGTTAAAAATAATGAGTTCGGTGACTTATATCGAGTATAAACCAGATTAAAAGCATTAACAATCGTGCATGTCTGCGTTGTTGAATGTTCTCGGAGCCTTCGATTAACCCATTTAGGAATTTTCTCCGTGATATTCACCTTTAACCAAAGTGACGCAAGACCTCTTGGCAGAGAGTAACACCTTTAAGGTCAGGAAAAATTAATGTCTGACTAGATCCAGGCTCAAGTCCCGTTGGGAAATTCTATGGAGACAACTTGGCTAAGTGCAAATTTCACCGGAGATTGATGACATCACGTATACGTACATCTTTATCGAGTTGAGTAAATTTGGCACCATCCACGAATAAACTTAAGAGTTACAAAACGTTATCCACCCGAAAACCAAAAACATGTTAGATTTAATTTTCCTCCTACATTTTCAGTTATACATTATACGTTCTAATTTACGCAAACACACATGTTTCAAGAATTATCATTCAACCTACTCCTCAATCACATCACTAATGACCCCAAAGTGAGATAGATTCGAAGAATTACCACATCTTTCTTCTATTTCTAACGTACCTAAGGAATTTACGATACCTTTCTACTCAAAGAGTAATTTGCCTGAAAGTACACCATTGACATGCAAAATGCAGTTAGCCAACACGTGCCTGAATATAAGGCCTAGCAAGAAGTGACAAAAAGTGTGCGATTTTTTAAATGCAATTTGCATGTTTCATTATTATACTGTGGGGGTGAATAAAAATGTTACGGTGATTGAATTCATTGCCCCAGCGTATCTTCGTATGAATCCATATCTACTACTACTTTTAATTCTCCGGACACTGTATTTTTATATGGTAAGGTTCCAACATAACACATAAGAGGTAAAATAGCATTATAATAACGTTGAAACCGGTGGCGTGTTAGGAAAATCCCATAGGCCACTCCATTATGGATATGATGCGCATTTATGGAATATTAAAAATCACCTAAGACGATCCACCAACGGATTACACCAGCGTATAACTTAAACTCCGTGGGAAGTTTATTAATAGATTATTAGATCATAATGAACGTCAATTCGATTTTTGTAACACATATGATTCATTCTGTTTCTATTTATTTGACGGCAAAAAGTCCAAATGCAAAGATATGGGAAACTCGCTAGTATTTCACAGAAACGCTAAGATAATAGAAAACCATACTGGAATATCAGTTCCTTGCGTGTTTAGCCGTAAAGTAACACTGGATTTGAAAAACTTGAGTTTTATATAGTAAAATGAAAAAGATCATTCTCCCTTATCTTTCGCGTATTCCTCGTAGTATTCATTTCTCTCTCCCTCTCCATCTCTAATGTTAATTTTAACGTGGACTGGATACGCTGAAGATCGGCTTCAAGACCGCGGGAGTTCAAAGCTTTGTGAATTTGACCGTGCGAGAGACTAGAAAATTGAAAATGGTAAGTCTGCCCTTATTTCTCCTCTTTGCGTCATCTCACCGTCCAGCGACTCGAAAGGGATCGACTATAGTCTCGTAGTCATAGTGCTACGAGTAATTCTCCCCTTTGTGGAATAGCTAAGCGAAAGACCAAACGGACCTGAAGTACATATAGGAAAACGAGGAAAATTGTTTAATTACAAGGCGAATGCTTCGTCTATCGTTAAGCGGTGTGTGATTAACTGCTGTTGATGTTATTTAGTAGTTTAACAAAAGCAATTAGAAGCGGAAAGAGTATTTTCTAACGGTAGGAGTAAATGTTTGTTTTAAATCAACTCCTTCCTTCCTCCGTTAATGAAATTTCTGGGCGATCCCATTAAAGGATCCATAAAGTTTTTGGATTCCAAGTCCTGTCGATCACTTACTGGATATTAATTACGGGTATATTAAAAATAAAAAATTGTTAATGATTACGTTAATGGATTTGTAATTAAAACATAGTATCCAATAATACATATATATTTTTAGAGACACATCAGTGGCTTCTAATGAAAATATTGATAAAAGAATCAAAAACAACTCTCCTGCGTAATAAATAAATAAACCGACCAAGAAAGTAACCAGGATTTCGATCCTAAAACCTCGCTTGTTTCACGTGTCGATGGATCGAAGAGTTTCCTTGGGTTTTCCGTGTAAGCTGTGCCTACTAGAGCTCACGACTAAAGCGCTTTACTAGACCGGAAAAAGCTTCACAACCCTTCCTGCCCACGTTACTCTTTTATCCTCCCCTTATCCCCCTCTCTCTCTCTCCATGCATCAGAAACCCGCGACTATCCCCGAAGCGCCTGGCGTCAAAAGGTAACGGCATGAACGTGATTGATGGCGAACACGTCATTAAGGCTCATTTGGCAGGTAACTCTGGGGACGAGTGAAGAGAGCGGTCGGTCGTAGCTGCAGCAGTTAAATGCAGGGGATCGAGAGAGGAGAGGTAAAAAAAGGGGGGGAGGCGAGAAAGGTACGGGAGACGGGGAGGGGAGAGGGGTATGGGAGAAGGGGGGGGGGAAGAGGAGGAGGTGTTGGAGTGGGGCCTCGAAAGAGAAAGAGAGAGAGGGAAAAGGTCAGAGAACGAGCGAAACGCTTAATAGAATGGAACGAGTGCATTTTCACCTGCTCTTCCTTCCTTCCTTCCTGACACGAGAACCGGAGATTGATGGCGCGCGACGTGTTATTATAACGGAGCACGCGAAATTGAGCGCTCACTACTAGGGCAACGGGAGGTAGTGGATTTTAATTTGTGTGTGTGTGCGCAGGAGCGTTGAAAGTGTCGTTTTCGTGGATTGCGGATGAATTAATTAGGGCTCGAAATATTTAAAACTCTCCGGATGTTGTGTTCCGACAAAAAATACTCGGAAAAATATGTTAATACTTTTTTATGAGATATACCAACTTCTCGGGAGAAGGAATATACGTACGTGCGTAGTTTTATCTTGTCTATTTATCATAATATATACTCGAGATTTGAGTAGGTAAAAATTTTCCGTTATTTATTTTAGAAGCCAAGATAAAATATTTTAATCCATTTAGCGGCATCTGTTTCATTCGTCTCATCTATAGCCTATAGATATCTATATGATAATGTGTTTGTATGCATTCTTTTTAAAACTCAGCTACTAGAACACGTAGAATCAAGAGTAAGTTGCAATTTTAATCTGAATAAGGGGTTAAGTGGTGTAGTCAGTTTTTTATACCGATTTGATTAACATTTCTAATTTTTTTAAATATTTTCTTTTTTCATTTTCACCATTTGAACAACATAGGGATGAATGCAGCTTATTTTTCTTTGGAATTTTAAAATAGCTTAGAAACATGGTACGAACTAGAGACTTACAATTAGATGTCTCTACGAAGGAAAATTTTAGGATCTTGTACGTTTTTCAAATTGTCAAAAACAACTGTTTTAATTTACCTAGTAACCTATGATACTGGCTCGCTTTGTTTTTAGATTATGCCTTTTATAACGGGTGTAGCGTCTCCGGGCGCTGTCGCGCCCTTCGCCTCTCTGGAACGAAGCTATCCCTCACCATTGGCCGGTGATCGTGTGGGTAAATGTCGCCACAGGCAGATCAGTTATGGTTTGCTAGCTTTCGTTTTGCGTGAAATTTATTAAATATAAGCAATTAACAAATAAGTGATCCAGAAAAATTATATATTTAGTATAAGAATTCCATTTCATTTCACGAACTATTTTAAAAAATCGGTACAACGTACATTGTACAGACTTTCTCATATATTAATGCGTCGTTTAGTTATCTTTAGAAAATGAAAATCGTATTAGTCGGTTTTCAGAAAATCCAATTTTTGTTAAAGTTGCCCAAGAATAAACTAGCCTTATATTAATTCGTTGAGAAAAATGAAATACGTAGTATTATTGCAAACGTTTACTCAAGTAACTAGAAAATTTTACCAAAATCGTTCTAGCCGTTTTTGAGAAAATCGAGTTATTGTTAAAGTTGCCTAGAATAAACTATTCTTATAATCATTTTTTGAGACAAATACGGACAATATAGTATTATTGAAGACGTAAACTTAAGTAACTGTACGACATTTGATCAAAATCGTTAGAGCCGTTTTTGAGAAAATCAAATTGTCGTTAAAAATGCGTGGAAAAAACTTCCCTTAATTATTGAGCAATGCCAACCATTTCTTCATAGCTTCTGCTCAGTATGATAAAATGCCTAAGTACGAGATTTCATTCATTTTCGCTGTACCGTTTAGGCTCTAGATCCATTAACAGACAGACGGCATTGCGAAAACCGCTTTTTCGGACTCAGGTACACCTAAAACGTATATTTCCATCAAAATCTCTACGTCGAATTTTTTCGCTATTACAATACTTTCTCAATATACTTCGTATATGAGAAAGTTAAAAAACATCCACTAAGATAAAAGCTAGAATCCACTACCAACCCAACCCTGCCAAACACCAACCTAATCCAACCCAACACCAATGAATGAGTGCCCGATCGCAGTGCCGAAATGCCGATCATCCATTCCAGAATTTGATCCCGAGCGGGGCGTATAACCCACGAGATCCAAAGTTTATTTTTACTGAAGACACTTCCGCTAATTACATTATAAAATACACTGAACGCACCCAGTTGAGCGTTTGATTTAGTGAAGAGCAATTAAATAACTGGATTTATTTTGATTTTAATGTGTTTATTTCTGTACCAAATAATAACCTTTACAAATTAATAAGTACGAACCTAACCTGAAAATCTTCTGACCTAGGCAAAGAGACAAAACGCCACTCCAATTCACGACGCATGAGTTACGATCGGCGGCGACAGTGCTATAAGACTGCTTATAGAAAAGTACCACCTGCTGTTCTCCATAATACCTTTGTCCCTTGTCTTCCATATATCTCGCCAATGAATTAATGTTTCGCTTTATGTTATTCCCTTCATTCGTAATCAGCATTGAGATAAAGAGGAGCACTGGTGAGGTTGGCGTCTATATCATTTCTTCGGCAGTTAACGTATGCCTTATAAGATAGTAGACATTGCTAAATCAAGAACGGTTTGGTCTTTCCGAGGTTTTTGTTCGCTTAAGAATTTATAGGAAAGTACACTTTTCATCTCCTTATATAACATTAGTTATTCCCTTACTTCTGTAGACGTTTATAAAAATATGCATAGGACAAGGTACAGGATAAATACAGAAAAATTACTAGTATTCTTAATTTTATAGAAAACGCTTTTGGAAATCAAATACCGTATATGCCCGAATATAAGGCGACCCCGAATATAGGGCGACCTCCCCATTTTCCCACGGAGAAAACTAGAAAAAAATTATTTGACAAAAACTTGAATAATCAAAGTTCGAGAGTTTGAATATAAGGCGACACTCTCTTATCTGAGGGAAAATTTTGGAAAAAACCTCACCTTATATTCGGGCATATACGGTACTTCGTATGCCAACGAAAATATCTCTGCAGTAGTTTTCTCGTCTTCCTTAATATAGTATGCGGGCATTCTTGGTCGTATCTAAATTATTTTTTCGATGCGTCATGTATTTTCAGCATAACGTTATATCTTAATTTCAGCAAAAATTACTTTAAGCATCCAATGAGTGCTATATTTTGGCTAAAAACCCTGAAGGGTCGGATTTTTTGTTTTAGCCAAATATAGCACTCATTTGATGCTTAACACTAATTTTTGCTGAAATTTAGATATAATTTTATGCTGAAAATATACCACGCAGATTATTCTTAAGCGAACAAAAACTTGGGAAAGACCAAACCGTTCTTGAATTAGCAATGTCTACTATCTTTTAAGACATACGTTAACTGCCGAAGAAATGATATAGACGCCAACCTCACCAGTGCTCCTCTTTAGCTCAATACTGTTTACGAATGAGGGGAACAATATAACTTAAAGCGAAACATAAATTCATTGGCGAGATATATGGAAGACAAGGGACAAAGGTATTATGGAGAACAGCAGGTGGTACTTTTCACATTACACCATAAATAAATGAATATTTCATATTAACATTGTTAATAATAGAAGAACTTATGAATATGGGTGTGTGTGTGTGTAAACAGTTGATAATGTGAATATGAAGCGGATTTACAAAATGTGTATATTCTTGAAAAATTCTAAAATATGAAATAATTTCATGCTTCACGTTGAAAAAACATATTTAAATTTCAAAATTTATAAATTTTTCAAACAACATACCTTCTTCGTTTTCACTTGGAAAAAATACTCTAAAGTTATAAAAATATGTATAAAAACAAATAATGGAAATGGATCGCTTAAATAGATACCACGATGAAATTCCAGAAATCAACGGAATATTAATATTTACTCAGGGTGTTAATTTACCTTTCAATAGAATCCATCATTGCTACAAATGTTTGAATTCCCCCACCCACCTAACCTGTTATATGCCTGAATATTTAAAAAAAACAACGAATTTGATTGAAAATTTCGTCAAATTCAAATGAATAGGTATCTAAAATGAGGATATTATTTACTGTAATATTAAAAATGACAATCTATAATGTAAAGTAGCCATATTTATGGTTATTTTCACACGCAGAATACCGTTCTTATAAATAGACACGGTCATCTCTGGCATATTTGAAGTAAATCCTTAATTAAACCATAGAAATAACAACTCTTTTCATTATTATTGATGTAATGAGTTGTCTCCGACTTTAAATTACGAGACTTGATTTCTCGTGGGGAGAAATTAAATTATTTTCGCAGCATCAAATGAACTCTCTCTTTTGGGGATTTCAATTGTTCGTCCGTAGTCCACAGGTGGCGTAACACTGGCTTAGATAGACGCATACAAACAAATGACGTTCCACCGTATTAAAAGAAAAGTATTGGGAGAGAGAGAAAAAATAACAGGCATTATGATGATATTTCACTACACTTATTTTCAAGGATACAATTATTTGCTAAATTGCTTAAAATTCCCCAATTCTTCACTTATATTTGCGGTAAGCGAAGAATATTGTTTTATATGATCTCTAGTCAATTTTGCTTAGAGCATAGTTATTAAAGATGTTAATAGAAAATAATAACCTTTAAAATTACCACCTTATTATAACATGGAGGAATTGAAGAACTGTTAGAAGTGATTGAACGACTTACTGTTTTTATCGGTCAATATATTTTCCTCTCAGAGTCTAATAATTATTATACTTTTGATATTTTTTACCGGAAGAATAATATATTCGAGAACATAAAATAATGATACCGCCACATTTAATCTAATAAATGAAAGAGTATAACATGGAAACCCATTTAAATACCAGATTTTGTTTTTCTTACATTAAAAATAAATGGATATTAATGTTTCTTGCCAGGAGCTCACTGCGATTAATAAAATAAGCTAAAATTTAGGGTTAATGTGCAGATTTAAAAAGAGATTTAAGGAAAATTTATATCTTCTCTGACAAAAAAATGATCGCTTGACTTGTATATGCTGTTAATATAATGTCATTAACGCATGGAAAAACAACTTAAATTATTATAGGAAAAAGCGTTTCATATTTCATAGGCTTACACATTCTGATTAAAACCATATAACTAAGCCGTTTTGACAATACCTAAATTTCAGAAAATTTATCTCGGTAGAAAAACTTTCGCCGTAAATCAGAATGTTCTTTTTTTTAAAGTCAGCAGTGGTTTTTCAAATAATTATGGGCTTGACTAACTATTCATCACCTCGAGCGATGGACCAAACTTTTATAACCCTTATCTCTCTGTGCTTCCTACTTTGCCTTTTAAAAAACCTCACTCGGTTTCCGCAATGCCCTCTCCATTCTCGATCACTTCTATTTCCCTATTTCAATTTATTCAACCTGGTCTCAATCAAATCGAGTATACCACAGTTCCACGTCTTACAACATATTCCATCCCTCATTCCTCATATTCTTGACTGGACATCCGAGTTAGGCGCGTCCCTTTTTGGAACCTCCAAATGAAAAAATTAGTTACGCGCCCGCTCATGTTGTTTTCGTTTTAAGGCTGTGGGAGAGGAAGGGCGTTCGGACCTCTGGATTATCGTTATGGATGTTCTCCTCGCCACGTACGCGGAATCATGTGTCAGGATCAGGGTTGTTAAACGAAACCGAACCTAAAGAATAGTTTCGGTTCGGAACGAAACTATATATTTTCTCTTGCCATTTAGTTTCGGTTCGTAACGAAACTGTATGTTCCGTGATGGGTTTAGTTCCGTTCCGGAACGGAATTGTTTAGTCGGAATGAAATATTTCGTTCCGGGAGGGTTCCTTTTCTTGAATTGGTTCGGGTTCAAGTTGAGAGTTATTGGGAGATACCTGTTCAGTAGTTTCGTTCCAAGCAAACTGCACCATTATTCTGGTCGTGGAGCGGAGAAGAGAGCGAGGTACTCGCATAGAGTAGAGGTCCGCAAATCATACGTGGCGCCATAGGAGCTTAATTAAGCTTAATTTTATTCTTCTAACGTAAGCCGTTTTAAGACATTCAATATATTCTTGGTTTTTTAGATCCATCTCCAATGGCCAACCGAAATTTCGCTATTTTTAAAAATATCCTTTTTCCGGAAAAATTCGCACTAAATACAATCTAACCGATGAGCAAACTGACAAACACTAAACTGAGGAACCGGCTTCCTACGAGAAGCCAATCTGAGAAGCCGTCGCTTAACGGTACGGTTATTACTGAGCGGGAGATGCGTCGACTACGCGTCGACGCCGGTCGTCTGCGCGCGGTAGCAACCGTCGACGGCGGCATTGAATGTGTTAATGATATGGCGATTTTTCCGCGAACACCCATTTTCCGTCAGCGAGAAAAAAAACTCCGTACGAGGTCGGCGTTCACTACTCGCTGCGCACTCTACATCTTCCCGGTGGTGATATTAGGTACTAAGTATCCTCCTATCCCCGGCCTCCCCTGTCGCATTCCCCTCTCGCCCTCTCCTCTCGCCGTTAGACGCGAGTAAAAACCATTGAAAACTGGCTGGAACCAAAGCTGGATCGGTGTAGAAGAAGCCGGAACGGTTCAGTATTGTTCCATTGACATTTCTTTCCGAAGATTTCGTTCCGGTTCCACTTTCGTTCCACGACTTTGGTTCCTTTTTCGGTTTGGTTCCTGTGAACCGTTCCTTGAACCGAAACCTATCTGGAACCGTTCCTTTTCAATGGGTTCGGTTTCGTTTAACAACCCTGGTCAGGATACGAATTTCAACTTTTCAATTTATTAATCAGGCATACTGCTCGCATCGTCCCCTCTTTCCCCCCTCTTCGCACTCCGTCAGCGTGAGATCATCGCACGGGAGGTCGTTCGTTTGGCATCGACTCCACCGCCGGGAACTGATCGGAAATAATTTTTGCGTGGACTCGGCAGAGGAATCGTCGCGCATCCCGTTGATGTTCCATGGAGCCGATCAAGAAATCTTTCATCTTTCGGACAACTGGCTGAAATCGGGTGTTTTTTTAAGCAGCGAACTGATACGCAATCGGTACGGATGGGTATAATTTGAATTAAAATTTGTATTTTTTTTTCTCAAATGTTTCGGTGGATTTTGAAGCTAGTTAAAATGAGCTGGGTGGCGCAACAAACCACACATCGGAACTAATTGTCAAACGCAGTGATAAGAGGTTCCCGTAAAAATTATGAAATTGATCTGCTGACTTCTGTTTCATTTTATGATGTTTGGGAAATATGAAGCAATAATAGTTTTTTCTTCTTTAGTTCTCAACTATCAAATTATCCAATAGCCTTTTTAATGCATTTTAACTCAAATTTGAATTAAAGAAACGCGTTGTTCGCGGGAACACACACGTGCACATAAATAAATATAAAAAGTCACGCACAAACGACAAACAGGTAAATAGTTCCTTCCCATTATATTAAAACGCTTGTAAGCTTCTCTAAAGATGTTCCAATATATATTTTCCTAATTGAAATGTTGTATTTGAGTCGATCCGCTCTTTATTTAACATTTAACATAAACCAATCGTTCACGGGCATTCTCATCTCTTTCGAATAAAAATTCCTTATACTACGTATTACTCCGCCACTCCCAATTCCCCTGGCTTTGAATGAGTTAAAATTCGTATTGTTCACAAGATTTTGCCGGATGCTCTTCCTCTTTTGTTCCTAGTACTTACCGCTGTCCCCGCGTTAGATCCCCAGAAACGGAAACCTTTGCCATAACTACTTGAAAATTGTCGTGACACACGAATGCCATACAGCCATAATAATGTTGAAGGGGGAAAAGGACGAAGAGGGATTCTTGCAGAGAAAGGAAATTCCTCTTAAACGACCTAAATCTCTCAAATACCATAATCCTGGATAGAAGAAGCTCTACTTTATCTAGTAACGAGGTGCATTTAGCTAGGAATGAGATATGAAGGGAGACCAGACAGTATGAAATAAAATGGAGTAAAAGAAATTGGCAGCGGCTACCTAAACCCTTGTCTAAAGTAACAAAATTCCAGGCAAAATATCTCATTTTATTTGTAATTGAAACGTGTTATCATAGGAATAGTTAAGTAAACGTTACCATAAAGAGTACGTATAATTTACTATACATTTTTGTTACTGTGGTTTCAAAAACGATAAATTTTAAATGGAGGCCCAAAATAGGAAGTAAAAGTAAAATTTGTGTACATAAACTCCTAAGATTCACGTTCCAGCAAATATTATTTCTTTTTTATGCTTTTCAAAAATGTTGCCTACCTTTTTCAACGTGCTCCCTTTTACATGTAGGCGAGATTAAGGAATGGAGTTTTTCAATCACAGGAAGCACTCGAATGCGTTCTATATTTACTTAGTTTTGTAAAAAAATAAAATCTAATAGGAAATAGCAAAAATTCTTCATCCATGTAATATTAAGCTGGATATGTTTGTGTATGCGCTCAGCGGTACATATCAAAGAAAGCATAAAATTTTAGGTGAATTTTCTTGCTAAAATGTGTTTTTGAAATCCGTATCTCTTATCTTTGTAACGTAGAGCATTAAGCTACAATAATAGCAAAACATTTCCTTAATTTACTTTACGTTCAGAAAGATAAGGAAGTCGCCATTTCGTATTTTTGCATGTCAATAAATGTGATCGTTTTCTATATTGAAACAGGTGAGTCACGCTTCATAATGCAATACTATCCAAGAGCCTTACAAACTGTATTGAAATATGTATCACTATAACCAATTGCTCTTGCACATATATATGTAATTATTTTTTCGTCATATTTATTCAGTTTCGTCCGTCTAGTATTCTCACGTTCTACGACGAGACAATGACACGATATGAACACTTACACAATGTCTCACGTGAAATCTTTAATGAAACGAGCATTATCAATGCCACCTTGCCTTTTAGTAAAGATCTAGTAAGAGGAAGAGAAATATCTAATCTCACGCGAATTCTACCATTTTTATTTGCCATCAAAAATTTTTAAAGAAAAATAAAACTGACTGGCTTTCTGAAAGCCTAGCAACAACGAAATATCTTGCGAGTCTTAACCCTAGACTCGAATTACTTTTTTCGAATAAGGAAGCGCCACTTTTTACTACGCTGCCTCTATTCCACTTTTGAGAAATTAAAAAAAAATCCCTACGCAGAGTGAAATTGTCTATATTTTTACGAGCTGAATCCTCCGCGACAGTAAAAATTCCTTTCAAAATTAAATTCCTCGCGACTGCAAGAGTCGCACATCAAAAGTACCGAAACAAATTGCCTCTTATGCAGTATATGAAGCAAGCACGAGAGATAAAAATGCGCCCTCTGGTAGGTTCAAAGGCCCTCCATTTCTTGTCGTAGATACGCTCGCTTGCAGTCAAAGTTATCGGCAGTCGGAAGTAATAAGAAAAACTGCGAGAAAATAGCAGTCGAATTTACTATTAGGCATCCTGAAAAAAATGCTCTTGCGAGATTCAGTGCGACAACGTCAGAACGAGAGAACTTCATTCGCTTCCTTTTGACTTATGAAATATTTGATCAATTTCTTTATACTGGAAAAATAGTAAATTTAAACGAGTCAATGGGCGACGGGTCCGAGATTATGGCTTGATGATTCCATTTTTATCCCCGTCGATAATTTAAGCATGTTTTTTTAAATTTTGTCCGAACAGCCAAAAAAATTAACGCAACATATTCGTGAATCAGTTTCGAATATTTTTTTGTTTAAAAGGTTTTTCAGAGTTATTTTTTATGTAATCGGTTTCGACGAATGTTATATAAAAATATACGCAGTGGATGATAAACAACGGTAATTAGAACATCTCAAGTCACCTTCAGATAGTTAATACAGTAGAGCCTCGATAACCATCGCCATCGATAATCGTTGTTTCGATCAACCATCGTTTGTCGCCAAGTGGCACAAAATGAAAAATTCCGTCGCCATTTTTTAAACGAAGCAGACAAACGAATAAAATGACGATTACACCGGGACTGAGAGAGAAATATTGCTATCGCAGTTGGGGAGAAACCTTTTCTGCAAGGTGTGCCGCATTCGTGGCAGTGAACCTTTCGGTGGGTCCCATTGGAAGTTGCCAATGGATTATATTTCAATCGGAAGTTATCTAGTGATTCTTAGGAACCATATACGCGAAATGAAGTCAGAATGAGTTTTTTAGGGTTAACATTTTGATATGAAAAATCATGATGGAATTCAATCTTAGAAATGACTTTGAGAAAAAGTCAAAAAGAGCATTAAGAAGAACTTGTTGAGAAATATTTACTAAGAGATCGCAGTTTAACGTTAGATAGTTTAACAGATTTTGCCAAATAGGAAATAATACATAATAGTTAATTAAAATAAATGAACACATTTTTGAAAATTATAAAACAATGTCGGTGGGCCGCATAAAATTGCTTTGTTGGCCGCATCCGGTCCGCAGGCTGAGCACCCCTTATCTACCGAAACAATGCGCCGTGGCTGTTCTCAGAAAACATTTAGTGAAAAATTTCGTGTAGATATTATTTGAGTTTTGCTTTCAAATCTAACTAATTGTAAGAATCAAACAGCATAACATTCCTTCACGGATTGCCGCAGTACAACTGTCAACTCATTTGTCAGCAGTTAACAGCCCACCTCACATATTTTAAATATTTTTAGCGTTTAAGGGTGCGCGAACGATGCTGGCGAAGGAAAAAACATGTTTTAGCAGATGTTGAAGAAGTTTGAGGAAGAGGTATTTAGAAATAAAAAAAATCTGATGTGGCCAACACACGACTTTCTCCATATTTGGGGTATAGATATTTAAATTCTTTTTATGAATAGCATTATAAGGCAAAATTATTATTTCGTATCGTAAAAGAATACAGTCGTCCTTACTGCCGTAAATTATATTTTGAATGTTTCCAGAATTCACCCTAGTTGGTGGCGCTGTATACTGGAAATTTACGAATAAGCAAGATATCTCCGAAATGGATGGTTCTACGAAAATTTGTTTCAAACAAAACTTGGAAGAAATATTATTCTCTACAACTTTGGTCCTCACGAAGACCACCAATAACAACATTTTAAAGGAGATATTTGACGGAAACCGAAAAAACCGATTATTTATAAATAATTCCTAAACAATAACTGCTATGGAAAATTGTTTTAAATGAAAGTTGCAGGAAATTATATTCTCTATAACATTTGTATAGAATTGTATATACAATAATGATGTTTTAACGGAGAAATATCGCAAAAACCGAATCGGGTTTCGAATAAACCTCGACTTCCGTTTAACCGTTACTGTCCAAAAACTAATCAGTTCTTTGTACTTATGCTAAAGTATTATATATGAAATTTGGTATTAATATGAAAAGTACTTTCTGAGTTAAAGCGCCCACAATCACATACATCCATCTATCCACACACACACACCCAGACATCATTCCGAAAATAGTCTAAACGTGTTCTAGGGACCTCAAAACGTGTATTTCCGTTGAAATCTCGAAGTCGATTTTTTTCGTGATCACAATACTTTCCCCATACTTTGTATGGAGAAAGTAATAAACACTTAGGGGCTTTGCTTTGCTTTTAATGATTGGCCTACATCCCATAGTACGACACCACTTCGTCAAAGCTAAGTTTGTTAGAGGTATTCTTTTCGTGGTGACGAAAGTCGATAATCACGTTCACGGTCAACGATAACCATTATTTCTTCCACATAATGTTTAATTATCGAGAGGGTCAATCATGTCGACTTACAAGTATTCGAGAGGTTCCAAATAACGTAAGAAGAAAAACGAAGAACGTGAAACATATATAAAATTCAAAAAATAAATACGTTTTTACAATTAATTCTACAGATGATACATTGTTAAAATATCAGTTTGTGATAATAAACTATGCTATCAATTTCTTTCGAATGTCTTTCCTTTAGCAGAATAAAATAAAACGTACATCCATTATTTACGTGGAAATTTCAGTAAAATAAAGCTCATATCCATTATTTACGTGTCAATTTTGGGGAAACCCAAGAAGTATATACGGTTTCGATCGTAGGTATTACTTTGGTAAAAATGCCGCTGAGTCTCAACGAGAATGCCATTTCAGCCAGACTTTATAGTAACCGGAGTAGGATGCTTCAGATGCTGAATAGAGCGGGTTTTGCGGCCTTGGTGGTTTCGTATGCTGGTTTAGGAGGTTAATGGCGTGAGAGAGAAGGTTGCGGATGGAAGTTTTACAGAACGGGACGGAGCGAGTGCATTTGATTCATCCACAACGGAATAAGGGAAACAGGGTGGAAATGTGTATAAAGGGAACAAAAAAATGAGCTCGCGTGATTGATGAAAAATGATTGAAGGAATTAAGAGCCCGGGGGCATGCAATAAATGCTTCATTGGTTGCCAGGATAATACATTCGTGCTCATCCGACAGTAAATAATAGTGAAATTAAAAAAACAACGTAAGCTCGGATTAAAAAAAAGGCGAAAACCAGATAAGAATCTATATAATAACGTTTTAAATAGGCGGTTTATTTCTGTTGTTTATATTTTATAACTGTGTTGCAGTTTCCAGCCGAAAAAATGCCTCAATTTTATTGTTTTTTTAGGGGTAAAACGATTGGTTTAATATTACACACAATTTATCATCTGCCAAACCATTAAGTGACTGACGTCCTATTTCTGCATCAATCATTAGAATGATTAAGACTGGAATGAGAGTTATTAAGTCTTGTTTTTTAGGTTGGAAAAATAAGGTATTAAATCGTAAAGCGTGAGCATAGCCAACTATGTGGAATCCCAACTCTTTGGCGAGAAATGAAAGCACGTTTTTTAAAAGTTCCATCAAAACTTCATTAAAAGCCAAAATTCAGGCTTTCACTTTTTTTTACTCGAAGCAAATATAAATTTAGGGTTTTTCCAAAAATAAATTCGTCGTGATACTTCGAAAGAATTTATTTTATTTTCTAGCTATTTGAACGATATTCTTTTTCGACTTTTCCATTTTACAAAGACTCATTATAATCACATATACTCAGTAATCGCGTCATGATAAAGTGAATCCCAACAGTAATAACATAATAATATCAACTCAATTAATATAAACTTTGTTATCGTTTAAAGTTAAATTACAAGCACAATTTCTTCTACTCTATCAGATAAAACATTCTACCTTAAGGGAATCGGTGACAATTTTCTGATGTTTGGATGGATTTCCCAGCTTCAATTCAATTAAGTTTTCCCCTGTCAATTTTAATGATTTTATATTAACCGTTTTTTCTTAGCGTATTGGCTATTTTAATCATAATCAAAATCTAAACTTCACAACCTTAATTAATCGGAATGAATTGTAATCTGTTTCACTTCAGCACGGCCACCATCATGTGAGACTGATTGTAATAAAATATTTTGTCCGTATACTTCAATGTTGCAACTATGACTATCCAACTCTACAAGTCTGATGCAACAGTAACAAGAATAACGACATATTTAAATTTTATACACCTTCAATCGTCTTATATCGTTCAAGATGCCGTTATTAAAAATCCGGCAAAATCGTCCGTTTACTTCATATTCAGTTATATATCCCTTCAAAAGCAAGAGCATCTATCTATCTATCTAATAGGCATATGATTCTTGTTTTCTTGTCTACACACTTTTGCAGCCACTCTCTAGACCAGTGTTTCTTAAACTGTGTTCCGCGGAACCCTGGGGTTTCGCGAACAACTCGTAGGGGTTCCGCGAAGGTCTGGAAAAATTAATTCAACATTCTACATTAATTAACCATTTTAGGATGATAGTTATAAAAAAAGCATTTATACATATCGTCGGATTTTGTGCTGTCTTTTAGCAATAATAAATAAATTCAATAGTGGTGTCAAAACAGAATACCGGAACTAACAACCATTAAGTTCAAATTATTAACGAAGTGCCGTGCATGTACTACGGCGCAGTTTCTACATTGGCCTGACGGCTGCGTTGCAGTCAGATGTGCAGTGAGTAGCTTAATTTCAGCGATTGCGCGTGTGTCTTGATAATTTATCAAATTTATTATTTCTACCGATATGAGTAAAGTGAATTAGATTTCTTTTTTAAAAAAAGCCAGAAGTGAGTGAAAATACTACTGCTGAGGAACCAGTACCATCAACGAGTGATGTAAACGTGAACATTTCCATTTCTCAATAACGTGTCACACCTACGCCGGAACCGAAAAGGAAGAAAACGAAAAATCGCAAATATGGTCTTTCATACTTAGCGTTTGGATTCACATATATAAAGATGATTGCCCGCAATGCATTATTTGCTTGGAGGTTTTGACTAACAGTGCTACGGCTCCAGCAAAACTTAAAAGGCATTTGGAAACAAAACACCAGCAATATCAGAATATATCAATCGATTTTTTTTTAAAGAAAAGAGAGCGAGTTGAAAGCTCAGAAGATACTGATTCGAAATACAGGAATTGAAAATGAGTTAGCTCTTAAAGCGTCATTTTTGATATCACTTCGCATTGCAAAGCCAAAGAAAAATTTCACAATATGGGAAGACTTAATTATGCCTTGTATGCTGGATGCCAGCCATACAATTTTGCGAGATAAAGCTGCTAGAAAAATAAAAACAATACCTCTTTCTAACGATACCGTTTCGAATCGCATAACTATGATGAGCGAAGATACTCATCAACAACTTAAAAAAAATAAATAAAAAGATCAAAGACCTATGCTCTACAATTAGATGAGTCGACTGACATTGCTGATAAAGCTTTACTACTTATCCATATTAGATATGTGGACGGGGATGAAGAAGAAATTAAAGAAGAATTCATGAACTGCTTGGAACTGAAGAAACATACAACTGGCGCTGATATTTTTTCAGCACTGACAGATTATTTCTTAAGTGCTGATTTAAAAATGTCAGACTGCATTTCAATTTTTACTGATGGCACGGCAAATATGACTGGTAGGCATGCAGGATTAGTCGCCAAAATTCAACAAGTCGCGTCAAATATACAAGGCACACATTGCATGATACACCAATAAATGTTAGCAAGTAAAAGAATAAGTGCTGAGTTGAATCAAGTACTAACAACAGCTTTTAAAACAGTAAGTTTTATAAAGTCCAGCGCTCTTAATTTACGACTATTTGCAATCTTATGTGATGAAATGGGATCCACACATAGAACGTTATTACTGCTTGCTGAAGTTCGCTGGCTATCGATAGATTGGATATTAAAGAGACTGTGTGAACTTAGAGAAGAAATAATCATATTTCTACCAAGAAAAACCTGTGACCTTGTTCAGTGCTTCAAAGACATAGACTGGAACATGAAATTATGTTATCCTGCAGACATATCCCAACTTTTGAAAGAGCTAAACTTGTCTCTTCAGGGAACACAGAAAACCATGTTTGACAGTTACAGTAAAATGGAAGGTCAAAAGAAAAAAAATAAACTGTGGATCCAAAGAATTGAAAACAACTGTTTTGATATGCTGAGCGCCATAATGGAGCTCATGAATGAGGCAAAAGAGAAGAATGAAGATTATAATTTTACTCAACTTAAACTGATTATTGTCAATCACTTGAAAATGTTGTCACTTCAATTCGAAGAGTATTTTCCTTCAAACCAAGATCCGACAGAAGGTTTTTATGGATTTTGGTTCCATCCAATTTCAATAGCTCAACAAATACTCTACCTACGAATGAAGAGAATACGTTGACAGATCTTTTCTCTGACGCCACGTTGAAAAACTCGAAAAACAATTCATCACTTGATAAATTTTGGACAAAAGTCCACTGCGAATACGAGCTGTTAAGTGAAAAGGCATTGCGGGTCCTACTTCCTTTTTCTTCAACGTACTTGTGCGAAAGTGGATTCTCATCATTTACTGCAGCCATAACCAAATATCGAAATAAGTTGAATTTGACGCCGACACTAAGACTAGTATCTTTAACAAATCTTACTGAAGACATTGACAATATATGCAGTCACATGCAAGCTCATCCATCCATTAAGATTGATGCACTGATAGTATTATTATATTTTCTGATATTAAAATCAGATACAATGTTACTTCCTGATTTCTATGGTACCTAATTAAATTATTTCATTATGTTCTGCTTTACTGTGTATGTTGCCGCTTGTTGTCATGTTTTGTCTACCCTTCTCTTTTGAAGAAAAATTTCATGGGGGTTCCGCACAAAGAAAATATTATTGTTTGGTGTTCCGTGATTTCAAGAGGTTTATTGAACACTGCTCTAGACGCAATTTAAGATAATTTATAAGTAGGTACGAGTTTGAAATTTGGCAGGGATGCATTAATCACACACTAAAAGGCAATGGCGAAAAAATCCCGAAAAAAGACCCGGGTTTGACTCCAGAAAATAAATTCTTTTTCCCGTAAGATAACACGTAAAATGCGATATTTTGACGTGCAGGCTTTCACTCTTTTGTTAATTAAAATTAGAAAACATTGATCTACAATCTCCGTGCGTGGACTATTTAAAAGAAGAATGTACAAGGTTTCTTATTCTTATCGCCAATTTTCGCCTTCCGTTCGAAATTACCCATATTTAACGAATATGTGACAAATTTTGACCAAATATCGCGCTTTTATCGGTAAGTTTCCTGGACAAAGAATATCACTGTTGAGATTCGAGATTCCTATTATTGCCTCAGTACACATACGTCATACGACAGAAATACGACGCATTTACCTAGGTGTATCGAGCGAGAGGGAGAGAGAGAGAGGAATTGAGAGGCAGGGAGAGGGAGTGAGGAGGGAGAGGGAATCGGCAATATAATTTTCTTTCCCGTCATAATGACGGGCATTTACGCTAAGTACTTAAGTATTGTAGATATGAAATTTAAAAAAATAATATTCAATAAACCTTTCAAGCTTCTCTGTGTTTATTATTAAAAAATGCTGGCGTTTTCAATTTGAAATGCAGGCTTCTGTAGTATAAAAAAGAAAAGAACTAAATTCTAGCAATTTAATCAGTAGGTCTATGTGCACGTTTGTGCATACGCACATTCACATATAGTATAAATTCATATAATCTTCAAATCTCATTTTTTTCAAAGCCGGATTAATAAAAGTCGCATTGGATTACATAATTCGTCACACGGACTTAAAAATCTACATATTACTGAGAATTAAAAAAAAAAATCTTATCACGCCTGACCTACTTGAGAAGAAGGACGACGACGGACGGAGACGGCAACCCGAGCTCAAAGCGCGTCGTAATCCATGCATATTCATCGTTTTAACGCGATTGTTGTCGTTTAGCCTCCATCTCTCTCTCTCTCTCCCTCCCGTCTCCCGGTTACGACGTCATAGCCACACCGCAACTGTTCCGCGAACGGTACATTCTAAGGGAGGATCGCAGACGATGTGACAACTTTCCCTCGATCCTTATAACGAGGTGCGAAAATGCGCTTTTTTATATTCCCCTCGTCCTCGCACCAGCAGTTTCGCGATTCTCCGGACGCTGTCTAGGCGGCGCCACGGTAGCGAATCGGTCTACATCCGCTTTTTTGTGTGCAGAGGAAAATGGTTGGATGTGGGGTCAATTGCGAGGTTAGCACACTCTACTAATTCTCTCTCGATCTCCAATTCAAATCCCTTTTTTTTTACAGCGGCCACTAAACACAGAATTTCGATTTCGATCCTGAAATGATGAACACGATCGGCCAATCGGAACGCCTAAAAGATCGAAAGAGTGTGGGAGAATGTTTCTTTTTTTTTTGGTATGCCCGGTCAAAAACTACGCCCGAGGAAGGCGTGTAATGATGCAGTTTGTGATGATGCAGTTCGTGATGACGGTTGATGGGCGGATCACGGAGATTATTTGTTTTGGCGCAAATAATATCCGTCCGATTTTTTTGTTTCTCCCGTCATGCGGAAGGTTCTTACACCTCGTGTAGTGACGTCATTTGCTGACATATTTCCGTGATAAAATCGTGTAAATATATGTTCTCTAGACATTCTTGGTGCCACAATACCATAGAATTTAAGACGGTGCCCAATATTTCCGGATCGAGGGCTACATAGCCCAATTCCACAATCATTATGGGCCAAACGCAGTAGAAAATATAGTACAGGGAAAGTAAACGATAAACGGGAGTCAGCCTCACCTTATCTAGTACGTAAATATGAGGAAATACGAAGCGTATTATATTTATGATTTTCATTTGACTTAACAACCTGTCTTTTAACTGTAAAAGGTTAACTCATGGCGGGTTGGATGGAAACACTCAGAGGTTCGGATGTGGCCCACGGACCCTAGTGTTGGCCCTACTTCTTTAAGGGAAATATAATGATAAGAGTTTATATTTGACAATGAATCACAAATTTCAAATCAACCGAATGAAAACATTTATGAAGGAAATTGAGCATTATTCGTTTAGATAAAAAATCACGAATGTGTTAATTTCGGGAAACTAACCAGAACTTCGAATTTAATTTTCAATTTTTGGGAAACTCTCCTGAAAGTTTTGAAGTTTCGCGAATTATCTAAACGCTAAACGTTACTATCAACCTGGGTACTAAAGTCACCTGAGAAGCGTTATAGGAGTCTTGGACGACTATAAGCAATCTGAGCAATGAAGATCCAGAGCCAAATGCAATGTTACCTCGAATAAACAAAGGTGAAAGGCTTTTTACTACGTATACCTTCTGCTATTCGTACCTTGAAAAAAAAAAGATTCTCACAAGACAACTATTTAATATGTAACAGCGGTTATCTCAAACTACATGAAAATACATTAGTTGCATTTCTAGCAAAAATCCTATTTAATAATTATAATTTTATATTCTAGCATTTTCCAGAACTCCTAGATACCTGTATTCATGACGTTCATACGAAGGGGATGACAGGACCTATTCTATATTAAAACAGAGGGGTATTCCATAAAAATTAATTTCAGTATCACGGTTCTCAATCAACAGAAAAGACGAAAATATCAGTGGATACCGCGGGATATTTACATTCATTATCTTTTACATATTCATCGGAACAATAAATGGAAGTCGCTATTTCTTTTCCCGTTCAATTAAAATATGTTTTTTACGCAAAACAATATGGGACGGACTTTTAGAAAACACCGCAGCAAAATCTTTTTTTTTTTCATCGATGAATTTTTTTTACATTTTCGTCGCACGTGAGAGAGATGAACCGTTCCAACGCGTACGCAAAAATTAAAAAAAAAACTTCACACAGTCATTAAGTCCGTCCCGTTTCGGTAGTCATCAGTGAGGTATCGCCGCGTTAATATTCCGACTTGGTAGTGTGAGTGACTTTCTTTTTGCCAATATTCAGCATCGTATATTTTTTTCGCGGGCTCGTACACGGGGATAATCCGACGTCATTCCTCCTCCCTCACCCTCCGCACACCACCATCTCCCTCTCCTTCATAACGCGTCACACACCTGTCCCTCTCCATAACTCCCCGGATCTCATCCTCCCTCCCATCGTCGAAAAAAATAATGAAACATTTTCCTATCGCGTTTTCACCACATAAGTTACGCTCTCATTTCCTGCCGACTCGCGATTTCCATGGAGAGGGAGGGATTGTTGAGGCGGGAGGAAGGGGAGGGCGGGGGGAAAGGTGAGGGGAGGAGAGAAGGGGGAGGGGGGATTAGGGGTGGCGCATGAATATCATCACTGCCGCCGCCGCCGACCAAGGAAATTAAACGAAGGAAGGGTGTTTCTTTTATTTAAAAATTATAAAAAATGATACGAATGAACACACTGATCCCGCGAATTCGTTTGAAATTGAATATATATATATATAAATATACACACACACTATATGTATAGATGCGTGTGCGGATGAGGGGATTTGCGCGCGCTCTTTTCCGCATTTCATCTGCTAAGTGTTTTTGATCTCGCGGATTATACACTGAGTATTAATTACGTCAACCTTTAAGCGACTGTCTTTGCATATTTTATTATTCGCATTGTGTATGCGTGTTTATTTAATAATTCAATTCCAATCATGCGAGTCTTTTTTTTGGAATCTTGATTAAAGCTAACCCCCTTTGATCCCAATTCGATTCCACGTGCAAGCTCCCGAAACAAGGTCGATCCATCCCCCATCGCATCCGAACAAATATTTCAAATCGTCCGAATACGAATAAAAAATTGGCGCGTCATTTTTGAAAAATTCAATCGCAGCTTATTCCTCAATAATATTCGTGAGCTGTGTGTGGGTACGTGTGGAATGTTAACGGGAGCACTACTGTTTTGTGGCACCGACGGATGACACCGTTAAACACCAATGGCAGATCGATACCGCGGTGTAAACGGAGCCGTCTGAAATTCAACTCCTTCGGCCTGCATAAATCACAGGCTAGTAGGTCGGAAGCGCGGCGAAGTCTCATCGAAGCGTAGTTTCGTGGTAGAAACACAGGCGGATGACGTATCATTATTTCGAGTGTGAGGTTTCTTATTTAAGATTCCGTATGCGCAATAAAAAAGGCTAGCGACTGTCGACATTTTTTTGTTAATTTTTGGACGAGAAACCGCAGAGATTATTTGTATCGATGCTAAGTTAAAAAGGGGGAATAAATTTGGATGAAAATTGGTGAGTGAGCTTATAAATATTTTTCAGGGGTAAGGCCTCAATGTTGATGCGTGAGAAGGGTTTAGAAATAAGATACGGGCATTTATATCTTAAAAGCTCGCACTCGATTTTAGGGGAATGCATTCAAAAAAGAGATATACGAAAAAGTATTCGATTGTTGGTTATTAAGTGAACAATAAACTGTTGAAAATGCTCAAAAATAAATTCCGAACAGTAAATTGCGTTAATTTATTTTTATACTGAAACATTTCGTTTTTTTTATAATGGCAGATATGAAGATAAATTCATTCTGAATACGACATCTCTCCATATTATAAAATATTATTACCAAATAATTTCGATCTCAACATGTATGGGAATGGTGTTTATACGCAATTTACTCCGTATCTCCTAATACGAACGAAAAAATGGCGGAATTTTCCCTCATATCCTTCGTATTTCTCGGCTGAAAAGTGAGGGCGGGCTGACAAATCGAAGAGGAACCCTTTCAGACAAGTAACGAACTAGTTCACATTTGCGGCACTCAAACAGTTGAAAATCAAATTACATACAAGGCCGCGTATGTTCGGATCTATCCGGTGGAATTTTCAACACTTAAGATTCGATTCCGAAATTAACAACACACATTGCGTAGTCCTCAGGCTCAATATCAATACAAGATTGAATCTAGGTGGACCTTTTGAGATATTAACAACGTCCAACTGTTTCTGCATGGCGAAGAGCCTCGGTCGCTATTAATCGCGAGCGTCCCATATTCCCTCGAATGGATAACGCCACAGTATATTACATGGTATTAACAACAGATTTACTCTGTCCTAACTATAGATATATCGATATCTTAATACATATATTCAGAAGTGCACATCTTACAACGAAGAGGAGCAGCTGCCTACTCTGATTTAAGTTTGTAAAGCGGAAATATTGATGAAGTAACTGGTAATGTTATCACCGTTAGAATTCGTTGCTTATGTAACTCTATTATATAACACGAATAACTGAAATATTGACAAATTTTATATGAGTGATAGTTATCGTATAGGATATTTTAAATTATTATTAAATTCGTAAGAGTAGTATATTATATTAATAGGTCCTAGGAGAAATATTTACGGAAATGTTTATACAACATATTATGTGTTAAAATTTTTAATTTTAGCTAGCAACTGCAAATGAAAATAAAGAGAAACTCAACGGCAAAGAATATACTAATTTATTTCAGTGTATCAGATGAATTTGATACTTAGAAAAGCATTAGTATCAATTTTGTACTACCAGTATCAAGTGGTCAAGTTATATGTGCTTTTCAGAGTACCTACTTCATTCAATGAATGACTTGTTTATGTTGTTAAATTCTAAATAAAATTGGAGCATTATGCAGGCATAATTTAATCGTCTAAGAAAAAAATTACGAAAAATTATTTTATGGATATTATTTGTTGATTTAATATCCTAATTAACTGATTAAACATCCTGCTGTTTTGCTTCGTAAATTAGCTCAGAATTTAAAAATTTTAGAAAGGCAAACAAAAGTTTGTAAGATAAAAGCTCATTATATCAGGAAGAATTAATTCATGACGTGAAATATTTCATTAACCTCCTCTTCCTTTCCTTTCCTCCCCCTCTCCCCTCTCTCTCTCGTTTAATTAATATTTTTAAATTTTTTGATTTAATGGGGAGTTTTAAATTATATCAACGGTTAACACATAGTTCAGCTAATATTTCTTACTAGCATAAGTGCCCGTTGAATTTCAACGGGTTTAATGAATCTAAATTTTCGTCAATGCAACATGTAAAAATTGCAAGAAAAAAATTTTGCACTGTTTTAACAATCGAATATTTCTATATTATAAGTCTGTTTTAATTAATTAACTAAAATCTCACTGAAATTCCTTGTGAATAAAATAGTACCTTTCTTTCTACTAAAATAACCATTGTTATTAGTTTTAAATTGATTATTAGGATTTCAATTTAATTAAATAAGCAGAATTCCGGTTCCAAAAAATAGGTTCAATCTTCAATTGCCTCTGATAATACTTTAAATAGATTTTGGAATATAATGTACCTCAGTATCGTTTATCGTCTGCTCAGCACTCTTCCCTCCTCATTATCCGAAACAACCACTTTCACCAGTTTTAAATGGATTTCAAACTTAGAAGAGAACTTGATTCAATGCAGTTAAAATAACCACAACTTCTTATTCCAAAGAAAATCCTTTTATAATATGCAAGTTAACCTAGAATTCATTCATTCTGAAAAGTGAATAAAAGTACCTACCATGTACATATATTTCTTTCAACTAAAATAGCCACTCTTAACAGATTTTAATGGATTAATGCATTAGCATTTCAATTTCATGGAATAAGCAGAATTCCGGTAAAAAAAATTTGTTCAATCTTCAATTGCCTCTGATAATACTTTAAATAGATTTTGGAATAAAATGTACCTTAATATCGTTTAGCGTCCGCTCACCACTCTGGACTTCTCAGTTTCCGAAACAACAACTTTCAATAGTTTTAAATTGATTTTTGCTTTTAAATATACTTGAATCAATTCAGTACAACTTCCACTTTATGTACTGTAAATTCCAAAGTAACTCCTTTTATAATAGGCAATACTAGCCTAAAATTAATTAATTCTGTAAAGTGAATAAATAGAGTTCTTTCTTTAATTTATAATAGCCACTCTTATTAGATTTAAATGGATTATATTAAATAAGCACCAAAATTACTTTTGTAAAAACAAATCAATTCATTAAAAGATCCACTGTTGTTTCTTCGAAAATTGCCTGTTAACAGTTTTAAATGTCCTTTTAATTTTAATTGAATTTTAATTTATATTCGTTTCCAAACTTCGGCCATTGTTACGAAATTAATTCGAGGAATAAAAATATAAATTCGTAAGCACGTATGGTTTACAAAGAATTTAATTTAAGAATGCTTTTTATTTGCATTTTTTTTAAAATGACACTGTTGATACGTAAATTTTTTTATATTTACGTTAATATACTTATTTTCCACAAAACACGCCTATCTCTCCCCTTCCTTCCTCTCTCTCTCTCTCTCTCTCTCGTATTGAAGCACTCAAGGCAGGCTTATTCCCAGAAGGTTGTATATACAATAATAGTAATTTGAGGTGTAACAATGATAATGGTAGACAAAACAACATCATGTTAAAATGGCGAGATTTCCACAAAATATGCAAATTAAACGTTTAACATGGAATATTTCGAACTGTAGGCGAAAAAAGACGAACGGAATAAGAAACTTTATAACTTTTTCTTCAAAATGGTTCAAATCCGAAGGTCGTCTGTTAATTTCTTCTAATTTTAATTTCCAAATGAATAAAAGCCTGCACGTCGAAGAATCGCGTTTTACATGTTAAGCAATGGGAAATGGAAATGCCTCTCTTGGAGACGAACCAAGGAATTTTTTCGCGATTTAAATTTGTCATTCTCTGAATAAGTGTTAATCAAGCATCCCAACCAAATTTCGAGTTTCTATCATTATTATTTCTCGAGTTATTAGCGTTTGCATAGCGTGACAAACCAACCAACCAACGGCTATTATTATATTAAATAGTATAGCATATTAAATTAAAGCCACCAAGTTAGGAATACATTACCTAAACCGTAGGTGCGATATTTTTACTGAAGCTTTCACTAATACCACTTTTACGGAATCAATAAATTTAAACAAATTAAATTAACTAATAATAATTCATTATAAAAACTAAATACGATTCAATTATGTCAAAACAATATCACCGAGAATCACATTTATAGCTATAAAGGAAACTCGATGTGCGTTACTATAGTATCAGTAGTAGCAGTAATTGCTCCAAATTCCCCGATGATTTAAAAAAGACAGAGATACGTCATATTTTATATGAAAATATTAACAATTTTCGTTTCAACATAGCTTTAGTAGCGGCAATGACACAAGTTTTTTTTATAATGCATAAAGAGGAGTCACCAAACTACAGCTACTTATAAAAAGCGAGTGTTTTTAAAAAAAATATCGTAAATATTTGACGTCACGTTACGTAAATTCAGTTCTTTTTTAAAACCAGTTTATTATTGTACGTGATAAATTGCTGATTGGGACTTCAACGACGCCTTTCCTTGGCACTCATTTAAAAGAGCATGACGTTATTGGCAGAAAATTGAAAAAAAAACAAATTCGAGCATTTAATCGACCGAAATGACAAGCAATTTAGCCCCTTAATCCCCCTCTACCTTTAACCATGGTCTCTTAACTATCATGCTACTCCGTTTGGAGGAGCTACTCGCTCCCATTCTGCCTCCATTGCTTCAATGTGACTTTTTTTAATCCATGATTATTTCTGTTTGCTTCGGTCAGATTGCACCAGTTCTTTCAATCAAGAAGTGTCTCTTAGCAATTACAGACTTTCTTATAACTGGAAAGAAGATTTTTCTAATTCCAAGAAATACACCATAATACTCTTACGACAAGAAAATAGAAGCATTTTTTAGTCTTTTCATTTTATCCTCCCGGTACCAAGGTTTTACGACGGACATCTTCCTTTAAAATTTAAAATAATATTTCGTCGCTTAAAAACTTCCGACTAATGATTTTCCTAAAAAGCAAACTACCCACAGTAAACTGTTTATTTGAATGTATTACATTAATCTCACGCTTAAGTAAATTTTTAAACATAGCATATTGAGGTTCGTGTTGTTCACAAAAGCAAATAAAAATTACACCTAAAAAATTCAAATATATATGCGACCATGAGAATTTTATTTATAATTAACCACTGTTAAGCATTCGTTCAACGGTGTACAGTGCGTTTTCAACAGAAAGACCACTTCAAAGAAATTTCGAACAAACTCATTTTTTTCTATCCAAACTTAATGAGCTAAACAATATCCTTCATTTATATATTTACTTGACCTTCCTGAAGATAAAATGGGCAGATGGGATGAAAAAAAGGCAGTATTAAGAAGGAGAAAAACGATATTTTATACGGGAGAAAGGGATTTGAACTGGAACGAGCATTGTTTGAGAGAGAATATATGCTAGAAGGATAATGGAGGGCAAAAGATAAAGCGGAAGGAAGAGGTTTCAGCTGATAGAGAACTTGAAACGGTAAGAGAGCTACTAAGACAAGATTTCGGCAAGCAGGTATTTGGATAACCAAGTTTAAACAATAGGGTTCACCACTAAAAGGGAGTCATTTGTGCTGAAAAGATTGGAATCCTTACTTTAAATGTCCTTAATGAGAAACATGCTTTCATGTGTTGTGTTTTAGGGTTTTAAGGTAACTTTTTTTGAAAACAATTACTCACAGGTGTATTCATTCCATGCTTTCAATCGGAAATGAGACATCTTTCTTATCTCAGCAATGACCATCGAATTTCAAGATCAGAGGGGACAGAAAATGTCATTACGTATGGAATTTTGTAGCTGAGCCGGTGACTAACATAAAAAATCGGTACAACATACATTGTACAAATTTTCTCATATATGGGTATTAATGCGTCGTTTAGTTATCTTTAGAAAATGAAAATCGTATGAGCCTGTTTTTAGAAAATCGTATTTTTGTTAAAGTTGCCCAAGAATAAACTAGCCTTATATTCATTCATTGAGAAAAATGAAATATGTAATATTATTGCAGACGTACTCTCAAGTAACTGTAAGAAATTTGATCAATATTTTATCAAAAACGTTCTAGCCGTTTTTGAGAAAATCGAATTGTTGTTAAAGTTGCCTACAATAAACTAGCCTTATATTCATTTTTTGAAAAATATGAACTATACAGTATTATTTAAGACATAAACTCAATAGACTGAATGAAATTTGATCAAAATCGTTATAGCCGTTTTTGGGAAAATCGGATTGTCATTAAAAATGCGCAGGATAAACTACTCTTAATTATTGATCAATGTCAACCATTTCTACGTATACTCTGCTCAATGTGATAAAATGCCGAAATACGAGATTTCATTCATTTTCGCTCTACCGCCTAGACTCCAGCACCAGTAACAGACAGACGGACAGACAGACGGCATTGCGAAAACAACATTTTCGGATTCAGCGACACCTAAAACGTATATTTCCGTAAAAATCTCGAGGTCGAATTTTTTCGTGAAAACAATACTTTCTCGATACTTCGTATGAGAAAGTAAAAAGAAAAGGATAGTGATTTCGACGCAGGTGAGCGATTTAGTATCACCATACGAAATCGATATTTTTACTTTCGCATGTACGTAGTATACTAAAGAAAAAGTATTGCAATCGCGAAAAAATTCTATCTCGAAATTTTGATGGAAATATGTTTTAGGTTTACGTGAGTTCGAAAATTGGTTTTTTCCATGTCCTGTCTGTCTGTCTATCTGTTCGCGGCTCTAGAGCTTAAACGATAGAGCGAAAATCAATGAAATCTCGTACTTAGGCATTTTCTCATACAGAATATAAACTCTGAAGAAATGGTTGACATTGCACAATAATTAAGGGCAATTTATTCTAGGCAAATTTAACGACAATTTGATTTCTCAAAAACGGCTCCAACGATTTTGATAAAATTTCGTATAGTTATTTAAGTTGATGTTTATAATGATCCTACATAGGTAGTTCGTATTTCTCAAAAAAAGAATATATAACTAGTTTATTCTTGGGCAACTTTAACAACAATTGGATTTTCTAAAAAACGCCTAATACGATTTTCGTCAAATTTCGTAGTTATTTAAGTTGATGTTTATAATGATTGCACATAGTTAACATTTTTCGAAAGATAGCTAAACGACGCATTAGTATATGAGAAAGTTTGTACAATGTATATTGCACCGATTTTAGACGCGTTTCGCTTCCAGCGTGAGCGCCTATTGTTTTATTTGAAGTTCACTCAGCTGAGAAAATCGCCGGCCGGGCGATTTGAGTATAGCATTCTTCCTCGAACCAGGAAGACGAAAAATACTGTTTCAAAGGACAGATATCGTCAAACTGCCTACTATAGTCGTTCCACCAGCTAAAGACTCTTGGCCTTGTTAGCAGCAGCCAATAGGAGACGGTTTGTTTGGGAAGGTAGTGGGGAGGAACCCAGTCTCACTCCTGCTCTCGAAGAGATCACATCGGGATGCGTTGCCATTAGAAATTGCGTAGTATATCAGCTGAAGGAGAAAATCCGCAAGAGCTGGCAACGCGCACCGGTATCTGCTATCCCGCACGAAAGTTGAGAGGGGCGATGGAAGGGGAAACGTTCGTGATTGGCTACTTGCTCTAAGTAGGCCAAGAGACTTTAGCTGGTGAACCGACTATAGTTCCGATGCCACTTGTAGATGCCGTATTTGACCTAGAAGTACACAACCCAGAAGCATGACGTCACGTGAAGCCGAGGCAAGAATGCCGCAAGTCAAAGGCTCAGGGGAGGGGAGACCTCAGAGGTAAACTGACACTTCAGAAATCTTATCTCTCTTGTATTAAGGCTCTCGTCTGCTTTCGTTCCCCGTCTTATTTATTGTTAGTCGTGAGCGTCGTGAGAGACCTCTATACGCTGAGGTCGCCTCAGCTACGGGAGCGAGTAGGCACCGTGCTGCCAAAAATTAAATACAGTACTCCCACGGTTTACGCGACTTCAGTTTACTTTAGGATAATGGTCGGAGTTTGCGCGAAGCTTTTGGCCAGTCCACATCCTTCAAAACATTAGTGATCCCTTACAATATGGTATGAAAAAGATCAAAATTAGTGCAGATGATAATACTGAATTAAAAGGGAGGAAAGTGATTACTTCAGAAGTTAAATTAGATGTAATTCAAATATCGGAAAATTGGTTTCTGCTTACGCGGTTTCGGTTTACACGGCAGTTTTCAGGAACGCATTAATCGCGTAAACCGCGGGATTGGTGCATTGCATTTGCATTTTTTGTTTGTAACATCTTTGTATACTACTAATAAGTTTTCTCGACGTGTTTCTTTCCTATCTAAAGCAAACGCTTGCCATTCTTTTATATACCGGGCAGTCACGAAGTTGCAAATACACGAAGTTTGGAACTGCCTCAAAAGAAGAATGTGTGCTTACTTATTATGTGAACCGATGGTCCCTAGCGTGAGGGAACACCCTATAATCCCGGAGTGCGAGTCCTTAGCGTGGAGTAAAATCTTCTAAACCGGAATGATTGTATTCCCTGTTTGTTTTTTATAGTTGCTAGGTGGCATTCAATTTTCATTAGACTGTTATCCATATTTCCTTTGATCATAGTACATAAGGCAGTTTTTTTCACGAAAGACTTGTCGATTGAAAAGTATAGGAGACATATTGTATGTGCAAGATCTTATGAATACGTAAATTTTCTGGTCCTAATTGCAGTAGAAGCTGTATCATAAAATAAAATAAAAGCCATTCATCTGATAATTAGTAACATTTTCCATGCTACTGGAGTGTAGTAAACGTACCTTATATTTCATTATTAACCCCAAACAGCAAGTCACCCTTCAAATCGTCAGCTATCTTCTGCTTCTAATGAAATGAACGTATAACAACCTGAAAAAAATAGCCTGTTCAATTCAACAAACACATTGAAAGTGTGGATAATTTTCCATCGTCAATCCATGTTACGAAAAAAAATTGATATTTTTCTTTTATTCTACAAATGTAATACCTTGTTATATGCAAACAGTACACACATTTATTAGTAAATTCTAGCGTGTTCGTACACGTGTGTATGTGTAGGCGTATATGCTTTAACGCGCTTGCGTTATTGCCTTAATTTTAACTTTTATTTTGTATCCACGGTAACTTCGTTTCCCGCAGAACCGCTGATGAGTCCGTCTCAATACGAATAATTCATACGTTAAAAACCATTGCCAATGAGAGAACAGAATGATCATTTCTCCATTAGATGAAACGTGGGGTCGATCGGAAGGTCATTTCGAAGGAAGAAGAAAAGGCCTGGTATAGTTCGCTCGGTTGACCCCATAATGGATTTGCTACGCCATCTGCTACGCAATATCTACGCTATTTCGAACGATATCAAAAAAGAGAAACGGAAAAAAATTACGAGAGCAATTTGAACTTTGGGATCAAATAATAGGAGTCTTGTGCGAATGGTTTTTTTGTCTCCGTGCAATGAAGGGGGAGGTGTTAGAGGAAATAATTATAAATTAAATCAAGTCAAGCGGAATGCCGGTTTCTGTCTGTGATTCGTGGAAAGTCAGAGATTTTGGAAGTTATCCAAAGAGTGAATACGGCTCAAATACCTTGCTTGTGACTTATAGATCAATTCACCGATTAAATCCTTTAAAGAAAGAGCCAATAGTAGAACTATGGAGTGGAAATGTTACTTATTCAAGACCAGTATTTCAAGCTTCGCGTACTAGATTTTTTCAAATATCGCGATTCCTACGGTTTGTTGATAGAAGAAGCGATGCGAAAAGGAAAGGGAAGACAAGATTGATCATATTCGTGAAGTTTTTGAAATATTCGTGAAAAATTGTAAAAGGGCATATTCACCTTCTCCGCGTGTGACAGTAGATGAACAATTAATTTTATTCCGTGGACGTTGTGGCTTTAGATAATACAGTAAAACCCCGCTATACGTTGTTTCGAAATATACGTCGCCAATCATTTAAGGAACATGTTTCCGTTATAAGTTCCGTCGCTTCGCATATACGTCGTTTGTGAAATACTAAAAGCAAAATTTCAGAAATTACAATTGCGGTGCATAAATTATAACTATAACGATAAAAACCCTCTATTCGGCTTTTAATTTCGAAACGAAAACTTTAATTAAACCAAAAAGGTTTTTAAAAATACCTAAAAATCTCCGCCGATCTTTGCCATTGGGTTTTCTCTGGAGGAACGTGGGTAATTTTTGGGGACCAATGCTTCAAACGGCGATAAACTGGAACCGATGTGTTTGCGGTGAGAATATGCGGTATTGGGATATAGATGGCGCGGCAGCCCTTCCTCCATTCACCGTTGGTATAAAACCTCAAAGCGAGCCTCGTCAGGAACGAACGAAAGAACCGTCACTTTGAAAAAGTAGCATTCATGCCAAAGCAAAAGTGGTCGAAGCAAGAGGATGAAAGAGGGTAAAGAGGATGAATTTGGAGGAATATGGCGAAAAGGAAAAGGTGTTGGACGAATGGAAATTCGAAGATATTTTCGATTTTTCCTCATTTTTCACTTATATTTTTTGTCGCCCAATTTTCTTTTGCTCTCCTTTTCTAAAATTTTAAAAATCATTTTCGGTTAGTTTGTGAGAATGCAACGAGGAAGGCATTGGAAATTGAAGATGCGAACATCGAAGAAAAGGTCGCGAATAGTGAGAGTAAAATAAGAGGAATCGAAACGTAGTGATGCGCCGAGTGTAGAAACTAATGTGTAAGGAAATTGCGACAGAAAAAGAAGCAAGCGAGAAATTGCCAAGGAACTGATGGTGACATGCGACTCTAAGAATGTTTAGAGAGATAAGTCGAACCACTGACGAAGAAAGAAAAACATTCACTTAATGGAGACTCCATTCCCCTCAAACCTTAAGACATATTATCCATCACAAGATACCATGCGTTCGTACGCGGACTTTCCGACTCGTTCTTCCACTGTGTCTCCTTCCACAGCTATTATCACATTCGCTCTTACCGACTACTGCCACATTACATTTCCGAACCAGGCTAGTCAACGAGATTTTCTAAGAAATAATTCCGTAAGATAAGTATCTGAAGCATTGCCAATGCCACCCCTTCCATACTAATTCTTATTTGGTATCTGTCGGCAGGGGTGTCCCGAGGTATTTTGGCGCCCCAGGCGAGAAACGGTTCAGCGCCCCCCCCCCCCCTCTGTTAATTTTTGTTAAGATATTTTTAAAAAGAGGTCGTTAATTTATTCATTGCCTCGTAAAATTATTGATAATGAAAAATAAAAGTAATGTTATATAGATTCCCGCCTGCCCCGCGATATAAATTGGTATCCATTATTCATCCACTTGCATGTGATGCAGAGACAGATGGTAGGGTTAGCACCCCCAACACTTGGACGCCCCGGGCAGCCGCCCTGCTCACCGGTACCTCGGGCCGTCCCTGCCTAAGCTAAACCATACGCTGACTGACTCATTCGAATTTAATACCTCATAAGAGTCCAAAGGAATTTGATAAAAAAAACGCAAAAAACTTGTCCCTTGACTCAAATTCATACTCATCTCGTTGCATATAAATCGATTACACAAATACGTGAGCTCTTCCTGATTCGAAATTTTTATTTGCTTTCGAGTAAGATAATTTATCGACTCATCGTAGCACACATACGTTTAAGAAATTTGATGACCGGAGTCACTAGAAGGAGGGACCCTTAACAGTCTTATTATTGGGGGGATTACAATTGAGAACGAGAAAAAAAGAGAAGAGAGACAGACGGAAGATGGAGAGAGAGATGCAGGTCGTCGGGGTGAAACGAAGCCGAGCGAAAACAAGAAAATTAACTAAATATCAAATTATACAAGAATTACAAATGTAAATAGTGATACATTGTTTCTGAGTATTCGTGTTTGAGTATTGTTTAGAGAACTGTCCTTATAATAATGTCCTTCCAGGCGCCCTCTTGGCGCCCCCAGTGCCTCGGCGCCCTAGGCCCTGTCTGTCGGTGTACTTATATGGATTAGAAACGTACAGTTGTGTCTAACATTTTGTGTGTCCTTTCATCCCGGTATACGTTTTCGTTGATATCTCACGAGATATTGGATATACTTTGAATTGCGAAATCTGCTTGAAAAGTACTCTAAAATGTCTATCAGTGTACGTGTAAGTAAAGAAACAATTTTTCTGCTCCATCACACTATAGACAATTATTTTCGGTGATTTCTGAATTTATTATTACAATTGGTTAATCGTCGTTACGATTAAATGTACATTAAATCCTAGTAGCAATGAGTGGTAAACACATAGTCGTAACATAGTATGTTTATGTTTAAATGACATATTAAAAATCATTAATGTATTAATTTCTGCTCTTTTTAATATTAGTATAAGTTAGAATTGAAATTTGAATTGGAATTTTGTATCCAATTCCATAAAGTTGTATTAAAAATGGAAATAAAAATGTAACTTGCATGTTCTTAAAAATCATATTTTTATTCCTAAACAGCTTAAGATAAAAATATTAAAGAAAATTTTACAAATTCTAATGGGATATATTTTGTGCCCCTATCGGTAAAAATTGAAGAAAAAATGTTCGGTAATACGAGGGTTAATGTTTCAAAAGCGCATTGAGCCGACTCCGAGAGTATTTATTTTCTCCATTGTGGCGACTCCGGAAACAACGCGGATCAATATCAAGTTTGGATTAGTTGCAATTAAAATGTGAAATAACTGCTATCCTCTTCAACATTCTCTATTTATACTTTCATTAAACATCGGTTCTCATTTTCTGCAGCTGGAATGTTTTTTAAAATTTCTCGAAGCCCAGTTTTTCCGAAAAAAATATTCCATTTCTTGAGAAAAGAAATAATAGGATCCCCTGTTAACACAAAGAACGAAGTATGTATTACCTATGCTTTTGACATTTCTTTAGGTCACGTCGACTTCCGCCATATCCCCATTTCTTTAGCAAAGGGATCGTTTTCTCGTTTCGTGATCGACAAGGCGTATTCATCAGCCTTCAATCAAACCCCATTCATTCTATTCTTCGTTTGAGCCTTTTTTTCGAGATCTACTTCTTCGAATCGGGTCCGTTTGCCCCATTACGTCATATTCCGAGGCCGTTGACAAAAAAAGACTCGTTTAATAACCACCTCAGTCAACATAAGCATATCAAGACCCATCGATTGATAAATCGAGTCACTCTCTCAATCACAGAGTCATCTTTTCACGCCTCGTAACTGATTAAAAAATTAAATGCATTCTTATTCTCTCTCTTTCTCCAATCGATCGCTCTCTCCCGTTCCAGTTCCATCAAGTCGCCTTCTCTTGCCACTCTTTCGCGATTTTTTTTAAACCATTCGTTCATTCTCGGCTTTTTACACGTTGAAAATATATTTTTTGTAGGAGTTAACTGGTAGGATAAATTACACCGATAGCGTCCCGGATGCAGTTGCCATATGCTCGTAAAATTGCAGCGGTCGTTCTTTTTATTATTATAGTTTATGAAATAGTATTTGGCACGTTTGCTCGCCTTTGCCACAAAAAAGTACGCGGGATTCCTACCAAAAAAAGTCAACATTGTCACGAAATTTTATTGTACTCTGTGCGAAGCATGTATTTTTTAAAACTTTATGGAGTATATTAGTTGCAATTTTTAGCGATATATATATTTTCCTCACAACGTGACTGAGAGGAAATTTTTCGCGCCAATCTTAGCATTTTAGCTTCGCTATCCTTTTAATTCCTTTTTTTTGCTTCAAGTCCAAATTCATTGTGAGATATCGTATTCCCCTGTGAGAGTCGTTCACTGTGCAATAAAATTGTCTGTGCCTTATTACTGATACATTCATGTGAATATCTTAATTTTAAATCGATGTGATCTTAAATCATCGTTTTTATTTCACGGACAATGCGCTGAGTTTTGGTAGATGGATTATAACCGCGATTTTCTATTTTACTCTCCATATAGGGTGTTCATAAAGTCCGTGGCCATTTTAAAAGTTTAATAATTTTTGATCTGATAAAAGCAAACTGTAATATGTATTTAAAAGATAATTTATTTAAATTTTAGCACAATCAACTTTTAGATTGTTAAAGTTCAACATATCTATCATCTTTTAGGACACAATGTTCAATCCGATTTTTCAGCTCCTTGAAAACGTTCTGAGTAAATTATTATTAGCAAAAAATTACGACTATGAACATTCTGTTCATTAAAAATTTAAATGAGTAGCTTTCAAATACAGTTTACGGTTTGTTTTTATCACATATTCAACCAAAATTATTAAACTTAAAAAGTGCACACGGACTTTATGAACACCCGTATTATTCTCTATAATATAGTCTTTGATAGAAGACGATAGATATCGCTCCAATCTGCGTGTTGCCATCTACGCCTCTAATCGGTAATCGCCGATTCGTTTATGTCCGAATTAAATTCTCCTAAATGAGCATAATAGGGTTTATATTTTCTCGAAAAACTTCATTTACGTTTTGCAACAGTCTCTATATCTATGTACGTACTTCAGGAATTCAACGGTATATCTCTCTTTAATGCACTCATTTTGAACTTCATCTATTGCAGTTACATATAAAATATAGCTGCTATCGAGTATTATGCTAAATGAACATATCCTGAAGTACGTTTTGTAATTAGATGTTACCGCAATCCTAAATATGAAAAAGTTCATTTTATTGAGAGATTCCCATCCATATATTTACGCATGTAAAACTCGTTTGTGTTTACACATTCAATAAATATTATTGCATTAATATAATGTAAATACATGTGTTTAATGGTCTATTCACTTCAAGATTGTAAAATGACGAGTAATTAAAGCTTATATGCATATAAAAGCATCGGAGTAATTTTGAGGATATAAAATAGCAAAAAGTACTATAAGATGGTGAACAAACGTGATTATTTACATTATATGAAAATGAAATAATCATTCAAATGCATACTATATATCAGGGGTCACCAACTAGTATTCTTCGAGGTCCGTATTAGAAAAAACATAACTCATCGCGGTCCGGATCCCTTACTGGCATAGCATTAATAAAACGTCAAATAAATGTCATAATAACATATTTTTGTTTCCTTTTATTAATCATTGCAGAACACTTAGAGATAATATTTAGAACTATATTGCAAATGAATACATTAATGAGAAAAATTACACTTCTTTTCGACAGTAATTTTCCCAAAATTTGGAGTAAAATTTGTACTTGATATTTGTAGAAAATTTCGAAGACGTTTTTCGGTTATCCGAGACCGAAACTTGTATGTTATAAAGTAAATTTTCGAAAATGTTGATTCACATATATATGTTGAACCGAGGATACAGGTGCCAATGCTGAATTGAGGAAAAAGTGGATTATTGTGACAAGAATTGAAAATAAAATTACGTATATTTCAGAAGTTTAATGGCATCAGTAATGCGAAGAAAGGTTCATTCAGTATAACGTGTAATCGATTTTTTAAATGTTATACGTCAAATTATGGAAACTTACAAAAATGCAAAACTAAAATAATTACTTTATGTACAAATTATTGACTTAGGTTCAGATAACATGCGGTCCGTGAAAATTCGTCGGCGGTCCGGATGCGGAACCCGGTCCGCCAATTGGTGACCCCTGCTATATATGATTAAAATCATTATATTCTGTTAAAAACCTTTCAGACTAGCGTGTAACGCAAGTTGAAATTCTTTAATGTGTTGGAAGTGTTCCATCATAAGAGAAGAAAGTCGATTTTAAATTGTAATAAATGCTTATAAAAATGATATCGGTAACATACAATTAAAACTTTTAGAAATGACTTATGAAACATTTGTTATAAATCCATATGAGATGAAATTATTTTTTTAGCTTATTGCACATTTTCAATGCATATGCAGCGCACACATGGCGCTCTTGTAGATTTTTGTGACTAAACATTGAATGTAAAGATGGAAATCATAATATTTTATTTATGTATTTTCTAATAAAGTAGCTGTCTGCGGAAATAAACTATATGGCACAGTTATTTAAAATTTATGTAACAATTTAAAAATATTATTGATGCAACTGATGGTAGTACTTGCGTTAAATATATGTTTTTGTAACTCCTATTGTAAGAAAACGTTCGATTAAATAATTACATTATAATTATGAATAATCTTCTATTTCTATTAACTTTAGATCAAAACTTATCGCACTTACTTATGCGTGCAATTGCTATAGGAATTAACTACGTCATCAATTTGAATGAGCCTGTGAAGATAACAAACATAATTAACGTGTATGCATGCCTTTGTATATATGCAGATATGCACTACAAATTATTAGTTCTGAACGAGGCATGGGCGAAACGCGGGCAACGATATTTGGACAGGGAGAAATGGAATTAAAAGGCGTGATCGATCCTGCGAAGAGAAGGATAGGTTGTTTTTTTTTTTAGAGAGGATGGTGGGGTGAGTGGAGTGGAGTCAGATGATGATGTTTAGTATTTCAAATACCGAGGATGTGCGGTAAATAGAGCCGGCAGGTCATGATGGCGCTCTCCACAGTGCCCTCGTACTCGATTCGTGATTGATGAGCGCCGCGTATCATTGTCAGCGGCGAGCGATTGATACAGCGCCGAAAAGGGCAGAAATAACTGCGAGGAATAATTATCGGAACGATTTTTCTCTCTGCCAGAGAATGATGTTGATGCAAAAAAAAAAGAAGGGGAAGGATAAAACACTAGAGCGTTTAAATTATTCGTTAAAAAAATTTTCGGGTGCTGTTACTAAAAGGGTTTTTTGAAAAACACCGAAAAAATAACGCTTTGACGAAGGAAATTTTACGATTTAATGACGAACGACTGGAAAATTGAGTGTGAATGAAAATGACGCATTCCGTGAAATGGGTCTATTTTTTTAGGCGCGTTTCGCTTACAGCGTGAGCGCCTATTATCGTCGGTCGGTCCGTCCGTCCGTCCGTCCGCATGTTCGTTCTCGGCTTCTACTGAACGGATTTTTATGAAATTTGATATTAAGGACTTTCAATCAAATAGAATAAGAAAATCGCAAAAATGAATCACGTACGCCAATCAGGGGTACCACTTTACTAGAGACAAAAAATTAAATTTTCGTCATATCTCGTAAACTATTGTTCATATCAAAATATTTTTCAAATAAAAGTTGTAGAACTGATAAAGTAGAGTATTTCCTTTTCTATATATTTTCATCGTAGGAGTAGCCGTTATCGAGAAAATCAAACAAGAAAGTCTTATATCGAGTTGAACTTAGAAAATTTCTTGCATGGTTACTTCATTGTTGCTAACATAAACAATCTCCCAAACAAACGTTTAATTTCCCTACGTGTGCATGTAATACTATTAAATAGGAAGAAAATGGATTATTTATGATGAAGAAAAGGACTTTAAAACGCTATTTCCCTTACGTACAGGTATATAATTGCTTTCTAATACTCCATTGCACGAAACGCGCCCCATTTGTGATACGTTGTACGCTTTCCTAACTTGTTCTTTCTTGCGCCCCGTTATAGTGGACGGTAATCACTAGGCCGGATAGTATAACTCGTTCGATAATTTGACGTCAGCAAGATATAATTAATCCAGATTCCTCGAACTGTTGAAAGTTTTGACATTGCGCGAGGTTTGGCGTCAAGAGTGGCCTCGTGATTTGTTTTTATAACGAACAGAGAGCCTCTTCGATCAAAAAGAGCCTATTATCACAGAAAAGGGTATTTTTTTAAACAGTTGGTGGAGGATATCATTAAATGATTTAATTTATTAGGTGCAGTACTAGTGTCAGTAAAGCTCCAACGTTGATGGTATAAAAAGTAGATAGCATAGTTTCGAGTGATAAATTTTATTTTCATACCTAATTTTCAATGGGTATTTGTTCATACAACTAGAAGGCCTGTAACAATAATACACTTTTGTTACTTCTTTTCCATTTCTTTTTTAACGAATTTCATAAAGAAACTTAGGCGCTTCATTGGCGAATCATTCTGCTCGTTATCGAAAATTATTATAAACATGCTCATAAGGAATTTTATTTCACCTCCATTACCAAACGAATAAGGCCTGAGAAACAACAATTATCATGGTTAAATTTTCTATGATGAGTCAATGGAACAAAAGTACAAATGAGAAAGTTTTCATTTATGTATAAATGTTTCAAATTAACTGGAATATTTTCAAAACAGCGAAATATCCCAGGAAATGATTTTGTCACTGGCAGGGCCGGCTTCAGACGGTAAGCAAGAGAGGCAGCCGCCTCAGGGCGCACAGTCAAGGGGGCGGCGGCGCCAAGTCCCTACCTGGAAATTCAACTCGTGTAGGATTCCGCCTAAGCAGAGCCGCCCCAAGAGTGGCGGCCGAAGGAGAGGACGGCATAAGGCCGCTATTAACCTTCGAGTGGGCGCGTGTGTGACAGTTACGTCTTTGGGCGCGTGGGTGACACCTGTCCCCCAACACTTTATTTCCATTTTTGGACTTATTTCTCACTTTCATTCAACAGTTATTGATTTTTTCGGGATATTTGGGGTTCTGCATTAAAACAAGCAATAGTTTTAAGCAAAATTTTAATCAAAAATTCAAAATCTGAGATTAGTTCAACTCGACTTACATTAATTCCAAACTATTTACACAAACTTCTCTTCAATGATCATTGCATGTCCATTTATGGCATATGATACACCATTTTCGCGTTGTTTTGTCTCTAGTTCGACCACATTCGTAACATCGACCTCTTGATCCTTGTCGTTTTGGTGGTATAACGGCTGATCTTTCTTCTACTCTTGCACGCTGCCGAAGTTGTCCTGGTATTTGAGGGATTGTACTTCTCCGCATTATTTGTGATTTTATACATTCCCAAGCAATATCTTCCAAGAATTCTGTCTTCAAAACTTTTTTCTAGCTATTATTAGATTTATAGATACATAAAGCATTTATGGCCGATATATTCTAAAAATTCGTCGTATCAGTCGTAAAATAACTGATTGCCAAAAATGCCTGCAGAACTAAAAGTGTACTATGAATTTACAAAAAATTAAATGAAATTAAAATGAAAAAGATCACGAAGGAGTTGCGCGGGGTGCCAAAATCAGTAACACGACAAGGAGCGTGGGTTGGGTTGGGTTGCATTTTCAATAAAGTACCTACCTATATATGCGCAATGGAAGACGAGTTTTTATAGATCAGTATTTTAAATTTAAATTCCTGATAATTACAAAATGAAAATTGTTAGTAGACTGCATTTATCATTTATTTTTACTATGATTATATTCTTGACAGGATTGGTTGTTATATTCTTAATATATATTATTTAGATATATATTTTTTCAATAAAATACTTGTATTTATCACGTAAATAACAATAACCTGCAATATATTTTCTGAGTACAAATTTAAAAAATCCTTATATAAACTGTACACATCAAATTCCTAGATAATGATAAAGCTTGCGGGGGAGGGGGTAATATTTTTCCCGCCTCAGGGCAGCCAAATGTCTGAAGCCGGCCCTGGTCACTGGAATTTTTAATATCCTGAATATTCTTTAAAACACACCCTAATACTAAATATCATGAGATATTCAATTTTTATGGTATTGAAAAAGAAAGCGCCAAAGTCCTCCGTGTTATTACGAAAAACTAGAATTTCTAGAAATTCTCTATCTTCCTAGAAATCGAATGAGAATTTTAAAATAAAACAATCAACAGAATTTTCTGGGTACAAATAAATGGAAAAGAAAACTAACGGACGAAAAACGTTGGGTAAAAATCTATCACGTTGATCATATAACTTTTAATGGATAAAATCATATACAAAAGTCGTTCATAGATAACGAAACTGTCAAGTGAAATAAAAATTCTCCCCTTTGCATTCCGCAACAATTAGCAAATTTATCGACAAGGCACGTGTTTCGGTTAGTACTTAATACTATGTACTAACAAGTAGACTGTCTTTCAATCCCTCCTTAATGTGCGTGCACTTAAATTATTGTGGGGATAGAACGCTATATAAGCTGCAGTTAATGAAACTCTTGATTTCCACCTCCCGTTTACGAGCCATGGAAATAAAATATTAAACATGTCTCCCCACTGACTACTCTTCAGTTTAAACCCTTTCAACTATTTCTGGTCTCGTTCGTCCATTTCTCTACTTTTTTGCTTTTCCTTCAGCTTTTTACCGAAGTGTGCCAGGCCTACAACCTTCTTTCCTTGCCGCTACATCAACTTTTTCCCCCAAAATCTCCCGTCCCTACTCGAAAGTCACGTATGAGTTCGGAAAATGATCTTTCGCCCAGAGCGTTGTCCTTTCCACCCCCTTCTTTCATCCCTCACTCTACTCCGGGTTACCCTCCTCCAGGAGGAGAACCTTCTCCGGCCTCCCTCCTTCCATTCTCTGCGCCATCAAGGCATATTTCACTTTCCCTTCGAGACATTCCTTCTTTTTTATGCCGGGTTCTTTTTCCCTTCACCGAGACGGAAGCACGTTCGCCCCATATAAATTAAGGGAAGAAAAGAATCGAAACGCAAAATGACAAAAAATTGAGGGAGAAATATATATTTTGGAAAACTAAAAGGAGATGCAATACAGTGGTATTTGGCGTTCTTTGATTTCCGTGGTAGTAAAAGTGTAATCCAAGATGTCACGCAACGTTTCCTCTGCTGTAAAAAAAGGAAAGATCTATGCTGAAAACTCCGTGAACGTAAACAGTGAGCTAGCAACAATAGCTCAAATTTTGGAATGGTTAGATTGATGCAAGTAGAATAATTACTGATCACCATATAACGCGATTTTAAAAAAATCAATCCCTTTTTATTTTAAGCAACAGCTTTGCTGCAGTACAGTTTCAAAAGGTACCCCTTGGGTAGATGTCGGAGAATGAGACTATTTTTGACCGTTCGTTTTAAAATATAACCGCATTTTTAAGGATTGTTATGCTAATGCATATTTAAAATTAAATGTAATTTATTGTAGTGACAAAGGAAGGACACTTCTCAGTTTCTCAAACAGAAATACGCGTTTGCGAAAGCGAATTATCAATTTGTATGTACTTGTATAAAAAAGGTCTCTCGATTTGAAATAAATCGCTAAATAGAAAATCACTGCTATCAACCTCTTTGATAGTGGCAGTTATGCGTAAGATGAGATGCCTCAAAGTAGTTTTGCTTGTCAGAGAAAAGTTTACGTTTTAATGATAAAAGCAACCTTCACGCCAGTTGAAAATATTTTATATTATAATAAGGTATTTATTAGTTCCATTTGTATACTATCTTTGAATTCCAACCTCGCATTCCACCATACTTTTCACGCACTATACTTTTAGACCTAAAAATAATACTTCCATTACGAATCTATAACTTGACCTTAGGAAAAACAAAATCGAGGTCAGAGAGCGTTTCGGAGAAAGTAAAAGAGATCCGGAAGAAAGAGGTAGAGAATGGGATAGAAAGCAACCTCTCTAGCTATTCGGAGTCAAAAGGTTTAGCGAAGGGAGTGAGAGAGATGGAGAGATAGCATTTTGGAAGCCGCCTTTAGGGAAGTGACCTATGTGCTTCGAGAAGCCGTGGAAGTCACCTCCTCCACGAACATTCCCCACCCCCCCTTTTCCTAAGGCTAATGAGGAGCTTACACAGTAGGATATAGAGCTGCGATATCCCGGCTTCACGGAGGATATACAGAGGAAGATAAAGAGAGAGGGAGAGAGAGATGGGGAAGGGGAAAAGCGGCTTATCTGGGGGTCGGTGGGGGATTGCCTCGATAACAGACTTCGAAACCGTCGACTGGGGGCGTGAAAGCGGAGCGTTTCCGCGAGTCGCGGAATCCTCTTTGTGGCGCATTTAATATAACCGGTGGCAGTGACTCTCAAGCGATATTCCCTTTTGCGGGAAGCAGTCTATTCGCGACGCAAAACTTTTTGACACCGTTGTTTCGCTAATTACCGTGAATCGACGACTGGTTGCTTTGTCGGAGGAAATCTCGGAGTTTTATTTCATAGAAAGGAACGGAGATAGGTTCGACGTGTATCGATTTTCGGTAGAAAGGCATCTAAATGGGAAGACAAATTGCATTTGTTGCACAGTGTGAACATTATCTTAACTGATGTCAGAATAAAATTAATTTGGTAATTAATTTATGAGAAACGGTCACTGCGAATACTTTGTAATTTTTTTCTTTTCTTCAATTTCATCTATTTATTTATTCTTGAATTTTCGCAAGTAGGTTAAATACAGGCGACTACAATACTGAGACCACAATATCTTTGACTTATACATTAATTTAAATTGTACAATTACACAATTATACAATATACACACACAACTGTATCTATTTTCTCCATAAACAGGTGCAATAATACATAAATAATTCGCTTGAGGAGAATTTAGTGGATTCAATTATTACCTATTTTTATGGAGCTAGAGTTTTTGAGTGTGTTATTTGTTATTGCTTTTATTTTTGGTTAAATTCGCCATTAGTTATTTACATGTAGGGAACAGGAGAAAAATCTGCTATGCTCGGGAATCACCGGGAATCGAACCCGGGTCTTCCACTTGTCGGGAGGATATTCTACAACTGAACTACCGCCCGGCGAGTGGAAGACCCGGGTTCAATTCCCGGTAATAGCAGATTTTTTTCTCTTGTTTCCTCATTTCCCATCAATACAGCTTATGCTTGTCGCATAAGGATCTTTCAGCAATTTATAACAAAGGCATTCTCACCATAAAGAGGGTAGAGGTATGTATCTCCTTGAGGACATCCGTTTGGGTCTGGTTGATGCTAGCATAGCTAGCCTAGTCCCAACCTAAGAAAATATTCCCGTTCTGAAACAGTAGAATTAGTCTGCTACGGTAGTTCAGTGGTAGAATATCCGCCCGCTAAGTGGAAGGCTCGGGTTCGAATTCCCGGTCAAAGCAGATTTTTTCTTCTGTTTCCTCATTTCTCATCATTACAGCTTATGCCTGTCGCATAAGGAAGGATCTTCGGATCATTAATTTCACCAATTTATTTACATGTAGATTAATTTTGACGACTTTTTCAAACAATTCTCTAATCATGCGAACAAATGAAGAAATCGTACAATAAAACAAAAATGTAAATTTGACAGGAAATTTTAAGGAATGACGCTATTAGTTTTCAAAAAATAATCTAAATCAAAACAGGATAAATAACGTACGCAATAGTTCTGCATTTATAATGACCAAGGATTTCATTTTGTAAAAGCATTGAAAAGCTCTCCTAAAATCCGTGTTTAACAGTTCGTTCATATGATACATTTAATTATTTTATTGGATGGTAAACAAGATTATTTTAAATAAAATGAATAGGCATAATAAATAAATAAAGTTATGCCAGAATTTACAAGAGAATATTTTCGTACAAAGCCTTTATACAGCAGTCTCATATAATTTAGGAAAGACATGGACAAATCAAAACGAGACATAAACATCACAGCATCTTTTTGCTCAACATATTTTTTTTTAAACCAGCATTTCCTCTTGCTTTAAGGTTAAACCCATCGGTCAGCAAGAACCTCTCTTGCGCGATAGTGGTACATAGAGCTTCACGAGAAAAACTAACGGAAAGCTTCGGACGACGAAGGAAAACCGAAGAAAATATATGATTGATATATATCGTGTGGAGGACAGGAAGATAAATGGATGAGTATGACACAGAAACAAGACGCATGAGACAAAATCAAAAGGGTAACGCAGATGAGAGACAGTGAGTTGCTCACAACGAAAAAACGGTCATCCTAAAATATATTTTGTCCAGGGATGGCGGCGCTCTGATAAAATCAAGACAATCTCCATTTACGACTGCATTGGATTCTCAAGGTAGAATCAAATAAGAGCAAACCATTACAAGAGAGCAGAGGCGTACCTAGGCGATATGGCGCCTATGCCAAAATTTTAGAGAACGCCTAGGTTACGTAGGATATAATTTTTTCTTCGTTTTAATAAATAATGATAGCGTTTTTATTATAAACAAAGCAACTTTTAAGTGTTAAAATAACAGTTGTTTATGGGAGAATTAAATTTTCGCACTTTTTGCGGGAACGTTTGGCGCCTTTTACAAGCGGCACCTATGGCAAATGCCACCTTCGCCATACCCTAGTTACGGCACTGCAAGAGAGCATTAGGTTAAGATACTATTTCTGAAATGTCATCATTATACGCACATTTCATCAACTTTGTCTCAATCATTTTATACATTTCCGATCAAGCAGTTCTTAACCCTTTATAGGTTACTGGTACAATAGTGTACCACTTTTTATAATTGTACAGATCTTTGTTTTTGTAAGTCACTTACGGTTCTTTCTACATAGATGTCTCTAGTATCACCCTTTCTTCTTTTGGCCCTCTTTTAGTTGTTCTATTAACTACTTGGGATTCATATTCATAGAGTTATGAACATATATTATAATATATAGTATTCATAACTCTATGTTCATATTAACCTAATTTTGTTTCTGGTGGTACCTATATGTACCAGTGCGCGTTAATGCAGAGGAACTATCTTTGTTGACCTACTTTCTTGAGTATGTGAGCATACGAGTATATCTCGATATTTATACTTAGAACTTCTTTTTTATCTTATAAGTACTTTAATTAATACATTATACGTGATTTTATAACGGAATTGCACTAATTAGATATGTATTTTCTTGGAAATATCTATTTCTGTAAAAGCACTTGACCGCCGCGAGTCACGGTTAACAACCTCGAGGACTACAATCACCTCCGTGAAGCGCTAGTGGCATCCAAGGCACAACTCTCCTCTAGGGAATATGAAGCCGAGAAAACAACAGCCTACGTGGTGCACAGATTTGACCCTGAGGACGGTCCGTAGGATATCTCTGATGAAATCAACGCCATGGGCATCGATGTCCGCAACAAGAAGCCGTCAGCCATCGGCATCAGTAGCATCGTCTCCACTCCTGAGTGGTCCATAACAAAGCTGACAAAACTTGGGCAACGTCTGGGTCAAGCTCCGGAAATACCGTTCTGACAAGTCGAAAATGTGCTACAACTGTAGCAGGTTTGACCAATTGCACAGCAGCATCCAGATGCTTTAAATGCCCCGGAAATCACGCAGGAAAAGACTGAAAGCTCACTGACACAGAGAAGGCGACTTGCTGCAACTTCGGGGAACAGCACACACCCATATCCAGGGAATGTACTGTATACCGTAAGCAACTCCAGCGCGCACAACGAGCAGAGAGGACCAAGTCAACAGCTCCTCAGACAACAGCACCAACTGTTCCTGCGCCCCACCGGGCTCCGCTCATCCCCGCCCATGGCACCCAAAATACTTGGGGGAGGGGTTTTGCACCGCGGGCACCTGCCAGACAACGGCCCGCTCCCTGGCAGAGATTAGAACTTCCACTGGCATCTCGAGCGAAATCTCCTCCATTGCCAAAGGCTCAACCTGTTCACCCGCAGACGACCGATGAATTACGCACCCCCTTGCGGCAACACCTCATGAAATAGCGCAGAAAAAATGAGGAAGGAAATCCTGCAGAAGAATCCCATCAAACAGGACTCCTCAGAGCATTGGAGTCAAACCCGTCACCATGCGAAGCTCTCCACCTTAGACCTAATGGATGGTTCCATATGGAAGGACCAATCATTTGATCCACCTCTGCGGACACCAGACGGACTTGCGATCATCACCGAGGAGAAGGCCAAGTCACATAGCATCCTACCTCGAATCTGTCTTCGTTAACGAAGACGCTGCCGGTGCCGATATCCAAGACGAAGTGAACGGCAGTGAGGAATTTCCACTCTTTCCTATCGTCACCTCCGAGGAAATTGGCAACGCCTTGAAGACCTTGCGAATTCGGAAGGCTACTTGCCCAGACGGACTGAAAAATGAGACCATCCTGCAGACTCCGAAGTTTTTCGGTGCCTGTCTTGCCTGGGTCTTCAGGGCCTGCATCAGACATGGGTACTTCCCATGCATGAAAGAGTGCGCGTGTTATCGAGAAAAGAAAAATGAGAGTATCAATATATATCAAGGATTTATTCGGAATGAAAATGGCAGAACCGCCTGATCACAAGTGATCGTCTCACGACGAACTTCACGTCTGCTGTCGCGGGCCGGCCTTCTGGGCTTCGGTGTGAGTTGCAAACTGCGCAGGCGCAGCTTAGACAGTAGGAGTAGCTCCTCTTCCCCTTAATCTATTCTTCCACGCCTCCGTGACGTCACCAGCGATTTCCTTTCCGCTATCACGCGCATCACCTTCATTCGAAAGAAGGCATCAAGGAAACTGTCAATATACAGACCTATCTCCTCCTATTCGAGAGTGTCTTCTTGCCACACTTCCAGCAGAACATCCGACAACACTTCATTCTGCCGGAAGCTCTTCCGGCAGAATGGAGTGCTTTCAAGCCGAATTCGAGATAACGCATCAGCTAGTACGGGTGTGCAATTTCATCAAGTATGCCTTCGATACGAAACATCACCTCGCTGGAGCCTTCTTTGATGTAACGAAGTCATTCGACAGCATGTGGCATGAGGGTCTTCATCGGAAAATGAAGACCTTTGCTATCCCCAGCTGACTCATCCAATTAACAGCGGACTACCTACGAAACCGCACCTGTCGCATGATATGGCACCATTCCATCTCGGAGCTGAAAAACATCGCATCTGGCGTCCCACAGGACCTATCCTTTACAATGTCTTCGCGGCTGACGTCATAAAGAACTTCGGCCACAACACGATTCTTACGCTATACGCGGATGACTCAGCTCTCCTCTGCAGATCCAGGAACAAGCTCAGCTCAGCTGCTTACGAGCTAATATAGAGCTGGACAGCAGCGACCACTTCCCCGCACGAGAAGCGTGTGAAACACGAAGTAGCACAATTTGGCCAGGACGCTCACGGACGATCTGCCCGAATCCATTCCGGACCTCACGGCGTCTGCTGCCATAGATGACTGATTAGTCGACCTCACTACACGTCTAGCCAACGCAGCCTCCGCCGCCGTCATGGCGATAATCGCCACCACTCCGGATCATATTCAACTTCCTCCACACATTATCGGGGAGATCAAGCAGAAGATTGTCATCTGCGCCGCTTCCCGCTCTCCGGTTGTCCGCGGCTCAGAAGAATCCTGAATAATTTGCAACACCGGATCCGAGAGAATATGGCCAAATTCCGGCGTTAGAAGTGGGAGAAGAAACTCGGCACCCTCTCACCCAACGACACCTCGCTGTGGAAAAGTGCAGCGGCATTGCGCAGGGAAACACCACCAAGCAGCCACCCATAAAAACTCTGGATGGACTAGCCTGGTCCCCGGAAGAAAAGGCGGAACGTCTTGCAGGTTACCTCGAGGTGGTCTTCACTCAGGATCAATCGCCAGATGTTACTTCCGATGAGGAACAGGATGACGTATAACCATCTACCATCAGATCAGAGGACATCGGGAAGGTGCTCATGTCACTCCGACGCCGAAATGCTCCGGGAGAAGACGGCATTCGTAATGGAGTCTTGGGGCAAATTCCCAAGGCAACGTGGCTAGCGGTGGCCTTTAAAGCCTGCTTCCGGGTTGGACACTTCCCCACAGCGTGGAAAGTGGCACAGGTGGTCTGACTACCCAAGCACGGAAAGTTTCCAAGCGGGGCCAGCAACTACTGTCCAATCTCTCTACTCAATGGCCTGGGGAAGCTATTCGAAAGAATCTTCTTCCGGCACCTGTCGCAACACACCGTAGAAGAGAACATCCTGCCGCCACAGCAGTACAGATTCAGGACCGAACACGCGACGAGCCACCAGTTAACTCGTGTCTGCGAATTCATCACTGATGGATTCAACAGGCGTTGCTCATCCGCCGGTGCCTTCTTCGACATCACGAAGGCCTTTGACCGCGTCTGGTATGGCAGACTCCGACGGAAGATGAAGAGTTTCCGCTACCCGAGTTGGCAGAGGAAGCTCGTGGGGAACTCTGCGGGAGAACATTCCGTGTCTCCTGGCAGCATGCTGTTTTTCCTGGAGAAATATATGATATCTTAGTGGTTAGAGCACCTTTCCGGCATGTGGGAGACCCGGATTCGATCCTCGGTCAAGTTCAGAATTTTTCTCCTTCTCAATCTTTCCATTTCTCATCTGGTGTTCCACAGGGATCCGTCCTCGGGCAGATCCTGTTCAACATCTTTACGGAGGGCATCCCGAAGGAATTCGGCTGGAACACCATGCTAACCCTGTACGCAAATAACGCAGCACTCATCATGAGATCGATGAAACAACACCTCGTTGTAAAATACCTGCAGAACGGCATTTACCAGCTGATGGACTGGTACAGGACTTGGCGAATTGAGATAAACACCGGGAAGACGCAGACCATCCTCTTCTACACCAGAGAGGATGAAGATCCGGACGCGGTCATCGTCGAGGCGGACCAGCTGCAGTGGAAGGACTCAGTCACCTACTTGGAGGTGACCCTCGACTGCAAGCTGAACTTTGCTGAAAACACCCTCAAGTTTTCGAGGAAGGCGCTAAGCACGCGCGAAGCATTAATACCACTCCTCCAGTCTCCTGTGATCCCAAGGAGGAGGAATAACACCTATCATCTCCTCTGCCTTGTTATATGCATCACAGGCGTGCAGCGGACGTCTTTCGGGCTCCGCTAGAAGACGCCTTCTAATCACGGAGAAGACCTGCCTGAGATCCCTTCAGTGCTTGGACTGGAACATCGCCAACGCGGCACTATATGAGTTGGCAGACATCACCCTGCTCCAGGAGAGGCTGACAATGGCAGCCGAAACCTTCTTTGAGGGCTTGAGGGGCAAGGCAGGTCCAGAACTTCAGCTCCTCGGGAAAAACAACGCGCCACCCTGGGCTCGACACCGCCGACCGCGATGGGCAACGGAGATTGCCGAAGACCTCCCTCCCGCAAAAAGGAGGATGAACTATGGGCATATGGCCCATCCGCTGTGGAGACGATCGGCAAAGCAGGCTCACACATCCGTGCTGCGAACCGCTGGAGTCAGCCACGGAAAACAACGAGGATGCAACAGGGCACATCCTCGGCACTTCACAACTTGATTTAAGGGTTTATAAGGATTTAATAAAATAAACGGTAAGTGTACGTTAAGCCTAATTCTTTCTATTAGTCCTAGAGTTAAACGAAAGCTGTTCGTTAGTCGTTTCAAATCACTTAGGGGAGATTATGGTAACAAACCCATTACTCCTGATCTAAATAAATAATATTAATAATCCGTCTTTATTAGGTTGATATTTAGACATTAATGTCTATTATTACATATATACCTGACAAACACAAACACCCATGTCCTGGGCGGGATTCGAACCCACGACCTTAATAACCGTCGGCAGATACTCTTACCATCCGTCTACCGAGACCTTTTTCTTATTAAATAAAAGTGTATATTACAAAATATATCCCAAGAAACATCAAGAGGCCAAAAGACAGGTGGGACAGAGAACTTTTTAAGTTCTTGGGGCAAACATGGAGGAGGGAGGCATTTGATATGGAAAACTGGAAAAGTCTGGGGGAGGCCTTCATCCGTCAGTGCAATGAAAAAGGCTGATGATGATGATTACAAAATACCTATATATCCATATAGGAATAAATTCTGTTGCCACATAAGTGAAAAAATAAAGTTCTACATTTCATTCCTCATTGGTACCTCAATCGTTTCATTCATTGCTTCGAAATATACTCTTTATGGATAAGTATTTTTGAAATGATTCGTATTGATGAATGCGTCATAAATTACGTTTCAAGTGGCAACGCACCTAAATTATTCGAATAAACGGAATATGATGTCTCATTTTAACGGGATATTCCTTGCTGATTTGAAAGTTTAAAATACATAGTTCAAAACTGAAAAATAAACTCTTACTCGGATTTATCAATCATTTAAAAATCGTCTCTAAATAGCTTAAGATTCTTCTGCAATCGATAGTCCGCGTCTTTCGTTGCCGCGCGAACACGTATTCATTCCTCTTGGAAGCACTTCAAGACGACCTCGTGTCGAAATCGAAAACAGCTAAAGACTCAGGTTATGCTCGACGGTGCCACTAGCTTCTGATTCCCTCTCGAGGTAAGGAAAAAGAGCGAGAAAGAGGTGAAGTGAGTGAATGACTTCCTGATAGACCCCACTGCAGAGGCAAATAACATCCCGTGGGGAGACCTTGTCGCGGCACTCTACGCAGGAAACCACCCACGTGTCAGGGCGAAGAAAAGCGGAAAGAATCATGGTCTGTCAGAGAGGTCGACGAGAGGGCAGCCCTGACCCTCATAAAAATACAGAGAGGGAGATTCAGGGAGGTGAAGAGGAAGGGAATTGAAGTGACCTCTGAATATGGGGAAGAGGTTAATGGTTGAAAATGGACGTCGTGGGAAATGGAATGGGAAAAATAAGAGGCAGACTGTAAAATCACGACCGAAAATAATATAAGAAAGGTTTGGATTACTAACAGTATTGCAATGTCTAACCGCCAGCTTAAGTAAACGGGCTATAATGGAAAGTACCGATCATTGAGTTACTACGCAGCAGGAATATGTTGGAATGAAGGAGAAGCCAGAAAAGAGGGAAAACTTTGGTGTGACCGGAAATTGAGCTCGGGCCTTCCACTTTTCGGAAAATCTGATCCACCTGTTTTTTTAGTATCGATCTTCCCCAGCAGGTGTCCTCCATGAGGAACACCGGAGAAAACTTTATATTTGTACATTTCAAAGACGAGATTGCCTGTAAAATGTGAGCCATAAGCGCCAATCGTTGAAGGTATACTACATATTGAAAAAAAATTTCCGAAAAATGTTTCGATTTTTGAAATTTCTTTAGGTGACAAAAATACTCTACGAAAAATTATCATTGAGAAAATATGAAATATTTTATAAAACATTTGTTATTCGTGCATGGTATCATATTCGGGGAGTCGTGGCGTAGTGGTGCGGGCGCTGGCCTGCTACGCTTAGCAAACTCGGTGCGAACCGGTTTGCCCGGCTCCCCATTTGCGTGGTTATGTGGAGAACACGCAAATCAGCGCCCCGTCCTTCGGAAGGGACGTAAAGCCGTTGGTCCCCTTGGTGTTTCTCGTTAAGAGTAGGCTAATGCCGGCACCGGGTTTCACTCCTCCCTTGCTTTGTGATTTAGACTGAGAAGCCTTCTAGCGCTGGAGTCGTTTGAAGTCACAAGGTCCCCCCAATTGGTTGGTATCATATTATAGTTACTTGAACATTACTAATAGTAAGTTAAATATAGGAAGATGATATAAAAATATATCCACTGTATTATATTTCGGCGATTAATCGGAGAAATTACTAACCTTCAGACTAATTAAGTGATTTAGTTAGAATTTTCACTTTACCGGTATTACAATTCGTTTCAATGGAAAAATTTTATATTACAGTCGTTGCTTTACCTCTACACAATAAGGTAACTTTTCATAACGTGAAATATCGAAGGAAACGAACCTTAATACCCTACTGAGAAATAGAGCTCACTCGTGAAAAACCAGATTCGTGCTTCCATGTCCGAATCACGACGCAGAGTGTAGGAAGGTTCGAAATTTTCGACTTAAATACAGATGCGGTACCGAAACGCCGGAACATGCTGATTATCCAGACCGTAAAGAAAAACAATTATGTTTCAACGAGTATTTCACTTGTTTTGTTTCAGCAAAAAGAATACCCTCCTTATAAGGTAAGATGCACGAATAAATATGCCAACGATATACTTAAAACAGCGTTCCCCAAAATGTGTTCCGCGATATGTTAATAGGTGTTCCGTGAAAAAAATCGATGATAGCATTATTTTTTCTTCTAAAATTTATTTAAAAAATATATATGTAAGAAAATTCCTAAACACAAATATATGGTTGTTCTTATTATTATGCGATAATCTGCCTTTAAGAAATGATGTGCCATACCTGAGTTCGCCAGGAAGGCGCATGAAAGATCACGTGATACATGAATGCATGATCTGGGCATTGATGCATAGGCAGAATTTACCAACTAACCGTCGCGCTGATCTGGGCATTGATGCATAGGCAGAATTTACCAACTAACCGTCGCGCTGATGTATGTCGTCTATTCGGTTATATGTTATGTATCTTGTCTTATAAAAAAAAAAATATATATATATCTTCAAAATAATAATATTAATATTATTCAATGTTTATTGTATATTAAACATTTATACTACACAAACTCGTTCCCCATGGATCTGTGGCTGAAAGAAGGAAGTTTTAAACGAAAATCAGAGTCTTATGTTCTCAAACTGTCTGAATCAAACAAGCAAAAAGTCGGAATACTTCAAAGTGAAGATGAACAATCGCAGCCTTCGGTTTCTAAAAAATCAGGTGGTGAGCTGTCCAAGATGAAACAATGTCCAATTCCAACAAATTAGCATCAGGTAGTAAGAAACCGAAAAGAAAGTACGATGAAGGTTATTTGTCTTTTGGATTTACTTTCATTGGAAATAAAGATGCTCTTGATGCTCAGTGCGTGTTGTGCAACAAAACATTATCTAGCAGCTCTTTAGCCCCTACTAAGCTTCGAAGGCATTTGGAAACTAACAATGCTGCATTTAAAGACAAAGATGTAAGTTTTTTCAAGCGACATCTTGATTCGCTCGAAAATAGTAAACTCTCCATGTATAAAATTACCAAGTCAGACAATGAAACAGAGGCATCATACAAAGTAAGTTACCGTATAGCGCTCGCCGGAGAAGCGCACACAATTGGAGAATCGCTTATCAAGCCTTGTGCGAAAGATATAGTAATGTGCATGTTTGATGAGCAATATAGTAAAAAAATAGACGCAATACAGCTCTCAAACAATACTGTTGTACGTGGAATTAAGGATCTTGCTGCTGACAACGAAGAAGACCTAGTTTTCCGACTGAAAATTTGTTATGGGTACTCATTGCAAGTAGATGAGCCAACTGATGTATAAGAGGCTTGCTGTGTTGTGTGTTTGTCCGTTATAGGTTTGAGAAATCTTTTGAAGAGGACCTGCTCTTATGTGAAGCTTTGCAAAGTAACGCTACTGGTGATGAAATATTCAACTGCACCAACAATTTCATGAAACAATATGTAATTCGATGGGGAAAATGTGTCCATGTACGATATGTAGCGATGATGCCAGGGCAATGGCCGGAAAAATCGCAGGGGCTGTAACGCGGATTAAAAGTGTGGCACCAGAAAGCACCAGTAGTCATTGAGTGTTATATAGACATGCATTAGCAGTTTTAAAAAATACCTACATCTCTGAAAATGTGCTATACCAGGCAGTACAAATCATCAACGTATATATTAATTAAGGGAAAATCATGTCCGTCACAACCCAAAGCGAAGCATCCCTTTCACTCAGCCACGCTTGAGTGAAAGTGGAGTGGAAGGTAATGCGCGGGGCGCAAGTTCCTGCGGGTAGTTTGAATAGGGCTACGAGGCCCAGTGTGCGGGTAGGGCAGTGGAGAGCCTGCTTACCATAATTCTGCAGCAGAGCTCAGATTTCGGAGCTAAACGGTCAGATAATCAATTATATTAAAGCTCGACCACTTCAATCCAGACTATTTAAAATATTTTGCGAAGAAATGGTGGCTTTCGCGAGGTAAAGTTCTTATAAGATTTTCTGAGCTACGTCGTGGACTATTGGTTTTCAAGGATTCCACGTTTCGACTGTCTGATTGTTTGACAAATTCCTCTTGGTAGATGAGACTTCCGTTCCTTGCAGATGATTTTACGAATTAAATGAGGTGAATTTGTCGATGCATGGAAAGAATGTGACCATTTTTAATGCATTTGATAAAATTTCGTCATTGTTAAGGAGACTGGAATTTTGGGCCTCGTCCGTAGAAGAAAACAACTTTGATTGTTTTCCTGCACTCAGTGACTTTTTTATTGAAGTTAATTCTACAGTTGATAAAGATATTTGCAATGCCATTGTACAGCACCTAAGGGACACACTCTACTCTGTTAAAATATTTTCCTCTAACAAACGACGATAATGCTTGGATTCAAAATCCTTTTACAGTTACAGTCAAACTAGCCACATTAGTAGCGCAGGATTATGAGAGTCTGATTGATATGACATCTCCCTCAACTGAAACAAAACTTTAACGAACTTTCGCTAAATGATTTTTGGAGCAGCCTAATTGCAAAACTTGAAGTTCGTGTTTTTCTTCCCTTTGCCCCAACGTACCTGTGCGAACCGGGATTTTCATATTACGCTGCAACGAAAACAAAATATAGGAATAGACTTGGTGCTGTACCTGATATTAAGATCCGATTCTGCAACATCGTTCCTAATATTAAGCGGATATGTGATAAAAAGACACAAAACTCGGGTCTCATTAAAAAATCTTTTTTTGTTATATTTTATAACAAAAAATGTAAAATGAAAGATTTTTTACATTATTTTGATATATTTTGATTTTTTTGTCCTTAATAAAATAAAAATTATTTAATTTCTCTAATTTGTTACTATTTTTTGTTTTATTATAAAGTTTAAAAAACGCATATGAGTCAAATTTTGATCATTTTTTGCAGCAATTAATTCGTCTGTGAGACAATTTTTTGCTGTCTACATTAATCCAAGCGCGTATATATCTCATGAGATCCTGTTGGTGTTCCGTCAATACATTATAATTAAAAAAGTGTTCCGTGGTCAAATAAGTTTGGGAAACGCTGCTTTAAAACTAACTCGACCGGGTAAAACAAACGCTCACGATGTTTAGAATACTCGTCCATTCACTTTCTCGGGGTCATTACATAATATGTCCTGAGGGGAAGGAAGCAAACGACGAGAGAAAATATGAGAAATTAGCGTAAGGAAAAAAGGGGGAAGAAAGTCAGAAAATGAAAAAATGCGAAGGTTGGACCAAAAATGTACGAGGGTCGAAAACAAAAATTTGTTTTTTTTTAGGTAGTTGTCGTAACCAAGGAAACTAGCAGGGAAATGAGAGTTTGCCTTTATGGCGGATACTGATTAGTGCAAACGGACTTGAGACTAGAGAGAGGCATAGAAGGAGAGGAAAAGGCTAAAAAGGATGAAACGGGAGGAATAGGGAGAGAGCAGGACGTGAAAGCCTTAGGCAAAGACAATCTCGCATCTGAAATGCGAGAAAAGGAGAGAGAGAGAGAGAACGAAGAGATATATGCTTACAGAGAAAGGGAGGGATTTCGCTATGAGAAACTGGGAGATAAGAGAAGGCGAACTAAAGGGAATTTAAATGCCTGGCAGGTAGATTCTAGGAAACATGGCAAAAAATTACAAATAAGCATTTATATCGTTTACGATGGTCTGAACATTCACTACGTTCGAGGAATTTTATTGTCATTCGGTATTTGTAAACTTACTTTTTGTTGGCATTTGCGGCAAAGTTACAAAACTTATACATATACCTCCATATTTTTTCCGACCAAATTTTTTCTGATTTTTAATCAGTTACATTTCAACTGAATTTATATATTTCGGGTATTATCGATAAAGTATTAAACCATTGACTATCATACGGGTTCAACAAATCTAAAACTAAAATGTGAACCAAAATTATGATATTCCTACGTCTACTTCTTAATGGGGATTAAAGAAGAGTTTAACCACCAAAGAAAAGGTCATCGATTACGTGATGATCCTCATATTTCAAACCTCGGCACGAATTCTCAGCGAATCAGCCTAAACAATGACTTTAGACGACGGATCTTATCAAAATAATCCCAACACTAAGTATTATTTTTTTATTTTGAAAATGATTAACAGACGGTTAATATTCTCTTTCACAGTGCAATTAGAAAACTTTCTCCCCTAAACCTTATTCACAAACACCATAAAAATGTGAAAAGGCTCTCTCTCTGACTTCAATTATTTGATTAACGGAATGTCTCGAGTAAATATTTATTAAATTTTCCCTTCATAGAAGAAAAGGATTGCCGACTTAAGATTATTGATGGCGTTTTAATCTATCTTTATTTACTCCACTCTGATAAAGAGTCAGCCGGAGACAATGTTTCAACTTGAAACCTAACTTTCCGATGAGTGCTCGCTGGGTCTGTTTACTCTCTAGTCATAGTAAAAGTTTTTTTCCGAACTTCTGAAAGATTCTACAAAGCCGGAATTAATCGGCGAAAAATACCCCTTCAATGTTTTTTTAAATTCAAGACCAGTGTTTTAAGACAAACGAAAATGTGAATCGTATTTTGGCACCAGCAGAATTTTTTTTAGAATATTTGAAGTTGATAAAATTCCATTAGCTCTTCAAACAATTTTCCTGTTGATACGAAGTTTTTTTTTACAGAGTTCGCCAACTAACTGTTCTATGTAAAAATATAACTTTTGTGAAAACATAACAGAAACATTGTGATTTTTTGGGAATCTAAGAGATATTAGATATTACTGTTATGAGAAATATGTTCAAATTTGGCCATAAGGCCAGTGGCGACAAAATACGTACAAAGAAAATAATGAATCGAATGAAATTTACAATTACACAGACATAATTACATTTAACATTTTTAAATGAAAATTTTTCTCATATTTTGTCTAAAATTATAAAATACAAACAGTGTAAAGGGGAGTTTTAAATATTTATTTTCAATCTTGGCATTGCTATTAAATTCTAATTTGAAATTTTTCAGGGAACCTATAAGATCTTCACCGAAGCGGTCCCGAGGCCCACGAAGTCCCCATCTTACATCACCCCAACAGTCTACACTCTACTTCTCCCACAGACTTAATTACCTATCAGGTTTTCATAAGTTTCACTTCTAATATATTCACCCGTATTATTTTTTTTACAACTAGCCTCGGAGAGGCCTATTTCGGAAGGAAATGGCTCCATGACTTCCGCAGGTAGGTTACTTCCTACGTAATGGGTTTGTTCCTTCCTATAACGGTCATTTTGCAATGACGAGATTTGTTCCCATAACACTATCCATCATATCGACTGATTAAAACTGAAAAAATGCAAAAATTATTGCACCACACAATTCCAGATAAAATACGATCTCCTATTATTGCTGAAAAAAGTTCAAGAATAAGCACCTAAGTATAAAAAATTTAAAAATAAACAAATTGAAAAAAGAAGTACATAGGTATGTACTATACGTATCTGCAACAAGGATATGAAAAACCACATGCGAATTTAAGGAAAAAATGCAGCCATCTTCGGTGTTGATTCACCGAAAATAGGTTCTAAAATACTTTTTTTAGAATCTGCTTTACTAGGAGAACATACTTCTAATTAATTTGTTAACTCTGTAAAGCAGAATACGAATGATTTTAATAAATTTACCATCCGACAATCATACGTATATTCTAATGTTATTTTAGATGAGATGATACCTGAATATAATAACTGTTTACTTCTCAGTAGTACGTATGCCTATTATTTTTCTCAAATGTTTCGTGGGTAAAAGTTAATTCACTTTCTGACGCCTTTAATATTCCTTTGCGATACCGTAAACATGAATTCACTTCTGACACTACAGTGTGAAAAATTATAGTTGCCTGAATGAGAATGTCAAGAGAAAAACGTTGAAAATTATTCGATTTAAAAATTACTCGATTTAAAAAATGTTAAATCACAAAAGTTATTATAACGAGATTTTGGCCCTATTATTTCCACCATTCGTTATATTTTGATAACCAGGAAAAATTATTCTGCGTTTTATGGTCGATTTACCAATCACGTAAGAACTCTTGTAATTGCTCTTTTGTTCGATTCGCTTCACTCAACCCCACTTCTCCAACCCAACCCAACCACACGATCCATTTTTGCCCAAATTTTCTCCTCTAACCAAAGCATTCCAGCTAAAAATAGATGGCATAGGCTATCTTTCAGATTTATCTTCAACTCGTCATTTCTTAACTCATCTTATGGTGGAGTCGGGGCCGCTGATACTCGCCTTTTAACCCCTTCCTCCCCTTAAATAGGAGCCCTTTAAGTCTCTCATTTATACTCCCTCCTTCCTTCGACCTCATCCAACGGCACATTATCCAGCCCTATTCCACCCCGAATCCCCATTCTCCGAATGCCCTATCGGTTAATCACGGGCAGAAGAAGCCACGAGAATCGACACCTGCGATTCGCTCAATCAAATTTTTGCCAATATGCCTAATAGAAGTGACTAGATTTCTTCATATCTTGAAAGGGTCCCCTTTTATAGTCGGTTTAGCGGATTAAGGTCTTTTCTATCGGATAATTTTAACGAGATTAATCGATTTAAATCTATTGGGACTCTTTCTTTCTTGCCCATTAAGGACTGGTTAGCGTTCATCCTCGGATTGAATGTACGTAGTTCGGTTGATTGAAAGAAAATGTATTAAATGATTGAAAATTTTCTAAAGCTGATGAGTTTTTTCGAGCTCCTTAGGGAATTAATGAACATAAAGTATACGTAAGGAAAGGTTAACTGATACTTTGAACGTCGAAATATTTTGAGGGAGAGAATAAAATACTGGTGCATTATTTTTCACCTCAACGAATTTTACACTGCCATACAACATTCTTCGCATAAAGTTTTATTCAAATACGAGTAATACCACTGACTTTGAAAACCCAACTCATTTGTGTTTTCACTTAGGTTTACCTAAATTAAAGCATCCCATGCTACTATTTTCATGAAAAGAGTTCAAGGAAAAAACGTTCCATTCAGTTTAGTGGGAAATCCATAGCACTCCTTCATCAATAGAGCGATGGAAGAATCGTTTGGAACGTTTCTGTTCGCACGACTTTAAAGGAATAATCCTCTCTTTTTATATAGAAGAACGTATCTTTTCTTTCGCAATAACATTGCAACATTCGTCCACTTCAACTTTGATAGGTTTTTGTCACTTCCAATTTTTTTATTTGCCGGCAACGCTAAAGCTGCGAAAACTGAAAGAAGATTGAGGTCAAGATTCGCCGCAAATATTTACAGCGCGGATTAGATATTTCGAAGAAAACTACTCGATTCCGGTTGAAAGGCGAAGATCCATTTAATCTTATCCTAAACTGAAGCACTTCTCCGAGAAAAATAAAATGGTCTCTCCATAAGGATAGTTTTTTTGTTTTGTTTTAATCGAAATATTTTGTCTTCAAATCACCTCTTTTCCTACTCAACCGAATGTTCTTTTTCTCTTCCCTCTTCATCAATCGTTCGCGCGTTCCATTTTCTTTTATTTATTTGCAAAACAAGCCCTACCCTTACTTTCTCGTCACCATTTTACCTTTTCTTGCTTAGCTCGTCCCGAGTGTTTACCTCCGGAATTCATCTTCCTCCCCTACTCCTTACAACCCATAGTGTTTTTTCTCATCGCTAATTTCTTCGTCTCGATCTCTACAGCCGCGTTCGCCCTTTCTCTCTCTCTCCCCCTCTTATTCCAGTTTTTTTCATTTTGTTGCTTCCAATTTTGATTTTTTTTTATCTCATCTTCATTGTATTCTTCGGACGCAGTATAGGAAAGAGTATTGTTCTCTTGAAAAAAAAATCGAATTCGAGATTTCAACCGAAATACACGTTTTTATGTTCCCTGATTACGTTTTCACTCATTTCTTGATGATGCCTGTGTGTAATAGTAATTTTGATTTAAAAATGATAAAGGTCAGATCAGCAGAAAAAAAAACTTTTAATTAAAGATTTTTATTAGTAATTCAGGGTTTCATGAGGTTTTTGGTTGAAATTGGTCAACCGAAAATGGAGATTTACTCGTCTCCGTTTTTTTTTGCCAATATCTCCTTTAGAACTTATGTAAATATTTGCAATTATCAAAGTTGTAGGCAGTGTAAGTTTCTACGAGTATCGTTTGAAACAGTTTTTCATAAAACGGATCATTTAAGAGATATTCCGATTAGAGCTCTCTGCGCCTGCCGCAATCTTCGGCCCAAGCCAGACCCATTCATAATTTAGTCCAAGCCCGGCCCGGCACGAGACTTCACCCCATTTTCGCACCTAGACACGGCCCGAGGCCCGCATTATTTTAAACTGACCCAAATTCAGGACATCTTGTACATTCTTCAATAAACATATACCCTTTTTAAAGTATATTTTTAAAAATCCTTGATTAAATCCATTCTGGTATTATAGGGATTTATAAAAAGTTTTAATGACACAAAATATATTTCAAACCACACAAATGCAGGAAGAATACAAATTATGTCGATTTCTATCGGTACGGACGACCAATATCATCTGCTACCCAGAGCGAACTGATGACAAACGGCGGATACAAAAGGGAGGGTAATGGGATAAGGTGTAGGGGTAGGGAATGAAGCTTCGGATGTAAGACTCCCAAAGATCCCGCTATCTCCAAAGGCAAACACAACCCTCTTGATGGTGATTTAAGTAGTTGTTTAATAGATGGTGGGTCGGTAGGAATTCGTGAGTGCTCTAGTTGCGGCCTGGGAGAAGTGTCGCTTGTAAAAGAAATAATGGAGAACTCCCCTTGAAAGAAATATTGAACACGAAACACTCTCTTTGCACAGTCGCGCAAACATGAGGGGGGTCCACTGGGTCCTCAACTGGCCCGAACGGGAAAGGCGTCGGATAAATCGTCTAGGCCCAAGCCCGTCCCGAGCCCATTACTTTTCAGTCTTACCCGGCCCAGGCTTGGCCCGTGAAGACCTCTAATTCCGATTATTTCTCTGCATTTCTTAAGCCCGTCGCTAAGTGACGCCTTACTTTCCGTTGCTATGATAAAATTTTATTATTACTGATAGCGATGCCTATAAAATTTTATTATTTTTGATAGCGATGCCTACGCTGCCAAGGGTAGTTTTAAATGCGATCGATATTATCTCAATGGCATCTGGCATGATATTTCACAAACAAATTTTCTTGTAAATTCTATTGACAGCGATCCCATCGCTGCTAACTGTAATATCAATCGCGTATCGATATTTTTCCTTGCATAGCAACAAACGACGATTCTACTTACTTATGGTTTTTTTGTCAGAAATAATTGAGTGTTTAAAAATTATTTCTAAGCGTAATTGCTGATACTTATTCTTGAGGACGCTGATATCGAGAGCAGCTTTTAAGTAGTTGCAATCACATCCATTAATCTATAGGGAGAAAGTCATGTGCTGGACACATGAGATTGTTTCCTTGGCCTCAAAACGTAAATCTCTCTGTCGAGAATATCGGTTAAGCGTTCGGTCTCTCCGTTTCGAATTTCCTCATTTCGACCGGTCCAGTATCCCCTTTCATTAACTGTCCTCTCTAGGTGAAGTTTGATTTGGACGTTTCACTACAGACAATTTCCATAATTTTTTTCGATAAGGTTTCTTCGTTTTCCAGTTTCAATCGGTGAGACTTTATCTAACAGTCAATGTTACCACATGAGGCATTCAGTAAACCGATCGACGCGCCTGCCGCATTTCCTATACTATATACATTTAATAGCAAGCAACTTATCAATACCGGAATAAAATATATAATACTAACTATATAATACTAAACTAAACTTTCTGCAATTATTTTTCAGTACAAAATTAATCCCACTTCACCTGATTTTTCGTAAATAATGATGATTAATTTTTATTGGTTCGAATAATATAATAATTTTAGAAGCGACACACATGAAAGTATTTTCTCGAATCAGGCATGTTAGTGCAGTTGTTTTTATGGCTAAAATGTTACTTTTTAAATAAAATTACTCTGAACACACACATCAATTGTTAGAATAGCGCGAAACATTTCAGTTTTTCTTTCTATGAAAAAGCTTATTAATAAAAACTTTTTCTTACTTAAAAATGCTTGCACAGATTTATTAAATTCGCGATAAGAAATACAATACGACAGACGTAACTTGTTACATTCTTCTACTCCTAAATATTCTCCTGCTCAAAACATTCTATAACCCTTATAGATTTCATTTTCACTCTTGTGTAACCATTATACATTCAAAGAAAATATAAACATTTCCTTAGACAATAAGCGAAAAACATCGCCAAACCCGTTTAATGTAAAAACTCAACTCAACAATAGACGAACTCACAAATACCATTACCCAGAAATAAAAAAGAACACCGTCTCATGCATAAAACGCGAGAACATAGTTTCGCGAAAGACCACATACACTGACGTGGATGATATTAGCGACGGAGTTAAAAGGAAGGAGGGGGACAAGTTGATCTAATTGAAGGGTTCCGCTTTTCCCTTCGCCCATCCAAACCTTTATGAAACCAAGCTCTCCCTATCTCTCTTTCTTCCTATCACTCTCTCTCTCTCTCTGTCGCCTCTCGCTTTCTCTCGGGCAGGCTCCGTACTTTGAGGCAATCCTTAATTAATTGGAACGCCCTCTTCTCCCATTTCCTCTTATCTTCCTGCCTTTCCTCCTCCATGTCGAGTGACCCGCCATACCTCTGATTTCCCTCGAGGTGCTTCTACCCTCTACATCTTCCCTCACCCCTCAACCCCTCTCCGCCGCCCCTCCCTTGCAACACCACCCCTCGGGCCACTTTCGTTCCATTTTCCCTCTCTCGCTCACTCTGTTTTCCATTCATCTTTGCTCTAGAGCCGAGCATCCTCGACCGAATGGGTTCCCTTCTATCTTTCCATCCCGAACGCTGGTAAAGGATGACAACGACCAATTATGGATGGATATGTCCTTTGTATCTCTCTCTCTCTCGCTTTTGCGCGTCTCCTTCGGATTCGGAACCGAAAAAAATGTAGACTCCTCAAGAAGAAGCTGGGATCGGGGATGCTATTGTTTTCGTAGCACAAGAGACAGGCAGGTCGCGTTTCGCAAAATCCGATCAAGGAAAGACGCGAGTGAAAAGGGTCCGTGGTTCATGAACACGCGGAGGTTGGTGGAGACTTTTACCGTTTGACAGTGCCATTCCTGCTGCGTATTCTATGGAATTTTCGGATCGTTAATGTAGAAGAGAAAAGCGCTAAAGTAACAATGACCCTCGAGTAAATCCGGCGAAGCTTCTATGAACTCATAAACGCTTTATCTAAACGGAATACGTATATCAGATTTCCAATGAAAATTATAAACATCTAAAATACGTACAATATTAAATTTAATCTGAAATATTAAAAATACCTCGATATTGTGATGAGAAATGTCTTTTTCAAATAAGAATTTGACATTTCATTAATATTTAGGTATAAACAGGTAATGTATCTAGCGGAAAGTTCAACTGTACTGATACCGATGGAATTGCATAATTAGCGAAAACGTTTGAACTTTCAAAACTACACTCAGAAACCTGAAACGAAATCGTTTTAGAGGATAGTAAAATGTTAAGCATTATTTTGAAGGATTCAATATACAGTAGAACTTTTATAAGTGGAAGGTCTATAAATCGAACATTCCATAACTCTAAGTGAATTCATTTTACAATAGAAAATCTTTTTCATGTTATTTTTCTTCTATAACTCGAATTTTCTATAAGTATAATATTATCCCCCTAGTGGTTCCACTGTATTTCCAAAACTTAGCCGTCTATTTCCGGCGGTGAATACTTATAAATATCAATCAAATTATACTTCTTATCTACGTTATATGTTTCCTCATCATTTTATTATGTACTTTCGCTCACTAAAGTGACCCAATATTATTCATGCCCGGTTAAATTCTTCGCACCCTTTCCTTTTTACCCTTTATATTTTCAATAAAACAAAAATCGAGCGTGATTCTTAAAAAGTTTTTTCTTATTTGTATGCTTTAATCGTATCTCCATGTCAGGGAGCTTTATTCATTCGCAAGTTGAGGAAAGAGAACTGTATGTGTGTTTTTCTGAGCAAATCAGCCTCTTGGGCTATTCTGAGGAGACGATTTTCAAAATTTTATATCCGAAACTTCACAGGAAAAATGTTATTTACTAGTGTCAATTCTTCTATTGCTTACGCGATGAGTAAGCTAATACATAAGAACATGTAGGGAAACAATTATTTCTACAGAAATTTCCACAGGGGTAATTTACGCTAGATAATTTAAAACTAAATTTTAAACATGGCAGTCAATCAAATAAAATATTATTGAATGAAATTCAGATTCCAAAATTCCTAAAATATTAAGAAGACTAAAAACTTTCGTTCGAATAAATAATTCACACGCGTGGTCCATAAACTTTTAATTTTGTAACTTAGTTCAATTATACAACTGAGGACCTACTCCAACCCGTGTCTTCGTGGAAAGACAACCGATTCTCCTCTCGGGAGCCACGTACCTACTCTTTAAGCCGTCCTACCCTCACGTGCGCCTCCTTGAGATCCACCGGAAAAAGACCCCGTCGGCTCTTAACACGCTCCTCCCTACGTGCGAACACGTCTTCACCTTAACCCAAAAGACGCTATTCCCTTTATATCCCTTCTCCCCCCCTCTCTCTCTCGTTCCTTAACCTCGCGTTACGTCGCCTCCAAATTGCGCCACATCCACGAGAGAATCCATCCAACGCTAATACTAACCCCCTTCACTCTCTCTCTCTCTCTCCTCTTGGATGCTACGCCAGATATTTCTCTTCTTCTTTCTTACGCCTCCGTTCATCCTCCTAATCTTTCCATTTCTATTCACACCCTTAGCATCCCTCGCGCTCTTCCATTTTTCTCACCTCATAAAAACGTTCGATTCGTCCCAGGTGAATATCATTCCATGCGTGATGATTGGGCGGGAAAGAAAGGAAACTGCGATATTCGCCGATTATCAACATTTAATTAAAATCCTCATCCTGGAGAAGTGAACGTTATCCTCTGATATTTACACGGCGAGGAATCTAAATATGACGCGTGACAAAATTTCTAGATTTACTTATTCCACATTTGAATGTAGACATCGCTAAGTTGTTTTTTTTTTTTTTGAAAGCTTGTTTGGTAAAAAATTAACAGGCTCAAAGAAAGAGTAAAAATTTTAAGTTATGTACTTGTAGGATTTTTTTCGAAACATTCGAAATTATCGCAGAACATTGGAGTATATGTTAAAGATTGATAAAACCATATACTATCAATCGCATGATTGAGTGTCGGTTAAATTAAATTAAGGGAATAAGTAAGCGTAACTAAATCAGCATCCCTCTTTATAACACATTACCCAAAACAAACGGATTTAGGAGCGAAACGCGTTCCTATCCTACGAATAACTTTCGGTACCCTTTAAAAGAGAGTTTAAAACTAACCGGGCGTTGCCGCGGTAACTGGGTTGCATAATCCGCCGCTCATGCCGCTGAAAATGCCTTAAATGAGCATCACCATCAAGAACAACAGGTTAGGTTCGCCAAAACGGTCCAGCCGGTCGATTACCGAGAGCATAAAAAAGAGGGTAAGTAAATTAGGTTCTTTCTGTTTCACGGAGGAATCGTGTATACTTTCTTTGAATGGCATATAAATAGCTAAATGAATAAGTATATTTATCTATAGTAGACAGCAGAACTCGCTTAAATACACCAAAACCTTCCTACGTTGCAAATCTCTTCCGCTCATTTTTCTCTCCCCCCTCCCCCTAAAGCCGCCTCAATTGAATGAGACTCAGTTCTCCAGAGTCGGATTCTCAATGCGCTGGGCGGTAATTGGGTCAGTGTTCCCCCGCAACATAGCTCGGTTGGAATAAATTGTCTGGAGTGTTACTCCGCGGCATAAATTCCCCTAGCTTTTCAGCGCTCCTCTTCATTTCTCGATCCTCTCCTATCCGCTGCTATCCTTCGTCGCTTCATTTGTCGACGCTTAGTCTTACGTTCCCGCAAATATTCCCCGTGACGGCTGTTCATCACGGTTGTCTCCTGACAAAATAAATGCGTGCTCCAGAAACGTCACGGAATTAATCAAGGCACTTAAAACGAGCAAATTCGTTCTTTATGTACATATCGGCACCTGGATTTATACGTCATCGCCGAGAGTTATAGTTTCAGAGCCGAGATCTAATTACGGTTGCCTTTCTGTCCGTAAGATGTCCGATTTGTTCTTTGCGGTAATATAAGTTCCTGTTGATGCTATCGATTGCAAACTTTCGGCCAGTCTTTAAAAATTGAAAATGTATCGGTTACTGCGCTTAAAAAAAACAAGCCAAATGAGCAATGGCAAGTTCATCCAGACCATTCGAGGGATATTGGCGCTTTAATTATTCTGAAATCCATATTTTTCCTGTTCATACAGTTCAATTATATCGTGGACATATTACAGATCAAATAAGTTTAATTTCTCAGGAAGGTAAATAAATTCAAAATCCTTTCAAATTAATGGTCGTTTTATTTCATCTCAAACTTTATTAGAAAATATTTCACCTAAGAAATTCCTGTAATTCTTTCATTCTTCGTATTAACTTTATTTCCTTTTATTTCCCTTTTTCCCCTGCTTAGTGATTAGAGTTCCTGGGATGATTCAGAGGAATTACACATTTCGCATATTAAAAAATGAACCTTGAAAAATATTACGCTGAATTGTGCGGTTAAATGCAAATGCGGTGGCGTTTTCATCGGTAATGTACTGTTTCCAAAATTTAGTCCACAAACTTCTACCAGTCACCATCTCATATTAGTGTGTGGTAATCCTAATTATAATGCTTCCGTTATAATTTTTATTTAAAACCATTTCATTAGCAAATCATCTTCATACATGAACGGGAAGAGGAAAATTGACTGTGTAACTCTATTATTGTGTGACGAATATGCTACTGCAACTGTGCCAAAGGGATCCTCCAGATCTGGGGTGCTCGGACCTTAGGTAATTAGGACCTACCTTTCTACCCCTTTTCTTACCGTGATCTACTTGCAATAATTTGTCAAATATTAATTACTTACCAATATAAAGACATTTATTATTTAAAAGAGTGCAGGCCTTATGTATAATATGTATTACGTAGTTAAATTCTTTACACAGTATTAAGCAGATGAGGATACTGTTTGTTTGTCACTTTGTAATGATGCGTTGGATGAATTACATTACTGGCCGAAGAATTAGAAAGGGAAAAGAACTCGCCAATAATTTCGAGAAACATAACAAGAGCAGCAGTCTCAGCCGCTAAACTCGAGAGATAATGTTTTGTTTGATTATAAATATATTTTGTCGTAAGAGACAGGACCTTCCCCTTAATCCACGCCTGCCAGCGAAGTGCTCCCGCCTTTTGTTGTCTGGAACATCCCTTCTCCCTATATAGAAGTAATTTATTTGAAATATGCAGATATTATGATCTGCAGCATATACTCGCAGCTGTAACCCAGAGCAAATGGATCAGAGATTTACCTAAAAGGAGTTAGCGATCGAAGTTTCCATTCCCTTTGCTCCAGATTAGGAGGATTATCGACTTATTTTCAATATGAATATTTATCCCAGTGGCGTATCTTATTGTTAGATACGGTGGGTTCGGAACGCCGCCGGTGCAATGCGTTCTTTGTGCGTAAGCACCCCGTGACGAAAGGGTAAAAAAATCGGAAAAACAAACATCGTACAAACTTTCTCATATATGGGGACTAATGCGTCGTTTAGTTATCTTTAGAAAGTGAAAATCGTATCAGCCGGTTTTTAGAAAATCCAATTTTTGTTAAAGTTGCCCAAGAATAAACTAGCCTTATATTCCTTCATTGGGAAAAATGAAATATGTAGTATTATTCCAGACGTATACTCAAGAAACTGTACGAAATTTTATCAAAATCGTTAGAGCCATTTTTGATAAAATCAAATTATTGCTAAAGTTGCCTAGAATAAACTGGACATATTCATTTTTTATAAATATGAACTATATATTATTGAATACGTAAACTCAAGTAACTGTACGAAATTTGCGTCGTTTAGTTATCTTTAGAAAGTGAAAATCGTATCAGCCGGATTTCAGAAAATCCAATTTTTGTTAAAGTTGCCCAAGAATAAACTAGCCTTATATTCCTTCGTTGGGAAAAATGAAATATGTAGTATTATTCCAGACGTATACTCAAGAAACTGTGCGAAATTTGATCAAAATCGTTAAAGCCGTTTTTGAGAAAATCGGATTGTTGTTAAAAATGCGTAGAATAAATTTCTTTAATTATTGAGGAATGTCAACCATTTCCTCATATACTCTGCTCAGTATTGTAAAATGTCTAAGTACGATATTTCATTCATTTTCGCTCTATCGTTGAAGCTCTAGAGCAGGGATCCCCAAACTTTTTATTGAAAGGGCCACATAAGGTTTTATGTACGACAGCGCGGGTCACTTAAGACTTTTCAAATGACTGACCGGGCCGTGTGAAAACTTCAAGTTTCGAGGGGGGTAGGAGGGGGGGGGGGGTGGTTATCGAAAAACTTCACCGTTAAAAATCATTTCGGGGGGGGGGGGTTGGGTAAGGCAGGCCAGATTAAACCACTGCGCGGGCCGTAGTTTGGCGAACCCTGCTCTAGATCCAGTAATAGACAGACTGACGGCATTGCGAAAACCACTTTTTTTGGTTTCAGCGACACCTAAAACGTATATTTCAGTAAAAATCTCGAGGTAGAATTTTTTCGCGATAACAATACTTGCTCAACATATGTACTTCATATATAATAAAGTAAAAATTGGAAAATGTGGGTCCCCTTGTATTCGTGGTCCCAGCGTTCATTGCGCACTTATACGGAGAATACGCCCCTGACTTTATCCCTCATTTTTTATCAAATATCTACGCTAAAATATTACTTTTTGTTACAATTAGATCTCTCCATCATTTTATTGCACATACGTGCATCTCGTAACTTTTTTAGTTCTATTCACTCCCACTAATGAATGATACGCACGCATTTCGTTCAGAAGTGATTATTTCGTCCTTTATTCCATCGACGTCGCAAAATACGACATCATAAATCCTTTACGATCGTCAAAAGCACGACCATAAATTCGTCCCGCGATTTAAAAAAAATAAATTTCTACGGGGTGAAAAAACGTTTCCACGACGAGACTCGCGCAAACAAACATTCCGACAATCCCGAATCGAAAATCATCCTACGACCTCCATACGGTCCTCAACCCTCCTCCCCCTCTGGCGCTCAGCGCTGGAGAAGTAACGACGGCGGTGGGGGTGGATTGGGGAAAGGGGTTAGATCTCCGCAGTGGGAAATGAAGTACCATAGAGGTGACATTTGCCGTTCGGACGCGCGCGCGGGGGAGTTTACCCTCCTACGTTTACACTCAGACGAGGAAGTGGGTCAGCGGCGTACCACAAAGCCTCCCACTGGCTCCGCTGCACTTCCTGCATTTCCCAATGAATGAATCTGGGCACACAAACCGTGAATCGGACCAAAATAGATAAGAGGGATGAGAGCGGGGGGGGGGAATGAATTGTTTTGTTAGGAATGGAAGACGGAGGTCACCGTTGGATTGCAGTTAAACGTTGCACAGAGGATTTTCGGACGCAGCCTGTAATTTTACGACCTCGCACGTTATTACTCGCCTGCGTTAAGCACGAGAAAGCAGTTTCCAATGTTTTCAATTGCGAATCCAGACAGAATTTAAATGGGAAGCGATTAGCACTTTTATGATTTATTCCTCACTTCACAATCAACTCGATTATAAAAGTGGGGAGGGAAAATCATGCTTATAATCACTGCCTGATAAGTGAACATGGCAGTGTTTGTGCAAAAAGGAAACATTAGTATAACTTTGATATAATTTATTTTCAATTTACCGATATTAGTATAATTATCTCGTGTTAAAGTAGAAGAATTTATTCGAGGATATAATTGCTTCCTTCCGGCAACAGGAATAGGAAAACACGCAATGGCTGAAAATATCAATGTGAATAGCGTAAAAACGTCAGCATTTTTCGTTTCATAAGAGTAATTTCAATCGGATGGATAAAAGGAAAGCGGAATATATTGCACCCAGGTAAAATTTTACTAAAATAAATACCTATGCTTTCATGAAGAGTGGTACTTAATGCTATCGACCTATATTTTACTATGGGTTATTTTCTCGATATCACTCAGGAACAAAACTTGGTCTACACCTTGTTTATATGTGGAAAAAATGTGGAAATGATGATAAACTCGACTAAATTTTTCAGAAAAAATAAAACCATGAACTATGTAAAAATGATATCACCTATCGAACGCCTTTTAACAATGAAAAAGATATAACTCTTGTTGAATCTGTCGATCTGAGGTTTGCATTAAAGGATAATAAAGTCCGTTTTGTTATTTCGCGGAATCTGACCCGATAATAGAGTGGCCGAAATACCCTTTGACACGATTGGAGAGATACGTTTTAACTTGTTTATAAAAGACATAAACTCACCAACTAAACATTCTTCAAACCGAACAAGCAAATGCAAACCAATAATGCAACCCACCAAACCAACTAAACCCGCCAAAGGAATCCACTAGAACGTAGCCTGGCCGAAGTCGCCTATACAACGAAGTCCGAATTGTCTCGTGTCTTGTAAAACATGGAAATGTCTAATTATTTGTTTTTATTTAACTGCATTAAACCAAGTTGAATTTTTCCCCTGGGTCCTGCTTTGAGGTACTAAGATAATACTCAAAAGCAGATGGTGCATTATATTAACAAAGACAAAAGAAAAACGAAATTTACAATAAAATTAAAAATTCGTAAAAAGTTTCACTTAATTCAGTAATTATTAGAGTTAATTTCTTATCGATCTTGAACCGACAATAATGTAAGCATGAAAATCATTTTATCTTGTACGTATGGCGTACGAAGCCTCATAACGACGAACTGTTAAATCGGGTCATTCGGAAAAATCCGCATCTTTATATCATTCAGGCATAGCATTTTGCATCCACGCTTCACTTTTTTCCCTTAGCAGAAATGCGTGCCATGCGTGCCCATTGCAACATCGTAACGGATCTGCGACAAAAACCCTACAACCCAAAGTAGGTCATGTTGAGTAAACCTATTCTTCGTTAATATAATGAAGAAACATACCGTCGCAAGATAACAAGAAAAATAAAGCCATTTTCTACCTCTAAAATATTGTTGTAAATCTATCCTATATTCGCTAATTGGAATTTTCGGTCTTATATAATTTCTGGACCCATATAGAAAAAGATAAGTCCACGTCTAAGTAATGACTCGCCCGTCCTATTTCCAATGCCGTGCTCATTTCTCGCTCAGTTCCAAATACAAACTCCCACTGATTCCATTGAGGTTCGTTTTTATTTCGTAAATTTATGACATAAATTTTCCCTTACAATGTAAAATAAAAATGTTGATGCTTACATCGTATGTACTTTGGAACTGATTACGGACTCGCATAAAAATGCAATTCTTATGTATCACCAAATGTGACCTTTTGTATGGTTCTAAATCAATTATCTGTCCTAAAAAGAATACTTTGGATGCAATTAAAAACAACTTTAATCGTTAATTTTAAATTAAGGATAACATTTTTATTATACGCCTGAGAAACATACTTAATCGTCGATAAGTACAAATTATCCGTTAACGTATTCTAAGACCCTCCTAAAAATTGAAAAAACCTTCTAGCTCTAGAATGATAATTTTACATTTCTGACCTCAATCAGAAGCACCTAACGTTAATAATAAAATCCACACATTGCACACTTTTCCGTCAATGACTTTTGCATGCGTAGTTTTTTTTCACACTTGCTTTGGTGCTCTACAAGAAAAAATAAATAAAATAAAAAAAGACTTGTTACTGGATCATTCATCAAATTTCCTCATCAGAGTTGGAAAACAGGTCTTAATGGTAAATTTCGGTATTAAGCTTGAAGATGAGAGAGACAGAGGTGTGGGGGAGGGAATGGGATCAGAGCAGTTTTATAAAGAGCCTCTTCTCAGCAGATGAAGGACAAATGAGACTCGTTGCGACCAATGACAAAGGGGCCAAACGAGCATCAGGTCCACTTGTCGGAATGGGGAGACACAAAAGGGGGGAGGGGCGATGAGGACCCTGGAGATGACGCTAAATCCCCTTCCATCCCTCCAAACTCCGCAAAGATCCCCCAACTCAGCCTCTTGGGACTACTCTGACGAAAATTAAGTCACTGGGTTTCTCAGAATAGAGCGAGCTGAATGAGCGAATTATTCGCATACATAGTATGCATATAGGCCGAATGGATTTCTCGGAAGGTATTCAGAAACATTAAGCGATGCCGAAATTTGCATTTCCATAAATAATAACGCAACCGCAAGTAGGTATATCCCTTAATAAATAGTCAACTTTAAAATAACTAGGAAAATTTACCATGTAACTAAGTGAATAGGACGTGGAACACAAAGACGTTATTGACAGACCAAAGTGAAGGGTAATCGCCAAAGATTTTTGATTTAATATCATAAGCGTCCACTTAATTTAGCTTCAAAGTGTCTGAGTAGTTTTAATTCATCTACAGCAGTGCCGATCAAGCATTTTTTCTACGCACCTCTTGGAATTTTTTTAATCAATTCCTTGGTACCAGCTCTTCCATTCGCTATCTAATAAACTTGTACTGAAATACACACAATCAATTTTGTTAGTATCTCTCGGAGGGACGTCAGGTACCACACTTTGATTGGCCCTGATCCACAGCAATAATCTGCCATTGCAAAAAAAAGTCATTCTAATGATATGCTGTCAATTATTTGAATGAAATCGGTCGATGCCTAAAATGTACTTGGACATTTTTTCTTTTAATAGCAGATTTTGGTTAATTGTCGGAGAAACATACGTATTTCATAAAAAACTAGTAGAAATGAAGTGCACAAAGAGATATGGAGAAAAACAGCTGAAATGATGAGGGCAAAGGGGTTTAGCAGATAAAGCTGCGGTGGACAGGCAGAATGATGGCAGAGGGAACTGGAATAGAGGAGTTAAGAGAATGATCTAGAGGGTTTATAAGTGAGATATGGACAATATAAGGATATCCCAGTTCGAATTCTTAACCCGCATTCTCTCCCCTTGCGACCTCAGCGGTTGCCCACATTCCATCACGAATTTACGAGGATTTCGGAGGTAGAGAGGATTTTCGGATGGGATTGGGCCGTATGTTGATTAATTGCTCGTCAAACGGAATGCAAATGAAGACGTTTGATGAAAGATACACAGAGAGAGAGAGAGGGAGGTGGGCGACACGCTGGGCACTGGAAAGAGAGCGACCCAGGTACGACGGAGGTCGGAGAGGAAAGAGAAAAGGAGGAGGGAATACTTCGGTATGGATGGGAGCCCGGAGGGACGAGAAACAAAAAAAAGGGGAAAACGGAAACGCTTTAGGAAATTCATTTGAAGCGACGGAGTTTTTATTTTTTCAGCGCGAAGCTTTGATGGTTGCCATGGGACGTCCATCTATCTAACCCAAGTACTTAATAGAACGATAGGTTTTGAATATTTCGTAAGAGAACGTGAGATGCGAGACGGAGGCATTAAAAAAAAAGACAAAAAAGGTGGCAGTCTACGCATAAAAGAGTTGTGGGAAATGGAGCCTCGTTCAGTTTTGCCCATAAAGTATGTTAACAGGAAGCTAGAATAAAGTACTCCGGTAAAATAACACCTGGAGTGTGTTAGTCATCGGCCTTAAAAGGAAAGTGATGACAGAAGATATAAATGTTGAATTTATCCATGCTAGAGGTCAAAGAGTTCAGACAAAAATAAACATGAACGCCGTTACATCGCATTTTGAAACAAAACTTTAAACATTAATACAAAAAAACTGTTGTGATTTAAGTATCATTTTCGAAAATATTTTAAAGTTAAAGTAATTCTTAATTGATATTTTCAATCTTTAGAATGTCTACTTTTTATATTTAAGCAATTGATAAGCTAAATAAGTGATTTGTTGTAATATGTTTAGATAATAAGAAGCGAAGGCCCAATATAAATATTTGAAGGCCAAATAATGCTAAAATTTGAAATGGAGAACTCGATCGTGCATGAGTTTCTGCCTCATTAAAATTTACAAAAAGGAAGATTACACAGTTCATAAATTTTATTTCGGCTATAAGATTCTTGCTCGAATAATTTCATTTTCTTATTCAAATATTTACCTAGTATGCTTAAGAAAATCTTTGTAAACGGCAAGCGTGAGCTATTATAATGTTCATCGCTTTATTGACATTTAAAGACACGAGGCGGTTGTTAACATTAAAAGTTTGTTTAAATTGTCAATAAGATAATTACTGACGTTTTCATCAAGATAAATAATCATATTCGTTCTCAGAAAAAATATACACACTAATAGGCTTCCTGTGAATTTACATCCAGTTTCTCATTTACTACTTGTCATCAATTGCTTACAAGATGCCCATAAAGTCAGCTACACTCACCCTTAATATTTATCGCAATTTTAAAACGCTTAATAGGGGCTCAACTTAAACGTTCGTTAGCACCGAAATTTCGATAGAATTCAATGTCGGCAATTTCCCGTATGTCATGTAATGGCTGACGCCGTAATAAAAACGACCGTGGGCGAATAAGTTGTCGAGGGAAGGCAGTGAGGCGTTGAGGTCTTTTGCTTCGAAAATTTCCGACTGTTGGAAACAAAAATAAAACTGAATCTTCATTTATGACAACAACAAATATCGAAAATAAAAAGAGCGAAGGCACCTCTATGCGGAACGGAAGAAGCGATTTCCAGGTTTTTTTCAGCGCTCGACTGTGACGGTGACGGAGCGATATTCCCTCTCCTCTTTTTTATTTACCTTCGAAAAAATTGAAACGCATAGAAACACACAGAAAAGCGCTCTGATAATATATGTTCGCGTTTCACGGTATCGTTATTTAACTTGGTATTTGCTTACAATACCCACGAAATCATGATATATAATTTGCTTAGTTTGTGTCTTTGTTATTCTGTGTCCTGCTCGGCAAACCACATTTTCGCTAACTACACCTTTTTCGAGCTATTTCAATTAGTTATGATGTATTCTAGGTATCCGAGTATAAATTCACTTTTTTTCTTCAAAATTAGTGCGATACTTTAAGCCAAATTAATTTAAATTTGTGTAACAAACCATTAATTATGCGTCCTATGTGTAAATTATACTTTCTAAAGGATATTCGTTGACCACTAAAATATATTTTAACCGTATTTGCAAAAGCTTTTTTCAGTAGATTTCTGTTAAATTCTTTTATAACGCATATTTCTCTATTTTGTATTCACAAGAAACTTTCCGTCAGCTAAATCTAAACTTCATTATTTCGATTTTATTTCTTCTCCAATTATTGACGTAAACATTCTCTTCCAAGCAACCAAGTACTAAACACAAAAATTTACGAAGAATTTTATTCCAACTGTAAATTTCTGTTTTGTTGAAGATACTTTTATTCGGGAGCAGATGTCAACGAGAAAATAACGCACGACTTCAATTTTTACTTTCTCCATACGTAGTAATGGGAAAGTATTGTATTCATGAAAAAAATGGAGTTCGAGATTTTAACGGAAATACATGTTTTGAGGTCCCTAGAACACGTTTAGACTATTTTCGGAATGATGCCTGTGTGTGTATGTTATTGTGGGCGCTCTAACTCAAAAAGTACATGCCATATCGTTACTAAACTTCATATATAACACTTTAACATGAGCACAAAGAACTGATTAGTTTTTGGACAATAACGGTTAATCGGAAGTCGAGGTTTATTCGAAACCCGATTCGGTTTTGGCGATATTTCTTCGTTAAAACATCATTATTGTATATACAATTCTATACAAAGGTTATAGATAATGTAATTTCCTACAGTTTTCATTTGAAACAATTTTCTATAGGAGTTATTGTTTAGGAGTTATTTATAAATAACCGGTTTTTCGGTTTCCGTTAAATATCTCCTTAAAAACATCGTTATTGGTAATCTTCGTAAGGACCAAAGTTGTAGAGAATAATATTTCTTCCAAGTTTTGTTTGAAACTAATTTTCGTAGAACCATCCATTTCGGATATATTTCGCTTTATCTTAATACCAGTATACAGCGCCAACACCATGTAGCGGTGAATTCTGTAAACATTCAAAATATACGTAATTTACGGCAACAAGGACGTACGTGTCTTCTTTTACGATACGAAATAATAATTTTTCCTCGTAATATTATTCATAATAATTTAAATATCTATACCCCAAATATGGAGAAAGTCATGTGTTGGCCACATCAGATTTTTCATTATAACAATAAAACAAATGAAAATATTTTTTTAATATCATACATCATCACTCAAGTCAGTCGCATCATTTACCGCAAAATCAGTGCTAAAAGAACTGTTACTGGAGATACAGGTTGAAAAAGTTCGTAGTAATTATTTTTCCTTATGTAAAACATATTCACTCTTTCGGAAAATACTCCGAGGAATTTCCGTTTGATAAGATTCTAAACGATGTTGCAAGTGCTCGGCTATCTTATAACGAGTGAATTTGTTCGATTTCGTCGCCGAAAAGCTGTTTTCGGAGAATGCAATGTTCGGATTAAACAATAGACATAGCGAAGACGTTTGGTAACCAAACAGAATTCGGTGAACTAGACGTAAAACCAGACTCGAATCATCCTCTCTTTCTCGCTAGTGTCTAATCCTTGGAAGATTTCGTTTAGCTACCGCTGGGTAGTTTTTCTCCAAACTCCATAGTGGGGATGCTACACTGATAAGCATCGTAGAGATTCCTTCTCTGAGGATCCCACGGAATCAAGCTCCCCTTATCGACGGCTCACTTCCTCGATTTAATAGCAAAGGATCGTTACGACGACAACCCATCGATCGCTGATCTCTAAATATATATATTTCGATCGAAAATCAGTCTATTTGGGAGCAACGATATCGAAGTTAGTCATTAAGTCAAATGTCTCTGAATTTGAATGCATCTGTCGATGGCAAATATCTTTCCTGCCATTACGCAATGGAAGAAAATTTGCCAATTCTAAATGATCAATTTCGATAAATTCTAACAGAAAATGTACCACGGTGCGAGACTTTTCATTACCTTTTCATTTCAATTAATAAAATATTCTTATAATAGCAAATATTTTTCTGTTTTTGCAATTTTACTAATATACAAGTGGAAATATTGTTTTATTTTTCGTTTATTACACTTACTGGCAAAATATTTCACAAGCCATCTATGTGAATAATCCTCAACAACCAGACATTCTTTACTTAGTTAATATTCTAATGAATAAGAAATTTTACGCGGTTTTATATTCTCACGAAAATGTCATCCGATTGATAGCTTAAGGCAGTAAAATTCCGGCAAGGGAAAACATCGCAGTCGAACAAAAAGAGGGTAAAAGGAAGGCTGAGGAAATCGGCTTTGAGAGGAAAGGGATTATGGTAATAACCAAAAAAAGTAAGGGGAGAGAAGAAAGAAAAGGAAGAATCAAGCAGAAAAGAATACGGAGAATGATTCTTTGGTGTTTGGAAGAGGAGAAGAGATGAATGATGACGGAGAAAATATTTTGAGGAGGAATTTAAGAAAAGGACGGAGATGAAAAATTAAGAAAGAAATAGGAATAAAGGGAAAACGATGAAAAGGAGGGATAGAGGAATGGTAAAAAGGCGAAGAGAAGGGAGTAAAAGAATAAGGAAAGGGAGATAGAAGAGACAAGAGGTTGAGGAAAGGATATGAAGGGAGAAAGGGAAATTAAAAGAGATGGAAAGAGAGAGCGAGAGAGTTGGAAGATGATGGAGAGATGGAGAGGGGATAGAGAGCTGTAAAAGGAGGAATGGTAGAAGGCAAAGAAAGAGGAGATGGAGAATGTAGGATGAGGAAGAAGAGAGGGAGGGAGAAAGACGGAAGGAGGAATAGAGTGGGAAGGAGGAAGAGGGAGAGAGGGGGGGGGGAGGAGGAACAGAAAGAGGGACAGGGGAGGGAGAGAGAGGAGGGAGAGAGAGGAGGGAGAGAGAGAGAAGGGAGAGGAGGGAGAGAGACGGGAGAGAGATGAGGGAGGGAGAGGAGGGAGGAAGAGGAGGGAGGGAGAGGAGGAAGGGAGAGGAGGAAAGGAGAGAGGAGGAAAGGAGAGAGGAGGGGGCAGGGAGAGGGAAAAGGGAGTTAGATGGAGGTTGAGAGGGAGAGTGGGAAGAAGAGAGGGGAGGAGGAAGAGGGAGGTAGAGGAGGAGCGAAGGAGATGAAGAGGGATGGAGAGGGGAAGGGAGAAAAAGGGAGGGGGGAGAGAGAGAGAGAAGAAAGGAGGGAGAGGAGGAAGGAGGGAGAGGAGGAAGGAAGAGAGGAGGAAGGGAAAGAGGAGGGGGCAGGTGGAGGGAGGGAGATGGAGGGTGAGAGGGAGAGAGTGGGGAGGAAGGAAGGAGAGAGTAGAGGGAGTGGGAGGTAGAGGAGGAGAGAAGGAAATGAAAAGGGAGGGAGGGTGAGAGGGAGAGAGAGGAGGAAGGGAGGAAGAGACAGGAAAAAGAGAAGAATGTGGGAAGGAGAGAAAAGTAAATTGGAAGGAGAGGACAGAGGGGGTGGGAGAAAGAAGAGAGGCTGAAAACGGAGGGGGTGGGAGAGTTATATGGAGGAAGAGGGGTATAAAGGGAGAGATGGAGGAAGGGCAGAATGAAGGAAAAGGATAGAGAGGGAGATGGGATGACTAAGCTGAAATGGAATGAAGTGCGAGTATGACGGAGCGAAAGCAGGGTGATTGCGTCGAATTGGATCGAAGGATTAGATAGGGGAAAAAAGGTGGATGAGAATTAGGAGTTGGGCAGAGTGAGGAAAGAATGAAAAATGAGACGGAATGGGGGAAAGTTGGCAAAGAATGCTGAAAGCATGGTATTAGAATGAAGGATGAGGAGAGAGGATGACGAGGTCTTTGCTCACGGGAGTGGGTGAGGATGAGGCAAGTGGAACGAGGAATTGCCTGGTGAGCAGAATGGATCGACCGATTCTAAGGAGCACGCGTTATTCAACTTGTGTGTTTGTTAAGTGGAGTTATCTACTAAATTGGGGATTTAATAAGGTACAAGTTAGGGCTCTGAATATCGGGACTGGGTCGTAAAACCTATTCTACCAAGTAATGTGGGGGTAATCACCCGTATATAAGGAATGACGTATTAGCCGATAACAGTTTACTAGCTGGGAAGTTAAATCCAGAATGCAGGCCCGCGCCGTACATATTTGCCGCCCGGGTGCAAGCAGTTTATGCCTCCCCTTACGGACTTGTAACAGAATCCTGTCCCAGACTTTTTTTCCATTTTTAGATTAAAAGTCGTATTTAATTTAAGAAAAAATTGTGCAAAAAACAAAATTAAGAGAGATTCTTGCCTCCGCCCGTGAATTGCCGCCCCTAATATGTTTCCGCCGGGGTGCGATGCACTCCCTTGCACCCATAGGCCCTGACAGAATGTCTCACCGCTACCCATAGAATCTCGGCCCATTCCACCTCCGACAGTAGGTATCTCATTATCTGGAAGAAATCACTGCTCTTTTATTATCTAGTGTTTTAAAGACGATCGCTATTTACGAACGGCGTATATGGCCTCCAAAAATGACGGAAAATCGATTTTAATGCATACATATGTCTATATTTTTCTTGGTTTTTAAATTTCGTTTATACATTTCTCCTATTTACACGGTTTCCGAAATAGTAAACTTGTTTAAAAACACTTGATAATTAAAAAGCGGTGACATTTTTCAGAATAATGAGATACGGAGTGGATTCGCCGAAATTCGTTTTCGTATAAAATTTCTACTTCTATTTAAAAGTACAACAAATAACCATAGTTTACGGATACTGTTAATACGTAATTTCCCTTTTAACCTCACTCTCCCTTTCCCTCTCCCACTTTCTCAACTTCGATCTCAATACCTTTTCAATAATACATCTTCAACAATGCAAAAGCTTTGACACTATGTATGTACATTCAAATGTAAAATTAATATTCTTGAAATAAAGTCTTATCGCAGTCTTTTGGAGTAAAGTTTCTGGGGTAAGTATTTTAAATTTATATGTACATGCCATATTTTATTTAGCTCCTTTTAATGAGAGGCTCTAAGAAAATAAAATATTATTTTGCTTGATGAAAGGAAAGGTTTATTTTTTTAGTCCTGCCAATCGGGAGTACGGTCATTAAAAACGGTGGAAAAACTAATAATTTATAAATTTCGAATGAATTCCTAACATAGATATAGGCCATTGAACAGGGATCTCCAACTCGCGACCCGCTAGGTCATTTCATACAGCCCTCTCACTGATTGTAATTATATATATATATCAGTGTCGAATAATTTTTTAATTTAAAGATTTAAAAATGTTTTTAGTCGTTTTGAAGTGTAATTTTTTTGTTTTTGGCTAGGTTAGTGTATTAGTGTTTAGGGTATTCTCTTTGGATGGCTTTCCAAATGTTTGTCCTATTCTCCACTCCCAAGAAACTCAAAAAAGCAAGCTCAAAAGTTTGCCATCCCTGCTTTAGGGACTCCGCAGCCGTTTTAATACTCTGGGTAGCAAAAGGAAAAGGACAGAGATCGAATGCGCTGCTTTGCGGCACTCTCTCTCTCTCTCTCTCTTGAGAAGTTTCTGGATTCCCATGGAGGTTAGGATACTCTTGAGTTTATGTAAACATTTTCTTGATAGAAACAACCTACGTCAATTCTTACTCAAACATATTTGTTAAGTTAATTGGACACGAACATTGGCCGTCGACCAATGCTGGAAGCACGGGATATCCTTTCAAGAAAGGTAGGATTAGTCCAATAGAGCATGTGGGCTATTCTTACGCATCGGGATGTAATGGGAAAATCCCCCTAATGAAAGGTAATATATACTATTTTAAATGAAATTTCTTTGGCATACACCCTAATTTTTTAAATGCCTGTAAACTTATACCTTAAGACGCAGGACCACAATAATTAACTCTATGTACCTTAAAATTTGCGCTTTTTCACGCTTTTCCGAATTTCCCGAGTTTACAACTCATTTTTGAAAAGACTACGGAACACATAATGAAATGCTTTTAACCCAAGTTGCAGTATCATATTTATGTTCATTCTTGTGCAAATTTACAATTGTAAAGTTGTTAATTTGTTGTTAAACAATTAAAATATTTAAACATTATCTAGTCCGAGAGTTTTTAAAAAATCGAAAAATGAAAAATGCCAATGAGTTTATTTGATTTTTTTAGAAATTTTCTATGATCTAACATTTTAAAAATCACTATTACTTGCTGAGGTTTATAATTTAAATTAATGCGGCGTTGCCGTAATGTGCGGGAGTCCTCCCCTCTCACGTAGGCAACCCCTTTGCAGGAGACCTGTGCCGGAGAACGGGAAAGGAGCTGGACTAAGGTGTGCTGACTTTCGTCCTTCACACATTTCAACGTTCAATAATGCTAGCCAGATATTCCAAAGCAATGACAGATGCAACAAACCATGAGAGAACATACTGTTCTAATAAACTACTCACATTGAGAGATATCTCGCCACACCTACTTATCTTCATCGCTGCTGCTACTGTCGCTGCTCTCCTCTTCAAGGTTTATGATTAGAGGCTCAATGAATTCCTCCACGAGACGGTCTTTTTCCCACCTTTTTCACATCGTTCACAGCGTTCTTCCACATAGTTTTGGGTACAAGACCCAGAGCTTGCACACATAACTGAAGCACATCTTTTATTTTATGCGTATTGTTTTTTTTTGCCACCCAGTCCTTCACCCAAGCCCAAATTAATTCAATTGCATTGAGCTCACAGTGAGCTACAATATAACAATTTAACGTTTTTTCCACTTTCTTCGATAACACTGTCAAGGAGGTATGTAAAGTTTTCAAATTTTCTTCTCCCCAGTGCAATGAGCTCTGTTTCAGTAAGGGATTCATAGGAATCCTGGTAACCATCATCGTCTAATGACGGCTCGATCCGCTTATTTATAAGCCAGTCAATGATTTCCTTCTTCGCCCATCTCATGCTTGGGTTCTTTGTTTCCGGACCCTGCATTGTGTGGTAATGCGCCTGGTCAATTACCACTGCAGATTTTTCCGGTAGATGCAGCAATATTCTCCGGAAATATTCCTCAAAGTGCTGAGCGTTCATTTCGGAGTGGTAATCGGAAGTCTTTTTTCCCTCGAACACGAGCATCGTGTCTTCCTCTGTTTGAAGGAACCCACCTTTACTTACGATGTGCAAAATGATGACTCGTTTACCAGCTCCAGACGGCGTTAAAATCCCCCCTTTCCAGCCATTCACTTCCTGGATCACTCCTCGATCAAAATCAACTGTATCTGAGATTTCGTTTATTTTTTCTTGCCATGCGTATTTTACCGTATGGTTAGCGCCACACCAAGTTTCATCGAGGTAAAACACCTCCCATCCCGAAGAGCGAAGCCTTCGTATTGTGCGTAGATAAACGTGACGGTGGTCAGCTATTCTCGGGTTTTCTAGGAGAACTGGTTTGTTTGTTAGTTTCTTAAAAGAAAACCCCAGTCTCTTCAACCACCTGAGCATGGTACTTTCGCTAATAGCAGGAAAGTCACTCACATCCATTTTCAGTTCATCCAAAATTTTTACAACTGTCGGAAATTCTTTCCTCCGGTAGAAACTGTGAACTTTTCGTCGGACAGCGCCTTGCAGGAATTCATCTAAAACAATACGAGGCCTACCTGGTTTTTTTTTTAGGTGAATACACTTTACCGTCGGCACTTTCCCGCTTTCCTTTGATTACATTTCTCACTGTCTTCTCACTGACACCCGAACACAATGCGGTATTAAATGCCACTTGGTTGAAATCCACAACCAGCTCACCTGCCTTAACGAGTTCAAAAAATTTCTTTATATTAATCAAAATATCCTTATCGCACTTCCTTAGATTCTTGGATCCACTCTCCAGTTTTTCTAGCGATATTATTGCTCTGGCTGTTGAGACTCCGAAGTCTCAGAACATTTCTCTTAACGGGAGGCATCTTACTCGCACCGAATTAGGAGCAAAACTGAGAAACGGGCAAGGATTCTGTTGCTCCTGACAAATAGGAATAAAGGGTTTAACCCTTGGGAAAACCAAAAGAGCACGAGGAGATGGTAGTTTTACTCAGAAGTGTCCCTCCACTCCAGGCGTTCTTCGCGGGGAACTTTCCCTTCCTACCATTGAAATTTTGTCCTTGAGTACGACTCTCCTCCCCCAAAGTGCATATTCAAACAAATGGTACCAAGTATGTGCTATTAGTGATATCATTTCCAAGAAGAATCCGTAAGAGGTCTTTTCTCGTCTACTGCATACAATGCACATATTTTCTGCAGAGAGTGCCATCATCCATCACTGTCATCCGGATTTTCATTAGTATTGTCTTCATTTTTGTACAGAAGTGTATTCAGGAGAGGTTTTCTTAATACAGTAGGCAGTGATGCAGTAACATCGAGACCACGTTGGAAAAAACAGAGGATGTTATTCTTCCCTGCAGGTAACATACGCCTCCTGAACTTTTGGAATGACGAAGTTCCTTATTTACATTTATATTGTTTAGCATTATATTTTACACCTTGTCTTTGTAACTATACATATAAAGAGCTACATATCAATAACTAGCATTGAACGCGCGAATAATTCGATAATTAAAAAAGTAATTTCAAAGAAATCCGTGTCACGATGACAGAAACCAAATATTCCCTACAAATCAATCAGCTTTGGCTCTTGCAATGGTTAATACGATTATACAGAAATGCACCAGAAATACAGTTGTATCTTAAATTACTGAATACTTAAAATGCTAAAAACTGCTCATTAAGAGGTCTTAAATGTTGCATAGAAATATTCGCTACAATGTCAAGGCATAAGCTTTCAAGAAATGTAATGTTATTTAAATCGGTTCGATATTTCTGCAGATCATAATGACACAAATACATCCTGTAATACATATTTGATAAAACAATAAAGCAGAAGAAATGGCTCATCCGCGACGCAAGGAATTGAGAGTTCGAAAGACTTTTGAGTTGCGGGCATTAGATATGACAACGCTGCGTACAGCCTAATTTGCGTGATTGCCATTAACAGGCATAAAAACCGCGAAAATTGTAAATTATATATTATCTGATCATAAAAAATTTCTAAAAAATTAAAGAAACTCATTGGAATTTTTCATTTTTCGATTTTTTAAAAAACTCTCGGACTAGTTAACGTTTAAACATTTTAATTGTCTAACAACAAATTAACAACTTTACAATTGTAAATATACATTAGAATGAACATAAATATAATACTGCAACTTGGATTAAAAGCATTTCGTTATGTGTTCCGTAGTCTTTTCAAAAATGAGTTGTTAACTCGGGAAATTCGGAAAAGCGTGAAAAAGCGCAAATTTTAAGGTACATGGAGTTAATTATTGTGGTCCTGCGTCTTAAGTTATAAGTTTACAGGCATTTAAAAAATTATGGTGTGTTCCAATGAAATTTCATTTAAAATGGTGTTTATTATCTTGCATTAGCATGCGTATTAACTCTTATAGATATTTACTAATTCCAGGGGCACATAATTTTGACGGCGACGCGAATCACCTAGCTACCGATTCAGTACAGAATTGTGAGTGAAGGTGGCGGCGGTGTCAGGAAGATGCAGTAGTAGTAAGTAATCTCTATATATATTTTCCTATTACCTGCGCTAGTTGTATATAATTTATTGACAAAAACTCTTATCTTCGTGTATACGGCGACCTTGTGTTACGAAGGTTTCGCTTTTTCGCGGCTTCTATATGCATTGAGTTTCTCCTTTCGCGATATCCTTATTCGCTTTTTCGCGGATGAAAATTAAATAAAGGCTCGTGAAGTTTATTTCTACTATTCCGGGGAGTTGTGGCGTAGTGGTGCGGGCGCTGGCCTGCTACGCTTAGCAAACTCGGTGCGAACCGGGTTGCCCGGCTCCCCATTTGCGTGGTTATGTGGAGAACACGCAAATCAGCGCCCCGTCCTTCGGAAGGGACGTAAAGCCGTTGGTCCCCTTGGTGTTTCTCGTTAAGAGCAGGCTAATGCCGGCACCGGGTTTCACTCCTCCCTTGCTTTGTGATTTAGACTGAGAAGCCTTCTAGCGCTGGAGTCGTTTGAAGTCACAAGGTCCCCCCAATTGGTTGGTTGGTGGTTTCTACTACTGTGAATTTCAAATACAGCAAACCTTAACAAAGCGCGATTATACATTTCCCTACATATGCGGCCCGCCTAAAATTTCAAAATTATCCGTTTAGCCCGCGTAATATTTCAGTTTGAGACCCCTGCTATAGATCATAGAAACGAACACAAAGCATTAATAATTACTTTAATGAATATGCAAGTTATAATAAGGAATTATGTAAACGTCTGTAAATAATTCTCAGTGACATAATACCGTCAAAAATGGCGAGTTATATTTTTATTGTTTTCTAATACAATAAGTCTATAAAAAACAGTGAAACACTACGTGATTTAAATGAATGTGACCGTCTAGAGAAAAGGTTCTTAGTGACTCCATGTATTATAAAATGCAATATATAAGGTGGACGGATGTATGTTCCACGTAAACCATCCATCCCTTGAGAGAAAGATTTTACTTTCTCGCTAAACACATCCGTATATTTTTTGTGTCCCCTGCCCTGAAGATATTTAATTTCTGCAAAAATGCAACAGGGATACAATTTACCCTAAAAGGTTTCCGCTGATGCTAAAACAGTTGTTTAAACGACTTTCAATACCTATTTTTATATAATAATTTTGGTATTGTCATTCCTTATCTTTCTTGTAAGAAATATCTCGGTCATACTTTACATCAGCGGTTCTCAACCGGTGTGTCGCGAGAAGGGACTAGTGTGCCGCACGCTCCGAGGATATTTAATTTTTAAAAGCGTTTGAAACAAACAAATTTGCATGAATTTTATGATGCAAGGAATTTATCGTGAAACTACGAGAGGAATTGATAGACCTTAGCAACTATCATCAGGGGCGGATTGGGCCGCCTGGACACCGGGCAAAGTCCCGGTGGGCCGATGCTGCTCCTGGGTCGGGGCTGTTTGAGTGGTTGATGCCTTGGCAAGGAGCTGTTGCTTTTCCGTATTCTAAAGTAGCGTTTCTCAAACTATGGGCCGTGGCCTCCTAGGGGGGTCGCAACATTGTTTTAGTTGTTAGGTGGGCCGATATCCGATATTTGCCCGGGCCGATTTTTGCTCCCAATCCGCCCCTGACTATCATACCACTTAAAATTAGTGTGCTACCTTTAGATGTATTTTTGCCTTAAAGCTAAATATCAGTATATGAATATGCCACCAATATGACTTTTCAAATTCAACAACGTATTTATGAGAATTTAGTTGTTCGTCAACTGCCCAAATTAAAGATATTAAAAGGACATGTTTAAAGAACCTAGATGAAGAACTTCTTGAAGTTCTTTCTATTATTGAGCCAAATATAAAGCGTCTTTGTACCAAAAAGGCAAGCCTGAATTTTCCGTCTAAGAGCATGGCATTTTTACACGTTGAATTATGTATGTATTTAATGCACAATAAAATTATATAATTATTTGAATATTGCTTTACCAATCGTAACAATCTAATATAACTGCGAATTTTACTTATTAGGCTAGTTTTTTCTTTTAAAATGTGTATTTACTCTGTGAAATTAATTATGGGTGGTTTGGTGTGCAGCGATGTTCTTATGCATGCATGAAGGTGTGCCGTAGAGCAAAAAAGATTGAGAAGCACTGATTTACACAATAGGAAATATTACATCAATGAAAACGGATGCGTGTATTTCTAAACAATCTCTAAGAATTGATTACGCTGTATATTACAGCAACGAGAAAATGTCCACTGTCAAATACCTGCCACAGGCGGAAAATGTCACGCGAATAAACAAGAAGAAATTTCTGGAGCCACCTCATTTGTATATGTCCGACCCTCTGCCATAAAATGACTACCGATATTCCTAGAAAATTTATTTTCTTTAACGCTTAACTATTCGAAGTATTTTTCCAGCACTATCCCATTGACTGGATATCCTCCAAAACTGAAACAATGTAGCATAAGGGGATGGAATCGAAAGAGAGAGAGGGAGATTTTCAATTTTATTTCCAGAGAATTTTTTTCCCGATGCCCTCAAGAATTAATTTCCCGTCCGAGTAAACTTCAGAAAATTAATCAAATAAAGGGCCGAGCGTGCAATCGAAATACATTAGCCGAGTTTTTCCGCTAACACGAGCAAACGTAGCGAAGGGGGAACAAGGACAGTCCGCTGACGTAATGAAGATGGATGATTAGCGTCGCCGACCGTAGTCGTGGACCTCCGAGGCGACGCGATGTTGGCGCGCGTCACTTGTTTTGCCATCCAGCCGCCCCAGATCGCCCATCGGTCTCTGGAGGCATACGAGGTGAACTCTAAGAGGGGACGTACTCGGAGATGGAGAGAGTCAAAAGAGCAGCGATGGATGAGTGACATAGTGAGAGTGAGTGACCTATGTATCTAATCATCTGAACACGTTGAAAAAAAAACACCCATGAGATCTTATTTTAAAAATTGATTATCCGCGTCTCTGTGTAAAAGCAACATCCGTTGTTAACAGTTATGACTTTTTACTGTCATAAAAGTAGAATACTATATAGAAAGTATTGTATTATATTTATGCTGTTAATAGCACCTTGGTTTACAAAATCGAATGCGTAATCAAAACAAAACGGGAGTTTTTGGTACCGTAAAATTACAAAACACTATCAAATTCACTTAAAAATTAGCTCACGTAAAAATATTCGCAAAAAAACGTATAATATGAAAAATAAGATGTAAAAGAATTACTGATTACCACAGGCGATGAAAAATAACTTACAGCAAAATGCTAAAAAATACAATAATATTTCCCACTATTCGTTTTTTAACTAAACAGCGTTCAAAATATATTTCCATTCCTAAAATATATTTAATAGGATTTATCTGCACTGCTGTACGCACTAATGTCTTGTCCACAATTCCGAGAACATCGCAATCTCTTTCCATTCTCCAAACTAAAAACCTTTCCTAATTGGCAACAGATCCAACCTACCATATTATCCAGTGTTTTCCCTCCTATAATAGGTAAGCGTAGGAGTTGACACCACGGATCCTGAGATACTATTTCAGCTTTATCTCACCCCTGAACTCGAAAAAAATATGAATGAACGCTCGACAGCTATATATATGTATCTATAAGTAGGGCGTTGATTTGGATGTGGGCTAGAGAATGGAGTAATCCATGGAATAAGAAAGAAGGCAATCTTGGAATTGTGAGAGGAAGGGGATGGATAATAAGGTTGCGGAGCGGAAGTCTTGACACAGGAAAAAATAGACTACAGAATAAGAGTGTGATTCGGGACACCTTTATTTTCGATTAAGGATTACGTAAGTCAAGAAATAAATATAGTTTCCATATGAACAAACAGTTATGAATAAAAACAAAAAGATTATCGTTTTTTAAGTCGAGATATTTCGTTTAAATAAAGTAAATTAGATTTTTTGTCATAGAATTTCTTCTACATATTGTATGAAATAGTTTCTTGGGTCTCAACGATCTCAAAAAGTCATTTTGGTGAATTCGCAATTAAAAGAATTTAATGAATATAATCAGCAAAATCTTTTATTAGTACAAGTTATTACAGTTTATATTGCTTGCTTAATTCATCGCTTATATATATATATATATATTATTCTACCTTTACTTGGAAACAACTAATCATACTCAATACACTTTTTGTTTGCTGTCCATGTCGCAACTATAATAAAACGTGCAACACGAAAATAGATTTTGTGTGAAAACTCGCAAAACTCCTGCGTTGATCGTTTGGTAACCGACGGTATGAATTAAATTAAGGATTGATATGGGGAAAATTGTCCGTGCCTTTAATGCAAAATACTCAACGAACACTACGTGAATTTAAACCGATTTTCTCAGGCAGAAAGAAAAATAATTTCCATTTTATTAATCGCATTACGCTCACAGAGCGGCTGTCGTATCCTCGTCCCGAAATAATAGAACGGCTGAAATATTGGAAGGGACTTGGTGGCGATGGGATCCAATACCACACCCTGAAAGTGATGTTGCCGCCCATTTTCTGCCATTACGGTGTTTTCCATTATCCATCGCACATTAATGGAATTCGAAACACAAAGCGAGGATACAAAGCTGTGTTTTGATGAATATTCTGTAGTCACCTGAACTGAGCGATCCGCTTTGGCGTCCTTCGCAATTAGATTTTTTTATCCCGGCGTGTCCAGTCAATTACATCCATACTCCCCTACACTTGCTGCCGCTGTCGAAAAACAATAAAGGAGATATTGAAGTAGCTAAACGACAGATACAAAACAATTTTCCCAACGCTTCTCGATAAATCTCATACATAACGCATCTAAGTTTGTAAAAGCACTAAAAATATCACCTGGGTACCTCCTATATATCGCTTTAAATTATTACGATTGATTGAAATAACAAAAAACACTTGTTTCTATAAAAAGATATGATAAAAATTAATTTCATCGCAAAGGCAACCATTAAATCCTAATGCTTTAAATGCCAAATTTTTGGTGAACGCGGCCCAGAAAAAGACGCGGCCTAAGAATATCGGTGAGATGAGTGTGTCGATAATAAAAAAAAATATTTCATTACAAGTACACTCATCGAATTCCCAAGCTGAACTGTAGAAAATGCCTGTTAAATTCAACTCCATATTAAAGAGTATTTAAATAAACGTTAAATGAACATTAGCCCATTTTAAAAGTCTTAAACAGTTCCGATCAGTGAGAGACAAATGAGCGATTTTCTGCTTCAACGCATTTTCCTCAGGGCGTCATGATAATGCGAAAGAATAAATATGCAAAACTCGTACCCTGAATAAATTTAGGTTTTTATATGACGGTAAATAAACAGAAAACTGGCAGTAGAAATGGATTAAAAATTTCAGCTCGGAGCCATGGATACAATTTATGACGTCAGAACGGTTCATACCGCTAAAACATGTTTCCTATAGGTTTAAATTATGCAGTTATATGTGAATTTGGAATAAACAGGTAAATTCGTCTCCTTAACTCTATGCATCACAGTACTTTTCTTATCCTTAATGTTATGCATCGAAAACAACACACGCGCAGTACCGTACCTAGGGCGGGGCAAGCGGGGCATCTGCCCCGGACGCCACTGCAGTAACTTCGGTATGGCGAAGGTGGCATTTGCCATAGGCGCCGCTTGCAAAAGGCGCCAAACGTTCCCCAAAACCGTGCGAAAAGTGCATTTTACTTTAAATTATTATTAATTTAATACTCAAACTTTAATTTATATATAACAGTAACCTTATTATTCTTTATTAAACCTCAGAAAAAATGATATCCCACATAACCAAGGTGTTTCCTAAAATTTGGCCATAGACGCCATATCGCCTAGGTACGTCTCTGCAGGACGCAACAAAGCAAGGGGGGCAAAATATCTAAATAGTAACGAAAGAATCTAGAGAAAAAAATTTCTTGAGGTGGGGAGGTCGCAAATTTAGTAGTTTGCCCCGGGTGCTAAGATATCTAGTTATGAGACTGCATACGCGTGCGCGTTGTCCGTATGTGCGATGGTCTATTCTAGAAAGCAAAAATTAATGGATAAACTCGTGATAAATTGCCATCGATCGATTGCGAGTAAAAAATAATCAAGAAGTTTTAAAAAATCCATTAAATCATAAGTAGATACATCTACTCAATCCTAGCAAAAATACTTTCATAATTTTTTTCTATTTTTAATGCCTCAAAGCTCTTGGAAAACAAAAAAACAGCGAAGAAAATGTCACGAACATTTTTGTATTAAAAAATATATATGTAAATGACGGCCGAGCACAAACAAAGGATGAAAATTACTTTTGGATAAGATTATACAAAAACTCGTTCAAAAATTATCCGATCAGCAAAAATTTACAGGTGAGGAGACGGCTACAATTATGTAAATTTGGGCTTAAAAGAAAAACAAGAATATAACGCTGAAAAATATTTATTTGAAGAGCCTTCCATTGATAAAGAACCGAATTAAATCCAAACAAAAAGGTCGAATAAAATGTCAAATTAGTTGTTCTTCATTTTGGTTTTCGAATGGAAACAATTATTTCGAGATTAATGAAATAATACCATGGTAAAAACGCGATATAAGTTGGTGGTGATGTTCCTTCTCTAGACCAAAATTAATTTTCAATTATTACCGGTAAAAACCACCGATGGAGGAAATAAAAACGTTAAAGCTCTCCGTGACGATTAAAATAAAACGTAAGTTGCAATCTGCTAATTGTTCTTGTAATTTGCAGGGCAGGCCTTGGTAGAGGGGTGGTTAGCCTGTCTAGCTCCCAATGCATGGAGTGCGGGTTCGAATCCTGCTTCATTTGCGCTTGTCTTAAATCTATTAAAACACGTGTAAATGGGGAAACCTGTTTGTGTTAAATAAATAACAATAATAATAATCGCGTGTACTTATTCGCACACAAGAAAATGCGTCGCGGACATTCGTATATTTTATTAGTTCATTTACAACCATTCCAGGTTTTGTATGTGCAGAAGAATACTAATGACGTTAGTAAATTGTGGCCGTTCAATGTTTTAGATTTTGTTTAGTTGTTTATCACGCTACGGAATAGCGTGTGTGAAATGATAATTATTACGGAATTAACACGTAGCGGGACTAAAAATTAGGTTTTTACGGTACTAAACTCAAGAGAACACGTAAAATAAACTTTTATACCAAAACGTTTTAAAGGAGTTGAATGAAAATTTTACGGAAAAATTAACTAATAAAATATGAACTCTTCATTTTTTCTAATCGAGATAACCATTGCAGTACATTAAAGAATGTCGTATTTGCCATAAAAGTTTCACCGAAATATGCCCCGTGAAAACATTGACACAATGTTCCATTACGAATTTACTTTAGGGATAAAATTGCTTTTCTTTACTTATGAATAAAAAAATAGCTCCACCTTTAAATAACGTGGATTGTAAAGGTGTTATGGTCCTTAGACATAAAAGAAGAAGAAAAAACCTCATGAAGTTAATCAGTCCGCTTGAGTCGTTTTAAATTTGGGACCGCGTGTTATACCCTTGTTCATTTCTGCATCCGTGACCTAAATAACCATTCAGATGAGGCAAGTATTTTGCGAAAACCTGAGGCCATTAGGTCTCGTTGGACGGGCAAATAGTCCGAGTCGAACAATAAAGGTCAAGGTGGAGAGAGAGCAGGCCGCAGGGGAGGCGACCTGTAGAACCAAACCCTAGAAGAGTCGGGGGTCGACAATGTAGGAAACGATTTCAAGTGCCGCTGAGGAAATTCTACAATAGGAGCGCGAGAGGCGGTCGGTCGACTCTGCGAGAAAACCGGAACAGTAGAGGGGCATTATGATGATGATTTCTACCGCGTTCTCTAAAAAGGGCACCAAAATTATTTTTTTTAAAAGTACATTTAGGTTTCAAGTGTTCCGATGATAAATGAGCCATTCTCCGAAATTTCAAACGCAAATTTTGAAAATAACGCTCTAAGCCGCTGTTTTACGTTAATATTAAATAATTGAAGTTAAAATAAAAAATATAACAAAATTATATTCTCACGGGTTCCTCAGAGCCCGCTTGAAAAACTGAATGAAAAGGCGCACATTTATTTTAAAGCTAAATAACGCCACAGGAACATACGTATGTAAAATAATTCAATACGTTTATGTGAATGGCGATAGTAATCATTGAGGTTCTTGGTAAATCACTAATTAATCGCCTAAATAGTTACGTTTTGCTTGAAAGAATGAGTGAATTTACTTTATCAGAAAGAAATGTTAGCTTACGAGATACAAAAAATCTGCAAGCTGGTCGTCTATTTATATACTATACAAGACATTCATTTAATAGCGATTAGAAAATAGCGGAGAAAATAGCGCTTGGGTATAAAATATTTCATGCATCTATTTTCTAATCGTTTTCATTATTAAACACAATGCAATTGGTTAAGTTAGATATTTTTAGGTTTACACTGACAATGAGAATTGCGCTAACTTAGTAATGATTTGGTTATTGTTTTACTAAATCTGACAAGGGTTTACATTTTCTTTCTATTAAACGGCTAAACTCTTTTTAATCGCTTACTTATGCATACAACTATGCCGCGTCAAGATTATAGAAAATAAAAACATATAATAGTAGCTCTCAAAATATAAACATGACTGTCATTAATAATAACGCTTTTGAAACAACGCTGTTGTTGATATATCCTCACGTCGCTAATAAACCTAAATATATACTCTTGAGATCTATCCTTTGAACCAAGCCGTTTTCTTTTGGTATTTCCCATTACCATAAAGCAGCACTCATTATTTTACTTTCTTTACGCGAAACCGTCGCAGCACAAAATAGTCGGCGCGTACAGCCAGGCGCCGCCTTCCATCCACCCCCCTTTATTTTATCATTTTTCCTTCTACTTCCCACGCCCGGATTTGTTCGATATTTTGGCATTGAATCCTTGAGAGGATCTCTCTTTTTTTTTTTTAGATAGACGTTCTCAAAAGAAAACCGCCGCAGATCTTCAACGCGTGAAGTGAACGTCTAGTGCTCGCTTTGGGTTAATGAAAGCTGAGAAAGAAAGATGAAAGGGCCACAGACACATAAGGAGACGGAGAATCCGAAGAAAGTCGGATTTGCGACGCAGTGGCTTAAGGAGAAAGAGAGGGAACGGAGGTTTGGATGGGTGAGTGCTTTGAGGCTGTCTTTAATACCTGCGTCTGGCATACGGCGTTCTCTTTTTAAAAAGACAAGTTCGCGTCAAAATTGCTTGCCACGAACCGCCACACTAATGAATTTAGACTGCACAAAATGGCGACCTGACCTTGAACTAATAGAAGATGCCGCGTTCCATCGCCTAAAGATTTTTTTTTAATACTATATTATCCAGAGAAATTTTTCATCGCGATGCTAATGAAAGTATCTGCATATACTCTTCGGTGTAAGAAAAAAGTATATGCTACGCTCCGTTCTCTTGTATTAAGTTTTTAATTCTTTTAATAAAAATTTTAGTTTTCTGTTGTAATCAGGTCAGATTAGCCCGCTTCCGCATCCATTTAATGTGCGCCTGAAAGCCGGGAAAAGCTAGAGCTGCGGAATTTCTGTTGCGGAAATTAACTGAAGTTATGCATCGGGTTTTGTTAGTCATAGTGAGGATAATTTCATTTGTTTTTCGATAATCGTTCTTCGAAATTCCTCTGCTGTCTTAAATAACCTGCATTTCGTTATAAATTTTCGAAATTTTTGCGAGACTTACGTAATTAACGATCAATTTACTCTTAAGGCTAATGTTACTCTATTCTTACTATTCGGTTTAAATCAACTGCATTTCTTTGGAATATATCGATAAAATTATTAACGCCGGCACAGTACATAATACAAAGTCATTATCTATGGTTCATTTGCATTCGACAGATAACAGTGATTTTCCGATAAGTTTGTGCTAGCACAATAGTTGATCACATTATCAGGTTTTCGTTTAACCTAATATTGGTATTTAAAGGATTTTTATGGCTTCTAGGAAACATAAGTGTAAGTTACTCATAATTAATTTATTCGAAGATTAAGTTTACCTATCGAAATGACTAAAAGACATCCGAAAATGGTATCAGAAAGTACATATTTTTTTTCAATTGCACTTTTGCTACTATCTGGATACCATTCTCATAAGTCCTGGTAAACCAATATTGATATTGCATTGAACAACTAGGACACTGTAGCCAATAAAATGCCCCTTTTCTTTCGGAGAGTACCTACTTTACTTTTAGTCGTCCAAATAATTAAAGATAACATATTCTACTATTACAATATTTTACGATTACCATATTTCCCTTCATTTGAAACAAAAAATATGCCCGTTTAGATAAATGGACAATACACACCTCCCTAAATTATAGAACCTCCTGAAATACTTCCCACGACAACAAAAAACTCGAATCATCGAACCGCTCCATCGCTATATTAACGAGCGTTAATTGCAAGGATAAGGAATAAGAAGCACGGAGACGACTCCGCATTTCTCGCAAAAAATTTTTTTATTCCTGAAAGCGATATAAAAACACACACACACACAGAAGAGCCTTAAGAAAAAGAAACTAAGGGATAAAAAACTAGAACGAGATAATGGATGGAATCTCGGATATGAAGGAAATGGATGGGGAGCGTGTCAGATGAAGGAAAGGCGTCGTGACGAGGAAGTGGATTCCGAGTGTCAGAGAGACGTTTCCCAGGCTACGTGCTTTCACTTCCTCGGATTGGATGGATGACAAAAGCGGAGGGAAAAAAGATTAATTGTAAGTCGGATAAACCGCCGGGTAACAATGGCGCATTCTTGCAAAGTGTGCGCCTTTAGAACGCGCGTGACGGCAGCTGAATTCTGTATTCGAGACATATCGCGTGCCAAATTAGCCCCACTTTACGAGACCGACGATGATGTTCGCATCGGCGAGATTCACGCGAGATTTAAATGATCCATTACACACGCCTGTCCGTTTTTTAAGCGGTGAGACGGATGGGGAAATGGAAGATCACAACAAAATATTCCGCTACAATTGTCACAAAATTGCATGTTTTCCGACATTTTCTTCTGCGGGTTTGGCAGGGATTATTATAGGGAAAGTAGGAGGCGACGTGAATGCAGGAACGTGATTGTTTTTAAACAATTTTAAACTTTTGCGCGGATTGCATCACACAAACGTTTTATCATCAAATAAAACAACTGATTCGATAGAACGTTTTAAGGTTCTTCTGCGCAGCTTCGTTTTCACTGAAAAAGGAAAAACTGAAGATCAAAGTAGTATGTACATATTTCTCCTTCGTGTCAGTTGCGAGTATTTTTTCCGAATTTTATTGGCCGTTCTTAAAAAATAAACAGGTGACATTAAGACAAAAACAAGGCAAATGTGTACGTATTTCATCTCCGACAGCATTCAGGTTAAGTGCTTGTAAGGCATTCGAGCGAGAAAACAAAGGCATTCATAATAAAACAACGCGAGTTTGGGATGAAATCGTACTTTCGGTATTTGAAAATTTGCTCCTAAACTATCTCACCACCTTATGATTAGCAATTTCAAATCGAATCCTGCACAAAACTAACGAGACTTTGTGTCACTTTTTAAATGCTTCCCCTAGTGCTCTAAAACTTTGTCAAAATACTTCACAGTTCAGAATTTATTTTCCTTCCTAGCGCTACTTTTGACTCCCATTATACTTCGGGATTCTATTTCGCTAAGTTATCCGCTCCACGAACTTCAAGGTGCCCATGAAAAATGCATAAGTGCCCCAAACTCACGTAAGATCACACTGAAAAAACAGCGTGGCTTTACCTCCTCTTTTATTTTTCATACCATTTGTAGCTCTTGCCTCGGTAACAACTCGTGGAATTTCATTCCAACGATTGCAGCTTAGGATTACATTTTCCTCGTCTTATTTATCCGTTGTTCTTAGACTCGCTATAATATTGAACTTATCTTTTTCTTCGTTTTTTTTAACCGATGTTATTTATTTTGAAATGGAAATATACGTTTTAGGTGTACCTGAATCCGAAAAAGTTGTTTTCGTCATGACGTCTGTCTCGCGAGTCTAAACGGGAGAGCGAAAATGAATGAAATCTCGTACTTGAGCATTTTACCATACAAAATAGAAACTCTGAAGAAACGGTTGACATTGCACAACAGTTAAGGGCAGTTTATTCTAGGCAACTTTAATAACAATTGATTTTCTCAGAAACGGCTCCAACGATTTTGATCAAATTTCGTAGAGTTACTTGAGTTTACGTCTGCAATAATATTACATGTTCGCATTTCTCAAAATATTAATATAAGGGTAGTTTATTTTTGGCCAACCTTAGTAACAGTTGGATTTTAAAAAAGGCTAATATGATTTTCCTCAAATTTTGTGTCGTTAATTAAGTTGACTATATCAACGATAATTCTACGTATATAGTTCGTATTTTTCAAATGATAACTAAACGACGTATTAGTATATGATAAAGTTTGTGTAATGTATATTGTACCGATTTTTATATGTAAATATATAAAGGGACGAAAATCCATTTTTTTACCGTCAGTAAGTCATTACAATCACTACAGCATTAAAAAAATACAACTTTAGAGTCAATTCTCAGGCCGAAAATTCAGCAATTGCACTGGAATCTTGCCAACCATTCTCCATATTTTTTCCCGGCAAATGTATATTATTTTTTACAATGACACCGAAGAAATACTTATTTGAAAAGGATGGCAATAGAATATCGATCGGTGTTTAACTATCTCTTGTAGAATGACACGATCCAGGAAACATTAAGGGAAGAAAGAAAAGTTTCGCTTTAGCATTTTATGTAAGAAAAGACTCAAGTATAAATGTTTCAAAGTTATTTTTAAATACCATGACCTTCACAAAAACCAATCCGTTTCCAACAGCTGAAGTTCCGAACTATAGAGTAATATCCCGACATGAAACTTTGCTATCCGTAACTAAGACAGTTCTCCTTTGCTGTTTCCTCGGTTGTTTGGAATTTTTTATACGACGCTGTGGATTTTTATTTTCCAAAGAAAAAGGACTGCACTTTTACAAGTTACTTTTGAATAAGTTCGTTTGCTGTTATTTTGAAGGGTAAGACATCTACGATCTATAAATTCAAAAATAATTTTCATAATTTTTATTAATTTTATTCGAGTCTTAATATATAAGCCCACAGCCCTTATCGAGCAATAAATAAAAGAACAACGGATGCCTACGCTAACTTTTATTTTAGTATTTACATTTTTATTTAAATAATTTAGAATATTTTGCTTATTTTTTCAGTTATAAGTTGTTGATTTCTCGATACACCTTATTCCTATACATTAATTTCATACTTTCCTTGTGCCTTACTTTAATGTTATTATAAATCATTCCTTATGGAGAGATTTGGTGTAACTGCCGCAGAAATTATTACCTTTATAACGGACACGTGATTAAATGTCCTTAAATATTTTACCACATGTTTTAACATAATACTTTTTCGCTCAGTTTTTTATTTAAAACTCAAATATTGCCAAACGATAATTCCGAGACATGGAGAAAATGAGTGGACTATGAATATTTGTAAAAGCATGCAACGTGCGGTGGAAATTTAGTTGAATATGCTGCCATTGCTGACTCAAACTCATAAAAAAACGCAAAGCAGATGTTATTTCCTCTAAATTTAACATGACATGAATAATTTACGACCAGATGAAATTACTAACGTGACTTCTATTTCGAAAGACATTACCGTTAAACTGGATGATTCCAGTTATTTATGGCTACCGTTTACAAAAGAAAATGGCTGTCATCCCGAATTACTTCGTAACCTATCAACCTTCGTCCCCATAAGTCATCGCCTTTTGCAATTTAAAGCCTTAAACATATATTGCAATCTCTCTTTTTGATTAAAATTCTCAATTTTAAAGTGTGGAATAATATTTTGCGTACGCAATTATGCTCATGACGAAATCCTGCCGCTTATTATTTTTTTCTTTTCAAGTTGAATTCGCTAGAATAAACGATCTTTTATATGACTTTTCTTTTCTTTGTGCATCAAATCCAATTTATATATAGATTTAAAACGTACATATTCATTCGTAATTTTTCGTTAAACCCATTAAAATTCAGTTGTTAGTGTAAGGAAAACAATAAATACATTAAAGATTGAAATCCTCTAACTTATAGCGTGAAACAACATAGGTTGATGTTAAAAAAGGAATATATATATATATATATATGCGTATATATATATATAGTTATATATATATATATAACAGATTATATATATAACATTAAATAATAAGTATTTATTTTTTAACGTATGCAAAAATATAAAAGTAGAATAGTAACACTATAAAATATTAGTTAATATTTAATAATGCCTTAATTTATGAATATTTTTTCATACAAAACAGTGGGTTAAGTTGCAGAAAACATTTGGCTGAACTTAGCCCACTTAATAATATTGACCATATTATTATTATTGAATTTTACATTGTGAAATTGTTTTTCTATGCGGAATTCGCAATATCGCGATCTAAAAACGAAATTAACCGCTGTGGCTTCAGCCTATGTGATTTGGAAAACGGAGACTTTTTAAGGCATTTCCGCGCGTTTATGAAGACGTTTAAGTCCTTTCTTTGCGGATTGTGATACGTTATTTGAAATGAAGTTGGTTAGTTGGTTAGTTAGTTAGTTGGTTAGTAATTTATAATGACGGCACAGATGAATTCTGGCAAGAAAAGAAAAGCTGACAGTGAATGTCGTGCCTTTATATACATATTCCTAAGTCCAAGTTTTTTTTGTTATTGAGTACAACGCAAGCATATTATGCCTGATATGTCAAGAGAAGGTGGCTGCATTCAAGGAATACAATCACAAGCGACATACGACAAAAGCTAGTAAATTTTGACGGGGTTCTACTTCCCCGCTTCAAAACTGGCAGCTTTGTGAATTTCAAATAAGTGGATTGTTTAGGTTAACCTGCTTCGTCGAACGCTTTTCCGTGAAAAATAGAGAAAATGAAACGGCCTCCGTCGAAAGTTCTCTTAAACCTACCGTATACATCACAGTAAAATAACGTTTGAAGCGATTTGCTACTTCAATGAAAGTCAAGGAAAAATTTCGTCGCTTGCGTGATAATATCGAGTAACGCGTGCCCGCCCTCTCTAAAATCAGCTGCAGTTGCAGGTTACATTGACGAAAATTCAAATAAAATAGTATACAATTACATTCATGTTGAAAATGAGACATTAGCAAAAAATCACTTGCACTTAGGTGTTAGTTATTGAGCTTAGTATTTATTGGCGCAATTCATTGTTCACGTATTAAGGTGAAGTGTTTTAAAAGCGTTCTATTCAAAAGGATATACGACGTGGAAATTCAATGGTGTTCTACTTCTCGAAAGGGCGCTTATAATGTATTTCCGTAGTATTATCTTCTATTCGTTAAAGATTAATTTCCTATTATAACAGCTCCATTCTTCGTTCCATTTTTTAAATTATAAAATATCATCCCTTCTCTTCACTACCCATCTCCCTTCTATAAACTCACTCCTATAAATGAATCTCCTTTTGTAACAAAGACCTCGAATGTATTTTTCAAAACCACCAGAGAGCATGGTTACAAACCTCAAACGATAAATCAAACTAATAAAAAACCAAAACCGCAAAACGAACATCTGACCACGCACTTTAAAAAAAGGTACAAAAACAGGCATGCATAAAATTACACAATCACACACGAACTCCCAAAGGGTTAAATAAAACATGGAAATGCCAACTTCCATTCACCAAAAGCAACGATAATTTTTTAATCTCATAAAACACAAACTACAATAAATTAAAACACTATGAATGTCCGAAATTTACTAAACAAACTGCACTAAATGCTAAATATGACAGAAAAAAGCTATTAAAAATTCGCTTTAAAGTTAACTTAGCAGGTATAAAACGCGGTATTTTATCACAAAAATAGCGTGGCAAAAGGCATCCAAAAGACATGCTATCCAGTCGCTATCGCAACATTTATGCCTCGAAAATTAAATTTACCTGAAATCATGCACATTTTAAGCATCAAGATAAGTTAATTGTACAGAAATATTTCCTATTACATTACCTAGTGCCATATTAGGTATCTTTTCCTTAGAAAAACCTTTGAAAATGTCCACAAGCCTTTCCCTCGTACGATGAACTATGCGATCCAAGCATTTTATGTAAGCTACCCTCTCCAGAATTCCTCAACACCAATCAATCCCCTCCTACGTTCACCCTTTGAGGACATCCACTCAAAAAGATTGCCCTACATTCCTTTACGCGCGTAAAAATCATGTCACCGACATCATACATATTCTTATTTAGAATCTGATATCAGCGAATCACTTTATAGCCGAAGTACCACATAATTTATCAGTACGATCGTGATCGTTAATCCTTCCTCTAACTTAAACATTTTTTCCGCTGTCTTGTTATTTTAACAATTTTATTTTTTATACATCCGCCATTTCATCCAAATCAATTTAACCTTAATTTCATTTAAAATAATAAAATGCGAATAAAAGAATATTTACATGATAATGCAGGCAGAAACTAATAAATATGGGCATTCCATCTCTACACCTTTGCTCTTGAATTACGAAAAAAACGCGTTGAACGGCGATATTGCTAGAAAACGGTATCAGGCCTCCAATTTAAAAGCGTAAATTGCTAATAAAACGCTTCAATAAGAATTTACTTTTAAAATATTTTTATGGTTATTAGGATGGTTCTCTATTCATCATAGTTACTTTAGGTTTCTTTAACTGTAACCTTACCAGTTTAAGGTTGTATAAATTCTCTAAAATCATTTTAATAAATATTGAAGTATGTACAGTTTATATGTCAATACTTTCAGTGGATATGTAATAATCGCTGGTATTTGCGATGCTCTCCTTATACCGAGACCACTTTCGCAAACGTATATGATCGTATTAGGATTCTTCGGACGTTCGACCTACACTCAAGATCAGCGGTTCCCAAACCTTTTTTTCGCGTGCAACCGAAGACGTGACAAAATATCTTCGTACCACATAACACTAGGTAAGTATGAATGTAGTTAATGTAATAGTGGATGTTGGCACTAAACTCGCGTACCTTTGGCAGAAGCTTCGCCTACCACTAGTGGTACGCGTAACATAGTTTGAGAACCGCTGCTCTAGACGATTTTTGTAATCTCCCATTTAAAATTTAAGGCTGATGCAAATCTGTCGCAATGATTCGTCTTTGAAATCTTTCTTTCGCTTTAACTCGCCATTTTTATTTCTTAAACCCTTCCTTACATCCTCCGTAAAAATTACCATCTCAACCTATTTTCCAATGCATTTTTAACCCTAGGCGTGCGCCATTGAAAAAGTAGGAGAATTCGCACGCCATCACGAAATGTTCACGGATTCCCTTGAAACCGGAAATAACTCTCCTTTATTCTCTCATTCTAAAGCGATACCGATGGTTATATATGGAAACAACCATAAAAGGTCGATGCTGGGAAGAAAGAAAATCGAACGAGGAGATTCAAAACTCATGTAAAATGTATTGCCTCACTCGCTGTGAAAAAAGAACGACATCGGGAATAGCAGAGGGGCAAAATAAACTTTTTTCCCGTGTTTTAAAAAATGTCAAAATTATTTCAAAGAATTTTGCAAACTAAAGGTCAAAATACGGTATAATCACTTAGAGCGATCCGGATTATAGATTATGTGTTCGCGTTCTATTCAAATTTTCGAAACACTTGTTATCTAGTCCAATGTAATTAAACTGTTGAATACAGACACCAAAAAATACTATATACATTCGCATTAAAATGAGAATTAAATCTAGAACGTTCAATCAAAAATTAAAGTGACTTAAATTGGCTAGTGTTTAAATCCATCGCAGAAAATTTTAATGGAGCCAGAAAAAAAAACAAAAATCCAGCCTCTTTAAATTTAATATAATAAAATTCCACTCTACAACATTTTTAATAGCGCCAATTTCGCACGGACGAAACCTATTTCTTTCAGTCACGTCGAATATTTTTCGCACATCTAGATATCCGCAATTTTTTTAACACATCCTCCGCAATTTATCAATTACTTTTGTGATGCGTTTTCGCAGGGGCCCAAAATAAAATAATCTGAACAACATACAATGTACAAACTTTCTCATATACTAATGCATCGTTTATTTATCTTTAGAAAATGAAAATCGTATGAGCCGCTTTTTAGAAAATCCAATTTTTGTTAAAGTTGCCCAAGAATGAACTAGCCTTATATTCATTGTTTGAGAAATACGAACTATATAATATTATTGAAGACGTAAATTCAAGTAATTGTACGAAATTTGATCAAAATCGTATAGCCGTTTTTGAGAAAATCAAATTGTTATTAAAAACGCGTAGAATAAACTTCCCTTAATTATTGTGCAATGAGCTTCTGCTCATTGTGATAAAATGCCTAAGTACGAGATTTCATTCCATTTCGCTCTACCGTTTAGGCTCTAAAGCCAGTAACAGACAGACGGCATTGCAAAACCACTTTTTCGGACTCAGCGACACCTATAACGTATATTTCCGTAAAAATCTCGAGGTCGAATTTTTTCGCGATTACAATACTCTCCCAATATGCTTCGTATACGAGAAAGTAAAAAACCCACACCACTAAATCGATTTGCGAATTCCACCGTCTGTCCTCTTCGCCGTCGCCCACGTAAAACCCCTTCCGACCGAATCAAGGGTTTGGGAACACGTCTCCCGGAATTAAAAGAGGTATTTAAACAGCTACCTAAATCCCCGTTCAGAATGAAGGGGTTCGCTGAATAAAGTAATGCAGCGGTAAAGGTGAGGACGACGACTGGAAATAGAATGACGGGAACAAGTGAAAGAGAGAGAGAATGGGAACAGGGAGAGGGATTGCTCGTTGATGTGTCAGCAGTGGCAAGTGGCGGATGTTTGAATGGTAACCGTCAAGTTTTTCTATAACGAGTTTTTCGAAAGGTAATTTTTCGAAAGACCAATTTTTCAAAAGACAAATATTTCGAAATGTGCCGAGTTTTCCGAAAATCAATTTCTCATTGTTTTAAAAGGAACCAACACACATTGCAATCTTGAATATATTTAGGTAGGTACTATATTTGACAAAAATAAAAAACGAATTGTTTAAACGATTATCAAAAATAAATTTCAACATTTCTGCACATATTATTATCTCAATGTATCCCTCTAAATAAATTAGGGAAAAAGGTTTTCCGCAGGCCGACTTTGTCATGTCCCAATGAAATATTTCGGGGACTGAATATGTACCTATTGTTATTAATTTTTCAAATGCGTTTGATTAATAATATATATTTTCGATTTCCACATTTGATATAAGCAATCTTCCAAGAAGTATAACAAAAAGATTTGTCCTGTTGGAATAATAGCAGCCGAGATATGACGTGGTTGTTGAAATGTTGAAATTTATATTTGGAAAAGACACCAATCCAATACCATTTATAGTTCCCATGATATGGACGCATAAACAAGAGCGCAGTCAGCGCCGGGCGAGAAACACCGGGGGTTGATTATCGTATAAATAATTCTTTTTTTATTTTTATCAAATATAGTACCTAAATATATTCAAGATTGCAATGTGTGTGCTGGTTCCATTTATAACAATGAGAAATTCATTTTCGAAAAACTCGGCACATTTCGAAAAATTAGCTTTCGAAAAACTCATCTTAGAAATATTCGCTTTCGAGAACGTCGTTTTTGAAAAATTAACCTTGAGCCGTTTGAATTTGGGGAGGTTGGAAAGAGGGAGGAGTGGGGAGCCCTTTTGTCTGAAGGAGCGAGAGGAGAACTGGGTCGCTGGGTGGAGAGACTGGGACGGGGAGAGAGAGTGAGAGAGAAGAGGAATGAGGAATGACTAGATTTCCTTTTTTTTAAGGGAGAAGGAAGAGGGCAAAGATAGTTTTCCTAGAATGCCACAGTGAATGCATTAATAGGCTCCGGTTTTTCACGTAACACCCTTTCCTCCTATTTAACTCCTCCCATGCTGTCCCTTTCTCTCCTCTTTCCTCTCCTTCCCGCGACAAATGGTCGCGAAGACGGCCGTCTTGTTTGCATCTACCGATTTCCCTATATCTCAGCTATCTCTTGAGCTCCCATTCCATCTTCCGTAAGAAGTTTTTTTTGTGTATCACGTTTTCTAGTGCGGTGGAAACGGTTTAGATAGGAAGGACGACGATTTTACATGATATATGCGGGAGTAAATTTTGCTCCCCTGCTTATATATCACGGTTTACCTCTTTGTCTTTCTTACACGCCCATTATGGAACGACTGTTTAAATGTTGCTATTATGTAAAATTAGCCGGCCGTATTAAAAAGGACTGTTAAGAGTGCCTGGCTACCATTCTTAGGGCTGCGGGTTCCAATTATGCTGAGGGCATGGTTATATGTGGACGTCTTTTTTATCGTTATTGTGCTCACTGCAAAAATCCCAGTAAGTGCAACTCACAAGCCATTCAAAATAAATAAATTACATATATAGTATATGTATTTATGTGTGTGTATATATATATATATATATATATATATATATATTTGTCTCTCTCTTGTGCTGACGAAGCTCCAATAACTTCTACAAATGTGTCTTGGGTTTCCTTCAACACCTATTTGCCCTAAATATCCTCATTTACCTTTCCTCTTCCGTAAGTAATAAGTAATATATATATATATATATATATATATAATTAATTTCGCTTGATCTGAAGCTTTAAAAAAATTCTCACGTATTATGAAATTTGTTTTTCGTTGATTTTTGCAATTGAAATCGTGTAGATAGTACGAAGATTATTTTCGCGATGAAAATCATTCGATATCTATATTCTTTGTCGCTACATGTTCATTTTACGGAAACACATCCTCTATATATTTGTCTCTCTCTTGTGCTGACGAAGCTCCAATAACTTCTACAAATGTGTCTTGGGTTTCCTTCAACACCTATTTGCCCTAAATATCCTCATTTACCTTTCCTCTTCCGTAAGTAATAAGTAATATATATATATATATATATGTCAGAAAACACTACACCACTCTCCAACTTCCTCCTCGGGGAGGCACACCCGAAAATAACACAACACGTCCAAGGGACTCCAACTTTATTTAAACCCGAATTACACCAGCATTCTGCTCTCCAGCAGAAGCTCTTCCACGAGCCAACACACGGCCCACACTACTACGAGTCCCGTCACACACTCTTCTCTCTCGCGTCACGTGATCTCTTAGTACTCTCCTTCTCCGTCCCGCTTCTGGTAGCATTTCTCGTGGCGGTCGTCCTCGCTTGCGTAACAGTCGGCCTTTCCTGACATCGGGGCCGTCCTCGGTCCCGGTCCGGTCTGCCTCCGGTTGAACTGCTCCTCTGGCGCTCGCGCCGTTCTCCATCCGCTTCTCGTCTTCTTTCCCTCTGCTGTCCGCGGCCTGGTCGTCATCTCCTACTTCGCCTTGGGGGGGCTTACACCAGGGTTTCTTTCGCATAATTCTTCAAATTCCTTCGCTGTAAATGCCGTACCTCGATCTGTAATTAAACGCTCAGGACACCCAAATAAGCTCGTAATCTCACTGATAGCTTCGCACACTGGTTTGGTTTTTGTGGTTTTCACTGCCTTTAGTAGGATGAACTTTGTAAAGTTGTCTTGATACACGAGAACATACTCGTTGCCCCTTTTACTCCTTGGGAATGGCCCTAAGTGGTCCACGTGAACTGTGTGAAATGGGATGGCTACACGCTCTAAACTGTGCAACTGCCCCTCTTTTTTACCTCCCGGTCTCTTATGATAAGCACACTCAATGCAAGCTGCAATATATTTCTTTACCCTTCTTCTCATCTTCGGAAACCAAAAATATCTCTTCACGTGTTCTAGGGTTTTCTCTTCTGCGTAATGTCCCATGTCATCATGACTTCCCTTTAGAATGCGCCAAATAGAGTTCTTAGGCACAACCCAACGGACCCCACCGTCTACCTTTCTACAGACACGGTTGTCTTTCAGCACATAGTCTGTGTGGATCTGCCTATCCTCATTGGCGACCGCAGGTTGCTGTAAGGTACGATGTATTTTCTGGATAGCTACATCCTGCAGCTGCATCGTTAGTAACCAATCATCCTGATTTATTCGCAACGTGAAGATTTTCAAGTCTGCTGTATCCGGTTCCTCGGAATCTCCCACGGGATTTCGACTGAGGGCATCAACGTGACTCATGTTGCGTCCTGGTCGGTACTCGATCGTGAAATCATACTCTTGTAATCGAAGCCACCACCTCGCTATCCGCGGTAACAATTCTTTCTTGGACATGGTGGTCTTTAAAGCATTACAGTCAGTAACAACTTTGAAGGGTCTGTTCAATAAATACATTCGAAATTTGTCTACGGCTTCAACTACTGCCAACGCTTCTAGCTCATAACTGTGATAGTTCTTCTCTAGATCTGTCGTCTGTCGGCTATAATATGCCACAGGTTTTTGAGATTCTCCTTCTCGACGCTGTAAGATAATCCCCGCTAGTCCATTCTTACTGGCGTCAGTGTGAACTTCATGTTCGGCATTTACATCAAACAACGCAAGTGCCGGACGCTCGATTAATCTTTTCTTCAGCTCTTGAAATGCGTTTTCTTGTTTCTCTGTCCACTCGAATGCCGTATCTCTCTTCGTCAAGAGCGTTAACGGCTTGCTTAACGTAGCGAATCCTAATACAAATCTTCTAAAGAAGCTCGTCAAACCAATAAATTGTCGCACTTCGTGAACATTCTCCGGCCTTCGAAATTCTTTAACTGCCTGAATTTTTCTCTCGCCTGGTCGGATCCCATCTTTGGTTATTTCAAAGCCCAAATAGTCTACTTTAGTTTTGAAAAATTCACATTTTGATACTTTTAGCGCTAGCCCCAATTTCTTCAGTACTTGCAACAGTCTTTCTAATCTCTCTAACCCTTCCTTCACCGTTTTGCTGGGTATCAACAGATCATCCATATAGACTAGGACCTCTCCTGGTTTTGTCATTCGCACTACCCTTTTCATCACTTGATTAAACACTGCAGGTGCGTTTACTACTCCGAAAGGCATTTTTGTGAACTCGTACAGTCCACTTGAGGTGACAAAAGCTGTCAAGGGTCTCGTCTCTGGGGCTACAGGGATTTGATAGTATCCCGACGCCAAGTCTAAAATGGTAAAATAATTGTTTCCTGCAAGCGCGTCTAATTGTTCCTCAATGGCTGGCATGGGGAATTTTATTTTTTTCGTCTTCAAATTCAATGCTCTGTAATCGACGCACAGCCGGTCTTCTCCGTTAGCTTTCTTCACTAACAATGCTGGGCTTGCGTATTCTGATGTCGACTCCTGCACGATACCCATTTTCATTAACTCATCGACTGCCTTTTGCATAGTCGCTCTTTGGGCGTACGGTAGGCGATACGGTCTTAAATTCACAGGGTGGTTATCCAACAATTCTATCTCGAAACTGGCAGACTCTACTGTACCCAGTTCACTCAAATTTTTCGCAAAACATTCTCGATACTCATTCACCATTTCGTATACCGCATCCTTCTCCTCTTCAGACAGGTCGTTATTCAAATTTATTTCTTCCATTTCTATCCCGGCCCTCTCTTTGACATTTCGAACTTTGGCTTCGAAGTTACTTTCTTCCTCCTGCCCATCAGTCTCTCTCCTAATTACAAGTTTCTGATAGCTCTTCTCAACTCGAATCCCCGATTGGTCTAGGGCGCTTCGTCCTAGAATTATGGCATCGTCTTGCGAACAGTTTGGGACCACAAGCACTTCTACCTCAATGCTTACGTCGTCCACAACAAGGGTTAACTGTTTGGAGCCTATTACGTTACTTTTCCCACAGCCGAATCCAATCAGACTTTTTTGACTCGCAAAGTATTCTACACCTAGCTGTTCAGCGACATCTTGCCTCATGGTCACAACATCGCTCCCTAAATCAATGAACCCAACAACTTGTTCATCATTAACCTTTATCCATTTATAATATTCGTCTTTAATTTGGTCGTTCGGCACCGAAATTCTTTGGACTCGCCTTTTCATTTCCAAATTCTGTCTATTAACTTGGGTTCCCTGAGGGCATTCCTTCATCATGTGTCCCTCTTTATTGCATCGGAAACATCGCCTGCTCTGCTGTCGTTCTGGGCAATCCTTAGCCATGTGTCCCTGGCCGTTACAATTATAACACCTCGCCTGCGTTGTCTGCTTATTTCTCCTCACCACATTACCTTCGTTTGGCGGTTCAATTGGGACACTATAACGGTTAGCTAAAAACTGTCTTTCACCTAATCTCGCTCTTTCTGTAATACTTTCATAGCGCTTTATCTTGAGCAGTAACCCTTCAACATCTTTGAACTCACACAAAGCCAGCGACCTTACTAATTCCTTGTCACCTAAGCCGTTCAAAATGTATTTAATCAAGGATTCTTTATCTATGTTACCTCGTCGCGCTATCGCTTTCATGGCATACACGTATGACTCATAGGTTTCGTCGCGCTGCTTCTTCCTCTTCGTGAGACTCATGTGGACATCGGCCTGATCAGCTGTTGATGGGAAGCTATAAAGTAACCTTTCTTTAAAAGTCTCCCAAGAATACACTTCTTCCGCGACACTATTTAACCACAATTTAGCTACTCCTTTCAGCTTATTCACCGCATGAGTAAGCAATACGGAATTGTCCCACGAATACGCGGAAGCGACCCCTTCCACTCGCCGCACCCACTGTTCGGCGGTAAATCCTAAGGTCGTCGACGCGTCAAACTCGGGCAACAATCTTTCCGCCATGTCTCGGTGAGCAACTACAGTTGTCGCCATCGTACTACAATGTCTCGCTTCCATTATTTCTCTTTCGCGGTCTAACAACGCGCGCTCTCTCTCCAGCAACTGTCTTTCTCGTCGTAGAATCTCACGTTCAATGTCGTTATCGCTCGCCCTAGGCGCTAAGTGGTTCTTTGGTCGGGTCACAGAGGGCGTCGACATCGCTCTCGGTAGCTCAGGAAAGCTCGCTGCTCGCGTCAAGAACGCCTCGCTTACTCCTGTTCCCGCCACTGGATACGTCATTTCCGGTTCCCCACTAAACGCCATGCGGTCGCTTTTTTTTTCGCTAATTTCGCTTTTTCAGGTTTGTTTCGACGCTCACAACCCTAGTTATACTTGGGGTATTGTTCACTCGGGAATCACTTTTCTTTCACGTACTTACGGAGGGGTACAGTCTTCATCGGCAAACAGTCGGCTCTCTCACGACGTGCTCCTTTCCGAAAACTGGTTTTTGATCTTCTTATCCTTATCTGATCCCGATCCCGCCGCTGCTCTGTCAGAAAACACTACACCACTCTCCAACTTCCTCCTCGGGGAGGCACACCCGAAAATAACGCAACACGTCCAAGGGACTCCAACTTTATTTAAACCCGAATTACACCAGCATTCTGCTCTCCAGCAGAAGCTCTTCCACGAGCCAACACACGGCCCACACTACTACGAGTCCCGTCACACACTCTTCTCTCTCGCGTCACGTGATCTCTTAGTACTCTCCTTCTCCGTCCCGCTTCTGGTAGCATTTCTCGTGGCGGTCGTCCTCGCTTGCGTAACATATATATATATATATATATATATATATATATATATATATATATATATATATATATATATATATAATTAATTTCGCTTGATCTGAAGCTTTAAAAAAATTCTCACGTATTATGAAATTTGTTTTTCGTTGATTTTTGCAATTGAAATCGTGTAGATAGTACGAAGATTATTTTCGCGATGAAAATCATTCGATATCTATATTCTTTGTCGCTACATGTTCATTTTACGGAAACACATCCTCTATAACGAAGCTCTCCCTCACCTGTCGCGGCAGAACCATCTCTGGGCATACACATTAAACCATGAATCGCGCCCCCGCAGACCTTTGACATACTCCCACTACAATAACCGGACATAGTAGGTACTCCCAAATCCTATGCGAGGGAGTCGTTTGCGGCGATGGCACCGATGGAGTGCCTCGGAACACGATATCGGGGACTTCGCCATCGCTAATGGTTCAGGCAGTTTACGTATGAGGTCCAAGTCGCTGTTAGCCCTCATGAAACGATGTTCGTAAGAACGGCGCAGTTGTAACCGTATCCCTTTCTCCAAATATCTTACTGTGTTTTGAAGGGAGAATCTTACGCTGGACCTCTGGATTACGTCCAAAGCCGTCGTTCGACATGCACATCGCAGTGACTCATGTCTCTGCAAAAAAAACACTAAGATTACCAAGAAAGACCTTTCGTATATTGAAAACCATGTTTACGGCGTTCACAAATGTCGAATCCCCATAAAATATACGCTAGAGCAGCAAGATGAATAAAAATATCTTCGCCAAACCGCAAGTATCGCGAAAGAAAATACATAATAAACCTAAACCGAGACCCCGCTGTTGTTGGACGGATTTTACGCGGCTCCGCCACCAGCTGTAATAAAAACGAAAAACAAAGCCCTTAAAATCTTCGCATTCCGACGCGTAGAGATTCTTTTGTTATACCTTCAGAGGGCGTCGGGTTGTCGGTTTTTATTTCCCGCACTAATTTCCAGAGCTTTTTTTTGTTTATATCAGGGTTGAATGCTTAAGAGCCAACCTTAAACATGTACGTTCGATCCGTACACGATCATTCGAGGGAGAACAGGGTCGCCAGGATTACCCAACGGAATGACTGAAGGGATCTCACGGAGTTAAACGGCCGTTTCGAAGGAGCTGCAGCGGTGCAATTTCATAGGTTGGAGCGAGTGGCGGATCGCAGTAGATTTAAACAGAAACAAAAAAAAAACATCTCCACAAGTCGGATCCTAATCCGACCCTTCAGAAAAGGAAGTTGCGATTTATATATATCCAGGTCACTATTCGAAATACCTACTCGAATTAACCGTTTTGAAAAGTGTAAATTTTCCACATACCGAAATTAATGCGTTTTTTATAGCGGGAGTGGGTTCATGAAATAGTTGATGGGCTCGAAAGTTTACGATGATTATCTTCCGCGAAGCATATTTTTCTCGCTCGATGATCTTTAGGGATTAAAGAGATAAAGATCTGCGGGTCCTTTTCCAAATGGCTGCTTTTAATGCATGGATCCCCCGTTTCATTGCGGACCATCTCGCGAAAGTGGGACTCACACTTTCAAATTTTACACGAATGTTTTAATTATGGGAACTTAGGGAGCCTGCATCCGATAAATCTTTCATTATTTCAGAGGTTTAAATGGCCTTAAACATCGCATTATCTACCATCTTTGGGAAAATCTGCGAGGTAAGCCCCCTCTTAATGAGCCGTGAATGGAATCTCGAGCAATAAACGTCAGCCGTAGCTTACTAGCTCCGACCACATAAGTACCAAAGGTCACGCCTTGTGTTTAGGGGGAATTCACTTATGGGGGATTTACCGAGCATCTATTCGGAATTTTTATGAAAACTTCTTCGAACTTGCATGACGAAATCATGCCGCTCGAATTCTTACGTCATTCTATTCGGCACCGTGAATGTTTTTTCTTTGTCCTGCTCCACTGTTATATCAAGAGCATAACCATGGAAGCATAGAAAAAACGCGAACCATAAGATTAAAAGAATTATGACATTTTGCTTCGTTTAAGAAATGTTTAGCGCTTTCAGGGAATTACAATTAAGGCTCTAAAATTTTTTTAATGAACTACTTCTCTAAAATATTACGCTAATGTGAAACCCTTCTGTGAGTTATCGTCTTGATATACTGCAAATAGAAACTGCAATGTACCTGCCATCTATTTCAAAATAAAGCGTATTCTCTGACGTATTAAATGTAGAGTTATTGTTTGGATTAAAAGTATATTGATAATTAAATGTAAACAATTCATACGCTCTATTCCTTAACGTTCTGTGAGTGCACTTTTAACTCAGTTATGATCCTAGTTTCACAAATTTATCAACGAGGCAACGGGGAAATGCTGAATTCTAAAAACCATTTTACACATCTGTTACCCGAAGCTCTGAAGGAGTTCTCGCGTTTTTCGTCCTAGCTACTTTTCAAATAAACAAAATACGTCTATAGTTTTTGTTTTTTGACCGATGTCACAAACGGACGTTCATTGTGGATATTCAATAAATGCACAACATCCTCAATCCAATAAATTGTCCCTTTCGTTAAATCATTTACGTGCTATTCCTTAATAATTCGCATGAGAGATTTAATGCTTTGGAGAGAATCATTTCCGAGCCTCGCGATTTTGAAAGCTCAATCAATCGTTTTGAAAGACTACAGTGTTTAATTTACAAATTTAAAATTGTAGCATATTAAACGTTGGTCGATTCGATCAATTAAAAATCACATTGGAAGATAATTACGCATTTGAGTCACAACCCTTTTAAAACTTACGACTCTTATTTCGGTAAAATTTAAGAAATGATATTTCCCAAAAGCAGCAGCAATTAGCGTTGGAAATGGGATTAATCCGTGCAGTATTTATTTTTTTCCTGAGGTCCTTTTCATTCTCGCATTTCGTCGTCGCCCTAAAATTATTCTCGCATTTGCAAGATCCCCCTTTTTCTTCCCTTGTTAGACCTACTTTCTGTTACCAATCCTCACGGAGTCAAAAGCAACAAACTCTCTCTTTTTGCGACTTTTTTACACGATAACTGTTTGCATCTTTCATATCCACGCAGCTCCTAAGACAAATGATGGCAATTAAAAACATATGACGACCGTGGCCTCGTTTCGACATCTTAATCCCGCGAAGGTTGAAGGGATGGGGAATGAAATATTGGACTAATTTCAGCTTTGACGACGAGCAAGACCGCCTTTATGATAGCGCAGAGATTGCAAAATCGCTTTAAAGGGAATGTTTCCTAGCTAAAAGTTTTACTCGTTTCACGACACTCTTCGAGCTAACACTAAAGCGAAAATTCGGCACAGTTAACCTAAAGGCTGAATCAGAGTGATACATATTTTGCATTCTCAGCAAACCAAACTGGAGCAGAACGATTGTGTTTACTGTGGATTAAATTATTTTTTGAAGCTAAAATTGACAAATACATAAATGCTACAATCTTTGGAAACAATTCCCACTCAAGTCATTAGTATTATTTAGGTATTCTATACTGTAAATGTTACGGTTTAAATTTATTAAATGGTAATTGAATAATTTTGAGAAATAGTATGAAACACGAGAGTGCCTGTTGGGAACACTGATATCTGCTCTGTGAGAATGCAGCGAAAGAAATTAAGAGTTGAACGAATAGTCTATTCACTCAGCTTTTAAGCAAATGCTGAAACTATTACAAATCTCAGAATTACATGCATTTATCCAAAGTTGATATAGGATGTCGAAATAATGACATAAAACTTAAAACACCATAAATTCAGATATCAGATATATGTTTACATTATTTGGTACTGAAGGATACTCATGATGCGGTTCAAGAATAAATTGCAGTAATAAACGTTAACGAATTGTTCCAAAATATAACCTTAAAAAATTATTTATTTTAGTTTTAGCTAAAACATTTAAATAAAATTGTTAGTAAAAAATTCGTGTTTGCATTTGTTCTATTTAACATGGATCTCAAAAGCTTCGGCTCCGAGGGTATTTTATAGAAATGTAATGTGTTACTTGTTTCACCTGGACATGTATCTAATTGCAGCGTTCACATTTGTAAATAAATAAAATAAATAACATCTAACTGACATTTTCTTCCTTCAGATCACCAAATTTCATCCAATTCACTCTATCAATCCTTCTCTTCCTAAGTATTCCTATGGATGTTTTTGAAACTCTGGGGTGTTTTATTATTAAAATATAAATTCAACATGTTGATACTTAAATTTATCAGGAGGTGCGCAAAATTCATAATACTTTGTAAGGGTTAGCGAACCGAAAAAGGTTGAATAACACTGCTGTCGTCTATCAGCATTTATATTTTACTAGTAAACACTTATGACCTACTTTTCTAGAAAACCGTATACGATGCGCTTAATAACCTGTTCGTGAATATTTGGCATCTTTTGACATAGATAAACTACTTAGGGAGTATTTCAAATTTCGGAAGAGACGTAAAGCCGTTGGTTTCCTTGGTTCTTCTCGATAAAAGCAGGCTAATACCGGCATCTGGCTTCTCTCATCACGCTTTGTGATTTAGACTGAGAAGCCTACTAGCTCTGGCAGTGCCGTAACTAGAGCGGGGCAAGCAGGGAATCTGACCCGGGCGCAACTAAGCAAGGGGCGCAAAATATCCAAATAGTAACTTAATAAACTAGAGAAAATAATTTCTTGAATGGGGAGAGGGCGCATATTTAGCAAGTAGTTTGCCCCTGGCTGAGCGCTGGTTTTCGTTTGAACTCACAGGATCCCAATTCAATCGTTAATTTGAGAGAGATCAGTTAACACAATTAATATTTTAAAGTAAAGCATTTTCATAGATAATGTTTAAAAATAACTCGTGCTGAATTTATCGGAAGTGTTCAGATGTAATCATGGCGGTGCTTACCACAGACAAGTTATTTTGTTTTACTTTTAGTAGGTACTTCTCCGGCCAAGAAATTTCCGTCTAATTGAATTGACCTGTTTTGTTAGTAATGGTTAAATACTAGTTTGGACGGAAAAGTCAGTATGTTGTTGTCACGTTAAAAAGGCTACACCTACTATGATGATGTTTGTTTAAAATTTTCTTTCAATAAATAGTACTTTCCTCATACCACTTAGCTGAATAAAATATATTTTCTAAATTCTAGCATATTTTCTAGGAAATCGGACGGCAAATTAAATTGGAAGAATGACAGATTTTATACAATCGTGAACTAGCTATCTGATGAAACAAATTATTCTTAATGCACCTTTTTTCAAATACGTACAGTTAAATTTTAGCCTCAACGCCATTACTCGAAATTCATATTATGTTATTCGACCCTCAAAAGTTCTAGAGAACCGCAAGTCGTTAAGCATCAATAAGCGCCAGCGCTTTTTATTTTAATCAAATAATAGGACACGATACAAATTAAACGCATTGCTTCACCTCCTAGCTTCCGTGGAAGGAAAGTTTACTTTTCCAGATTAAATAAAAAATAAGCATTCCTTCTCGACACTCTCACTGAGCGAGAAATCGAGTTTTTATTATATTATTATTTAAGGCTCTCCGAGAAACGGACCTGGGATGTTTTTTTTAAAGGCAAAAAAGGGGCATCAGTAGCGGAGGGTTGAGGTTGAGAAGCCGTGCTCGGAATAGAAGGGCACTTTTAACCCCTCCCGCAGAAATGCTCGAGAATATATATTGTAAAATTATTAAAGCTTAGTTTTCCCGCGCTTCCTTCCCTTAACCTCCCCCCCCCCCCCCCCCCCCCCCCCCACGGAAGCTACAAGACCACCTTTCTCCACATCACGACGAAAATTAAGAAACCCGCTTTACGACGCAAGCCCCTTCACCCCGATGCTAACCATTCGCTAATAGCGGCTCTGAGGAAGTTTTAAATCGAGCGGGCGGCGGGAATAAGATAGGGAGCGAAATATACTTCTCGCCCCTTTTTACCAGAGCAGGCGTCCTTCCATCTTCTGCACGACTCCTTTTTCCTCCTATCCGTTCTCTTCCCCTCCTCCTCTTACCGCATACATTTCTGGTGTCGCACTATCTTCCCCCAGTCTTTCTCCGCCATAATCCTCCTTTCTATCTATCTCTCTCTCTCTATCTCCACCTCTTCATCTCCCTCTTAACCTACCCTTCCCTTCCCTCCCTCCCACTCATCCCATCCTTCCCACCACCCTTTCCGCCTGCTCAATGTTTCCCTATGCCATCGGACATGTTTTAAAGCCACTTACGAAGCAAAATGAGGAAACTTTAGCGTGGCAGTAATTTTCAGCGAATGCTCCTTTAAATGGGACCAAAGGAGCCGAGCCACTCCCACTTTTATCCTTTCTCTCTCTCTTCCACTCTTTCTCTCTCCCTGTCCTCTCTTCTGTTTCCCTCTTTGACTACTTCAGTCTCTACCCTCCTTCCTTTCCCCCCTATTTGTCCACGCAGTCTTCTTTTGTTTGCCTCTCTGGCTTCGTTACCTTTCAAACCTTTTATCACTCTTTTTCTCTCTGTTTGTATCTTTCGCTCTACTCCCATGTTTACTCTCTTCCTCGAATTCAATTCTCAACTTTGCCTTTCCTGAAATTCTTGTTTTTTTAAAAGATGCCTGCGATTCCACATTGTGCTACCTCTCCCTTGAGTTTCTTTTAAATTTTTTTCTAATATTTGTCGAAAATTACGCTTATATTGGATAGTCCCAATTTTTCCACCGGAAGAGCCGACGTTTTTGAAAACTCAAAATATTTTAACGAAATGATTCACACAAGACTCAGATTTTATGGGTTATTGATATCTACCAGATCCTGGGTATAAATTATGAGAATTGACCAACATACTTTAAAAAAGGATGGATTTTAAACCATACATTAAAGTTTTAGGCAGTCTTGCAAAAATATTTTTGTGAGGAAAACATGGTGGTAAATAGTTTCTTTGTAAAAGGCAGAACTTTATGAAACGCTCGTAGAGAACCTTTCACGCTTCATTACTCTCGCTATATTTCTTCGCAGATTTATGTTATATCTCGAACTCGGAAATACACTCTCGTGAATAATTTTTATCGTCATTTTTGCTTTAGCTTCCTCCAAGTTCTTCATACAATTCTTTTCCATTTCGTTTCCCAATGTATTTTCATCAAATTTATGATTAATATTTTCTTCACTCATCTATACTTTTATGCTCACTATTCCTTTCATCGTTTCAATATTAAGGAATTTCAATCATCTTTAAATTTTCGTATTTTATGCAAATAAACTCCTCTCATTACATTCATCATTGATATGTTCATTTCCTTCGGCATTTCATGCATCTTGTTTGCTTTCTCTCTGCCAACCTCTATCCTCTAACTCAGTGGTGTCCAATACGTTCGCCACTAGCCACATGTGGCGAATAGGCTATTGCGTTGTGGCTAATGCATGAGTAAGAAATAATAATTTTACAATGTTTTGAAATATAAAAAAACGCGATCTCAAGACGATTATGACACGACTATTTTTGTAGAACTCTGCTGCAGAGCGTTGCTGAATTGCAGACAGCCAGTTGCGTACTCATTGGTGTAGTGTTGATAAGAGCGGTGGATGCGATGCGCCACCGCATCAGCCGACGGTCAGTATTAGCTGCGATAAGGCTCGAATAAATAATTTGAAATGTCGTTTGTAGCATGTTCTTAATCCTTTTTTATAATGTGGCGAATACGAAAAATTGAAAACCACAAGTGTGGCTAGCATCGAATTTCTATTGGACACCGCTGCTTTAACTTGTCATCTTTTTATCATTGTTGGCCATCCGAACTTTTGCCGGCTTTATTTCGCCTCTTTCAAAGGAATCATTTTCCATTTTCCCTTCGTGGAAATCTAAAGTTATCCAGTCTCACTATTTTCCACAATAAATAATATCCTCCATTATATACTTTCACTCAGAGCCCTTTCTATGTCTAGCGCCCCACTTCGGATTAATCTGATTAGCTTTTCTGCCTGCTGGTTATTTCTCTCTGAAAAGGCAATTATATTTTAGATAAGAGCTCCTCCCCTCAAAGCGAGAGAGTTTGTTATTAGATTACAGCATTGCAGGATATGATGTTTCCGGATTTAAAACTTATTAATTCGGTAATATCTTTTAACATTCTATGATGAAATTAACCGAATTACAGTCTGTACTTTGTTATAAACTTGGAGGCAATTTGTTAAATAGAAATTTCTTCGGTAGTATAATATATCTCTATCCAATTCTCTCTTGGAATCTACGGCAGTAAAACGTAACTGAAACGTATATTAAAAATTTTCGTAACAAAACCAAAGTATAAGTTTAAAATCGTGGCGAAATATTTTAGTAATGCCGGTTTTAATCTAATTTAAAATGGAATCCGTATATCTCGTCTTCCTTCAACTCTGATTATAACATAATCAAATTTTCCAGCTCATAGGATAACAAAACGTGAGAATTAATTAATGGGATATTCAAAAATAGACTTTTTGTAATTTATGCAAAATATATTATAATCGAAAATTAATTAAGCCTGAAACTTATTTATATCCACTCTATTAGTAACTACACACCATTGTGAAGAACTTATGGTGATAATATTTAAGTAAACTACAAAAAAATCCATACATAGCTCCCTCATGTACGTATCGAGTTCCTTGAACTAACAGATAATCGATCAATATAAATGTAACGATAATACAGATCCAAATCCAAATGTATACTCTAATCACGTATTCACGAGATATGGAACCGCTGAATAATAATTTCCGCACGTTTTTTTTATAAATACACAATCCATTAAGCAAACGGCGCCATTATGTAACCTAGTTACTTTATTCCACAAACAGACTTCCAAGTATCTTCGCTGGCATTTTAGAATCCTTTGATTAACACATGTGAGGTAACAACCTGCATTACATCAACACGCCCGAGCGATTTTGTATGCATTTTAAGTCCCGTCCAGTTAGAATGCGAAAAAAGAAATCTCCCGGCGGATCCGGAGAGTCTGTTCCCCTAAATGCCGTAAAAAATATGAACGACCGCAGAGGCAGGCGGGCGAATATAAATATCTCCTTAGTTTTTCGGACTAACCCGCCAATTTAAAACTTCGGCCCCGGCGGCTCGGACTTCATGAGAGGAAAACGGCGTTGTAATCAGGGCGTGCAATAAAGGATGACATGGCGATGGGAGGGAGAAAGAGAGGGGAGGGAGGGAGAATGGGAGGAAAATGTAGAGATAGCGAAAGACACGGGAGAGAGTTTGTGCAAAGGTGGGAGAGAGTATGTGTCAGTTGACTGGGGAGGGAAAGGGCGAAGATGAGATTGCGGCGTTTTTCGGGCAACGAGAGGGAGGCGAGAAGAAGAAAGTGAAGGGTTAAAAGAGAAAATGGATACAGAGCGGAGGAGAGGAAGAAAGACGAAATGGAAGAATCGCAGAGGTGGTTTATTTTTTCAGGTCAGTGGGGGGAGGAATGGAATAGGTCGAAGGACGCATTTGGATATTTGGGTTATCGACCGTTTACGACAGTGAGATGCAAACACTGCGGGTTTTTAATATAGGGAATGGGAAATTTTTTTTAAGTATTCGTGGATTGGACTGGTCTGCGGGTGAGATGAAGAATTTGGATTCGTTTCGGAGGGAATTTAATAATTTTTCACTAAAGATTTCTCCCACAAAACCGTATCTGGCGAAATGTTAACTTACAGGGAGTACACTGTAACTCATCTGGTTCTTAAGGTACTCGCAACTACTAATGCGGTGCGCCCTGCTGAAAGAATCTCCAACTTTATTTTAGAGGAATGTTGAAGTTTGGTTTCCGAGATTTTGCGAGGAGCGCAGTAAAACACCTCCATTATGAGCTGCTGTTAATTTCATAATTACGATATAAAACATCTATTTTATTTCTTGAGTATAGTTACATTTGAAAGCATCAATATTTTTATCGGGAAAATTTTCAGCATTATAATATTTAAATATATAACTGTCCTCAAATACTGTTAGTTATGTAAAATGTATTCATTATTTTCGTCATAGTTTATGTTGCATAGAGACATATGACAAAGTTTTGTTGTATATTCATAGTTTCATTATTAAAAATGTAATGTTATCAATGAAAATGGATGAAATAAGCGCGTTTTTAATTTTTTTGTCATGCCACCATACATTCGGTCTCTGGAGCCTCGTTTGTAAGTGGCATCAATGTCAAATATACAATCAGAATTTAATATTTCTACCTTTTATATCTTCAGTGTTATTAAAACAAAATAAATGAGTTCCTTTCCGAACTTGTATATAAAAAAAACAAATCTAAAGAAAAACAAATGGCAACTGTACGGAATCTACACTCCATGTTTCAACTCTGTATCGTTTACGGTTTCGTCACAATTTCACAACGGATAGACAGACGCAAAAGGAAAAATATACATGCATTAAAAATCGAGATTAAGATTTGCTTAGTGTTATTTATAATAGGATGAAATATTCTGATCTATATTAAATTCATTGTATATATCCGTATCCTTATGACATTTTCCCTATCTATCAATGAATGCGCCAAAAGTTATCATCCATGCAAATAATATCTTCAATAAACACTTTGAGGAAGGCTAGATTTTCATCAGTTTCAGAAATCATTTGGATCTGCAAGAGAAACGTCTTTGTGTAGAAATAAAATCACGGGTAAATGAAAGAAAAATTCTATATTGAATAGAATACTTTGTGAAGTGAGGCTCTCCATCTTGTTTTACATCCGCTTTAACCGTTACGGATAAATAACTAGTTAAATCGGCAAGACAAATGAAAAAGGTCAACAAAACACAAATGACGTTCTATTAAATAAATGCCTTTTTTCTGACATTCTGCTTTATTTCCCAGTCCTTGCAATTAATTCGCTTTGAAACAAATCTATCAACAGGAACTCTTGTTTATATTAGTACGCGAAGCCTTGTCATAGTTGCTGACGACAAACTTCAAACGCAACGATAGCTCCGATTGCGTGTGTACGCCTTTATGCACGTGTCAGCTTTCATCCCCATGCATCACCCGCTCTAATAACTTTCGTTATGTCCCTTACCTCTTTCGCGAAAAATAGTTCGAGAGAGATTACGAGATGATTCGAGCGTTGCGCTATCATAGCTCGCCATTAACTCTTCAAAGCTAACACGGCGACCGACAAAAGCTGTTCAAGTAAAGCTTCCTTTTCGTGCGTTGGTGGATAATTACACATGCATGAAGACATTATCTTTGATAACAGGTATTTTGTGCAAAACAAGCACGGCATGGAGTCTATTTACTCAACCAACCTTTTACACGCCACCGACGCCAAATACGTTATTCCGTTATCTCCAACAGCCCAGACCGCAAATTTGATAAACAAGCAAACGCCTAAAATAATATTTTAACTTCTATTTTTCAAATGAATTTCTTGATGACCTTTTCGTAAAACATGATATTGCAAATGAGCCCTTTATACAGGCTGCGTCACGAGGTCATTATCGCAATTATACGAAAATTTCATCAAGTCTTTGTTAAGAAAATGACTTCATAACCTCATTTCATCATTATCAATCCAAATTGATGGTGTAGGTATCATATATTGTGAAGACACCTTTCCTCTAAGATGATAACTGATCTTAATCATTTGTGGCAATATTCCATCCAAATACGAAGTTTGTATCCTTTCCACCTCCAACACGTTTTTCCCCTAAAAGTAACGTATCGCAAATTATTTATTTATTGAGTATTACGAGAATATCTCTCTCTCTCTCTCTCTTTCTTCTGTTGGCGTGATGTGTTTTTTCGCTAAAAATGAAGCCCTAAGAGACGGATTCATTTATCAATCCGCCAATCGCGTTCTCCAGTTTTGGTTCTGAAGGGGGAAACGTTCCTTCTTTCTTCCGGAACTCGCTCTCGAGCTAAAGATTCAATTTCTAGCTGTGAGTCTTTCAAACGATTCGACCGAGTCAATCAAAAGTCCGATTCGCGGCGCTTTCATGTGAAAGGCGCCAAGCATCGATGGGAAATTCGAACTGAAAAAACGCCCGGATGAATATAGGTCAAAACCCAAATCGACTTTACCCCTCTAGTTGATTTTCTCAACGTATAATTAAAATATTATTGCACGAAGAGAATATTTGGTTCTCTTTCATTCCTTAAACGGTATATACCTGTAGAATTTCCATCGCTACACGAAGGAATTATACATGCTACAAGCGTAACACAATTTAAGCGGGTGTAGCTATGCCAGGCATTTGAAATCTGAATATTTCCTTTCCGTAAGCTGGCAGACATTTAAGAGCTGCATTCCCTGTCAATTCACGGATTCATTCAAAGTTTCTAAATGCCAACTACATATAGTGAAATTCTATCATAGGACATAGTTGTTGAATTACGAAATTCATTTTCGTCATTATGACAGTCCTGAGGGATATAACTCGAGTATGTCATTTTTGCTCCGTATTTTAGCCCAAAAATTGAAGATCCAGATCGATCATTGGAACTAGATGCGCCATTTTTGTCTTGTATTTTAATAGGAGACTCGGTATGTAAAACAGCAGAAACGTTATCGCAATAGAAAATATTTTGAATCGATTCGCTAAATTAAACTACCCAATATAGCAGAACGGTTCGTCTAGTTTTAAATGAAATTTAAGCAAGAGTAGAAGCCAAAGTAGTGAATGTAAGAATAGAGAAATCTGTAACATTCTCATAATTTTTAAACTGAATATGATTTTAACTTCCAAAGATTATATTTGCTTACGAACCCTGATTTAATTTTTAATTTATGTTATTACACAATCTTTTAATCTCGTACATCAAATGTTTCCCGGAGAAAAAATGATAAATTGGAATTTACATTTCCTCCTATAATGACTTACCATGAATAAACATGTTTGGATAAGGAACTCTTACTTTCTAAATTGGACGTATTAATGAATTTTTCTAGACTGATCGGCAGCTTCTCTTTAACAAACAATCCAATCATTAACACATAGGAAAGTGGACCTAATTGTTTTCTGAAACTCTTAAAGGGGAATTTTGTATCACCCTAACATTATATACAACCACACAGCAAATTATTATTTTTTCGTGAATTAGCGGCAGTGACTGGCTGACAAACCAAATTACATCTCTCCGCCATAGTATTTAGATAGAATTTTAAGATACCAAAATTTAATGAATTGAATGGGCAACGAAATTCCTGATACAATCGAGCAGGTATATATACATGGTGTGTTCGACTCCAATTAGAATTTGATTATATTTAAATGAATACTATCCAAATTACCACTTTATACGTAATACGGTTTGACTTTCATCACTTTATATAACACAGCAACTGAGTCAATTATTTCGAACGCACCAAAAAGTTAAAACGACATGCTCAAACTGTTATCCCTGTGGAAGGGTTCGATAGCACCAACCTGTTATTGGAGCACCTCTACTATAACCACGGCGGGCCAGCAAAAATAATGACGATTTCCTTAGAACTGAACAAGTACCGCATAGTGGAATCTTTCAACGCGACCATTAATCATTTTTTTTAGAAAATCAACCGCTCGAACGTTTAACCGCGAACAAGCAAAAATAAAAACTTTAAAAAAAATGTAACTCTCTCCTGAAATTTTATGTTTCCTTTTCACATTTTCTGCTTCCTTCGCTACTTAAAAACACATAATTTTCTCTCTCTTTGTCTTATTTTTTTATTATTATTTATCAGTTAATCGCTCTCGTTCATTGCCCATTCCTTTCATTTCCGCCTTATCCAATTACATCCTCTGTCTTTTTCTCTCTCTTCCATCCTGCTCGTTATGTTAGCCCTTCCTTTCAGTTCTCATTAACTCTCCTCGCCGCCAAAACGGTCCTCCTCCTCTTAATCAATTCTCGATCGTATCGCTTCCCCGTCCGTTCTCTCCTGATTCAATTTTTTCGCAATTCATCAATTATTTCGGGCTTCTTTTTCGCTCAGCTCGCTTGATCACATTTCGTACGTTCGGTTTTATTCCTAAAAAAAATAATATACTCTACTACATCCACCTTTATTTTACGCTCCTCTTTATTTTTTTCGTTAACCTCCCCCTCTTTCTTTTCTCTCTCTCTCTGTCTCCTTCATCTCTTTTACTTATCCCATTCCTCATATCCCCCAAAAAGCAGCGCCTGTGTCATTTCCATTAGCGTCCGGCTCAAACATTCCTACTCACGCGTGTCGTCACTACGGCAAATAACATTTATCCTTTTTTTACCGAAAGGGTATCTCTCTGTCTGTCTGTCTGTCTGTCTCTCTCTCTCTCTCCCTCTTTTGCAATTTTCGGCGTAGCTAGGAGGACGAAATTTCCAACTCCCATCCCATGATTCCTAGAGAACGGGTATCAGAAGGGGGACCGAGGATGGAAGGGGTGGATATTTAATGAATGGGGGGAAGAGATGGGACGAGAGGGAGGAATGGGGAGGAGTGAAAATTCAGGTGGAATGACGGCGAAGGTAAGGGCGACGAGATGGCTATATGGAGGTAAACATGACGATAAGAGGACGGTGGGTAGTGATAAGGGGATGGCGAGAGATGAATCGGGTGATACTGGGTGGAAAAGACAAAAAAAAAGGCAACGTTCCCGGGCAGAAGGATAACGAGGTACTTTTTTCTTTTTTTTTTAGGGGGACAGACAAAAGGGGGGGAAATATGAGAGTTGATTGATGGATCGCGGGAGGAAAAAAATGAATTCTTCGGCTTGAGGTGGGAGAAGTAAAAAAAATGTAGGATTGGGAGGAGGGGTGAAACAGGATGAACGCGATTATGGAGAGCAGGTGTGCGCAAATAACGCATGGAATGATTTGTGTGATTTTTTTTGCTTATTTACAACCAAATTAGTGCCTGAATCTTCTGAATTTATATTACCTCTGGTTATACGTTATGATTTTATTAGACTTAAATATCGCGGACATTTAAACTTAAAATACATTTAGTATAAAAGGATTTATTTTAAAATTTTGCTCACTACAGCATAGAACATGATGCAGCTAAAAATCTGGGATGAATAAGGAAAATAATGGTAAGAAAAAATTGCGATAAAGGTAAACTTAAAGAGAAGCAATATGTAATGAAGGCGAAGTCAGAAGTTTGAAAAACGCAAGTAAAGAAACAGAATCAGAAAAACGAGGAAATTGAGCAGAGTAAAAAATAAAATATCATCGAAGATATACAAGAAAGGAAAATCTGATGTGACCAACACATGACTTTCTCCATATTTGGGGTATAGATATTTCAATTATTATGAATAGCATTATAAGGCAAAATTATTATTTCGTATCGTAAAAGAATACAGTCGTCCTTATTGACGTAAATTACGTATATTTTGAATGTGTTTACAGAATTCACCGCTACATGGTGGTGGCACTGTATGCTGGAAATTAAGAAAAAGCAAAATATCTCCGAAAATGGATGGTTCTACGAAAATTTCTTTCAAACAAAACTTGGAAGAAATATTATTCTCTACAACCTTGGTCCTTACGAAGATGACCAACTACGACGTTTTAAAGGAGATATTTGACGAAAACCGAAAAAACCGATTATTTTTTAAAATAATTCCTAAACAATAACTGTTATGGAAAATTGTTTCAAATGAAAGTTGTAGGAAATTACATTCTCTATAACCGTAGTATAGAATTGTATATACAATAATTATGTTTTAACGGAGAAATATCGCAAAAACTGAATCGGGTTTCAAATAAACCTCGACTTCCGATTACCCGTTATTGTCCAAAAACTATTCAGTTCTTTGTGCTCATGTTAAAGTGTTATATATGGAGTTTGGTAACGATATGGCACGTACGTTTTGAGTTAGAGCGCCCACAATAACACGCGCGCGCGCGCACACACACATCATTCCGAAAATAGTCTAAACGTGTTCTAGGGACCGCAAAACGTTTATTTCCGTTAAAATCTCGAAGTCGATTTCTTTCGTGATCACAATACTTTCCCATTACTACGAATGGAGAAAGTAATAAATAAGTTGCTGAGAACAGGAGAAAATGGAGAACTCAGTTGAATATATTATCACTAAACTATACGCAGACAATGATGACGAGAGATTTTATATATAATAAAAACAAAATCCAATAGTATAATATTGGAGAGGATAAAAACAATTATTTTACTTGGAATTTTTTTCAGAATCTTGGAAAAAATCTTTCCCGGCCATTTATAAAATATCGGTAAGTAGAATAGATAGCAATGGATGTCGCTGGCGGACAGAAATGTAGATCTATCATTTTATCCTCGTCATTCGAGTGTCTTCATAAACTTTCAAGCAAAGGATTAACAAAATAGTATTCCTAATAAGGGTGCCAAACTAGGCATCAAACCGGTCCTATTCTAGATTAAATGTGCACATATGGATAGTTTCGACGAAAATATTTCCAAACGTGGGAGAGAGAAACAAATATTTACACTGAATCGAGCCTGCGCTACGCAGTAGCATTACTGAACCGAATTCCTCTGCGCGTCCACGTAAAAAGCATACTTTGTGGAGTGTAGTAACTTAATATCTAAAGGAGCGGGAAGAGGGAGTGGGAGGAGTGAGAGGAAGGAAGAAGACGAAGGAGGGAAGAGGGAGAGTAAGGAGGGAGAGGGAAAGAGAGGAGAGACAATAGGGAGAGAGAGGGGGGAGAGAGAGAATGGGGAGAGAGGAGGAAGAGAGAGAAGGGGGAGAGAGGAGGGAGAGAGAAGGGGGAGAGAGGAGGAAGAGAGAGAAGGGGGAGAGAGGAGGGAGAGAGAGAAGGGGGAGAGAGGAGGGAGAGAGAAGAGGGAGAGAGGAGGGGGAGAGAGGAGGGGGAGAGAGAGGGAAATAGAAAGGAGGGAAAGAGAGGAGGAGAGAGGGAGAGAGAGGGGGGGGAGAGAGGGAGAGAGAGAGGGGGGAGAGTAGGGAGAGAGAGAAGAGAGTAAGGAGATAGGAGAGTAGGGAGAGAGAGGAGAGTAGGGAGATAGGAGAGTAGGGAGAGAGGAGAGTAGAGAGAGAGAGGAGAGTAGAGAGAGAGGAGAATAGAGAGAGAGGAGAGAGAGAGTTGGGAGAAAGAGGAAGAGAGGGAGAGAGAGAAAGGGGAGAGAGGGAGAGAGAAGGGGGAGAAAGAGAGGAGGGTGAGAGAGAGAAAGAGGGGGGCGAGCGAGAGAGAAAGAGGGGGCGAGCGAGAGAGAAAGAGGGGGCGAGAGAGAGAGAGGGGGGGGCGAGAGAGAGAGAGGGGGGGCGAGAGAGAGAGGGGGGCGAGAGAGAGGGGGGCGAGAGAGAGGGGGTGAGCGAGAGAGAGAGAGAGGGGGTGAGAGAGAGAGAGGGGGGCGAGAGAGGAGTGAGAGAGGGGAGTGAGAGAGGATGGAAAGAAAAAGAGGGAAGAGAAGAGATACAAGAGGGAGATAGAGGAGGGAGGTAGAAGAGGGAGATAGAAGAGGGAGATAGAAGAGGGAGATAGAAAAGGGAAGGAGAGTTTGTAAGAGTGGAAGGAGAGTGACGGAGAAATAGAGAATTGAATACAGAATGGAGGAGAGGAGAAAGAAAGGAAGTATTAGAAATTAAAGACAGTGTGGAGGGAAATGGCATGGGTGATGGAGAGGAAGCAACAGGGTAAGGATAGAGAGAAGGAATAGTAAGTGGGATAGAAGAAGGAAGAGAAGGAAGTATAGAAATGGAGATTAGTTTTACAGAAAGGTGCACAGGGAAGATGTGGGAGAGAGAATGAGAGAAAAAGATAGGTAGTAAAAAATCTGGTGGCCAACACATGACTTTCTCCATATTTGGGGTATAGATATTTAAATTATTATGAATAGCATTATAAGGATAAATTATTATTTCGTATCGTAAAAGAATACAGCCGTCCTTATTGCCGTAAATTACGTATATTTTGAAATTTGTTTACAGAATTCACCGCTACGTGGTTGTGGCGCTGTATACAGGATATTACGAAAATGTTCAATATCTGCAAAATGGACGGTTCTACGAAAAATTGTCTCAAACAAAACTTGGAAGAAATGTCATTCTCTACAACTTTGGTCCTCACGAAGATTACCAATAACGATGTTTTTAAGGAGATATTTGACGAAAACTGAAAAACCGATTGTTTATAAATAATTCCTAAACAATAACTGCTATGGAAAATTGTTTCAAATGAAAGACGTAGGAAATTATATTTTCTACATTTTTTTATAATGGTCAATGTATACAATAATGAAGTATTATTGGAGAAATATCGCAAAACCGAATCGGGTTTCGAATAAACCTCGACATCCGTTTAACCGTTGTTGTCCAAAAACTAATCAGTTCTTTGTGCCCATACCAAAGTGTTATATTTGAAATTTGGTAACGATATGGCAAGTACTTTTAGAGTTAGAGCGCCCACAATCACATACATCCATCCATCCACACACGCACATACATCATTCCGAAAATACTCTTAACGTGTTCTAGAGATCTCAAAACGTATATTTCCGTTGGAATCTCGAGTCGATTTTTTTCGTGATCAAAATACTTTCCCTATATTACGAATGGAGAAAGTAAAAATAAAGAGTTAAGGAAAGAGATGGAGGAATGGAGAAAGAGGAGATAGAGACCGGGGGAGGTGAGAAATTCCTAAGGAAGGGAGACTGAGGTAGAGAAATGCGGAAGAGAGATGGAGGAACAGAGGGAATGGGAGGTAGACGCTTGGTAGAGTGAAAGAGTGTCTTGGGTGTATATAGTGGAAACAGAGAGGAGTTGGGAGTACATATAATAAAGGGACTTGTATTAGAGAATAAAGTAGGGAGGGAGAGATTATGGAGGAGACTGAGTGACATTTGGGTGGGAGAGAGTGAGGAAAAGGGGAGAGAAGGATGCAGACACGGAGGTAGGGAGAAATGTAGAGAGGGAAATTTTGTGCGTAAAATATGGTTATTTTATTAAGTTTTTTAAATGTGATAAAGGTTTTTATTTTACAAAGAATTTTGTCTAATTAATGAGCAGGAAAAATATACCGAAATACATTAAAATGAATGTCCAGTCATTTTTACTTTCTCCATACGTAGTGTAGGAGTAAGTGTTGTATTCGTGAAAAATATCGAATTTAAGCGTACGCTGCCAAGGGTAATTTTAGATGCGTTAGAGGTATTTTGTTATCCATAGAAACAGCTAACAATTTTCTTTACTTTTTGTTTTTCTAATATAAAGACTTGAATTGTTTAAAAAATATTCACGAGTGTAATTGCTGGTAATTATTCGAGAGCAATCATGTTCATTTCTCTGTATGGAGAAAGTCATGTGCTTGACAGGTCAGGTTTCTAATTACTTAAAGTAGCAGAGAGGTAATGTTACCGTTTTAGGCAGAATGGCTGGTAAACAAAACAAATTTCTGTGCCTAAAGTTCTTTAGGGTTATACTCATTCCTTTTCATAAGGAACTTCCGTCAGACATTCACCGAGTGGCATAGTTACACGAACGTTTCGAAATACCATGCTTTATTTCGTGGAATTTAGCAAAGGAAACTCGATACTTTCCTCGAGGCTGCCTTGGCAGCCACTCGGACGAGACTAAGATGGCGGACGCGTGGCAATCGAGTTTATCACTTTCATAGTAGCGTTATTCTTTTCGCAACTCGCAGAGACGAACAAAACCCGAAAAATCTTTCTGATAACTGAGAGCTATTATTTTCATCCCGAAATGAACTCATTAATAAATATTATAACGTATACGTAATTATTACGGAGCGAAATAAAGTTGCGGGACAACTGTTCAGCCATCTTGACGTAGTGGAATAACAAATTGTTTTAACATGTAGTTATAATATTCGAATCACTTTGAGTCAGAAAATGGGTAGTCTTAAGGAATATATTAACTTACGGTTGTTCCAGCACTTAAACGTCACACAGCTGCTCCGGCAAGGTCTTCACATTTCTCGGAATTTAACTACGAAGAGGTGATATCAGAGTAGATTTCACGAAACTAAGTACGTGCAAAGTGAATATTTTATGCCTCAGAAACTATGGATGAGGAATGCTTCGAAATATTATGTGTATATACTCACAAGGTTTCCTGTGTCTTATCTAGCGAAACTCCGAGAGTATTTCCATGAATATCACGTTACCACGTGTGCTCCCCGACTGCCGGAGTTGTTATGCGGATGGCGCAGAAAGCATACTGAATTGTGGGTAGGATAGACTATGACCCAGCTTCGGCTGGTGGCTGGCGTCCGCCGACGTATTCTTCTACCCACAATGCATCACCTTCTTGCTGAAGAGTAGGTGTAGTATCGTTGAGACGTGAGTGAGTTGTGTGTTGAAGTACTGCAGGAGTTTCGCAAAGGTTTGATAGAGTATTTGGGTTCATTTTTAATGCTTTCGATAGAATCGAGTGTATTGTTTGATACCGTATATTCCTTTTAAGTAATTTTGTTTTATCGCTAATTTCAAATATCGAATTCCGTGATGTTTCTCTGTTCGTACGAAGTACCGAGAAGCTTCTATCGGGTGGTACCAAGGTATGCGGTTACCTTGGTAACACCCGATATATTCTGCGAGATTACCCATCAAGTGTTTGAGTGAGTGATGCGAAAGTGTATTATGTGATGTGTTTTTTGTGAATGTCGCGAGTGGTTAAAGTGAATCGTCCCGAGTGACTTCAACGGAAGTCGCCATGATGGATCGCAGTTCGTCCGCCGTTGGAGTCATTACCTCGCAGAAATGGTAAGCTTGCATATTTTATACATTGAATCGATATCAGATTTATTCTTGTTTATCTATGTGGGGAAATATGTAAGGACGTGCAGCAATATTCCACCAGTCAGACACGCAAGTTGAGGCAAACCGTTAAGAACAAGAGGAAATTCGTATGATTGCGGGGAGGGAAAGGAAAATATGAAGCACATTCGCATTGGCTTCGGTTTTAGCAATCTTGTTCTTAATTTATAGGAATTGTTATTATGAAATAAGAAGAAAAAGTGCATTAAAATTACCGAATAGTGACATCACTTACTGATTCCGTATCCATAACTTATCTCATAACAATCATTTATGTTATTCTGAATTGAACTGAAAAATCACAAATATTAGTTGTACCCGAGTCTGGTAAACGGTAGATCAAAAATGAATGAAATCTCGTACTATGGCATTTTATCATACAGAATAGAAGCGATGAAGAAATGGTTGACATCGCTCAATAATTAAGGGAAGTTTATTTACGCATTTTTAACAAAAATTTGATTTTCTCAAAAACGGTTAGAACAATTTTGATCAAATTTCGTACAGTTACTTGTGTTTACGTCTTCAATGATACAAACTAGTTCATATTTCTCAAAAAAATGAATATAAGGCTAGTTTATTCTAGGCAACTTTAGCAATAATTATATTTTCTCAAAAACGGCTGTATGATTTTGATCAAATTTAGTACAGTTATTTGAGTATACGTCTGCAATAATACTACATATTTCATTTTGCTCATTGAATGAATATAAGGCTAGTTTATTCTTGGGCTACTTTAACAAAAATTGGATTTTCTAAAAACAGGCTTATACGATTTTCATTTTCTAAAGATAACTAAACGACGCATTAATATATGAGAAAGTTTGTACAATGTATGTTGTACCGACGTTTTTTGGGGAAGAGGATTTAAGGATTTCAAAAATTAAATTCTTTCGAATTATCATTAATTTTAGGAAAATTAAATCCAAAAGTTATGCCATTTTTGCACGCAAGCTCTTATTCTAATTATTACTACACGCGTTTTCTGAAAAGGTTGTATTATCAAAATGTAATTTTCAGAGGTCGAAAAATAGACATCCTCTCTCTTCGTCTTACACAAATAACCCCTTTTTGCTATTATCCGTTATTACAGAACATGGATCATCAAACTGTGCAAGTAGTTATTCACAAGCAGCTAACATTCAAAACCCAAAACACTCGCTCGAATTTAGAGCGATGGTTTACAAAACATTTTAAAATATTACCGATGAATCTTGGGATGCGTACACATGCGAATATTACGCGGTTAAGTATTTTATTCTTTAGAAAAAAATCGCATCGGAAGAGCATCGCGTGTGACTCTTTTCGGCCTGCAAGTCCTGCCTGTTCAAACGGCCGTTAGATTAAGGTTGACAACGCCCTCCATATACCACGTTGGATGAATTACATTGCGATGATTCGCTCGGCTCTTGTTAATTTCAGGTGTCATCGCTAGGACGAGTAGTGGACCCGAATCGTGATATGCCCTCGCGTCCGAACGAGAGACTGTGGAATCCCGCAGGGAACACGAGAGACAGAGAGAGAGAGAGAGAGAGATAGATCGTGTTTTTCGAGAATTACTCTCTGGGAAATTACAGGGATGACGTTTCCCATCGAAATTTTGACGCGACCTCGAATTGGAAATCTCTTTCTCTCTGAGGATTTCGTCGACGGTGATGAGAAATCGCGTATTTTTTGATAGGTTTTGAAATACGATCAACCGATGCATATAATTTTGAACTCCGCTGGTGTAGGGTTAAAAAAAAAACACACTTATCGGTAACATTTTCAAACCCCGCTTTTCGACGTCGGAAGTATTTTAAACGTTACATATATTATAATAATATTTAAATGTTAATTCCAATATTTAATGTTTTTAATTCGTCTTTAATTACCAGTGCGAGCTATCTTAGTTACCTCAATTGGCCAATTTCATTTTGGAAAATAAACGTTCGTGGAGAATTTTTGTTCCGTCGAAACTGTAAGATTTATTTGTTTAATGTCTTGGTGTTTCCCAATTTGCTATAGTATTAGTTCCATAAAGTTTTACGAGTTAACAGGCATCATTGATGGACACCAATTAATGAAAGTATGACTCTAAAATCTTTTACTTTAATTCGGTGTGGTGGATTTCATGCCATTTCTTTACATATAACGTATATTAATTTTTTTTAGTAATGTCGTATAATTATGAAATAATACTTGGATATTTATTAATGTCAGGACACACTTTGATACGCAAGTTGCATTATCACTGGAAAGTTATACTGATATCAATAAACGAGTCATAGAAAATTTGCTAGGGAATTTCTCAGGGGAAGTGTCCAAATGTAGGGAATTAACGACCATCCAAACGAAGTGTACCCGTATTTTCGTGTTAACATCCCTTGATACGGCTGTAGGATTACATTTCAGTGTATAGGGCGCTCAAATATTTGATAGTTGGCGTTGGTCATACGGAAGGGCGGTAGCCATTTCATCGTTACTCGGAAATAGTGGGCAATAGTTGCTGTTAGAGGGTAGGTCCGGCTGGGATGATATTGATCGCCCTTTGGCGCCACCTCCCGAATCAAAGTTCCACCAAATTCCAGGGTAGTGTGCACATAACGTGTCGGTAGTTTTTCGATTAGGCACAATGCTTGAATTGTATTTATGTATTAAATATTATCGCCTTGATTACGTCACTCTCATTTTCAAAATTAGAACGCATAGTATTCATTAATGATATTGTTTAAATTTGCACTTGATATTAATTTTTACTGTTTTATAAATTTAGCATATACTGAATTAAGCATAGCATAAATTGTTTTTATTCACCATGTCATTAACTTTTAAAATTACCTAATAAATGATTTAATGGATTTTTATTAGATTCACGTTAGGCGTACTTCTTTCTTGAAATTCCTTCACGAACTCATCCATACAAAAAATAGTTGGATCGTTCGCCTCTTTTGCAGAAAATCTAAACTTATCTCCAATTTTATGTGCCGCAATCAGAACCTCAAACGAAAAATCCTATGTCCACAAAATCTGTTTTTTTTTCAACGCTGCGCCATAAAATTTTTCGTTGTTTATATCTTTCTTCTGCCTGGTCATCTCGTTGGCCGTTCCTTATCTCTGGCGACCCAATTTAGATTTCTTTCGTCTATCTAGAATCAGTCCTTCATGCTGCTTTCCGAGCCTGTTAACATTTTATTTACTGTGTTCATCCAATGGTACCGCTTACAACCGTTTGGACAATGACCCAATTCCCTCTGCCATTATCCTTCCCAGTTTTCCCTCTGCGCGTTGTTTTGCCTTCTTTCGGTCATTTGAAGCTCCAGTGCCGTTCTTGAAGTCGGCTCTTCTCCTTTAATGATGTCCCATGGAGGGAAGAGCTCAAGAAGCTTCCAGTGCTTCTCAAAGCCATATCATTCCTTTGGAATCCTGTTCATTCGGTATAGTATCCTTTCTTAAAGGCGATTACCAGCTCCTTTTGTAGGCGATGGCCGCCTCAGCTTCTGAAGTTTAAAAGTCCTTACCATTCATGAACTTGTTTAACATTGCATCGCTCGCATTAATAGCTTTAGATTCCTTTCCTAAAACGAGCGGTCATTTCGCCGAAATAATCGTGAAATGGACTGGGCGATTACTGATCCGGTTGTCGGAGTCGAAGCTGTTTAACTACGTTAGTTTACGAGAACTTACTCTTAGATTATATTCCAATAATTTCGCCGATGAAGTATAGAATTTGTTGAAAATATTAGGATGATTCACAATCTATCAAAAGGTGTTGCATAACGTAATGTTTCGCATGAGACAGAAAGGGGACCGGATAAGTGTTGTATTTACTCGGTCAATACTTGCGTAAGGGTACATGTACTTGTATTTGTATTAAATTTTGCTTTTCGATCATCAGGACATTTATAATGATCTAGATCAGTGGCGGGCAACCTTTTCTAAATGGTGGGCCGCATTGAATCCTTCGGTAGGCCGCATTGGAAATTGCTAATGGATTATATGTAGTTAAATCCTAAGTTACCTAGAGATTCTTAGACACTATATGCGTGGAAATCCAGTTAGAATTAACTTTTTAGGGTTAACATTTCAATATTAAAAATCATGATGGAATTCAATCTTACATTAGAAATGGCTTTGAGAAAAAAAAGCCAAAAACAGCATTAAAAAGAATTTACTTGAATTGAGAAATATTTGCTAAGAGGTCGCAATTTAATGTTAGATATTTTAACGGATTTTGCTACACGGAAAATAATATTTGGTAATTAATTAAATAAATAATTATTTTTTGAAAACTACCAAACACTGGCGGAGTGCCTTATAAAATTGCTTAGTGGGCCGAAGGTTGTACACTCCCGATCTAGATCAAACGTGGGCAATCCCCCTGCCAGTGGGCCAGATACGCCACACGAAAGCCTCGCGAAGTTATCGTGAAAACGAGAAGCTTCAGAGCTGTATCTTTATTATGTGATACACAGTTATCTGTACAAAAGTTAACTTTTACTTTAAATTCGTAACGTTTACGCACAAATTTCTCATATTCTCATGTATTTGTGATTAGTAGATTTTTCTCCCTTGTTTACAATCACCTAAAAGGTATCTCTTGAAAACTTCTCTCTTATTTTACTTCCACCTCTTCCCGCCATGACGTCTAATTCGAGCAAAGGTTTTGGCCATTCATATTTCACGACGAAAAAATTATTCAAAATATCACTCATAAATCTTTGCCTTAGATTTAAGAATGGGTTCAAGAAATGGGTTATAAATTACTTTAAAGAAGACATTGCGATGGAAATATTCTTGCTTTCGATGAAAATTACTGATCCATTGGTCCTGGATTTACCCAAGTCAAAGTTTTATTAAAATATTATTTATACTAAGCTAATTTCGCGTAAATTTACTTATTGATACTTTTGCCTTGTCCGTTGCAGATCCTCAGAAAAAATAATTCAAAGTAATGTCAGAAATATTCAACGAAGTAATTAAGTTAAATTTGGCATATTAAAACTACGCTTTGAGAAATGTCTAGCCTTTTTATAAAGAGCCCTGTATAGCTATTTTATTATTATTTATTTTTTCACGTACTGTAGAAAAGAAGGCAGAGTAAAACGGACCCAGGCTTTTTTAAAAGGTCAAGGTCAGCAAAATGTTCTGTACTTCACATTTTATCCGAAAAAGGGTAAATAAAAATTCAAATTCCAAACGAAATTAATCTAGAAAAAATTAAGTTACTCACGAACGATATTTTTTTTCTTAGAACTACCTGAATTTCACTGGGCCTAAGTACCGTGTTACGAGCTGCTTTTCTTAAGTAAATTTTGCCTCAAACAACTAGGATAAACGCCTTTATAAACTGATGTGAACACTGCGCGCAGAGATGAACTTATTGTTATATAAAAATCTTTACAAATTGATTATTTTAACGAAGCTCACCCATTACTAGTAAAAATAAATAACGTTTTTTTTAATATCCTGGTTTATCGCCCCGTTGTATGTGAAAATTGATTTTAAACGTCATTTCTTTAAAATTCTCTTTACACATATTTAAATTTAAATCATCACATTATTCACGTCGAATTAAAAGCAGATTCTCCAACAGCATATTGCGTAGCTAGGCTAATAAAGCAAAGAGCGATGCCATTATTTAAAAAAATGCAAGTTTCAAGGTTATCTTCATAAAAAAATATTCTTTAAATTTAAAAGACCTTGTTGAAATAATCGCAAAATTACGTAAGAACACTCGCTAAAAAAACACGATTTTAAATCACACCGTTGTTAAACTGAAGAACGTCGCCTGGAAATCTTGCATTGCATTCCGAGAAAACGCTAAAATTATTTCCGCAAGGAGCCATACGCCTTGTCATCCTGTGCCCTGGAATAACAGGATATTTTAGTCGTTTTCTGTTACGATTCTTCTCTAAATCCTTTTTCCCATCCAATTCATCATTCTCAGGGAAAGGGGCATAGTTCCCAACTTTTGGCATCCGTATTATTCCGACCTCCTCTCGCTCGATTCTTCGCACAACATCTGGGACGTGGGAACGTAGCGACGAAAAGGAGAATCGCGAGAATCCGCCGTACAAATTCACCGCGCGATGGTACCATTTTCGCCTTTCCCTGCGGACAATCGAAGTTTTACGCGGAACTAGCAGTTAACCACAAAACCATCACTTCCTAAAGTTAATTAAGGAGTCGAAAGAGTGGGGTGGGAGATTTGGCGTCGAATGGGTTGGGAGAAATTAAAAAAAGGTACACTTCTGACGGGGAGTGTAGGTCAAAAGTTGTAAGGACTAAGTCAACTCGAACTCAATTAGGTATGTCGGTAACAGAGCAGCTGTGCCCCTTCGCTCGCCCTTCTATCCGGTCCGACTTCTCAACGAGTCGACTTTTATTTTTTTACTTCCGAGGTCTTATTATTTTCCCTAGAAGCTTGATTCTATCGCTATCAGTGTTGCGGCATGAATTAAATATTTCAATCCGGAGGATTTTCGTTTTCCTCGAGATGGAATCGATTTATTCGAATAGACATTGCTTTGCAATTGCAGAATGGGGATTCTTTCTAATTATTACATTTAACAGCTTTATATATATATATATATATATATATATATATTATTCGCTCGATTTGAACTGCAAATTCGAAAGTAATCAATCTGAGATTCGGTAAAAAGTTGTTTTGTTTATAAGACCATTTTCAAGCTGTAGGGAATGCTTTGATTTTAATACGAGAGTTCCTATACTACAGAAACTGGAAGATTTAAACTATTTAGTAGTCTTTTAAAGAAATTTTCGATTCATCTAATGCTAGAAAGAAATTTCCCGGATTACCAAAATTTTAACTATTAAGGAATTACAAACATTTAGTTTTCTCCGCATATCTCTAGAATTGTTGAACCTTTAGTTTATAAAGTTTATCTACAAAGTTCATTTATAGCCGAGTGAAGTCAATTTAGAGTTTTACATATTGGTACATGGACGTAATGCTCTATCTTTAATCAGAATTCATAAATACAGTAATACCTCGCTATACGTCGGAGATGCGTTCCTGAAAAATGCGACTTAAAACGAAACAACGTATAGCGAAACAAAGATTCCCTTAAGAACTATGATAAAAGTAGGGGTTACGTTCCTGGTGGATATTTTGTGACTCATTTGTGTCCCAAATAATACATATCAATACAGTACATTAGACATACTATGTTACCACTATGTGTTTACCACTCATTGCTACTAGGGTTTAATATACATTTAGTCGTAACAACGAGTAACCAATTGCAATAATAAATTCAGAAATCACAGAAAATAATTCTCTATAGTGTGATGGAACACAAAAATTATTTCTTTACTTACACGTACACTGATACGCACTTTAAGAGTACTTTTCATGCAGATGTCGCAATCCAAAGTATATCCAATATCACACGAGATCTCAACGCAAACGTAAACCGGGATGAAAGGACACACAAAATGTTAGACAAAACTGTTCACAAATTTCTCTTATAGCTGTCTGTCGCTCAGAAATAGATTTTTAAACATCGTCATTAAAATTGGGATAGTCCCTTTTATCCCGTGTAATCGTGAACCACCTAACCCATCGTGATCTCTCAAACACATGGCCAGCAAATAGTTATTCTGATTATGATTTAACACGAATTGATAAACATGAAATTAAATTAATTCATATAAATAATAATAAACGTGAAATTAAAAGCCGAATTGATGGCTTTCATTGTTATAGTTATTATTTACGCTCCGCAATTGGAATTTCTGAAATTTTACTTTTAGACTTTCACAAACGACGTAGGTATATGCGAAGCGACACAACGTATAACGAAACATGTTCCTTAATCGATTGACGACGTATATGCGAAACAACGTATAACGGGGTTACGTATAGCAGGGTTTTACTGTAGTTGTAGATGGACTTTCATAAAATATCTTGAATACTGTAAACGTCATCATTGACCTCCTGTTACCTTTGAATTTGAAGCACGTTGTTAGTTTTTGTAAGCGTGACAAGCCACATATCCCAGGAGACAAGGGCGGATTCAGAAACTTCTCAAGGGGGGGGGGGGGGCGATCGCCCCTCCACTTATCGGATCCGCCCCTGCCAACTGCCCTATATTTTGAAAATTCCTACCTCTATCAGAATCCTTCTTTCCTTGCTATACAGGTCTAATCAGCGGCGTATAATTGAGGATTTTTAGGCGGAATGAATTTAAGATAGCGCCCAGTGGAGTGCAATGGGGTTATCCAAGGAGGGGGCGATCGCCCCCCCCCACCTTGAATCTGCCACTGTCTGGAGAGACTACACCCGAGAGCCGTGCACCCATTCTAACACGAACAAAACTTCCGGTTGGAACTGTCTTTGAATCTAAAATTTTCTTGGCGACAAGGAATCCAAGTAGAAAGCCGATTTGGTTACAATAGCACGTACATTCTGGAGGCCTAGCGATTTGGCCAAAAATTTTCCGGATCACGTGATAAAAAATACACGTAATGGAATTTCGTCCCGAGTTTGTTTCATTGTTCAATTAAGATCGTTTCCATTCTAGTACGAAGAATCCTCCCATGGGATATTCGACGACTCGAAACAGCCTTTAATTTACTAGAACGCGAATGTCGCGTCGGAGATAAATACAAGGAATTCCAAACTGCCTCGTCGGGCACTGCGGCGCGAGAGATGCAGGGAAGCAAATGTGTGGAACTAATTAATCCGTTAGTTACTTTGACGCAAGTGGAATCGAAAATCAGCCTCCTGGTTTTCATTTGCGTATCATAGGAAGAATTTGTACATAATATAAACGTATCTCAAGTTTTAATATTTTCCAGAAAGAATATTGAGAGATCAGTTTGAGACAGGTTAAGACAAATTCTCACAACTATCCATGGCAACATTTAACATTCAATAAGCTGTGTTTTGCCTGACTGGATATTTTACTACTCCTTACTGAGTTTTAGCCGATAGAACAATCCACAATAAATTTAAATGTAGGAGAATCTAATTAATTTATTATAAAAACTATCAATGTAATATTAAAAATAAATCTTCATCAAAAAATCTCGTGAAATTATAAAATATTTTATTCGCTTATTTCAAGTTTCTGTAAAATACATATTTTAAAAATATTAAATTAAGTTCCAGATTTGATGAGTCATTATATTTTTTTAACCCTGAAATTTGAACTAATAATTTACACGTCTTGTTCAATTATTATTTTTAAGTACAAAAACGAGAGATTAAAACAGATTTATGGCAGATTTTGTGAAGAAAAACATTTGAAGAAGAGCTCGATGAAAAATAAATTGGTTACCAGAACATCGTTAAGTGCAACTAGTATTGAATATGAAGACGTAAAGAAGATTTCAACAATAAATGCCGCTTAGAACACAAGAAAAACTGCCTTCACGAAAAAATTAACTTCGTTTATGTCAAATCAGTTATAGTTTTCGGCATTTACTTCTGCTATAAAACGACTGAAATAGTCAAAACATAACTTCTGAGAAACGTCAGAACTTCATGGAGCATAGTAACGGTACTACGTGAAAACGTTTCTGGGTGAATTTTACGGGCCTTCAAACTGCTGCCCGCAAATTAACAGCCACTTTAATGGCAATTCTCAGTACAGCTCAAAATATCTTATTGCTAAAATACTTAATTCAGCTCAAAGTGCAAAGAATCTGCCAGAAAACTCGCGTCGTTATTAAAAAATTAATTGGTAAAAATCACGACCGTAACGTAACAAATTTTGTTCCCGTAACTTTAAAGCAGCTAAAATCCAGGAGATTTTTAGGTGAGCGGCGATGACCCAAATCCGAAAATTTCTTCCGCGGTGCCACGAACTGAAGGATACCTAATGTTATCCCGTTCTGTTTCTACTGCGTACCTAAATACCTAAAAATGGCAATGTGATAGAAATGATAACTCGCATTCGAGCCGTCGTATCGTTCCGTCGTAACGTTAGTTTACATAACGACGAGACATTGATGTTTACGTTGAGTGTTGAATGCGTTCGCGGAAGACTGTATGACGAGGAGAAACCGGTGGGAATGGCCAAGTGAGGAAGGAGGGGAAGATAAAGAGAGAGGAAGGGAGAGGCAAATTGAAGGCGGTGCAGCGAGAGAGGGAGGTTCGGGACGATGGCTCATTGGGGAAATCAGGCATAATTGCCAAAAGCGAATTCGTCTAGTAATCAGGTTTCGTGACTCGGTTGACGCTTATCACTGCCACAAGGGGCGCTGTGTTTCAGTCGTAATCAAAGCCTAAGACTGCCTTACTCCCGGGCGCCGCGAATGTTTGCCCGTTGTTAAGTTAAACCGTAACTCCACCACGGTTTACCAGCGCATACACGCTCTATCGCAGGGAGCTAGGAGTAAACGATCCTTCGGCATTTGTGTGCGATAGCCGGATATGATTTTGGGTAAAAAAGTGAACTAAATCAAGTGATTCCGCTGAATTGATTAGGAATTGATATGCTCCTTCAATAGGACCTACTAAAAAATTCGATATAATTGATAAGCAATCCATTTATTCGAATGAGGGTTCTCGCATCATTATTGCTGCCTAAAACAGGCGTGCCAATCACCAAATCGAATGGGATATTCATTCATGGTTATATAGGTACGTGTCATAACTTTGTAATTAAATTTTCATGGAATTATCCGACCAAGTTTTAATGTCCATTTAAGGAATATAGCTATTAGTTAACTAAGCTGTCACTTCAAAGAACTAGAAACGCTGGAAATTTTATATTAATGAAACGCTTTTTTATCGATCTTTTTATTACGTATCCTCCGAGTCGCATTTTCATTCGTTGTCTCGTCTCCAACTTCCAGTCCTTCGCTCAAGTTCCTCTTCATACCTGTCATCTTCTATTCCCAGTGACTGCCATTTTCTATATCAAGGATTCGTGCGAGTTCACGATCGTAAGACCCCGAGACAAAAAATAAGTTGTCGCTTTTATGGTTTGAAAAAAAACTCCACGCTGCCGGCTCAACATCGCCTACAACGAAGTTTTATTAAATCCGCATTCTGCTTCGCTGAAGAATTCGGGTGTAAAAACTTAACAGCATTAATCATCATAAACTGTATGCATCCAAGAAGCATAGTTGCTCTCTGTTTAATAGAAACTTTACGTAGATGCAGTTTGTAGACAAGCGTGTTTCATAAGCACGAAAAAATGTTGGTTCTTAGGGAGACGAAAGCAGCTTTGGCACGTTGTCTTTCATTTCGATTCTGGTGAACTTCTACAGAAATAATCCGTCGTGAAGTGATATTTATGGAACCATTGCTGCCAAATTAAAGGAAGCGAACGATTTAGCTCGTCCATATGTCACTTACTGATTACTCGTGTTCCATTGTCTACGGAATTTTTCTCAAAGTCGGAATAGTAAGTAAAAATTCATGTTTTCGGGCCTTTTATAACGGAATCAACCGTTCGCGAATCAAATCACCCAATCCCCAACAAACCTATTCATCGCCCCTAATCTAGTCCCATCCTGTTCACAAACAACGCTTGATCCATTTCAAACGTTCCCTTCCTTCCCTCTGTCTACATTGAATCCCGGATTTCCATGCATATATTTGCCAATTTCCCAACTCAAGTTGAGACTAAGGTGGGCGGTTCTCGCTTGCCTTCACTCCCTCCACACACTTTCGCTCGTCCTCAAGCTCCATCGCAGACATCTCTAAAGGATTTAACCAAAAGACACGTAAAATACTACAACGTGCACTTCTTCTTCTTTCGGATAAATAGTTATACGTGCTACAATTACATTGAGAGATCAACGGCATGGGTCGAGAGGAGTGTAAGAGGAGGAGAGGTTATCCACGAGAAATCTACTGTAGTCCTAAGTGTTTCCTTAGTGAGAGAAAAATGGTGCGGAATTGAGCCAAAATCTGATTTTAATATTTTGACCTATTTTTGATTCCTCTTATATAAAATAAGACTTAATTCCGTACGCCACCTGTACTCCATTTATTATTAACTTTGATTTTAGATTTAGCTAAGTCAGTAAATATAGCTAGAAAGCTAAAACACGCACATTAGTTTTATGGCACGTCAGTCACGAAAAGCCTTCGGCTTATCTCTTTTTAAAAGAATATGGCGCTTACACTTAGATATATATGGTTCTTTTTGAAGTTATAAATACAATAATGTGCATCAACTAGAAATCTGCCGCAACGTATAAGTTTAGATTGCGTGTTTGCAAACGAATTAAAAAATATGGTATAAAACGTTTCAGTCATAAAGTGGAAATAAATGGAAGTTTTCGAGAGAATACACGCGCTTGATAAAACCGTAATTAACCTCAAGAGGAAAGCTAATAACTAGACGTGTTCATACGACGAAGGGTCGCATAGCACACTGAACGAATGATTTCATCAAAAAAAAATTCAACAGAGAATGCTGTAGAAGGTCTACCGCAATTTTTGGCAGCCATGTTTATTTTTCGGGCCGCGTTGCGTTCTCGTGCAGTAATGCGCGTGCTTCCGCTTTTGCGTGCTCGGTGGCTTTCGTGCTCGCATGTTGTCTTATCACACATCTAAACGGTTTACTCTTGAATCTTAAAATTTTTATCAGCATAGCTATTAAAAGTAATGCTCCCCTTTGTTTAAAGCTCTTCGAGGGGTAATTATTATTGATATGCCCCTATCACATTAACCTTTCCGTCAGATTTATAAAACGCCTGCGCTTCTCGCCATTCTCTCCATTTCGACACGTCTTAGAATGCTAATCTTTGCCTCTTTTTGGTCGTAAATATGAAATTCGTATCTTTTTCACATTCAAAGTGTACGCGGCGTGAGATATAAAGTTCTTTATTGTCGTAACAATCTCACGTGTCAAAGTTCTATATCACGCTCGGTTTGAAATTACGAACGTGCGTCTTTCTGGGAACCTCCAAAAAAAAATTTTAAAAACGAATCAGTCCCGCTCTGGTTTTTCCACTCGGCCAAAAACGCTTAGCAAAAGATTCCCTAGAAATATATTCCGGAATGACTTTTCTCGCGCAGCTAAAAAAAAATATAAAACGTAGAGAAGGTGACTGGAATAATTTCATTCCCCGGGCGGCAGAGAGCTGTCGGCGATGGCAAAAAATTAGGACGCGCTGGTATGTGCCAGCCAAGAAGAATGGGTTGGAGGAGAACGAACGCCAAAAATGCACGCATACGGAGCGGAAGAGAGGCGACCAAATAATGCAACGAATTATGCTGGGCGACGGGCGGCGTATGAGGTTTTAGAAGTGTCGCGTAGAAACGTGATATCACCGTGTCCGTGCTGCGTGGAGGACAAAAATTGTATAAATGAAAGGAAATAATGTTTGGATACACGTGTTGTTGTAGGTATTACGTTTTAAAAAATCGTCAAATATATGGAACACGTTTGTCTATCTTAGATGTTTCAGTAAATCTTAAAAATTCATTAATTTTTAGTTAACCTCGCGCATGAGTGTTTTTATTTATAGGAAACTACTATCGGCGAAACGCCAGTGATGACGACTTCTCTGTAGCCGAAACGCGCATGGGACTTTCCCAACGTTTTTATTTTCTATTTTGAGAGTCATAGACAATCTATTTACGGTCAGCGTTTCATCAAGTTTAACAACTAAGTAAAATGAAGGGCGTTTTACCAATAAAATACTTCAACTCGACATCAGTGCCTACGTTATGTGGAACAGACCGATTTATTCCATGTTTATGCAGTTTCATTTCCAATGCTAACTGAGGCATATGATAATCCAAACTTAGTTATGCACTCATATTTCTTCTCGCTTCTGACGCTCTTCCTTCGGCATACTCCATTTTCCATTCTATCTCATCCTTCTCCCCACTCGAAAGGAGGACAGAATACCATCGTCTATCCATACAAAGAGAAAAACCGATCGTCGGTTCTCAGATTATGAAGGAGGCGAAATTAGCACGAAGACAATCATTTTTTAAGCATAAGTATCTCAAATTCATTCGTTTTCGAATGTTTTAGAAGAAGCGATTTAAGAGATTATATGAGTGTTATAGACAATATATAATGTTTAAAATATGGATATTATCCGCCTAAAATAGGAATATTACAAGCTCTTTAAAGGTTAATTATCGACAAAAATAGCACATATTGATATTTTTCACCGGTTTATGAAGGCATTCGACTGATCGGCAGAGAGCCGTAATAATTACATGAACGTCTTTATTATTTAAATTGCGTTCAGATGGAGTAAAATTTGGTATGCACGAAATAATGATCAGCAACAACGGTTAAGATCCGTTAGAGTTGTTACATTTTCATCCCACTTTTACATGTCAAGGAAATATCTGAGATTACGCATAATTTCCAAAATGAATTTCCTAACATGCCTTTCATTATCGAGAATCCGAGACAGAACATGAGCCAACATCTGCCAATAAAGCGTTCGTTCGCTGTTCCGCATCAGAGAACATAATGCTCCACGTGGCATACTACATCTGATCTGTTCGTCAACAGAAAATCTCTCGTGACATGCCTCGAAAAGTACCGTTGGTGTCGGCTGTAAACATACTTTTGGCGATGTTTACTTGCTCCATGTTTTTCATTTTTGCTTATTGGGAACATCAATGATTCGTATCAGGAGGCAAGAACGATAAAATTGGTATATCGTAATAAGAGGGTTGAAATCTTTACACCGGTTGTTAGTGAAAAATGAACATGTGTATAAAAAATAAGCAATGCGAGTAGTTTCCGAGGACTTTCGGACTTAGGGCTAATACATTCGATCAGGAACTTTTCGTTCTAAAAAAAATACTTGGTTCCTCTTTATTTTATGTCTAATCCGCCAAATTAGTTAAGCCTTGTGAAGTCTGCTTAAAACACCCGAAATGCATTTCTACAAATAATAACCTTTTGTAAAACATTTATCAACATTACTGGCAAGTAATCGATTTTATTTTTTTGTTCCTCTATTAAAGTAATGTTTTTTGCAATCCATTTTTTAATAAAACCGCCTCATTACTTTTGAATAATGCCATTTATGCACCTAACACAGTATGATTTTCTACACACAGCATTTTTCGAAGACTCGTTTTATCGGTTGCGTCAGCAATTCAAATCATAAAGAGTAAAAATGTTCCCCTTTAATGTTCCGACCCAACATTTTTCTAATTTATTTCAAAGAACGACTTAATTTGGATGAGTGAGTTTTCCATGAATCCACAATATATCAGAATGATATCGCCGTGTGATATGCTTTTATTACCGGGGAACGGACGTTTTGTTTGCGATAATCCGTGCCTCCCACGCGTTTGTGTTTTGTCTCGCTGTTTGAAATAATTTCAATTTGTTCCCTCCGTCCTTGACAGATTGCCGTTTCAAAACAAATTTGACGCAATTAGCTAATTCCCTATATTAAATAAATAAAATGTTTTGTTGGGCGATTGTTTTATTCTTCGTCAATCTGATTCCCACGCAAATTAATTTTTATATTTTTGGACTCCGAAAATGATTCTGAAGTTTTAATTATTTTGATGCCGTTTCATAGGAAAATCGTGATGTTGTAAATTTTGAATTCCGAACACACTGTCAGATAATCGTGTACGTTTTCGAAAGAAAATATTTCTCTCTCGCAATGAAATAATTTTTCATTAACAAAAATATCAAAGACCCGAGCAAAATATTGCCCTTTGTCAAAATTCGATATTTCTAGCGATTGCCTGAATTTATTTCATCAATATTTTCCTTTATTCGTTTAACAATGCGATTGTGACACAGTCTGCTGTAGACTTTCTACTATTTTTGTTTTAGTAGAGAATTGAAAAATCCTATTTTAGTTAGGTACGCACTAATGAAATATTACTATTAGTATTTTAAGACTTCCATCAGTTGGCATTTCCACCGTTAGAGGGCGCTAAATTTGGAAGATAAGTAAATATATACAAATATTGTAAATAGTCTATTTATGCTATAAAGTTAATATATTGTTGGTAGGGTGTGGTGGTGATTTAATAAATTATACATTGAAATCTAAAGAATTAAGTATAATCAAGCGAAGTTTTGTAGAAATTTTGGAACAATTTGAAATTTGAGACAACACGATGTTGAGATAGGCTGCCATAAATAATTTACATTTATTCAAAGCATTAAAAGACAGGTTTTGATTCCGATTCTTTAGAGATTGATCTGCGAACTCCTATTATATTTTCTTCACAACGCTACACAACAGAAAGGTGAGGAAGGTTTTTGTTGGGCGAAAGGCAGATGGCGGTTACACCGGACATCTTCCGGAAAATCTTCGTCTATGAAGAAAGGCGGGCAGCTGCTGACTTCATCGGCCAAAGGAAGACCAACCTCTTCCTCTGATTCAACCTGCAATGAGTCTTGCATCACAGAAGAAATGCAAGCCATTCCTGTGCCACCAACTCTAGATGACTTTCTGCAGGATCAAACTGGGCAACCAGAACCAACACCACTGGCAACCTGAGCGGAGACGGCAGGACGCATCCCGTCTGCTTCACCAAATACCAGCTCTTCCCGGGACCCAAGAGTAAGACAACCTGCGTCTAACCCGTTTGTGACCGTTACCGAGAACATTCACAATCGGCAGAAGACCTAAGAAACTGTGGCAAACGCCCCCACCAGAAACCGCTATGAACCTCTTCTCTGAGACGTGGAGACCGAAATAACCCACGCTTCCATCTCAGTCGAGGCCATGGATACCAATGAGCCTGCCCCGCAGCAGCAATCGAAGCCTCCGAAGCTACGGCGCCCGCCTCCAATTATAATCTACAAGGTGAAAAACTTCCGGGCTCTCCGCGCCTTGGCCTTGGCTCATGTTACCAACAAGATATGCTCCTTTTCCCACTCGAAGAATTCAAAACGACTCCAACTATGCAATATGGCTAACTACATGGCGGTCAGGGAAATCCTCTTGCAGAACGAGGCGCAGATCTACACCTGGGACATCACGGAGTAGAGGATCGTCACCTTCGTTATCTGAGGCTTCCCCGATGACTGCAAGCCGAAGAATATCAGGGAAGGCTTGGATAGACGCGGCGTCGTTCTGAAACGAGCTCGCCAGATGCGAAAAAACGATCAGCTTCTAGATGTTTTCACCGTGGCGGTTGTACCGAGCGAGGAGTGGCAACCCAAGGACGTAATAAAAATTCGGGACTTAGTTAGCAGCCGAGTCCGCATCTCCAGAAACAGACGGGACACGCCCCAGATGTGCTTCCGTTGCAATAGGTTTGGACACGCTTCACCCTTCTGCAAGGCGACACCTGGAGGCTATAAGTGCGCTGAACCTCACTATAGAAAAAGCTGCCAGCTCCCGGAGTCAACAAGCCTTGTCTGCTGAAACTGAGGCCAGCATCATCTCCCTTTCTCCCGTTCCTGTCCGGTATACAGAAGGGAATTGAAGACGAAGCTAGAGATAAATTCTGCCAAACTACCTTTTATTAAGAAGACCACTCCAGCTCCTGCAAAACCGTCTACAGCCCCTCTTCACCTTTCCATAGGAAAAAACTAACACTTGGGTGATGGTGAATTAGGAACGCCACATTCAGAGGCAGAGAAAAACACCACGTCAACGCTCGGACGTCGATTTTATCCACCAAAATGCGGTACAATTTCCACCCCTAACACCAAGTACTAAATCGCGGATGGAGTCAGTGGAAGTGCTGCGATTTCCACTGAGAAGAAAACAGCGCCTGCGGGACCAGACAGCTGCTCCTTCTACAACAGAGATCGCTGCTGCGGATCCATTGCATCGCTTACCACCATTAATGCAGCTCTCCAGTCCCAGTTCTCTGCGCTTAGGAACGTACTCCAACAAATTGCTGCTCTTGGTCCTCGTCATGGCCCTGCGCCGTAAATGAGAAAAACGCTGCGCCCTCGTCTTCGTCAGCTGGAATGCTGATGGCGGACTCTCAAGAAAACTCCCGGAGATGTTGGCCTTCTTGCGGAAACAGGATGTTTCCATAGCCCTTCTCCAGGAGACCTGGAAACTGCATCACATACTAACCGTTCCAGACTCCGTCTTCCGCCAAGAGCGACAAAACGCCGCAGAAGGGGGAACGGCCATCCTAGTCCGAAATGCCATTGTCGCACATGCACTCCAGCTGACTACCACGGCCCTGGAAGCAGCAGTAATTGCAGTAGAAACGGCCAATGAGAAGCCGACGGTGGAATCGTGCTACCAACTTCCCCAAGACCTGGACGCGGTCTTCGGCATCAGTTTCCCTACTGTTGCTGGTGGGGATTTCAATAGTAAACACCTCTTGGAATTGCAGCTCCACAAACATTAGAGGTAGATTTCTTCGAACGTGGGCGGATAATTCCGGAATGAAAATTGCGGTTCCTGCTCATCCGGCGCGATACGATCACACTGGCACCGGTGATGTACTTGATGTCGTTCTCTACCGTACCCTTGGAACATCCATCAATGCGCACACCATCCCATCATTACCCAGCGACCATAACCCGGTGGTCATCCACCTCGGTGCACTGCCGCGATGCCTGCCGACAGGAGAACATCAGAATTTCCGAAATGCTGACTGGGATAATTTCAGGGTTACCCTGACCGCCAATCTTCCAGAAGTCTTCCCGCCTCTTGACACTCCGCAGGAAATTGATGACTGTGTCGCTGACATCACCAAGCGCATTCAGAAAGCCACTGTGGACACCATCCCAAGACGCAAGAACAAAGTTCCGGACTATCTCTCTCTCCCACCATACATCCTGGCGGCCATCAGAGCCAAAACCAAAGTGCATGGTTCCTTCCAGCACACTGGATGTACGATCTTATGGAAGAGGTCTCTCACAATGCAGCTTAAAATCCGGGACATAATGGCGGAACACCGCCTCACCACAGGGGGCAAAAAGATGGCCTCTCTCTCCCCGAAAGATGGATCCATCTGGCGTATGGCGCGGACTCTTCGCACCATCCCTGCTCCAGACACGTCCATCCGCACTTCCGCTGGCCTCCCTTGCTCGCCAGAAGAAAAGGCGGAACATCTGGCCTCTTTCCTGGAGGAGGTATTCCAGCCGAATCCTGAAGAAGGCCTCCTGGCGGAAGAAGACGAAGTGGATACCACGGCGGAGGAGTAACAGACTACTGTCACCGAAAACACCATCGGTAAAGTTCTGAAGCAGATTAAACGACGAAAAGCTCCAGGAGAAGATGGCCTCCGGAACGAAACCATCCGCCTCTGGCTGGCTGCGATTTTCTGCGCCTGTTTCCGCCTTTTCCAACGCCTTGGAAAGAAGCCAGGCTGGGAAGCTGACGATCTTCCACCTCCGAAGATCAGGAGAATCGTTTGGGGCAGTGGTGCCATCCTTATGTAGGCCTTAAGCGGAATACATCATCAGCACCTCCACTAACAATAAGAAACCTTAAGAGTGGAAAAGACAGGACAAGCGGAAGTTCTGACTGCGTCATCAAGTAAGCATTAAAAGACATATTTGTTCTTAGTAAATGTATATTTGAACAAAAACGTTTACTTTTCTCGAAAACGAACGTTCCGTATTCGCCAGAGGCGATTGGACCTTCTTGTTCTACATTCCTCTCTTTCTTCATTTCCGATATTTGTCCTCTTCTCCCCTTTGCCCATTACACTTTACAGATGTTATGTTTTACTTATTACTTTTTAGATTTGTCATTATATTATTTTTGTTATTTAATTTATGCCTATATATCTTATACCTGTTACAAAATACGATGCTATAGGTCTAATTATGGTTGTTTCTGGATTCTCTTCAAATAAATTAACTAATAAAAATTAATTCTGCTCGAATTATAGCAATTATACTAATAGCAATTTTGAGCTGCTGCTCGAATATCTCTTTTTATTTCGTACGAATCAATTTTCGCATCTGATAACGAGGGTAAATAGAAAAATTATATATTTGTAGAAAATATTGTTCAAGAAATCTTACGCAAACCTTAGTTAGTGAATAAATAACAATAAGACGTCCTTGAGCTTTTTGTAAAATGAAATTATGAATGGTTCCCGGAAAAAATACGGCGTAATTTTGACAATGTCGTCTGTTATTAAGGTTATATTAGCATGCAAGTGAAATCGACACTTGTGCGTTTATTTTGTGCGGATACAGATGAACTATATCTATAGTTTGTTAAGAGACGGGCAGATCATTCGAGAGAGGCATGTAACACTAGGCATATGTTAAGGGATGTAACTGAATGCATAGTAGTTGAGAAATTAAAAGAGAAAATGTTTTAAATTGCGTTACACTGTAAAAGTAATTAGGTTTAAAAACCTTATTCATACAGATGAAAGACTAATCGAAAAATGATTTTAATAGATTAAGCGACACAATCTATTTCAACTTTAAAAATAAATCTTTTAATCAAGAATTTTTTCAATTAATTACAATATAGTCTTTTGTAATTAAAAATTTTTAAATTCCAGACAAATGGAATGATAAAATTCTTCTTCCTAGCCAGAGGTGGGCAACCAGCGCTCTTCGGGCTGAATGCGGTCCCAATGTTTATGGGCCCACGTGACTATGATGAAAAACCGTAAACTTTAATATAAATTTATATATTTTTGGAAAAATTATTGTAGTAAAATCTTCAACTGTGTATTGTTAATCCTAAAAACAATCATTTTAACTCAATTTTCTCTTATATGATGCCTCAGCAACTAGAGGTAACTCTTATCTGGCCCGCCAAAGCATAGTCAACTTTCAATGCAGCCGACCAAAGTATTCGGTCGGCCGCTATGTGGAAACGGTTGTCCAACCCTTTTCCAAGAAACAGTTATTCAAAATCGAAAATCATTATATACAAACAATGCAACAGCTGATTAATAGACATAAGATGTTAAGTATGATTCGAAGCATAAGGTAGACTCGGCAATTTAAATCATAAAGCTAATAAGAGAAACCCGTTACCGGCATTAGCCTACACTTTACGAAAAGCACGAAGGAGTACCAACGGCTTTATGTCCATTCCAAAGAATGAAGCGTTGATTCCGGTGCTGTCCTCTAAACACGCAAATAGGGGCCGCAAGATCTACTGAAAAAATCTGATGTGGTCAACACATGACTTTCTCCATATACAGATATTTAAATTATTATTAATAGCATTATAAGGCAAAATTATTATTTCGTATCGTAAAAGAATACAGTCGTCCTTATTGCCATAAATTAGGTATATTTTGAATATGTTTACAGAATTCACCGCTACATGTTGGCGGCGCTGTATACCGGAAATTAAAAAAAAGAAAAGTATCTCCGAAATGGATGGTTCTACGAAAATTTGTTATAATAAAACTTGGAAGAAATATTATTCTCTACAACTTTGGTCCTTTCGAAGATTACCAATAACGACGTTTTTAAGGAGATATTTGACGGAAACCAAAAAAACCGATTATTTATAAATAATTCCTAAACAATAACTGCTACGGAAAATTGTTTCAAATGAAAGTTGTAGGAAATTAGATTCTCTATAACCTTTGTATAGAATTGTTTATAAAATAATGAAGTATTATCGGAGAAATATCGCTAAACCGAATCGGGTTTCGAATAAACCTCCGTATAACCGTTATTGTCCAAAAAAAAATCTGTTCTTTATGCTCATGCTGAAGTGTTATATATGAAATTTGGTATTAATATGACAAGTACTTTTTGAGTTAGAGCGCCCACAATCACATACATACAGCCATCCATCCACACACACACACACAGAGACATCATTCCGAAAATAGTCTAAACGTGTTCTAGGGACCTCAAAACGTGTATTTCCGTTGAAATCTCGAAGGGTGGGATTTCTACTGAAGCCAAATGACAAAGAAGAACATTGAACTGTTTTAACATCATGACGCATTACTTTTACCGTTTTATTCACGTTCATTGGACTCGTTTTCCTCCGCCTCTGTAAACTTTACTTCGGGATGTTTCTGGAATTAGTACGCTCCCATCAATATTAACGTATTTCCTGAATTTAGACCTTATGTTATCATTTTTATATATTTTAAATCCTTTATAATCAACTTTTGTTTTTGAAGATTTTACCGCCGTCTTTTGTGATAGAAATACTCGTCGGAGTTTTACACGTAACAGCTTTCCAAACAGCTCACATTTTTTATATAGGAGGATAATTCAATAATGATTCAAAACTTCTTTGAAATTATTTTCGTTGCATCAGTCAATGGTAAATCGTTTTCAAGAATATTGTAGCTCTCTTCACCGATCCTTGAAAAGTGCGATCGAGGACTTTTAACTCCACCGACAACTATCCCTGACATGAATAAATCCTTTCGAAATCCTGGCGACACCGCCCTAGGGAACTTTACCCATCGGCACCAAAACTCCAGGAAACAATGACCAACGTTCCCTATAATCATCGCCCGCATGTACCGAAAACCGTCCCTTTTACTGAACACGACCGAGAATCTTGCCTTCTTCTTCTCTGAGAGCCCGGAGCCACGTTTCAGATCCTCGTGTACCTATTTTTTCCCCTTGTTCTCTGCTCCTTTCTCCGTGTTTTCCACATACCACTTTCTAAGCCGCTATCTTTCTTTCCCTCTCTCTCTCTACCATCCTTGAGGCGAAGAGGAAGATGGACGGGAATTATGCGTGGGCAGGCCAGTAAAAGAAGGCTCCTTTGCTAATGCGTCATGCGCTGTAAGATGCACAGTAAACTTACGCTACATCGAGTACTTATCATAGCGAGAAATTCGGCAACGACAATGAAGTTTATCTCTTATCGATATTGTCTCCACATCGATTATTTATAAGGCAATGTCGATTCCGTTGTGAAAGACTTACCATTCGGAGAAAACTATTTCGCCGCCAGGATACATGCCCGTTTATAATATGGGACTCGACAGGTTTGATGAAAAAGACAATGTTCAAATATACTACTATTTCAATTTTATTATTATGACAGTTTTGTACAGAACAAGTTTGAAAAATCGCAGTTTATTGATTTTCTCCAAGTGTAAAAAACATGTCGTTAATCTATAATATATTTTGAAGCGTGTGTTTGTGTGTTTGTTAATGGAACTCCTCCTAAACGATAAAAGCTAGAATAACCAAATTTGGTATGATTCTTCCTTACATCCTAACTTAGTGAATGGTTTTGTTTCTGTATGTCACTTTTATTCGAAATGGCGAACGTTTTAATTATCAAACGTCACGTATTTTGCGTCCTGCAACTGAAATACAGGGATGAGTGTAGACTACTTTGAATTTGTACTTTAAAATTGCTTAAAATCACGGTACGTGCTTGAGACTTGATACTTCTTTGCGGGAAAGAACAAAGTTTATTTTTATTGAAGACAGATTCCGAATTCTGGTCGAATTCGCGTAGAAATACGGTTAGAATCAATAAAATTAGTGATTTTATCAGTTTTATTACAATACCCATTATAAGCTACCATGACAACTCCCATTGTCGCCGAAATTAAGAGTTCAATGCATTTATATGGGAGAGAGAGGGGAGGGAGGGGGAAAGTACTGTAATTAATTAAATAAACAAAATTTGAACAAAAATAGCAGTACATAACAACGTATTATTTATCGTTCTGGAATATTGTTTATTACAAAAGTGTTGAAGGTATGTAATCTCTTCTTACTTATTAATATAAAAGCTTTAAATTAACAAATTTTTATAGGAAAATATACAATTCCTTACGTTTTTGTTATAATTAATTAAATAAAATTTGGACAACAAAACGGATTGTTACAATCAAATATGATTAATTGTTAAAAAAATCTAATTGTAATTTAAAAAGTATCTACTATAAGTATATTTTAAAGAGTTTGTATGTTGTGCTGTAGTAGCTTCACTAAATCCGTTGAAATTCAACGGGAAATTCTGATAGTTATTCAATATATGGCAGTATATATTGTTTATCTTCTGAATTTACATGTAGAAAATAAGTTCGATATGGTAGCTTAAAATTTCATGCATTTAAAGTCCTGAAAAGTTTTCGTTTTATCGTTTAAAAAAGTAACTTTTCATATAAATCTAGATGGATTTAAGTTATCTTTGCTAGAATAATAAACTTCCTTTTATTTTATCGCATAGGTTCAGTTCCTACCGTGTTAGTACTTTGATTTTACCAGTTTTAAAGTTCCTATTAAAAAACGACCTAAACCTTCTCCGTTCGTCTTTATTCCCATTTACTCCATGCATCGCTCCCAACAGACACATCTGGGGTTTTGTTAAAGTTATTAACTCATAAAAACCTACTTCTAGCGGACCTTGTGCGTCACACCTCGCTTATTTGCCTCACCTATTCTTCTCCTCGCTCCTTTATTAAAATTTCCGTTTTCTCTCTCTCACTTTAATTCCGCGTATCATTGCGTACTTACATGTTTTTCTGGAATTTTGGGTAAGTTCCCATCTCGCACCGTAAACGGGTTAACTCCCTTCCCTTTCTCTATAGCGGATGTGCCGCCTCGACTCGGACTTAGCGTCGTAAATCGCCATCGAAGGGAAATTGAAATAGACAGTGCGAAAGTCTCGATTCCACATTTCTCACGGTATTATCTAAGAATGATTTAGAAAAAAATTGTTTACTCGTAAAGATTAAAAATTGGCCTCTGTAGCTTAAAAAAAACTGGTCGGTGCCTTTGCTGCATATATGGTTACATATTTTAATGAATTAAAATATCTTATGTGAATTTCGCTTTCGTAGTTTTAAAATTTTCTTTCATCTCAGCTAAGCTCTTTCATCTTGTTTCCTTTTGCAAAACGGGGTGGTATCAGTTTTTCTCGAAAAAACAAGTCACCTTTCATTAACTGCTTCAAAAACGAAACGGACCAGGGTTTTTTCCATTGAGAGCTCCGCCCAAGGATCCATTAAATTTGCATATCAAAGGAAATTTACTCTTAAAAATTCTGTAACTTTTCATCGGCTGCGCGTTAATCTTCCGGCTACGTTATAAACAAGGAGCAGATCTCGAAGGAAAAAGGGCTCAGACTATAGAGATACGAATTTCTTTTATTAAGATTAATAATTAATACTGCATGATTTTTATGGTTAGGAGAGAACATATAGCGATGTTATTCTTCTAATGCAGGAGTGCCCAACGCGTAGCTCGCGAGCCGTACGGCTCGCGTAACAATTTCAAGTTGCTCGCGAAGACTTTTAAATTTTCCGCGTTGCTTAGTTATAAGCGCCGAACAGAGATGGCGCTTAACTTATCTTGCCCATAAACCAAATCTTATTGTACTTGTTTTCAATCCTCTCAGCAGGATGTCGCTCATTAACATAAAACACGTGTAAAATCCATAGTTGGTTATGTCAAAGGGCGGACTATATACTTGTAGAAGAGGAAAAATATCCACTGTTATTAGAGTCTTTTCAACGAATGAACGCGTGTTTTGGATCAACTTATTTGTGCGAAAGTGAAAATTTTGAAATCTAAGTACAGATCGCAATTAACCGATAGCTATCTCAATGACTGCGTGACACTGGCTGTAACTCCGTATATCCCGGAATATAACAAACTGGCAGACAACATGCAATATCAAATAATTTTTGTAATAATGTTAAATGTTATTATTTTATTAAAATTAAAAATAATAATATAAGGCTAAAGTTTAGAATAGGTGACGTGCCTGTAGCGCCCCTGTTGCTCCCAATTAGAACCACACAGGGGCGGATCCAGAAACTTCTCAAGGGGGGGGGGGGGGGGGCGATCACCCCTCCACCTATCGAATCCACCCCTGCCAACTGCCCTATATTTTGAAAATCCCTACCCCTATCAGAATCCTTCTTTCTCTTGCTATACAAACCTATCTGCGGCGTATAATTGAGGATTTTTGCGCGGAATGAATTTAAGAAAGCGCCTAGTGGAGTGCAATGGGGTTATCCAAGGAGGGGGCGCTCGCCCCCCCCCCCCCCCCCCCCCTTGGATCCGCCACTGGAACCACATATATAGGATATCTTTCTTCAGTGTTACGACTCGATCTCTATACTCCCGGCTGCCGCCCTACTATCAACCCTTATTACGTTTTCTCTGCTTTGGGCACCGTATCTCCGGGAGGGGGAGGGAGATATGGTTCCAGTCAGGGCGCCTAGGGCGCCCAATATGACTCGATCTCCATACCAATTGACTGTTTACATTGGTTCATGATTCCGTTCACTAAGGCGCTTCCGTCGCCGGGTAGTATATCGTAGGTGTCCCCATACTTATCCCTTCACATTACAATAATAATAACATAATTGGTTTAAATTGTTTGCATCATTTTAAGTAGCAAAGAATTGTATGGTAATTCAGTCATTTGAAAACTGCTACGCGTAGAGAACGGCTATGATTCAAGTACTACGTAGTACATTTTCTTGCCAGTTACGGCGCTAGTGGCACGTCACCTATTCTAAATCAGCTATTAATATGTACTTTTAAATTGTTTGATAGAAATATTTTAGTATTATTTTGCCCATAATTTGTAATCTCACACTTTTCTTCTATACTACATACCCATACTTAACCCATAGGTACATACATAACTCGCGAGACATGTTGAATCGTTAAAGTGGCTCACGGTAGGTCAAAGGTTGGGGCACTCCTGCTCTAATGAAACACTTAAAACTCATATAATGAAAAAAAAAGCCGATAATGCATTCTAATTAAAAAATTAACACTTGAATATTAAGGGAACGCGAGCATTTATAAAATCGTGCTAGAAGTAAGATTTTAATGATCGAAAGCAATTCTCATCGCCCTCCCAGGAAAACTCGTAAACTTGGCATCTGGTTACTAATGTTCTAGCTATGGAAAAGAGTGGAATAAACAGATATTACACGAGCACACACACAATAGAGAAGATAACACCTAACACGTTTGTCGGATATTTTTACGAGGGAAAAAAAGGAGCGAGACCCATCGCCACCTGGCAGCCCGTTATCTTTATGGATGCTTTGCGTATGCATTGTTAAGCCAAGCTTGTTTCGATTAGAAAGTGATGAGAGCAAGCGGCATAAGCTAAGGTAGATATTTATATTCACGGAGAACGGTTATTCCATTATTCAAACGGCAAACAGAATCCTAAGTTCATATTTTATTTTAAAATATTGCGGCATCTTTCCCCATTTCCTTCTTCCGTTTCCATGCTGACCTCGCCATAAAGATTAACAGATATTTTAAGGTTGGTTGATGTCTCATAACTTTCCAAATAATAGAAGTAGTTTAGTTTTATTAAAGTTTCATAATAAATCGGTAAATAATGTACATTCTAAAAGAGTGGTTTTCAAACATGCCACGAAGAACGTTGTTTAGTTAATAAATCTGCTATTTGAAAAGTTCGATATGTCATTAGGATAATAATATTTTTAATAAGATAAATATGATGCGGCAACGCACCATGTATGAATCTAGGCGTTACGATACTCGTATCTAAAAACATGCGACCTTTTTTCAAAGGGGCGAAACTCTGCTTATCTATGAATTGGTGCCACGACTACGCTGCTCTTGTTAACTATTGATTCTGTATACGTCCTTTCTTCTTATGTGCTATATCATGTCTAGATAGAAAGTTGCATAAATATGAGTGATTTTACTATTCAAGGTCCATGTTAATGGCCCTTCAAATTTCGCATGCTTCATTGTTTATTATCTCCAACCAGTTTACCTTCAATAACTTGCCACTTCACCTTTCTGTACAAGCTCAAAACAACGTTACTGAAAAGGCAAATTAATTATTGATAAATTATGTTGTACAATTTTAATATCCTTAATACGTACTTATGTATGATGTTAAATACCTTGCCTGCTGAATGAGTTTTTAATAATGTCGATTTTCGATGATAAACACCCTTTACATTGCGGCGCATTGGAATAACAGTGAAAGAAAATTTTGTAATTTTCATAACGTGTATAAACTCCATCTCGAAAATTGAGTTTGCTTATAATCTTATTGATATTCTTTAAATAAATAACAAAATTATAACCCTCCTAAAGCCCAAAATTACTAGTCAATTCCGTCGTAAAATTATTAAACTATTTATTCGATCCAGTTTATATTCGGTTCTACATAAATAGGTATTTATTTTCTCTAAACACATACTCTTAAATCTGCATTTAAGAATCTATTGAACTTAACATCGTTTCGTGCCTCTGTACGGTTTGGAGGTTATTTCTATTTCATTCTGTAAGGATTTAATAAACTCCGTTGAATGAAATTTATTTTAAATTCAGTATTTGGATGCTGATTTTAGTCAAACAGATTGCGCCGATGTATAAAAATAATTTTATTAAATTTTACTTGTGACTTAAAATAAATAAATTCTTTAAAAAGGTAGATTTTAACTTAAATGCAAAATTTGCATGGTGTATCTTGTAATTGTTTCAATATGTTATTGTTATTTTAATAACTCTAGTTATCTAAATATATGCCTAATATGCAAGGAGAGTCTTCCTAAGTTTGTTATATATAATTCTCTATAAACATTGTTACATTGTTCCTCCCACCTGATGACAATTTATATTGTGTTGTTTCCTAGATATGTTTAAAACTCTGTTCCTCTCTGCCGATGATACATTATTTATAAAATACGCCTTTTTTGCGGCACAAATTTAATCTATTTTACGATATTCATCCATAAAGAGGTCACGTATTTTCGATTACCATATGCCAATATTTTGGCCTCGATTTTAGATAAAGCAATTTTCAACGATACGTGTACTTCATTCTTCACAATCTATTTCGGAATGGACTCAAACAACACCTGCTAAAATGGAATAGAAGAAATTTCTTGGTTAAGCAAAATTCAACACAAAAGACTGCGTGAATGAATGGTACATACTATCTCAACAAGAAGTAACACGTTCCGCGCATTTAAAAAAAAATGCGGAATAACTCCGTATTCACTTTGCACGTGTTTGCCTTTGTGGGATTTTAGACCATATGATATCTAGAGCATGTGAAACTTGTTAATTACTGCGGAAACACCAGGTCACGAGGGTTTCGCTGCCGAGACGTTTATTGTGCTATGAAACCGTAAGATAGACAATAATTTTCGCCACTCAGCATGTTAAATTTAAATGATATAATACTTGTCCATTTCTTTGGTTCGTCGCTTCATTTTTCATTTTATTCTTTAACTTCCTTTTCCTTCCTCAGCTCTCAAAATGTTGTATCTGTTCGATTTAAATGATACGCATACATATTTGGTTAATATTGGCTAGAGTCTTTCATCTATTATTTTATTTCCTTCATCGGTGTTTATTTCACGCCTCAGTTTATTCGTTCTGTTACGTTTACGCCTAAAATTTATTTAGAAATTTTAAGAAATTCCACCATAATAGAATAATGCCATTCGTTGCACCATTAACTTAACTGTTGACAGGATAGAACGTGCGTCACAAATTTTAAAGATAGGACACAAGCAAGTGTCGACACTTTCCATACTTAAAATACTCGGTTTTCAAACATACGTATAAAACCTAGTAAGAAAATAAATACATATTTCTGCCCAAAACTGCTCATTCCAATATCAATACGTTTGATAAAATATTTATTTTTTCGCTCTATAAGTTATCGAACCTAGCTAGTAATCTACAGTTATTTTATAAATCTAAAAATCCCATAACTTAATATCTGAAAGAATTTCTGTCTGTCTATAAATATATCTCAACCAAACCTTCATTGAGACCAAGTCTTTCGGTTATCCCACGGACATTTAAGATTATCCACATAATATCACCAGCAATAACTGCTGATTAAAATATATAAAAAAAACTTTTATAGATTTGGCACAAGGAAGTTCCATCACTTTTACCTGTTCGATGAGTTGTGAAATTTTCCTTTCTTTTCCCACTCCACCGGAAGCCTTAGACACGTTCTCTTTGTCCTAACGGCCCCAAAGAGAACAGGTTACATAGAAAGAGTAGCCAACGGTAGGCAGTGGTTCCAAACAGCTGTAACAGGAAAAAAAACTACTTTTCCTGTTAAGGGGAGGATTATTTAATGGAACAGGGAAAGGGTTTTTGGAGGGGGAGAGAGAAAGAGAGAAGCCGAGGGATGGAGGGAGAGAGGAGAAGAAAGGGAGGGAGTGGGGGAGGTAATTTGGGAGAATGTGGAAGGCGTATTACCTCCGCGGCGTCGCGAATGGCATGCAAGATAAATTAATCCGACCGTGACCCCTTGATCTTGACGTCAGCGCCACTTAGTTACGCCTTCGAACCTCTCCGCTCGGCACGGGTCCAGACTCCCTTCTCTTCCCCCTTCCCCCCCCTCTCCCTTTTCCTCTGAATCTCTTTCCTACATGCTATTCACACCCGCTACGGTACCTATGCATGCTCTCCGGCTTCAAATAACTGGATCTCGCGAACGCTAACACGGAAAACAGGTGTTCGGATCCAATTTTCCGAGAGATTATTGTCATACTGCTCTTATAGCTTCGAATATTTTTTTTCTTTCGCACGCATGACCTAAATTTATGAAACGCGAGGATATGCTTTTATTAATTATTTGTGATTCAGAAGACGGAGGTGATAAAACAAGAATTTTCCTGGGTTGGATCATCGGTAACTAGGGACGTAAAAATTCATCAACTTAAATTGCTGGCATTTTTATAATTAAGCGGCTAAATCCCAATAATATATTGCTAAAAGGTATAAAACATTTTTGGAAAACCGCGATTTCTCTTTACTTATCTTATTAATAAATCTAATAAACGGAAAAGATGAATGCTTAAGAATAAATTTTTCAAAAAATTCCATCTCTCATTTCATCTCTTTCTGTATCAATTTCATTCGAAATTTTAAATTCAACGCAAGCATAACATTCACAGGCAATATTGCTTGAAAATCACCAGAACTGTTTTAGTAAAATTCTTCTGAGTAATTATATCGTGCGTTAATAAACACGGAAATATAATCTTTCATATAGTTTTCCAATTCTGTCTTTCCTTCTTTCTGTGTATAACGTTCTTAGAATCTTTCAATATCTCAGCACTAGCTAGAGATATTAAATTTGGTATTTTCTTAGATGACCACATTAACTGCTAGAAAATGTTATTACTTTTACATAAGGTATCCTAGGTTCGAATCCAGATATCCTTTCGTGTTGCCATTTAAAAGCACGAGAAAAACGATTTTGACCGTACAGTCATTTTCCTTTTGCCCATTAAAATATCTAAATAGTAACTTAGAAACTTAAAACAACAACTAGAAGACGAACGAAATTCTAAATTATTTTATTTTAGCGTTCTTTAAAATTTAAAAATAAGTAAAAGTGCGTATTTTTGTGATTTTATCGTTTAATCTAACATGAGTTGCTATGCAACCTGTATGGTTTTTTATTAATTAATCAAGTCACTACAATCTTCCGAAGCTTATTTTTCTTGAAATAAGCACGCAAGCAAGAAGAAGTGTATTCAGTGTTATCAATTAGAATAACCTAATTAAAGCATTTAACGAAAGGTAAAGTGCAAAAAGTGTCATCTATTATTACGATATATTCACATAAATATTATATAAAAATTAATTTTAGTGTTTTCAGTATGTTATAATTATAATTTTACCCGTCATATTACGGGTTATTATTCTAGTAATATTATAATAACGATTAGCTAGTAAGCTATGGAAACTTAGTCCTTATGATGTATTTCATGCTATTATAATTATATCTTATGTCATACAACAAATTCAGGTCGTTTTGCAACGAGGTGATCGATAAAATATCTTAATTCGATCTTATATTATGTAAAAAAAACTCGCCAGATTCCCTCTTAGGAATAAACAAAAGAGCCCAATTATTTATTAATACGCTCCAGTTTATAGAATAAGTAAGTGCCTTTCTTTTTATTTGCTTTCGACGGTAGGTATTGCAGACTTCGCTGGTTCAAAACACCAATCTCCTTCCTTAATCCGATCTCGTATACGGAATAGGATGACGCCATCGGAAGTTGGGTTCTTTTCATCTAAAAAAGGCAATTAGAGGTCTATTCTGCCGGAAAGGGACAATTCGGCAGGACCTGTTCGGCGATGGGATTATTCGGCGCCAGCCGTGTTCCGCACGGCTCAATTCTAATATATTTTTTGGAGGGAATGGCGTCACGATAATATTAATATTGCAACTATTAAGTTACAGAATCTATTACGTAGAAATAAAAATTACTATATTTAAAGGAAAATAGATTTAAATTAACTTTCGTGAGAAAAAGTACACGATAAAAATTTTACGACGAAAAATCATCGGATGATATACATAATTATTTTGTACAATTAATTAATTATATTAATGTTAACTTAATACAAATGTTACTGTTAAGTTAAATTAGCTGACTTGATTTCATCGGACCAATACTGTTTAAATAAAAATGATTATATTTTTAAAGAATTAACTTTCAAATTTATTTTCGTGAGAAAACGTTCACAATATACAACAATGAAATTAACGCGACTGATTTGACTTCACCGAACCAATAACGTTTGAATAAAGATGGCTATGTTTATAACAGCTTAACTTTTAAATCAATTTACGTGAGGAGCTTTGTAATGTATTAAGTTAGATAATAGTATTTCTATAAATGACATTTTAAATTTTCTATATATAATAATAATACAATACAATCATAAACGATAAAACTATTTAAACACAATATAAAGCCAAATTTAAACTTGCAGCTACAAAATCTTACTTGAAATTTAATGTCCTCTGTAGATATTTATAATTTTATATAGAACTTTAAATATGAACTATCCCGTGCCGAACCGGTCGTGCCGAACTGTCCTAAACCCCTAATCCGCTGGCACTGGATAATCATCTAGATCAGGGGTGGGCAAACCTTGGTCCGCGGGCCATATGTGGCCCTCGAAAGCATTTAACGTGGCCCGCGAAGCTTTGGTGAAAAAGCAATCTGTAAAATTTAACACAATTTTATATTACTTTTGGTAAAATTATGACAATAAAACCTTTAGTTTTGAAAATTTAGCCATAAAGTCCTTGTTTGGGCTTGTTTTTTTACTTATGTTTGATGCCTAAGAATCTAAGCAATTTCCTATTTAAACTCTAACCTGGTCCGCGTAAGCATTGGCATCTTTCAGTGTGGCCCGCTGAAGAATTCGCAAACACCGATGCGGCCCGCCAGGCAGAAAAGTTTGCCCACCCCTTTTCTAAATAGATTATACTCGTTTTCCTCTATTAACCTTTATAGCAGTATATTAGAAACCTCCACGGTCTCTCAACAGCACGAACTCATCGGCTACGTTTCACAAATCAATATCTCTCATGATGCAAGATTTACGCTACAAGGAATGGAACTCTAAAAGTATTTCCTGCAGAAATGTAACAAAGCCATTTTTTCATTTACGATGTATTTTCAGTTGGATGAAGTCAGTCCAGGACTCGATGATTTTTTGGGGATGAGAAATTTCATTTGCGAGGATAATAGAATAAAAGCAGTTTTCCAGGAAAGATTACAATCTTAAAGCTGTATTTTAAGTTTTATCGGAAATTAAACATTGGTGTTTGAAACGAGGATATCTTTTTTGATTAAAAAAAGAGAGAACACAAAAACAAAGAGTATTTGGTGAATTGGAGCAATGATATATCGTTCATAAATATTATTTGTATAAAGAAATTTGTGATTAATCTAGCACACATGGTTATTTATAATGGTAGCTGTACTTTGGACAAAAGCATAATTTACAAAGTGCGCGTTTGTTGAGCTCTCTATAAAGATGCGCAAATTTCTGCCTTTCATATTTGAACTTTATGAAAGCAATCTCTATCAGTTATAGACGTATTGTTCAGATATGTTGAATTTAATAAATATTTTGAAATTTTTATTGCAAAAAAATCCTTAGAATAATTACATATTTTAAAAATATTATATACTACTAGTCTCAAGGTTGCTAAGCATTTCATCAGATTGTGTAACATTAGAAAAGATTTAAAAATTATTGCATAACAGTTGCAATAAAATCAACTCTCATAGACCAAAATGATTTTGTAAAATCTTGTTCACGCTCTTTTAATTATTATTTATAATTAAATTCTCATAAAATAATTATCTCATCCTTTAAAAGGCACTTTTTAAAATTAAATTGAAAAAAATAATACTAGACACTTTCAGTGAACACCAATGTAGTCCTCTACTATAGAACCATTATACCTTCTTAGTGACTCCCATTTTCACCTTGACGATATTCCAAGCTCTTCGGAGCACCTGAGTAATTTATTCTAAATGAAGCAAGGGTTGGTATAATGTTTTCTTGAGGGAAGAAGATTCTCTTATCAAATTGACAAGGGTTAGTAGTGCTACTATCACGGAAAATTCAATATTTCTAAATGTAATAACAGTGTTAACATTTTATACAAATATTTTACTATTTGTTAAAATCGCATCAGATAAAGGGGTCCATAAAATTAAAACCCGTTGAAAATGGTAATTTTCCGAGACATTACAATGACAAGGACTATTTCTGAAAAACTATACGAAAGGAAATATCTGAACTATGAAGGATAAATGTAGAGAAATATATCAAATAGAAATAGCAATAAAATTGATGAGATCACGAAGACAAATCGGACGTTAAAGTAAAAACAAAATATTGGGGTTTAACATATATTAATAAAAATGTATGTTTAACCTATGGATGTATGCCAACATAATTTTAAAATAATTTTCCCGTTGAATTCCATTTTAGCGCTTTATCTCCAGGAGATCAAATATTAATCTTTACTTTGCTATAAGGGGAATAGAAAACGGCTTACTGGGAAGCGGGAGACCCAAGGATAAAGGCACACTGTTGGAGACAATGATAGAAATACCGAGAAGATATTTAATAGGAAAAGGGATGGGATAAGACGGCATAATTGGAACTTATGAATTATTGCTCGCGGAAATTGAAATCGTACTGCTCCTGCGGTGGTCTCCTGAACACTTAATCATCTGAAATTCCTCCTTGGAAGTTTATTATTTAGAAACTAAGACTGAAAAAACTGCAGAAGTTTTTTCGGCAAAGTTCTAATTTCATTTCGAGGGACCATGTTCGTAAAGGCATGGGCTCTATGTTTGTATGTGCTCGGGTGAGCTTATGAGTATCAGTCTTTATATACTCCGTGGTAAAAAGATTTAAATTGACATTCTGCTGAAGATTTTGCATTATATTACAAATAGTTAAAATCATAAACATTAATTCAGCACAAGGAACTTTTGTATTTTATATAAAATATATTGCAATTAATTATCTTACAATTAGACTAAATGTAAGCTCATTTAAAAGTATTAGCGTTAAACAAGCACTGATAAATACGTTTAATGCTAAATTCAAGTGGTTATTTGTATAAAAGCATTACTTTCAATGGCATTTAATGTTGTATATTTTAAAGCAATTGCTTACTATCTAATTAACTACACCACAACTGAATTCCTAAGAAATAAGCTTCATTGATTTCATTGCTTAACTTAAACAGACAATACGTTTTCTCATCGATAACTTAAAAAACACCCAGAGTAAAATTGAATATAAATGTTTATTTTTTAATTCAAATTGAGTGTAACGAATGGCAACTTTAATAGTATTTTTGATGAAATTGATAATTTATGCACTATGGTTATTGAATGGCTAGCGAATATTGAGCTCAAAGGTACATATCTTGCTGAACTAAAGAGAAATCTAGAAACATTTCTATATTTATCGACTTTGTGCGACTAGATTTCCTTTTCGTTACAAATTAATTTGTTTGATGCTACATCTTGCAGGACAAGCCAAATTTCGGAATAATTAATGAGCTGAGAAAGAAATGAAAATCCCAAATACTACAAATGACATCAGTAGGCTTATGCAAAGTCCACGGCAATTCCGCATACGAAACAGTCTCTCGACAGTAGGTTAGCTAGGCTACAGCGACTCTCTACTTAATAAAGATATAATAAAAATGTTTCTGAAGTTCAGAGGCTTATTTACTCCTCTCGTAAGTATTTCAGCGATAAACTTTATATATTACCTATACTTAAATTTAATAGTAAGTCTTAAACGGTGAATGTAGAAGTGATTTGCAGAATATGCTACTACCTATTTATATGAACAAGAAAGAGCATTCTAGTATTACGCATAGGAAATGAAAACTATAGCAGTAAACATTGTGACAATTAGAAAGTCATATTTAGTGAATAATAAGATATCGATGAAATAGGCGTGCATGTGTGGGTATACACATATGCATGCATTGATAACACATACATATGAGTTATCAACATTTCATGGATTTCTGTGAGAATGAGTATCATAAACTAGGTACGAAAATATATTGTAGCCACTATAACACTTGTAAGCAATACTGGTTATAAATGTATATTATTATAGCTCAAACTTAAATTGTGTAGTACTTTTTTCGAATTTGATGCTTAATTGCTTGTTCTTGAATTTAACTTGCACCACTCGATTCCCGAGTTTGCAACTTTCGAGATCTCATCTTCTTCCCAATACAATTTAAAAGTCGTTATGGAAAACGACATAGTCATGGGATTACTGAATCAGACGATGTATTATTATGTGAACATATACATAAGATGTACATTAATCTCATTCGCTAGAAGAGAGAAAGAGAGAGAGCATCCATGACGATACATGGGTATTTGGCGTTCCAATCCTAGGACGTTGGGAGAATAAACGAGGGAGAAACTGTAGGAGAAGTAAGGGTGAGAGTATGAAGGAAAGAAGAAATGAACGGGAACTAGTAATTAACACGCCCACAGTTTTCTTACAGATGTCAACTCCCACGAGAACCACCTTAATCACACTCGCTCGAAAAGATATCCTTTACACCCGTCCCATTTGACCCAAAGAAAAAAGAGAGAGCGGATGTGGGCGAGCGTTGTAAATTTTATGGTTGTGCTGCGGGGTTGTTGTTGAAGTATATGACGCGGGATGGCGATTCAGACGATGCGCCGGCGAGTTGATGGAGAATCCATGCGTGTGTGAAGACGACGTGCTGGATAGGATTAAGATATAATGGGAAGGGAGCGAGGGAGGCGGATTAAATGTGAAATTAGCGGAGAGGAACAGAGAAGATCTTATCTGTAGGCGATGTCAAAGGGGTCGCACAAAGTTGTCTCCCTCTCTCGAACGTCGTCAATCAAGAGGGGATAGGGGTAGAGGGGGTTCAATTGACGGAGGTGGTGAATGGAGGATAGGCCGATTTGAAGATTAAATGCTGCGGCGTGGCCCCATCTTGTTAAATTACGTAGTCTATCAAAACAAAAAATCTGATGTGGCCAACACATGACTTTCTCCATATACAGATATTTAAATTATTATGAATAGCATTATAAGGCAAAATTATTATTTCGTATCGTAAAAGAATACAGTCGTCCTTATTCTCGTAAATTATATTTTGAATATGTTTACAGAATTCACCGCTACATGGTGGTGGCGCTGTATACTGGAAATTACGAAAAAGTTAAATATCTCCGAAATGGATGGGTCTACGAAAATTTGTTTCAGACAAAATTTGGAAGAAATATTATTCTCTACAGCTTTGGTCCTTACGAAGATTACCAATAACGACGTTTTTAGTAAGATATTTGACGGAACTTAAAAAAACCGATTTTTTATAAATAATTCCTAAACTATAACTGCTATGGAAAATTGTTTGAAATAAAAGATGTAGGAACTTTTTGATTTAGAGCGCCCACAATCACATACATCCATCCACACACGCATACATCATTCCGAAAATAGTATAAACGTGCTCTAGGGAACTCAAAACGTGTATTTCCGTTGAAATCTCGAAGTCGATTTTTTCCGTGATCACAATACTTTCCCTATCAGAATCAGAAGAAATGTTTACATGGAGGTAATGTGATTTTAGTACAAAAATCGTATTTTCAAATATCTATAATGCCAGGGATGGACAACTTTTTTTACAAGGGTGCCTTTATTGAGTTACGAGTGCTATGGGAGGCCGCATTGGAGTTCACAAAGAATGTTGATTGAGGGTTTACGGAGGGTTCTGAGTGTTTAGCGTTAAAACGTCACTATAATTTTTTAGTTATGTAAAATTTGATAGTTCAATTGCGTAGTGGCTACGCGGGCTTCATGTGGCCCGCTGGTAGTAGTTTCCCCGCCCATCTTAATGCAAAAAGAAGCAATAAATCCTTTTATTCATCAATATGACAAAAGAAATTTTATTTAAGGAATGAAGTTGATTCCTTACGAAATAAACAACTAATTCAAAATAATTGGCAGCACTATATCGACATAACAATCTGATGGCCAGCGATTGGTTAAAAGCTGATTGTATTATTTTAACACGGGAAAGTAAATAACCAAAATAAATATAGATAGTCGTCATTTAAAACCAAATCAAGAGGTTAAAGCTAAACAAAATCTTATTTAAACTAGATGAACCCGCGCAATGTTTGCGCGGTTTATTTTCAATTAATTTATAAAACCTTAAGAAGTGTGTAAAATAACTTGATCTCAATATTTCATATTTAACTCTAATAATGCATTTCCCCGGTATAGAATTTTAATGTATTTGGCTCCCAATGTAGGCTTCGCGGGTTAGAATCTCGCTGAGAGCATGGCTGTGTGTTCGTATTGAGAATTTATTATGGGAAGTCAGTCAGAAATATGCATTTTAAAAGTCATGTTAGAGAAGAAATTAATGCTACGCAGTAATTGATCGCGAACTTTTATGTTTTTAATTTTCTTTATTTCTTTTTATTCAAATATATGTCCTTTTTATATATCAATCAATGCAACCGTTTATTTAGATTATCAATGAAGAGAAGATAACCATGTAATGTGTTAAAAAAATAACATTTTTCTCATTTAATTTAAAACTTATGCGTGCGCCTATTTGCGTTAATAAGCATTACAGATTTATAATATAACGGTGCTACTTACAAGAAGGTAAGATTCCAGCATTCAAACGATGAAAGGAAGATTCAACTGCTTTGATTATATCGTTAGAAACGCTTCCCATACGCAGTTAACTGAATAATTATCCGTAAATATTTACGTTGTTATGTATAAAGTTTGATGTTGCTACAGCAATAATTTCGATACTTAAACAAAAATTAGAAGTGAATAACGGTATTCACTCACCTATTTGAAGGTTTAATCGATATTAATTGACTCGGAGGCAACAATGAGTCTCTCCTTGGCTACTCCGGAATGAGTATGAAAAATCCGCAAAATTTCGAAAACATTTGCGTATTTCTGAAAACTTCGACGGTCTAATATGTAAACATTGCAAGAATAAGATAGTATAGAGTTTTAGCCGTCGAATAAAGAAAAAACGAAGAAAATCGGTCCATATGTACGTATTTTGATGAATGAAGGGAGAAAATCTTGCACTCTGCAAAATCGAAAATCCCGTGTAAACTTATGGGAAAATATAATTGTCCCCTGGATTGGAACCCGGGTCTTTATGAAAATAGTTTTCTAGGGAGCACTTATCCAGTAGAAATCTACGACAAATGGCTTTTGAGATACCAAGACTTACACCGTTCGCACGCACACACACACACCATATGAGAACTATATGTTTCAATAAGGACTCAAATGCATGAAATTTGTAGGTGGGTATTGTTCATACACATTCAATGAAACCATTCAATTTTATTAGCACGTCGATTCGAAAAAAAATCCATATTTTTAGCACCTCGCTATTCCATTGCCCTCTGTTCCACACATTTTTTCATTCCTTTTAGAATAATCTCAAAGAGTATAACTTACCGCTCATCCACCTACTATTCTAACCCGTCCGCTGTTGAACTTAATTTCAATCTTGATACCGTAATCTCACGCCGCCAACCTCGTATCCTTCGCCCATCCGCATCCCACATTGCACAGCATCATATGTTTTTTGCTTTCCCTCATGTAATAAGCGCACGGGACAAAAGCGCCGAAGCTGTAACCTTAATTACCAATCGTGTTAGGGACCGACCCATGGTTGCTGGTCTTCGAAGAATTGCGCTACGAAAATTGGGAGGAGAGAAATTAACAGTGCTTAATTTGTAGCCAAATAAGAAAGGGAACCTAACCACTCAAAACAAAACTGTATACATAATGGGATCTGTGGTCTTTAATAAATGTAAAATAACTTAGAAAGTGTAAAATAAAAAAAACAATCTTGTACAAATCAGATGTCGTCCCGCAAGAGGCAGGTTGAAATGCACAGACATTCACCAGCCTTTAAATTCTTGTAACATAAACATTTTTTATTCATAACATTTTAGAAACCTCCTTCCAAATAAGTGAGGGAACGCCGTTCCCTTGCGTTCCCCCCAGAAATTAATCACCGGAAATAAGTGATAACAACGCTCTACATCGACTTCATAAAAAATTCCTCTCACTACCCAGAGTTCTCTTCGGCGGCGATCTCATGGGGAGAAACCGTTTACCTTTATAATGTAACGAGCCTTTTATTCGAATCGAATATGAAATTCCTTATCGCCGGGCTCGTGGTGAATTTTGCGGTGCGGAATGAGAATTTCTACGGATGTGAATTGAAATGGCGCTGGATGGGAGGGTGTGAATGGAGTTTATTGGCGGAGCTCAAGGATTCGTGGGAAAGATCTTCGCGTGCTAAAGACCTCATCCTGGAGGGGAAAAAAAGGTCGGAGATTGAGTAAACCGCGGATAAAACCGCTGAAGTCTTGGTTAGGAGGATTGCGGGGATGTGAACTTTGCGTATCTGGCACGGAGCGAATAGGAGTTTTAACCCGGGAAATCGAGGCTGATTTTTCGTGAGAGAATTCCAGTAACACTGTAGCTTCAACGAGTAAACAGCACTTCGCTTCGAAGAGGCACTTCAGCGCTTGTGATAACAGAGTTCGCGGGAAGCGTTGCCGTCGGTTGGGAATACTTAAAACGTGAAAGCTTAAGGAAATGGTTCCGAGTAGATGTTTGCTACCTGAAAGATCCTCGGTTTTAATGGAAGGATTTTGGGCATTTTTAATGCCTTGTGTAAATGGAAAAGAATGCAGGCTGAAAGGGAATCGCTGGCAACTAGTTTTTTTTTAATAAGATTTCATCCACATGAGTCGCGTGTAACTGTTTACATTGTATGCTTAAAATTGTGTTTACCAGTCAAGTATTTTTAGCAATAAGGAGGAATTGTACCGAATCGGAAGAGGATACACATTGACTATTTTGTGTTTAATCTTAATGTGTTTCTATTCAGGGGGCCGATTTTGTAACTTTTCACTTTTCGATCTCGATCGAAATGTCGGCCATCTTTGGAAAGTTTTCGCTCGAAATGAAGTTTGCGATTTTGTAACTCAGGATTTCACTTTCGATCGAAATCTCTCTCGATTCCCGTCGAAATCCATTTCGATTTCCTTTTGCTTGGTGAAATCCGTGAAATCTGCTCGAAGTAAGCAAGCATGGCGGCTCGTCTTGCAGAGGAATTAGACAGAGATAATGACACCGTCAACCGTAGGCATCTGAGAGATGCAATTAATCCTTTCCACCGGAAGAATTTCGAAAGTTATTTAGGTTGCCACAAGAAGGCGTTATACATTTGGTGAACGCATTAACTCCTCATGTGAGGCTGGCATGCCCTAATCTTGTAATTTTTTTTTAGTATTGCTCTTCCGGTCGATCCATGTCTGATTCATTATGTCAAAAGAAGAAAACGAAATAGGACATAAATAATCATATCGTACATCAATAAATATTGTCTAAAGGATTATTCACAAAACCTTTTGCCATTTAAGGGATGGTTTTGAGGGACCATTGCCGTCTGCATTGAGCATTGTGGCCAACTCCTCCTACATCTGTCGTGTCCTGACCTTTGCAAAAGGTCCTTGCAGCCTACCTTGGGCAAACTCCCTATGCTCCTCCACGTACTTGAGCATCTTCTCTAATTGCTCAGAGGAGGTTTTTGTTTCCCTTGAACTTTATATGGCAAGAGAGGGGAAGATTATCTATTTATTTATTTGAATTAAGAATTTCATATCATACTATAAACCTATTATTCAAAGAATAATTGAAGATTTAAGTGGCAATACCCATACTAACTGAAAATTAGCAACTCGTTTTGTATATTTTATATTTAATACTGTTAATCATAAAACCTCTTCAGTTTCATTATATGTTTAAAGAGCATATTTAATATTCTGTTATATTATTTCATAAACTAATGTTATAAAATCTTCTCCTTTGGCTATTTGTAACTTATTGTATCCTTTACCTATTTCATCTCCTTTCATTTTAATGACAGGAATATGATTTTTCCTTTTTTGGACAACTATATTTCTTAATTGACTGTGCTGAATCAATAAACAATTTACTTCAACACCTATTTGCATATTTCATATACTTTTGTTGAATTATGATAAATATTAATTGTGCATGCTATCATTAATATATCTTCTTGTACGCCTAATGTTTCTCATTTTCTGTTGAGATCCTCACTATTTACTTACTTAATGTATGTATCATCATTTTGCATATAATTATCTCCATACCTAAATGTGGATTGTGTCATCAATTTTGACCATGTATTTCTAATGCATATTAATGGGCATCGCCCATGAATTAATAAATAAATAATTTAAATATCAATGATCATTAATTATAAATGTAACTGTTCAGTAAAAACCTAAACTGCGTAGGTATCAAAGAGAAATTATAGAATAGAGTCCACTGTATTATTTAACATAATATAGAAAATCACAATAATGAAGACTACATTACCTTCAGTATAAAGAAAGATTTTTGTGTGTACCTCCTGTAGTACCAGTACTTGAAACATATGTCAAAAGGAACTAACATCACTACGGTGCAAGAAATGCAGGTTTTTGGAAACTTGTAACTATTTAACAATACTCTCAAAATATTTAATTACATTCATTAACGTTGTATTTCAATATCAATAAATGATACAAACCAAAATAAATGCTTTCTTAAAGACATTTCTTACGAAGTATAGAACTTGCAAAACTATGCTGACAAGTGTTATCAATATCTTAGACAGTTTAGTAATAATAACAAAACAAAAAATGTTAACCTCAAATAAATTCATTTACGAAAAACGAATTAATATCCCTCCTCCTGCGTTCGACATTTTACATTATATATACCAGCCAATATTCAGCTACATCCTTCCAATTTTTACCTTATAACCTACAGTTTCTGCCGTAGTAAATTATGCTAATGACAAATTATTCATCGAATGCCGTAAACTAATATCCGTTCGTCGAAATAATAATAAATAAAAACTTCAACATATGAAGTAGCAATGCATAGAGTCAATAAACACAATACGTACAAAAGCCATCTAATATTTGCTTAACGTATGCTGTATTCGTTTTATTTAATACATTATAAGGATACTGTATTAGGACTTACGTTGAATTACTCATTTTAATTAGGTTTTTATCTAATTGAAATATGTAAACAAACCAAAGAAACTGACTCTCAGAGTCAACTGCGCATGCGCCAACCCGGCCGAAGCATAAATTTGGCAACACTGTTTTCGACCGAGCTCACTTCCTTCGATCGAAATCGAAATTAATTACAAAATCGCATATTCCCCCATAATTTCATTTCGATCACTTACCAGCTTTCATGTCGAAATTGGGAGCTTTCGATTTCGATCGAATCGAAGGAGTTACAAAATCGACCCCCAGTGTCGAAATGTTTAAATTGATGTATGTATTGCGCTACTTTCAAATCTCACCATCCACCTATGGCAAGGGTCTCCAATCTGGTGCTCCCGAGCTACGATGTGCTATTTGGAAGTCTGTTAGTGCTCTTTGACAGGTTGACTGTGCTCTTTTATGGTGCTTAAAATCCCTTTTCTTAGAACCAATAATTTCATTTGATCGGTTGTTTTATTTCTAATAGTAATATCAAGATCATTGGGAAAAATTTTCACGTTGTTTTATTTTATTCATTATCATTCCTAGTCTAGTGGTGCTCGCATGACATTCTGCGTTACAGCTTGGTGTTCGTCACGTCTAAAGGGTTGGAAACCTCTGACCTGTGGACTGAAAAATCCACAAACTTCCATCGATTCATTGTTTCTTTTCTCCTTTCTTCTCCGCCTGCTCTCACTCGTTTTATGCATTCCTTCCTCTCACCGGCTGTTTATTTTCTGGGCGCTAGAGGATGTCTTAGTGATTTCTAATTCCTAAGGGTGAATTTAAAGGAGTAATTTAATCCTTGTGTGGTAATCCAGCGTTAAAACAGAGTAAAACTTAGCTGTTTCTACTTCCACGTTTGAACCTATTTCTTCTCCAAAATTTTGTATATTCAGAAGAGCGTGAGACAGCATTATCTGATATGTACGCGGATCTGTGCTATTATTGGCAAGCAGGTGACACAATTTATTGTATGTGAAATCCAAAACTGAATTCGACCAAACCAAAACGGGATCGGAAATTAAAAGAGAACGATTGAATTTAACATATCTTATTATTTGATAAATCGATCGAATTAAAGCATTTACTTTACTTTACTTTACACTCAGTAAACATAAAACCTTACCTCAACGCCATCTGTCACCCGCTAGCTATTTTTACATCCACTCTCCGACGCTCCTATTAGAGCTTCCACCTCTCCCGGAATTCCGGGAATCTCCCGGAATCAATTGTATGTAGATATGTTTCTCCCGTCACCCCACGGACCTTGCCCGGGAGGTCGAAATCTCTCAGAAATCCGTAATCTGCAGATTAATTGCTCTATTTACGTAAGTAATATATTAAAATTTGATATGGCCGTTACATTTAATTGAAATAGATGGAAATTTAATGTAAAAATATGATGTGCGCAACACATGACTTTCTTCATAGCGAGCAATGAATATGATTGCTTACTATATCAGCGTCCTCAGGAATAATTATCAGCAAATACACTTGTGAACATTTATAAACATATTCAAGTCTTCATTTAAAAAATCGGTACAAAATACATTGTACAAACTTTCTCATATAATAACGCGTCGTTTAGTTATCTTTAGAAAATGAAAATCATATCAGCCGGTTTTTAGAAAATCCTATTTTTGTTAAATTGCCCAAGAATAAACAAGTCTTATATTCATTCATTGAGAAAAATGACAGATGTAGTATTATTTCACACGTATACTCAGTTAACTGTACGAAATTTTAACAAAATCGTTAGAGCCGTTTTTGAAAAAAATCGAATTATTGCTAAAGTTGCCTTATATTCATTTTTAAAAAGAAATATGAGCTATTTAGTATTATTGAAGACGTAAATTCAAGTAACTGCACAAAATTTGATCAAAATCGTTCCAGCCGTTTTTGAGAAAATCAAATTGTTGTTAAAAATGTGTAGAATAAACTTCCCTTAATTACTGAGCAATGCCAACCATTTCTTCATATGATAGAAAGTCTAAATACGAGATTTCATTTATTTTTGCTCTACCGTTTAGGCTCTAAGCCAGTATCAGACAGACGGCATTGCGAAAACCACTTTTTCGGAATCAGCTACACCTATAACATATATTTCCGTCAAAATCCCGAAGTCGAATTTTTTCGCGATTACAATACTTTATTGAACATAAAATTGTAAGAAAAATCAAAATGTCTTAAAAATGGGTTTTATGAAAACATTTCGAAAACGTGGAAAATTACAATGCCTACCATTTCTATAAAACCAAATAATTACGTAAATTGAGTTTTAAAGGACATATTTGGAAAAAATCTGATGTGGCCAACACATGACTATCTCCATATTTGGGGTATAGATATTATTATGAATAGCATTATAAGGCAAAATTATTATTTCGCATTGTAAAAGAATACATTCGTCCTTATTGTCGTAAATTATATGTTCAATATGTTTACAGAATTCACCGCTGGTTGGTGGCCCTGTATACGGGAAATTTAAGAATAAGCAAAATGTCTCCGAAATGGATGGTTCTACGAAAATTATTTTCAAACAAAACTTGGAAAAAATATTATTCTCTACAACTTTAGTCCTAACAAACGTTACCAATAACGACGTTTTTAAGGAAACCGAATACACCGATTATTTATAAATAATTCCTAAACAATAACTGCTATGGAAAATTGTTTCAAATGAAAGTTGTAGGCAATTACATTCTCTATAACCTTTGTAAAGAATTGTATATACAATAATGATATTTTAACGGAGAAATATCGCAAAAACCGAATCGGGTTTCGAATAAACCTCGACTTCCGATTACCCGTTATTGTCCAAAAACTAATCAGTTTTTTGTGCCCATGCTAAACTGTTATATATGAAGTTTGGTAACGATATGGCAAGTAACTTTTGAGTTAGAGCGCCCACAATCACATACACACACAGATATCATTCCGAAAATAGTCTAAACGTGTTATAAGGACCTCAAAACGTGTATTTTCGTTGAAATCTTGAAGTCGATTTTTTTTCGTGTTCACAATACTTTCCCATACTACGTAAGGAGAAAGTAAAAAGGAAAAATGACACGAATAAACCTCCACTTCCGGTAGTGTAGTTTCTACCAAAACCTTTTCAAATCTTCATTTATTAAAATAAATCGTGAGTAGAAAGTTTTGTACTGATTTGAAATTTAGTTTTGAGTTTTGAGGGCCCACAAAATTTTGTCACATACGCACACACCCACACCCACAGACATCAACGCAAAAATAGCCAAAACGTTCTCAGGGGACCTCAACGTTAAAATCTCGAATACGATTTTTTTCACTAATACAATAATTTCTCCTATGCTAGGTATGGAGAAAGTAAAAAAGTATACTTTTACACAACATCGTACAGGCGATAGCTCAGGTGCCTCTCAACGGGGGCGCCGGATTTAAAGCTACCCACAAGCATTTATTTATCTTATCTTATTAATTTAAGTTGGGTGGCGCAAAATCAGGGGGATATTTGGAGGCTCTTTGGTGGTATAAATGCCAGGGATAGGTCATTGTATGTTGGGTGGCATAAAATCAGGGGCGGTGGGTGCCTGTTTGGTAGTATATATTTCAGGGGCAACGGGTTTAGGCAGAAATTCAGGGGCATTAGATGCCTGTTTGGTGGTATATATTTTATAGGTAGCCTAATGTAAGTTGATGACATAAAATCAGGGAAACATTTGGCGTAATTTAGCTAGTGTAGGCTTTAGAGTGAAAATAGAGTGAGGTGTAATGTTGACACCTCTCCTGAAAGCAGCCGTATGTATAGGTAGAAACGTCTCTCTGGGCTCCTGACGGAACTTGTCTGGGAGGCCGAAATATCCCGGAAATTAGTAATCTGCAGATTCATTCCTCTCTTTACGTAATTATAAATTTTGGTCTAGCCAATAGAATTGATTGAAATTAATGAAAACAATGTAAGAATGTTTACTTTTACACAGCATCGTATCGGCGATAACTCAGGTGCCTCTCAACGGGGGAGGGCGGTGGATTTAAACCTATCTACAGACATATTTATTTCATCTCTTGATTATTCTTAATCAATGATAAAGAGAAATTTCTTTTTTAATCTTTATCGTGAGTTGCCACTTTTATGCGAATAAGACAAGCGCAGCGGAATTTTTCAGCCTGATTATTTTAAAAAATTGTAAATTAAAGTCGCGTTTTATCTCGCGACAGAAGACAGGTTGGCTTGGGAATGTTCTGCTTATATAGATCTTGCAGAAAATTGCAATTAACCTAGTTGTACCTGTAAATACATTGTGTGGCCACTAGATGGCAGCTTTCAGTGAGAAATCATAGCAAAAGGTTTTACCTCGTTCCAGTTTCATAAATCGAGTCAGTTTATTATTTTAGCGTAAACAAAAAGCTATGCAGTAAGTAATCCGTTTAGCTACTATTGACTAATTCTTATTTTTTAAATGCCAATAGAGTATACATAGTGGATATCTCCAAGAATCTGCAATTACTGATGTGCAGTTAGCGTTCTCTCGTTTCGAGTCAATTTATATTATGGCAAGCCGATGTACAATATTATACAAACAAAATTCAGGTTGAAACCCCATTATATGTTCACTTATAAATAAATAAACAAAGTTTTATTGCTCAGATTATTTGTTTTTCGACCAAGAAACATCTCCCGGAATCTCCCCGAATTGACTCCTCTTAAGGTAGAAATCTCCCGGAATTAACCCATTATAAGGTGGTAACCGTAGCTCCTATACATACACTATTCACCTACCCGTCTCGAAAAAAAAGAGAAAGATCCTTAGAAACGGAGTAGATTCACATCCACCGTCCGCACTCCATCGTTTTGCGGGAGATAACATCGATTCGAGGATCCTCAATTAAGCGAAATCACGGCGGAAGATGAGATGGAGGTGCGGCTACGGAGGAGTCAGAGAGATAAGGAGAGAGAGAGAGAGAGAAAGATAAGGTGATGAAGAGACAGGTCGGAATGCAAGAAGAGGGTTGAATTATGGAGAGGGATATAATGGATTGGAATTTTGAAGATGCGGAGAGACGTGGAAGAAGGGAGTGTGAGAGAGAGAGAGAAAGATGGAGATAGAGATGCTGAGGTGAGGCAATGGTTTGTAATGAAAAGAGAGAGAGAGAAGAAAGGATTGGCGAAGATAAGGAAGAGTACATGTGTTTTGAAAGGAGTTTGAGAAGAGGTTTTTTTTTTAAAAGGAAAGAGGGTGAATGGAGATGTGGAAGAAGAGATTGTCAATCTCATCTCGGGTTCTCTCTCTCTCTCTCTTTTCTCCTCCTCCTCCCTAAAGCCGCTATATCTCCCTCTCTTTCGTTCTTCGCGCGTCTTACCACGCAGCCTCCATTTTAAAAACCCTCCGCGCTCCAAAAGCTCCTGCGGCACCTTTTGTTGATCGAAGGAATGTCTCGGAGGCAAAAGGATAAGGAAAGAGGGAAGAGAGTTTTGCTCGTTCTTACCGCCTCATCCAACCTCTCTTCCTCTCTCTGTCTCCATCTCTCTCTCTCACTCTCTTTCTCCCTCTTCTCGGAAGAGAAGGGATGGTGACATTTACTCCCCCGTTGCTCATTCTCGGGAGTGGTGAGCGAGAGAGAGAGAGGGAGATATGGGGAGCAGGAGGGTGAGGAGGTGCAGGAGGAGCGAAAGTGCTCCCGCGAGGGGAAAGACCGAAGGAATATAAGGATTTTTCCCCCTCCGAGAACCAAAAAAATAACATTTGCGCCGGATGACTTACGTCAGCCTCGTCTTGTTTTTTTAAGGCAAGCAAAGTGTGTATCGGGTTCCCTAGGACTTTCTTAATGAGATTTTTATGTTCATAGAAATTTAAAAATAATTCGATCTAGGTGAATCTTACATTCTTGACAAATCATACGATCCTTATAGTTTTCCTTTCATATTTTCTGTGATGCTTTCTTTCAATTCCCAGCGCAATTTTTTAATTCGCTTAATAGTTTTACATTGTAGTCAGTCTGTCTGTCCGTCTGTGCACTTGCTTAAGTTGAAATTGTGAGGAAATCGTAAAAGATAGAAAGCTGAAACTTGTGGTGTAGATTAAGGTAATGCTGCTTTCTGCTTTTCTTTAGATTTAAAATTGTAAAAAATATACAGGGTCAGATAGGTGCCCATTATTTTTGTAAATATCTCCGAAGGTATGAAAAATGTAGAGCTGTTATTGTGCGCGTACAGGTCCACATCGATGCCATTTAAACACAAAGCTATAGTGCTTGGATATGTGGCGGTATAACCACATAAAAAAATTAATATAAGATAAAATTATGCATATAACAGGTGATAAAAAATCCAAATTTCCAAATAGGGAGACACTTTTATTGCGGAATAAAGCAAAATATTACTGAATTAAACAATAACTTGCGAATTTTATCCATGTTCATGAATAACACTGCTTATTTTACATAGTTTTACTTGGGCGAATGAACCGTAAATTTATTTATACAGTAAATTCCTTTATTGCCATAAAATATTGTCTTACTCAATCGTAGTCTATCAATAAGACTAAAAAAATGATCATAATAAAGTTAAACCTTCAGTGATAAACAATAAATAATTGATCATTTTCATCCGAAAGTTATTAATACAAAAAGTTTTAGAGGAGATAAATGACTCGCTAACCCTACAGAAACGCCTGTAATTTCCACCGACACATAAAAGCATTAACTTCATAAAACGCTAATTATTTCAAGTTTCAAATACGTTACACTTAACGTCTTTAAAGTAATAATTTCATTCTAAAACAGTTTCATATTTTTACTTATTATATTTATTGAAAACGCTTCATAATGCAAATCGTTACCATCTACATCTCATACTTCATTTATTTCTATTAATTATAGTAGAAATACGTTGTAAAAGGAAGTATAATATCTAGGCGGAATTTGGAAAAGATCACGGTTGGCCTCTGAAGTCATGAATGCCAACAAATGAATGTCAAGTCGTGTTAAATAATACACTCAGAAAAGCAGTTAAATAATTTAGAGAAGCTATAATGAGAGACTGAGGATTTGAGGGTTTAAAGAGAGAAAGGAAGGAAGAGACACAGATGTGTTGGGCGGGAATGAGTGTAAGGAAGAAGGAATAGGGAGTGCGTGTGCGCAAGGGAGAAACAAAACGGCGGAGTGGAGGAATTGAAGGGAGAGGGGAAAAGAAAAATTTTCGAGAGATAAGGCAAAAATGGAGGGAGAGGGAGTTTCCTTATAAAGTATCTCGAGATATATTAGAAAGGAAGAAAAAATCATGCGAGTGATGAGAAAGAGAGAGAGAGACGGATCTCTTCAACAAAGGCGTATGATAAGAAGTCTGATGAAGTCGACAGTGCTTTTTTCGTCCAAGTAGATTTGGTCTCGGATCTCGTTATATATATACACACACACACGCATGCTCTCACACTCATATACATAAACACACATACATATACATACATGCATGTAGTATTTCCTTCACTGTCCAATGACGAATGAAAGCCTCCCCAAGATTCTTTCAATTTGTCATATCGTCTCGCCTCCCAATGAATTTTATAAATTCCTTTTTCTCATCTGTCTTAACGCTTTTTCTATCCTATGGTGATCATTAAAAATTTATTTGATGATTTCAAACGTCCAGAATTGTCCGTTTCTTCTTGCAATATGGAATTTTAGCATCGTAACTATTTGAATGCGTTTCTGAGATTTTTTATTTTCGTATCTTTTACGGTCTCTTCCGGAATGCATTTCTTCTAGCACCTTTAAGTTGGTTACCAGAGCTGCACTATTCTAGCATCCATGTTCCTCAGCCTTAATTTAAAAGAGGCGGAACATACTGACCATATGATTTCTATTTGAAAAACGAGATTTCTTCTTTGATTATACATGCATTCCCTACGAATGAACTATAACGTATATTTCTCCAGCTATCCGACTGAAGTGATGAGTTGACCCATATACATATATATGCTTAGTCTGTTTATATATTTCGGGCGTTTTCTAAGCCATTCTAATGATTTTTTCCTTGATGCTTAATTGAATTCAAGGCTTCTATGCTTGCAATTTTGATTGTATTGTAATCACTAATTCAACTACACGTATTTTTTATTTTGCTAGAGATTGATAAAATAATTAGTTTTCAATCACCAATCTCGTTCAGACTTCTTTTCTCTAAAGAGTGGTGCATTTCTGTGCGAGACTATGCGTCCATAGCAATTCAATTATACGAATTCCTAAAACGTAAAGCGCCATTTATATCTCTCATTACATAATGTAGTCAACATGTCTCTGTTCTTTTTCCATAAAACATTTGCAAGTTGGCAATTTGTAGGAAAATCGACGAAATTTTCGGTGATTTGAATTTTGAGACCACAAATACTTTAATTTTAATTTATTTAGAAACGAATAAAAGACAATAATGGCATATTTAAGAGATCAAATCAATAAAAACAAATTTCACTTGATCTATCTCCCTTATATTTGTATGGGCTAAATGAAATTTTGCGAAGTGTTGCAACATCACTTCAAGTTAACAAAGAGACAAACATAACTTTTCAAAATTTCTTCGTTCCTAGTTTATTATATGTTCAATGAAAATCAAATTGGAGGAATTTGACTTCGAGCTACATAATCCGAGCCGGCAGCTATAAGGAGAACGATTTTCAGTCTAAACTTTTATTGACATAGAGGTAGTGTAGCACCATTCTTCACTGGAATAGACAAATATTCTTAAGATATTTGCAATGAGTCGTCCTTCTCTTCGGTAAGACCTCTCTCATAGTACCAAGGTTTATTTGCCAGTGCTGCAGTAAAAACATTTAGCGAATGAACTGGCCATTAATTAGGTAGAATAAGTTGTACCGGAAGGAAATATAAAGGCCAGAGACATTGCTTTAAAATTTCTCATGTTTAACCCCAAATTTCTGTCTAGCATATACAAATTTCGTGTCTTCAAAAGGGGAAATGGATCACCTTAGTGATTTCGGTGTAAAATACTTTATCGCAATTATACTTTTTCAAACATAAGGAGCAGGCATTTCTGGTTTAAATTCCTGGTTTGAGGAATAAAGAAAAACGGACCAACAATTTATTCACAAAAAATACCCTTCACGTGAGCATTTTACAGCACTATATGGGTGTATGAATGTACTTCGCCGTATTCACAATAGAGTACCTAATTCCTATCCTTACCTCCTGCGCTCAAATCACTCTAGCTAAATTATTAGTAGTGGAAATTTCGTATCCATACACAAATACTGTGCTAAACAGGAAGTTTTGCATTTGAGCACCAAGTCAAAATGTCAGTGCCGAGCGGCACGAGAGAGAGAGAGAGAATGGAATACTAAGAAACTACAAGCTCGGAGAAGAAATTTCATTTTGTAGATTTGACTCCGAGGTAAGAATAACTCATTCAGTTTACGTATAGGCACCCACTCGGAAACCCTGACTAGATGTATACTAAATTTAGGAGTTGAAAAACTAATCGGTTTGCTAGCTAGTTGCATACCTTTTTAGTTTACCTTGTAAACTCGCAGTAAAATTTATATGTGGCAAATATAAGAATGAATTTTTTTGAAATAACGTTAGTACCGTCTTTTTAAGAAATTGAGTCTAAAGGTATAGCCTGAAATAAGTATTAATCGAGATAATCAACAATTATTACTTAAAAAACAGTTTTATAAACGTCTACACTATTGTTCAAAAGCGCTCGTACATATTCAGAGCAAAAAATTCGCCGAAATTGCAAGTTTAAATATAGGCAAATTTTGACGATGGACCATTAAAGTTTTTAAAAACATGTACCTATATATATAAATACAAGAATTTAACGTGGGAATAGATATTCAGACAAAAACTTTCAGTCGGAGTTTGGACCGTTGTTGAAGAAAATTTATCCTTCTGAGGATCTGAAAAACATAAGACGCGAGTGTTTTCGAAGGACACAAATTCATTTTTCTCGCCTTTAACCTCTCGTTGTATTGTATCGGAGCACGCGCAAAGATGTAAGGGAGCGGAGTTTGGACGCGGGGATCAAAAAAGAGAAAGTTTAGGACCATAAAGATGCCTCGCGATAAAAGGAAAGGGGGTCGGGGGCATGAAGTCTCGGCGAAAGGAAGCGGCGTGGGCACCGAAGGAGATGAAAATTTCGCCGTAAACTAAAAGGGGAAAATGGTACGACGTTGGTGCGCATTGGGGGCAGCCGTTACTTGTTGCGTTTTAAGGAGGCTGCGAAGTGAAAGGGTGCTAGAAAGGGAAGCGATGAAAAGGGCAGGTGCTTTAGGAAAGAAGAGGGAACGACGGACCGTAACAACGGTGGAGGGAGGGATGGCGCCGTCATAAATAATTTATGCATAAACATTCGAATTAAAAACGATTTTGAGTTTGTGTGCTGGCGTGAAACAAATACATTAGCTTTCTGAGTGAGAAGCTCCAAATTAAACGCTAACATTTGGTTCGCTAAAACGTTAACTTTGAGAAAGAGGAAAAAATTAAACATGACCTGGGATCGAACCCGGGCAACCCACTTTCCGGGACTATGTCTATATTTCCAGACATTCTATCTTATTTCGTTTGCTCAATTTGTACGTTAGGTACGATTTTAATAAAACATTTTAGGATTTAATCAATAAATTTCCATGTTCCCTCCATAAATTTTACTTTTTCTCAGTTTAATACACCAATAAAAAAATGTTTCTTCTCTAAAAACTTATCGTTTTTATACTTTTTGAACTGTCAAAAATACCGACCAAAACTAAAAAGAGAATTATCTTGATTTCGTTTATTTTATCGTCGATTCGAATCCATATTATATGAAATTCAAAGCAGATTCATCGTATACACCCATATAGAAACTTCATTTTCCTAGGCCAGGTTTCTTAGATCCCATGGCCAACTCATTCGCCCGATCTCATGCTCATTGATTTCTTCTAGTTAAATATAATGTTTGTTTTCCATCATTGTAAAAAACTGGACATTTTTTAAAGCAGATTGAAAACAGTTCAGCGCAATACGTTACGAGAATTCTGGCAACAGATACAATGACTTTTCGATGTATGCAGAGCCACGTCGAACTTCAATAGGTCGGGAAAACACCCAGTATATCTCTTCCTGAGTGTGACATACTTTTCGTGATATCTTCGCTGATCTTCTCACAATAAATGTTTGAACCAGAAATGGCGTTTTGAATCACCATGTATGGAAAACGTATCCTCAACACGCATGTAGGTATTTTAGTGTTTGAGTGGCACACATTCTTCACTTAGTAAGGCAATTCAAAATGGAATTGGTGCGTTTGAACTTTGCTGGAAGCCATTTTGTCGCAAAAGGAGTTTGTATCAAACAAATTTGACCGAAATAAAAATAAAATTGATATTATTTTTATGTTCGGGTTGAAAGTAATTTATTAAAACCTTTTTCCAGATATTTTATCGAGAAAATGCGATAAAAATGTTTGTCTGCGAATTATGATCGGCTTGATGCTTCTCACCGGCACGCCATGAGTTGGGATTTGATGGACAATAAACAAAAAAAATTTTAGATTTCGCTCCCTCAATGTTTTTATTCACCAATCCCGAGAGTGAAGGCACCGATGCGTTGATTCGCATATAGTGTAGAGGTCAACCCTTTATCTTCTTTTCCTCCTGTTCCCCTCGAGGTCGTTGACCTAACCTATATATCCCATTCTCCCACATAATTTTCAGTCACCCTAAATTTTTATTCATCTCATCGCGTGCATAGGGTTGACAATCCCGACCCGACCGAAATACCAAGTAAGTTTACATAAACCATCTCATCTTTGAATCATACGTATTTTCTCAACTCCATCCGCATCTGCGTGAAAATTTATTCTTGTTGTATAAAATACTTCCCGTAGAAAGATTTCCCTCGCACAAAATTCTGCCAATAGATGGCTTTACATAGCGCCGAAAGAGCTATTTAAACCTAAAATTTGCCATCTGTGAAACAACCTGAAAAGTGGGCCAAAGATGAATTTCGATCAAGAACCTAAACCTTTATCAAAGCTGATCGTCAATGAAATACAGATCTCCCTTCTCCCTAAAAGTTGCTTTCTCTAAATTTAACTTATTTTAAATGACTCGAATTGAATCTGTTTCCGAAGAGAATGCTGCTTAAGTTTGTATGTTCTAGTGATTTCTTCTTACAGAATTTTATTTCGAGTTTCTCAAAATGGGATTTATGTAATTCTGACGGTTCAGAACCAGAAAAAACTCGAAACTTTCACATGTCAAAATAACTGAGGAGTGCGACAGAACTAAATTTCGTACTGACGCGAGCTCGAAAAAAATTATACTGGGTCTCATATTCTTTATCTGCTTCTACGTATCCCGAGGAATGGGTATTTAAGGCAGTGCTTTCGTCTTCGTTGAAAGAGAGAAGAATTTACTGAAAACAACCAAAAAATGAAAAACTATTTTTCCAAATGGACTCGACGGCCGTAGGTTCTGTCCACATAAGCACAATTCCTGCGTGAACAAACATATTTCGGTTTCATCTTCTTATCCTGCTTGGTCTCAGGAACGTCATTTCATAAATGGTTATTCATCGAACTCCAGCTATAATTTCACTCTCTTATTACGAAAATTTGGTCTCGGAGCTGAGGTTTTTTTGCCGTTGTTCCACAAAATCGTTTATTAGGATTTTTACGGGAAATTAACATATTATGGCATCTCTTAATGTCTCAATGATTGCCATCCGAACAAGCATTTTTCTTTGTTAAATAGTTTACTATGCCTAAAATCTTTCTACAATGGACTGCACTCCAATACCTTTTCTTATATGCTCTCTAGAAAAATTAAAGTGGCATAATATTGCCCATTTGTGATCGTATAAATTACATGTTATTTAACTATTTAAATGTTTGTTTTGAGGGTATTAAGAGAAACTTTGTAATTCATAAAATTATTTCATTTTAGTTTCCTTAAAACCAATTTTTAAGATAATTTTTCTATGATAATCGAATCTTCAATAAAAATCATACCGATTATTCAATAATGAACTTTAACTACACATAAATACGTAAATGAAAATCAGACAGTTGTTAAAAGCCAGGAATTATTTACTTATTTTATTAATAAAATACAGTCAGTGATGTGACTCAGTTGATTAGACCTTAGATAAGACGTTTCCAACTTGATGCTCGCAAGCACCCTCTTGCTCTTTGGCAGCCTGTCCTTGCTCTTTCAAAGTGCTTAAAATCGCTTTTACTAGCACCATTGATTTTATCCGATCGCTTGTTATCTTTCTCATCGTTTCAGAGAAAATAATTGACAACACTGACGTTCATTCGATTTCATTTGCAATCATACACACTTTTATAAAAGTGTGTTAGTGCCGCAAGATGTTCTAAACAAATAACTTGGTGATCGTCTCTCCCAAAGAATTCGGAACCCGTGGCTTTGATTATCGGAATCGTATCCAGTCAGAACCCACTAATTAAAGGCGAAACAAAGTCTACGGATGTCGTGAAATTTCAAGCGGGTTACTTCTGTTACTTCCTTCCTTAAATAAAAGCTGTTAATTAATAATCAAGTATGACAAATTCTTTATCCAATAACACCATATTCTCCCGTCGGAAGGCGATAAAAAAAATTCCGCAAGATAACAAAACATTACGTCGAGATAGAGAGGAAGAGAGAAAACACACCCTCTAGCGATTCTTTTTTAAATTCCGCTGGCATTTCGCGTTTGGCATTCATTTCGCAGAACACGGAGATCGCGAGAGAGAGGAAAGCACCTGAACCGTGCAAGGTCTGAGGTCGTCCGCCCACCAGCGCACCAGACCTTGGAGGGGAGAAAAAACTGAGGCATAGGAGAGTCTGGGAAGAGGAGAAAGCTGGAAAGGGAGAGGAAACAGGGGAAAGGCGTGGGAGTGGAGAGAAATGGGAGAGAGGAGGGGGAAATGGGAGGGGGGAGGTAAAGCGTAGGAAGGATTTTTTCACACTCCGCGAACCCTCACCGGAGACGTCACACGAAGCAATGCGAGCAACTCGGGTGAATCAAAATGCTTCTGCTACGCTTCTCCTGCCTCCGTCTTCTCCAGTCCGCCTCCACCTACACGGTTGAATCCTCTCTGTCCTCCTCCATCTCCATATCCTCGTTTAACTCCGTCTCTCCCTCTCTCTCTCTCACACACAGTTTCTCTCACGTTCCCTTTTCTATTCCCTACATCTCTAAATTTACTCCCTCTCTCGTTTAATCTCCATCTCCGTCACTTTTTCGTTCCCTATTTATCCAGCTCCCATCTTTTCCCCCATTCCCATCCTATCTTGACTTTATTTATCTCCCTTCTCGCTATGTCTCTCGCTCTAACCTTCTCGCCAATTTTCACTCTCCCCCCCCTCCTTGCTTCTCTCTCCCCTCCCCCCCCTCTCTCCCCCCTCTCTCCCCCCTCGCCCTCTTTCTCTCTCCTCTTATCCTCCTCCCATTCGTTTCCCTTCTTCCCATGTTTCTCTCACCTTTCTCTTCCACTCCCCTCGCCTTCCTTCGCTTTCTCCCCTTCGCCCCCTCTGCTACTCATCTCCCCTTCCCTCTCCTCTTTATCCTATCTCCTTTCTCTCTCCTCTTTCTCACCCCGACCTCTCTCTCCTCCTCTATCTCCTCTTTCTTCTCCCTTTCCTCTCTCACCTCCTCTCTCTTTCATCTCTCTTCTACTCTCTCTTTCTACTCCTCCCTGTCCTCTTCCTCCCCCTCCTTCTCTACCTCTCCTCATCTCTTTCTTCTCTCTTTCTCCTCCTCCCTTTCCCCTTTTTTCTCTCTAGTCGCTCTCCCTCTCTCTCCTCATCTTTCTATCTCTCTCTCTCATCTTTCTATCTCTCTCTCTCTCTCCCCCTTTCCCTCCATTTTTCTCCCCCTCTCTCTCTTCTCCTCTCCTTCCCACTCACTCTTCCACCCTCTCCACTTGCTCTCCTCTCCCTCACCCCATATCTCTCCTCCTTTCTTTCATCCGCTCCCTCCCTCCTTTTCGCGCCCAATTCTCCCCAGGCTCTACGTTTCATCCAGTCTGCGTTGTGGGCGAGAATGTTTTTTGCAGGAAAACAAAAGACCCCTCTCTATCATCCATTCTCCAGCGCGCCCGCGTTCATTTTTTTCCCTTCCTGTTTTGCTTCCTGACATCCGGAAGCGTTAGGTGAGGCAAAGAAGGGGAATACAGACACCGAAGACCGTATATGTAGCATGGGAATGAGATTAAAAAATCATTGCGTAAAACATTTACCGGAAAAATAGTGGTTAAGGGCAGTTGCAGTAATTTCTCTTTAAAAATTCATTTTTTCATGTTCTGGCAATTGGAAAAATAATAAAAATTCGAAGAAAAGGAAAATGTAATTTGTCTACATTATGGTGAGCATTAATCGAAAAGTTAGGTAACACATTTCAGTCCGTGTTTATTTGCAACATTTTAAAACGATTATTTATTCAAGTTGCATTTGCTACAATATTTTTATACCGCAGAGGAAGAGGAAAGCGTATTTTTTGAATGAATGCTTAAAAATTTTATTGATGAAGAAAATCAGTAAAAAATAATTTAATTAAATGAGCATTTAAAACATTTACGTACGATCGGAAATAAATCTCCTTCGCGTCTCTCTTCTGAAGTAGGTAGTATTCATATACGCCTCAGGACGGATGGCCGCATTACGCTCGCAATACTAGAGTGTCACCAAAGCGATAGCTCAAATTTATTGCTTTAAAAACTAATAAACGGTTTTGTATCCAGCGATTACTTTGTGTGACAATATTTTACCTTGATATCAAAGTTTATGACCTTCATCGCACCCGAAAGCAGGGGCATCTAGTTTGAGAATAAAGGTTATAGGAATATATGGGGCATAATAATTTCTTCCATCAACTAAGACAAACAAATAAGAAGGAAAACTACGACATACGATGGTAATTGTTGAAAATTATTCTGACCAAAAATGGTAAAAGGAATTCTTGCCACTCGTTTATTTTTTAAATAAGCCCCGGGGGAAATATCGAAGAAAGAATGTGAGAAACTTCATTTCGGCTAAGTGAATGGGGTGAGAAAGTTTTTAGAAGAAAAACGACCCAGGAATAACGATAGTTTTGTATACAAAATTCAATGGCACACAACTTCAAACTATCGAAAGTGGACAGTAAAAAATTTCGCCAGGACGTTAGACTAACTAAGAAAGAAGATATGGAGATAAGATTCAGAGAATCGAGGTCTCCTTTCATATTTAAACGTTTAAACATCTACTGCCTCCACAATTACTGTAAAAGTGAATAATGCTTTAACACGCAGTGTAGTTAAGTGTACATTCTTTTACGCGGCTGACACATTCCAACTAGTAGGTGGAGCCCATACTTTATACTAAGCACCATATTCTGTACAACGCATACATAACTGTAAAAATAATATAAGTATGTCAAATTTTATTTGCAACGGCAGTGTAATGGCAACACGAAGAATATGATATTGGCTCACACGGAATTTTATGAACTTAAATGTTTTCTCTTGATGGTAATAGTACAATGAGGATTATTTAAAAACAAATAAAATTTGCTGTTTTGACTTAAATATTAAATTCTCTGTGTCGTAATTTTTCTCATATCTACATCTCCTCAACGCATAAATTATAATTTTCGCCATATGTTTATCCTTTTAATTAAATCTTAAATTATTCCTATCGAGAAACGATTTTAAGCGCGGAGATTCAATGTCGTCCACATATTATCTAATCTAGGCTCTAAAGAAGATTAATCCCAGAATTTTACCAGAATAGAGTTTTAATTCTCAACTCGGAAAATATAACAATCACCAACAGTTATATTTTTATGTATTTGATATGGTTAGAATGAATAAACACTTTCACACGGTAACAACGGACATATTTAGAAACAAAAAAATCTGCACTTCGTCCTTCCCTACAAATTGAATGTGCAAAAAAAAATTAAAAACACCTACAAAGAATCACTCCACGGACAAGAAACAAACATTGAATTTGAACAAGTATTTAGTTTAATTTTTTAAAAGGCAAACTAATTATCATTTAAATTAATTTTATCACCAAGGAAGTTATTTTTGCTGTTCATTTAGATTCACCTTCCCCTCCCGCGCGCCTTTCTAGCGACTACCTGCTCTTTGCTTATTTATATTCTCCACACTTCTCTCGGCTTCTCTTTCCTTACCTCCCCCCTTCTTTCCCTTTTTCAATGGCAATATATTTCTTTCATCATCTCTTTCTTTATTGCATTATATGGAAACCGCTGCTTTTTTCCTCCATCACCTCCCAAAAAAGCCCTGAATCTAAACTAAACAAGTAAAAACTAACTTAGCAACCGTACAAGGTACTATCTGAAATTCATAGGTGCTTAATAATACGTTGTTTACAGAATAATCTTAGTATATACAAATCTCATCTAGCGCAGTGTTTTCTCACCTAGTGGGATAAAAATTTCCGACAACAATCATTATAAAATCTTTTCTAAACAAAAATATTTCAATATGTGATGTCCTTAAAATTTCCATTGATGAATAATATAGTATGCCTATATTAATAATTGTCGTAAAAATCCTCTCCTCGGAAAAGATGGAGTTTTGTTTATATCATGTTGGGATCCTGGTTTTTTTTATAGCATGATTGGTGGGACGAGAGCTGCAAAAGACTGGGAACAATCTTTAACTTGCATCCAAAAATGTAGGTCACGGTGTGTTTAAGTTAACATTATGCTTGCAGGAGCTACAAATTACTAGACTATATTCTCATTTCACACAATAATAAATTACGTTTGGAATATTGGTTGATATTTTCACTTCCCTATATGAATCAAGCATAGAAAAAAAATAGATTTAGTTATAAAATGCACAGTAGGACGATACTTCTCAATTATATAAGGCTTTTCTTGTTTTAGGCCAGCATTTTGGCTGAATTCAATTTAAGCTAGGGGAATTATACGTCTGTTCCTCCTACAACTCTGAATATGCGACTCTAACGAGAAACATTTCTCACGCGAAAAAATAACGTCGTAATTTCCTCTTCGTTTATTTTTTTGGGGAATGATCTTTAAATGTCATGCGAAAGAACTGACTTATTCACGAAAGGACTCAGTTTCTCACCGAGATTAAATATTTTATCGTTTCATTATCCTTTATCCGCCGGAATTCCACCCTTCCGCTTATTACCTCTTTTCCAGTCTATTTTTGTTATTCTGAGATAATTTTTCGTTCCCTTTCTCTCTACACGCATCCATTATACGCAGAAATCCTCCCCATTCGTGCGCGCACAAACTCTCTCTGCTGAGCCTCTTAACTTCGCGTTTTACGCAGTAGTCATGGCAGCGTTAAAGAAGAAGAAAAAAGTGAGGTTCCGTACCAAAAAAATAACCCCCACACATCTCACTTCTCTTCCTTCTCTTTTTCCCCAAAGTGTACTTGGTCTGTGCCTCCTTAGTTTTCTCCATAAATAGTCTACCTATTTTTTTTTCATTTCCAGGCTCACTGTATTATGTGCGTTAAATGTACTTAAGATTTTAAAATGATAAATGGTTAGATGGAAGTAGTCATTATTGACGAGGTGGGCCCCAATAAAGACGGATATATATCTATCTAAAATATATATCTCTCAGATACGCACGTTCTGTAAGTTAGATTTACATTCCTCTTGAAGCATTAAGGATTCTTATATTTTTCATATTCTCTTGTTCTTCGTATTTCCGTTAAAATAGAAAAATGTAGGAATTAGCACCCACTCTACTCTACGGCTGTAAAGTTTACTTCCGGCGCTTTTTACCTTGACCTGACCTTCGATAGGTCGCGACATTTTCCTTTAGTTTTCTCAATTTTTTTTAGAGAAAGATTTGAAGAGAAATTTTTGTACAAGAGGCAGGAGGATGTTTTGATGTATAATATGCGAAATTTAATAGGCGGATAAAAGCGTTGAAATTATAGAGCTCTTTTTTTTCGTTAAATTTCCTTCCTCGTTCTCTTAAATCCTTGTTTTGCTTAATAAAAAGAAGGCTGGAGCCATTATGATATTTATGGGTTTTCGTCTCGGCTTCCCGACTGACCTTAGAAGTAGTGAAAAGAAGTAATAAAAGGAGAAAACGCTAATTTTCTATCCTCCCTGCAGAAATAATTTTATTAGTAATATTCATGAAATTATAAGCAAGAAAAAAAAGAAGGAACGCGAAAACGTTTAACAGCTGACAAATTTTTCAGCAATACCTAACGCAATGAGAAAACTTTCCGAATTATTTTCACTGGTGATGTAATCAATATGAGATCGTTAGCATAATTCATTTCAGGATTTAATTAGTAAATAATATTACCAATGACACTGACGTTTTTAAGCGTGGTATTTTGTAAAATCCTTTTGAATATTAAAATAAATTATACATATTTATAAATCAAACGGTTTTCAATCTAAACAATTATAAGTATGTTTTAAAAAATTAATTTAATTCTTCCTTTTAACTCTATTTTATTACGACGATGCTTTTTCGTCCATTCTAAAACCGACATCAATTAGTACCATATTCTATAGATAACAAGCCGGGAGGCGGATAATTAGGTCATTTGAAGAGACAGAAAATCCAACCATGTTATACGAGGAGAGAAACGTGCATAGCAAAATAAAACGACCGGGTGATGTTTTCCCACCGTCCATTTACTCGGAGCGGTTCCTATGGGAACGCTTTCTGTTTGTTATCGTTTGCGTCACCCCAAAATTCTCTTATGTTTACCACTGAAACCCGATTCTGCGAACTTAATTAGACGGTGCAGAGAAAAAAATAACGCAAAGCTTATTTTTTCGCGGACGTGTCCTTAACCGTTAAATGCAATGTTATGTGGTTTAATCATGCTTGTTTATTAAGGTCTTTCTTATTCAAAGATAAAGGTTTTCGTGGTAATTCTTCAACGACACGATTAAAATTTCATGAATTAGCACTTAAAATTTGAAATAAAATAAGAAGTTCTCCTCTCAAGTATCTCCAATAGCCACAGTAAGGTTTTTAATCAAGTTCTCATGGCTATTGGAGATAAGTGATATAAGTACTTTTTAATTTTTTAAAAGTACTTATTCTAGATTTTTTAGCCATAACACGAACTCAATTCTTTGATGATGATTAAATTTGATTCTATAAGTTAAAATATCTATCGGTGAACAACTGTTTTAATTCAAACAATAAGAAAGAAAAACTTCTTGTTATAACTAACTACTTCCATGATTAGAAACAGCATGGTATAAAGCTATTTTTAAAACAATAATTAGAGGTGCATGAAAATAAATATTTAAACCTGTGCTTTCAACTGCGGGTAATTACAGCATAATTATAATAGTTACTCCCTTTGCCTGGCATTTAGCATATGAAAACCAGAATTTATGCCTCTAACTCACTCAATAATTTTTATTTAGTCAGTTATTGCATACTTCACGACTTGTAAAATATTTGCTCATGAACCTTACATTAAAGGTTTAGGACTCTAAAACATGTATCTCATTAAATACCTTAGAAGGATTCGCTCTATGAGCTCCGAGCAGCATGTTAAATATATATGTATTTTTCTTAGTTGCGATGACGGCTTAGATATAAAAAAATAAAACGTATTTTCAGCATTCTAATAACATTTTAAAGTCAAGAAGTTTAGCGCCTCTATATTTGCTTTTATTAGTTCATTCATCTTATAAAAGACCTTAGTCGAGAACAAGAATTAAATTTAAGACGTGTACACATTTACATTTCCATGTTGATTCATTTCAGTTAACTTACACGTAGAGTTTATTTATTTATAATGCCATTCATGAGAAATAGAATATTTGAGAAGGAATTTTCAGCTAGACTGATACATTTGATGTTGCATTAAGGGATGGGAAAATGAAGCTAGAACCGAGTTGGTGAGAAAGGAGCAGCGGCAAATAATGGATGCGGCCGCAAATAGTAGCGCTTTATTTCTTAAGGAAAACACAATCTTCATGTATTCCTTCCAGTCAGAAGTTAATCTCACATATCCTCTTTCTCTACATTATATCTCTCTCTCTCTCTCCAAGTACCATATTCTCTCAAATTCTTTTCTCAAATACACAATTCAATCTCCTCGTTGACATGTTTAAGCAGTTTGACACCCTGTCCACTCAAATCATGGAAGATAATTTTGTTCATATTCTAATTTTCAATATCTTTGCGTGTTGATACCATTTGTAGCTACTTTATTGTTCACTTTCGTTTCTACATGTTTATTTATTTTAGCCTGGTTTTTATTTTGAATGTGTGTCAAACTGTACTATTATTAGCGTTGTTTCAGCTTGCTGAGAGCTAGTAAACATCTCTAATATAAGTGAATTTAGCAGTACTGGTTGTCTGTGATGAGGTATGCTATGGTCAGTTTCATGTTACCTAAATACCACATACGTTACACCTACCTTTACAGATAATACTGCATATTAGAAAAGTCAGAGAAATTGTTTACGACCAAATATTTGGACGATAAAGGGAATTTTCTTGAGAATTTTTCTATCGACATTTTCCTCCTAATATAGCTACTTTAGCAATACAGCGATTGTTTTCACCCCGATAACACTTTTCCATTATTTTTATTAAATATCCTATAATATAAAAAGGTAGGTTTGTCAATCTGTCTCTCTGTGCGTAAAGCTTTTGGAATGCTTATATCTCTAAAACTACTTGGTGGATTTTCAAGTTCTATATCATTTTGGATTCGTCAAACTTTCAAAATTTAGATCCGGAAAACAATTTTGGTCGATAGGTCCATCTCGCGCTGCTACAAGAGCTGAAGGGGGGACATGTTTTGTATGGAAATTTATGTCTCCTGGCCAGAGGTTTGTACCTATTGATCTGAAATTTTCAAGATAAGCTTTTCTCACAAGATATAGCTGTGCCTGCAAATTTGCGCTTGATCGGTGAAGAGGATCAGGTAGCTGCCATACAAAGAGTTCGTTCTGAACAGTGATTTTTTGAAGCATTTTCGCAATAACTCGATGAAAAGTGAATGGATCAAGCTCAAATTTGGTATTATTCAATGATGAGAGAACCTTTACCAGGAATGTCGTACTGAGAGAATTATTACAGGGATAAAGCCATTTTTGTGTTATTATTTTTTAGTGATAAAAATAAAAATAATGCTAGATGCTAGAAACACTTTTTTGTCGAAATTTTCATCGTCAATATTATTGACGGGTATTACGCTAGTAAAATTATATTATGAATATTCTGAACGTTCTCAATCAAAGCTCATTTTCTCACCAGTTTCTTATCTTTCTTCCTCATCCCCCACATTTCCTTCTACCCTCTTCTCTACACCGATATTCCCTTACGCCCATATTATCACCCTCTCTCTCTCTCTCTCTTTGGAATTTCGCCCCGCGACTCCCTTAAAAAGGGTTCAATTCCATTAACCCCATCCTTATCACCCCCGTTCGTGGCATTTTTCCCGAGAAAGAAAGTCGAATGGGACGAAAAATACCGCTAGAATCTCGGGAGCGGACGCATTTTTGTCTTCCGAATCCTAAGCTGACTTCCTCGGCCAATAACTTACGACGCCACACACACACATGCACGCAATCACACTTACAGACGCGCCACAAACTCACACTTACAAGCAACACACGAAAGTCAATGAGCAGGCTCTCTCTTTCTTTGTCATCAAAGATGTTCGGCTAGGGGAATCTCGTCCTTAAGGTCCTCGTTCGCATTTCGAGATGCGGTTCAAAGAAGATCCTTTGTTAAGGAGAGAATAAAGAAAAACCTTGCTAGGAATTTCCAACCTCGGAATTGAAGGGTTTCCTCGGAGGAATCCGACATCAATTGGAAAGAATGCGACGGCGGGACTTTTTTTTTGATCCGCACTTTTTTATGGGTCTAAATGAAGATTTTTGGCACAATGGCCTCTCAAAAGGATTTGAGAGAGGCTTTTCTAGGGGTCCTATGCGAGATGTATGAGGAATTCCTCGGAATGGGCTTGGATTGCGAAACGTTCTTTAATATCGGATGCACGGTTTTCTCGTATTCTTACTGCAGCGAACTTCACCACCGCATCTCTTAAATGCATTGTAATGGGTGACACTGTGTGCGGATTCAAACTGTAATTTGAAATGAGCTCCAGGAATGATATCTTTAGAAAGCTGTTTGATAAATTGTGACATAAATTGAATCCATGAATCCACATGAGCGCGTATAATTTATTGAAATATGGAAATGGTAGTTTCATTTTGGATGTAATTGGAATGATAACGCAATTCGGTGTGCGCAATCACCTCAATAATGATGCTATGCGATTAATCGTTTGAAAATAGGGATTAGTAAAGTCACATCGGTAATAAGCGTGTGCCGTGCTTTTTTTATCCCCCGGACTTGAAAAATGGACTCGTTTGTCCAGCCCGTAACTAGATATTTTGGCGTCCGGGACAAACTACTAAATATGCGCCCTATCCTCCTTCAAGAAATTATTTTCTCTAGTTTATTTAGTTACTATTTACATTTTTTGCACACCTTGTTTAGTTGCGCCCGGGTCAGATGCTTGCCCCGCCCTAATTACGGCGCTGCGTTTGTCCACGCTCAGCTATCCTTGATGGTCCATGAACGACAATGGAAAAGTATTATATTTATTACAAAGACTATTTTAAAATTACAATAGCGAGGTGACCTCATAAGATGATTGAAAATGACACGATTGCGTGACAGCCTAAACTCTGACAAACGCTTGAAGTAAATTTTACCAAAAGTAATTTAGATTAACGATACTGTGTGTCACATCTATATTTTATTGCGATTCAGTCCATGTTTGTTTTCGATGAAGAGATTTCACAACCAAACGAAAATCGATTCAGATGGAAATCTGAAACCAAACAACTGCCTACGTATAGACACATTTTCCTCCTCAGCGTTAAAGGGAGGTGACGGTCAATGTGAAGGTCAAGGGTTGAAACGAGGAAACTGGCGCATCGCGGTAATAAAGTCAGAATTTTAGTGCAATGTGCGGGTAAGCGTCGGAAAAGGCAAACGATTTCAATTCGAGAATAGTTCAACGACCTAACAAACATCATTTTATCAATATAAACTGAAAATTCCCGCAAAGAAAACCAGCTTACCAGCAACAATTTCATTGTATATTACACGGTGAACTTTATGTCTGTTTGTTTGTTTTTCTGGCTAAGCAGCCTCTTGAAATATAGTGAGCTTTTCCCCCTCCACCTCTTTTCTCACCTCTCCCCCTTCTCCTCCTCTATCCCTCTCTTCCTCCCACTTCTCCCCCTTTTCTCCCACCCCGAGAAGCAGGTAGATAACTAATGTTGATTTTAGCCAAAAGCTATATTTTACAATTTAAATACCACTCTTTTAGCACAAAGTAAATATACTCTAATAATAACAAAATCTATTTCAGAAGAGTAAACAGGCGGACGATTACCAAAATGATGGTTTACCTCACTTTTTTATAGTGGAAAATTTGTGTGCTCTACTTTCATTAGCTCGAAAGAAAAACTGCATGGTTTTTACTTATGTCTCACTAAAAATCTTTTTTGTTCTCGTAGGTTTTTTTATTTACTTCATTAAAATATTGTAACGTATGTATCGTTTATAAGCTTATAGAGACACTCTGAGCAAATGAAAGTTTCTTCCGCTTCGCCAGGAAAAAGAGGGCTTAAGCATAATAACGGAGATATGAAATGTTAACATCCATCAGCTGATGAATTCAAAATGCCCGTCGGGCAACTTAAAATGATATATGCAGAAAGAAACAGAGGGATGCTCCTCCTAACGAATCCCTCATAATTTGGATGTTTTGCACGAGAGGAACAGATGCCATTCACTCGCCACCGTTCCCTCGAAATCACGTTTCACGGATCGAGTCACTTTTATTCGTGAGATACTGATGGTGGAGAATGGTCTTTCTCTCGATTTCCCTCCCCCTGGTTTATAAATCGGCCCATTCCTATGGCTATCTCTTTATTTATAATCTCCAGTTGAAGGCAGTTTTAAAAATATAAATTTCATCTATAAGAAAAAATTGCGAAATTATCTCCAAGAACGAAAACACTTTGGCCGCATCCCTATTTCTCAAATACACATGCCTTATTTTTACTTTCTCCATACGTAGTAATGGGAAAGTATTGTAATCACGAAAAAAATCGACCTCGAGATTTCAACGGAAATACACGTTTTGAGGTCTCTAGAACACGTTTAGACTATTTTCGGAATGGTGTCCGTGTGTGTGTGTGGATAACACAAAGAACTGACTAGTTTTTGGACAATAACGATTAACCGGAAGTCGAGGTTTATTCGAAACCCGATTCGGTTTTTGCGATATTTCTCCGTTAAAAACATCATTATTGTATATACAATTCTAAACAAAGGTTATAGAGAATGTAATTTCCTACTTCTATTTGAAACAATTTTCCATAGCAGTTATTGTTTAGGAATTATTTATAAATAATCGGTTTTTCGGTTTCTGTCAAATGTCTCCTTAAAAACATCGTCATTGGTCATCTTCGTAAGGACCAAAGTTGTAGAGAATAATATTTCTTGCGTGTTTTGTTTCAAACAAATTTTCGTAGAACCATCCATTTCGGAGATATTTAACTTTTTCTTAATATAGCCATATAGCGGTGAATTCTGTAAACATATTCAAAATATACGTAATTTACGGCAATAAGGACGACTGTATTCTTTTACGATACGAAATAATAATTTTGCCTAATAATGCCATTCATAATAATTTAAATATCTATATATGGAGAAAGGCATGTGTTGGCCACATCAGATTTTTTTCTAGGTCTTTCTCTGTGTGGTTAACGGTTTGAATTTATTGAAGGTTCCTTGCCTTATTTTGACGTCTATCGCTATAAAATTATTACATCTTTCATAAGAGTAAACCCTTTCATGTAGTTAGCACATTTCTCAATTCCGATCACGGTGTTTGTAACTTTTATACCGTCTAAAAATGGCTGAGAATACCATAACGAAATGACTCTCTAATTCGTGTAAATGGACATTTCAAAGTTTCTTTTAAAATAGTTTGGGTATTGAACCCATGAGGTGTTTTTTATTTTATAAATAAACTAGCGGAAGTGCTCGTCGAATTTCAACGGATTTTGTGAATCGAATACTACCACAGCGCAACATGTAAACATTGCTAGAATAAGATAGTACACAGATTTAACCGTCTAACAAAACAAAAATAAAGAAAACTGGTTCGCATTTACCTATTTAGATGAGTGAATGAAGAAAACCTTGCACTATGAAAAATCGAAAATTACGTGTAAACTTATGGGATAATAATTATTGAATTTAGCACCCCCTCTTCCCAATTTTTAAAAAAATATTCTGCATACGTCCTTATAATTGGGAAAAGGTAGATTCATTAAATCCGTTGAAATTCAATGGGTAAATACACCATGTCTATATCTATAAATATGAAATTCTTCCTTTGGTTTTCCGCTACGCTAATCCACATCTTTGAAGATATCGTCACGAAACTTCGCATATGTATACAGTTTTATCCTGGCAGTAAATAGGCTATATGGCGATAAAAAATTGGGGGGGAGGGGTGCTTAATTCAATAAATGCCTTTTTCCATCTGGTTCCGGGCAACGCCGGGTACTCCAGCTCCTAAGATATAAAATATTTAAGAAGTATGTTGCTGACAAATGAGTTGACAGCTGTACTGCAGCAATCTGCGAAGGAATGTTTTGCTGTTTGATTCTTATATTTGAAATACTATTAGTTTTAACCCTCTTTCAATTTACACGAAATATTTTTCATTCTAATACAATCGCCTGAATGTTCTCCGAGAACAGCCGCAGCGCACCGTTTCAATAGATCAGAGCCCAACCTGCGGCTCACTAAACAATTTTATGCGGCCCACCGCCAGTGTTTCATAGTTTTAAAAACTTTTCATTTATTTAAATTAGCTGCCAAATATTATTTCCTGCGTAGAAAAATCTGTTAAGATATCTATGTAATGTTGACCTCTTAGTAAATATTTTTCAATTCATGTAAGTCCTTTTTAATGCAGTTTTTGATTTTTTTTTCAAAGATAGTTCTCATGATTTTTATTATTGATATGTTAACTCTAAAAAGGTAATTATAACTTAATTTCCACCTATATGTTGTTTAAGAATTTCTAGGTAACTTACGATTTAACTATAATCCATTGGCAATTTCCATTAGGCCCACCGAAGGGTTCACTGCCACCAATGCGGCCCACCATGCAGAAATGTTTGCCCACCACTGCGATAGCAATCTTTCTCTCTCAGTCACAGTGCAATCGTCGTCTTATTCTTTTGTTTGCTTCATTAAAAAATCTGATGTGGCCAACACATGACTTTCTCCATATATAGATATTTAAATTATTATGAATAGCATTATAAAGCAAAATTATTATTTCGTATCGTAAAAGAATACAGTCGTCCTTATTGCCGTAAATTACGTATATTTTGAATATGTTTACAGAATTCACCTCCACGTGGTTGTGGCGCTGTATACAGGAAATTACGAAAAAGTTAAATATCTCCGAAATGCATGGTTCTACGAAAATTTGTTTCAAACAAAACATGCAAGAAATATTATTCTCTACAACTTTGGTCCTCACGAAGATTACCAATAACGACGTTTTTAAGGAGACATTTGACGGAAACCGAAAAACCGATTATTTATAAATAATTCCTAAACAATAACTGCTATGGAAAATTGTTTCAAATAGAAGAAGGAAATTACATTCTCTATAACCTTTGTAAAGAATTGTATATACAATAATGATGTTTTAACGGAGAAATATCCCAAAAACCGAATCGGGTTTCGAATTAACCTCGACTTTCGGTTAACCGTTATTGTCCAAAAACTAATCAGTTCTTTGTACTCATGCTAAAGTGTTACATGTGAAATTTGGTATTAATGTGACAAGTACGTTTTGAGTAGAGCGCCCATAATCACATACACAGACATCATTCCGTAAACAGTCTAAACGTGTTCTAGGGACCTCAAAACGTGTATTTCCGTTGAAATCTCGAAGTCGATTTTTTTCGTTATCACAATACTTTCCCTATACTACGTATGGAGAAAGTAAAAATTGCGACGATTATCTATGGCGACGGTTATCGAGGTAGAATACTGGAACCGAAATATTTCCCGCAAGAAAATAAACGTTTTTGCCTACAATTAATCAGTAGGAAGATTTAGGAAATTATTGATTTTCGAACTTATTGCTTTTTGAAATTGTCAAATTTAGTCGAGATAAGCCGGAATTGCGTATCATAATTAAGACGAAAATGGATGATTGATTTGGCTGGTCAAAAAGGTAATACGAGGCAAATTTAAAATTTACGACTGCTGCTTCAGTTCCACCTCATCCCCTTAAGTTTCCATATTCGGAGCGGAAGCGGTGGCGAGGATGGCATAAGATTCTCTCACGCTCTTTCTCTCTCACTCTCTTATTCCTACAAGTCCAACGGAATTTCCACTCCTCATTCCTCGAATGCCGATTCCTTCCACAGCTGTGCCGCGTTCAGTTTTGTTCCTTCTTCTTCTTATCTCATCTCGCAGAGCGAGGGCGAGAGGACGCCCAAGACGCGGTAGAGGTGTACGTGAAGAGGAGGGAGAGAAAGAGAGGGAGGGAGGGAGGGAGAAAGAGAGGGGGGAGAGAGAGAGAAGAAGAAATAAAAGCAGTGGAGGAGAGCTTACAGGGACGGACTAGTAGGGAAAAAACAACGGAGAGGGGAATTTCGTTTATAAATGTAAGAGACGCGTTTCCGCCGCCTTGCGTGAACCAATATCCTGGATGGCTGCGACTTTTATTCGCTGAGAAATTGTTTTATAGTGGATGAGAGGTCGTCTCGAGACGTGCATCCCGTCGGCTAAACAAAATGAGTCCTCTCTGGTAAACGATGCGGTTTTATACGCACTATTTTTAAAAAAAATTAAATAAGCGTTGTGTGAAGGATAGCCTTTCCAAATATTTATGATTAACGTATTGAGCTGATTAAGCTTGTACCAATACGTACGTTTCAATCATTAAGGATCCTTTCAGTTTTCCAATTTATATATCGAACTCTCTCCGATGATTTGGAGTAAATAAAAGTAAACAAAATTGTAAATCGCGAGTACTTGTTTCTGTTTTTTTAATAAACCTCTACGACTTGTTTTCTATCTTATTCAACAGAAATTTCATAATGGCATGTGGGCGTGTTTTGCTATAATCCCATACCTAACTTTTATGATGAACGAGAGAGTGAGAATACTTAATTTTAGGTGATAATTGAAAACGTCTTCAATACTAAACTACGCCTAGTTATAACACGCATTTTTGGAAATTTCTATATTTTAATTACCGTAAACAATCCCCAAAAGTTATTATACCTCATACAAACAAGCCAAAATTAGTTTATTCCATTGAAAGTTTCACTGTTTTTGTACACAATAATTTTAAATTCTCGCACTTTTAATGTAGTATTATCTTTCATAAAAAATTGTGCCAAGTAATGTACGTATCATGCTTGTAAGTAAACTTGCATTTTATAAAATTATCTTGTTATTGATTTCGCTTGGTAAACATAGCAAGCAGATGGAGACTATACCACCATTCTTAAATGCAGTTAATTGTATATCGAAATGCATCATGCAATTCTCTACTTTATAGCAGTACTCCAAATAAGCGTACAGTTAACTAGAGAGTTTATTTTCCAAATTAACCTCGTAATTGATAATTATCTTCATGCAGCTTCGATTCAAAAGCTTGTCTATAAACGCGTGCGTATCCAACTTCTGTATACGTACAACCTGTCGACATGAGTCTCTTGACCGTGAATTAAAATTCAGCTACTAGCCCTACTCGAATTAGCAGGAACATGTCTGCTATCTAAAAAAAAAACGAATTGTAACCCCTGATCACTGGAATCAGATAACATGCCTATTTTCAGCTGTAAACAACGGAAAACAGAGATAGGGCGCATGATCCAAAAGCATTTTCAGCAAAAACAAAAAATGTCCTATCACGATCTGGATTCCGTTAGGTGTTATCATAGGCTTTCCAGTTAGTGGACCGTTTTTTGTCGAATTAAGGTAAACAGGAATCACGACTGCAGAGCACTGAATTTAAAAATTATTTGGCTACAGAAAAACACTTTGCTCTTGCTATAACAAGTCTAGTAAAGAGAATTATTTCAAAAGTATCGCATGAAAATGTAAAATCGAATAAAATGTATCCCTTGCAAGATTATAATCATAAAAATATAGTGTTGATAAAGGGCATGCTAATATTACTTCTTGCGGCCTGACAATAAAAATTCTCATATTTACTATTTAGTACTTATCAAAATTCAAAATATATAAGATCCAATAATCACGAAAAGTTAGTAAATAATCAGGTTAGACCTTTTGGTGTAAATGCTGCAGAAAATAAGCCTATCGATGAGGTGACTCAAGTTACATAACTTACATTATCAAAACATATATAAATCTTTTATCTCGTCTTGGTTTATTGCTTGCAAACTAAGCCCAGGCGGATTGAACTTTATTTACTAAAAAAAATATTATAACTAGTTAGGAAAGTGTACAGCGTATCATAAATGGGCGCGTTTCGTGCAGTTGAGTATTAGAAAGAAGTGATTTACCTGTACGAAAGGGAAATAGCGTTTTAAAGTTCTTTTCTTCGTCATAAATAATCCATTTTCTTCCTATTTAAAAATATTCCATGCACACCTAAGGAAATTAAACGTTTGTTTGTGAGATTGTTTATGTTAGCAACATTGAAGAAGTAACCATGCAAGAAATTTTCAACTCGTATTAAGACATTCTTGTTTGATTTTCTGGTACTTACGTATTATCTCCAGGACCCTTCGCAGGACCTGGTACTTACGTATTATCCCCATGCCATACTTACGTACAACATTAACAGAAACTGATTGGCCTGTCTCGACATTTACAAACCCAATCACCAGACAAGAAACTGATTGGCCGGTCTCGACATTTACAAACCCAATTACCGGACAACGGGGAGGGATACTTTGGTTCCGGCGAGGCGAAGGGCGCAGTAGCGCCCGGAAATGACTACCCATTAAAATAAAGCGAGCCGAAGGCTCGTCAATATATCCTTTCAATGTTATATCCTCTAAAAAAAATATGGAAGAATATATTGACGAGCCTTCGGCTCGCTTTGTTTTAATGGGTAGTCATCTCCGGGCGCTACTGCGCCCTTCGCCTAGCCGGAACCAAAGTATCCCTCCCCGTTGTCCGGTGATTGGGTTTGTAAATTTCGAGACTGGCCAATCAGTTTCTGTTAACGTTGTTTTGAAAATAAAATATCGTAAATCCAACAATACGTTGTTATTCTGTAATATGTAAGTAAGATAATATCAAAGTAAGGTCCTGAAGATAATATGTAAGTACCGATTTTCTTGATAACGGCTACTCCTACGATAAAAATGTATAGGGACAGAAATACTCTACTAGTTCTAAAAGTTTAATTTGGAAACTATTTAGATATGACCAGTGTTTTTCGAGATATGATGGAAAGTTCATTTTTGTCACCAGGAAAGTGGTACCCCTGATTGGCTTACGTGATGCAATTATGTAATTTCTTTATTTTCTTTAGCTATGAGTCCTTAATATAAAATTTCATGAAAAATCCGTTAGGTAGAAGCCGAGAACGCACATCCGGACAGACAGACAAACAGACCGGAGCTAATAGGCGCTCATACTGGAAGCAAAACGCACCTAAAAATGACTGCTAAACACAAAGGTTCAGCGTAACCCTTAGTTTCTTCAGATTTTTCCGCATTTATTTCCAACGGATTCCATCATCTTTTCGGACAACAATGGTCACTAAGGAGACGATGGCGCTTACTCGGGTCCATTTCCATCGTCGGCCGTTCTATTCTTCCGTGAAATATGAGGGAGTTAGAAGGGTATGCGGGGCCACCATGGTCTTGCCACCAATATAGTCAAAGCCACCACAGACGCCACCAAATTTGTCAGTTACAAAATTGACATTGAAGAGGCAGCTGCTGTGTGTTTTGGAAAAAGCAGTGATACGTATAGAGCTCTAGAGCCTAAAGGGTAGAGCGAAAATGTATTAAATCTCGTATTTATGCATTTTATCATACAGAATAGAAGCTATGAAGTTTCACATTGCACAATAATTAAGCGCATTTTATTCTAGGCAATTTAAACAACTTGATTTTCTCAAAAATAGCTCCAACAATTGTAATCAAATTTCGTAAAGTTACTTGAGTTTACGTATACAACAATATTATATAGTTCATATTTCTAAAAAACAATATAAGGCTAGTTTATTCTTGGGAAACTAATAAAAATTAAATTTTCTAAAACACGGCTCATACGATTTTCATCAAGTTTCGAACAGTTATTTAAGTTGAATTTGATAATAATTCTACATCCAGCGGATGTTAAAAATTCCTAGAATAAACTGCCATTAATTATTGTTCAATGTCAACAATTTCTTCATAGCTTATATTCTGTATGATAAAATGCTCAAGTACGAGATTTAGTTCATTTTCGCTCTACCGTTTAGGCTCTAGAGCTCTAGACGGGTCACTGCTTTTTCTGAAACACACAGCAGCTGCCTCTTCAACGTCCATTTTGGAACTGACGAATTTGGTGGCGTCTGTGGTTGCTAATGTGGTGGCATTCACTATATTTGTGGCAAGACCATGGTGGCCCCGTGTGAAAAGGCCCTTAGAGCAATGTTCCTTGTGGCCGCGACACCATGTGAATAGGCCCTAAGAGGCTGAGGGATGCGGGGGGGAGGAGGTGGTCACACTGCCGGGGAATTTCAACAATGACAGTGCAAGCGGATTCCAAGCTGCGGAATTCGGCGAGACAGCGTGGGCGTACAAAGAAAGGGTTTGCATTAATCACGGGATAATATCTCGTTAATGCGATCAGCGCAGTCCGGCAGTAATGCGAATTATCTCCCGTCGTAAAGCTTTGTATAACATTTAGCTTTTACGCATCGGATTTTCCTCTGAATTATATACGATATGGTTTAAATATTTCCCTTGCTTTTCACCGTAATTATTTATCCGTTTTGAAGGATTAATTATTGCTTTGTAGCGTTAAACATGCATGCGTATATATTCTCTGTTATTTTTATATTTTGAAAAGCAACGAACTTTATGGTAACATTTCGGATATTAATATTCAGTTTCTTTAAAAGGTTGTGTTCAATTATCTGAAAGGCTCGGAAATACACTTTTGTAATCGGAATTTTATTGAAATTTATAAATTTTTCTATTGATACCGTGCCTGCTTTGATCCGTATAACACTGAAATGTATGCCGTTCAGCCGCAATGCATAAAGTTAAAACAAAGAAGCTGTATTTGTTTGGGATCCCACCACTAAAGTAAAGTGACATGTGATATAAATAGATAATAGTCCAAGAGGCTTATTTGCCAGAAAACACGTGATATATCATGTGACAATTATCCCAATTTATGGTGACACGACACAAACAATCACCGAAATATTTTGACAGGGAAAAATTCAACCATCGAAAAACCCTTCGTTAAATCATATCGCTTATAATATTAATATAATATATAAGCTACTTCAACTTTTATGTATCCATTTTTTGTCGCATTCGTGTGTTTCTAATTGTTGTCAAAGTAGGGGGTCACTTAAAAAAAAACATTTCGAAACACATCTGATACAGAAACCTTGGTTTCTTTTGTAGTTCTATTGCCAGTCTAACCCATGGGAATCGTGCAAGTGCATGAGAAATTACAGGAGTGAAACAACAAAATTAAAATCTGGGTCGTCTTTTATGTTGGATAAAAGTTGACTGCACAAAGACAACTAAAGCACAAGTGACACGGAACAAAATTGAATCATTCTCTACTCTCTGTTATGACGGATGATTCGCGAGCGACACATTAATGACTCAGGTTTGGTTGTGTTATTCCGGGTTAAAACATTTTATGTATTATTTCTGTTTTACGTGTTAGACCTCGTGTCGTATCGTCTGAGCGGTCTAGCGTTCTTAATTCGAAATATGTACTGCTGCCTAAAAACATTGCGTTTCGGTTGCAAATCCGCCATCATCGGCTGCGTTTCACTGATTATGTTAAAATTAGCGTAAGATTTTTCGCAGATATGTTCATTGAATGGGGTTTGGGATAGTCAGAGAGCGCCAAAAATTGAGGTAAGGGAGCCTGAAACATTTGAAGTTGCTTGGCCTACATAAGAACAAACAAGGGGAATAATAGTACGAGATTTTTCCTACATTTTCTAGCTGTCGCTGGCAGCGTAGAATGATTTATTAAAAGTCTCTCCCGCAACTTAAATATATATGATGTTGCTAATGCGACATACAACTGCTAACAGTGAAATAGCCGGATAAAACAATCAACTTGTGTATTTGTAGATATTCGTGTGTGTATATAATCTCCTTGCTGACACTAGCATGAAACTCCAAAGCCATTTTCGCGTCATGGAAAGTAAGTCATCCTAAGGCTATTGTGACTTAATCTCCATGACTACTGAAATATCCTCAAGGATTTATGTGCCTACATACATACTTACAACGGAGAATCCGTATCCACTGTATTTCAAACTGCAATTTATTGAGAAATGACTTATTTATTTAAGGTCCAATTAAATAAAACTCCTGCGCAGATTTCATAAAGCGTTTTTCTTTCGCTATATTGATATTTTATCTAATTTTGAATATATTTTGTTTAGCAAAATTTACTTTCGTAAATATAATTTTTAAAAATACGAATGGCATGCGCTTCATTTCAACAGGAAATTTCAGCGGTAATGCTTCGTCATTTGGTTTTTGGATGCTTGTATAAGTCTACCATAGAAATAAGACTTTTAGCGCAATTTTCATTTAAATATTTTAGAAGGAACTTTAACTTAAAACGCGTCAGCCATCGATTAGATGAAAAGCCATTTAAATATAATAAATTTCCATTTTTGTGCGCTTTTTGGTATATGGAAAATTTTAAATAGCAAACGCATTCGCTTAATAGATCAACCTTATCCTCTTTTTTATTTATTTTTTTCCTTACCCACCCCATTTAAACGATATCCTTGGCACTCATCGCCAACAAACATTCTCCGACTCGAACTCGGCATAAAAAATATAACGCGAAGGCATGACACGTTTGCCTTGAATTCACCAGTGGCGTTTAATTCCTTATAAGCCTTCGCCTAGGAGACATCTCCCTTTGGTGTATACCTCTCCATGCGATAGAACCGAGAGCATTGCGGAAGAGTGGGTTAGGAGGCGGGAAGCAGGAGGCGGCGGGAAGGATGATGCGGTAAAGAGGAGGCGGGAAGGAGGAGGAAAACAGAAGGAGTACATGGGATCGAAGAGGAAAGAAGGCGCATAAATCTTAAGCGGAAGCAAGAGGAAGAGAGAACGAAAAAAAGAGTAGTAGTATAGGAAACTCGCAGGGAGGAGGAGGAATGAGGGTGACGAAAGAGAGGGTAATAAATAAATAAATATATATATATATATATATATACACGTGTGTGTGTGGAGTTACGGAAGGAATGGCAAGGAAAGTAGGTTTAAGAAGGAAGAATAAAGTAGGCAAAGAGGGGTATGGAAGGAGGATTCCTCCCGAGGGATCCAAATATACGAGTCAAGTCCCCTTGCGGTTCTATAGCAGAAGAAAAAACAGCTTTGAATTCCTTAAACCGACCTGGTATTCCTATCCGCCTCACGACCGCTTCTTTTATTTCATCTCCATAGGGCCAAAATTCTTCCCAATCCTCCCCACTTATTCTCGTTCCTTTTCTATACCTCGCCGAACGCCTGGGTTATCATCCTTCCTCCGTCCGCACGCAACCCAACACACTAACGCGCTGCGACACTTCCCCTTGGCCGTCTTACCCTCACTACTGCTCCGTGTTGCCCTGGAAGTAACCCTAGGGGACCCATAATTCTTAGCGGCTCTAGGGCAAGGAGTCTTGCCGGTGTGTGTGTGTGTGTGTTTGTGTGCGTACTCTCCTGCCGTGTACTTGGATCCGAAAGAGTAGTTACGAGAAGTGGGACACTTCGGTAGGCACGTGAGGCAGGTTGCGTACATACGCGGGGTAATGAGAGCCGCTATATTGATTCCAGTAGACGAGCAATTCGGGAAGTTTCATTCCGACTTCATATTTTTATTGTCGACGGAAAATTATTATACCTCCTCATTAAACTGTTTCTGTCGCAATTTATAAAATTTGGTGTTTTTAAACATGCTTGAAAATTATAATTTTTTCATGATGATCTATATATATTATTCATTTATTTTGAAACCGATCAAGTTTAACGCATTGAATATAGAGTAATTCCTCCGACCCTGGTATTTGTCACATTCTGCTTTAGTTAAATTCCTATTTGAGCCGTTTGCATGTTGTAATTTTATTTAAAGCCAATCATCTTATTAACTGTGTTTCATATTCAATTTCCTTTCTCTATTTTACGCTCGCGTATCAACTTAAGTACAGTAAAATCAATGTTTTAAAAAATATGACCTTTTCCTCATGTAAACCGTTTCCACTTGGACCCAATATAGCATTTGGATTTTTATCCACAAAGACCTCTGGAAAAGAAAAACTTAACATCAGGTTTACTGTAGGTTTGATCTAAAAAGCGCATTATATCCCATTTATCAAGCTATAAATCGATAGAACGAGAGAATAGGGATAATTTGTTCGCTGGAATTTAGAAAGGACAAAGATGTCCTGTTGCACAAGAAAATAAAACAGGCTTTAATCTTAAATTTCATAGCAAAAATTATGAAAATTTTCTTCTAGAAATCTTTTTCACACCATGGTAAAACATATCAACACTACCTACAAGCATTTTTTACTTATATATTCAATTTTACTGTTATATCGATAATTAATATAAACAAATGTCCCCAAACTGCTTTTTCATTCTACGGAACACGCGTGTAAAAAATAGTGGAGAGCCAAAAGCCTCCCCACTCTTCCTCCCTTTATCCTCTCACACATTCACATACTCTTCCAATATGACATCTAGCTTGTCTCGAAGTAAACATTCGCTTTATCATGGCAGGAATTGAATACAGTGAAACTTCTAACTCTTGCTCAAGCGATCTCTGACGTTCTCTCGTTTCGTTTTTTGTGTAAGTCAAACTCGAAAAACCTGCTCAAGTATTTTTTCGAAAATGGCAAAAAATCGGTACAAATACATTGTGCAAAATTTCTCACATACTAATGCGTCGTTTAGTTATCTTTAGAATATGAAAACCGCATGAGCCCGTTTATAGAAAATCCAATTTTTGTTAAAGTTGCCCTAGAATATACTAGCCTTATATTTATTCATTGAGAAAAATGAAATATCTAGTACTATTGCAGACGTATACCCAAGAAAGAGTACAAAATTTTATTAAAATCGTTCGAGCCGTTTTTGAGAAAATCAAATTATTAGTAAAGTGGCCTAGATTAAACTAGCCTTATATTAATTTTTTGAGAAATATGAACTACACTGTAATATTGAAGACGTAAACTCAAGTAACTGTACGAAATTTGATTGAAATCGTTAAGAGCTGTTTTTGAGAAAATCAGATTGTTGTTAAAAATGCGTAGAATAAACTTCCCTTAATTATTGAGCAATGCCAACCATTTCCTCATATACTCTACTCAGTATGATAAAATGCCTAAGTACGAGATTTCATTCATTTTCCCTCTACCGTTTAGGCCCTAGAGCCAGTAACAGACAGACGGCATTGGGAAAACCACTTTTTCGGATTCAGCGACACCTAAAACATGTATTTCCATAAAAATCTCGAGGTCGAATTTTTTCGCGACAACAATACTTCCTCAATATACTTCGTATATGAGAAAGTAAAAAGAGATGGAAGAATTGCAGAGCAAATTAAACAAGGCAATTTTCTTTTTTCACAAAAACTATCGTAAATAAATATTGCGCCTTTCCAAAACGCAACAAAAAATTAAGACTAAAGAAATCGATAATTAAAAATATAATCGCAGAATTTACTTCAATCGTGAAATCCGAAGCACTACCCATCACTTTTCGTCCGTAGATGGTTCCCTGCTAAACTCTTCATTTTTTTTCTGGCATGAATTCTTCTCGAGTCATTAGCAAAGTTCTAATGTAAACACCGATTACTCCCCGGCAGTTGAAAGCAAATTTTTATCATGTCCAGCTTTCATATGTTCTGAGAATTTGGCTTCTCTGGGTTGTAGGATTCCAGATAAATTGCTCACACGGATAGACAAACCGAATATATAAGCGATTTTTAAATAAAAAAAGTAGCAAAATATTGATATCGCATTCCCGAAGACCGCTGGATATTCCGTTGCATCACTCGATCGGAATGCGCTCAAAGGAATTTCACCAATTTAGTTTTTAATTCAATTTCCTAAGTTGCTTTTCAGCCAGTATGTTTCGATGCAAACATCGTAGGGAATAGACTAATAGTCTTTACGCATCGAAATGCATACGAAGTCATTAATAAACTATGAGGAATTAGTGATATTTATAACATGTAAATATGCCAAATTCCAATATAATAATGAAAACACAGGAGAAACACAAAGATTTCTATGAATAGATATAGGCAATGACTTTAACACTATAACAACCACGAACTTTACCGCTAGAATAGCATGGAGATAGATGGTGATAAAATGGCGGGAAAAATGCACCATACGGTTTAACTGAAATATGATATTCTAGGACCAGGAAAATGGCGTGAAATAAATAAAAATACATACGAGGAAGAGTATTCGCGTAAAACAAAGGAAAAAATGAAAGTGGAAACGTCATGAGTTTCTAGCAAACGAAGCAATATGTAACAACGGACAACGACGAAAGAAAAGTATTTAAGAGGAATAAATAATTTAAAAAGAGAAGAAAGAGCATGTGGATCCCGAGAAAGAGCCAAATAAAAAAGGGGGAGAAAAGTAGACGGAAATATCCGTGTTTGTTAAAAAAAAGAATATTATGTGTAGCAGCTCCCTTTAGCAGATGAAGAGAATTTTGAGAGTAACTGCTGTCCATTTGGACATGCCATTCTTACAGGCTTTAATATGTCCTAACGCTCTCTTCCTTTAAACATCCTCCTCCTCCAACACCACTCTCTCACCCCATAGCCCCGCCTCACTCATCTTCATCCCTCATCCGATGTCATCCCGCCCAAAAACCTCGCCCTCTTATTCTCTCGGTCGCTCTAACCAACTCTTTTTCTTTCCACTCTCTTTCTCCCTCATCTCCCTCTCCTTATCCCTATTTTTTTCACTCCCTCTTACACTTTCATTCTCCCCTCCTTATCTCTCCCCTCCTTATCTCTCCCCTCCCTCTTTCTCCCCTCCCTCTCTCTCTCCCCTCCCCCTCTCTCCCCTCCCCCTCTCTCCCCTCCCCCTCTCTCCCCTCCCTCTCTTTCCCCTCCCTCTCTTTCCCCTCCCTCTTTCTCCCCTCCCTCTTTCTCCCCTCTCTCTCTCTCCCCTCCCTCTTTCACCCCCTCCCTCTCTCTCCCCTCTCTTTCACCCCCTCCCTTTCTCTCCCCTCTTTCTCCCCCATCTTTCTCCCCTCCCTCTTTCTCCCCTCTCTCTTTCTCCCCTCCCTCTCTCTCCCCTCCCTCTTTCACCCCCTCCCTCTCTCTCCCCATCATTCTCCCCTCCCTCTTTCTCCCCTCTCTCTTTCTCCCCTCGATCTCTCTCCCCTCGCTCTCTCTCCCCTCCCTCTTTCTCCCCTCCCTCTCTCTCCCCTCCCTCTTTCACCCCCTCCCTTTCTCTCCCCTCCCTCTCTCTATCCCATCTTTCTCCCCTCCCTCTTTCTTCCCTCCCTCTTTGACCCCCTCCCTCTCTCTCCCCTCCCTCTTTCACTCCCTCCCTCTTTCTCCCCCTTCTTTCTCCCCTCCCTCTTTCACCCCCTCCCCTATTTCACCCCCTCCCTCTTTCTCCCCTCCCTTTAACTTCCTTACTCTCTCCTGTCTCCCTCCCTCAGTGTTCCCCTCCATTATTCTCCCTTCCCCTCTCTTATTCCTCTTTCTTCCTATCTCTTTCTCACCCTCCATTATTTCCCCCCCTCCCTCTTTGACCCCCTCTCTTTTTCTTCCTTCCTCTCTCTCCCTCACTTTCTCCTCTCCCTCTCCCTCTCTCTCTCCCTCTTACACACTCTCATCTCCATCTTTCTTCCACTCTCTTATAAGTCACCCTCTCAATTTCTTTTCGTATTTCATTTTCTGTATTTTTATCTCTCCTTCTCTTCCCCTCTTTTCATCTCCATTTCTTTTACACATCTCTCCCTTTCTCTCTCTCTCTCTCTCTCTTTGTCTCCGCTCGGTTGAGTCGCATCCCGAAAAATCACTCGTAAAATAAAAGTGCGAAAGTTTGCGGCGATGCCGGGGCTTGCGTGGGTGGAGGACGGTTTAGATTTTTTTTGGCGAAATGTTGAGAGGGAGAGACGAAGAGAAGAATAGCGAATCCCTGTCATATTGCGTTGCCCTTTTGCGAGCGGCCGAGAGAGAGGGAAAAAAGAAAGGATTTTGGAGAAATCCGGGAAGTGGACGCAGCGGGATGAAAATATTTTTTCTGGTGAAATCAGGGACTCGGATGAAAGTTTATATTGCTTCGAGTGAATGCCACAAGGAGCTCTGCATGAATTTCGCGTATTTATGATAGATTATTATTACTGTTTTCCGAATTTTGTTTCGGCGCGTTTATTGGAAGAAATAAATATTTACGGGTTTTAATTTTTAGTTCAGAAAAAAATACGTTTTTTTAATTCCGAAAACATCACCCTGTCGAAAGGGCAGAGAAAGAATATCCCGCTGTGGCGTAAATGCCATTCGTCAAGTAAAATATTTCATTCCTCTCATATGACGCACGAAAGATAAATCATTTATTCGGCGCTAGTAAGCAAATAAGTCATCTTTGAACCGTAAACGAGCTAATCCGGTTGATAGTCGATATGGAATTGCAAAAAGAATAACACGCCAACTACCCGTAATAAAAATAGAAGTAAGCTCAATAAAAGATCAGGATGGGAAAAATTTTGCTAAGTATAAATTTGGAGGATTAAAAATAAAGTTTTTAACTGAAATTAAGTTTAGCATATCACAGAACATTGATAAGGTTCATCATTCTTACTAGATGGGCCACGAGTGGAAAAAAACTAAACTTTTCAATGAATAAACACATTTCTGGCTAGTCTCGATTTCTTCTACTTATATCCCATTATTTCGAGCGTCGGGAATCTACTCCGTTCCCGGAGATATTTTCCTTAAAAGAAAAATAAGAAACGGTTTATAGAGTAGCGTTAGTAGCATCTAAGCTAAATATTGTCCAACGCCTAATTGTTCTGTGAAGGAAATGATGTATGAAACACAATACTGGTTGTCTTCGTCATAGTCCTTATCACAACGACCGTTTTTCCTGCATTTCAGCTCTTCGTCACTTAATATCGAAAACGTAAAAATGAAACGACAAGGAGGCCCTTATGGTGCAGCCTGCATCGCTCTTTAAAAAAATCCTGTTTTTCACACGAACCTGGGCAGCTGTATGACGAGAAATAAAGGCGATTTTTGCACGCCCAGACGTGCCATTTACTGCGATATACATATATATCTTTTTCCTTACGAAAGTATGCTCCATTCGGAATAAAATGTTTATTGCGTTTCATTTTACAGGTAAACATGAAAGAACAAACATTGAGGTTTAGCTGAAAATTCGAATTATTATATTTATACCCGTCGAAGTTACATCTTACTTGAAGAAACTATGTTTAAAAGTACCTTTATTCCAGCGAATAATTCTTGCTGTCCGTCTTTTTTATTTATTTAGTGAACAAATCCCAGGTGAACATTTTGCGCCATTTTTTGACGTACTATACATTTCATTTCTGCTCCTGGAGAGTAATTGCGTTATCTCGGTTTTACCGCATATATCAAAATTCGTCACCCCTGGCTTTATCTAGACATTCCGATGTCATACGTTTACCCATATTTAAAATCCTTTAAGTATTGTTCGTCTTAAACGAAGCAGGTTTTGTCACGACATGACATGGTAATCTTGAATGCGTTAAATGTTGAAGATATGCAAAAAATTTCGATGCGTTGGTTGTTTTCAAAGAGGTTGTAAGAAACGTTAGCGGGTGAGGCCAATTATTACGCAAGTTACGAAACTAACCTTAATGAATGCACCTCTGAAACGTTTTTTGTAACACACTCAGAAATTTCGACATGTCTGGAGATGAAACAAGTGAGTCGAAAACAATCGATTTTTTAGAGAAGGTGCTCAAAGGAGTGCAAGATTGTTAGCCTGTAATGGAGAGAAGCATAAATCTCTGCATTAGGCTGTCAAGAAAAAGAACAGGACGACTGATTTTTTTTCAGAACTTAAATTTTCCCTTATCTATGTAGAAAGTTTTACTCCAAATCACAAAAAACGAAAGTTCCGAATGAAGCGCTGCAATGATTTGAAAGTGTGGATGTTTTAAATTTAGTGCCACGCCAGGACATTTATGCCTCGTCGTAAAATTCAGTTGAGACATACGGATCTCATTATTTCCTAAACTAAAGATAGTGTGGCCGAACAGTAAGATATACGCTCCGTGTTAACCTATTCTATTTCTTTATTCAATAAAATATTTTGCCAGTTGAATGGTAAGAAATATTAGGAGGGATTAAAAAGTAGTTTATACGGTAGATGCGGTTGTGCTTCACCTCTCTTTGTGGGTTAATGTGGAAGACTTAAGGATTAGAAGATCGCAGAGCTTATAAAGAGGGCAAACTTTTATATTTTGCAAGCCAACTGGAAGTTTATGTACGTTAGAGAATAAAATATTAATGACGCCCTCGTTCTTCACTTCTATAAAATATGTGCCACACTGTTACAATAATATGATGTAGTCTGTTTTTTTTAACTTTCAGCTTACAGAAATTCTTTGGAACGTGATTTTTAAAATCGACATATATGTATTTACATACAACAATAACACAAGCTTCATTGATAAATGTTTATGGTTGTTTAGAAGGAAAATAAATTTGCTACTCAATAACAAGTGAAAATTTTAAATATGCTTTGTCATGAAAAACAACAATGTAGTGGATAATATAAAAGACACATTTTTAGCTACGGGATCTCCTCGTTATGTAAATAATTAATGAAAAATAAATTATTCCAGAGGAGGAGGGGTCTACGATTTTCCTCTCCTGTTTTCCACCGATCTGCATGTCTCGGTTCATTGGCTTTGAGCACTGCATTCACTTGTTTCTATGGGAATAAAGTGATTAATTAGGTCCGGCCTTTAAAAAAATGAATACTTTGCCATCTAAGCTCAACAAGAACGAACGTGGACAGCAGCTAATATACCCATTTGGTACAACTTTAACAAAATAAATTAATAAACGACAGGAATGAGTAAGGAAGAATAAACGAAATGACCAGGCATCGGTTTATAAACTTAACTTTAGAAATAGTACGACATGCATCTAAAAATCCAACCATTATCCAGTTTCAAGTGTCTTTCGCTGGACGAAATGTTTGCATGAAAAGCCTGCATAAGAAGACTATTTCTTCCCTCGCAATATGTTCATCAGATTCAGATGTAAAGGGAACAAAGTTTTTCCATTTTCAAAGTTTTTGACTAGCAGATTTTCAACGCGCCCGTAAAATCAATCTGGGATTGTAAAAGTTAAAAATATACTGATAATTATATGGTACGCAGCTGTTAGAAGTGTTGAGAATAGTTGAACCAGTTGAAAAAATCCAAGTTCAAGTCTAAAGCAGTAAATCGATTAGAGAGATCATAAAAAATGAGTGACCGAATATTTAACGAATGACGAGTATATAAAATACTAAAGAAGAAATAATCCAAATAGTTCTATTTTTACGCAATTAAACCGCAGGTATTTCTGAACTAATACATTTTATTCTTAACCGCAGACGGTCAGACACAAACTATGTAAAAAAAAATATTTGTATTCTGATAGTATCTGCATATATCTGGGGCTCCCAAAGTATGGCCCGCGAGCCACATGCGGCCTTCCGTTGATGTTTGTGCGACCCGCGGAAGATCTTACATCATAAGGTTAATACCGAACAATGTTTAGGTTAGGTTAATTTGGCAAATCATAAAGTGAAAATTATAAGAGTGCAAAATGCTAAGATTAACCAAATGTACTACTTTCGGCAAATTTATACTTCCTAAAAATTTTTACTCCTTTATTGCTTCATTCAAAAGAGTTGTACATCTTTTTGAACTCTTACTGCATTTTATATTTGTGATAATTTTGCGCTTGATTATTGATGAGTAAAAATGCTTTAACTTGTTATATAAAATTTTATGCTTGTTTATTTTACATTATTCAGCTTTTAATTAAGTGCGGCCCCCGGATAAATATAAACCATCATAAGTGAAAAGTTTGTGCCCCCCTGATTTATATTATAGTTTAGCCGGTTCCTTTCACAACGTTTTTGATTTCCGCGAACTCTCGAAAGAATTATGTATATCAGATACATTCTTTCTCTTCTTTCTTCTTCGAATTTTTCTTTCATATTCGGGAAATATCCTATCCTGTTTGCCATCTCTCTTTCTCTCATCCGTTGAATAATCATCCTTTCCCCTCTCATTCTATTTCGCATTTCTTCATATTTCCGTTCGTTATATTGTGAGCCTCCTCCTACATTTCCACATTTCTATCATCTTATAATGGTTCTCTTTATTTAATACAAGAGCGCATTTTCAGCTCCATGTTTCATGCACACCATTCAATCACTGTTTTCCTTAGCTCTTCATTTACTTTCTCTATAGAATTTCTTTTATTCTGGAACATTTTAATGACAAAATTTTTTTAATGGAATAATGCGTTATTATTTTGTATATTTTAATTTTTCCTAACTTACACTGATAATAATTTTTGCAGATAATCACAATGCCAATTAATCTTTAGGAAGGAAAAGGAAAGTAATCACGAAACGTAGAAAAAGTATCGATTTAAATCCAATTTGCGATTTCATGCAGATTCAATTGTTCCTTCAATTGTTCTTGGCAAAAAAATAATTTCATTATGACATGTTTTTGTGGCGTTTTGGCTTTACGTGTTAATTCGTGGAACAAAGGAAAATGTTCGCTTCCAAAGGTCACAGAGTTAAAATCCTTATTTGTGACGTGTGGTGTATCAGGCATTTTTAATAAGGTTCATGAATACAGATGGCAGACAGTGGAAGGAAACTTGGTTGCTCAGCAACGGATGCGGAGAATTATTCAAGCTTAGCCAACAAGGAAGTCTCAGATCTCCGTGTAGAACGACTTGGCATCAACACCTATGAAATGTTGAGTCCTGAATTATATAAAAACGTTTTGATCTTATTAAAAATGCCTGATACACCACTCGTCATAAATAAGGATTTTAACTATGTGAGCAATATTTGAACTACATCTCTGCTCTGAGTGAGACATAGTGGTTTTTTTTTAAGTAAAATATTATTTTAATTTACGATAAAGCATTATAAAACGTTTATTAGTTTTAAGGTACTTAGGAAGTTACAATTTAAAAACTGGTAAGGATTTCGTTAAAATGTGCTGGAGATCAGCGAATAAATTCATTGGACCTTTTATTGTAGGTTAGCTTTGACTTCACAAGTACGCTTAAAGATTAAAGAAATATCCGTAAAGAAAATTAAGGAAACATTAAACGAAATGGCAGTTTAGAAAAGTAATCCCCGAAATCAGTGCAAAGAGAAAAAATGGAAGTATAGCGATCAAGCAGAACAAATAGCGTCAATTACGTTATGATGATAAAGACGTTACTTGGAGGTGCAATTTGAGTAAAAAGAATTTTCCTTTTTGCTCCCCAATTGCATCTGCTTTTTTTCGACTGGTCAAAAGCGTAAAACGTTCTGCAGAAGATGGATCATCTTTGGTTTGCTGCGGATGAGGTGAATAAACAGGCACATTTTCCTTAGACAAAACAAGTATTTCATATCTACTCTTGGTATATGCAGATATTTTGAAGGATAATAATAGATTTTTTGTATAAATATGTGTATATGGATGCTAAGTTTTAGCTATTTTCTTATGGAATTTAAGGAATTTGAACATTGCCCAAAAGCCATAAACATTATCTGTATGCTTCAGGCTTATAAGGATACATAATATTTAGAACTAAGTAAACTATTTTAGGGAAAATATAGAAGTTAATTCTTACAGTAAGCCGTTCAAGTAATAATAAAATAAGCTATTATCTTAATAGCGAAATACCAATGAAAAAAATCTGATGTGGCCAACACATGACTTTCTCCATATATAGATATTTAAATTATTATGAATAGCATTATAAAGCAAAATTATTATTTCGTATCGTAAAAGAATACAGTCGTCCTTATTGCCGTAAATTACGTATATTTTGAATGTTTACAGAATTCACCGCTGCTTGGTGGCCCTGTATACTGGAAATTTAAGAATAAGCAAAATATCTCCGAAATGGATGGTTCTACGAAAATTTGTTTCAAACAAAACATGCAAGAAATATTATTCTCTACAACTTTGGTCCTCACGAAGATTACCAATAACGACGTTTTTAAGGAGACATTTGACGGAAACCGAAAAAAACCGATTATTTATAAATCATTCCTAAACAATAATTTCTATGGAAAATTATTTCAAATGAAAGTTGTAGGAAATTACATTCTCTATAACCTTTGTAAAGAATTGTATATACAATAATGATGTTTTAACGGAGAAATATCCCAAAAACCGAATCGGGTTTCGAATTAACCTCGACTTTCGGTTAACCGTTATTGTCCAAAAACTAATCAGTTCTTTGTACTCATGCTAAAGTGTTACATGTGAAATTTGGTATTAATGTGACAAGTACGTTTTGAGTAGAGCGCCCATAATCACATACGCAGACATCATTCCGTAAACAGTCTAAACGTGTTCTAGGGACCTCAAAACGTGTATTTCCCTTGAAATCTCGAAGTCGATTTTTTTCGTGATCACAATACTTTCCCATACTACGTATGGAGAAAGTAATAAAAAAGGAAGGTCTTATTGTTAGAGCAGGGGTGCCCATTACGTCTCCTATGGGCGACCGGTCGCCCTTTAGGAGGGTCTGTGTCGCCCACGAATCCATCCAGGCATTAAGCTTATATGCCTGAGTAAGGAGTTCTATTGTCTATTCTCTAATATGAACTTAATTAAATCAAAAACCAGAAATGCTCTCACTAATGAACATCTCGAAGACTGTTTACTTCTCTCTGTTTCTAGTTACATGCCCCAATTACCATTCACTAGCTGAAGATATGCAGTGTAAACGTGCCCATAATTGCGAAAATTAAGATTAAATTTAATTAAATTAATCAGTTGTAGAATGTTCTTTGATGTATAATAAATGCATTTTGCGGTAAATTTGTAGTCTAATTCATTCTTAAAATCCCTTTTTATATATTGAAAAAATAAGTAGCCCGCAAGATAATTGCCAGGATGAAAGTAGCCCATGATATGAAAAAGTTTGGGCACCTCTGTCTTAGAGGAATTCAAAGTAGATGATTTGGGACGTATGCTGGAGATCCAGAAAAAACGAAGCGCACATATTTGAAGGATTATTAGCGTGGGAGATTAAAATCGCATTCGTGGGCTGGATATTTCAGGAGAAAGAAACTGGAAGCATTAGGGATGGATGTGGACTATTTTGGATGATGAGTTCGTAAAATATGGAAGAGTAGTATCTTGCATAATGCTGATTAATAGGAAACGCTATGACTCAAATAGACGAAGCCTTTCCAATCCAATTAATCATATAGCGAATAGGAATATATGAAATATTCCAACAGACTTTAAAAGGGGATACTCTCCAATATCCACCAATTCACCGAATAAAGTGATAGTGACTTTTTTATACGGAACGACCCCGAATGTCTCCTCATAATTCTATAGTTTTGAATTTACAAAAAATGGCTCGCTAGGGTGCCTTAAAATATTCAAACCAAAAGTGAGCTCTAAATTGATCATTAACATTTTAATATTAGTATCACAAACGAGCTACTACATTAGTAAAATCATATGTCATCAAGAATATTGAATTCAACATGGAAGCTTATAATTTCCAATAGATAAAAACTGCCTATTTTTGTCAGGAATAAATTGAGATAAACACCATGAAAATGGTAAACATTTCTACCTAAATTATGAAAGTGCTGGAAATTAGCGTTCAATTACAATTAAAAACTGAAATTAATTCATGTATATAAACTTGTTTATGAACTCAATGCAGGAAAAACTGGTAGACCCAATAATTTTCCTTTTTACTTTCTCCATACATAGTATTGTGATGACGAAAAAAATCGAATTTGAGATTTCAACGGAAATACACGTTTTGAGGTTCCTAGAACACGTTTAGACTATTTTCAGAATGATGTGTGTGTGTGGGGATGGATGTATGTGATTGTGGGCGCTCTAACTCAAAAGGTACTTGTCTTATTAATACCAAATTTCATATATAACGCTTTAGCATGAGCACAAAGAACTGCTTAGTTTTTGGACAATAACGGTTAACCGAAAGTCGAGGTATATTCGAAAACCGATTCGGTTTTTGCAATATTTCTCCGTTAAAACTTTATTATTGTATATACAATTTTATACAAAGGTTATAGAGAATGTAATTGCCAACAACTTTCACTTGAGACACTTTTCCATACCAGTTATTGTTTAGGAATTATTTATAAATAATCGTTTTTTTCGGTTTCCGTCAAATATCTCCTTAAAAACGTCGTTATTGGTAACTTTTGTTAGGACTAAAGTTGTAGAGAATAATATTTCTTCCAAGTTTTGTTTGAAATAAATTTTCGTAGAACCATGCATTTCGGAGATATTTAACTTTTTCGTAATTTCCTGTATACAGCGCCACAACCATGTGGAGGTGAATTCTGTAAACATATTCAAAATATACATAATTTACGGCAATAAGGACGACTGTATTCTTTTACGATACGAAATAATAATTTTGCCTTATTACGCTATTCATAATAATTTAAATATCTATATATGGAGAAAGTCATGTGTTGGCCACATAAGATTTTTTCCAATATGTTGTCTTGGATCACGATACGTTTTCAATCAGATGTCTGTGTAATACTTATTTTTAATACTCAAATTAGGAGAAATATATGTATTAAATAAACAAAATTATGTCCTTAAAGCAATAAAAACGGCCATTAAATAACAAATCCGCCGTGAAAATCTTTTAAATTAGGAATATTAAATTCATCCCACGATTCGATACGAAATTACTTAAGCAATTCCGTTTTAAAGATGAAGTTCAAATTTATTATCCAATCTCCCGAACATTATAGCAAGAACTCTGATATCGAATTTCCACAGTTAAACTCTAAAAGGAAAACTTTTAGATTAATGAAATGGCCTTTAACTACTTCCTTTTAAATGGAGTCTTGGTTCAGTGAGATTGGAACCGATTCGCTTAAAAAAAAAAAAAAAGTTGGTCCAACTTCTTCCTCCTCTCTCCTCTGGGCCACTTCGGCCACTCCTGGTGAAAATTTTGGGGATCCGTACCGGATGGGGAGAAGAATTTACTAAACACAATCCCCCTTCTCTATGATACATTCCTCCCTCTATCTATTGACGGAAGACTTTTTTTTTTGAAAAATCAGAGGGAAAACGGAGGTAGAGTGGTAGTAGTAGGGAGATAGGGGAGGAGGATTTTTTTTCCTCCAACTTCGCCGAAGATGGGGGCCATTAAGGAAATGGCAAAAGGAGAATTCCCCGCGGTTCGATTTGCGATCCAGGATATCGGCTAAGGATTCTTCAACCCCAACGGTCCAACCGAAAGACAGTCCTTACTCTTCCCCATTTTACATCTCAATTCGGAAATTTCAAGATTTATATAACATGGAACTTTATAGAAGCATATATAAAAATATCTTTCTCCTTGTGGAATTTCCAGCATTTATATGAAAACTTGATTGATCAATCTCTTAAGATAACGCATTATAAAGATTTTCATACCTTTTTTATTTCCCATTTTTTATATATCCTCGGAACGATAGGGCTTGCAGAGATGCACGGATTGGGATTCTTTGAATAATCTATACGGAATTATCGAAATTACACAATACACTGGAATAATTAGGAATAAGTGCCAAAGAATGTATGTTCTATAAACTGGAATAACATTATAAATATTAATCTGAAATGGAACATGAACGAAATATTTCCAAGATTTCATTTGTATGCGTACAACGACAACTCTAAAACTCAATGCATTTTATAGAATATAATCAACGCATATTTCTTTTAACTAGGTTTTGCTGCGTAAAATATGTCCTCAATAGAATCATTGGGTAGTACTGACAATTTATACGTAATGTAAAGAAAATTCTAAAAGACGTTAAGTAGTGATTTTTGCTGCATAACCTTCCAAAATTCGCGACGAACAGATACTGTGGCAAAACTTCTATTAAATAAATGAACTTTACTCAGTTTTAATTGTTAAAACAGCGAGAATTCTTCGCGGGCTTCGTGATGTCAAAGTGAAAACATTAAAATGTCGAAGAAGTTGTAAAATTAAAAACTACTTTTAAAATTTCTCGAATTCATTATTGGCCGGCAAAACGAATTTTTATGATTTTTTCTTGAGTTTAGAGCCGACTTCTTTCTTATAACTGTTGCATTTAATTTTATAATTCTTGTTTTAGGCTCAAAAATAACTTGAGTGGTCGCACGCAACATTTATCGAGTGATTGCGAAGGCAAGTTACATTTTAAGGAACTACCATGTGTGTTTGTATTGATATTGGATAACTTCCTTCCACTCTAATCGAAAATTATGTTTAATAATTAAAGAATATTCATTACTCTGTTGATGGACTATATTTAACCTCAGAAATTTTGTATTCCCATTATTACACACTCCTTTATTGTGTTTTATATACTTCCGTTCGCTGTACTGTGCTATGCATAATAGTTGAAACGCATCCGTTCCTGCTAGAAGCGCTGAAAATTTAAAAAAATCGGTAGGACATACATTGTATATATTGAAGATTAAAAGACTAGCGAAATATATACTAACAGTAGGGACGTGTAGTCGTGTAGTGATTGGAAAGAGTTCCGCTTCTCGGGTTATTTTTCCCATTCCCACTTTCCTGCCCTCCTCGTTCCCTGTAGAAAAATAGGCACTAAATTTTTCATATACTAATGCGTCGTTTAGTCATCTTTAGAAAATAAAAATCGTATCAGGCGGTTTTTTAAAAATCCAATTTTTGTTCAAGTTGCCCAAGAATAGACTAGCCTTATATTAATTCATTGAGAAAAATGAAATATATTGTATTATTGCAGACGTATACTCAAGTAACTGTACGAAATTTGATGAAAATCGTTCTAGCCTTTTTTGAGAAAATCAAATTATTGTTAAAGTTGCCTAGAATAAACTACCCTTATCCATTGTTTGAGAAATACAAACTACATAGTATTATTGAAGACGCAAACTCAAGTAACTGTACGAAGTTTGATCAAAATCGTTACAGCCGTTTTTGAGAAAATCAAATTGATGTTAAAAATTCGTAGAATAAACTTCCCTTAATTATTGAGCAATATCAACCATTTCTTCATAGCGTCTTCACTGTATGATGAAATACCCAAGTAGTAGATTTCATTAATTTTCGCTATATCATTTAGTTCCAGATCCAATAACGGACAGACAGACGGCATTGCGAAAACCACTTTTTCGGACTCGGCTACACCTTAAACGTATATTTCCGTGGAAATCTCGAGGTCGAATTTTTTGCGAGAGCAACACTTTCTCAATATACTTCGTATATGAGAAAGTAAAAAACAAGTTAGGAAAGTGTATAGCTTATCACAAATGGGCGCGTTTCGTGCAATGGTGTATTAGAAAGAAATGATATACCTGCACGTAAGGAAAAGAGCGTTTTAAAATTCTTTTCTTCGTCATAAATAACCCATTTTATTCCTATTTAAAAATATCGCAAGCACACAGTAGGAAATTGAATGTTTGTTTGTGAGATTGTTTATGTTAGCAACAATGAAAATGTAACCATGGAATAAAATTTCGAAGTTCAACTCGTATTAAGATATCCTTTTTGATTTTCTCGATAACGGCTACTCCGACGATAAAAATGTATAGAAAAGAAATACTCTTCTTTATTAGTTCTACAAGTTATGTTTTAAAAGTATTTTTATACGACTAATACTTTACGAGATATGACGGAAAGTTCATTTTTTGTCACCAGCAAAGTGGTACCCCTGACTGAATGACGTGATTCGTTTTTGCGATTTTCTTAGTGCCTTTGATTGTAAGTCCTTAATATCAAATTTCATGAAAATCCGTTATGTAGAACGAACATGCGGACGAACGGACGGACTGACCGACGACAACGGGCGCTCACGTTGGAAGCGAAACGCGCCCAAAAAAGGAGCATTCCATTGCAGTCAATCGTCGGACGACAAAGCAGGTAATAAAACTCCGCGCACTATACCCCTTAAAAGGACGGAGTGTTGGGTAAAGAGGGTGAAGAGGAAGAAGGATGTGAGATATAAGGATGTGCGATGGGGGGAAGAGAGAGATACTTGGTAAAGGTTCCATACTTTCGAGAAAGACAAGCTACCACTAGAGCCATCTCGCGGGAATAAATCTCCTCTTATTTTTTTTCTCAGCCTTCGACACAAGTTGTCCGGCGCAGGAGTCCTACGACACCTCTAGGCGAACAGTTTGAGAGCAACGGATTAAGAGGAATAAAAGAGAGAGAGAGAGAGAGATAAATAAGCGGGTGAGAAAGAGAGAGACTGGAGAAAAAAACGACCTTTAAAACTGGATTGCCCTCGAGGGTGCGCTGCGGTACCGTTTGTTAACATGGCGTCGGAAGAAGCACGAGGTGCTATATAACGATCACACGGAGGAGGTGGTGGTGGCGATTCTTGGCAAGTTCTCTTCCTTTTCGAATTTCGTTGCCACTTTCGTGCCCATCGGGGTCACATTTTCCCAAGGAAACGGTCGCCTCGCGCAACACGTTTTTTTTTTGTTAAATGGGTGTGCCGGCTGCATCATTGTTGAAGTAGCAAATGTATTTGAGGCCATTACAATCAATTTTCCCCCAGGAGCTTAAAGGACGCGGGCGAGCGTGCCCCAATTTTTACGACTGCAACGCGAATCGCGCGACTTGGCTCTCGGATTTGCGCCGTGGTCGTATATCGAGTCTGTGTTTCATCTTGAATCTTTTTTCTCCTAATAAAATATATGGTTTGAGAAGGTAATTCCCCGAGTTAGTTCTCTTTCCATAATCTAATGTTTTTATTCCTATAGATATATAAAAATATGTACGCCCATAGGATTTTCAACACCCACAAAGTGAGCGTTGAAAATAACAGAAAGTAATACTTTTAAGTTATTGTAATCGAAACAAACTTTTTTGATCGGCCTACTGACGATGGAATCGTTGATTCCGAAATGCGTATTTAGGCATTTTTTTTAGAAAGGAAGTACTCCGTGTGGTTTTTGGCTAGTGTGTATTTGTGCGTGTGTGAGCGCAATTCTATCTGCAGTAGAACCCAGATATATACACATTTACGACTGCCCTGATTGAAAATTTGCTGTAATTATGGCACATTGGAGATGATTATTTAATAATATACTGAAATTTTGCTCCTTTACTTAATAAATAATATGAATTTCTTTACGCAGACCATTTTCTTAGATGCGAAAAGTAGAAAACTTGAATTAATCTACCCAATTTTTCCCTTGTAAATTACTGTTTCAATGATAGCTACTGAGGAAGAAAATCTGAGGAAAGTGGAAACAGGGATGCAGGGAAATCACTAAGTCCAATTTCGATGCATGCATTGAAACTGTTTGAGATTTATATTTTAGCTCTTTATATTTGGAGATTACTAAAACTTGGAAGTATTTCTTCAAAATAAAGCAGTTGCATAATGTGCAGCTGCAATACATGTTTATGGCGGTAACATGTTTCTATCTTTTCCTCCTTACATTATTATTGTACTTATTATGTTTGCAATTGATGAAAATTTCAATATTTTATGCCAAGTAAATGTCAAAAAAATCTAGATTCCGTGTTGTTGATACAATGTATCCCTATTTCAGTTACTTATCCGAGAAGATACGCAACTGTACCATGAATAAGTGCGGTATTAGTGTACGGAAAATCCCTCGTCTGGTCCGTCATGGCACAATCCACGCACCTGATTTTTTGTCGCAAATTCTTAGGAAAAAATGCGAATATTACAGCAAAAGCGGTATATTATAACATTATATATTAATTTTACGTTGACGTCTGTAGACATTTGTTTACAATTTATATCGGCGTATTTCTCGAGAACCGTTCCTCATAAAGATATGCGGTAAACGGCGATTTGTTTCTAATGGCTATGAGGTCCCGGGAAAAATATTTTCTTCTGATAAAGTGTCCGGGTTCGAATCCAGGAGACAATTATATTTTCCCATAAGTTTACACGGGATTTTCGATTTTTTAGAGTGCAAGGTTTTTTTCCTTCACTACATTAAAATACGTACATATGGACCGATTTTCTTCTTTTTTGTTTTATTCGACGGCTAAAGCTTCATACTATCTTATTCTTGCGATGTTTACATGGTACACGGTGGAAGTTTTCAGAAATACGCATCCTTTTTCAAAGTTTTGCGGATTTTTCGTACTCATTCCGGACGTTTCCAAGGAGACTCTCATTGTTGCCTCCGTTTCATTTAATGCCAATTGAACCTTCAAATAGGCGAAAGAAAAGCATTATTCGCATCGAAATTAATGAAGCATAGCAACGTAAATATTTACGGATAATTAGTCTCTTGACTGCGGATGGGAAGCTTTTCTAGCTGTGTCAATAACATGTGTATAACAAACAAGTTCCCAGCGAATTGTATTATTTTAAATTGTGCAATTAATTTGTTTTTTATTTTGTTTCAATTGATACCATAACGTTTTAAAATGGTTACGTTGAGGACTGTCAGCATTTGTTTACAATTTGTTGTTAACATCTGTAGATGTGCTAGAAACTTGAAATTTGTTTAAGGTGAGATAAGAGGCTTTTTTATTTTAATACTTTGAATTTCATTTATATTTCATTAATTATTCAATAAAAGTTATTTCACTAAACCATTAGTTTATTTAAATCGCATTGAGGATCGGAGATCGGGGGCTGCCCTACTAGTGTTTCTTAAACTTACGACCATAAAAACTAAAACTGTGCGAAACGTTTCCTCCATCATACTTATAGGTATTGTTGAAGTAAATACTTTTTTCCAATTTTAAAAAATTAAATTGATATTTGATAAGCCCTTTAGAATGTGTTAGGGTGTGTGAGTGTTCAATTGGGAGACATTCGAGATTGAAAATTGAACTTCCCTGTGACCCATTTAGTGAAGACGTACATACGTGAAGGGTGAGGGAGAGTTGAGGAAGCAAATGCAGGTCGTTTGAAATGGCTGTAAAGGTGCACTTCCACAAGTTTAGGTCCGACAATCCCAAAGGGTTTCGAGACCAGGTCGAATATCACTTCCCGCAACGGCGAGCACGCGCAGCTCTCACTTGGTGGAGTGGAAGGCGAAACCGTAAACACGAAAAGGCCCGCGGACTACTAAAGTACGGCGCGCCCTTGCATGGAGTGGGAAATGAGGGGGGGAGGCAGAGAGGGTTAAGGGGGGAAACGAAAGGGCAGAATAGCCGGTAAAAGTGACTGGTGAATTAGGTCGGGTTAAAGGACCAAGTTTCGTCGAGGAGTCTCAATAGTCTGAGGCCATAACATACAAAATCCAAATCAGCGAGAGCGCTTGGGGACGAGCTGCCGAACACTGCATTCCAACGTATGCTTAAGTTGTTAAATTCTACTGCCATCAATTAGATCATGATATATGCTTATCTATTGGCAAGCTGTTAATTTTTATACTTCATTATTCGGTGGGTGAGTCTGTCGACGTCACGAATCGAACTGCTGCTATGCTTTGATAAGTTTTTTTTTCTTTAACTTAGAAATATTATATGTAATTCACTTTTTGTGCACTCGGAAATTTTTTAAAGATAAAATATGCAAATATTTGGTCTAAGATAAGCTTCCGTGCTGCGGCGACCAGGAAAGAAACGAAAAAACTTGTCTTTCGTCTTCATTTCAAACGTGGGAGTATGCAATAATATTAAATGATAAGATAGCCTTGATTCAATGGCAGTGACCTTTGAAAAATTAATTCTGCAATCGTGCATAAAAATGCCATTTCCGATGTTCATTTCAACATTGCTCCGAAAATCTTGCTTTTTCCACGGTGTCTTTCATTATGTTAATTGATATATTTTTTAAATATCAATCACAGAAAATTTATGTAAAAATGGGGACGAAGATGCTTACTCAGCGAATAATTGCTACAGAATTTCAGGGAGTTTACGGAAGAAAATTTCTGCATGTCTTAGGATATTTGACAATAATAAGTGCACATTTTTTCTTTTTTACATACACCTAATGCTGCTTTTTTTTACGTAGATACCTTTCGCTGTATTATAATGCCACGATTTTGAATGGATAAAATTTTTCATTGGAATAACTTATGCCAATAAAACCCATTGGCTCTTGGAGCACAAATGTAAAAATTTTCCTTCTTTCGGCAGTCAAATGGTTGCATCACTACCTTGAATGAGAGTGAAGCATAGCGACGGTACAGCATAAAGTTCAGTGTGTGTTTCCGTACGCAATTTTCGAGTCCATTATACAAGTGCAACGAGAATTCAGATGCGTATGTGGACTTCAACTGCCTTAAGATAAAAGCATAAAAATGAAGGTCTAACCAATTTTAAAGATGCTGATACAATGGAGAGGTAAAAAGGAAACAGGCCGATCTCGAGCTTCGGACGAAGCCGCTGAACGTGTTACGGTAGCAAAACGTATGCCTAGTATCTAAATCATAATAAATATCGAAGATATTTTGTTTGGCGGCGCACTCCTAAGATTTGTTGGTGGGGTTTGCTAAGACTTTATGATGGTTATATAGTTACGTTTATTTCGAACATAAAAATCAGGCGAGAGTGGGAAACGGAAGTATTGCATTAAAAAAGAGAAAATAATTTTGAACTGAAAAATACTTGGATAACGTTTTAGTTTTCAGTTCGAACTAGTTGCTCTAAAAAGTCTAGTATTTGTAGAATTTTATTATTTTTATCGATATAATGCCATCACTTTCGAACCGTCATGTCATAAAATAACAATTTAAATTCTTTCATTTTAATTTACATATCTTTTTTCATGTAATTGTTTAAATTTAACTTATCTCATGCTCTATCGTTCGAAATTTATTTCTTCGATCTACGTTGATATCCAATGACGTAACCGAAGTCTTTAAATAGTAAGGATCATGAAACACTGACGTAATGTACGAATCAATGCAGAATGAAATTCCTCAAAATGTTGTAGAAATGGAAAGGAGCTGGAGAGAGAGAGACAGACAGACAGACAGACAAACGAATTTATTTAGGGCGAAATTTAGACTACATAGTCCCTTCTTACATTTAACCCTACATTATGAATTACAAATGACAATAAAAATAATAACATATTAACATACAAACAGAGAGAGAGATAGAGATGTGTGGAATTAAATTGTTAATAGGCTTTAGATGGAAAAATAGGTAACGAAATTCCGCCCGTTCACTCTATCTTTCTCTCTGTTTCCCTATCTTTCTTTCTTTCCCGTTTCCGAAAGAAAATTTCCTAATAGAAGCCATTCTCTTCCAATCATTCCCTCTATCTCCATCCTTCTCTCTCCCTCCTTCCCTCTCAACCCACTCCTTTTAGTTTCCATTTGTGGTATCTGAAAGCTCCTGAGAGGATTCGTAATTTGACGAAAGTAATATAGTTTCCGTCTCTCTTTCATCTTGATTCCATCTTTCCGCCTCTTTCGTTTCACTATTCTTCTAATGCTTTCTCTTTTTCATTCATTACTCTTCGCCCAATAGTCAGTCTCCCTCCCTCTCTCTCTCTCTTCGACGTTACTTACAGAAACGTTTCCACGGGTAGTTTTCGAAGAATATCGTAGGTATTTTTCGTAGCTTCGAATTCGCTACTTTTTAGAGGAGCGGATTCCCGCGGAAGAGGTGCTTCAGATAGGATTAAAAAACCAACACCGTGCCTCTCAGACTCCGACATAAATTGAAACATTTACCTCGCAGCTCATAAGTTCGCCTCTGTTAACGACCTAGGTCAGAAAGGGTAGGAATATTTATCCCACCTTGACATAGCTTTTGTTTATTTTTATTTTTTGAAAAATCTCCGCGCGTAAATTTGGACGTAAATAAAGATAGGACACGTATTTTATTTCGACTGTAATTACAGAAACTTTCGTATTCAGCTGATTTCACTCAAAAGTTCTTCAACTGCAGTCTTTAATGCCGGTTAGCATAGCGCTATTTATTATGTTCAATCTTTATGAAATTTAAGTACGGTTTGTAACTGATATAGTTTATAAGTTTTTGAAATCTCTCCTTTGCCTTAAGTAATCGCAATATTCTGGTAAAGGATATAGGTCCTTTATGAGCCGTCAAAACTGCTGAGTACGTGTGTTTCATCATATTAAAGTAGACATAGTAAAATACGTACTGATTCTATTACGTTGGTTGGACTCTGGTCTCACTCGCGCTAACGAATGAGCAGTTTCTATGATTTGTCGGTGATTCGTTTTGATTTATGCCCTCTCTTCTAAGGTTGGATCGCGCGACCAGATACTGTAAATTACGGGAGCATAAATTACTTTCGCAAAACTTTCGGAAAAATGTATGACATTTCTATGGCGGGCATACATTTCGGATTATCTTCCCGTGGCCTACTTTCGCAACTGCGCGGTTGTATATCAGGATTAAGTGGTAGGACTGGGAAGTCCGAAACAAAATTTTCTGATAATAGACATGTCAGGTTTATTAGCAGCGTAAGATATCGTTCATCTGCATGGTCGATAAAAAATCGTTAGTTTGCGTGCGTGTATTTTTAGTCATTAAAAAAAGAGGCACGCTCCTCCCTTAGTTACACTTCGAGTCCTTTTAGCTGCCTTATTGAGCATGCTGTGAGGGCGAACCAATTTTTCAGCCGATTTCACGGAAATAATCTGGGGCGCAACAAATTACGCTCGCCGCTTTGCTTCTCGAGAGTCACAGATGTTGCTGCGAAACGGAAGGTCCTCTCTTGTGTTTCATCGTTATACATTTTTCAAGTTTAAAATAAAAAACAATCCTTACTTAGTGCAGTATTTTTTATCTTTAAATCGTGATAATTAAAATTAAGTGTGATTGTTGAAATACAATTTAAAACACCAGGATCCCATGCCCCGTTCCTCAAAGAAATATTTTTCTTTTAGAGGATCTTTGCGATGATTTCTATTTACCATGCCACGAAGACCGTCTAATTTTTAGCATTTGTTCAGTGATAGATTTTTAAAAAATCGGCAACTTGTATCGCGGCTTTCATCAAAGTCTAAAGAAAACCTTATGCTGTTTTTTTATCCTTAAAGTGTTTAGAAATCATCTCTCCGTCGCCGACCTTAACCGATTGCACATAATCATCCAGGTTATTCTCCATGTAAAAAAATGAAAACAAGAAGTTTATTTTCCAGTTAATAAAAGCAACAGTCGAATAGCAATAATTCCCGGTAAAATTTCAACGAATATGCTATCCTATTAATAAACATGGTATATTAGGTTGCCCTTAAAATAGCATTCAAATTAAATACTTAACACATACTTGCTTTTGAAAGATGATGAAAAGATTAAACTTACAGAAAAGTTAAAGGTAGTTCCTTTCACGTTTGTTCTTTATTTTATTTTTATTTTTTGTGTTGCTGCCCGCAGCGATTCGAATTTTGTGACGTAAATCGTAATTTTTTTAATAACCTAACGCGCGTTAACCTTATCTATGGTGTAACCCTTTTTTAAAAATCGAATGGTGAAATGTAACTGAATCTGCATTACTCTATAATGGGCACCATATATCTCCACCTAGATTTAAAAATAGAGTTTAATTTTATGGAATACTGAAATTTCATCAAATTATACTATTACCTTCTCTTAAAATCCAAAGCTACTATATGAAAACTGAGAGTATTTACATTCTTTACAGAGAAAAACTGTCGCCTTCGTACAGTTTGTATTAAAATTAGACAAAGGGAATAAATCAAAAATCTCTCCGGCAAATTATTATAGCTTGTAAAATATTGACTTCTGACGGAAATATGGTTGATAGTAACTCGAGGTACATTTCCTTTCCTTAAAGCTAATTTTATACTTAACTTCTGTAAGCATTGAAATAAGATAGAAAGAAAGAATGTGTCTCAAACATCCCTTTATCACTAAAGTCGGCGCCAAAAGTATGTAGACTCGAGTTTGAAGATAAATATCTCAAAAACGGAGCAATAGATTCTAATAATAGTCATACCAGTTTTCAGCCTGTTTAATTATGCGTTGAGTGATGGTAAATTAATATTTTTGGTTTTTTTAAGTTGCCGTTTTCGGGGTGAGAATGAAAAATGACCCATTTTTGGAGCTCTGAGACGGAAGGCGTCACTTTGCCGGGTCATAATTTCAAAACAGTTCTTCCGATTGCAGGTGAATTTTAATATAGTGTGTGTCAAACTCTTATTGTTAAGCAAGCAATATTTTAAAACTCTATCTTGATTCGTTTACGATATTTTATACAATTTATGAGACCTTCTTATCTCCGCAAGTATTATACTTGAAGTCATGGTACGCACACCGTTGGCTTCGCCTTGTTCTCTGTATTACGAATCAGTTTATTTCGTAAATCTGAATTAATGTCAATTCTGAAAATTTTATAGAAAGAATTAACACGTATGCAAATTTTCGACTGTATATATACATAAAGTCATGAAATAAAAACCATTTCTGGAAGGTTGAATGTGATGTCTGCAATTCTCGTTAAGCACGGCGAGTCGATTTTATGGAGCTTTGCTGGGAAACTCTTCTGGTCAGTTCTACGTGGGTATAGGATACACGAGGTCTCCCAGGCAGTCAAACCTGCAGTGTTCTGTACCTCAATTGTAGATTTGTTCACTCCGTATAACGCGTTTTCTGATTCACAAACGCCATTTTGCAAACAACAGCAACGCTAACACGGGGCATGCAATGCCATTTGTTAGCAACAGAAATCCTCATCCTTTCTCCATCTGCTCAAAAATGCGCACACGAGTAGTAGTAGTCCACATGACACATTTTTTTATTGTGAGGCCTTATATTGTGTACACCCTGTATTCTGATGCACCAGTTCATACTTTGATTTGAATAAAGCTTGATCAGCCTCCCTTCCCTAAAATTATGATCGGTTTTGCATTCTCCAATCAGATTGAAATCGTGCCTAATACGCTTCCAATGAAAGTCTCAGTTTGTTATTTTTAAGGCTTTTCAGATGACGTAAAATGTATAGCCATTCAAATTTTGGATATAGTCAATCGAGTGCTTTTGTAAGGAAAACTAGGTCACTAGCTGAGTATAACCCCCCGGCATCCAATGAGGACGCTCTAGCGTAATTGAATCACCGACCATTTTCAGCAAGGCATGCGAGTGAACGAATGTAATGAAAATTCTGCCTAGTATTAGGATGCAATGTTAATCATAAATTTCGCTTGAAAATAAAATTAATATATTAAAAAAGCAATCTGATACAAAACACCCATGGAAAAAAATCATGGAATTAAGAATCAATGAGGGCGCATTTTCATACCATATAATGATAAAATTATAGAAAAAATAAGTTTACGCTTGCTATTCTCCTATTTTTAAAATGCATTATTTGATGAATCCTGAAAATTCTTCCATTATCAAAATATCTTGTTTAGTTGCCTAGTCATTAATTTATTATTTACATTAAAAGAAATTGCCACTTTGAAAATCTGCGCTTATAATTGCACTATGATATAATTTCCACAAATCTACTACAGCCGTTTTATTTTACACTATAAAAATTCAATAACAAAGAAAGAGATAATCGGATTTAAATCTCACAATCATATTTGTAATATCAGGAACCAATGGATGGTTTCCATTCAGCGAAATAGATGCATGAAATATCCAAAATATTGAGAATATTTTTAGCACTTGAGGCAAACATAATTGCTTTTGATACTTTACCATTTCGATATAACTAAGCATTGTAAATATTAATTAAATCTACCAAATAAACTGTCTAAAGCTCGTATTTGTATCCACACAAAACATATTTGTTAAATTCAAACAAACAGAAACTGATGTAAATAACAATATCTGATTCCATTACACAAAACCTACACTATTAATCAAAAAAATTATGCGCGATTCATATAACAAATTTTCTATGTTATTTATTTTGATTAATTCTCTAAAGTCATACATGTCATTCATAAGAAACTAAATGAACTATAATTAACGATATTTTTATTTTCAAAATCTATGCCAATGATTATTTCAATATAAATAATCTGTTACCGTAATTGCACTGGCAATATATGGTAATACTGTTTATTTTCTTTTAAATATAGTTGCAATCTGATATCCTTTGGCAACCAAAAGCGCTGCTCGGAGGCCAAGATGAGAAAGAGTAATTCAAGAGAAATCCAATCCACCTGTAAGTTGAGAATTCACCTACCCCTGCAATTTTAAAAACTCTTTAATTATTATGCCTTGGTCCATAATTTTCCCCAACGCATGTGGAGAAATGATCATGGAAAAAATGAAAGCGATTTTACCGCGCCCGTTCTCATTCAGAATTATTATACCTAAATAAAAAATCCTAATCTTCTCTTAGCGTTATAGTACAACCATGCCTCTGGAAAAGAAAGTTTCTCCTTAAAAAAATGGCTGCTGTTGCCGTTTCGCGTCCCTCTACATCTCTTCCTTCCGCCGCTTTTTCCGGACTCTTCTCTCTCCAATTGTTACTTTCCTCCGAAATAGTGAGGGACAAGAGAATACATGAATACAAAAATTCTCCCTCTCCCCCTTTAATGCGTAGGAGGAGAGTCTCTCTCTTGTTTGCCTCGGAATGAATATTGGCTCCTAATTTGCATTACTAGAAATGAGACGCGTTCAATGCGCGCCATTCGGTTCCAGCACTTCGAGCCCAATCCTACGTCCTTCTCTCTCTCTCTTTCTGTTGAAGAAAAACTCCAAACAGCCTCATTACCTGTCCTGCAGAGAATATCTGATTCCATATTGGGTTTCTGCGATGGAATATTGGTGACGCGTGCAACAGTTTACGTGATTTTCTCTTTTGGAGTTCCTTTTTATTTTTATAAAAATCGTTGAATATATAAAAGATACATTTACGAAATAATCTCTGAAGAGAGCTGCTGCTGATGTTGGAGTTAGATTAAGAAAGTATACTTACGATCAGAGCGCGGGAAGGTATACGTATGAAATACTGTTACACACAATAATACATGTTAAAGACCGTTATGCGGTGCAATTGTCTTTCTTATAATGATAAGCAAAAACACAAGAGACTAAATTATTACACACGCTGAATATTTTATTTCGATTAGATGTTAATAGAATCAATGGAATTCAAAGATATAGTTCCAAAGAAATTATCATAGAAAATATGAAAACACGTAAGAGTTAAAAATATGAATATTTTTATTATGGAACATTCATACATTTTAAGAGGAATGATAGGAAATCCCGATTATTTCTGCCTCTTCAAGTAGACACGCACACACCAGCGTGCTGATCAAGTAGCTGAAAAAATACGAGTAATAGAGAGTGAAAGGATAGGTTCTATTTCGACCAATCCTTATCTTGTGCACGGTATGATATCTGGTTTTGTGTACGTTGAAATAAAAAAAATAGGGAAGGTTTTTTACAAAGTTTTAGAGGAATTAAACAAAGTATGAAAATGATCTTTCTTGGTTAATTGAACAAGGCTACGTTTCAAACGGAAAAAGACATTCAAAATGTATTTCGCATACTTAAAATACCATTATTGGCATGTATCAATCACACTTGCTAATCGAATTCAGGTTTACAACAGACTACATTAAAATTCATTTTGGTTGATTAAATCTGTTTCTAAAATATCTGGAGGGGTACACTTTCGGTTGATGCAAAATTCCAGGGCATCCGCGCGTTTTTCTCAGGATTCCGTTGATTATTGCCGACGGTGCGGCAAAGAGAGAACTTTGTATATTCGCGGGAGAGAAACTCGTATTCAAGCAGATAAACATTATATCTAGGGGTAATTTTGAAGATAAATTAATTCCGTGCAAAGCCCTTGACGCGAAACTCATCAACATGGAGTATTTTTGAAGGAATTCAGATTCCAACTAACAAAAACCCCGCCAGCGGTTAATTCGTAGCGGAACATTTCATGGAGAAAGAACAATCAACGATTAAAATGAGATCCGAAAAGGGCTGTCTTTGCCGTAGGATTCTAAAGGAGAAAATACACTCGAAAATGCTCACCATCCGTACTCATAATTAGCATTTCGCCTAGATATAACAACCAAAACTGTATACATATATATCATCCTTATGAGATTAATTCTTTTTCAATTTTCATCATTCGTTCTTCCTCTGTTTGAGTCTTTGATATTTGGCTATTTATCTATAAATTCGTTGCTTTGTTAATTATTATATCAACGAAGATCGGCTGATCTTTTCGGATACAACACCGCAGAATTTTGTTATAGCTTCATTACAGCTTTTTCTATTCATAGATTCTGTTTTTTAAACGATAAAATAATCATGAAAATTCCACATATATTTGTTAATAAATTATTTCGTACATACGATTGTGAAGTTCTCTCGAACGAGAGAAAATTAACTTTTACGAGTACTTAAGCCGTAAATAAGAATGCCAGACCTAATCTCCCGGACCGAAGTCTTTCGTTTAGGAATGGGAAAAATTGATATTGAAAACGTCAGTGGTGGTTTAATGAAAACCTACTCTTCATCTTTCGATCGGTGGATACCCATAACTATTTATTATTTTCTTTAACTAACTAACTAACTTATTTCGTCAGACCCTTCACATATACAATGCCTCCACCATTCCTCTCTACCTTCTAAGAAAAAAGCTTCATACGATATCTTCCTTCACTATTCTCTTCTTTCTGCTGCTCTTATTACGTTTAATGAGCCTGAATCGACTTTTCCACGATTAATTTTAATTCTCCATTATAATTCCTAACGAAATGTTCTTCATCTTCCATCGAATTTTCATAGTGGTACTTGCATAGTGCCTGCTTTAAGGTTTTTAACCAACCATTCTTAGAGTTAGATTTAATCCTTTAATTAATTTCTTCCTTAAATGTTCCTATTATAGCGGTAATTTTTCATTAATTCTCTCGTTGTGAGTCTTAAGAGCAATTATACAACGAAAGTGCCAATCCTGCAATAGGCTAGAAGTTTATGAAATTGTTTCGGTAAACCAAGAAGAATCACAATTTTCTATTATTTCAATGCCGGATATGAATGCGGTACCTAACGGAAATTTAGCAAGCGGAAATTAAATCGATTTTCAATTTCAGTCTATTTAGAGCGTATTCAAATTATTCTACTCTTTTAAACATTATACCTTACAAATTTTCGTGATTCTTAAAAGTCCTCCGCTTAATATCATTATTCGTCGCCTTTTTCATTGTATGAGCAAATCTCAATGTCTTCATTCGGCCTTTAAAAAAACCTGTGCAGGTTATTTTTTCGAAGAAATTCACTGAGGAGAGAGGGTGATCGAATTTGAAACAAATGAATCCGAGGAGAGTGTTATCTGAGGGATCCAGATTTCAGTGGAAACTGAATTGACTTAATTAGTTCCTCCTCTCTCTATTTCTCTCTATTTCTCACTCTCTCGCTCTCTTATGCTTCCTTTGCTCTTCGCTTGAGTTGAATATTGGAAGAGAGTAATAGAGAATGGAAAATAATGGTAAAATGGGAGCGAATTTAAATTGTATCCCCCACTCTTTTTTTAAAATTTCATCTAAAGCCAATCACAATTCAATTTAAATGCTATTCCTTTGTTTATTTTTTTTCTCTTTCACATTCAGTAGTCACCCATAGTATTGTTTTTATTCACATTCTATACATTAAACTTCTCCTCCTTTCACTTGTTGTATTAAAGAAGTTGAAATGAAAACCAAAAATACATCGCTGAGGATAATCACACGCTAATTAAATCACACGAAGCACACATTTTAAGTTTAATCGAAAAATTGCAATTTAAATTTAGCATTAATTATAAAATAGTATTCATATTTTTGTATTATTTGAGTGACTAGGTAACTATACGAAAATATAGCTTTGCACAAATTTCAACCATATTAATATCTTTGACGTACTGGACCCCGTAAATAATAACGTGCACAAAATATCACAAACAAATCAATTAATTAGTGCATCATTACAAAAAAATTAAATTCTGAAATAAATCAATCAATATTTTAATTAATAGTCACGAAAAATTAAATGCTAATTTAATTCAAGTTTCATTTAATTGATTTATAGACTAAAATTTCAATATCTATTATATTATAATGTGCGCATAAAAAGTCATTTTTTCAAAAATAATTATCTTTATTAGTTTTGAAACATTTTTACTCTATAAATAAAACAAAATATTTTGTCCTCACGTACCGATTACTAAGATTATTAGGATTTTTCTTACAAATTAATACCAATCCAAACTTAATGAAAATTGGTTCAATTATTCAATATATTATATGGAAAATTTATTCAAGACTCCGAGTTTGACGACATGATTTCCTCAACTGGCAATTAAATGAGAGCATTCGTCCAAATGTCCACAACATTTTGTACACTTTTTCATTATTTGAACTTCCGGACGAATTACCGAAATCACATTTTTGTAAAAAGAGCTCGCATGAAGTTTTTAAAAACATTCAGCTTATTATTGTTTTGCTAATCCAAACTGAAAAAATCTTTCATAAAAAGATGTTTAAATCTTACAGCAGGGTAAAAAACAATCGCTCTCTACGGAATGCGTTAGAGGTTATTCGTGCATCTTCGACTCGGTCAACATTACCTTTCACATTTTCGTCTCTTGTAAATTTCTCCCTCGCTTAAACTATCTTCATCAATAAATACTTTGATGGCCCCTCACTATTAAAAGAGACGACGAACTCTCTACTCCCGTATTTTAATTCGCTCGACGAGTAAAGAAATCAACGGAAGGTATTCGTTCCTTTTTTATAATCCCATTCACTATAGATCTTGTATATCGAGCGATTTTGAGATGAGTGAGTGAGTCGAATAGGATGTTATTAATAGAAGGCAATTGAGAAATTGGGGAAACATTAAGAAAAGATCACTTGGAGTGATTACGGCAAAGAAAACAAGAAGAAAAAGTATAATCCATAAATGGAATATACAGAGATTTCAAAGGCCTTCTTTTTAATTTCTCATATACGAAATATATTGAGAAAGTGTGTTAATCGCGAAAAAATTCGACAATAAAATGATGTTTGATTCTACAGTTCACATATTTCACACGGGACAAACTAAGGAATCATTTCGAATGTAACGCAAACATTGGCGGACTTAATGACGTTAAAGTACACTTTATGCATAAACGCGTCTTGATTTACATATCCAATTGATTTCAATATATATATATATATAAGGATTATATTGCAGCCAATTTTCTTTAAAGAATGGATTTTCTCCTTTCATCCAGTCTCCCAAACAATCTTCCCTTCCATCTTTAACCTCATCTCGAGAGGGTATCCCAATACCCCTTTCTCTCAAAGGCCTCGCTTCACCTTTCTCCATTTAATTTATCCTCCGTTCAATCCCACTTCCTCCCCCCATTCTCTTTCTCGTACTTTCTTGACTCGTTTGTGCTGTTAAATTTTCCGTTTCAGTTCTCTCGCTTTCTCTCTCTCTCTCAAACTCCGATGTCCAATGTCACTCTCACCTCTGTCGGCCTCCAATGCCATTCAGACAAACCCATTAAGGAACGAATTAGTTGCTCATTGTTAGCCGTCATTGCGAGATTTCGAGTATGGTTTAAGTTGGCATTCATTTAGCGAGGCATTATGTAGTCGTTTCCATGAGAGACGGAGGAGTTTATGACTCAGGAACCATGGAAAAATTGCAAGGACAAAAGGGAAAAGTTTTGAAGTTGAGGTATACAGCTTATGATCTGCCAAAAGTATTCGCACGAAACTTTAAACTTCGCTGTGTTTATTCATGAATGCTGCTACGCGCCATCATTCTCTCTTCAATTGTGCCTAATTCTAACGACTAGCGATCGTTCTGGTCTACGATTCGGTTTTTAAAATATAAAATAGTTTGGATGTAGTTGAATAATTTGGCGGACTGTTAATAAAGGGATGGGAGACAATCGGATGGTCTGGATTTATGCGTGAACTTTATAAACGAAGAAATTAATATGCGAAACAAAAAATGAAATTTATTTTGTGTTTTTTCTCGAAACTAAGAATGAATCTTCTGCGGTGTCTTTCGAATTTTTAAAAAGTTCTAAAAATTAAATTGTAACCATCAATTTGGCATACGAGTTCATATTCCAGCTATTGCTGAAACGAGATATCATTTCAACTAATTACAGCTATCAGAGAAATTTCAGGTGAAGTTATGGACTTCGCGTACCAATTAGTCTTCGAAGTTACGCAAAGATTTCTCAAAACACTGAAATTGAATTCAGCTCTTTTTTAAACAACTTAAGAGTTTCCCTCTAGCTGGATAATCCCACAATTAAATTTCCTCCTTTCGCGTACGCATGGGACTCGCCCTTTGCAACAACTCAGAAAATTTTGTGAGCAAATAGAGTTTTGCCGTAAAACATGATAAGGAATTAAAGCAATTATGTATCGTTCTTTTCTTTTTTGAAAAACACTTCTGCGATTTCAGCAAGTTTATAGCAACTTTAAAAATTAAATTCTTACTATATCCTACGAGACCATATATACTATTATATATATATATAGATATATAAATACTACGGAAGAGGAAAGGTAAGTAAGGATATTTAGGGCAACTATGTGTTGAAGGAAACCCAGTGAACACTTACCGGAAGGAGAGCCGCTGGGGTGTTGGAGAGACACATTTGTAGAGGTTAGAGTATTCGGGATGATCCCTTCGTCAGCACAAGATATATATATATATATATATATATATATATATATATATATATATATATATATATATATATACATATATATACATATATATATATATATATATATATATATATAGGTATAGGTATATAAACAGAACAACACTACACAATTTAATATATATTTTAAACTCTTTTGTGAGTTGTTGCGTTTAATTTAAAAAAGCCTAATCTAATCCATACTTTAATATGGATGTACACGAAGTCTCTACTTTTTCAGTAAATTTTCACTATAATATACGCTCTGTTGGTCATTCTATAAATATTATATACTTTTGCTGTAAATTATAATAGTTTAATGAGTTATTTTATACTTTAATCTTTACCAATATATCGGATGCTAAAAAAAGAATCAGTCCGTTTGTTTTTGCGCATAACAAAAAATTGAAATGAATTGGGTAAGATAATTCAATATATCAAAATTAGTGTAAAAACGTGAAATAATCATAATTCTTAACACTTCATCATCAAAGCATTCGATCATCTTAGTATCTTTATCCGTGAAATCGAAAACGAAAGCACCTAATAACCAACAACTATTCTTCAAACTATCGTTTAATTTTATTTTTATAACTTATTTTTACCACAGTTCTTTGCAAGCTAATCTGAAATAATAATAACGACATCGCCTATTGTCAATTTAAGTACACGTTATAATGAAAATATATATTAAAATTTGTGGGTTTAAAAAAAAACTAAAATATTCAATGAATCTATAAAGCAAGTGAAATGTTATTTCTTAGCTATACATTTTCGTCAGATAAAACCTAACATTTGCTTCAAATATAAGTAAAACCGTAAGTGGAAAAAACTATAAATAAAAGTTAGATTAGCTGATTTGTCAAAGCGTAAATAAGTGAACAAAATCTAATTCTGCACCATCTTCTGCCACTTAAAAAGGTTTTTTTTTAAAAATACATCGCATTTATTGCAATGACGGCACTCGCAAATAATAATACACTTGTCGAATAAAAATCACATTGGTCCAAATGAAAAAAAAGCAAAGACAAACCAATTAATTTCCACCTGCGTACCGACAAACGCGTCCGCCTCATCCGTAGTTCCACTTCCTTCATCATCGTCTATCATTTTCTGTCTCGCCGTTCTCTCCATCCGTCTTCCACTCCAGCAGCGAGATTTACTCCTCCTCCCCTCCCCCCCTTCACTTCCACCTCCCAACCTCCACTGACTTCCTCCATCCCCCCCCCCCCCCATACACTCTTCCCTCTTATACGTATCTCTTCGTACGACTCTCTTCTATTTTACGCCTCGTGGGTCTTCCACCACCTTTGTGAAGATCACGTGTTCCATGCCCTCTGCGAATAAACCCCCTCCTCCGCTTCCCTACCCCCCCTCCCCCTTCACAACGTTCCTCCCTATTTTTTTTGCGCGCCTTCTGAGATCGTGCCTTCGTTCGGCCTTTCACTTTTCCTGGTCCTCACCGTTCCCATTGTAGGGAAGTCGGCGGCGTTCCTAAAAAGTAAAGGGGAGGAGCAAAAGAAATAGACGAGGTGAAATAGAAATGAAGAAAAAGGAAGAACGTTGGCCGAGGGGGAAGGAATGCGGGGAGAGAGAGAAATGATCCGCGAAATCGGGCCGAGCGTACCTAACCAAATGAATGGGAATCGGAATGCCTCTCTTTTCTTTAATGGTGGAAAAAGGACAGGAATTTGCATCAATCCTCGATTTCTAGCGGAGTCGTTTCTTATAAAAACTAGCGTAATGCCCGTTGAAATATCAACGGAAGAATTATAGATAGATAGGTTATTATTATAACAATAATGGAAAAAATATAAAACAAGGAGGAAATAGCCTGACCGTCTTCTGAAAGCTCCTAGCAGTTATAATAACTGCCGCAAGGTGAGAGCACCAATCGATGAGTTGAAATCTTATTTGCAAAGACAGACAAAAAGACAGAAACTGAAAATTTTCTTGTAAAAATGTAAGTTTTCGCTTCGACTTATCGTCCGACGTTTCGATTCGAGTTTTTTTTTTCACTTTCACTCCTGGAAACCAAGCGTCAAAAAAAAAATCGGTACAACATACACTGTACAAAATTCCTCATATACTAATGCGTCGTTTATTTATCTTTTGAAAAATGTGAACTATGTAGAATCATTATAAACATCAACTTAAATAACTATACGAAATTTGATGAAAATCGTGTGAGCAGTTTTTAAAAATCCAATTGTGATTGAAGTTGCCCAAGAATAAATTAGTCTTATATTCATTTTTTGAGAAATATGATATATGTAGTATTATTGAAGACGTAAGCTAAAGTAACTGTAAGAAATTTGATGAAAATCGTTCCAGCCGTTTTTGAGTAAATCCAATTATTATTAAAGTTTCCTGGAATAAACTACTTTTATATTCATTTTTTGAGAAATACGAACTATAGAGTATTGAAGACGTAAACTCAAGTAACTGTACGAAATTTAAACAACATCGTTGCAGCCGTTTTTGAGAAAATCAAATTATTGTTAAACATGCCTAGAATAAACTAGCCTTAATTATCGAGCAATATCAATCATTTCTACAAAACTTCTACTCTGTATGATAAAATGTCTAAGTACGAGATTTCATTCATTTTCTCTGTACCGTTTAGGCCCAAGAGCTGGGGTTTGCACATTACGGCTCGCGAGCCGCATCTGGCCCGCGAGAGCACCTTATGTGGCCCGCGATGTCTTTATAAAAGAGCACAGTGAAATGTGTACCAGTAAATTTCACATTTGGTTGTTAAAATTATGGCTGGAAAACCATATATAGCGAAGCTATTGTATTGAAAATATATTAATAATTGATTTTCAATAATAGGTCTCTTCGCACTCTCTCAAATAACTTCCTATATGATACGTAATGTGGCCCACCTAACCAACCACAACTACTAATGTGGCCCGCCTCGTATAAAGTTTGCCCACCCCTGCCCTAGAGCCAATAACAGACAGACAGCATTGCGAAAATCACTTTTATGGACTCAGCTACACCTAAAACGTATATTTCCGCCAAAATCTCAAGGTCGAATTTCTTCGCGATAACAGTACTTTCTCAGTATACTTCGTATATGAGAAAGTATTTCATTTTCTCAGTGAATGAGTATAGGCCAGTTTATTTTTGGGAAACTTTAGCAAAAATTGGATTTCCTAAAACTGGCTCATATGATTTTCATTTTCTAAATATAACAAAACGACGACTTAGTATATGAGAAAGTTTGTGCAATGTATGTTGTACCGATTTTTAATAAATTTGATTTTTATTAAAGTTGCCCAAGAATAAACTAGCCTTATATACATTTATTGAGAGATATGAACTATGTAGTATTATTGCAGACGTAAACTCAAGTAACTGTACGAAGTTTGATCAAAATCGTTAAAGCCGTTTTTGAGAAAACCAAATTGTTGTTAAAATTGCACGGAATAAACTTCCCTTAATTATTGAGCATTGTCAACCATTTCTTCGTAGTATTTTATTCTGTATGATAAAATGCCTACGTACGAGATTTCATTCATTTTTGCTCTTTAGTTTAGGCTCTATAGCCAATAAGAGACCGACAGACGGCATTGCAAAAACCACTTTTTCGGACTTAGGTACATCTAAAACGTATATTTCCATTAAAATCTCAAGGTCGAATTTATTCGCAATAACAATACTTTCCCAATATACTTCGGATATGAGAAAGGAAAAAGGTTGAGAACCACTGCTCTAGAGAATCGTTTCAGATAATAGTATTATTTGACGTTGTTCTTTATATTTTTATACTTTTTCATAATACAGAAGTGGTTCTCTTCGTTTTTGCTTTCTTTACAAGGGAAGTTATAGTTTGCTGCGAAGGTTAATTATTATTAACATCGTTCCCTAGGATTAGCATTTATTAGAAAATGTTTATATTTTCATTCTGTTACTCTGAATTAATAGTATCTTTCCACTGTCGTTTTTGTGTAAATTTTTAACCTAAAGGATTCCAACAAAATATTTTCGTTTTACTTACTACATATTGGTGATGGATCACTATAGCTCGAAAACAATAACTGCAAATGAAAACGTTAAAAGCAAGCTTTCATTAAAATGTATCATTACTGCTATTTATTGTAACAAATTTCACCTTGTACTGCTTTCTTTTTCCGTTCAGTTCGTCTAGTTCTTCGTTTATATTTAACGCTCGCTTCGCCTATCCATACATAAACAGATTTTTCCGCGCTTTGTCATCAGAATTCTCCGCATTCCTCATTTCGATTCGGCTCCCGCCATCCATCGTTCACGCTCCAGCTATCTGCTCCAGAATGTTGGTGAGACCTCGCGCTCTCTTCCGCTGAACGGTTGGAACGTAATGACAGAGGATATGCGCATGGCTTCGAATAATAATAACATTCCTTAAAGATGATGGGATGAGGGATGGTAAGCATACACGAACCTGCAGACACACTCCTCACGGAGGACTTACTAAATAGGTTTACTATCTCGTTTATTCCTTGACTTCCTTCATCTCTCTCACATTTACCTTTTTCAATGTTCTATTTTCTATGTTCTGCGCTCTTAAAGTTTTCTCCATCCTGTCATCATTAATAGACTTTGCAAAGATAAATCTCTTTGGTCTTTTCAAAAGAATTTACTAGTAAAATACATATTTTAAAACATCTTCTCTGCGCAATAGGTTCATTTCATTGTTCTATTACAGAAATTGTGATTTTATTTTATATGTATAATGCACATTTTCTATTATACTTGAAAGGTTTCGTAAAACTTAAATAATAACAAGTTATCTTAATCCTATATAGGCCATATTTAAAAAATTGGTACAACGTACATTGCACAAACTTTCTCATATACTAATGCGTCGTTTAGTCATCTATAAAAATGAAAATCGTATAAGCCGGTTTTTAGGAAATCCAATTTTTCTTCAAATTGCCCAAGAATAAATTAACCTTATATGTATTCATTCACTGAGAAAATGAAAAATTTAGTATTAATGCAGACGTATACTTAAGTAACGGTACGAAATTTTATGAAAATCGTCACAGCCGTTTTTGAGAAAATCAAATTATTGCTAAAGTTGCCTAGAATAAACTTGCCTTATATTCATTTTTTGAGAAATATGAACTATACAGTATTATTTAAGACAAACTCAAGTAACTGAACAAAATTTGATCAAAATAGTTAAAGCCGTTTTTGAGAAAATCAGATTGTTTTTAAAAATGCGTAGAATAAACTACACTTAATTATTGAGCAATGTCAACCATTTCCTCATATACTCTGCTCAGTGTGATAAAATACCTAAGTACGAGATTTCATTCATTTTTGCTCTACCGTTTAGGCTCCAGAGCCAGTAACAGACAGACGGCATTGCGAAAACCACTTTTTGGAATTCAGCGACACCTAAAAGGTATATTTCCGTCAAAGTCTCGAAATCGAATTTTTTCGCGATAACAATACTTGCTCAATATACTTCGTATATGAGAAAGTAAAAAAGTTTACACTAAGAGTAATCTGTATTTTATATAATCCCAAAGAGAAAAATAGAAATTATACATATTTTTCTATAGAGCGTTCTTTAATTTTTCTAATTTATGGCTCTTTATCTCTATGATACCTAATTGTGACTTGTAATATTGAAATAATACACACACAGTACTCGTATTATTGTCTGATTTTTACTTTCTCGTGTACGAAGTATATTGAGAAAGTATTGTTATCGCGAAAAAATTCGACCTCGAGATTTTTACTGGCTCTGGAGCCTAAACGATAGAGCGAAAATGTATGAAACCTCGTACTTAGGCATTTCTCATACTGAGCAGAGTATATGAAGAAATAGTTGACATTGCACAATAATTAAGGGAAGTTTATTCAACGCATTTTTAACAAAAATTTGATTTTCTCAAAAACGGCTGTAACGATATTGATCAAATTTCGTACAGTTACTTGAGAGTACGTCTGCAATAATACTACATATTTCGTTTTTCTCAATGAATAAATATAAGTAAGTTTATTTTTGGGCAACTTTAAGAAAAATTGGATTTTCTAAAAACCAGCTGATACGATTTCCATTTTCTAAAGATAAGTAAATGACACATAAGTATATGAGAAAGTTTGTACAATGTAAGTTGTGCCGATTTTTTCGTAGTAGTTGTAGTAATTAGGTTTTTTAGGTGCGTCAACTGCTAAGGTTATTTTGCACCGTCAAATTCTTTTAGAGAAAATCAACATACATCACAACATCCATGCCCGAAGCGGGATTCAAGCCCGCGACCTTTGGGTTAGAAGGCAGGCGCACTGCCTACCAGTCTAACCTGGCCGGCGATTTTTTCTTTATATATCAATAAGACAAATAAATTCATTGCTAAATGAGATGCGTAAAAGTTAACTAAATTAGTGATTAACTTGTTGTTAAGTAATTCGCCCATAAATATTAAATTCATATGAGCACTATATTATCGGTCAGGCACTTGAAAATGATTAAAAAATTTTCTCTTCGATACTGATAAATGCACGACAAATCTGAACACCTCAAGCATTTATAATAACATTAAGTTCGTATTAAACAAAAATGATATATTTACATAAACAAGATAACAGTGATAAAACCACGCTTCGCGAGAAAAATATAATCTTCACATCTGAATCTTCGATGTTAAAAATCTCGTTATTATCGCCTGGGTTTAAAGAAATATATTCTGTTGTTTTGCTGTCGACACCGGGAATTTACTTCATAGTTTTGAATATCATTTATCAGCCAAAAAAATCCACTAGCTAACATTGAAACGCAAAGTGCCAAAATTGGTTAAAAACAAGCCTTCAACAAATAAAATATGTATATATGCTAGAAAGGAAGGTTTTTGCACGAAATCATCACAGAATTCGGACATTTATGCACGTAATGCATTCGAATAACCAGAAAACTGCTGTCCGTTATTAAGTTTAGAATTATCCTGAAACAATAGAGTAAAAACCGGCGAATGTGCACTAACAATCAAGAGTTGAAACTTAAGTGATCCACCAAAGGATATGTATCGACATGTCGACGTGAATGCGAAGACAAAGGACGCGAGGGTAAAGGGAGTGTGAGGAGAACGAGGAGAAGGATGAACAAAAAGTGAGCAGTGGTGCACGTGCTCCGTATCATCTTCTACGCCCCTTCCATGCGCCACAACGGTGCGGCGGAAAATTCCACTTTATCCCTCACTCAAACCGAGATATCCCGGCAGGTGCCGCTAATATCGTGTCCTTATCATCGTGATGGTAAAGTTTGAAAGCGCCTTCCGATAGGGTGAGTGTGTCCCTCAAAATCGAGGACTCGTCGCTATGATGGGCAGAGGAGTAACTGCTGCCGGTAAGGCGGTTCGACTTGCACTGCCGCCGTAACCTCTCCCCTCCTTACCCCTCCCCATTCTTCACCCCCCCATTCTTCACCCCCCCTCTCTCGCTCTCTCTCTCTCTCTCTCTCTCTATATATATATATATATATATATATATATATCGTCTCTTCTTCCTCTCCCACCTATTTTCAACATCCCTTCTCCCATCGCCCCATTTCTCTTCCTCGACGTCTCACGTACAGACTCCGTCGATGCTAAGGTGACCTTGTTATCGAGCTTCTTAGTCAAACCAGTTATGGTCCCTCTGAGGCACCGTATACCCTATCAACCCAAGGATACAAAATCACCTACGATCGAGGGCGGATCTAGATACATCCCAAAGGGGAGGGGAGGGTGATTATTATTTTTCCATGGGGTGGAGGATATTTTCAATTTATACACTAAATCCTTACCAAAATTACTTTTATTATATTTTATTTTATTTTTTATTTTTTATTAATAAAACATGGAGCACAATAGAATAGTATGATAAGTATCACAAAAGTACATTTTTTACAAAGCTAATATATAATGCTCACAAAATACTTTGTTAACGTATAAAAGATTATATAAAAATATAAGGGAATACCTTATTGCTTTGATTTTTCCCATCACATAAAAAGTACCAAGTGTCTGCAATGAGTAAAGGAAAATAAATTTCGTTAATATGAATGACAACCCTCTCGGACTCCCCTTTTGCTACCCCTAAAGACGATCCAAGGGGACCAGTCACTGCCTAGGATACATTCAATGTTGGTGGATGTATAACTTTTTTGAGCTACTGCTGTATTATTTTCACGTCATTGTTAAACGATGCCCTCAAATTTCAGCAAAATATCGTCACATGCCTTAAAAATTTGCATTTAATTAAGCTTTAGTCGACGGTATATTTAAATTCTGTAACCATAACGGTTGATTGAATCATATGAGCATTTCAAGGCGTTATCGATATCATACGAAATTTCAATATGTTAAAGATTGGATCGAAGTTTACAGCTTAGCTTCCGGATTCATTGCCAAATGTATGAAGTATTTTTTGTCTTTCTGATTTAATTTTAATACACCAATTAAATTCCAAATACTAAATAATTTTATGCACATCCATCGATGAAAGATTTAATACCTCGCAGGTTATTAGTATAATAGTGTCCGCTGTCTAATATTATACACTGTTGTATCCATTTGTGATATTTATCATCGAAACCCCTCTAAAATAGTTATTATTGGCATTTAAATAAAACGTAACTTAACGTAAAAATTTGGAGCTATAAACCTATCGCTTGATATAAATTTCAGTTTTTCTAGTAATAGGAAATTTCTGTAGAAACTGTTATCACTACAAATTATCGACTATTAATTCCTTTTCTGACAAATATACTGCCTTTCACGAAAAAATGTCTTTATTGCAAAAACATTTTAATAACTTTTCGAGCCGAAATAATATTTTTGGTACTGCGTGTCTTATGAAACTATGTAGATAGCATATTTTTATATAGAGACATATTTTAATCGCATTACCCATCCAATTAAAATAATACTGCAGTGTGACATTTTGAGCCTGGAATATTTGCCCTCCCCGTTCCCAATTTTATATTTCGCAAAATAAACTTTGGTAGGATTTCATGGTTATATACGGATCAGCCGGTCCGAACTTCATTTAATTTATGCGTGATTTCAATTAATTATTTGACATGGATTTGGATTGAATCCTTTCAAATACGCTTTCTATCGCGTGCATATGCGCACTCGTGTCGCCATTGACAGCATTTCGATGTTTGCTAACAGAGAAAGCAGAACAGATAGAAAAGTGAACAAGATCGATGCTCGTCATGTGAATTATCATTTCGGCCAGACGGCCCACTCATGTGTAGCCAGACTGGCACTTGTGCACGTAGCGCAATTGGAAATGAAATTTTTTCAGAAAGAAAATTAAATGGAGAAAAACAAATTTTTAATACGCATTAAATTATTTTTTTAAACTTTTTCTGTCGTCTCGGTTGAAATATAATTTTTTAACAGAGTTTCTCTTTATGTGTAAAAAATAGGAAATGACTCAGTTCTGACAAGTAACTGTAACTTGATTTTATTTAATAAGTATCTTATGAGTTTTCTTCCTACGATTTTGATACGAGACCAAATGAGATATTACACTGTAACTCAGGAATAATTAAAAATGCAGTATTGTAATACTATCATTAAACCAACGTATAAACCTAGACTTGCGATAAAATAGTCCAAACATCTGTGTGAAGTATTGCATCCACTACATTTGACCTAATGACGTCATTAGAAAGTTTTTTGTCATAATATTCGATAATGTTTCAAATATTATTACTTGGTTTATTTTTACCTACTTGTATAGTAATTAATATTGAAATAGTATGCTATACGCCTTATTAAAATGGACAGGATTTTTTTCGTGCCTGCGAGTTCATTTTTCATTTGATACATAATGCGTTTAAAAATATATTTCTGTATAATTGAACGATATTTTTACGGCTGATGGAGAGACTATAAATATGTGAATAATTATAAATCCTTATAAATTATTCCTCCTATGCGCTCCAAACAATTGAACATTACCACTTTATAATAAAACAAACTATTTTGAGATTTTCATTGTAATGCTATTTAAGTGTAATTTGTATTATCAGTCAACATTTAAAGCGGCGAAGGTCCTATTTACGAGTAGAGTGATAAATTTAGTAGCCTTAAAATTTGAAAATAGCAATAAATAAATAGTATAAATGAACGATGGGGTGGCTTACGTGGTATATAAAGAAAATTCTCCTCGCCTGTCATCGTTTCCATAGTAAGGTTCTAGGAGCAATGAAGTTGAGACGATCGATGTAAATCATATACGTGATGGTGGCTTATAATAGTAGCATCTCATAGTGATAATAAACAACAATATTTAAAATTCGTTGCATTTAATACAACTTTAGGCAAATAAAATTAATTAAGCTAATTAAATCGATCGATTAATTGATTTCTCAAAGAAACTTAAATTTACAGAAATTTTTGGGTACCTAACTATGAGAAAATTCAAATCAATAAATATAAACACGACAATGGTTTTCATTCGTAGAGTCGTGATGGTGATTTTCTTTCAGATAAACAGATTCACTCAATAAGTGGATAAAATATAAATTTTACAAAACAATGGGGTATTTCTGTCAAATTAGATAAACTATACTACATCTATGGATAACGCGAAGATGACATTTCTCTGGTGCATATTCATACAAAATAAACTTAAGAATAAGTTTGATCACTGAGAAAACAAATAGTTAATGAAAAACTTCATTCAACGAACAGGTAAAGTTTCCTCCCATGCACTGCAAACAAATCAATTATATTTCGACATAAAATTGGGTTATTAATTAAGCAATCATTTCCGAGAAAAGATTTAAAGATTTTAATGAAAAACCTCTCTGCTTTCAGCTAAGTGTTTTATTAGTTTATTCTATTTTCGTCTTCCACTTTTGTACAATAATCCTAGACAATTTTCTCTGAAATGCATCTAGTGATTTAGCCCTTTCGAGTATTTTGACGGACAGACGAACAAACCAAACACAATAGGAGATTTTCCTTTTAAGAGAAGCGTCTAAAAACCAAAGTGGCTGCTATTAAGAATCTTTTGTTGAATAAATGATTTCCAGAAAACGCTTTCAATTCTCGTAAACCGTAGGCGTGGGCCACAGTTTCACAAAGACACGAAGTGAAAGCGTCTGAATGTCGAAGAAAAAAAACGCCGCTTTGTGAATGCAGCGGAGAGAACAAAAAGGAGTCCGAATGCGAATAGGATTTTCATCAGTCATAAATGGAGGCCACATAACGCAATATTTGATTTAATTGTGATAGCCTCTTAATTCATATAAAATGGATGGAGGTTTTTGACGGAATTATAGAAAAGGTAAGGAAAAGGACTCGACACAATAGGTACAGCGAAGCAATAACTGTACATCGAAGCTAGGATTGCGAGGAAAATTACGGTATTTTCCAGATCGCAGAAATCGCATTAGACCAGTGGTTTTACCTCCAATGGGCGCTTAACCAATTCTGGGATATAGAGGCGGGCACAAGCATAGAAAAAGTGATGCAAATCACGAGAAATGACGCAATGAGTTATATAATTTAATATATTTAACATCTAATATTTTTTATTAATGCTTGAAACAATTAAATTCTGTGAAAAGAAACCCAACTGATCTTGATACTTTTTTCTACTTAGCACCATGAGCAGGTACATACCACATTAATGGGATACTTGATAATCCATGTTGACAGTTAGCTTCTCGTCGTTTGGAGTGTAAGATGATGCCCCTGATCGCAGGCAGTCATCTAGATGGGTATCAGTCATTCTCGAACGGCTCTTAGTTTTAAGTATCTTCTTTGATGAGAGAGGGTTTCACATAGATAGGTCGATCCAAAGTAGGATCTTATTCTTAAAGCAGTAATACTGCGCAAAGAGGGGAATTTAGTGAAGTCCATCAAGTTCCAAAATCTGTCTTCTTTTGCCTGGGACTTTAAAATTACATCACTTTTTTTCTAGATAGAGGTCTTCTTGTTTACTTTGGGATACTTTTGAAATAAACTAGGCAACGTTGGTAACGTCAACAGAACAAAATGGATTTAAATAAAAGGAAATCGCGGGTTCAATGTCAGCAAATTGGAAAAACCTTTCAGAAACTTTAAGAATTTCAAATTTGTGAGTGAACAACAATTCACTTACTGGTCTTATTTCAGAAATCTTGCAGAACGATAAAACACTGCACAGTCACCAAAAGAAATTGCGGCATTGTAACACTGATTATTCGCTTTAACCATAGGGAAAAGAGATGGATTAGGAAAAAGGCAACACATCCGAACTATATGAAAATTCACATCAGATCTTGCCTTAACCCTGGCCAAAGGACTCGGAATCTCATAAGAGAAACTTCATCGTCTGTGAAAACTATGAGACACTTGCTTGTAGCAAATATGTTTACATTCTTTGAAAATAGACCATTGATCTTGACCATATGCCTGTTAGCCCTTTAAGTTTTGAAGACTATTTTTTTAAATAAGGGCCATGGCCGGTTTGAGGGAGAGTGCTATCGAGTTTTTCTTAAATAATTTTGAGCCTTATGAGGAAACAAAGGTTCCCAGTGTTAGATTCATAGAAGGTGAGCGCCAGAGGAGGGGGAAAAGCTCGATTTGAGGAAGTTGGATAGAAAAAAACGGCTCATATCTCGTCACAGGTGACAGGATGTCTGGGTGCTGTTCTAACGATTATTTTCATGAAGCAAATGAGTTATTTCTATCGTTAGTTACGGCATTAACAACGTAATCGGCAGCATTGCCAAAGGAAAATATTAGTAACGAAATTTTCAAGACTTGCATCATAGGATAAGTGATTATGAATTACTTTATTTGTGCAGAGGAAGGCGGGCAGCTAGAAATTCCTCGGCGGGCGCCACGTTGGGAACCTCTGCATTAGACAATACCGATAAGGTAGTATGAGTAAAAACTCATACGTTTTTTATGTCATAAACGCCATATAAAATCGAAAAAAGAACAATTGCTGCCATTGGATTTAGAGATAAATTGAAAAACTTCACAGCGAACAATACATTGAATAAAAGTGAGAAGTTTCCTCCTCGTAAACACATCTCACGTCGCGTTAACCCTTTTTCCCCCAAAGGAAGAGTATTATACCGCACTGTGGATATAGTCCATAATTTCTCATATACGGAAATTAAACCGTCACTATCTCTCGATAAAATTATTTATTTAAAAATTCCGTAAAAGAGAAGTTCAAAGCTTGAAATTCTAATTTCTTGTATTTGACCTCGATGCAAATTCTTGCAATTATTTTGCTTATCGCGAGAGTTCTAGTAAAACCTGTCTTCGTTTCCGTACAATTTATCTGAAAGAGGGATCGTAAGGTCGATAGTCCAGGACGGAGAAAAGATATATCCGTTGAAAACAAAGACGGATTACCTACGGTTGCACATTCTGTAAAAAAAAGTAACAATCTCTCCTCCTTTTCCATATCCCGCGATCTCTCTCTGTTCTACAATCATATCACAGGAAACATGTCCTCAACCGACCCAGTCGAACTTTTTTTAGTCTTTGTATTAACCACGTACGTACGTGCGAAAAGAATTAAATCCTTTTAAGCGATATAGGCTATTTTAATTTGTTTGGTTTGTGTTGATATTTTTATGAACAATCCGCATTTCATTTTACATCCGGATTATTTTCTTTCTGACTTATTTAAAAATAGTAAATCCATTGAATTTGGGGTTCTTTTAACTTTTTACAAAATCTCCAATTAAAATTGTAGCAATGCGCAAAAAACTAAACAAATATTTACAAATAAATTTTAAATCTTATATTTCGTACATTTTTAATGTCTTACGGCAGAAACAGGTCTCCATTAAAAAACTCTTTAAAAGAAGTGTTACATCCTGCTAGAAATTCAATAGATGTAAGCATAATTATGTACTTCAAAGATATTCTGGCTATTCATCCTTCATCATGACTGGAATATGTCAAAAACCCATAATTAAATTGGTAATAATAGTATCTGCCATACAGAAATACCGCCCTTACATCACCATTAATCCTCGCATATTACCTTCTATGATCATTACGTTATGAACAATTACCTTATCTAGGCATATAGACAAACATCAAAAGAGCCCTCTATGATATTACTCAACTTTATTTGGTGTATTAATTTTCAACGTCCTAACTCTCTTTGTTTACACAAGACAGGCATTTTACTCTTTCTTTCTCGCGTATCCTGAGAGTACGGAAGCCGCCCCCTCATTAGAAAACCTAAAACTCCTCCTCCTTTGTGCATTAAAGACTGCTTCGAGGCTATCTTTACCCTCAGGCTACCATCTCCCCCTCCTCCCCGCCCTCTTTCTTTCCTCTCAATTACATCTCCGCATTATGCATTTCCTCCACCCCCTCTTCATAAACATCTCCCAGTCCACAGCATCGCCACCCTCTCACCCCACCCTCCAGTCACACTGAAACCGGTTCCCTCGCTTTCCTTTGATATAGAAAAAATGATGGACTGCTTTTGAGCGTATAGCCCCTAAACTTGAAGTGGAAAGAAGATTTTAACGATGAAAAACTGTTCCCAAGGAGACGGTTCCTTACATAAAAAAGGTATAATAAGCCATCTCTCACTCCTCGGGTTCCTCTAGGGAGTAAAAGGAAAACTAATGTACATAAGCCTCCGGCGATTAGAATTGCCAGATGAAAGCAATTTTATTTTAAAAAATCGTTTAATCCTTATTTATTTCCCCAGAAATCGTGATGTTTAGGAGAGTCGGAGAGAATAGGGAGATGGAATGATGAACGAGGGAGGTGGTAGTTAGTAGAGAAACGGAGGTAATTTAAGTCAACTCGAACTAGGTAGATTAGGAAAGCTAGATACACTGACACCTCGTTCGATTTTACGTCATTCCCGCCTCGCCCTCAGTCCTGTACTGTTTTCCTAGGCATCTTTTCTAATCATGAACATTGAAAAATTGGAAAAATTTCCTTTCAAGCCTTTGGCAAATTTTTCCATCTCAACCGTCGTTTTCAAAAGGAATCTACCACACACGAGCAAAGATAGTTGCGTAGGCGCCTGTCCTGTCTCTCAATAAACATAATGAAATTCGTTTTATTAACATTGAATATAAGCCTATGAAGCTAGCCACTTCTCTCCCGTTTTTCATATGTTGCCCACTTTTTTCAGCCCTATCTTTCTTCGATAATAACCTGTTCTCAAGAGCTTACGTGTTGCTGAAAAGCTTTTTTTAAAGTCCATTTACCGCCATTCTCAAGATTATCTCAACGTAAATTATGCAAGATTTTTCACCCAAAAACACACTCGACAAGATACAAATACAATTTTTAATGGCTCAGTCATTTGCAACAGACATCCATAATTTTTTATTTGCTGTATAAGAAATTTTCCCATACTCTTGTGACAATTTTAAGACAACAGACACCCATTCTGAACCGTACTAGTCTAGTTATTTATTAAATTTACGGACACGAGTATCCGCTGGAATTTCGTGACGTTGAGCAATGAAAATTAAAATATCTTGCATTTCTTTATATGCAATGTCACGGAGGGTGTGGAGAAAAGAAGAGAAAGACCAAAATGAATAAGTGGTGGTACAGTGTAAGTTGGGTTGCTGGCATACAGGGGCATTGCCACGTTAGGTTGCGGAACTCGGACCTTAATTTGGAACAATTCACATTCTTTCAACAATCGACTAAGTACTAAGAATTTTATATATGTACAATATGGATAATTTAAATATGAAAAATTTTCGGTGTTAATTTTCCTTCTTCAGATGGTATTGTCGAATTTTATTAGTATTGTAAACCAATGTCAAGTTAATTAAATTCAGTTGTAAAAAAGCAATACTATTCTAATAAAACCAGCATATCAATCATTAAAAACCCTATTATAATGTGCTTTTAACTTAGCTGGAAGGTTCATAACCTCTAAATAGTAAACATTCCATGGACTATTTCGATTTAAGAGGCATTTTGATAATCTTTCCTTGTCTAAATTTAGCATTGGAGTAAAAATGGAAAGAGCGACGCAATTCTTAGGGTCTAAACTATTATACTGATGGAATAAATTGATCATAAGATACACACAGGCATAAGCTTCGATTAAAGTGTGAATAATTTTGTAACATGAGAAAAATTCTGTTATAACCGGGAACCGAACCCAGGTCTGCCACTTGCTGGGCGAATATTCTACCGATGAGCTATCTAATTCCAATTTTTCTGAATACGGATATTAATCTTAGATAAGATCTATTCCCGGTCATGGAAGAATTTTCTTCAGTTTCAAATTTTTGCTAAATAACTACATTTTTATAAGGTTCGCCACCTAATAATATAAGAAAATCCTTGCGTAGTACCATTATTAGTTTCATTTACGTAATGTTACGTCATTTGCTCTCTTTGAAGTGAACGGAAGTCAGAATAAAGAAACCTCCCATCCTTCAGTGCACCATCCTTGACCCGTTCCAAACCTACTTTTATCTTTTCCATGCTCGGCTTCTAAGCCATTTTTATTAAGAACTATAGACGAAAAAAAAGGATGTTACAATATCCGTCCTCTTGTGTGCTCCCTTATTAATTTTCGTAAAATGCCTCCAGATACTATGAGTGTCATTAGGATGTAAAAGAAGCCACATGGAAAAATTTCAAAAATCTCTAATCAGTTTCATTAAATTTCTAATTTCCAAAGGGACACCCAAACTATCGTGTTTTCAAGAATATTCACTATATTTTTAAGGCCGTGAGCAACCAAAAATCTAAAACAAATTAGGCTATTATTTTGTGTTTAAATTAATATGAAAAGTAACGACAGCAGCATTGTTTTCGTCGATGTAATTTTATTATAGTTCGTTAATATCGTCCCAGCGAAGCCAAAGTATGGAAATTAAAAAAATCGAAAATTTGGAAAATAAATTAAGGAGAAAAAATCTACTGTGGAACGTCTATTAGTCAAGTTAGAGAGAAACAAATATTCGAATTATATAAAATTCGAGTTACAGAATAAAACAACAAAAAATATTTTGTCCTTTAATATCGTTATAGCCGTTTTTGAGAAAATCTAATTGTTGTTAAAAATGCATAGAATAATCTTCCCTTAATTATTGAGCAATGCGAAAACCACTTTTTTGGACTCAGCTAAACCTAAAACGTATATTTCCGTCAAAATCTCGAGGTCGAATTTTTTCGCGATTACAATACTTTCTCAATATACTTCGTATATGAGAAAGTAAAAAGCGAAACGCCATCATTTGAGGATTGCCAATACCTTCACCTCAGCTCACCCTAACATCTCTCCGCCGAACCATCCAAAGAGACATCCAATCCCAATTTCCGTAGCACAGATATTTTCTCCCGTAAGCCCCTTCCTGAAGAACTGCAAGTGACGTTAGCAGTGACATGCACCTAAAGGCACGGCACCTTACATCCAGCCGATCCTCCTTTGTTTTTATCATTCCGCGTAGCATTAGAGACGCCATATCCGCCCTTTGCATCCCATAGCCGAAGGTAAGAAGACGGCGAAAAGCGAACGTATGGCACAAGAGTGAAGTGGGGGTAGGAGTATTTTTTTTTAAAGGTAATGCGTGAGGGCACGTCAAGTTTATGCCCTAAACTTTCTCTTTAGCGGATACTCAATTCTATCCGACGCCATTTATTCCAGTTAAGAGGTTCCTTCATGTATGTAATAGTTCGTTTTCTGCCATCATACCATCGCTACCAAGGTTCTTTCTTCTGATTTTTCCTACTCCACTCTCTCTCTCTCTCTCTCTCTCTCTCTCTCTCTCTCTCTCTCTCTCTCTTAAAATATCCGCTCTTCTCGTCTCTCTGTTGTCCTTTCTCTTTCTCTTCACTTCCTCTTCTGCATCTTTCTCAATCTTCTTAACTCTATTGGCCTCCGTTCTCTACGCCGATCATTATCACCCACTATTTATCTGTTATTCTTCTTTGCTCTTCCATCCTTTCTTTATCGTATACTCTCTTCCCCTTGTTCTCATTTCTTGATCTCTCTTCTCTTTCTCTCTTCATTTTTCGGCTCTATTTTATCTATCTTATTCTCCAATCTTTTCTCAATCTTGTTTTTCTCTTATCTCTTTCTCCCACCCAGAGCCGGGTTCGAGATCCTTTTGCGCCTTAGAACAGGGATGGCAAATACGGGGCAGGCGTGCCAGAACTGGCACGCAGGCGATTTTACTTTGCACGAGTAAGCTTGTACTTTCTGCGTAAAGCATGAATTTTCTTAGAGAAGGAGTAAATCAGTGGCACGCGGACAACATTCTGATGGTTCACAATACTTTCTTGGCACGCGACTCAAAAATCTCAAAAATCATTCGCCAATCCTGCCCTAGGCCATGGATTTTAAACCTTCTCCATGTGGCGAGCGCCAAGTTCTATCCTCAAGCGAGCACGACTATATTTCTAAAAAATATGAATTAGAATTAGAAGAATTAGAATTGTTTATTGATACAACAAAAACATCCACACAACAACAGAATACAAATTCCGTTTGCAGATTGGTATCTCGTCAAAGTAAAAATAAAAACTAAAAAAAATACAATAATCGTGAATACAATCAAACCAACGTCAAAGCTATTCTTAATGATCTTGGATATGTTTAGAAAGAAAGAAACCAAGAAATTAAATTATTGGTTTTGAGAAATAGGATTTTAATCACCGTAGAAGAGCACCATCAGGCCTCCAAAGAGTACGGCGGTGCTCGCGAGCAGCAGGTTGGGAACCTCTGTCCTAGACGCCCCCTATTTTTTCGTCCTAGGCAAGGTTTGAAAATTACGCTCCCTCATAATGAAATTACACAGTACACAATTTTACCTCTCATTACAGTACCTTATTAACAATGTAGAAGTAAAATAAAATATATTTTATAATATAAACCGTTACACTTAAAAGTCCAAATTGTCAATCGTTGCGCCCTACGCTCGCCTAGCCCTTGTGCCGGCTCTAATGCCACCCATATCTTTTTCATCATTTTTCTCCCCGTCCTTTCTCACAACCTCTTAGTTCCTTTTATCTTTTCCTTCCTCCATTTCCTCTATTTTTCTCGTAATATCTTTTATATTCCTTTATCGCCATATCCCTTACTCCCTCCCCTCACTTTTCCCCATTATGACTGGCCAGGTCCAGAATCTTTCTGGAAAAAATATGAGGTTTTTCTTTTTCCTTTTTCACGAGATCAAAAGCCTTTTCTCTCTCTCTCTGTCTATAATTGGAACTTGGTAATAGACTTCGTATTAAAGGTGTCGACGTGTTCGTCAGTCATCGCTCACTCGGCAAAACCCCCCTGAACAAGAAGGCGCCCTCTTTTAACGCATGATCCTCTCATCTCTTCCGCCTCCTCAAAACTTCTGCTCCTCCCCCCTTCCCAAAAGCTCCCCATTCTTTTCTACACCGACTCCACCTCCTACGCAACCATTTAATTCTCCGCCCGTAACAACGCGATCGCCTGACGAAACTTCGGTATCTTTTATCGGCCTTTCACAGAGAAAAAAAAACGAATAACGCGTCTTTATTCTCAGGAGATATTAAAATAAAAGTGGCATTCTCGATCTTTTCGAGCACACCGATATTTCTATATTCTCCTCACTAAATTTTTCACGGAAAAGATTTCCGCAGCGCTCTCGGTATTGCATTCCAGCGATGCGAAATGGCATGCGAAAGTCCCGCTCATGGAATAAATTTCCGTTTCCTCCGTTGCCGGAGTAATTTGTCTTTCAGATTGGGCGAGGAGGAAAAATATACATTTTCGGCCAGTTTTGTTTTCGCGTTTCGTTCTTGCTTTATTATTCCTACCGTTCCTCTCTCCTAATCCTTTGTGTATACCTGCTGGAGAAATATGACGCTCCCTTCACGTGTCCTGCGGTATAAATTTGCGTGCTCGCTCGCTCAGCGTTCGTTTTCAACGTGTTTTGTACAAATGTCTGGTTCATCTCCGGGGATATATATATATATATTGTTCCCAGAGAATGAAATGAAGTGGAAAATAAATTTCGGACGGAAGATGCGTCGAGCTTTGTATTAAAAAGGATGCTTTCATCCGAGGAAATTCCTTTCAATCTTTACGAATACGGATGCTTTTAAGTTTTCCTCCATCTTCCTACGCTCGGTCTCCTACGAGACGCTGCGTAAGACGATGTATACAGCAGGGTGACGAATTTCTTCCTCGCAGAAAAATGAACGCGTCCGAAATTTTTTTACGTGACATTTTCCGTCTTTCGTACGATATAAAGCGTTTCATTCGTTGAAATATTTTTTTATGTTCCTATAAAAATGCAATCGCAATTACGTTGCTTCCTCGTCGTTTTATTAGGTGTGACAGTGTTCTCTCTGGTACTGTTTCTTTAAAACTCTTCGCTAACCAGTCAAAGGGATCGTTAAAGGACATCGACAATCGAGCAAAAAAAAACTTTCTATGGTTTCATATTCATACCTCCATTGATTCGTATTACCATTAATAATTCTCGAATTTTCACTTTCCATTATCCTTTCCTTTTTTTTTAAATAATTCCGTCCAGTTCCTTTACCTCTTCCCCGCGTGCGTCTTGTAAAAAAAACTATTCTTCCACCTCATGCTTAATTCAAACGGCTAGTTAGTATCGGAAATTTGGTTTGTTTTCTCTCCATCTCTTAATTTATTTTTAGGAGGGTCGTAGTAATATCTCACAAAGGCCGGCTTGGTAAAGGATGCTGGCGGTGAATATGATAAAGGGGAAGAATTTGACCGTGATGTCATGTCTTTTTTTTAATGTCAGTATTGTTAAGTTCTAGTGCGAGTGTTTTCAAAAATTTGTTTACAATAACTTAGAATAATGAAATTTTCTAGATGGCTCCCGTTGTTGTATTGGTAGATTCTCACTATAAATAATTTGATTCAGAGTCATGTTAATGGTTAATTTTTTCTCGAATTGAATTTCTGTGTACATATTAATCATAAATTTCAATTCAGTTTTTTCTTCTTAAAATTTTTACGTTCATTTTATATATTTTCCTTTGAATGCATCATAAACATATTGGTATTCTTCCAATATGCGGTCTGTTGCTGTAATTATTAGATAGGGAAAAATAAATGCAATGAGAAACATTTTATTTTTTAAAATAACAATAAATACAAAAGAAAATTAGTTATAACGATAGACCGTGTACGACATCTTAATTTTCAATTTCGTATGCGGTCTATGTTATCCCGGACCCCTTTCGAAAAATAATTTTTTGAGATAACCCTTTCACGCAAAACGAAAGCTTGCAAACCCATGACTGATCTGCCTGTGGCGACATTTACCCACCCGATCACCGGCCAATGGGGAGGGATAGTTTCGTTCCAGATAGGCGAAGGGCGCGATAGTGCCAGGTGACGGCTACACCAGATATAAAAGGCATTATAATCGAAAAAGAAAGCGCGCCAATATCCTCGGTTACTTGTAATATTTACAAATCGATCCCATGAGCCTCTCAACAATAAATATTTATTTAGTTATCCCATAAGCCACTGTACATGTTGATAGTGATAACATAGGCCGCATATTGGAATAATAGCACTACTATCGAAATATGGACAACGTGTTCTGGAATAAGAAAGCTACCCCGATTCCTATATCGAAATAATCCGTCCAAAACATTTTAAAAGAATTCTATGAATTACTAACAGCAGTGTTACCTCAAAATTACAATTCATTACTTATATGAGCACGACGTCAACTGTTGTACACGTTTATGACAATCCGTTACAACTGATCGCGATTATCATTAGAAACTATTCATACATATTTGAATCAGCTATGGGTTACCTCAAACAAATATTTTTTTAAAGAAATCAGTACACATTATATTCTAAAATATTTTATTTCCGTGTTTGCAAATTCTTTGATCCAATTGTCTATCATCTCAAAATTTCACTCAAAATAAAGCTGGCAGCCGAAAATATTACAAATTAATGCATTAATACATTTAACCCTTAAGAGGTCGCGCGAGGTCTTTTAGATCGCACCATTTCTGTTTTATTACTTTTATAAAATTATATTTAACTTTCATCCCAGGCCTTCGCAGCACTTTCTCTCGAACTCACAATCTATTGACTTATGGGTTTAACGAATCTTTGTCAGCTTTTCTTGTTTTTATAGAGATTTTTTCTACTGCGCACTGGTTTCTGTTCGCTAGTCGCGCACAACATTAAGGACCGGATTCTTTTGCTTACCTTTCGTTATAACTACTAAACTCGTAGATAAGTGTTTACTTATCATACCCTCGCTAAAAATTGCGTCATCCCTCAACGAAACCATCGACTGTGGTTTTTGTCTGAGAAACGATCTTTGCTACAACGCTTTCCTTTTCAAGTTGTCGTCCAAGCCCGCTGGTTACACTTTTATCACAGTTTTCATTATTTATTTGCGACAATAATTATTTTCTATAAAGCAGGACTTTTTTTTCATCCAAATTACATCTACTACTCCTCGCCACGAGTTAAATTGACGCGAGAAAAGGAGAATAGGACGGGCTCCTTTAGGATATTGTAATAGAAGAGGAAGGAAGGAATAACTGTATTGGATGATTCCGATGAAGAGGAGGACTATTTAAGAGGAAAGTGACCACAGCAGAGGCAGCGAAAAATCTGCAGAATCTGCGGATGAAGATTCAGACAATGATGATGTAGGGCATTAACACAAATAATCTATCTTAGAGTCTGATAATAAAAATTAGGCGATTCGCACATATTTCTGAAGAAGGCCAGCACAGGGGAACGATGGACCAAGAAGATGTGCTTTTTGTTCCCGGGAAGAAAACAGGTTGACCCGCACCTCGTGTGTTGTGCTCAAAATATATTTGCAGAGATCATTTCAAGATGAGAAAGAGGAAGATGATGAAGATTAAACTCAATAAAAATATTTTATTTAACATCCTCGCAAAGATTTTTCGAAAATTTTGTTGTGAATTTAACCACCGATTAAATGTAGTTATATCAACTTTAAAAATATGATATGAACGAATTGCTTTTGAAAATCGAAAAAATAATAAAAAACAATTGGTAATTTGGATATTTTGCCTGAATTTGCAACGCGGTCCAAATGACCGAGCGCGACCTCTTAAGGGTGCACTTTCTTTTATAAGTATAACTTTTATTAAATACTTCGTTTTTAGTTTCCACAAGTTATCCTTCAGAAAGATAAGAATATTTGAATAAAAATTATTCTCGTGATCTTATTTTCGGTAAGAATGTAGCAAAATATGTTTGAATTAGCGGTGAATAGAATATTTACATGGATTTCGACTAATTTTATTCATTCACATGCTACCAACTAAGTTATAAGCGCCTGATAGAGCAGGGTTTTTCAAAGTATGGGCCGCGGCCCAACGGTTGGCCGCAAAATGTTCGATAAGGGCCTCAACGAAGGGTCTGTCCAAAGATATTTTGAAGCAAAGTTCGGAAACATTGTTGCCAAGTCGATCAAAATCAACCAATGGGATTAAAAGGCTATTAAATTTCATTTTAAATACATCCTTAGAAATTCGTAGTTACAATATTTTATGAAACAGAATTTTTGTATTCTGATATTATTAATATCGGGCATCGGAGAAAAGTGTTTGAAAACCCCTGTGATAGAGGACAGAGAACCCAGACGATATTACCACCCTTTCCAAAAATACCAGATACATCTATAAACCGCGGTTTAGACTAAACTAACGAACCGGAAAAAAAACTCCGAAGCATCGACCGCAAATAAACGAGACCCCAGCATTTAGGAAAATGAAGACCTTCATTCGAAAAAAAAACGATCCGCGTTTTTTTTTTATTCTCCCCTATGCTCACTCTCATGGTGCGTACCAGCTGGAAATTTAACGCCTGTTCATCAAAGTGATTTTTTTTTTGTAATTAAGAGTTTTAAACTCGGAGTGCAAACACTTGCGTGCGGTTATCCGACCCCCCCTCCATTATATTGGTCTGTCGCCCCCCGTATCTCTTTCTCACTTCCCCCTCTCTCTTTCCCCCACTTCCAATTTCTCTCGCCCCGTCCCCCCCCCCCAGCTCTCTCCCCAACTTCCCCTCTTTCTCTCTCTCCCCCCACTTCCCTCTCTCTCTCTCTCTCCCCTCCTCTCCCTCCTTACACTCCCCTCTCTCGATCAGTATCGAGGACGGGGATATAAAAATATCACCGGTCATTAACCTGAACTGATTAAGGATTTTACAAAAGGTCGCCAATTCAACGCTTATTTTTGCGATGTTTCCCCTCAGCGCGAAATGTTCCTCCTAATGGTTCTGTCGTGTTTACCATGCCTAGTCTTTTCTTCGTTTATTTTTTTCAGACCTTGAGTTTTCATGCAATTTGCTCTCGCCCGAAGCTTGATTTTGTTCGTGCCAATTACCATTAAATGAAGGCATTAAAACTGCGATTAATTCAGGTTGATTTTCACCGTTTCCCGTTTTAGTTTTAAGGGCTAAGATTGTTCTTTTATTTTCGAACGCTTTAAATCCACCGAAATTCGTGTTTTCTTCGCCTAACGATGATTAGTCGATAAATACAATAATAAGTGAACGCTGGTAGATTTTGGTAGGCCTCGAAATATCGAACTCAAATAGTGTGCCATGCAAGCAGATGTGCCTACTTATAGAATCAATTAAATCTTTACTTATTATTTGTGAGTAATATAAAGTAAAATAATAAAAATATGGTAATAATAATATAGTAAAACAAAAAAGACCTCTTGAGATGTAATTTGCGATTGATAATTTAAATATGTCTGTGCGAATAACGCAGAATAAAATATAGAGTGTTTAGGCTTGCGTAAATCTTTGTGAAAAATCCAAGTAAAATGCACAATTTTCATTTAATTCAATCTTGAGTATGCATAGAAGAACTCCAGGAACTCGGATAACCAAAGCTAATAATAGTGCGCTGAAGCTCCTCACCCTTCTTTGCATTTATGCTGATAAAAATATTTTAACAATGAAAACGTAAAATATTGGGACGTGTTTTTTTATAATGTGCAATAGGCGAAAAGAATATACACTCGATGTTTACATAGAGTATTCTACTATCTTCACTACAATGGATATCTACAGTAAAAAATGTATGTATTTACATTTCAAAAGTTTCATCCCTCCGCAATATCGAACATTTCTATAAAAGTCAGTGGTTTTTTGAGCAAGATTTTTTTCTTTGTTATCATTTACTTATGGAACTTCTAAGGATAATAACAAAGAGGTCGCATTTTTGGACAATTTTACTATGTAAACATTTCATTGAAATTGTATGCAGTACTCATTTCAAGCAATAATACGTAAAGTAGAAAAACGAGCCAAACTAAAGCCCAGCACAATAATCGATTTGCATTTACTGCAAAGTAGTCAAACCTTTTGACGCGGTAGGTTAAAGAGCTTTCTAATTTTATAACTTCACCTGTTTCATATTTGCGGTAATAACAATATTAATGGGAACCTTCAAACTTATCTCATTACAAGGAATCATTCGCCAGCTGGCCTTTAACGTTCGTTCCTGTTACCAATGTACAAAACAAATTTGACAATGTTCACATCAACGAATGGTTGAGAGCGAGGGCTTCTCTAGCGATGTGTTGGGTCCGAGGAAAAGTCGGCATGTGAGAGGCCCCATTAACACTGAACACTGAATTGAACAGGATTTTTTGAGGTGATGTCAAAGCGTGGGGCCCTGAGCTTTCATAATACTTTAGAGACAGCCCTGGCTATCTCATATTTATAAGATACGCCTCGTTGGTAATAATGTAGAGCAAAATCCCTTTTTTTACCCAGTCACAATGTACTAAAGTAAAATAGTAATTATCTCGTGGCATATCTTTAAAACGCGTTTCTGTATATCAGTTGTTCCCAACCTATAGAGCAGTGTTTCCCAACCTTTTTAGAGTCGCGGCACCCTTAAGTGACATTTCAGAAATTGGCGGCACCCCTCCCTATCCACCGTCAGTAATAATCGCGGTGAAGTTGGACCCCTAACCCTAATCTCCATATCTCCTTTCATTTTGAAGTGCCTTTGCAAAGAAATGAAGGTCGACTTAACTCTGGTTTGCATTTTTGAAAGACGACGATGCAAAATGAGGCTAAAAATGGGAAAACAGAATATTTTTTGCGACACCCTTCAGAACACTTCACGGCACCCAGGTTGGGAAACACTGCTTTAGAGTAAGGCCTTATGTACCCCTTCTCAATTTTTTTAGAGGCAAATTTTACTGTTTACCATGTATGTGTACACAGGAAAATACACAGATAAAAGACTCCATATGGAAAAGTTTCGATTTCCTCGTGCCAAAGTAAGGCAAGTAATGGTTGACACAGATTACCAATAAATGCAGTTTATGAATTTAAACTCCTATATTTCAACAACCGTAATATAATAAAGATTAAGTGTATCTTAAGGGTAAGTGACTTCGAACTGCATTGTATTCTTGGATTGGAAATTTTTTGATTAATTGAAAATTAAAATATGCAATGAGCGCTAAGTTTTTCCTCGTATTGTATTGACATATTAGTTACATAACTTTAAATCCAACAAGTGATATTTCATGTTTCGATTATCTTTATAGATATCAAAAATGGGCTGATATTGCTCAAAACCCAAATTTGAATGTGGAAAAAATTACGACTGCTTATCTCTGTGCCCGTTATTTCAAGAAAAATCGGCTCAGACGGTTTAGAACTAGAAACATGTTTTAAAAAGCCAAAAACAATTCCAAATGCCTGAAAGGAAAATAATACTGAATTTAATAAGTTTTGGTGAGGAATAGAGGTAGGCAACAGAGGCATAGCATTTTTCAAAGACATCGTGTAAGCCCTTTTGATTTTTTGAACGTAAAATTTTTTATTTATCGAATATCTCACGTATCCCTTGATTTGGCTTCACGTACCCCTTGGGAGTACATGTACCCCAGATTGGGAATTCCTGCTGTATATTATTTCTTTGTGGCCAACAGAAATCTCAACATTCATGACAGCTGCGGCAACACAGGCAAGACGAAAAATTTTGTTTTTCCAACTCCAGTCGTTTAGAGCGTATTTTCTGACATCATAAAATTCCCCAAAATTCTAAATATATTCACAAACCCGTCGCCTTAAAAACTTTTCCCGTTTTCAAGTCCATGCGTCTGTTCGTATTCGTTCGACTTTATCGCTTAGATGTTTTTCGAAACATCTTTTTATGACGGATATTTAAGGAAAATGAATATTTAATGTTGCCTCATGATTTTTTCCGCTGTAGACGCCGGTCGGTGGAAGTTCTAAAAAAAAAAGACTTCGAAACAATTTTTCTGGAAAAAGTTTCGATGAAGAAATACTAAAGAGTTTGAGGCTGTTATACTCGATCAAGTCTTTTGGAGTTTGATGGAAGTATTTGCTCTCCTTAAAAGGTAAATATATTAGTATGATAGCAAGGATCCGCTTAGTAATTGCTTCCTTGCACGTAAATCGAAAGAGAGTGGATAAAAATGGAGGTGTCTCTCATTTCGAGGGAAAGCAAAGAAAGAACCCGTGCAAGTGTTATTATATTAATTTTTAGCGATCGAGCTTAGGAAAGAGTATTTACCTGCTAAAACTATTTTTTAAAACAGCAGGATAAACCATTTCCGAATCTTAGTTTCAAACGAGAGAGATTCAAAGATTCGTGGCCGACCCGATGTGTTTCGGCTCCCAGGGCAAGGGGATCCAACCCCTTTTTATTTCAGGAAGTTTTCCTCGAATATATTTCATCATATCTTTTTACTGCTTTAAACGAGAGACGAAGGTGAAAAAAAATTAAAATCTGCAGTATTCATTTCTTGCCTAAATTTATCTAATTGCAAATAATTTATTTATATTATATTTGAGGAAACGCCAGCTAGGTTTTGGTGCCACGGGCAACCGCTCGACCGACCGGTGCCTCGGGCCGGCTCTGCTTAAGAATATCCCGTTATTCTAATTAGGACCAATCATCTGAAAATTGCAATCGAGGAAACGACTTCCTGCATAAAATACCCTTCTTCGACTGCCTTATCGCAGCCGAAATAAATTCGGCTTTCCTCGGCGTAGATCAAACTATGATACAATATCGACCATTAATGTCAAAAGTTCGCATGATACTCCCCGCATTCATCTCCGAAACTCCGCTATTAAGTGAAGTTTGTCATGCCCTGGCATTATTCGATACAGATGGAAGGAATACATGGACACAGGTGAGAGGACGCGAGGTGCGGGGGAAAAACTTCCAGAAATCGAAAGGACGGTTTGATCGAAAGAAATAAAAAGTTGGAATCGTACCCCGAGAGAACCCGGAAAAGTTTTCCAATAAGCTGGAGATAGAAAATAAAAATTATTAGCATTTGAGCGAGTTTATGTCCCGAAACCTATTTCTTTGCCCTCCCTCACCCTTACCACCATCTCCCTATCTTTTCTCTTCTCTTTCTTGCTTTCCTCTCCCTCTCTCTTCCCTTCTCTTTATCTCCTATTCCCCTTCTCCCGCCATCTCTCTTCTCCCTCCCTCCTCTTCACCCTCTTATCTTCCCTCTGCCTCTCCTTCCTCCCTTTCTCTCCCTCCTCCGTTTTTCTCCCTCCTCTATTTCCCTATCTCCTCCATTCTCTTATTCCGATTTTATCTTTTTTCACTTAATTATTCAATGCATTAACTTCTCTCTCTCTCTTTCTCTCTCTCCCTCTGTATTCTCTCCCTCTCTCGATCTCATTTATTATTATCCCTCTGAAAACTCTCTTCCCCTTCTTTTCCTATTCTCTCCATATCCTTCCTGTAATCCTCTTCCCTACCTCACTTCCTCTCGCATCACAAGCCTCTTACGGGCTTTTATGTTTCTCAACCTCTTTACCTTTACCCATTTCTCCGACCCATTGATCCCACCTCTTCTCCACCTCTCAGAATCGACATCTGACCTCTCTGTTATTCTTCTTTCTCTCTCTCTCTCTCTCTCTCTCTCTCTTTTCATCTCCATCTACAACCTTTTCTTCCCTTAAGCTAGAAATCCCCTTCCTGCGAGTTCAACATCATAACTCTGTCTCTCATAATCTCCCATGCCATTAACACACCTTCACTCTCCGTTCTAGTATCCACCGACAATCTCTCATTATAGGATTATGTCAACTCGTTTTGATTAAATCTTTCCCCACGAGGACTCGTGATTAATCTATATTAACGTTTTATCATTTGATTATTTTTCTTTCATTCGTTTCATTATCTAGCACGATGGAAAAGAAATATAAATGTGTTACATTGAATGGTACGATATTATCAATTTACTAACCGTGTGACCACTGATATACAACGATTAATCTCGAGTTTTTATAAAAATTTTGTAAATATTTTACCTTAGGAAAACACAGTTTACAAAACATTATACTTTAGCAGTTCAGGAACACGGAATTTGTCTATTACGTATCTCTGCATTGCATTTCAAATTGGATATGAACTACATGTTAAACGTTAAAATATAAATTATCTAATTAACAGTTTTAAATGCATTAAAAATTTTTCTCATATATAAACTTTGGATGATAACATTTTTGTGGCAAGAATATATTAAAGAAATATAAAGTTTAACTAATTACATAAAGTGCATTAGCAGGCTTACGGAAAATTCACCGACCACAATTCATCGAATCACATCTCTGTTATTCCTCTCTCTCTCTCTCTCACCTTCTGATCTCTTTGATACTGTATATTTAACTAGGTGAAGTATTAACGCTGAAGGCTGGGATTAGTTTTATCTCAGTCGTTCGGAGGATTTGAACTAGTCACATCAGCGTCAAATTCTTGCTTTAACTTCTTAAGCGAGAATCGTATACATATAGAGCAGTGTTTTTTAATCGGTGTTCCGCGGAACACTGGTGTTTCGAAAGCAATGACAGAGTGTTCCGCGAAATATTCCACCGAAAATAGTTTTTCTAGAAATTTAGATTTTTTAATGGATTCAAAAATAAAAAGTATTTCTATTTCGCTCTCACACCACAACTCCATCTATCGCAGAAGCAGAAAGTACTTCTATTAAGTGCATAAAGTAAAGGTTATATGTAACTATATGTATATAGGTGTTCCACCACTCAAACAAGTTTGAAAAACACTGCTATAGAGGTTGGAATTCCTTCCGAGTTGGCGAGGTAAATAATGCGGAAAATCGAGGTGGAGGCAAATAGTGGCAAACGCCGAGAAGTAAAACCGTAAGCAAGCTACGCGAAATAAGAATATCCGGTATTCCGGAAAAGAGCAGGAAATGGAATTTGATAAAAACGGGCGCGGAAAGAATGAAAGCAACGCAGGTAGGAGGAAATGGCGGAGAGAGGAATCGGGAATTGGAAGGAAGGCCCCTCCTCCCCCTGACATGAGCGCCGCCGAAGTAAACGCGACCCACCGGAATCAAAGTGCTCATGCAGCCATTTTTGCCCGTGAGAGCCTCGTTCGATTTGAATGGGCAATTTCTGGAGAAGTATTCCACGCGATGCTGTGGCGATACACAAAACGTCTCACTCCCCTCCTCCCACACGGCCTTTCTTTCTCTATCCTCTACCCCTATCCCTCATTCCCTGCTTCTTTTTTCCGTTCTTTCCTAATTCTCAGCCTCACTTTCTTTCTTCCACTCGCCTCAATCGCCAATAATATATCCCTGTATTTCTCTCTTACAATGTTGCATTTTGGCATTTTCTCTCTTTATATACACACGCACGCACAAATATATTGTTATATACATATATATATACATACACACTTGTTGTAAATAAAGATATTTAGAGCAACTAGGTGTTGAAGGAAACCCAGTGAGCATTTACCGGAACGAGAGCCGCTGGGGTGTCGGAGAGAGAGATTTGTAGACGTTGGTGGAGCTTTCGGGATGATCCCTTCGTCAGAAAGAGAGAGAATTCCAAATGCTATACACATACCAGCTGAAAGTACCCGGCGATGCCCGGGTTATGCCAGACGTCTTTGGCGAATAAAATTATGTATTATATGGTAATACTATCATTTTTCCATTTGCGCACCTCAAAACGTGTATTTCCGTTGAAATCTCGATTTCGAATTTTTTCATGAAAACAATACTTTCTCTATACTACGTATATTGGAGAAAGTAAAACCTAATTCTGAGATATCTCTGATACCTATGAATTGGGCCGGGAGGGGCCATGGAGGTCCGGAGAGAACGTGAGCATACGTGAGAGTAATAGGATTTCGACTTTAACAGTGTAATCGGTTGGCAAGGCAACTTCATGTTAAAAACGCTAAATTTTGTCAAAATATGATATTGAAACGTTAAATTCGAAAGATTTAGATTCGAAAGCGATAAAAGACGATAAGAATAAGAAACTGCATTTATTTTTCCTTAATACAGTCCAAGTCCGAAGATCGTAGGTCAAATATGTGAATTTTAATAAGCAAAATAAAATAAGGTTGCAGGTCGAAATAACGATTTTTCCATGTTATCTTATGGAGAATGGAAATCATTCTCGGAAATCGAACCCGGGTCGATTTTGGATATTTTTTTCGTAAATGGCTTCTACTTTAAGAACCGAACATTTCTATCAAATTTTTTTCATCTAGCTACTCGGAAAGTTTGCTAAAAATAGCATTACAGAGTTCCGATTTCCCACCGACGACGACGAAGTCAATTTTATATATTAGATAACCACCTTCTCTATTCCCTCCCTACCTTTCGCTCTACCTCAAATTTTCTAGCACTCCCTTCTTCACTCTATTCTTCCCTCCTTTCCTCTTACCCTTCCACTCTTCCTCCTACTTCACTACCCTACCAGATTTAAAATCTTCATTCTCTCAGTCACACTGTCCTCGCATGCGGTTTTCTCTTGCTCTATTCCTCCCGAGGGGCCTCGGCACATAACCGAGTAAATGCTTAGTCATCCATTCCGACCAACAGATTGTATTTAATACCACTATCAAACGACAGTTGCTGGCTGAACGTAAATTCTTCACGTAGAGGTGCAACTAATTAATGGTGTGTGTGTGCACGTGTTTATGTATGTTTGAATAATTCTTGAAAATTGGGCTGCGATTTCAGAGATAATAATATAATTTGCATTCTCAAGTATTTTTATGGTAGTAAATGGCACACATTTCAAGTTTTAGAATCTTTAATGGAGCATGCGGTGATTAAAATATATTGTTCTTATAGAGAGGGCAGTATGTATGTGTTTTGAAAACAATTTTAAAAATATTTTTTGCTACTGAAGTATTTAATGATGCAATTATAGCTAGAATATAAAGAGCAAGAATGTTTTAAATGTTTTAAAACTCTTGCAGGAATTTTCTCAAACCACTCTTCCAGACTGGAGAAGTAAACTTTGCTTACATTAAATATAATAGATTTACATATTTTGCCAACGAATAGTTTACCGCTCATCTCCTGTCATCTATCGTTTCCTTTAAGTTCACCTTGTTCTTTCCTGACCCATCCAAAATGCCGTGGTATCAACGTCCTTCGCGTTTTCCATTTTACTAGCTTCCATTCACGCCACGTGGAGAATAATACTTTACTTAAATTTTACATTGGATTTGTCCTCTGCCAAATGGAAATTCTGTTGGAATTTTGCAAGGTTTCTTTCCTACGCCCTACATCATTGTGCGCTTCCCATGTATGTTAACACATATGCCCTTTGTTATACAGCTTTCCCCCTTCTTCCTGCCTTCTATCATATTCCTTTTCTACCAATACAGCCATTCTGAGTTTATTTTTAATGCTACGCTGCGTAGCTGCGCCTTTATAACTCGGAATAATAAAAGGTAGGTGCTTCTTTCTCCCGCCCGGATATGACAAGTTAATTTCAATGAATCGATCTATCAGGATATTTTAATATCAATTTTCAACTTTTATTATCCATCATCGAATATTTATTCGTCTTTATGAGTTCACGTTTATATTATATACCGATTTCATATTTAATTTATGTGCCATGTGAAAACTTCAAATTATTACGTATTTTTTATTGTCTAAAGACAGTTAATTCTACCTTTATTATCTGTGTTAGACGTATGGGAAAATAAAAAACAAAGTTGAAGTAAAAAAACATGACACGTCCGAATCTATTTAAAACTACAAATGTGAATATGAATGCCAGTTAACAAAACAGTAGTCATCATTTTACTGGAAACGATGTCCGACGACCTATTTCTGCATCTTGTGGTGTTTACGAACCTATTTACTCTAAATACGGGTCAGGCAAACATCCGATCACTATTCGTCCAAACGTTCACGCAAACAAATAAGAGAGATTTGAGGTGAACTGAGTTTTGGATTCTGAAACCGCAGCCTTTCTACAAACTTCCTGCTCGGAGAGAGAATTGTATGTTTTCGAGGAGGCTGATAATGCAAACTGTTATGCGTATAATTACCTTATCAATTCGACACCACTAGCATTCGACCAAACGGATTTTCTACGCATAAATGGAAACTTCCTCTTTAGGAACATTGGTAACCTATTCTTCCTGCTGAGACAAAGTTAGATGCATAAAATAAAACGAATGCCAGTGCGATCAAAACTCGCATATTCTGGTTTGATTTTCTTTAAATTATTAATGAAATTTTATTTTTTGTTGTATTACACTCGCTTGTGAAATAGCTAAAAGTTGCTGAGTAATAGACAGCGTCGGAAAAAATGGAAGAGAAAGCTCTCGTACTTCCGTTTCTGTTAAGGTACGGATATATTATGCGAACTAATGCGAACGAACGAAAGCGAACAAATGAATTCATGTACTGTGTACGGTTGAACGAAGGCGAACGAAAGTGAAAGAATGCATTCGACGCGGTTCTCTGGCAGGGCGGTACATCAAAGGAAGTTCGTGCGCAGTGTTGACGGTTAAATAAACAACTCAGCAACTTCAGCAAGAAACTGTTCAAAGCGTCGAACATCAACGAACGCAAACATTGGCTCTAGTGTAGACGACTGATCAAATGCACAGTCCGAATGACAAAAAACAGCCGAACATTTGTTCGCTCGCCGTCGTTCGCATAGTATATTTTTACCTTTAGTGGAGGTCATTCTTTTATCTGCTTGGAAACAGGCCTCTACGATCTGTACCCTATTTTATAGGAGGCTGTTTCATTATACTTCTTTGTTGTCCTCCTCTATCAGCTCTTTTTCGCTGACCGTCGAGGAAAAAATCGGTACAACATCCATTGTACAAACTTTCTCATATACAAATGCGTCGTTTAGTTATATTTAGAAAATGAAAATCGTATCAGCCGGTTTTTAGAAAATCATATTTTTGTTAAGGTTGACCAAGAATAAACTAGCCTTATATTCATTCATTAAGAAAAATAAAATATGCAGTATTATTGCAGAAGTATACTCAAATAACTGTAGGAAATTTGATCAAAATCGTTCCAGCCGTTTCTGATAAAATCAAATTAGTGTTGAAGTTGCCTAGAATAAACTAGCCTTATTTCCATTTTTTGAGAAATGTAAACTATACGGTATTATTGAAGACGTAAACTCAAGTAACTGTACGAAGTTTGATCAAAATCGTTATAGTCGTTTTTGAGAAAATGAAATTGTTATTAAAAATGCGTAGAATAAACTTCCCTTAATTATTGAGAAATGTCAACCATTTCCTCATATACTCTGCTCAGTGTGATAAAATGCAAGTACGAGATTTCATTCATTTTTGCTCTACCGTTTAGGCTCCAGATCCGGTAACAGGCAGACGGCATTGCGAAAACCACTTTTTCGAATTCAGCGACACCTAAAACGTATATTTCCGTCAATGTCTCGAAATCGAATTTTTTCGCGATAACAATACTTGCTCAAAATACTTCGTATATGAGAAAGTAAAAATGAGGCGTGGAGAGAATGCGAATTGACCAAGTTTCAATGTAGGAAACATCGTTTTTACCTTGTAATGAAATTACATGAAACTATATTTTTTCGTCTCTAAAAGTCATTTTAACTTTCTCATATACGATGTATATTGAGAAAGTATTGTTATTGCGAAAAAATTCGACCTCGAGATTTTTACGGAAATATACGTTTTAGGTGTCGCTGAATCCGAAAAAGTGGTTTTCGCAATGCCGTCTGTCTGACTGTTACTGGCTCTAGAGCATGGGTGCCCATTACGTCTCCCATGGGCGACCGGTCGCCTTTAGGAGGGTCTGTATCGCCCACGCATCCATCCAGGCATTAAACTTATATGCCTGAGTAAAGAGTTTTGGGGATAATATCTGCCGGTGGGTTTTTCCATGGGAAACTCAATACAGACAGAGGTCTTATATACGAAACTTGGGAGAAGGGAGCTTCAGCGATTGTTTGAATCGTCCCCATGTTTACCCCATGGGGTGTATTTCTTGTAAAAAATTTTCACGATCCCTCGGGTTTTTCCCTAATTTTGGCGCTACTGTTCCATAAGCTTTCACTCATCCGTCGTCGTGGCAGTCGTCCTCTAAAACTTGACGAGGAAAGATTAAACCGGTTTCGTGGTTTTGGCGGTATTCTTCCTTCTATTAACCATTGCGAGAGTTAGGTAAATTTCATTTTTATGTATCTTGCTTTAAAAATGAGCACACATCTTAGCAATCTTCACTTAAAATTGAAGATATATTAAGAATTAATACAAATTTGTTGTTTATAGTAAAAGATTTCGGTGATCGCTGAAACACGTGTCACTCAGCAGTTGAGGAAAGGTCGTAAATCGAGTGATGATTAAGTAAGTCTGATCAGGGCTAAACCTTAGCAGCGACGGTTATTTAGAACTTTTCTAGAATTTACCACTGCAGTGTAAAGTTCGCTGGCTAAGTAAGGATTATGTTTTTTTGTGGAGCTTATAAGAGAAATTAAAAGTTTTTTAAATGAAAGGAGAGACGTATATAAAGAACTTGATTATGTTGACTGGCTTTTAGATTTGGCTTTTCTAGTAGATGTTACAATGTTATTGAATAAATTAAATTTGCAGCTCCAAGGAAAAAATAAAAACGTGGCCGAAATGATAAGTTTTGCGAATAGCTTTAAAAGGTAAATTAAAAGTAATAATTTCTCAATTAAAAAAGAATAATGTATAACATTTGAAATACTTAACAAAAGAAATTAGTAAACAGGAAGTGAAAATTTATTATCAATGAAATCAGAAATTTACATTGATTTGTTAATAAAATTAGAAACAGAATTTGAAGATCGTTTTCAAGATTTTAGAGAGCTGGAACCCATTGCTACATTCTGTTTACATCCTTTTTCCAAAATCTACATTGAAGGTATTTCAAGCAAAATAAAAGAGTTGTTCAACATGAATGAAACAGAGCTGGAAGATAAAATCATTATGTTGCAAAATAATATAGAGTTGAAAGCAAGGTATAATGAGTCAACCTTTTGGAAACTTCTTTCATCTGACAAATTTCCGAATATAAAAAATATTGCATTAATTTTGAATGTTATTTTCCTTCCACTTATTTATATGAATCAATATTTTCTAATATGAACTTAATTAAATCAAAAACCAGAAATGTACTCACTAATGAACATCTCGAAGATTATTTAGGTCTCTATTTCTAGTTACAAGCCCAATTGCCAACCACTAGCTGAAGATATGCAGTGTAAAAGTGCCCATAATCACACAAATCAAGATTAAATGAAATTAAATTTATCAGTTGTATAATGTTGTTTGATGTATAATGCATAATAAATGCATTTTGCGGTAAATTTGTTGTCTATTTCATTCTTTAAATCCCTTTTTATATATTGAGAAAATAAGTAGCCCACAAGACAATTACCAGGCTGAAAGTAGCCCATGATATGAAAAAGTTTGGGCACCCCTGCTATATAGTCTAAACGGTACAGCGAAAATGAATGAAATCCAGTACTTAGACATTCTATCATACTGAGCAGAGTCTATGAAGAAATGGTTGACATTGCTCAATAATTAAGGGAAGTTTATTCTACGCATTTTAAACAATAATTTGATTTTCTCAAAAACGGCTGTAACGATTTCGATAAAATTTCGTACAGGTACTTGATTTTACGTCTCCAATAATACTCTATACTGTATGTGTTTCATGTATATTTCCTTTTATTCTGCCAGATTTTTGTATATATTTTGTGAATATTATGTCTATATCTTTATATGTATTGCGATGACGATATACAGTGTGATTGTATTCAAGTTTTCTCCTACTATACATACTATTTAATGTTTTACTTTTATATTTACTAACTAGGGGTTTCGCAGGATTTTCACACTCCCCTTCTCAGTGAGTGTTTTCCTGCGTGGGTTTTACTAGTTAAGACAAGTATGTTCTTATCTAGGTTTTCCCCACAAATTTAAATCTGTCTTATACTTACCACTTCTTATTATGTTCGAATTTTATACTGTTCTCTACTATTGTAATATTGACGATGGGTTAAATGTAAGAATGGACCTTATGGTCTAAATTTCGTCCGAATAAAGACGCTTATCTATAGTTCACATTTCTCAATGAATGAATATAAGACTAGTTTATTCTAGGCAATTTAGCAATAATTTCATTTTCTAAAAACCGGCTGATACGATTTTTATTTTCTAAAGATAACTAAACGACGCATTAGTATATGAGAAAGTTTGTACAATGCATGTTGTACCGATTTTTTCGTGCAGTGTTTGCGCCCAACGCCTCCCCGCCCCACCAACCCTTCTTTCATATCAAACTCTTCCTCCAGACCCTTCCGCTTTCCCACAGAATTCTCTCGCAACACATTTGTACTCTACGAGAGCATTCCGCCTTTCCACTTTCTCTATTCTCACTTCAACTAAACTTTTGCTCCGCTTATACTCTCCCAGCTTCCCTTCAAAATGTCCCTTTCTCTTCCTGTTCGAGCCTATTTGTCTTGATATTCTTTTCTTGGGATATAGATACAATCGCCGATTTGCACAAGGATTAAGCAAAATAAAATATCTAATGTGATCCTCTGTAAACGAATCGTCTACGTGTTTTTGGCCGACGAGACTAATAAAAACCTCCTACCTACTCCGTGTCTTATGAAATTACTGATAAGTAAAATAGATGGGTATCTGAGATTCACGAAATTGTGGATTTCAAAATTTGATAAATATATCTCGAGAAATACAAGCATTCTCCTATATATTTCTATTATACATTATATCACATCATGCTCATAATTAGTGTTGTACATGAAAAATAATAAAATTTTACAACATAAATAAATACTTTGTATTCTTTTAACTAAAGAAATACGATAGAAGTATGCCTACAAATATGAAATTCCAGATAAATCTATTAAAAAAATAAGGCAATATTTTTAATGGAACTTAACACGTTTATGAAAATTGAGAATTCGCTTCAACGCTTTTCATTATGACGCTGGAAATAAAGAAAGTAGATGAGGGAAAACTACAACAACTTTCAAACTTCACTCTGTCACCTTCACATTACGTACACACAAATACATAGGTGTAAAGTAATTATAAACATTTGTAGTTTCTGATTTGACAATTACAACAAGCAAACATCATTATTTTGATAAATAGATAACATTTTATTTTTTTGGAGAAATTATTTCACCTAAATGAATCGTTACACTAGCCAGAAAACGTAAAGGTAAATATAAACACGGGAAAGATCAGAAAATTTTTCAAAAATATTTTCTCCGAATGTTTAAAAATAATATATCTACGTATTAAACCATTTTTTTACTTCTGAAATAATGCTTGAGTGTATATAAACTTAATCCGGATAAGCCTTAGTGGCCTTTCGCTATCAAAATCCCGGTAGGAAATATCTAGTTTACGTCGTTATAAATTCCGTCGTCCTTATATCCGCTGTGGATTAATACAATTGAGGTTAAGAAAAATCTCAAACTGATGCAACTACCTTGATCAACTGTAGTTATTTCGTAATAATCCATTTTTGTTATTCATTTACACCTACTCTGCATTACATCCCTATACATTAAAGCCCCTTGAAATAGCTGTCTTATGTACATTTAATCAAACTTGCCTTGAACAAAGCCTCATTATAGAATCTTTTCATCCTTTCTCTCCCTCTTTCATTTATTCATCATTAACTCGAATCCTCCCAACATCTCCCTTTTGCATTTCACCCTTCTCTCAGCAGATTATTTCAAAAGCGCTTTCTCGAAAAGTTTCTCTGCGGCCTTTAACAAACCTTACAAAGACCTGTATCTCTCTATATGTCTCCCTGTGCGTCTGTCATGAGACCCTTAAAAATAGCCCCCCCATCCGGTCACGGCACTCGACGATCTTTTTCTTTATAAGTATTATATCCTTACTTTTCTTCTTAGTTAACATCGCTTGCTTTTGAAATCGATCCCCTACCGTGTCCCCCGTTATTTTCATTCGATTTGCCTCGTCCCCCAAAGGAGATTTCCAGAACTCGGTTTTGAGTTCTTTTAATTATTTCTTCGACTTCTTTTAATTAACGGCCTAGAGATGAATTTGTAATTTAAAAGAGAACATTCTGGGAAGAACCAAAAAAAAAACCAAAATTCGAGGTTTTATGGAAAAAGGTCGGTGATGATGATAAACACACATCCCTCTGCTCTCACCAGTATTCATGGGAATAAAAGTGATATAGTTTACAGATTTTCCTTAAGTACCTCATAACATAGAAAAGTAAAATATTCAGTGATCTTTTCTTGACTTACAGAGACAGAATTCATAATTCCATTCAAAATTTGGTTATGTATCGTAATATATTTTTTTATCTGTAAACCGATATATATATATATATATGCACACACACACACATATATATATACATATAAATCATAGGTAGTCTGTCCGTAGACAGGTCCGTGATTATTCATGGTTAAACCTGGTTCTCCATATACTCCTATTTTCCGCAGTCTTCTTCATGTCTTGATAACTCTCTTTCCCTTTCAAGTCGTCTATCAGCTGAAACCTTTTCCTGCCTCTTTCTCTTTTTCCATCCAGTGTTCCTTCTAGCACTTCTATAATCATGCTCTCTCTTCTCAGGCATTGTCCAATCCTGTTCGCCTTCTATTTTTTTGATAGTGTGTATAATCGTTCGCTTCTCTCCTATTCTTCGTTGTACTACCTCGTTTTTCACCCTATCTGTCCATTTTATCTTCAGCATTATTCTTCATGTCCACATTTCGAAGCTTTCCAAGTATTTAATATCATTTTTCCTATATATATATATATATATATATATGCTCCTCCAATACTCTCCCCAAAAGCCTCTCATCTGGCTCCACTTCATCGATGACATTTTCTTAATGTGGGCTGATGGGGCGGAGTCTATTGATTGCTTCCTCCATAAAATCTCCATCCACCCCACCCTCTCCTTCACCCACCACTCCTGCACGACGGAATCTACGTTCTCGAAATAAATCTTTGTTTTAAAAATGGACGCATCAGCACCTCGGTGCATATCAAAGACACTAACCGCAAGCAATACCTCCATTATATCAGCTGCCACCCACACAACACCAAAAATTCCCTCCCTTATTCCCTTTTCCGCCGAAGATATAGGATATGCTCGGATAGCACTTCGCTATCCGAATATTGCACAAAAATTCAGGAGGCATTCCTCAACCGAGGCTATCCTCCAGAATTAATTCGATACCAAATACACCGCGCCATTTCTTCCCCCCCCCCCCTTCCAGAAAAACACCGAACCAAAACCCACCCACGCAAAGAGAACCCCCCCTTACTCTCACAACAACCTTCCACCCGGGGCTACACGAAACCATGAAAAACATCCTTGCCGCCGCCCACCCCTTTCTCACATCCTCATCTACCACACTTACACTCTTCCCCAAGCCTCCCATTATATCATTCCGTCGACCTAGGAATCTCAGCGACTTGTTTTGGTGCAAAGAACTCCCCACAGGTCCAACACCACCCCCCGCAGGGTCTTTCCCATGCGAAAGACCACTGTGCCTCACTTGCCCCATCATGGAGACATCCTCCTCGTTCACCAGCCCGATAACAGACATCACCTACCCAATTACGTCCCACGGAACCTGCACCTCCAGAAACATAATATACTTATTAAACTGAAGACAATGCCTAGCGTTCTACGTGGGACTCACCACCACACCCCTCAACATCCGCATCAACGGTCATCTGAACAGTGTCGCTCATAAACGCCCTCTTCCAGTGGCCGATCATGCGGTAAGCCACTCCCTACCCTTCAGTAGATGTTTTACAGTAAAAACAATCCGGGCCCTCCCAAAAGACTTCCGCACCACAACTCCGCCAATGGGAATTGGCCCACATAGAAATACTCCACTCTCTTTCCTTTCCCGGTCTAAACCTCCGCTAACACCTCCAACTAAAATACCCTAGCCTCCATTCCATGAACCCCATCCTCTTCCCATCCCCTCTACCCCCAGTGAGACCCTTAGTTTTAGTTATAACTTACTCTTGTGCAGAAGAAGGGCGGATGCCCGAAAGCTCCAAGCAAAAGCCTTCCTCTATCGACATGGACGTCCACAACACCAAGTAAATGTCCACTTCCTCCCTTCTATCCCTCTCAACTACTATTTTCACTCTTATATTTACATTTACATAAATACCATGCAAGCCGCTAGAAGCGTTTGGCAGGGGGTGTCACAACACCAAGTGAAGTCTAGCTAATTCCTCTGTTGGATTGTCTTATCGCGTCTGGGAAAAAGGATCGGTAGTATTTCTCTGTTCTAGCGGTAATTTCGAGATATTTTCTCCTGCACTGTGATCTAACATTACGTTCACTAACACCGATGGGGACGACTATGCCGCGTACGTCTTCAACGAATTCGGAACTTTCAAATTTTTCAAATAGTTTCCTCTTGTATTCAATTCTTCTACTCTTCAACGTCTGCCATTTCAGATCTCTCAATAACTCTGATACACTCGCATCATACCGATATTCTCCTTTTACAAATCTAGCCGCTCTACGCTGAACCATTTCGAGCTCTCTAGTTAGGCCCTCCTCGAAAGGGTCCCAGACGGCGCAACAGTATTCCACGATGGGTCGTATTAGGGAAAAGTATGCGATTTCCTTCACATTCGAGGGGCATCCCCGCAGGACTCTAGAGGAAAGCCCTTGAATTCTGTTTGTCGATGCTATAACGGATTTGATATGCTCTCTACTAGACAAATTGCTACTGAGAATTACTCCTAGGTATTTGTAGCTATTGACGTATTTTAGCTTTAGTTCGGATATTTGGTACGGGTAACGGTTGAAATTCGTGGAGCGCGTGAAGTTCATTGCGGCGCATTTCTTTATATTCAGATCGAGTTGCCAATCTTTACACCATTTCGTGATAGCCTGAAGGTCCTTTTGCAAATTCTCCTGATCGTGTATTGTGTTGATTTCTCCATACACAAGTGTGTCATCCGCGAAGAGTCTAACTTTACACTTTATATTATCCGCTAAATCATTTATATATATCAAGAATAACAGAGGTCCGATTACACTTCCCTGAGGCACGCCGGAAGTCACTTTGACGAGGTCTGATGCAACTCCATCGAGGACTACTCTCTGGGTTCTATCGGAAAGAAACGAGGCGATCCAATTTACAATTTTCTCGTTAATAGAATAAGCCCTTAATTTTTGCACTATTTTCACGTGAGAAACGGTGTCGAAGGCTTTCCTAAAGTCTAAAAATACTGCATCAACTCCTATTCCTTTATCCGTTGCTTTCACAATATCTTGTGTGAGTAGAGCTAACTGAGTCTCGCATGACCTGCCTCTCCGGAAACCATGCTGGCTACTGTTAAGCGCTTCTTTGCTTTCGAGAAATCGCATTATTGAGCTACCGATAATGTGCTCAAAAACCTTACAGAAGATTGACGTCAACGATATAGGGCGGTAGTTTTCCACTTTTAATTTACTTCCCGTTTTATGTATTGGTGTAACGTTGGCTGTTTTCCATATCAAAGGAACTACACCCTCATCTAAAGATTTTCTGAATAGAAGCTTAAGGTACGGAGCTAATTCGTTTGCTAACGAGTTTATAATGAATGCAGGTATGGCTTCAGGCCCTGGCGATTTTCTTTTGTGGACCTGACTTAGTAATTTGACGATACCGCTTTCGGATATTTCTATGTCGCTCATATTTGAGTCTATACGAGTAGGGAAATCAATGAAATCACCGCTGTCTATTGTGAAGCAATTTTCAAAGAACCGATTTAACATACTAGCCTTAGTAAATGAATCGTGTACACTCTTATATATATATATTTCCTCAAACTGTGTGAATTAAACGTTTAAATTGAGCGATTTCGAACTGTAGGCGGAAGAAGACGAACGGAATAAGAACCTTCATACTGTTTTCTTCAAAATGGTTCACATCCGAAGTTTGTAGGTCAATTCTTTCTAATTTTAATCTCAAAAAGAATGAAAGCCTGCTCGTCGAAAAGTTCATTTTTACGTGAAATTACGTGTTATCTTATTGAAAATGTAAATTATACCCTGGAGTCAAACCCGGGTCTTTGTTCTCGAGTTCTATATATTAAAACGTTTTTTACTATATCATAATGCTATCCTGAAAATTTCATTAAATTCGGTTGAGTCGTTTGCGAGATATTAAGCTTCAAAAAGCATTACACACAAAGTGACACTGTCTTTTATGTTAGTTAGATAATAAATTATCCATCACATGTGCTTGGACTGTATCTTTTAAGGAATTAGAGTACAGCTCAGTAAATATCATATATGTACCACCATCTGATGATCATTTGTCCTCAACGATGCTATCAAGATATGAAGTGTAATTTTTTTACATCGAACAAAATAAGAAATTATTCATTCGACAAAATATTCGAACTATAATCCATTGCATAATTTTTTGAACCATGTCCTTAAATAATATAAATGTTTTCACTACTTTTGCATTCCTTGAGAATCGCAAAGTATGATTATATCAAGCTCTATTCTATCTTCTATTGATTAATGCGAAAGAACGAGGTTTGTAGGTGATGTTTTGAACTCTTTCAATGTCGGTCGGAGTATTTTTTTCCTTGTTTCTGTCATTGCCCTTGCCTTGACGCAATTTTCGTATCCATTAACCTCTATGGCTGTAGCTCGTTATCAAAATAACATGGTTTAAGAGGAAGAAACTTTTTTTGTATTCATCCTGTTGACGACTTTCACGTCTCAACGAACCTGAGTCTGAGCGCGCCTGCGAGAGCACAATGAGGGAGCGATTTGCCTCATCAAGGGCGAAACTTCAAGAGATGGAATAACAAACGTTTTGAGTAACCAGGGGCAGAAGAAAGTTGAATGTGAATATTTTCGGAGATTTATTTATTGTTTTTTTATTGTAAATACTTAATACGACTCCTATATATACTTGTGCCTTATCTCTTTGTGGCTTATTCATATACTCCAAGTCCCATGTACAAAATCATTCCATAAACATGCCATTACATTATATGTAAAGTTTTAAAGAGGAGTCATAATATTCAGGAATTTTACCTACAAAGCTAACCTTCCTCCAGCGTTGCTCTAATGCAGGGTTTCCCAAAGACAGAAGAAGACACCAGTTACGCTCTTCCTTCTCTTAATTACAGCAGAAAACATGAGCCTCACTTGTAAATTGTATACTGTAAGATACATAAACTATGTAAATAAACATTAAAATGATTGTAAAGTTAATTTTATTGCGATTAGGCTTATCACCTCTTAGTTAGGGTTCCTTGAGAAAAAAGATTTCAATGTAAGGGTTCCGTGACTTCAAAAGTTTGGGAACCAGTGCTCTAATGGAAAAGGTAGACAGAGGACTTGGTTATCCTCTGGGTTACATTGGTATTTAAAAGGAAATACCTCGATTAAATTGAATTTAAACGAGAAGCTATGAAAGAGGAAATTTATGAGAATTTCGGCCAGAACTTAGCGTGACGAAATTTATATATATATATATATATATATATATATATAATTAAATTGCATTCTCTGTGTGAAGCAGTTTTGAGGTATAATTTTACTTAGAATCATTAATTTTGTAGTAGAAAACTGATATTTTGTAGAAGTTACGCTGCAAATACGTATGGCAATCTAGTATAAATACGTAAGTAAGGATAAAACACATGATAGGATAAAGGAAAGAGCTTTAATAAAAGGAAAGAGCTTTAATAAAAGGCTTACTGCGGAACGAAATGACGCTACGAACAGCAAAAACGTAATAAGAGGAGCAGCGTGACTAGATTAATAAATCCAATTCGTTTTCATATGCACAGGGATATTAAAAGCGCTCTATTGAAATATATAATGCGCGCGATCACTTAGTTCCATTGATTAAATCATGAGGATTTCCAAAACTTGACACGCAAAAATAAATTACACCTGAACCGTTTTTATTTTGCACCTAATCCTGATACTTAAATTAAATGCATTATTTAAAAATTATTATTAAAAAAAGTTTAAATTTGGCCCTTTATCTCCTTTTAGAAATATTAGCCATTAAGTTTCTCTTTCCTCTTTTTTTTCTCCAAAATACTACGCCGACAGCTCATACGAATCATGCACCTCTGGCGAAAGAAAAGATTTTTAAAAATGAATCCTCTCATAATTTTGCAGGCAGGTGATCAAATACCTATTCATTTCTCATCCACTAAAAATCAATCATTTCAGAGACGAGTTATTCCACCCTTACCTATTCTGCATGCAGTTTATTGTTTTTTTAAACGTCGGATGCAATCGTTAAGGGAAGATCAAATAGTACATATTTCCATCGGAAGAATACAATACGTAGAACACGAATTTTGAGTGAATGCATAAATAATCCACCGTGAATCATTAATCCAAAAACGATTAATCAACGTCATTCATCGATTGAAAGCCATAGACTTTTCAAATGATGTCTCTCATGGTCACAGTCATTTTCATTGATGAAATGACTAATGGCGAATCTCTGTCTGTTGTAAGTATATTCCGTCTCAAATTTCAAAATTTCCTAAAATTTCTACAAAACTTTGCGGTAATATACTTGATTCCGTAGAATTCAATGTATCGTTTATTAAATAAATGCCCATCATCCCATGTCACCTAAATATCAAATTCATAGCATAAATTGACTGTTTACATTATTAGTTAAAATTTAACTACTTTCCAAATTTAGCGCCCTCGAAAGGTGAAAATTCAAAGTAACGGAAGATTCATACAATATGAATAGTTATATAGTATTAATCTCTACCAAATCAACAAAGAATTTTTCATCCATCCCTTTTAAAAGTTGAATGTCTACAGACGGACGGACGGAAAAGCAATAACAATAGCACGTTTTTACATTTTGTGTACGAGTTAAAAAACGTACGTACCGAAAAGAGTAAAACGCAGCGCCTATCAATGGCAAATCGGAATGTTTTGCTTGTCTTTCGCAAAGCGGCTGTCGATCCCAACCCAGATTTATCGTCACTGGATTCAATTTGCTTCTTCAAACAATGAGGTAGTTGCTTGTCTACCTGTTTGTTGCTATGCTTCTTCCCATGCAGGCCGTTTACCACTCGTAACCCACGCAACACGTTACAGCTGCGTCATGCACAAACACATTTTTTATGTGCACAGACTTCATCCTTTTCTTATTACTAAACATTTCAGTATGGAGCTCGCACCATTCACATCATAGGACCATTAACCTCGTTAACCAAATTAAACCTCCTGACAGCATCACGGGCTAAAAATCTCACGCTCCAAAAATGCAATTTTTACAGCGATTTTAGCTCACACTTCTATTAATAAAAACGTCTACAAGGAAATTACCCTCAGCGTGGTAATTGAAATGGCTTTGCCTTCCCGAGGATACGTTAACATATTAACGCCAGATGCGCATTGAAATGCAGCCTCTTTATACCAGCAAAATGCTTCTGCATTTCTGCGCTAATGGATATGTTGACATCTCGTTATTTCATCTCACCAACAGATGTTTGTCGGCTCTAATAGCCAATTATTTTATCCATAATTTTGGCATTATTCGAGTATTTTGGTAAATAAAAAGGTGCATAAAGATGCATCTGCTTCTAGTATTTACTTGAAATGCCTTTTTACTTTTTCATATACGAAGTATATTGAGAAAGTATTGGTATCGCGAAAAAAACCGACCTCGAGATTTTTACGGAAATATAGGTTTTAGGTGTCGCTGAGTCCGAAAAATTGGTTTTCGCAGTGCCGTCTGTTTGTTAATGGCTCTTGAGCCTAAACGGCAGAGCAAAAATGAATGAAATCTCTTACATAGGCATTTTATCATACTGAGCAGAGTATATGTGGAAATGGTTGACATTGCTCAATAATTAAGGAAAGTTTATTCTACGCCTTTTTAACAACAATTTCATTTTCTCAAAAACGGCTACAACGATTTTGATCAAATTTCGTACCGTTACTTGAGTTTACGTCTTCAATAATACCGTATAGTTCATATTTCTCAAAAAATTAATATAAGGCTAGTTTATTCTAGGATACTTCAACAATAATTTGATTTTCTCAAAAACGGCTCTACCGAAGTTACTTGAGTATACTTCTGCAATAATACTGCATATTTCATTATTATCAATGAATGAATATAAGGCTAGTTTATTCTTAGGCAACTTGAACAAAAACTGGATTTTCTAAAAACCGGCTGATACGATTTTCATTTTCTAAAGATAACTAAACGACGCATTAATATATATGAGAAAGTTTGTACAATGTATGTTGTACCGATTCTTTTTAACTAGCGGTACCCAATGGACACAAATCATCTCCAATATATACATTCATCAGACTCAATGCGTATCAGTGAATAATTATGCTTAAATAAAATCAATTATTAAGCGGTTTTCAAATAAACTTGTTAAAGTTTTCGGGCCATACCGTTAACTCTTAAAAAGGATCTTGTGGGTTTACGCCCCGTTCCGGATCAAATTATGGAATGGATGGTCGGCATCAGCGTTTCGGCACTGCGATCGGGCATTGGTGTTGGGTTGGATTAGGTTGGTGTTTGGTAGGGTTGGGTTGGTGTTGGGTTGGTACATTTTGCAGTATTTGTCCCCCAGGCTCTATTCTAGCTTTTATATTCGGATGAGTTTTCGTTTTATTAATAAATAATAGGAAAAAACATTAAAACAAACTAATTTAAAATTACATTTTATTGATAAAAATAGGAAAAAAACATTAAAACAAACTAAGAAAATTAGAAACTGTCAAAAATGTGTTTTTATTTACCTAGTAACCGAGGATATTGGTGAGCCTTCGGCTCGCTTTACTTTTAGATTATAATGCCTTTTATATCGGGTGTAGCCGTCTCCGGTCGCGCCCTTCGCCTCTATGAAACGAAGCTATTCGCCTCTATGGAACGAAGCTATCCCTCACCAATGGCCGGTGATCGAGTGGGTAAATGCCGCCACAGACTGATCCATCATGAGTTTGCAAGCTTTCGTTTTCGTGAAGTTATTAAATCTAAGTAATTAACAAATATCAGATCCAGCAAAAATAGTATATTTAGTTGAGAATTCCATTTAATTTCACGCACTATTTCAAAAAATCGGTACAACATACATTGTACAAACTTTCTCATATATGGGTACTAATGCGTCGTTTAGTTATCTTTTGAAAATGAAAATCGTATGAGCCTGTTTTTAGGAAATCCAATTTTTGTTAAAGTGGCCAAAGAATAAACTAGCCTTCTGTTCATTCATTGAGAAAAATGAAATACGTAGTATTATTTTAGATTTATAACTTTACGAAATTTGATCAAAAACGTTAGAGCCGTTTTTGAGAGAATCGAATTGCTGTTAAAGTTGCCTAGAATAAACTAGCCTTATATTCATTTTGTGATAAATATGAACTATACAGTATTATTGAAGACCTAAGCTCAAGTAACTACGAAATTTGATCAAATTCGTCAAAGCCGTTTGTGAGAAAATCGAATTATTGTTAAAGTTGCCTAGAATAAACTATCCTTATATTCATTTTTTGAGAAATATGAACTATGCAGTATTATTGAAGACGTAAACTCAACTAACTGTACGAAATTTGATCAAAATCGTTAGAGCCGTTTTCGAGAAAATCGGATTGTTGTTAAAAATGCGTAGAATAAACTACTCTTAATTATTGATCAATGTCAACCATCTCTATGTATACTCCGCTTAGTATGATAAAATGCCTAAGTACGAGATTTCATTCTTTTTCGCTCTACCGGCTAGGCTCCAGAGCCAGTGACAGACAGACGGCATTGCGAAAACCACTTTTTCGGATTCAGCGTCACCTAAAACGTATAGTTCCGTAAAAATCTCGAGGTCGAATTTTTTTCGCGAAAACAATACTTTCTCGATAATTCGTATGAGAAAGTAAAAAGTAGTAGTAAGTGTTCCCACTAAGTTAGTGGTTCCCAATCTGCGGGACGCGCCCCCCTGGGGGGGGGCTGAGAAAGTTCCGGGGGGGGGACCAGGTCATGCGGAAAAAAAATCAATTTTTGATGTCAAATTCAGCTTAAATAGTATAAACGTATTTTTAAATCTTCCCAAGTAAGTTTTTTAAATGAATAATGATGTAAATACGACTGAAAAGAGTTACATTTATTTCAATGAAAAACATGGTGGGGCATAACGGCTAAGTGAAAACCAAAATATAGGCGTCACGTTAAATAGTTTGGAAACCACTGCATAAGTACTTCTTGCATTCCAACAACCATTTTATAAAAAAAGACCTTGGATTCACCATAATAAAAGCCTATCTCTCCTTTTCCAAGAAGTGGATTTTTATGTCAATTTCGATTTAGTATTTTATTATTCATTAATGGAAAGTTTAGATCTTCGAAACTTCGTGTCCCACCTTCACAGCCCCGTAACTATATAGATATTTTAGCGCCCGGGAAAAACTATTAATGTGCGCCCTCTCCCCATTAAAGAAATTATTTTCTCTAGTTCATTTAGTTACTAATTGAAATTTTTTCGCCACTTGCTTAGTTGAGCCCGGGGCAGATGCTCCGCCCTAGTTACGGCACTGCACCTAGACGACCTTCGCGTCTCACCGGTTGAGAAACACTGCCCTAAAGCATTGATTGCCATAACATAATATAATTGCCAGCACATAATATAAAAATTGATTGTTCGCTCTTATGCTGATTCTAAATGCTAATGCGTAAGTATTGACGCGTTAGTCAATACGAAAATTGGCGCCGTTCAACACACGGCCGTCCACAGCGTCTGGGCGCGATCGTAGTCGACATACGGTCGCTTTTAATTTTTATATTTCAAGCTCTTTTAGGATATACATAAATGTCCAACCGGCTTCTACAAATTGTTTATAAAGCTGACATAAGTTTTGAAAACTATCTTGCGTTGCTTCTAAGAATCCAATCGCAAATTAGGGGTTCATCAACTTGCTTTCGATCGGATACCATTGCCTAAGACGACCTAAACGCCATTCGACCGAAGCTTCTAACGAGAAATCGCGGTTTTTTTTCCTTAAAACGACGTCTCCCTACCTTTGCTGTGGTTCAAATGTTCCAGCGGTGGATTGAGACACCGTCTTACAATGGTAGGACTTCCTCTTGACACTCAAACACGAAGCAGGATAACCACATCACAGAGGCATGCAAGATACACCTTGAAAAAAGAGAGAAAATCACTTTAATGCTTCACGAATGAATTAAATGGCAAAGGTTTGGTAATGGGATGAGTAAGAGACACAATAACGTCGCGCCTGGAACGGGAAAAGAAACAACTTCAACGTGATAAAAAAAGAGGCAGCGGAAATAGACCCGCTGCAAACGAAGTCTTTCAAAAAGCATTACTATTCTTCTTCGTTCGCACGCATAAAATGCTTTAATTCTCACCAGGATTTTACGTTAAAAGCTTTATTAACGATATGTCGAATTCTATATCTTTAAAAATTTGACTCAAAATTTAACAGAAATAACTTATTCATTACTTTCTTCATCTATGAATAAATTGGCAATTATTTGCTGCCGTTGCGGAAAATACTCACTATCTTTAGGGTCTGCGCCGCCTTCCCTTCGAAGCGGAGTTCGCTCATCGGCAACTATCACGGACACTTCCGCACACCATCCCGTCCCAAATAAAAGTGAGCTAGGTAAAAAAATTCCCGCCAAAAATCCTGCCAACTCATAAGGCGTCACGAGTTTTCCCTTAGGTATTTTGGAGGCTATGTATGCGGTAACGAAGGTCTGGAAGGAAGAGGAAAAAGGTTTCTCCCTGGATCCTTAACGCTTGCACCGGCAAATACAGAATATATTTTACCACACGTAGACTGATGGAAGGATAATATAGGAAAATCAACTACAAGTACATTCAAATCCACTCCTACTGGAATATATACTTAGGAACTCCAGTGAAAGTAATTAATCACCGTTTTTAATAATAATAAAACGGGGAAACCCGCTGCCGATTATTTATTTTACCCTCCGTAATTACCGTATTTATTCGCATAATTACTCCATCGCGTATTTTCCTCCTCTCAGTTTTGATGGATATAAAAACAGAATTTAAATTTTGCATCGCGTAATTTCTCCACCCTTATTTTATCCCGACGTTCCGATACTCGTGTGGCTTCAAGTCGGAAAACTCATTTTTCATCCCTCCTGCATTCAACTATAAAAATAACCTCACGAGTCCTATCGTTGCCCCTACGATCAGTCGGGGATTTGCCTGCGTAGCGAAAGTTCCTGTACCTTCAGTGTCCTCCAATCAGTACGATAGCGATATGTGAATGCGTTAGATCTATAGCGGTATTTTACAGTGCGGGAATAACTACAGAATTTAAAGAAAATATCGCATGTAATTGGTGACGTACGTGAAAAGCATGGGTGAAAACAATAGTTGCGCTGCGGAGTTTTTAATTACGAGTCGTTTCCTCTGCGAGAAAGAATGGAGTGAGGGCTGCAGGCAGAGCATTTTCAGTGGAACCTAAGTCGATTCGATGCTGGAGAAACCGAAAAGAGAAACTAATGGTGGCAAAGAAAATAACACGGTCTTCTCGCGGTTTGAAATCTGGAAAGTGTCCACAGGTTGATGCAGAAGTACTTCAGTATGTTGCGGATATGTGGAAATACAAGGATAAATTAATTACATTTCCGTACTTGTTTTTCAATAATTTTTTTCTCTCGGGTAGTGGAGATGTGATTTAACTCGAAATGGATATTTCATAATGTTACGCTGACACCATGATTTTCGCCCGAGTCGAAAATTATCTCGTCTTTTCCCTCTTAATTTTCAGGGCAAAATTTTGACAAAAAAAGGGAGAAATTACGCGAGTAAATACGGTACCTTTACTAGAAGAATTCATCGCTGGATCAAACGGCCATTCGACCATGCTTCGGCTGAGGCATTAGGGTATATGCACTTGGAGGGGGAACTCGAAAGCTCTTCTACATACTTGTGCCGTCAGGGTCGAATCCAGTAGAACGCGTAGTTGCTATAGTGTTAGAAGTCTAAAGGAGTAACTCACTCGGCAATTTATTCCTTAAATCCTAGTCAAGTATCTAATCTCGAGAATAAGGTTTTCGAGAAAAGAATGACGAGAAATTGAAGGAAAACTAATAAAATTTTAGCTAATCGATGCGTTAAAATCTTTAAGTAATAAAACAAATATATTTTAAATATAGAAGTTTGCTTAAAAACCTGTATCGCGGGCCCCGAACCTCGCTTTCCGGGCATTAGCTACTAGGTATATAAATTGTCAAATTTTATTCGCAAAATTTTTATTCACGGATAAATAGAAAATTAGTGTATCAAAGCTCAATCTCGGTAAAAAATAAATCTTAGTGGCCAAAATATCAAGATTTTCAGATACCATTAGTTTCTAAATAACACCGTGTGGAAAATGATATAGTGTATTTTGGATTTTCCACTGTTCGCTTTATTGTAAAAATATTATGTGCGTAACTTATATATTTGTGCTCTTATATCACATTTGAAAGTAATTTTAATATTTCAGGTAAATTATCACTATATAAAAATATTATATTTGCTCGATTCTGACCAACAGCGATTTGAAAGTAAATGGAAGCTTTTTACTTTCTCATATACGAAGTATATTGAGAAAGTATCGTAATCGCGAAAAAATTCTATATCGAGATTTTGACGGAAATATAAGTTTTAGGTGTATCTGAGTCCGAAAAAGTGGTTTTCACATTGCCGTCTGTCTGTCTGTTAATGGCTCAAGAGCTTAACAGTAGAGCGAAAATGAATGAAATCTCGTACTTAGGCATTTTATCATACAGAATAGAAGCTATGAAGGAATGGTTGACATTTCTCAATAATTAAAGGAAGTTTATTTACGCATTTTTAACAACAATTTGATTTTCTCAAAAACGGCTACAAACGATTTTGATCAAATTTTGTACAGTTACTTGAGTTTACGTCTTCAATAATACTGCATAGTTCATATTTATCAAACGATGAATATAAGCCTAGTTTATTCTAGGCAACTTTAACAAAAATTGGATTTTCTAAAATCCGGCTCATACGATTTTCATTTGCTGAAGATAACTAAACAACGCATTAGTACATGAGAAAGTTTGTACAATGTATGTTGTACAGATTTTTCGTCGTGATTCACCGAGATGATTTCAACAATTTCCAAAATTATCGATAAATTTGGTTCTTTCGTTTTTACATGCGCCTCCGTTTATTTAGTAATGAAACTCAATAATGTGCGATCTGTCAGGCTCACGCAAAATGTCCTTACAAGCAATGTGCAAATTTTTCTTTGTGAGTAGTACGGCATTATAGACTTCCGTAGAAGACGTGTTTCGGATGCAGATAGGCGCGCATGCGTTGCCTGAAATTTATTTTACCCCTAGTGTTGATAGCAATTACAAAGAAATCGAGTTAGTGTAACAGAGAGAGGAGACATCGTTTATTAATAAGAAAATGTGTGGTTCTTCTTCATTTATCGGAATCTTCTACGTTCGTAATAATAATAAAGCAACTGCATAGAAAATGACAGTAGACAAGTGCGAACTTTCTTTGAAAAAATTGAAAATTTCACCCAATAGTTAAGTATTTAAGTAATTTAAATAAAATTTAATTTTTAAACCAATCTATGAATTGAAATAGGTATTCTCGAGTAGGATATAAGCAGTGCCGTAACTAGGGCATGGTGAAGGTGGCATTTTCCATAGGCGCCGCTTGTAAAAGGCGCCAAACGTTCCCAAAAGAAGTTTTCAAAGTTCATTTTCCCAAGAATAAGTATTATTTTAACACTAAAATGTTAATTTACATGTAATAAAAACGCTATTATTCTTTATTAAAATGCAGAAAAAATTATATCATACATAACCAAGGTGTTTTCTAAAATTTTTCCATAGGCGCCATACCGTCTAGGTACGTCTCTGGATATAAGTACATATTTCAATCCGAGGTTATTGGGTGAACAAGTCCCATAATGACAAAAATTCAGTCGCCCATTAAATTTACAGCGTAGTAATACACTTCTCATTCGTAAGATTCAATCAATTTTACTTAATTGTGGCCTATTCATATAGATACTGCAAACACAAGAGAGCTAAATCAGGTATGGTAAAATATAATGTCTGAATACGTTCATACCATGACATGGTAACCATCAAAGCTGTTCACTCATATTGGCAAAACTATAAACGCATAGCATGAAAAGGATACGTGAGCATGCATTTGTGAAAATAATAGTATTCGTTCTCTGCCATTCTTGAATTCTAAAATGTTTTGGGATCACTCATTCTTAATTATTTTGTCTTATATCCTTAGGTATCTCCGGCCAATCTCATCATACGATTTTCCACGTATTCTGAAGCATCATGCGGAGACCAAACAGATGGGAAGTTAAAAGGAATACAGGTAAATAAAACACATTGTTGTTGTTTTCATAGTTTCACGTTTCTTACCATATCGGACGCAATGCAGAAGAGATGGAAATTCGTCTCCCAAAGAAACAGGTACACACAGCTCGACATAATATTCTCAAAATTGAAACTTGAGGCAGTGTTCTTTGTGGGGCGTTGACTTATGTATTTTATAACATACAGAAAATGATAAGCGAGAAAAATCATCGCTGAGTTAGAACTAAAATGCATTTATATTCGTGTCATGTAATGACAAATATTTAACAAGTTAGGAAAGTGTACAGCGTATCACAAATGGAGTATATATACCTGTACGTAAGGGTAATAGCGTTTTAAAGTTCTTTTCTTCGTCATAAATAATACATTTTCTTCGTATTTAAAATATTGCATGCACATGTTAGGAAATTAAAATGTAGAAATCGAATTAAGACATTCTTGTTTGATTTTCTCGATAACGGCTATCGCTAAGTTAAAAATGTATAGGAAAAGAAATATACTAGTTCTACAAGTTTTATTTGAAAAATATTATGATACGAGCAATACTTTACGAGATATTACGAAAAGTTCATTTTTTGTCTCCAGTAAAGTGGTACCCCTGATTGGCTTACGTGATTCATTTATGTAATTTTCTTATTATCTTTGACTTTAAGCTCTTAATATCAAATTTCATGAAAATCCGTTAGGTAGAAACGGAGAACGAACATGCGGACGGACGGACAGACCGACGACAATAGGCGCTCACGCTGGAGGTGAAACGCGCCTAAAAACTAAACCGTTACGGACCTATATGCTAGTGTGCGCGTCCAATACTCTTGCATTTTTTTCAATATTTCTCAATGTATTGAAGTGTAATTATTATAATTTTATTGTTTTTTGTGAATTTGATAAAATTCAAAATATTACTTAAGGTTTCGTGACACTCCAAAGGTTCCTCTTCGTCACTGATTCGTATTTCGTGAACTTGATTTGTTCTCTGAACTTCAGTTACATGCATAACAGTCTAACTAAATTACCCAGGACACCTAACTTTACTGCTACTGCAGATATCATTCGTTCTATGTCCATATTTATTGTATCATAATCAATTAACATATGGTCATTGGCCAAACCTTTCACAATGAAAATAGGAAATTGAAAATTCTCCACTTTTGGTGTGAAACCTTGTTCCAATTAACTGCTAAGGGCCGATCAATTTTTTAATAATATATTTTCGCTTTTGATTGCCTCAGAGATAACAACGAATCCGTTATATTTCAAAAACCTTTAAGTCTTGAACTATGCATACGTTCACAAAATAGAAGTGACATATTCCATTATACCCTCCTTTCTCTTTCTTCTTTTCTCTGCACTCCTCAAAACTCAGTTTCAAGATGTATTAATCTTTCACTTTCAGCCTTCTCCATTAGCGGAGGCATTTCTCTGGTCGCAGAGCCCAATGAAAATTCGCCTTGATTTTCATTCTCCGAATGTGTCCAGAAAATGTAAGGAGACTTTGTAAATTTAATTACGCTAGGAAATGTTGACAATAAACTCTTGTAAGCTTTATATGTATTTAATATCAGGACAAGGAGATTATTTCATTCTATTTCTGAGAATTTCACTTACATTTAGTGCGTTAAAGTAGATTCTTATAGAAATATACGGAGAAATTCGTAGGAATTCAAATGATTTTTACTCACACATAAATGAAGTAGTAACGTCTTCGATTATGCGTATTTTAATATATTTCATTCTACTAAAAGAATCTTAATTTAGTCATGTAAACTGCGAATTACTTACACGTTTATTTCACATTATCTTATAATATCTTTTCACCTGTAAGAAATACAGAATATGTACACATTTTTACATTTTAAAACCTCCAAGACTAAAAAATATTACTGCAGATGCGATGAATATCGGAAAGTATAATATTTTATTATTACATTTGTTTATTTTTCATTTTGACGATATGGTTTCAAACCCATCCAAATATATTGCATCTCAATGAACGCAGCAAGTGATTGTAAGATGTGAATGGATACTTTCTACCACTTGGCTTTCCGGAAAAATCATTTCATTCTGCATTATCGCTTCCCTTTCTTTGCCGACATCATGAGCGGGAATATTGGTAGCACGAATACTCGCACGTTCCATTCACGAAAAAGAAAACGAATTAACCTTGAATCTGAAAAGAATTACTCCGCTCTGATCCAGCTCGCATTGGAAGGAACCATTCCCTCTTAAGTCCTTGATTCCTTCTTTTTCCCTTTTATTCTTCTGCGGGAGCCAAATTAAAGGCAATGAGGTCAAGCGGTCAGTGCGTTTGCGTGTGAGACGCGCACGTGCGGTTGGTTGGATTCGTCTCCATCCTTGATATTGTCTCTCATTGACGAACGCAAAAGACTCTTTTCATTATCCCGCGTCTGCTCGCGATAAAGCCAATGAGGTCAACGGCCGATAGAGTAGGCTTTGTATAAGAAGCGAGCGTTGGGTTTGATTAATCTTTTGGAGAGGCCTATCACATAAAATATAAATCTATCCCATTTGGCCATAACGTTTTTAATCTTTTCCTCGGGAGAAAATCTGTGAGGGTGCGAAGGAGAAGATTTGAAGTAAATCTATGTTTCCTTCTTCAAACTTGGCTCGAAATAGAAGAATTCGATTAAATTTTAATGATCTTTATTTTCCTTAATAAGCTTTTAAATGTACAATTTTACATTATATTTTTGGGATTAATGATATTTTCTCTATACTCTGCCTGGTCAAGGAAAAACTCTGTTCAGGCTCAAAATTTTATTTTATTTATTTCTAATCAATTGATAGTTCAGAAGAATCCAACAAAAATGTATACGACCTATCTTCCACAGTTTTAATACTATTTTAGAATAGAAAAATGAAAAAAATCATTTATATAAAAGCAGCCTGAAATTAAGTAACATAGTCGAATCGGAAACCAAGAATTCTATTTTCCTAAGGAATTTTAAGGATTTAAATAGTACTTAGTAATTTTAATTAAAACAGGTGATGATAAACATAACAACATGTGCAATGAATGAAAAGTAATTAATACTCCAGACATTCCCAATGTATTCATTTATATAACGTCCCGAGCAACGCCGTGTACCCCAGTTAGTAAATTTGCATTAACTGAAAAACCTGGAAATTAAACAAGGATTCTGTATCACTAGTTTAAGCTGTTTATTCAAGCCATATTCTGAGTCGCCGTGACGTTGTTCCACTGGGCAGCAATTACTGTTTTTACCGGTTCAACGGCTCATGAAGACATCTCAAAGATCTTTCTTTAGGATATATAACCGGCTGATAAGAGGGCTTATTCGGGAAGAGATTTCAACTCTCCACTGATTTCCATTCCTCTGGTTTCTTTGAGCGCATACCCTCTGCCTCATCCACGCACCCGATTCATCTTTCTCTCTGTCACCTTCCTTCACCTGGAATAGATTCCTATAAAAACGTTATATATATAATCCTTTCTTTTTGCTCCCCGTATTTCTTCTTGCTTGTCTTTGTAATTTAATTTCTTCTTGCCCAAACACTATTATCATTTAATTTAGATCCCTCTGGACTTCACTATTCTGATTCTATATAAATTATATATTTCCCAACACATTATCAAAACTGGCAAATCATTTTCAATAAAACTTAGTGCATATAACTTTCTATGTCTACGTCATAAACAAAAAATTATCTTTAGGGAAATTTTCCCGATGCCTAAAGATACTATTATACCTACTGTTTACAACATCCGGTATTTCACAAATGTATACACACCGGCTTTAAGGTCTAATGCTCCATTATAATTTATAATATTATTAAAATTTTTAAGTCAATGAAAAGATTTCTGATATATGCAAGATGCTCATAAATTTGAAAAATAATTGTATACTTCACATGGCATAATTAATTATTTAATTTAGCAAATTATGAAAGTTAATTCTGTCGTTCTTTTAATATTTTTATCAACAAAATGAATACTTTTTGAAAATATATATATCCCATTGAAGTTTTCACCTTAAAATCGTATTTTATTTCTCTGAAATCAATTTCCAACTCTCTCGTAACCGTAAAGAAATAATATTACCTCCTTTAATTTACCTTTCTTGCACGAGAGATCTCGAAAGTTTTATTTTCGTGAAGCTTCCACACCAAAAAGTAACTTCGGCGTGTGGCTCCCTCTCACGGTGGCTGAGATAGACAATATTTGCCGTTCAATTATTATTACATGTCTCTCTCTCTCTCTCTTCCTCCGTTCTCTCTTGCTTCACCTCATCAAAATCTCCTTCCCATTCTCCCTCTGGTCTACAATCCAGAGCAAACAATTTCCTGACGGAATCTCTGAAAAGATGGTGGCGCGCTGGATCTCCCGCAAGTTTTTCAATTACTCTTAAAAGCAGCGATTCTCCCGCATAACTGTTCCAGAAATTCATTTCATAGGACGCTGCGGAGTGTGGGCACAAACAACATCAGTTAATTCGATTTTCTCGCTTCGACAAATGCGTGAAATTTTTTCAGACTAGTTAACCGTTGTACTTCTTAGTTTCAATTCGGTTCAATGTTTTTGTGAGTGCGACTAAAATTTATGAAAAAAATATGCGCTGTGAACGATTTCTTGCATTGAATGTGAATTATTTTTTTATCGTTTTACTCACAAAAAGGAGGTTAACCCAAAGGTTTATTAAAAGTTAATACATTCTGCTTTTAGCAGGTTCTAAATTTCGGTTGTTCAGGAAAATTGATAAAACTTAATTATTAATGCAGATATACGAATACGGCTATCAATTGTAAAATAACAAAACCGCCGTTTTCGTTCTACTTCACGCTATCTACCTCTCCTTAACCGGTTTTAACTAAATTATATTCTAAGCTAATCCAACGTTCTTAAATTTTAAATTATTTGTCAGCAGTTCTTTCTTATTCACAACTTTGATTTTCACTTTCACGTATTATTTCTTTAAAATCTCTTTCAGAAGTTATGAAAAATTACGTGGCTGACATTTTTATTGATTTTTAATTCCAATTGCTCCCGTTTAATTTCTTCTTTTCAGATATTAATTTTTCTTGATAACCTAAGGATGCTCATTTTATAATCAGCGTCGAAATTCGTTTAGACCCCTAATTACAAATCTCCATCTTTCTTTTTTTTCTATGTGTAGGAGCGTGATAATTCCCATTGCAAAATAAATTGTGAGTATATCTCAGAAAATATTCCGCGATGGAAGATGGGCTTCACTGCGCGCGTTTTAAAGAAAAAGTTTGTTCTAAAACGTGCTCCTGTATTGCGATGCGACCCAGTACTTAATCTTTGAGATAAATTCAGGACTACCTTTTAGAGAATTAAAAAGATCGGTGTCCGCGGAAATGTAAAAAATGAACGATTTCATGAAAATAAGAAAAAGGTTTAATGCGAGAGAGAGAGATAGAGGGGGAGGGAAGAGAGAGGAGGAAGGGAGAGAGAGGGAGAGAGAGAGGTGGAGAAAGAGAGAGAGAGAGGGGGGAGGGAGAGAGTCAAAACAAATTTAGCGAATAAAAAAGTAAGAATATTGCATATACAGACGAACTTCTACAAATCGAACGTCTACAACTCGAAAATCGAAGTGAATTCATTTTACAGGACAACATTTTTTTCATGTTATTTCCCTCCTATAACTCGATTTTTCTATAAATCGAATGTTTTTTTTGTTTCCCTTGAGTTTCGACTTATATAACTTCCGCTGTATAAGATTGAATAAGGTAGGATAGAAGGAGAAACTGGGAGATCAATAATAAGAGGTCTTTTGCGATTTTTTTCAGCATCCAAATAATGTTAAATGAGAGGAGACAAACGAAGTTTTTTTCGTCACAATAGTAGCTTTAAAACGAAACTTTCTCACCGATATCCCATCCCAAGCCCTCGCCATCATCTGACCGTTTCCATTCACAAACAACAAAGCTTTCTCTTTCTCTTTGGAAACGTCTACGTTTCCCTCCCGTTAGTATCCACTCGCCATACTATAGTCTGTTCACTTTCTTAAGTCTCTTGACCTTCACAGAGCAAGTAGCCAATCACGAACGTTTCCCCTTCCATCGCCCCTCACAACTTTCGCGCGGGAGGACAGATACCTAATCACGAACAGCAACAGCAAAGAAACGGCGGTAGAAATGGCAACGCAGACCGATGTGAACGCTTCGAGAGAAAGAATAACACTGAGTTCCCCCCACTACCTTCCCAAACGAACCGTCTCCTATTGGCTGCTGCTAAGTGGCGTATGCCCCGTCTTCAAGGTCAAGAGACTTTAGATAGTGAACAGACTATAATTGTTCATAAGTTACCCCTCCATCTCCTCCCATTACTCTTTCTCTTATCTTTAATAAATACGCCATCGATCCCAAGAGTGTGTTACCCCTATGAACGTGGCTTCTTACGCTTTCACCCGAGATTGCGAAAATCGTCCTTTAAAATAACTTGATCGACGAAAAATATCTGAAAAAGTCTGCATTTTTTTCCGGACTGTCTACTCGACGGAAGGAAAAGGAAATGTTTTTTTACGAAAGTATTTCAAAACTGTCTTACATCGTCCCAGTAAGTGCAGTTTGATATCGGGTTTGTTTTCTGACTGATGTTTTTCCTTGTCGCATATTCGCTCACCGAGCAGATAAGCTCGAAACTGAAGCGCTGCGTTCCATCGAGTAAATTTCCCTCCTAAAATTAATTGAGATGAAGACTGGAAAAAATTGAATTTAAACTAATAAGACATTATACCATTAAAACCATAGAATTTTCTCTATATTTACAAATGCACATATTTATTTTCCCCAATTTATTCATTTATGAATAACACAAGTAATTTTCTTCAAACGAGATACGGTAAACCTTCGCCCAACGCGGGTATAATTATACACGGTCAAATGCATGCTAAACTTATTTAATCAGCACGTTTAAATTTAATTATACACGGTCCTGAATTGGGCACGTCCCGCATTTTACGTATGCATGTGGCGCGGAGGAATCTCATAACCCTTACGAACACAGGAGTTTTTCCATAAGTTGAATTCGCACAACGTGGTTTTGCCCTTTCCAAAAATAAAATCTCCTTGCCTTGCGTAAGCGAATAATTTATTCTCAGTTATGAAAAACCGTAACATAATCTATAAACTTTGTTATTTGTATGGCAAATACGTAACCCGAAAGAACAAGTTAAGACGAATGCGAATGTAATATCCAATAAAATTGAATTACTCGTTTTCTTACATAACACCACAACTATCATTCAAACTAATGGGTTTTTCTACTATTGTTAACTCTGAAAAAATTTACAGACGTTGAAAGCCTAAATATCATAGGTGGGTTTAATTGAGATAAAAAAATGAATAACTTTCTTTTGGAGATCATTTGCATTCCACTGAAAACACCTATTTCGCTCGACTTTTAATTTCTAAATTAATGAAGTTGAAGAAATTATCTTTTTTCAACTGTATTTGGAAAAGACGGCCATCGGTTCCGAATGCACGTATTAGAATGAGTTAAACTCGGTTCCCCATGAGCAAGGACATAGGTTTACGTAGTGCCTCTTGTAGCGCGGCGGAAAGTTTGTTAACTAACATAAGTCTTTTCTAGTGCGTGGTACCCTGCCTGCTTGTACTCGCTCTCTCTAAATTACGTAGAAAGGGAATTGTGTCAGCTACTCGATGAATTATGCATAACGTTGGAACTATCCAGTCCTCGCTCTTCCATTTTGGAAATGTGAAATGTATGACAATCTTTGTCGATTCCAAACTCATATTTATATTAAACTATATTTAAATTTGAGAAATTAATGGTACATTAAGTTATTTTTAGTTTGAAACTTTGTCTAAATGAAATTCTTATTTAAAAGTAATTGCGGATATTTTAAACATATACAGCTTTAACCTTTGATAAAATGTTGTAAAATGTCTTTGAGGATTGTCTTCATTTGATCTTAAAAAATGGATATATCGTCACCAATTGCATATTTTGAAGATAACATGACAATGAGTAATTCTTATGAATGTTAATGGTAGATAAACGTTTTTATTAACCCATTAACGCCTGCGGGAAAATGGTCGGGCGAAAATTGTTCTAATTCCTTCATTGGTTAGAAAAATGCAAAATAAAGCAATATAGTTTTTAAAATCAGTGGAATTTATTTTATTTATATTAGAAAAAATGCCGTCCTCAAATGAGGACGCTAGGCAGATACATGGTATTTTTCGTAACAACCTTTTTCCAAGCACAATATTTTTTTACACTTCTTACAGGACCATCTAGCCTTCATGTTACACACACAACATCTTAATTGTTTTTCTAGTTTCTCTGGAAAGTGATTGTCGTTGCTCAACTCAGGATTACTACTACTTCTGCGTCTTTTATTGCATTTATTTGCCCTGGCATATCTTCGGTAACTTCGTACATAATACATAATTCAGGGGTTCTACGAAATGATAATTTGTAAGAATAAAGCAGACATTGTTATCTTTGCACCTTACACACAATATATCGTTATTCTCGTCAAAACGGTAGTCGTAGGTACCTCTGTTCTTTTTGTTCATATCCTTGGAAGGCATAATAGGATAATTATGTACTCGATTATCTCTAACAGTTCCCATTGCTCTGATTTTATTCCTTTTGAGGTATACCAATAACGCGTAAGTGGTGAAATAATTATCGAAGAAAACCACGTGATTTGAGGGATTAGGTACATGGTTCAACTAATCCATCACGACTCGCGCGCCTACAGGTAATTTGGAATTTTTCGGTTGATTATGATTTTTTCCACAGTACACATCAAAGACATAACAATACCCCGAAGAACTGCTAAGCATCCAATTTTTATAACCAAACCTTACAGGTTTTCCTTTTATAAATTGTTTTGCTGGATTGTGTCCAAAATACTTTACCATGGATTCATCTATTGAAAAATCTTTGTGGAAGATACCCGATTGGCAAAAACTTTTTATAAGCATATTCATAAATGGTCTAATTTTGAACATTTCGCTATTATTAGCCAAATGCAAAAATCGTTTGATTTCTAAATATCGATCTCGAGATATGCTATCGTAAACAAGAGGAACTCCCAAGTCCTCATCGAGAGACCAATACATTCGCTCTTTTGGTAAACTATTGTAACCTGTCAGCAATAAAACAGCAAAAAATGTTTTCATCTCATTCACACTAACGTTGAATGCATGATGGTTTTTTTGTTGTGCATATTCCTCACAGTCAGTCAGTTCATCTAAAGTTGGTGGAATAATATTTATTTGAAACTCCCTGGAATTTTCGTCATCACTAGATTCTTCATTCATTATAGCAAGGATGGCCTCATCCAGTCCATAAAAGTTTTTTTCTCGAGAAAAATACCTTCTCTCCATGGCACGGTATCTGTAATAAGTTCGAATATTATACCTACAATGCACCAACATTTACATACATATGTGCCTAACGTCCTCATATGAGGACGGCCTGAAATAACTTGAAATAAAAAAACATACACTATAAATATAATTATTAAATGTTTTATTTACGGTAAAACAATGTATTTTTAATCAAATACGTTGTATATAATTTATAAACACGTCCACTAATTTTAATAAGGAACAACTTTCTTTGCAGTGGTAGGAGAAATTTTTTACGTACTTTTTCGATGGCAGTCAATCACAGACTAAACGTATTTCGCGACGAAGTGTGCGCCTACAAAGTCCGCGAGACTCACCACATTCGAGATAAAATCAAAACGGGAAGACTTTGTCACACATTTTGTCAAAATAGTAGTTAAACAAGGCGTCCTCAAATGAGGACGGCCGGCGTTAATGGGTTAATCCAAGAAGAATAAGTATCATTAAATAAGCCTTGTCAATATTTACCAGGATGAGAATAATTTAGTCTACGATTGACCCCCATGATCTTTGCTAATATTATAGCAATAAAGTTATTGTGTAAAGAGTAACGACTTATAATGTGAGTTTCGGAGATATTCGCCCTCATTAGAATGGACTTGGTGAGAGCAACAATTGCAAAAACGTACACAGTCATATAACCTTATCGTTTGATTAAGATAAAAGTATTTATTTTCCATATTGGACAAACCATCTGTCTGTTAAAACGATAGATGTGCTGTAAATGTGTCCTCGTTCGGATAATCCAGGTATTGGATTTCAGATTCCCAATTGCAATGCGTCAATACTAGTTAAATACTCAGCCAAAAGAGATTTTTATGCATCAGCAGGTATGAACAAAATAGAATCAGGCAATCATGCTGAAAAATGAAAACATATACAAGCACTCACGAAGGATATTTTTTCTAATCCAATTCTTCCATGCATTATTTATTAAATGCCATCCATTTTATTACTTATTCGACAAGACACCATTGTCTTTTACCGTATACAAATTTATAAAATAGTCGAAAAAACACTATTTTTACTCAACACTACTGTTAAATGAAAATTGAATTTACTTTTTACTTTCTCCATACCTAGTATAGGAGAAAGTATCTCATCTTCTTTTTCATAGCCTTTCTGCAGCCTAGTGATTTAATTGTTGTCATATTTCTATACATTTTCTGGTTCTATAATTATTTAAAACTCATCTGTACGAATAATTTGCGCCGGTAAATTGTGTTAATACAGCTTTCGTCAATCTCTGCAATGTGCTTGAGGGTGTATAACGTAATATGTTATTAATTAGAATAAATTCCTTTCGTGGAAAATAAATATGGAGGTATCTTTATATTCCGCGGAAGAAATTTATTACAGTCTGATAACGGAATAATTTCAACACATTCATTTTCAAAATGTATTTTATTGGAGATGGTAACATTTTCCAACTACGATAGAGATGTGTCACATCGAATCCACAAAGAACCCATATACTAACTGTAGCAAGCAATCGGTTAAAATTATTTGCGAATCAATTGAAACGGCTTAAGATTTACTTCAACCTAGGTAATATTTCCGTGGAAAAAGGTATATAGCGACAATTCCGAAGCCATATAAACTGTTGCTCGACCGAGGACTTCGCGCCATTCCTTTTTTGTCTAAAACACAGGTGTAACTCGAATTCCTTCTTTGGCACACTCCATATATATCTTTCTCGTTTGGAACATTTTTCGACCGTATTTTGACGCACTAAAGCAGACTATTTCCTTGGAGGGTTCAGCTACGGAGGTCACCAGAGCGTAAACCCCTTCCGGCGCGGGTGGAATTTCGGAGAAGCGCCGGCAGAGGGCGCCATGGGGCGTGAAATCGACGTAGACCGCAAACCGCCAAGAGAGAGAGTGTGTGTGTGTGTGATAGAGAGAGAGAGAGGAGCCTTTTCCTCGCCCTCCGCTCCACACACCTCTCCCCCTATCTTTCCTCTTCCCCAGGCTATACATACTCCCGATTCCGCCTTCCAGCCCGCATGCCTCTTTCTCTCGTTCTCCTATCCTTCCCTCTCTCACTCTTCCGGTGTTCCCTCTTTCCCATATACTTCCTCTACCCCATACACGTATGTACTTCTTCCTCCTCATTTCACCTCTTACTCTTTCCTTGCCCTTTCTCTCCCTCCCTCTCCGTCTCTCTCTCTCTCCCTCCCCCTCGCTCTCCCTCTCCCTCCCCCCTCTCTCTCTCCTCTCTCCCTCCCTCCCTCTCTCCCCCTCTCTCTCTGTATGTGCAATCCTCCTCTCCCTCCTATTCTTCTCTCGTCGCCTTTATCCTTCATCTTTAGCTCCCTTCGCTTTCTCCTTACCTGAAGCTTCCCTCCCCATTTCTTTGCCTGTGCCTCCTATTTTCTCTCTCTCCCTCCGTCCCATTTTTCCCATTTTCATATCTCTCACTTCCTCCTTATCTCTATTCCTTACTCTTATCTCTCCATCTATCAGTTTTCTTCTCGCTATCTCTTTCCGTATTTTTCTCTTCCTCTGTCTGTCTGTCTCTCTCTTGTTATCACTTCCTCTTTTTTTCTCTCTCTATTCCCTTCTATTTTCCTTTTTTCGGTTTTATCTTCATTTCTCTCCCCCTTTATTTTTCTCTCTACTCGTTCTCCTTGCTTTTTTCTTTCCCTTTTCTTGATTCCTCTTTCTCCCTCTCTCTGTTTCTCCCATTCTCTTATTCTATCTCACTTTTGTTTCTCTATATTTTTTCGTTATTCCTCTCTCTCTCTCTCTTTCTCTCAACAGCTTCCTTCCCGTCATTCCGCCGTCTCCCCCACGCCCTCTTATCTCATCACGCGAGATAGGAAGTGCTCTCATATATTTTCCTCCTCTCACGGTCTAATCTCGGGAACTTGGTTTTTTTTTTCAGGGATTGCGCACGTTCGTTGAGTCTCCTCATTCCTCTCTCCAAATATTAGGTCCTCCTCCTCCTCCACTCGGATTCTTCAAAATGCTCGTTTTTAATTTAATTCCGGCAGTAGAAGGATGTATATAAATGCGCCGCAATTTCTCCCTTTGAATTCTCTCTCCCTCTCTCTGCCCCTCTCTCTCGCTCTCTCTCTCTCCCGCTCCTGAATTCGGATGGATGGAGTGATTAATTTTCATCTCTTTCTCTATATCTCTCGCATTTTCCCTAAAATATTTAGCGCGTTTTATTCCTTTGGAATTGTCAGCGTCCGGAGCACTTACTTAAAATTCGCGGGTTTCAGGTGATATAAATTACTCGGCTGCAAACATCTGTTTCACACCTCCCACCAAAACTATTAACAGAGGGAAAGGAAATAAAATAACGTCTCGTAAAATGGACGGAGAGGAATTTATTTCGGTAGTAAATGGTATGGGGGAAAATAAAAGGGTTCCGGTTCTCTCTCTCTCTGCGATTGGTACCGGTATCGCTATTATCCTCACATGACGCGGAATAATACGAATAAAGATCAAGGACCGGTGTCGCAATGTGACCATGATGCATTGAAAGTGAAAGTTATGCGTTTCAAAGTTTTGCTGCCACGCCCACCTTCATGAGAATAAACTCAGTCCTCTCTGGGACATTGTAGAAATAAACATATACAAAAGCCTTTGTTTTAACTATAATTAATTTCTTTCTACCGTCGAATATTTATGGGCGTGAATTTAAAAGTAGACTTTCGAAAAGCGGATATTTATGTCTCGAAGTAAGCAGTGACTGTAACAGTAACTGAGAAGCATTCTAAATTTATTTTCGGGTTTCGGTCAAGAACGCAGCCTATTATTAATTCCCGTGGCACTTGATAAACCAGTTTTGCGCGTCAGGATAGTGCACGCAAAAATTTTGGGAAAAGAAACTAAAGAGATATGTAAAACATAACGAGGAAGTTCAGACGAGAATTATTGAGCTCGTCTTGTCTGAAAAAATATTCAAGAAAACAAGGAATTCTTGAATACGAGAAAGTATTACCAATTTTCTTCTTCAAGTTGCCTGGCAATAGCACATAAAGGATACCTTCACGCCGACAGAGCGAAAGCAACTCTAATGGTATAATTATTATAATTAATCCACAAATCTCGGTTGAATGTGTGGTGAAACAGTCCGAGGTATCGAGTTACCCGAATTACTCAATAAAACTTTTAGCCTTAATCTTTAGCTATCACAACAAAAGCAAATTTAACGTATTTCTTTAATTTCATTGTGCGTGCGCGTGTATGTGTATAAATTATGAACTAATAGCTATTGTATTTAATGCGAGCAATAATTTGTTAGCAGATTAGTTTATCGGGCGAAATTTGAGACAATACAGTCACTCCTTACATTTAACCCTATGTCAATTTAAATATTCAAGACAACGCAGTATCAAAGTGCTGCGAAGCGGTTTCCAAATTTATGTTCTTCCATACTTCTAGTCCAAAAGAAGGTCCTTTCTGAGGTTTTTAATATAATCTCCTTTCGATTCGTTTTTTTTTTTTAAACTACTTATCGCACTAATATATCAATTTCTCAAAAGTCGATAATTTATTGCGCCATCGCAAACCTATGGAGTAATTGGACGCAATATCACCATTCGTTATATATGTAGTCCTTTTCAATGCCTTCTCTTTAAAATCTCCCGCAGGCCTCATACGTCACACTGCTCAACGGTTTTATCATCCAATGTGTTCCGTTGGGGCTAGAGAGGTTTGAAGTGTCCCCTCTCGACCTAAATCCCAGTCACCACTTAAGCGACAAACACAAATCCTAACGTGCACGTGCTTGGTTAAAAGCAAGCAATGAATCCCTCGCATTCGGGATCACCATGGCGAATGCAAAGTTTAACCAAGCACCCTCCCTACCGATACTCCCGGCCCTCCCACCACATCCCTGCAAACCATGTCCTTTCCTGCACTTTTCCCGTTTATATACGTACGTTTTATTATTTTTACGTCCCATATTGGGGAGATTTAAAATTTCTGCAGCGTAAAATATAAGGCTCGAGTGTTTATTTTATTTCGACAGAGGTGCAAGTAAATTTGCGGAAGCACAAACTAATTTCCTTCGTCATGAATATTATTTTACACCGGTTTTTTGTGCCGTTCATTTGCGGTAGGATTAAAGAAAACGGAGTTGTTTTTGCGAGTGTATTTCTTATTCATAATGGAAATGAAATTAATTAAGCTCGACATTAAATTTGAACATTTTCCCCCGGTTTCTAATCGGGTGGTGGATTTATATGACTGTAAATTAATTTGTATTTGAACTTCTGGATTTAATATGCGGTTGCAACCAAGTTCGATAAATTAATTTAAAAATTATAATAATGAAATAAAATTACGTATTCAATTAATTCAAGGTCTAACAAAGCTGCGCATATTTCACCAACAGATGGTAGCTTTCTCAAATAATAAAAATCCCATAACCAAAGATTTGTTCCTTCTCACAAGAAATTATTTTCACCAATATATTCTTCTTCTTTCCTTAATTTTATTAAATAGCTGTGCCTAAGATACGTAATTATGGTCCGGTATTAGCATCAGAAAAAATAAAGAATTTTTTCCAAAGAATAATTAAAATAAAAATTGATTGGTAAGCACTTCCTCTGCCATTTGCAGGTTTATACGTTAAGTTCCTTGTCATCCTAATATATATATGAAAGTATCTCCGAGTTCCTTTCAAATTGAAGTAAAAATAATGGTTTAAATCTTAATCTTGACCTATGCAAGTTATTATTAAATTGCTTATTTCTAACGAATTCAAATTTTAAAGCAACATAATCCTCCCTTTTATCAGTACATCCAGAGCCGCATTAAGAGTTCGCGGAGCCCTAGGCCAGGGTTCAGTGCACCTAAATATGTGGGGGGGGGGGGTGAATTGCTTACTTTCTTATTTATGTGATGTTAAAACGATTTTGTATAACACATTTATTTTTAATATTATAAAACAGATACAGAACAAAAAATACAACTACATAGGTAGATAATTAAAGAATAAACAAAATTACAAGGTTTTATATTTTACATTGCCTTTTTCCGCGATTTGTTTATAACGTAACTTTCGATTATTTGATCGAAATTTAAATTTCTGGTAATGGACGATTCTATCGTTAAAATTGACAAATCGCTCTCTTTGCCATGACCTAGGTTGGACTGTAACGTATTTTTTTACGCGCTTGGTAACAGAAAAAGTGCGTTCTCCTGCGTTTACAACAGACAGTGTCAGATATTCCTAGAGCTATTTCCACATTAGGGACCACCGGATTCCCGGATGTGCTTTAACTTTTTGAGAGGCGATGACAGATTTTTATTATTTTAGAATTATAACCTGCGATATGTATCATCAATTCGGTCATATCCGAATTAAAAGTTCGCGGTGCCCCTTAAAGCCATGGCCTAAGTCGCCTATGCCCTAATCCGGCCCTGAGTACATTGACTCGCAAAATTTTCTTCCTTGCAGAAACAATACCGAGTATAACTGAAAATTCCATGTCGACCCAGGCTTCATTTTCCTCCAAGTATAATGACCCTTGGTAAAAAGAGAAAAATGAGTCGTAACTGAGGAAATGCTGGTTTTTAAGGATAATACGTGAGGTTTTGATGGAATTTAAACATACAATGTTTGACTTGACTTTTCTCGATGCATACAACTTTAGAAACCTCGAATTCTAATTTCAAGCAACACTTGTTTCGTCAGGAACAAATTTGCGCCATATACAGTGTACGCTCAATTCCCATATTAGAATTTCCCTAGTTAATCAAACATAAGTTTTGTTGGCTGAGCACGACAAACGGTATGTTCATTATTAGTAATCTACGCAAGAAAGTAGACTTCCGGGTGAAATTATCAACGCGGATTTCCATAGCTTGAATTACTTTGTGAAGTCTTAAGATATTTAAAAAAAAGAAAAATGATTTGTGAAGTTTACTATGGCTGAATGTTACCTTCACCGGTTGATATTACTTATCCAGCAACGAGTGGGCGAAAATATTTCCCTATTATCATTTCAATAAATTATAGAATAATTCATATATCATTCACTTATTTAATTCATATAAACCTTTCAACTTTTATACGCGACTTATTGCGCAATTTTCTATTACATACAAACCGTTATCAGCTAAGTTTAGCGCAGGCACACACACACAAACAACCACGCACGCACATAAATATATTTCATTACCACAACACCACCAACATCCTTCTCGAGAAGAGATGGTAGCTTTTTTTACCTTTTGTTATCCATATTCCGGCAGCGGCAAACCGCAGCAGGAATTTTTTCGCCAATCTGTATCTCTGCTCGGCATATTTCATCATTTTATAAAAGAAATTAATCTTCTTTTCGACGCCCTCGGAGAATAATCTGTCGAGTTAGAGAGGAAGGAAAAATAACAGGCGGAGTATATAAGGAGAACAAATTGTTAGGAATAATTCAATATTTGACCCACTCAAGAAAAAAAAGCAGAAAAATATCGATACGACATTTGAATATGTTCGCGTACGTGTCTTTGAATGCAGAGTACTTTTTATTCGGTTCAATTTTATGATCTTGTTTTTTTGCGACACGCCCTTGAGGGGTGCGATTTGAATGCTTAATCTCGGATGGCAATTTAAACTTAGGAACTTATCACCACTCAATCAAGGCTAATGTTATTCCGTCCCTAGAATATGAATGATCGCATTGAGTTTTATTTTTTGTAATATTCATCGGACACATTGGTATGTTGTTATAGAATTGTAATCTAGTTTAATCTGCCGGATGAAAAATAAGCGATAATATTTTTTATAGCAGCAAAAGATATTTTATCACCGTATCTTAGCGGCGGTCATTCGGAAGAGAACGATACGGGTTGAATCGATACTTCAAAGGATTTGAGCGGAAACGTAATTCTAACGAATTGCTTATTATTGTCGTGCTGATAAAATTTACTTCGTCCTGCTCCCGTTTCTACCGAAACACGTTGTTCCTGTCTATATATACATATTTTTTGTCCTCGAATTTTTTTCTTAAAATCAGAATGGTGGAAATTTTCCTCTCGCCCAGAATATAAAGGAAATCTACATATCCCTGTGTCGATGTGCTCCAGTTCAACCACCCCTGTCGTATCTACTATCTTCGTCGCACACGCGTCCGCCTCAACAGCCTATATACGTTTTTTTTTGGTCTTCGCTCATTTTTACTTTCTCATATACGAAGTATATAGAGAAAGTATTGTAATTGCGAAAAAATTCGACGGAAATATACGTCTAAGGCGTAGCCGAGTCCGATTAACTTTTCGCAATGACGTCTGTCTGTTCGCGGCTCTAGATCCAAAACGTTAGAGCGAAAATGAATTAAATCTCGTATTTTTATCATACTGAGGAGAGGCTTGGAAGAAATGGTTGACATTGCACAATAATTAAGGGAAGTTTATTCTACGCATTCCTAACAACAATCTGATTTTCTCAAAAATGGCTATAACGATTTTGATCAAATTTCGTACAGTTACTTGAGTTTACGTCTTCAATAATACTACATAGTTCGTATTTCTCTAAAAAATAAATATAAGGCTAGTTTATTCTACGCAACTTTAACAATAATTATATTTTATCAAAAACGGCTCTAACGATTTTGATCAAATTTCGTACGTTACTTGAGTATACGTCTGAAACATTACTACATATTTCATATTTCTCAAAAATTGAATATAAGGCAAGTTTATTCTTGGGAATCTTAAAAATTGGATTTTTTAAAACCCGGCTGATACGATTTTCATTTTCTGAAGATGACTAAACGACGCATTATTATATGAGAAAGTTTGCACAATGTATGTTGCACCGATTTTTAAACCATCGTGTCGTGATACTCTCCCCTCCTAATTTCTTCATTTTATTTCCATCCCTCCCATTTTCCTCGTTTCCATATTTATGCCTGAACTGTTGGCTCAAGTTATACCAATTGCCGTCCACTTTCGATTTCTTTCTCCGTTTAGCGAGTTTTTTTCTCCCTGAATTGCGTTCCACCATTTTATGTCTCCTAAGCTCTCCTTTCCCTTCTCTTAACGACATTAAAGTTCTCATCCCCAAACGCTCTTTCTCTTATTTCTCCAATCCCTCTCCTCGTCTTCTGTCAACACAGATATCACTCCTTTCTCGCCATCTTCCATTTTCCACTCTATCTCTCACACTTCCTTAAAGCTGTCTCGGTTTCCTTATATCTCCTTCCATGCAATTACTCGCCTATCCGAAATGCAGTCCTTTCCTTTCGTTTAATGCATCCTTTGATCCATCTCTCTCTCTCTCTCTCTCAACCGCTCTCTATTTCTCTGCTGCGTCATCTGTGTTTATTCAAAATCTTCATTATTCCGCCTAGTATTTTTGCCTCACAAGACGACACATATCGCGCATGGATGGTGATTTCATTTACCCATCCTGTGAATCAAATAAGAAAACGGTGTGTTATATGCATTTATCGCTTATAGTATTTGATAAATTCAATTTAAACACGAAATTTTATACTGCCTATGGCGGACACGTTAAATTATTCTTCTCTCTTTATTATCCCACTTCTGCTATTTTACTTCTTTTCTCAGCATATTTGTTGTTGCGCATTCAATAAATCTCTCAAAGACTTCATTTTATCCTATCATTAGGCGTGCTATCAAAACAAAAGTATGTGCTAACTTAGCTGTTCAATCATGAATACATATAAACAAATGGTTACTGAAAATACGATCTGCCTTAAGGATAATATAGAGTGTTCACACGTACATATTGCTGAGAGGTTATAGAAGTTTTTATCTAAAGTGAATGAGTTACCTAGGTTTGATCCAAGCTATACGTGAATGTGTATGTGCTTCGTAATACAAAGTTCAACTTTTCTGTCTTTTATCTTGATTTTTCCTTAATTTGACTGAGCTTATCGTCTAGTCTAAAATATTTTAAGATCGCAATTTAAATAATCCTTATTTTAAAGTAAATGTCTTCTTTTTTTCACTAATGGCTGGTTTTTGATTTAATGTATACTTTCTACTGTATATTAAAGCAATGCTTTTCGCATCCCTGAATGTATCCATTAATTCTTAAAGCTTTAATACGAATCTCAGATTAATTTCGTTTTCTCCCGTGAACATCTCTCATGTAGGCTTATTTAACTTGGTGCAAAAAAACTTCGCCCTCCCTCTGCTCCCTCCTTTCCTTTTCTTTCATCTTCCTGGTTGCATACCAGTTCGTTATCTCCTCGAGATTTACCGAAACCTAATCTCTCTCAAACCGATCCCTTTCTTCTCATCTTTTCTAGGAAACCCATATCCTCTTGAAATGTCACTCCAACTATCCCCCCCTCTCTCTCTTCCTCCATCCCTCTTTATCTCCCTCCCTCAGTCCCTCCCTCAGTCCCTCCCTCCCTCCCTCTCTCCATTCGTTTCGCTTTTTCACTTAATTCTTTTACATTGCAAATTTTACACGCGGGCAGGCACATATATGTTCGTACAGTGTCTGTCGATAAAAATCGATACAGCATACATTGTATTAACTCACTCATATACTTAGTTATCTTTTGAAAAATAAGGCTAGTTTATTCTAGGCAACTTTAACAATAATTTGATTTTCTCACAAACGGCTAGAACGATTTTGATAAAATTTCATACCTTTGAGTATACGTCTGCAATGATACTACATACTTCATAATTCTCAAAAAATTAATATAAGGCTGGTTTATTCTTGGACAACTTTAATAAAAAGTGGATTTTCTAAAAAAACTGCTAATACGAATTTCATCAAACTTTGTGAAGTTATTTAAGTTAACGTTTATAATAATTCTACACAGTTCATATTTTCTAAAGATAACTAAATGTCGCATTAGTTTATGAGAAAGTTTGTGCAATGTATGTTATACTGATTTTTACTTTCTCACATACGAAGTATATTGAGAAAGTATTGTAATCGCAAAAAAATTCGACCTAGAGATTTTGACGGAAATATACGTTTAAGGTGTAGCCGAGTCCGATTAAATTTTCCCAATGCCGTCTGTCTGTTACTGGCTCCGGAGCCTAAACGGTAGAGCGAAAATGAATGAAATCTCGTACTTAGGCATTTTATCATACTGAGCAGAGTATATGAGGAAATGGTTGACATTTCTCAATAATTAAGGGAAGTTTATTCTACGCATTTTTAATACCAATTTCATTTTCTCAAAAACGACTCTAACGATTTTGATCAAACTTCGTACAGTTACTTGAGTTTACGTCTTCAGTAATACCGTATAGTTCATATTTCTCTAAAAAATAAATATAAGGCTAGTTTATTCCACGTAACTTTAAAAATAATTATATTTTCTCAAAAACGGCTCTTAACGATTTTGATCAAATTTCGTTCCGTTACTTGAATATACGTCTGCAATATTACTACATATTTCATATTTCTCAAAAACTGAATATAAGGCAAGTTTATTCTTGGACTACTTTAACAAAAATTGGATTTTGTGAAAACCGGCTTACATTATTTTCATTTTCTGAAGATAACTAAACGACTCATTAGTATATGAGAAAGTTTGTACGATGTATGTTGTGCCGATTTTTTTATTATTATCACAGTACAGACCGTTCCCGACTTACGATGTTTCGACTTATGATAAATCCAGATTTACGACATTAATACATTTACATATCAACATCCGATATCATACCCCAGACATACGATATTCGACGTACGATGCGCTCCGAGTCTACTTTCTTGTGCGAATTTTCGGCCGATATTCAGTTGGATGTTATGACTCATCCGTACTCTAGGTATTAATTAATTGATTGCTTTAAGTCTTCAAAATGTTTATTACATATACAATATATAACACTCATTTGTTCTTAAACTATCAATTTATAGCCTAAATACGGCTTGGCACATATTTTTCCAAGGTCCTGGAACGTATTTCAACTTATGACATGTAAGTCTATGGGAAATTGATATTCGACTTGCGATAATTCGACTTACGATGCGATTTTTAGGAACGCATTAGAGTCGTAAGTCGAGAACGGCCTATATTATTAAATAAATGCAGCTGTTTTTATGAACGGTGATTGTACATTTTAGCTTGTACAAATTAAATTAGAATCCTTCTACGACTATTATAGCGTATAGTATAGTGCCTTCTTTTTTATTGGGGGACCATATGTGTGTGTGTGTGTGTGTAATCTTTCTCTTTCCCTCCATAATCCATTATGCTTGAATGTTAAATCCCTCCTTTGTTGGTTTCTTCCTACACCACCCAAAAAAAATTACTTCCCTTATCCCACTCGAGGAATTTTTTTCCCCTACTTAGACATAAAAAAGATTGATTGTATTTATCTTCGCCTTTCTCTCCGGACGAGTGGTGGGGGTGTAATTCAACTTTTGCGGGGTCCTTCCTTTTTATCATCCTCTGAAGCAAATTCGCCCTCAGATTCCTCTGTGATCTCCATCTGCACTTTTATCCCCTTTCTCTCTCTCTCTCTCGTGGGCTCCCATTCTCTCGAGATATTATAGTATCGATTCCGACTCAGTCCGAGATTGGCGTCTCGCTGTTGGCTGGATTCCTTTCTCCGTCTGATTGGAGTACGATTTTTTCGCATGGCTCCACAAACAATATTACTAATGTACTCTCTCTAATATGTCTCGTAAATTTGGCGAGATGGAAGGAGGAATGATTGATTCTTTTCGTGAGGTTTTTTTTTTTTAATTCCTCGCGTTCAAACTACATTCCCAAAAATTTGGGTATTCGTTACAAGTGTGCGGTATACCCATTTATGTGCGTCGTAACGGTAATTATTAATCAAATTCAACGCGCCGCGTTCATTAATTCCTCGAATAAAACGATCGTTAAAATTTACTACGAAACATTGTCGTTTCGAGAAATTTTTTGTTCGAGTAGTTTATGGTGAATATCAAATGGGGATTTTCCGCCGTTTAATTAATAGTCCTGACGGATGGAATATTCATATCCGACGACGAACGCTGGTAAAAATTGACTCGGTTGGAGAAACAAATGAGACGAGCCGAAGAATAAAGTCTCCTCGAAAAATATTCCTTTTTTTTTTACGGGTCTCATTTCTTTGGAAAGAGCATTCTCTTAAAATCTTCAAAATTAATTTCTTAAAGTCTTGGAAATTAATTTATCGTCAGTTCGAAAGTGTATAATAATTACGCGACCTGAATTTTAACTTTTGCTCACTTGGAAAATATTATTTTCCTCTTATTCCCATAATTAAAAAAAAACTTTCATCCTTATTCAATCAAATTTACGTGGAGGGATTATTAAAAACGAGAGTATTCTTTGATGGCCTTAGATGTCTCTGTGTTAATAAAAATATCAATTGCACGTTATCTTCTGGGGCAGGGATTTTCAAACATGGCTTCGCAGAACCATAGGGTTTTTTTAATGTCTTTCGATGAGCTTGAAAAATCTCACATTAAGAAAATACCTCCCACTTGTATTTATTATGGTGCAGAATTAAAAATCTGAGCGTGCTTTATTAACCAGGTTATTTTTAGTACTGCTCCAAGTTTCATGTCGTTATATGGCCAAAACAATTTTGATACTACTTTAATTTACATGAGGCAGACCAAGCCTATTTTAATCTCAGTCTCTGTGACAGAAACTTAAAACGATGGGTTTTCCAAGAAAAACGGATGTGGTAGGTTACATGGAACTGGAGAGGGATAGCAAAAGGGATATGAGCATTCTGCGGATGGTTTAAAGCAGGGGTTCCCCGCAAACTTACTCCATGTAAAATTCAGTGGTGCCCAAGTGGTGTCACGTCTGGCCCGTTGAACGCCTTCATCCAACCCGTGACTTAAATTAAAAACAGAAAATTATAAAAACGATATATTTTGTCTTTACCCCTGTATTCCCATAATAGATATATATTTCAAACAAATCAGTTAATAATGGTCCAAAACTAAACTCTATAGTTCCGTAAATTATTCTTCAACTCTATTTTGGGTTGGATGTGGTCCGCGAAGGGGGCGGAAATGGAGTATGTGGCCCTCGAGCTGGAAACTTTGGGCACTACTGGTTTAAAATCACCGGGCTCGTCTCACTGCATGTTTATAGCTGCCGTGTAGATTATAAAATCGTTTTCTGATTGTTCAGACCAAGAAATCGACGGAGACCACAAATAATTACGCATGCGAACAAGCGTGGCATAAATTTGGCGCATTTTGCCAAGGGTATGTAGCAGCCGGCATTTCAAATATTCAAGCCTCGATAGAATGAAATAACGCAAGTATGTTGCTTTCAGACCGTTTATTTATAAAGCGAAACCTTCGTAACTTATTGATAAGTAATTCTTACGGCGGTAACTATCAAGAATGGATGTAGCGAGAAAATTTTTAAACCGAAAAAGTGTTATCTGTAGATTATTTTAGCGTTTAAATGAAGATAACCACTTATCGCATGATTTGTTCCATGTGTGCCATTTTTTTCCGTAGTCGCCGAAATATGTAAATAGGTGCATCAGTAGGTACGTGTATATCCTCCATTTAAATATGTGAGAGGCGTGCCATTACAATCTCCCAAACCAATATACAGTGTAATGGATAAGAAAATGGCGAAGGAACGTTAACGTGACAGTAATGTCGACAATAAATCCGCGTATTCCGAGGACCCCGCTGGGATTCACGGTACGTGCAAAAATTTCAATTCACGACGAAGCACCGGAGCATTATGGGTTTTTCCTTCTGTTGACACGAAAATGAGATTTCAAGTATCCAACGCGATGAAAGATTACTACGAGCGCCAGAGTTTCATGAGGCAGGGAAAGATAAATAGAGAGAGAGAGAGATAGAGAGAGATCTTGAAAAGAAAGGAATGAAAGATCGAATCAACTCCTACGGAGACAAACGCAACGCGGCGCATGAATTCTTACATGCTATAAAAAAAGTCCAAACCTTCAATATTTTCGGTGCAAAATTAAAATACATTATCATCTTTTTCTCTGCTTCGTCCATTTTGTGGATATGTTTAAAACGAAGTGCACCGGTAGTATGCAGTTTAAGGGAACTTTTTGGAACGATAGATAAATATAAAGGGATGATTTTGAATTACCAACGTGGCCCTTGCCGTGGGCCAGTCTTAGGAGGTCAATAATGGTATGAAGGAATATCGCTTTGTCATCTTTAATACATCGTCGAAAGTCAGAACTTCCACTAATAATTTCTGCTCGAAATAATGTATATGTCGTAAACAAAGAGGATGTTAGAAGACCATTCCGAACTAGTGAGATATTTATTACCACGCAAAAGTAAATTATTACCGCAAAGAAGCACGAAGTTCTCGGGGTTGAAGAGAAAGTAACGTTTTCCAGTTGTAAGGGATTAAATACTAACTGTAAGCTAAAGACTTGTTAAAGGCTGAAAATTAAATTTTTATTTTTTAAGAAGACAGTTTAAATACTTTTTATCTCGCATTTTATTCAAAATGGCGCATCATGCGTAAATTATAATAAACATTATACCTATATAATTTCCTATTACTATGTTAACAAACTTTGTTCTGAAGTTATTTTACTACCACAAGGCTTAGAATAAAAAAGGCCAAATTAACGCTATAAGCAGTTAGATTTTTTGTAACCAACTACCAACATAAGTGACAGCAATACTTTCTCTATACTACGAATAAAAGGACAAATTAACGCTATAAAGAGTTAGATTTTTTGTAACCAATTACCAACATAAGTGACAGCAATACTTTCTCTATACTACGAATAAAAGGACAAATTAACGCTATAAAGAGTTAGATTTTTGTAACCAATTACCAACATAAGTGACAGCAATAATTTCTCTATACTACGAATATGGATAGAGTAAAAATGTATGAATTTCCTAAGCTAAGAAGCGTAACTCGAAATTGATCATAACACAACATGACTCCTTCACGCGCCGCTTCATACATAGGACGCGTCCCTTCCATCATTTTCCTTCCATCTCTCTTTCCCACTCTCTCTCTCTCTCTTCCTCACTGAACAGATCGTCTATCTCCTCGCGCTTGACCGGTCTGATATTCCCGACAATCCCCATCCGCAACGTAAGGCATCTTCGCAACGCAAACACGCAGCAGATGATGCTATGGAATGGTAGAGGAATAGAAAAGGAGGTGGAGCGAGAGACTTACATTCCGGTCATGCCCAACTTTCCCCCAAAACCTATCAATATGGAGGGCCTCTCTATCTATCTCTCTATATCTCGCTCGTTATACTATGTGATGCGAAAGGATGTGTGGGATGAAAAGAGAGAGATGGATAGAGAGAGAGAGAGTAAAAAGAGAATTGAGGCGAAAGGGGAGAGGGATGAAGGAGAGAGAGGTAAAGAGAAATCACAGACAAAAGAGAGAGAGAGAGCGAAAAAGTAGGGAGATGAGATTCCGAACGGAAAACGGATGTGGTGAGAAAAGTAAAATGAAGGATGCAGAGTAGAAGGTTGAAGGGGAAATCCGCCTGAAAGGAAACTTGTGGTACTGGCGAATTTTTGGCCCGAAATATCGAAGGGGAGAATAAAAGGGGAGAGGAATATGGAGGCGGCCTTTGCTTTGAAAAGGAGGATGTCAAGAGAGTACGGGGGACGAGGTAAGGAGGGAGGGAAGGGGAATTTGAGGGGAGAGAGTGGAGGAGGGGGAGGGGGTGGGGGGGTGATGAGGAGAGGAATACAGAACAGGTTGAAGGGACTTCCAACGTTGAAAAGGGAGGAGAGGAATATGGTAGAAATGTCGATTACAGATGGTGAAATGAGATTATGCAGGGAACAGTGACAACAGAAATAGGAGAGAGGGCTAGGAGATATAAAGGAGAGAGAGAGGAAGAGTATGTTCCCAAAGAGAGGGAAAGTCTTCTTTAATTTGTGATATCTCATGTGCCAACACGATCTAATAGGAAAAAATACGTAAATGTTTCCGCCGTGCCGCGAGGAAAATCTATTAGTCTTTTCCTTAATAAACAAAAACGTATATGTCCATTTGTCTTTACGTCTGTATAATTTATTTTTGGACACTGATCATAAATTCTTTTCCCGATAGACAGATATCGGATATTGATAAATTTTAAAGTATTACACGTTTGCGGATAATTCATACTTTTTACTTTCTCATATACGAAGTATATTGAGAAAGTATTGAAATCGCGATAAAATTCGATCTCGAGATTTTGATGGAAATATAGTACGTTTTATGTGCACCCGTGTCCGAAAAAGTGGTTTTCGCAATGCCGTCTGTCTGCCTGTCCGCCCATCTGTCTGTCTGTCTGTTATTGGCTCTGGAGCCTGAACTGTTAAGCGAAAATGAAGTTTAATATCGAATTTCATGAAAATCCGTTTGGTAGAAGCCGAGAACGAACATAAGGACGGACGGACGGAGAAACGGACAGGCAGGCAGACGGACGGACAGGCCGACGATAATAGGCGCTCATGCTGGAAGCGAAACGCGCCTAAAAATGACTATAAGGCTAGTTTATTCTAGGTAACTTTAACAATAATTTGTTTTTCTCAAAAACGGCTAGAACGATTTTGATAAAATTTCATACCTATACTTGAGTATACGTCTACAATAACGTTACATATATCATAATTCTCAAAAAATTAATATAAGGCTAGTTTATACTTGGGCAACTTTAACAGAAATTGGATTTTCTAAAAAACGGCTCACAAGATTTTCATCAAATTTCGTAAAGTTATGTAAGTTGACGTTTATAATAATTCTACACAGTTCATATATTTCTAAAGGTAACTAAACGATGCATTGATATATGAGAAATTTTGTACAATGTTTGTTGTACCGATTTTTACTTTCTCACATACGAAGTATATTGAGAAAATATTGTAATCGCGAAAAAATTCGACCTCGAGATTTTGACGGATATATACGTTTATTCTACGCATTTTTAACAAAAATGTGATTTTCTCGAAAACGGCTCTAACGCTTTTGATCAAATTTCGAACAGTTGCTTGAGTTTACGTCTTCAATAATATTACTTATTTCATTTTTCTCAATGAATGAATATAAGGCTAGTTTATTCTAGGCAACTTGGACAAAAATTGGATTTTCTAAAAACCTGCTGATACGATTTTCATTTTCTAAAGATAACTAAACGATGCATTAGTTATATGAGAATTTTTAGAAATTTTTTCATTTGAAATTTAATTAGCATTAAAATCATAGGTATTTAGAACGTTGCACCTCCTTTCTGTTAGTCGCCAACGTTTACTCTATTGCGTTATGACTTCAATGATTTTAACAAGAGTCAATTCCCTTCCACTGCTGATTTAACAAACGTCCTGTGCTTAATAGTTGAATGAAATGTACAACATATCAAATTTGCGCGACATTACATATTTAAAGGTTTATGGCGACATTTATACAGCAAAGATTTTGTCGTTTAAAAAAAAACAAAATAGGTTATAGCTCCTCCTCCTTGGTCGACTGGTCGCATAATAATATATCTGCAATCGTTCGCTACCCACGATTTAAATCATTCAGTTGGTCGCATTTATAATACAGAGATGAATGTTTAGATACGTGTCGTTTCATAAAATCTCGATGTAAAGAGGGGTCGCAAATCTAGACGGTCGCTGCGGTTTTCAAGAGTCTGCGACGCAGGCGAGTTGAACCGTAGTGTATACTAAAACTACTCTCTATCCCTCTGCCAAGGGTTTTCCGTTGTTCTGCACTTCATCCGAGCTTTTGGTTCGATTGCTGTTTTCTCACGTCACCCTTTCAATCGCGCGCGCATACGCACGAACTGTCTTTCTCTGAGGATGCATTTATCGGCACCTTAGGCCGAAAGCGACGTCAGCGCACATGAGTGCAGAATCAACAGACGAACGCCCAATAGCGTGTTTAAAAAAAGAATAAATAAATTTTCTGATGCCGCGAGCTCCCCTCAAAGCGATTCCAGAGTGAAAGCCCTCAACGTTAAGACTATAGAGATAAGCTATTTTTTTCGTTTTTTCGTCTTTTAATTTTTTCCTTTTCGTGATAATGGATGCTTTTAGAGTGCGGCTTTGCTATCCGACAGAAGTGCTAATTATGTCATCGGTTGCTTTCTCGCGCTATTCTTCTTTAAAACGGAAGTTTTTTTCTGGTGTGATCTGGATCTTGAAAGGGATAAACAATCCGTATTTACGTAAGTAAGGTTATAAATTCTTGATAACCCAATGTCTTAAAAGTAAATACAAACAGATACACACTTGTACAACTTAATGTTCGAGATTCGATAAATTGTAACAATGTAATTATCAATTATGGCGAGTTAAAAGAGAATTCTCTTTAGTGCCTTATGGATGGAATCAGACGTATTTTCTTCCACAATAGCTTTTAAGATATTAAAAAAATCAGATGCGCATTATTACTGGAAAGCAGACGTTGCCATTGGTAATATGATAGATGGCTGATTAGTTTTCGAATGACAACCTTATTTTCACAATCATTTTATAGTTTCTGAAGACAGTTATGGTTAACATTTATCAAATATTTTTTAACGAATATACCTAATTAATACAAAGAAAAATTACTTTAATCGATATATTTTAGAAAAAAATCACTCACATATAGCGAGTGTCGAAATATTTTTAATGGTTAAAATGTAATTCTCATAAATTAATTTGTTAAATTTCAGTACTGATTGCCCCGGATATGAAATTTGGAATAAATTCTGCTTATAATAATCCTATGAATATGAATTCTTATCTAGTAATTTATAAAAATAAATATGTAGGGGTGATTTAAATATTGATACATTTTAAATATAATTTTTATAAATTGTTCAATTTTATTTCTTTATGAAAAAATTCTAAAAGCGAAGCAATGACAGATTTTCCTCCGATCTTAAATATCTCCATAGACAATTCCGGATCGAGATTTTAATCTTAAAAAAATATCCAAATTGACGAGAGCTACTACATTAAAATCTCGATACAACGTATCTCTACGGAGCATGATTTTTATACTTCATATTGAAAGTGCGGTGTACTGAAATACCCATAAGGTGTACAGCATTTTCTCTGGAAGCATCTCAGAAGGGGGTCGGCATTCTCGCAGGTCCGACGCGAACCAAAACCGGCGAGAATGGGAGTCTAACAAGAACTTAAGATTTTATCTCAATACTATATAAAAATACAAGAGGGACACTCGGTTCTAAAATTTTCAGTTCGGAAAATCCCTTCTTTTGAGATTTTGGCAGAGTTCCACAAACCTTTTCGTACTAAAGACAAAATATGCCTTCAAAATTGGTGTAAAACGACTTGAACGATCAAAAATTGGTTATAGTTGAGTCATTTACGGATGAAAGCATAGGTTAAATCACAAAAATCTTTTTTTGGGACCTCTGCAGTTCATATGCAGTATTGAAAAGTACGTTATTTTGAAATATTTACACAGTATTTATACAGGAAAATTGGCGGGGATTCAAAAAATGTACGTTAATTTGAAACATACGTAATTGTGAAGTACTTTGTAAAGAGATTTCACTGTACATTCCAATGACACCCCGAAGGTCGTGTTTTCCATGCAGATGATAATTAAGATTTCAGCGAATATGTATTCGTAAAAATACTTTCCAAGAAGGAGAGAGAGAAACACACGAATAAATGCGGAAGGAAGTATTATAGAGAGTCGATTCCTAAAGGTATGTACACACTGGACAACATCGCTTCAACTCGGCAACTTACAACAACCATTAACCCGTCAGCGTCGTCATGCGTACTGGGAACGTCGCGGAGGTCGCTAGTTTTCTTTATTTTTTTGACACAGTAAATTTTCTTAGATATGGATAACCTTTATATATTTTAAAAGAGGAACCTTTGGCCTTCCTATTGTGCTTAATTCTGTAATTTTTACTCTCCTTATTTTTACTTTTATTATACGTTAAGTTTTGTGATTAAATTTTCACGTAGATAGGAGAATTGGGGAATTTTGGCTTCTAAAAAAGCCCCTATTCAACGAAATCTTTGCACGAAAGCAACTGTGAGGTGTAAGAAGAGGATATAGGCCCCATTTGTCTGCTATCAGACATCTATCCAGCTCTTGAGACATGTTTTTATATTGTGTCATCACTTCGGGAGGGAGAGAGAGGAGGAGGTCTGGGCCATGTGCTTGGTTTAGTATTTCATGAGGGAATATAGCTAGAGTGAGACAGACTAGAGGATCACATTTTGTATTTATCTTTTGTATTTCCAAGATATTTGCGATATGGAAAGCGTGGGAAATATGCTGGCGCTTGTTTCGCGCGGAAAATGTTCTCTCGTCGCTCTGAAAAAATCAGTCTGAGTGAAACCTTGCGCTGTGCGGAGGCAGGTTTCGTTCGCCTTTCTTTCCTGTGGTAAATTTTACGTTTACTTGCTTACTTATTTTCAAAATACTAGGAGTAATCATGTGCTCAACCAGTAAAAATAGTCAAGCAATACCGAGTGCTGACAAGGAGACGGAAGTCCTACTTGGAAGTGATTCGGAAGAAAGCGTGAGTTCGGACAGTGATAGAATCATTTGGATGAAGATACTCAAACTGATTCACTGATACATAATGATAGTGATCATGAGGAGGATAATGTAGAAAACTACTTCTGGGAGGGCATGGAGAATTACGTAGGACAAAAGGTTACGGACCTCAAAAGGCAGCTAAGGGTTTGACTGACATTGTAGGTACTTTTCAATTGTTTTTCGATGAGGAATTTGTTAGTGCCATATTAAATGAAACCAACCGATATGCTGACCAATACATCAAAGCAAGTGAGCGTACATTTTCGATGAAATCAAGAGCTTTATCGTGGAAACCAGTTACCGTGGAGGAAATGTACACTTTTGGGAATTTTTATGTTGATGGAATTGTGCAGACGCCCACGCTTCGTTCCTATTTTTCGACGAAAAGAGTTCTATCCACACCAGGCTTCGGCGATGTCATCACTAGGGATCGATTTGAGCTTATTTCCAAATTTTTGCATTTCAATAATAACGAAGAAAAGAATAATTACCGTGGTCCTCCAAAGCTACAAAAAATATTTCCGATTATTGAACATCTGAACGAAAAATTCAAGGAATTTTTTTTTACCGAAAAGGGAAATTTCAATACACGAGTCCCTAACATTGTGGAAGGGCCGTCTATCTTTCAAGCAATATCTCCCTCTGAAGTCCTCCAAGTTCGGAATCAAGACCGAGTTCTGTGATGCAAGTACTGGCTACTTATGGTCATTTCTTGTATACACGGGGAAGGATACTGTTTCATTCGCCCCTTGTCTCAGCTAATGTAAACAAGACCACGGCAATAGTTTTGAATAGGTAGGCCAAAGGTTCCTCTTTTAAGATTATGAAGGTTACCCATATTTAAGAAAATTTACTGTGTCAAAAAAATAAAGAAAGCTAGCAATCTCCGCGGCGTACCCAGTACACAGGACGGCGCTGAGGGGTAAGAATCCTTATTTGAAGGTTTTTTTTCTGAAAAACTTACGGAGAAGAAGTTGAAATCCAAGATAAAACAGTAGACGTGAAGTACTCTGTAAACTTTGAATAAAGAAAAACTGAGTAAATGGCTTCCGTGATTGAGTGAAAGAATTCATCGGGGTATTTCACGCGAATAATAATAACTAAGACGGTGTGAAAAACATAGGTAAATATACATAGTTTTACGTAAAACCTCAAAACATTTCAGTCAAATTCCATAAATATCTAATATGTTAAGAATTTTTATATGATTTCGCACAAAAACTGCGAATTTCCCTAAATCTCTTCCGACCTGCGTGACGTATTATATTTAAATGTCCTGCGGGTTAAACTCGGCATAGGTACTTGTCGCCAAAATCGTCGACAACGTCGGTCGGCAAAACTTCAAAGGAATCGCCTTGTCGAAAAGTTGTCCGCTCAAAATTGGGAAACAAGGCAATTTCCCGACCCTTCAACCTTACCCCACCTCCACCCAATGCTCGCTGCGCACGCGTCAGAGTCAGTACCGTACCTCACAACCACCCAATTCTCGCTGCGCATGCGGCTAATTCAGTTGTTTTTTTTACCTTTCACTCATTGTCAGAACAACTTTTCTCGTTCTCCCGCGCAAATTAAGTATTTCTCATCAAGGTGAATAATTTAATGTATTGTTTTCGGTTTTTTACTTAACCCATTATTTTGTTTGTCACATTCCATCTTTTTGTTCAGCATGTGTACCGTTGAGAAAATCTTGCTCTTTATCTAAAGATTTCGTTCATGCCCTTCCTTGTGGGATGCAAGTTGTAAAGGGTCCAGGGACAGAAACAGAAGGATCGATGATATAAAAAATTTGGTGAGCGAATATCGAAGGAATACACAAAAAAATTAAATCCCTGAGAACACAATTTACGAGGGAACATGAGAAACATTTGCATAGCATTATAAGTGGGGCAGAAGCCTCTCCCAACAAAGCCCCCTGATATGCTTGATACTATGCACTTTTTGCCAGAAAACCACCAATCGAGAGGTAGCAGAGATACATGTGAAGAGGCAATTTATTTTGAATTATAAATTTATTTAAAACATCTTAGGTACAACATAATCATTTTAAGCAAAATAGTGGTGCCATCGCTTCAGTACAAAAATATTTTGCGAATTCCTTACGGACTTTTTTATGTTTGATTTGCTCTCTTTGGTAAATTTTGCAAGGTAGCCCTGAATCCCCATCTTGGATTTCCATTCTCCATGAACCCTCAACAATAATGCCAGTTTCCACATCTTCACGGTCGAACGTGCCAGGTGAACAGTAAAACGGATTTGTCTTTGCACTTCGACGAAGGAAACTGTGTAAATGAATGCATGTTAAAGTAATGGATTCAACTTTACTTGGATTCAACGGAATTTGCTTTCTAAATACTCTAAAAACTGTTGCCATTAATTCAAAAACGTTTTCGGACATTCTTCTTGCATGGCTCAACCGATAATTAAACACTCTCTCAAGCGAGCCTTTGTCTTGATGCCCTTGATCAGATTTTCACTTAATGCAAAAGCATCGTCCGCTACGATCACATAAGGAACAGGCATACATCTTCCAGGTAATGGATGTGGTGTAAGAATATCCAATCTTTTTGTCTCCATTCTTCTATAAAATCCAGTGTGTTGAAAAACTCCTCCATCCGATACCCTTCCTTGGCATCCTACGTCTGCATAGATTATGAAGTAGTCTGCATCTACAATTACAAATAGCACGATACTGTAGGTTCCTTTGTAATTGTAATAAATTCTTCCACTGTTTTCAGGGACTTCTATGTGGACGTGCTCCCCATCCATAGCCCCTAAACAGTTGGGGAAGTTCCATTTCTTATTAAAGCTGTCAATTACTTTTCCTTTTGTTTCTGGCATCTGTAAACCAGCAATAGCTTACACTTGTTAAATGTATGCAATAGATAAGGTTCAAAGGGAAAAGGAATGAATGAAATAAATTAACACTATAATTTCTTTTAAATAATAATATTTTTGCAAATTCCTAATTAATAAGAACTTTTAAAGTAGGTATGCATAAAATAACTAATAAAGAAATCGTCCGCTGTGTGGACGCGCAACAAGCTGTTCAACGTCAGTCCAACAACTTTCGATGTTGAGGGACGATGCTGAAAGTTGCCGAATTCAAGCGATGTTGTCCATTGTGTACATACCGTAATTAACTCCAAGGATATGGAGATGAGGAGGAAGAGAATAACAGAGGGCGAAAATATCGGAGCGAAACTAGATTATTTCCACGGGAATCAAATGAAGGGGGAAGGAGAGGAATAGGGATGGAGAGGAGAACAACAAAGCGGGCTTGAACGTCGGGCAGCTGACTCTAACACAAGTCCCGGTTTACACGTTCCCGTTTTCGTGCCTCAAAACAGGCGTCTGATGTTCTGCGCATGCGCACAAGCAAAATTTCCCGAATAAAGACGTCAGGAACGGAACGGTTCCCATCTGCCCAAAGTTTCTTCCAGGCAATTTAAAAGCTTGTTATAAGAATATCCCGTCATTCTTAAGTAAATTTTGTACGCATTTGAGTCTTCCTATAGTAACTCTTTGTTTAAAAAAAAACGAAAACTGCTTCGTTCCTCTCTTCTGTACTTCCAATATTTCACCCAACACGAGCGGACTTTTCTTTTTACTGTTAGACACAGCTAATAAAATCGCTCCTGCATCAGTAGCCAAAAGGGCAGCTTTTCTTTCTGAATATATCTTATTACGTACGCTACCGCAGGCAGACTAGTCAGCCAGGCGCCTGTTTGCAGGCATGAGACGTGAACGTGTAAACAGACAGGCTTTTTTTCGTTCCCGGCAGACACGAAAACGGGAACTTGTAAACCGGGACTATGGGTCGCGGGCGGAAAATATCTCGGGGTCTCTGGGATACCAGGATTAAGATAGATGGCGTCGGGAAATGGGAGGGATAGATACAAAGCTGTATATCCTTTCTCCTTTAATGCCAGCTCTGTTCTCCAGAATAACGCCGAGAGCGGCGCTTTCTCCCACAAAATTATTCATACGCAGATGACGGCTCTCTCTCTCTCTCTCTCTCTCTTTCTCTCAGTAGAAAGGGTCTCCCGGAATGTGCGAGTTTTGGAGAAGGAATGCCGCCGCTCATGGTTGTGTTCTACTCCGGATGTGAAAAAAATAATTCCTCTCCAACCGCCTCTGCTTACAATGCGCTGTTTATTCGTAGATATTAGGTGCGACGTAGTTGGAAACTATCTCTTACGATGATCTTTCCGGAGGGTCCATAAATTCTTATTCTTTATCCGGGGGGAGGGGGGGGGGTGGGATTGCGAAGCGATTCGTGACTAGCCATTTATTCCGGGACGAAAGTGACTTGCGCGAATGGGTAAATTAAACATCGTAAACGTTCGTGAATCGGCGATTTATTTAGGCAATAGAATGGTTGAGTTTTCGTCCTTAAATTACGTTTTTGATCCTAGATTTAAAATGTTTCTATTCAAACGGCTAAATTATCTTCCATAAATTATCAGATTTGCCTCGTTTGTTTGAAGGATGTTGGTTTGAGAAAGATCTTAAGGAGGTAAATTAATTTTTAATTACAAAAATATAGTCAATAAATAAGGAGTGTCGGTGGTGTGGTCATTAGAATGTCGGCCTGTTGCTTTAAGTTGCACCGAGCACGAATCCTGCGAATGTAAGATTTCTTTTGGGTCGCCAGACTCTCCGTTTGTGTGTTTCTACGAACTGGGTCGAATGAGGAGAGCACACAAATCAGCACTCTGTTCTTCGGAAGAGATGTTAAGTAGTTGGCCCCCTTGGTGCTGACATCGGAGTTCCCTCCTCCCTTCTTCGTGTGCCCTTTGTGGAAGGCAACGGGAAACCACCACACCGTAGGTGTATCAGTCAAACCAATTAAGGATTGGTAACCGTTGATAATGATTTAAACAAGACCAGAAAGATAGCATTAGGAAATAAATTAAAATTTCATAATTGATTCTAATTAATTGTTAAGGAAATGTTGCCAATTTTTCTAGCCATTAAAACCAAATATAGAATTATAACAGCTGTAATGTTATGAATTTACTTCCTGGTAGATTTTATATTTTATAGATCTACTTAATCATTGTCATAAAATAGCTATACATTTTCATCAATTAATTTTATGTTTATCTTCAATGCAACTTAAAACGTGAAAACATATTACCTGAGCTCGTATAGGTCATTACTAATAATACGTGAAAATTCATGTGTTTGTATTTACAATATGGTTGAGTGCGCAGGTATCTTGATTATCGATTATTACTCCAATGTTAAAGCATGTATGACAACTCCTACATCAAATTCCAGGTGTAATTTAAACCGTGGAATATTTTGTTGCGGTTTTCGCCTTGAATATTGTAAACGATCAAATAGGTCATTACCTTTTTTTTTCTAACTCTCTTGTTGGCCATTCGGATAGAGAAGTAAAGCGAGAAAGGAGCATCGATAAACAAGACCGTTTGAATTCCCCATTGCCGTCTTTGTAAATGTTTCGCCATGAATAGAAAAAAGAAAGCGAAACGATTTGCTATTCCTCGGCCTCGAGATAATGGTTTTTTTCCTTACATTGAGAGTGGGGACGGATTGTGGGTCCGAGACTTTGATGTAATATGCCCGAGCGGTCAGTTTGGAACAAGGGACTCGTGGAGGGTGAGAGGATTGAATTAAGGGAAGATGTTGGAGGAAGCATTGGAAGAAGAATGAATATGTGGAGAGAGAGAGAGAGGAAGAGAGAGAGGAGAAGATTAGCTGTCACGCACGAGATGGAATATATTAGGTTCGCTAGATGTGATATTGTTTTGGGAATTGTAAAAGACTTTTTTTATACTAGAAGACTAAATTCGCCGTGTAAAATGCAGACCATCCACTACATAGTTTTGGAAAAGTGACACGTAAACGAAACTTATCTTGTTACCTGTGTTTCCACAATTCATAACGTTATAATGGAAGATGCGCTCCGAGTCCTGTGTGTTAGACCCATAATGAGGAATCTTGATACTTGCGCCGCTAATTCAGGTCAATTCTGGATACCGTGAACAGAATGAGGAAGGCTAAGGCTTAAGGAAGCTATTACCTGGAAGGAAATTTTGGAATATATTATACGGACTCATCGCAATCTGAACCATCTGTAATACAATCTTCAAAGGGTTGTTTGGGCTTTGGGAAATGTGTGGTAAACTTTGGCTGGTGTCGTTCGATCGATTTTTTAACTAAATTTTTGATGAATATTTACGACATTTAAGTAATATATTTAAAAATCATCCATTTCTGTCAGTTTATTTATCGTATTAACTATATGTTATTTAAAGAAAAGAAATTTCTGGAAAGAACTTTTGCGATTGTGAAAAAGATGTTTTATCGAAAATTCGGTGATATATATGAAACTCTTCCTTAATTTGTGGACCACACATAAGCGGGACAGCGTTTCTCAAGTTGATATTTCACCTACACATTTTTAGCGCGTGAAAAATTCGCTTTGGTGTCTGTCTCTGTGCGCACTTGCTTAAATTGAAATTGTAACGAAACCGTAACCAGGTGAACAAATTCTAAATTCTCCTCAGTTTGTAAATTAGATTACTGGGGGAAATGTTCATAGCGAAATAAAACAAAAGATTGCTGAATTTAATAAGAAGAGAAATACGCGATGATTTTATTAATGTTCATGGATTCTCTACTTGTTTGGTTTAATCTCTTTTTAGTAACCACTGTTGGCATTCTGGTGTTAATATTATTAATCAATCAATTACTGACGATAATAATTATTATAATTTTTAATTTAATAGCCTTTGGAATACAAAATGAGTAATCTGAAATGCCATTATGTTTAGTTTGGCAGTAATGAAACTTTTTAAAAAATAATTGTTTTTAGATATTTCAACGAAAGTGGGAGGTATAAAAAAGTTATTTTAAACCTTTAAATCCTATGCCAGGGTAATTAGTTTATTAATTAGTTGGTAAAAGGGCTGCAAAGACCTTTCAAGAATATTAAGAATGACGACGCGTCGTCGTCGCGACGGCAGCTTATGGAGGTTTTTCAGTGAAAGTACACCGAGGCCACAAATACTCCTTAGCGGGAAAAAGCGAAGAAAATACGGAAAAAAGGCGGGATGAAAGGAGATAAAGCAGAAACGTCGCGATGAAACCCGAATACAAGGGAACGATACAAAAAAAACTTGGAAGAGCACAAAAGATCGCGGCGGAAAAGAGTAAACGACGTCATCTCTCCCGCACAAATCCTTTTCTGGTTCTCTTTTCACTAGAGGAAAATGGTCCGAATATGCGTTACTGCGCCGCATCCGTCTCAGCCGTGCCGAGCTTTCTCTCCTCCTTCCTCCCCCCCCCCCTCCCTCGGACACCGCATTCTTCCCTCACTCAGTGGCATTCTTCTTCACAATCCCTCGACATTCCGAGGAGCATTTTTTCTCCTTCTCTTCCTCGTCTTCAACTCATCCATTTCTCGCCCTTTATTCCTCCTAACGTCTCCTCCTCATTTTCCACCTCGCCCTGTCGTCACCAATCGTTTCATCCAATCTCCCTCTCCCCCCCAAAAAAAGGAAACTCTTAAAAGTGTCCCCTTTCATTCTTCTAAATACCCTCCCTCGCTTCATCGCTTGGAAAAAATAAATAAATTCCCGAAATCTTCTTTAAGACCGCCCCTCCTCCTCGCCTTTTAAAAACGTTCTCTCTTCGTCCTTTTTTTTATGACTGTTTCCAACTCTTTCTCTCCTCCCCCTCTTTTCCTCTCCGCCCCGTCCCCAATTACATGTGTTCCATTACGGATTAAATGGAGAGGTCGCGGCAGTTTCAACACGTTCCGTCGCTTTGAAAACTTTTTCTCTCCCTCCCAAAACCCGACGAGAGACGAAGTGCTCTTCTTAATTTCGAGAGAGGACCTCTTGGACACCTCGAACCTTTTCTTAATCCTTGTTAAAGAAGATATTTAAAAAAATACGCTAATAATCCGATGCCTGGGTCTGTCCGAAGACAAGAAAGTTTTTTTCCTTTCTGTCTTCTGGAGAGAAATCCCTCTAGTCCCTTACATGCTTCTTACTCTTGCGTCCACTTCCCTTATATAAAAGGGATTTACTTAGCAATCCCCGTGCAGGAAGGAATTTGCTCCCAAAAACTATTCCGTATGTCTCTCTCTCTCTCTCCTCTCGTTAAATTTGCAGGGAATAACTTGTTTTTTTTTTCATCCCTGTGTGAAGCGGTCGAGTTGAAAGTTTTAACTTCTCAGGAAAGAAGACGGGGGGGATTTTCTTTTATCATTTAAATGCTTATTATCTCTTCTTTTGCTCTTGTTGTTTTCTTCAGGGAAAATTTTTAATGAACTGCTGAGCTGTGGAAACTTGAATTTTTAGGTTAATAAGTGCTCGAGATTTTTTTTTTAAATTAGTAAAGATCTGTTACTTTTGGATGCGGAGTTTTGCGTGAAATTTGGGAATTTATATAATATTTCAGGCTCTATTTGTGAACCTCGGGCGAGTTTACTCGTTTGTTTTTGTTTCTGCCCGATTTGGAAATGCATCTGCGACGGAAGGTGATCTGAAATGAAACTTTTAATCATGAAGTTATAATTTTCCTACCTACGTATTCATTAAAATAATTTAGTTTTCTTAATTTTTTACCTTATTCTTTGTGCTAAAACATTGATTACATCCGCTTAACAGCTTTGAAAATTAATAACAGAGATCAAAGACCAAACGAGAGATTGTCTTTGGTTCCTTTAAAACCGCTCTTCGCGTTATGGAATTATAATCCAAACTATTGATACTCAAATTTATAGAACCTAGAGAAGAGATCAAAGAATAAACTGATGACCTCCGTCACTTAAAATGTCACATGCTTTCGTATATCCAAATTAATCAACTTCATTGTTAAAATACGTTTTCTTTGACATACATTGAAATAATTCCTCTGGGATTGGTAATTTTAATTTCTCGATCACCGTCATGTGTTCTGAAACGTGAATTACTCCCCCATGAAAAACGACCTGTCTCTTTAGCTAAAATGACCTTTTATTTTAGAATTTTCTTTGTAAATAATTTTATCAATCACCAAATAAAAATTTAATTTGGATTTTAAAACATTCTCTTTCAAATGATTCGCATAAAAGACTACATTATATGGTTTAATAGAATATAAACATTTAATCTATATATCCCCCAATCTATTGACTACTAGTGTTGATATTATAAACTCGGATGGTTGAATAGGTAAGCGAAATAGGAGTGCTACGGCAATTTATTTTATGATCGATTTCGAATTTGAAGGTACACTGCTTTATTATTGAGGCGCATGAACTCCATCCGCGTGTCACAAATGCTTAGTTTTCTGGCGCGAAATATGTGATTATTCTTTCCCGCCCTTTGCGCGTCATCCCACCATCCTACAACATAATAATTCGGTTGTTCTTTCTCCTCATCCATTCACTAAACCAGATCCGGTTAAGAAAATTGCGGGGCCAGGCGCAAAGTGTGGGTGAAAAATTTTTAATTGCAAATTTTAATAAATAAAGCAATATAAATAAATCTCTCTCGCTATGACATTTCGATATTTTTAAGGTTTTCTTTTTGAAATGCGTGTACATACATTATAGGTATGATAAATATCTTTTAGAAAGTGTGGGGCCCTGTGCAGTCGTACCGTTCGCACCGCCATCGAGCCGGCCCTGTACTAAACTAAGAGAAAGATACTCGCGAACCGTGCAATTCAAGGATATCATAGTCATATCAGCAATGAGTAGATTAGAGAAGGTGTAGTTGCATATTATATGAGATCCTTTTTACTTTCTCCATACGCAGTATAGAGAATGTATTGTGATCACGAAAAAAATCGACTTCGAGATTTCAACGGAAATACACGTTTTGAGGCCCCTAGAACACGTTTACATTATTTTGGGAATGATGTCTGTGTGTGCGTGGGTGGATGGATGTATATGATTGTGAGCATTCTAACTCAGAAAGTACTTTTCATATTAATACCAAATTTCATATATAACACTTTAGCATGAGTACAAAGAACTTATTAGTTTTTGGACAATAACGGTTAACCGGATGTCGAGGTTTATTCGAAACCCTATTCGGTTTTTGCGATATTTCTCTATTAAAACCTCATTATTGTATATACAATTCTATACAAAGATTATAGAGAATGTAATTTCCTACAACTTTTATTTGAAACAATTTTTTATAGCAGTTATTGTTTAGGAATTATTTATAAATAATCGTTTTTTTCTGTTTCCGTCAAATATCTCCTTAAAAACGTCGTTATTGGTAATCTTCGTGAGGACCAAAGTTGTAGAGAATAATATTTCTTCCAAGTTTTGTTTGAAACAAATTTTCGTAGAACTATGCATTTCGGAGATATTTAACTTTTTCGTAATTTCCTGTATACAGCGCCATCACCATGTGGCGGTGAATTCTGTAAACATATTCAAAATATACGTAATTTACGGCAATAAGGACTGTATTCTTTTACGATACGAAATAATAATTTTGCCTTATAATGCTATTCATAATAATTTAATCTATAACGCAAATATGGAGAAAGTCATGTGCTGCCCACATCAGATTTTTTAAATCGAGAGATGATTTCAATTGAGTTTCGATCCGAGAAGCATGGCGATGAAAAATATTTCAAGGATTCATATTAAAATTATTCTCAATTCTCAAGAATTAAAAGTTATAGTTCGAAATTTAATTGGCTCATTTTAAATATAACCCTTCATGAAATTTTTTCCTTGATTTGATGTTGTTGAATTTTTGCATAGGAAAGGAATATATTCGTATAATTACCTAGGAGTTATTTTCGATGTGTAACTATCACAAAATATTATTTTTAAATGAAGGTTGGGCGAAAATAAATCGATATTATTCATCAAAAGATTGCCGTCACAAGAAAATGTTTTATTATTATAAACAAAACGCAGAGTCTTTTGAAAATAAAAACAACCATACCCATTTAATAACGTTAAAAAAAACCCCAAGGTACGTGAATTTTTTTCTTCGCGTCACGTACGAAGTAAAGAGTCACAGTGATCCCTTTGAATACGCATGGAACATTTTCCTCCCAATATGTCGAAATACGGAATTTCCTAGACTCCCCTTCCACTATTCCGTATGTCGACCTTTCACTCACCCCTCCGGCTATTTCCGCTCATGACCTCTTATTTCTTTTGGTTTTATCGCTCAAACGTTGCAAATTTTCCGCGCGCGAACGCCCAAACGCGCACGCAAACACATTCGCAGATCCCTTTGTTATTACCACATCCTCTCTCGTTTGACATTTCCGAGTGAAAGAGAAGCAGATGGTGATAGAAAAATAGAACGAGAAGAGGAAGGTTTAGAGAGTGAAGGAGAGAGAAAGGCAAGGAGAGGTATAGTTCACCTTAAACAGCGATAGCTCCACCCCAGGAGACGAGCACCCGCGACGCGGCCTACAAACTCGCACGGTTTAACCGCCTCAACTACTCGGGGTCATATTTGAAATGCAAACTTCTTCAAACTCGGCCTTCGTCAGCCCCTGCACTTGAGAGTCGCTTCCATCCAGACCTCACAGCTCGCGACACATGCATCCACGATTTATTTTCCAGAGCAATAGATAGGGGCGTGCTGTGCTGTGAGTTCGAAATGTAAGAAGGTACTGAACGGCGCGGATAGTGACATATATATATATATATATATATATATATAAATACTAAGGAAGAGGAAAGGCAAGTAAGGATATTTTGGGCAACTAGGTGTTGAAGGAAACCCAGTGAACACTTACCGGAAGTAGAGCCGCTGGGGTGTTGGAGAGACACATTTGTAGAGGTTAGAGCTTTCGGGATGATCCCTTCGTCAGCACAAGAGAGACACAACTGATATGGCAGTGACACTGGGGTGAAGGTGTGGGGGTGGAAGGGAAGGGAGCGTGGAAAGGTCGTATATACACACATAAACACGCATAATATAAATAAATGACCAAAACTTGGCTTGTCATGTCATTTGTTTTCCTTTCGTGTGACAAATAAAGTAGTTATACATGTTCGAAGTTGTAAAACTATTTTGTAATACCATGTGTATATGTGTGTATATACTATGGTATATATACATGGTATATATACATATACCATGTGGTGTGCATATATGTCAACGGTAACTAGGAGTTGAGATGTTTTCTCCCTCTAGTGCTGACGAAAGGACCATCCCGAAAGCTCCGACCTACGTCTCTCTTCGACACCCCAGCGGCTTTCCTACTGGTGTCCATTGGTCTTCCTTTCTTCGCCCACTAGTCAAAATCATCAGCTATTTTCAATCCATTGACGGATGAAGGCCTCTCCCAGACCCCTTCAGTTTTCCCTATCAACTGCCTCCTTCCTCCAAGTTATTCCTAAGACCTTCAAAATCTCTCTGTCCCATCTGTCTTTCGGTCTTCTTTTCGGCCTCTTGGTGTTTCTTGGGGTCCATACTAGACGTCCAACGCTGATCATTTCCTTTAGTAATATGAAGTGCTCACTGCCTCTTTTGCACCTTTACTCTCCGAATTATCTCTTCTTTCTTACCCAGTCGTTACTTTTGCGATCTCTTCGGGTAAATCCTGGGATATATACTATTTTAATGCTCCTCTTTTTTTAACAACTTTTATAGTAACTTACCGCGATATATGTAGGTAAATTTTAAACATCACAAATAACGTCGAGAATGTATTTAAGTCATTCTTTCAATTTTAAAGTGTCACACATAAAGACGCTTATGTATAATCACCGTGCAAAATAACGACCCGAGTTCGATTCTAGGGACGTTTAATTCCCCAATAAGATAACATGGGCGGAACCTTCTTATATATTTCAATGTGGTCACCCTCTGTGCATATATACAGCGTTGTAGTGGGTTAGTTTCATTCCACCAAAATTGACTCTGCTTCCTGCGCAGGGGTTCCTCCTTCATTAATATTCCTTTATAATGCCTTATCAGTACCTTTTCTGTAAGAGGTGACTTCGATCGACACGGAAAACCCCTCTTGAGTGTTCTTCTCTCTCTCTCTCTTCATCTCTCTCTCTCTTCATCACTCTTTCTCTCTCTCTCTCATGTATGTACGAGGTCTGACAATTAAATAACGAGACTGACAACACTGTAGAGCGTGTGTCAACACTGGGCCATTGACGATTGTTGCAGACAATAGGTACATGCCTGAACGCTATACAGTAGTAAACTTGTTTTGATAAGTCTAACGAGTGCAGATCTCTTGTGCTTTAACTGAAGCAGCGTTTGGATAGTTCATCACGAAAATGGGTGATAAATAATATACAAGGAATATGGCTGAACGTTGTGGTCATTAACACTCCTATTAACGAAAAACACAGTTAAATTCCACAATTTTTTTGTCCTTACCACCCCACCCCATCATCCACCAATTACCCCATTTTTGTTTTTTTTTTCCTCCCCCCCTCCTTTGCTTTCCTCCCCTCCGTTAACCTAGTATATAAAGGATATTTTGAGCACTTTTCTAGTTATTTAGCGAAACCTGTCGTGTAATAAAAAAAAATTGGACTTTAACCAAGTGTTTTTCGTTAATATGGGTGATAAATATTTTGAACAAAGAATCAACGAAATTTTTGTTTAAACTAGGGGAAAAACCAACCGAAATATTTTAAATGTTAAAGCAAGTGTATAGAGAAGGGGTTAATATTTAGAATAGCACGTGTTTTTGAATGGTGTATACGGTTTTCCGAAGGAAGGGACGAAGTTGAATTTGACAGCCGACTTGGACGTCCGCCAACATCAAATTCGGATGAAAACGTCGAAAAGGTGAGAAATCTGGTCCGGAATGATCGACATCTTAGTGTCAGAATGATTTCAGAAGAACTGAATATTAATAGAGAGATTGTAGGATTGATTTTGATGGAAATTTTTGGGATGCAGGAAGTTTGTGCGAAGATGGTGCCCAATAACCTCAGGAACGACCAACTGCAGTGGAGAAGGGAAGTTTGCACTTACCTTTTGCAGCGAATCGTGGAGAATGACGAATGGCTGAACAGAGTTCTCAGTGGGGATGAAAGTTGGGTTTTTTAGGATGTCCCTGAGACAAAGCGGAAGAGCATGCAATGGAAATCTTCAGGCTCACCCCGCCCAAAGAAAGCGCAGATGTCAAAATCAAGACAATGTTGATTTGTTTTTTTGACTGCAAAGGGATAGTGCACCGAGAGTTTGACCCACCTGGTCAGACTGTCAACCAGAAGTTTCATCTCCAAGTATTGGAACATCTGAGACAGTGGGTTCGTCGTGTGAGGCCACAATTGTTCCCCGACAAGTGGATCATCCACCATGACAAGGCGCCCTCGCACGCAGCGCTTTCCGTCAAGGAGTTCTTAGCGAAAAAATCGATCGTGGCCCTGGTGCATCCTTATAAATCACCAGATCTCGCTCCGTTTGACGTCTTCCTCTTCCTACCCTGAAGAATCACCTCAAGGGATCGCATTTTGATAACATGGAAGAGATTCAGAAAGTTACGACGGCCGTTCTAAACAACTTCCAGGATAATGACTTCCGGAAGTGCTTTGACAGTTGGAAACAAAGCTGGAATACATGTATAGCTGTAGGAGGGAACTATATGAAGGATTGAAATTTAATACAGTGCTGACTATGAGTACGTTCTTGTTATTTTATTTTCAGACATCGTTTACGCTACTTCTTGATAGAGCAAATTGAACTTCGACTGTGAACCCAAAGTACAAGAGCGCTGGACTTCCTCTTTGCTTCCTTCCTTCCTCTCTATCTCACTCTATCTCTTTCTTTCTCTCTCTCTCCTTATGTCTCTCTCTTTCCCTCGCATCTCTTGATAAATCGTGCAAGAGCAGAGGTTAATGAACATTCAGGCTGTTAGCTAGACCTTGAGCAATTTCCTATATGCTGTGTTCATCCATAATGAGCATTTCTCAGTTGGTTAATAATGAGCATTACAACTTTGATAATTATTCATTCAAATGAAGTATGTATTAAAATTTATTTGGCAAATTTATAAAGGAAAAATCCTATTGTAAATGACTTTTTTGGGAAAAGGTTAGAGGATTTTTTTAAACAGCTTCGCTGATATTGCTCTGATATTTTCTTTTTACGTTCAATTTACCGTAGCTATCGCATAATTTGTTTATTTGCTAATATCCTGGACGCGTTTAATATTTGCCCCTAATAGGGAATGTCTTTGGAAAGGCCAGTAAATTTTCACCGTAATAATATTTTCAGAGATGAAAACTCGAGCCATGCAGTAAAGTCAATTACTAGAGCAATATTGTAATATTCTGATTCGTTATAGAAAGAAAATGTATTCAGGCAAAGTTACTTTAAAATCTTTGCATCGTAACCTATTATATGATGAACGGACAGCATGAAAAAAATACCATTTTAAAAATTTTCCACGAAGAGAGGCAATATTGACGCCTTCGAAACAAATCATCTCATAAGCAATGATTTAATTACTTGTAAACCGAATCGTATGTTCTATCTACGATCTTTTTGATTATTGAAATATTCAGACTCTTCGTCTTCCTCATTTTTACAAAATGATATACCTGAATATGATTCAAACTTCCTTACTACATCCCCTAAAGGTTTTTTCCCTCATCTTTACGTCATTAAACATCTCTCCATAAGTAGTTAAGTTAGTTGCGCGTCCCCTGGTAAGATATTTTCAAGACCAAATTCGAACTCTAGCGGCTCTTCCCTAGAATTAAGGGTCCCCGGACAATAGCTTCGCCACTGCTTCCTGTCAGCCATAAGCTCGGAATACTATTTCTCCTTCTATCTTTTAAAGTAACATATCTTTTTCCATAACCTTCTTTTGCATTCCTTTGCCTCTCATAATCATTCTGAACTACCTACATCAATGCTATTTTCAACTCATTAACTTCTGCGTTGTTTTTCAAGAGAAAGCATTCCTTTACTGAGTTTTATCCCATTAAAATTAATGTTTTCTTAATCTCAGGAGTGATAATTTTTACGAAAATTAATAAATCAATTTAGCCTAGCTTCAACAAAATCCTATAAATTTTATGAGTTAGCTCGTATTTATAACAAAAGACTGCCAATCAGGTGTCCAAAGTAAGCACTAATTGCGTAGAAAATGTCTTTTATGTCGGAGGAACGCTCCGAAGATGAATCGCGTCTGCGCTATCACAAAGATTGAGGAGAAAACGTTTAAAACCAGTGAACGCATCAGTAGCATTGCGATCACGGAAAATTTCTTCCCGGAAATGCGTTCATAGAAGTCAAATTATTAAAAACTAAGCTTCTCTGCTGTCATTTTGTCTGGCCGTTTTTACGTCCGTATCTCTCGAACTTTGTCTATTTTATGTTGCACATTAGGTTCTAATTGCCATTAAAAGCCAAAGATTGGCAAAATCTTTCAAATAAAGTTTTTTATGCTGAAGCTCAACAAACGAGTTTTAAATCACAAGGGCAAGCAAGCTTCTTGCAGTTTCTTTATCATTAATATGGAAATTTCCACGGTTCTTTGCTTTATCGAGCGTTATTTCGTCTGTATCCACCTCCTAATCGCGTTTTTATTTTTCATCCGGTCGTCTTTAATGCTAATACTAATTTGGGGAAACTTTGATTTTTGTTTGTTCCCTTTTCAAACAGCATTTGGAAACGTCGTAAAATCCAGGATTCCTTTTATCTTCGATTCTTACATTCAGATCCATGTATATATCACTCAAAGTTCAACCTGATTAATCTGTCATGATTTCCTCGTAGTTATGCGCCCCGAGAATATTTTCCACTAGCTCTCGTTCTGTGTGCTTCCCCTCCTTTTATTTCCCACCCCATGCCCCCTGGTTATTATTTTCTCCATACGTAGTAATGGGAAAGTATTGCGATCACGAAAAAAATCGACTTCGAGATTTCAACGGAAATACACGGATACTCGGATTCGGTACGGTACCAAAATGCGCCCCGCTTCAGCGCGCTGCTCTGGTAGAGTGCCTTCACGCGTCCCGCGCAAAGATGAGTTTGAGACTCCTGCCTTTGGCAACCACTTTTCCAAAAAGTTATTAGTCACAACACGAACATTTCTCCTTAAAATTTTTCTACAAGTTTCAATCAATACTCATGGATATTTTTACTTTCTTCATACGTAGTATAGGGAAAGTATTGTAATCACTAAAAAAATCGACTTAGAGATTTTAACGGAAATACACGTTTTGAGGTCCCTAGAACACGTTTCGACCATTTTCGGAATGTCTGTGTGTGTGTGTGTGTGGATGGATGGATGGATGGATGTGATTGTGGGCGCTCTAACTCAAAAACTACTTGTCATATTAATACCAAACTCCATATAACACTTTAGCATACGCACAAAGAACTGATTAGTTTTTGGACAATATCGGTTAATCGAAAGTCGAGGTTTATTAGAAACCCGATTTGGTTTCTGCGATATTTCTCCATTAAAACATTATTATCGTATATACAATTCCATACAAACGTTATAGAGAATGTAATTTCCTACAACTTTTATTTGAAACAATTTTCCATAGCAGTTATTGTTTAGGAATTATTTATAAATAATCGGTTTTTTCGGTTTCCGTCAAATATCTTCTTAAAAACGTCGTTATTGGTAATCTTCGCGAGGACCAAAGTTGTAGAGAATAATATTTCTTCCAAGTTTTGTTTGAAACAAATTTTCGTAGAACTATGCATTTCGGAGATATTTAACTTTTTCGTAATTTCCTGTATACAGCGCCATCACCATGTGGCGGTGAATTCTGTAAACATATTCAAAATATACGTAATTTACGGCAATAAGGACGACTGTATTCTTTTACGATACGAAATAATAATTTTGCCTTATAATGCTATTAATAATAATTTAAATATCTATATATGGAGAAAGTCATGTGTTGGCCACATCAGATTTTTTGACTTGAATTTTATATAAGCTCATTCACGACCATATTTCTACTTACAATAACTAATATATTTAATCTTTTGAACAAACATGAGAATAAAATATGAAGTTTTATGGTCACTCCTTTTCCACCGAGAGTAGATATTATTTTATAACATTCTCTACGCTACGAAAATAAGATATTCTGCAAAGGTGGCTTTTATACTCATAGTAATAATCCTAATTCCGTTTTTGCGAGAAAGACGGCCGTATCAGAAATCCCAGTCTCCACTCTTCCTTTCAAATCCTTTATCCTTCGCGGAAAAAAAGAATCTTTTCCTTCCATATCAGCTCCATACATCTGTCTGTCTCTCTCTCTCACTTCCACACTCACCTCCCTCTCAAGATTCCATTTGCCTTCTTCACATGCTTTTACTTCAAAGCTTCTTAAGATCTGAGATATTTCTCAGGATATCGGCTCAGACGAAATATCAACGCCAAATGCACTTTCTTTTGTCACTTTGTGGTGACACTGTTATTCGTTCTTGTTCGCAGCCAAAACTCCCCCCCCCCCCTCTCCAATAACGCTAAATCTTATTCCAACTAGCTTGGAAAATTATTCGATCTTAAATCTAGAATTGGCATCCCTCTCGAAGTCTTATTCAAAAAGCTTTAAAACTACATTCTCGTTCCAATCTATAAAACGTTACCCTTTTTTACGGTCGAATCTTATTGCTCTTTTATTCAAGACTTATGTTTCCTTTCGAATTTTTTTCCCCACCCATAACTTATATTTTCAGAATATAGTTCAGCTAGGGAAAGATTCATTTTTTACTTTCTCCATACATAATATGGGGAAAGTATTGTGATCACGAAAAAAAATCGACTTCGAGATTTCAGCGGAAATACACGTTTTGAGGTCCCCAGAATACGTTTCGACTATTTTCGGAATGATGTCTGTGTGTGTGTGTGTGGATGGATGGATGTATGTGATTGTGGGCATTCTAACTCAGAAAGTACTTTTCATATTAATACCAAATTTCATATATAACACTTTAGCATGAGTATAAAGAACTGATTAGTTTTTGGACAATAACGGTTAACCGGATGTCGAGGTTTATTCGAAACCCGATTCGGTTTTTGCGATATTTCTCCATTAAAACATCGTTATTGTATATACAATCCTATATAAAGATTATAGAGAATGTAATTTCCTACAACTTTCATTTGAAACAATTTTCCATAGCAGTTATTGTTTAGGAATTATTTATAAATAATCGGTTTTTTTCGGTTTCCGTCAAATATCTCCTTTAAAACGTCCTTATTGGTAATCTTGGTGAGGACCAAAGTTGTCGAGAATAATATTTCTTCCAAGTCTTGTTTGAAACAAATTTTCGTAGAACCATCCATTTCGGAGATATTCATCTTTTTTCGTAATTTCCAGTATACAGCGCCAATACCATGTAGCGGTGAATTCTGTAAACATATTCAAAATATAATTTACGGCAATAAGGACGACTTTATTCTTTTACGATACGAAATAATAATTTTGCCTCGTAATGCTATTCATAATAATTTAAATATCTATACCCTGAATATAGAGAAAGTCATGTGTTGGCCACATCAGATTTTTTTTAAATAGGAATATCGGCAAATGGATGCGAAGATTTTCTTAAGCCGTGTTTTATGGCTCATATTCGCTAGGCGTCACATTCTCCTGGTGGGCTTACCCTAGAATGTCCTTGCTTTCCCTACTCCTGACACTCTTCTCTGAAAACGCGCAATGTTCTTAAATTTCGCCTTATATTTTTTATTTTTAACCCGTCTCCCGATTTGCCGAACGCTTCTTCTTTTGTTTATTTGCTTTGTTTCGTCTCCTGCTACCATCTGACTCTTCCTCTCTCCTTCCACGAAAAGCGACCTATTCCACGCTCCCGTGACAACCGTGTTTTGATTTACTTCCCAATGTATTCGATTCTAGTGTTTTGCAGGAGTGTCAGCGTTAAATTTACGAGAGGAAAAACAAAAGGTTTACGGATCTGCTAGAATTTTAAGTCTCGAACCTTATTATGTGGCGCGAAGCGAGAAATGTTTTTTTCATTGCAGTAAACGCGCTTTTTATGGTTGGATTCCACCCCCACTCTCTCTTTCTCTGTCTTTTCTATGATTTTGTTCTATTCTCGATCATAACTCTCAGTCTCCCTTTCTCCTCGATGTATAAATCCCTTCTTCCTATATCCTTTATTTTTCTGTCACTCCCTCTTGTAAGTCGGTCTCTTCTTAAGTATTTCTCTATCTCTCTTCCTCTCTTTATCCTTGTATCTTTCTCTCCCAATCCATCTCTTTCTCTATCCTTCTTCATCTGTTCTATAACTCGATTCTTTACGTCTCTCTCTCTATATTTCTCCATTACTTTGTTTTTCTTCCTATCTCTTCATCTCTTTTCCTATCTCTCTCCCCCCCCTCTCTCTCCCTCCCCCTTCCCCCACCCTTCTCCCGACATCATCAACTTGGATTGACTTAAATTAGCTATTACAGCGAACATCGATAGAATCGTTTCGCATGGCCAGCTACCAATACCAGGAATCTTATCACGTTACCTATTTTCCTTGCCTTCTCGCTTAAAACTCCCAAATTCAAGCAAACTTTTATTTGCCATCGCAACATCAAAGCCATCGACGATGTCAATTTATTAATGGAGGCCTCAGATCTTCCGTGGCATGCTACTGAATATTTAGGCGATGTTGACGAAAAAGTTTATACTTTAAATAACTTATTATTATACCTGCTTAACAAATTTGCACCTGAAAAAATAATCCGTATCCCTAAACCTTGTGCTCCGTGGGTTACGACTGGCCATAAGCGCTTGATGGCGATATGTGACTCAGTTTTCCGATTATTTAAAAAAACTAAAGATAACGAAATTTTTAGAAATTATAAAATCTTACAAATAAAGTAAGGCAACAAAAACGGGATGCAAGAATTAGATTCTTTCATTCAATCTCAAACGCAAATGAATCACCTGCAGCATTATGGAATAGAATTAGAACGTTTGGCATTGGTAAGCGAAAAGATTTTGTGCTACCGTCGTATTTATCTTTCGATTCTTTAAATCTAAATTTCACTACGCCACCTAATAATATCGATGCGCTAAAAGCGAAACCATAAAATCAATTTCATCATAAAGCATTAATCTCTACAAACTCTTTTAAGTTTAGTCCGGTAACTCAAATGCAAGTTCTTAATTCACTTCGAAGTATTAAAAACAAGGCGCAAGGATCAGATGGTATACCGATCGATTTTCTTCGCAAATTAACTCACTTAATACTGCCTCTTATTACTAATATCTTCAACAGCTCTTTATATCAGGAAAAATGCCCATCTCAATGGTGCTTTAATTCGTCCTATACCTAAGAAACAAATTTCAACTGTTCCGCCCTATCAGTTTCCTACCTGTTTTATCAAAAGCATTAGAATGATTAGTCCATGAACATATCTCCCAGTTTCTCGAACTAAATAATGTGTCAGATCCTCTTCAATCCGGTTTCAGTAAATCCCACAGCACCACCGCAACCTTTATTAAGATAACATGATTTTCGCCGCGCGATGGATAGAAGAGGTCACAATTTTGAATTTGCTTGATTTTAGTAAAGCCTTTGACTCGTTAGACAATGACATACTCTTGGCTAAACTTCTCTCTATGAGGTTTTCTTCCTCGGTGATAAACTGGATCTCTTCCTACCTCAGTGGACGTCTTCAAAAATGAATCTTGCTCATCATGGTGTAATATATCACGAGGAATTCCGCAAGGTTCAATTCTTGGTCCTCTTTTATTTTAATTGTATATAAATTATTGTTCTTCATCACTTCGCTTCTCTAAGCATCATTTATACGCTGACGATCTTCAGATTTACTTAAATTCTTGCGTTGAAAATTTGTCGAAATCCATAGATAATATCAATGATGATCTAGCTGTACTTAAGGAATGGAGCAAGAATAATTTTCTAAATATTAACCCAAACAAGTCGCAAACAATTTTCATTGGATATCCCAAGATATTAGCGTCAGTTAACCAAAATAAGTTGCCCGAACTCTGCATTTCGAAAGAGATAATTCCATACAGCAAAATGTTTAAAAATCTTGCTTTACTCATTGATGAAAATCTCTTGGTTCTCACATGTCTTAAAAATACATAAAACAGTAAACAAATCTCTTCATTCCCTCAGAAGACTTAAACTTGTCCTCCCCATTACCTTAAAGAGTTAGTGTCTACCTTATTTATCCCTAACTTTGATTATGAAGATATTGCATATCAGTATCTGTCCCAAGACTCACCAGTAAATCTGCAGCGTACCTTCAGCAGCAGCGTCAGGTTTATTTTTAATTTACAAAAGTCAGATCACATTTCAGAATACTTTACTAAATTGTCCTGGTTGAATCTGGAATCCCGAAGGAAGTTACAACTCCTTTCCTTACTCTATCAAGTATTATCCCTCAACACTCCGCAGTATCTTGCAACAGAATTTAAAAGCCTCGACACCATACACAAAGTCAACGCTAGAGGTAACAACAAACTTCTTATTCCCCTTCACAGAACAGTTATATTTAATAGATCATTCACGGTTACTGCTTGCCGAAAGTGGATTTCACCAACGAAAAATGCACCATCTCTTGCAACTTTCAAAGACTTGTAAATACCTCTTCCATTCTTCTCTCACATTATCTGTGGTCTACCTGCTTGTAAAATGCATTGTTTACTATTATTTACTGACAAGGGGTTAGGCGGAAGAGGGGATTATAAGGTCTCAATCTCGCCCCAATAAAGATATCAATCAACCTCCCTTCTCTCTCTCCCTCTTCCTCCCTTTCCATTCCTCTCTCTCTCTTTTCCTCTTCCTTCCTTCCTCTTATTACCTGCATCTTCCTCCCTTTATCTTTCTTCCTTCTTCCCTTTCTTCCTCTTTCTCCCTTTCTCTTCCTCCCACTCCCTTTCTCCTCCTCCCTCTCCTTTTACCTACAAATCCCTTCCTTTCTCTTATTCACTTCCTCTCTCTCTCTTCCTCTCCCTCCCTCTCCATCCCTTTCTCTCTTCCTCTCCCTTTCTCCTTCCATCTTCCTCCATTCTTCTCACTCCCTTCCTTCATCTCTTCCTATCCCTCCTTTCCTCCACTTTCCTTCCTCTCACCTCTTCCTCTATTTCACTTTTATTCTCCTTTCCCCCTTCCGCATCCTTATATATATATATATATACATAGTGTATATATATAGTGTGTGTATATATATATATATATATATATATATATATAAGGATGCGGAAGAGGGAAAGGAGTATAGAAGTGAATATATATATATATATATATATATATATCAATATCTTTCTCCCCCACCATCTTTCTCACTCACTATCTCACACTTTCTCTCTTCCTCTCTCTCTTCATTCGTACATACCTACACCGATCCTCATACTTTCTTCCGAAAACGTCTCGTTTCGTCCTGTTACTCATTCTTTCCGCCTCACCGAATGCTTGCTCGCTTTCTTACGCTTCTCATTTCTCTTTCGACGATCATTGTGGACAGAGGATAATGCGTAGGAGGAAGTGGAAGGAAGACGGGCAAAGCCACGGTGCGCTCTCAAAGGTGGAGGAGAAAGAAAGAAGAGATGAGAAAACCCAACGAGTGAATGAGGGACTGTAAAGGAGGGAGGGGAAGCGCCTTGAAAAGGCTTCCGAGGCTAGCGGAAAGGCGGAGGGGAGAAAAGCCTTTCGCTCTCATTGCCCCGGCAGTGTAGATGCACAACACTTGTTGTTTCACGGTGAGACCCTAGAGGAGAAAAAGCCGGAGGAGGGAGATGAATACCTATATATATATATGCGTCGTGGGCCTTGAACCGAAAATACACGGATACGCCCTTACGCTCATAAATAAAAGATGAGGAATCAAAGTTCAGGTGAAAATTTCATATTCGAACTAAAATATATTTATGCGGAAGGATTTCCCAGTCTCTCGGCGAAATAATTCTACCGGATAGTACGGTGTCGTATTTTTTTCTGTGAATCCTTCGCTTTTTTTCCCTGCGAAGTATAAAAGATTTTATGCAATATGCGATAAGTTACAGTTTTGATTGAATTTTCCAATTAAACGTGTTTAAATCTGTCGCACGTTTGGAGAATAAGCGTCTCGACATGTAAAATAAGTGGATAATATTTGGGCGATTCATGAGATTAAGTATTAACATTATTGAATTCCAGATAAATGCGTTAAATAGCATGTATCACTCATATTCACAACTCTTTTTTTTAATGGCTGTAGAAGATACATTTCCTTTTTCGCTTTTAGCAAATATCAACTAATAATTAGATATAAATGTAGAAGATCCGCTCAAGCCTCTTGAATGGCCAATATTAATTCGCTTAATTTATATTTTATCAATTTAATAACATTACGAATCAATTGTCACGTCAAAATTACTCTATAATATTCTGAATTTCCAATATTGAAGAGAATACCGGAATATTTTCAATTCACCGGTAAAAATTCAAAGATAATTTACAAATTGCTCTATCTTCGGTTAATAGTTTTTCTCCTAAGGAATGCAATCTAATCATTTCTTAGACGAATGGACATTGATCTAACAACAAAAATCATTCTTGCTATTTTTATTCAAGTGGTACGTAACAGAAAAGACATAATTGCATATTAATTTTTGTAACAGGGATAAAGTGTCATTGATTCATGACAAACATAGCCTCATGTTAACCATAGGAGATATGAAGGATATATTTTGACGTCTTTTCCTTGGAAGAGCTTGCTAGGAGACAGAACATGTGAAGTTTAGTTTAATCATGGACCCGGTGAACAGAGCTGCGAAGGGGACTTACTCTTTGTGCTCGTTAATGTCACAAACAGATTTTCTCCCATTACGTTAGCTGAAATATCTCCAGAGGAACCCTTGTTTCCGAGTGTTTTCCTCCGGAAATGACATAAATTGCTTCATACAAAAACAAACACTCGAAGTTTCAATCCCTCTACAGAGGAGTCTATTTACGATCAACGTTAACGACGTGTTAAAATGTTAGTCAAATGAGAGTATTTTATAGGAAGCGAGTAAAAGCTAATAACGATACATTTCATTTTGGAAATTTTAATGCAAAACATCGTACGTATACTTTTCAAAAATAATTTATTTAATGTGCATCTACAACAGTATCAAAAGCTCAAAACTCCAGAAAATAAATTCTTCGGATAGAGATAAAAACCTACATTGACCGGAAATTGAACCCTATTCTTTCATTGTATGCTTTACAGCAGGTATACACAATGATTACACGAGCCAAAATAGACGTTGAGTAAGTGCTCCTGAGCTGGCTGTAATAAATCATTGATGCAAAAAAAAAATAACGAGTATTTGGAAAAGTCCTCTTGCGACCCATTGTAAAAGATGAAAATCGAACGAATAAACCGAATGGAATCAGGAGGTAGGTATTAAAAGACAAAAACATAAAATATCCATCCTCCCAATCCTTTAAAAATGGAAGAAAACGTTCGTCTCATATGTAATTACGTGAAGTTATTTTAGGTTATTCAATTTTGAAAATAATTTTAAATTTTTTTTTTATATTTTAAATTTGCCGAGTTATTTTTTGTCAATCCAGAGATCCATTCCAGCCAAGATGATGCTCAGATATTTATTTTTATCTTCATTAACCCTTAAACATCACTCTCTCTCTCCCCCCCCCCCCCCCCCCCCTCTCTCTCTCTCTCTCAGCCTTTGATAAATATTTTGTAAACAACGATTTAAAAAATCGCACATGTCCGGTCCCATGGAGCGATTCGAACACGCAACCTTTAGCATTGTCAGTTGCATAGCTGCTAGTCTCCAATATGCCAAGGTCGCCAAATAGAGTTATGGGGAGAAGATAAAGGCGCAAATCGAAGTTGAACCAGTATCTTCATTCTCGACGAAAATAGATAAGCATTTTGAGTTAGAAGCACTTTGGCGAAACGATTCCCTCTCAATACTGAATACTTTGAATATGGAAAGGAGGCAGTGGTAGGTTTAGAAGATTCTAGTTATGCTGCGATTATTATTTCCTTTTCGAGAGATGATAAGAAGGGACAGAAAGGTTGCGAGGAAGTATAATAAGTTCCACATTTGTCTATTCCTATCTCCGTCGTCTACCGGGTTTATTCGCTCAAATTTTATCTTATATCTTGATATAATTTCATTTATATATAATTTTATCTTTATATACTTTTATTTTCTATTATTTTTATATAATTTTATCTGTATGTAATATTATCTTTATACAGTTTCATGTAATCGTTCATAAGCGGATTTTACCCTTTTCTTTTTCCCCATATATTGTGGACATAATAATGTTATTTTTAGAGCTTCGCTAATTGTAAGTTAAATTTTTCTTAAAATCGAATTTAACATCTAATTTACCGTAACTAGGAATATTTATTTCTATTTTTTAATTTATTATCAAAACTTTTGCTAACTAATAATAATTCGCCACTTTGTTTCTCTAAGAACGGGTATTATTAATATACGTTATAAATCCTCACATCGAAAAGTTTGTTAATAAAATACTTATATAAAGAGAAAAATAAAATAAAATAGTTTTTTCTCTTTTTCGATTAATGCAAAAAAAAGAAAGAAACCGGGATTGATCGCCTCCGGAAAACACGCAAATTCCCCATCCGTGAATAAAAAAAAAGACAGCGCGAGCCAACTAATTCATCAATGCCTCCTTTATTTATTACCTCGGAAAAATGAAAAGAGTAAAACGTGGCCAGCTCTTAAGCTTGAAAATAACATATAGAAGAAAAAAATTCACGCCGCAGCCAATGAATCGAGAAAACGGAATAAGGTTCGCATCGGAGAAAGAGAAATCCAATCTCGATGTCTGGGAGTTTGAAATTCTATCTGCACTCGTAAGAGACAAAGGAAGGGTGACAAAGGGGGAGAGAGAGAGATGGAGAAAGGCAGAAAGAGAGAGACCAATATATAGAGAGCGCAAAACCGCAGAGGGATGGCAGAGTCCGAGAAAAATACTTGAGCGTTGAAAAGGGAGAGCTTCTCTCCATGGGACATTCGCTGCCCAAAGGGTCTTTTCTCCCTTTTCCAGATGGAGGATATGCGAGTGTTTGCGAACGGCGTCATGTTTTCCAACTAAAAGAATGCGGGAAATCCATGCGGTCTCTATCAGCAAAAACATGCCTTTAGAGAATCTTCTCCTCTTTCAATTCACTCGTATTCCGATGTCGTGTGGCTATTACTAAACCCTTTCCTAGCTCAATTCGACGACCTTTCCTTCTAAATTACTTAAATTCCGAAGCCTTTTCGGACTTTCGTTTATATCCATCTCCTATCTTCTGTAACGGGTCTATCACGCCATACGTAGGTATTTGCGGCTCCATTGATTTTATTTGGTTCTTATCCTGGCATTTTCGGTGAAAGTAATTGCATTCAAATTGGATCGACTATCGGGGTGAAAAATAAAAAAAATCCTCCAAACCGTGCTTTTTTCACTTTCGGTAACTTTTTTAAATAATGTATACATATCATTAAACCAAGGAGGTCCTACTTCGTGGAAAGACATTATACAAATGAAATCAGTCGGTAAATTTCCACTTCAGTTAATTTAATTCTCTATAATAAAAACGTTGTCCTGTAAGGAACGCAAGATGGCCGACAACGAAATGTAGTTCTCATTCTGCCCGATAGTTCGGCGCCACATGTAGGTCAACAACTCGCTTTTCTTTCGGCGAAAATGACGGGAATATATAATAAACACTTATATTTGTTTATGTAACGGATTCTACGATAAACAATTAGTTTATTTTTTTGTCAATAAGGATCTCCAATACAATGATCCATTCGATCGTCAAGAGAACAGTTTACAATGTTGAAATAAATTGTTGATTTATTTTTGTTCAGATAGTATTCAAAGAAAGGAGCAGCTTCAGTATAAGTCACCCATGTCCGCTTCACCTAGGTACCGAGGATATTGACGAGCCTTCGGCTCGCTATGTTTTAATGCGTAGTCGGCTCCGGGCGCTACCGCGCCCTTCGCCTCGCCCGGAACCAAAGAAACCCTCCACGTTATCCGGAGATTGGGTTTGTAAATGTAGAGACCGGCCAATCAGTTTCTTGTCCGGTGATTGGGTATGTAAATGTTGGTAAATGTCGAGACAGACGAACCAGTAACATATAAACAAGTATAGGTAACTAATAAACAAGTATAAAATATTTTCATGGGTGACTTATACTCACTTATACTGAAGCTTAGCCCAAAGAAATGATTCCGCTGATTGATTAATTAGTTAGTTTTTAATTAAAATCTTTTAAAGAGTTTTATTTACATAACGACGGAGAACATTATTGAGGATTCCAGTAAGCTTTGTTTCTTCGTAAGTACAGAGTACAATTTTAAAACGATCATAACGTTAAGTTCACGAAATTTAATTATTTTCCCTACGTTATATATGTATCTATATAATTATTTCCCTGTCTTTTCACACCGACAATTATATGTAGCATTGACGAGAACAAGGTGGGAGAAGAATATCAGAATTTTATAGCGGAAAATAAAAACCAAAGGCATTTACTAAACGACAACAGAATATTCACTAGAAATGTAACGTATGACAAAATATTTCATATGTAATAGTGTGCTAATAATTATTTTAAATGCAAATATTAATAATCAATCTATCTATAATTCTTCCGTTGATATTTCAACGGGAATTACACTAGTTATATAATAAATTATAACGGATACGTGATATCCGCTGACATAAGCCACAAGCGGCGTGTTTCTAAGGTTCTGACATATTACTATTTTTGTTTGTGATTGATCTGCCTTAAGAATAAGTTAAGCAGTTCTTCCAAAATTTCTCACTTTATTAATTTGGAACTACGATCATTAAAACTTCCAGAGCCAGTGAGGAGGTCTTATCGTAAATAATATGATCCCATTACGGTAATAACGTTGATAATAATGAGTAGGCGATTTTTGTAGAATTTGTAGAAAATAGTTTTTCTCAAAATACATTCCATTATTCCCACAATTACCGATAAACATTCTTTAAAACCCCCCTTTTCCGCAGTATAAAGAGAGCCAATCCTGATAATTTTCCTGACGGAATCTTCAAATATTTCTCCTAGTTCATTTCTTAATAATATTTCTTCTGGAGTAATTTACTCCTCTCCCCTTCGCGATCACTGATTCTTCCAACCTATTTTAATTCTCACCCTACGAAGTGGTAATATTGATCAACAAAAATTTTGACTTAACTTTACATATTCTGAGGATTTCACCTTTCATTTTTACTGCTTTCCTCGTCCTTGTGTAGTTGATTTTTTTTTTTTTTTTTTTAGATCCTCCGCCCAACCTCAAAAAATTGGAAAGTAATCACATCGGCATAATGTATGTTGTTGTACACCCAATTTTATTTTATTAAAACTTTACAATCCTACATAATGTGGAACAATTACCGTAATAAGGGAAACCACTTATTCTTTAAAAATAAAATATCTTCCTATCCTATCATGACTAATTCTCTTCTCCTTTGATAATATTTAATGGAAAATAATTGTCCTCATGCGACAGTATATCTGACGTTATTTACTATTGTAACATATAAATAAATAGATCTTTTCAGTTTTCCCATCTCTAAGCCGCGAAGTGGTTTAATCATCATCATAAACTCCCTTTGATTCCGAGCAATAAATTCTTAAGTCTCCTCAAATAATTCCTTCATCCTCAAGCCTCCTGCATTTTCCACTCTCCGTATTTACAATTTCGATTCCATCAACATTTCCACTTTTTATCTCTCCGTTGCTTTCTATTCCTCCGCCGCAAAGGTTCCCCGACTTTATTCTATCTTATTTCCATAGCTCCTTCTCCAAAAACTTTTATTTTTATAAATTATTCATCATCTCAGTCGGCCATCTTTACTTCCACGAATTTCCTCATACTTTTCTTAAGCAACAAGTTTTTTTTATTTTCTTTTTTGCGCAAGCGTGGGTAGGTAGGCATTCCTTGACTTTTAAGATTTTTTTATTACTCTCGTATTTTCTTCTCCCCCTCTCCTTCTCTCTCTCCCCCCCTTCCACTCCCCCCCTCTCTCTTTCTGCCTCCTAACTTCGTTCCGACGTCAGTTTCTCTTCATCTTTCTCTCCTCTCCTCCATTTCCACTCTCCTTTTCCACCGTCTCGCTTCGATCTCTTTCCTCTCGCCGTTTTTCCACTTTCATCCCTTTCGGCAGAATCCGCTCCTGGTCGAAGGGGAAGGGGACGTCCTATTCCTCGCAGCAGTCTCCGAGACTTCTCCCCGTACCTTTAATTTCCCTCCCTACCTCTCTTGATCCTGACGTCTTTTCTTATTCCGCGTCCTCCCTGTAGTGGAGAGAGAGAGAGGAAAAAAAACCTACAGCACACGCGCGCACACCAAAACGCTGGACCGCCCTCCTGAGAAACGGCAAACTCTCGATAAGGCGATGGGGTGTTCCGATGGGAAAGAGCTGTAGGATACGGGGAGGGAGGGAAAGGGGCGGAGGAGGAGGATGGGAGGGGGGGGAGGAGGGAGGATTGAAAAACACGCGATCTGTACCCCGTGAAAGAGGTCGGACGGAGAACACGAGGGTTTGGAGAAGGGAGGAGAGGATGGAAGAGCGTAAAAGGAAGAGAGGGATCGGATGTTTAGGCATCCTCGCTACCGGCTATTTCGGCGATACACGACGATTCACTCGAAGTGGCTTAAAAGGATTTTTTTATTTAAATTCGTCCATTTATAGACCTTTTGTCATAAAAACATACTACATAAGCAGCATGTTTGAAAATATATTTATATAGCCGGCAATGTCATTAACATATAGAGTTTTAGGACCAGCTACCTCCAAGCTGCCCATGCAGCAACTTAACCAGAAACATTATTGTTTGGAGTAGAAGCGTAAGTTTATGAGAAAGCTTGTGCAATGTATTATGTACCGATTTAAGTTAATATGTAATAAAGTTTTGGCCTTATTTATTTGTTTTCTCAATGAATTTATTTCATTTTATTTTATTCGATAAACGCAATGCAAAGATTATTACAATTATCTCATTTATAATAAAAACAGAGCGTTCTATTCAATGCCAGATGCAATATTCCGAGTTCCCAGTATCGGAAGGTAGACTCTTTTACTTCCCTTTAACTCATTGTTTCCCAACCGGGGTTCCGCGAGCATCTCCCAGGGGTTGCGTGATTTTTTCGCCACGAGGTATTCGCCCCAGAAAGCATTTACTCCTCGTCTGTTTCTGGAGGTAAAATTGTAATTATACAAAAAACCGAATACCTTCCTTATGTCAGGAGAAGAAGCAGAGAAGGAAATTAAGAAGATTCTACTCCTTGAAAACAAAACCAGTAGGAGAATTACTGACATGTCAAATGATGTTGAAAGTAATGTCACGGATAAATTGAAATGTTCTGTGTTTGCCCTTCAAGTAGATATTAGTGGCAAAGCTCAGCTTCTAGCTTTCATTAGTTTTTTTGACGGTGGTGCAATAATAGAACTTTTTTTGCTGTAAAGAGTTGTCTGGAACAACGAAAGATGTTTTCGACGCTATTAATGGGACCACGCAGTTTGACATGGAATTTGCACCGACAGTGCACCCTCATTGATCGGATCATTAAAAGGATTTTTGTCGATTGTTAAGCAGCAGAATCCTGACGGCATAGCAACTCACTGTTTTCTGCATCGAGAAGCCCTTGTTACTAAAGCAATAGGACATGATTTAACAATAGTTATGAATCATGTGGTAAAGATATTAAATTACGTGACACAGAGGCCAATCAAGCCGCGAATTTTTACAAAACTCTGTGAAATTATGGATTATGCCCATTTGACGCATAAGTGAGATGGCTTTCAAGAGGAAATGTACTAAACCGCGTTTATGAATAAAGAAAAGAAACGTTGCATTTCTTTACTCGGGAAAATCTTGTTGAGTCTTAAAACATGCTCATTAATGAATTCTGATATTCTTACCTAGCATATTTAGCTGACATATTTCAGCACTCGAACGAAGCGAACACTGTCATGCAGGAATGAAATGAAAACGTCCTCAGTTCAACCGAAAAACTTGGCGCTTTCAAACAGAAAATTAGGATGTGAAAAAATCGTGCCTCAGATGGAAATCTTGAAATGTTTTCTCTCGTTGCCAAAAAAAAATATGAAAAACTCTACCTCTCATTTTGGATCATCTGATTTCTTTACGGGAAATATTAAATTATTACTTTCCTTCTTTTCTGGTTGAATTAGGAACCCATTTATAGATATGCCATCCAGCGTAAGACAGTTTACTCTCAGAGGAGAAGTAGAGTTGACAGATATTCTTCACGATCGGTCTCTAAAATTTAAAAACACTGAACTACCTATTGATCTCTTCTGGCCAAGCATCGATAATGAATACCCCAACATTATAAAAAAAAAGGCTCGGAAAATTTTGCTGTAATTCTCGACCACATACCGTTGTGAATTGGGATTTTGTGCTCTTACCTACATCAAAATTGTAATTTGGAATACCTTGTGACCCCGTGCCGGTATTAGCCTACTCGTAACGAGACGCACCAAAGCGACCAACGGCTCTACGTCCCTTCCGAAGGACGCGGAGCTCTAATTTGCGTATTCTCCTCTAAAAACGCAAATAGGGGACCGCTAAACTTCTGAAAAAATCCTACTTTCGCAGGATTCGTACCCGGTTCGAACCAGGTATGCTCAAACGTAGCAGGCCAACGTCCTCCCCAGTACTCCATTGCTCCCCCAGGATCATATTAAAAAAAAAAGAATGATTTTTATCTTTTGAAGAGAAACTTCGAGTGTGCTTATCTACAATCAGACCAAGGATCAAATAAATATGCAAAAGCCACCAAGCTCAAATTGAGGAGTTAAATATAAATATATATTACTTTTCTTAATCCTTCGATTATCATGTTGTCTTGCATACTATCAATGACCTTTAAGGAATCTGATGAAATTTATTGTTGTACAAATTTTTGATATGATAAAAATAACGAATAGATTAATAAAAGCGTTATCTTAGAATTTCGAAATCGTTTTAAATATTCATTAGTAGACTTTGATTTGATTATGTTTCAAGTATATGTAGGAGAGGGAGGGGGGGGGGGTTCCTCAAGATGTTGCAACATGTAACTGGGGTTCTCCAACCAAAAAAATGTTGGGAACCACTGCTTTAACTAAAGCTAGCCCATTTTAAATAGGGGATATTGTCGACTTCGGTAGATGGGTGGTTAGAGTATCTGCCGACAGATATTAAGATCGCGGGTTCCAATACCGCTAAGGACATAGATGTTTGTGTTTGTCAAGCTTATATGTAAGAATGGTCTAGGTTGTCTAATTCTCACCCCCAAATAAAGACATTATTACATATAGTTTTCTTTCTATGCATAGTAGCAGTTTTAATACATGAATATTCAAAGGCAAAAGACGAAATTCATGATCACTGAACAAAATGTTTAAAACAAGATATAGTCCTTGGACATTATACATTTTGGCGATCGATGAGAAATATATCCGTCTATTGAACAACTTATTTATCACTTTTAATCCAATCAGTTTTGCTATATTCACAACGCGGAAAAAATTCTTGTTTCAAATTACCAGTAATTGCTCTACATGGTTTGTTGAAACTTTTGACAAATTTTCTCTGGGACGGAATTATGAGGAGTGACGCATGCACAAGAAATTTGCGTTATTATGGTCAATACGGAAGGAGATAAATATTTCAATGTCTCGTTTAACTTAACTTCCGTAATTGAGAAAACCCGCATGATCAACTTCAGAACTTAAAAAAAAAATCAGTGTTGACGTCACGATTTTTTAGACAATGAATTCCTACTTCTGTAGTCATATTTATATTTCGACATCCATCGAAATTTCCAAACTACGGAAGAACCAACTATTGCGAATTTTTAGAATCCTACTCCGGCCTTTTTTTATTTATATAAATAGCAACCAAATTGCTTATTACCGCCATTCATTCAGATTGAAAATCCAATTTATGAAATTCCTCCTCTTTTTCTCCCGTCGGAAACTCCGTTGTCCTTGCGTTTTCCATATGCCGGCGTTCTGGGACAGGAAAGAGAGAGAGAGACGGAGAAAGAAATAGATTTCTTCTGTAGAAAGAAGGCGGACAGTTTGAGAAAAGAAGCGAAGGTAAGGAAAAGGGAAGAACCCCTTAGTTCCTTGGCGAGAATGACGGAAAGTCCCTCTCTCTCTCTGTTCTTCCTGTCTCTTGGAAAAGGGAATATAAGGGCACTCAAGCGGAAGGAGAAATCCCGCTGCCGGAGGAGAAGGAAGATCCGGTCAGCGTTACGTCATCGAATCAAGGAAGGAATGAGAAAAGAGGCAAAGGGGGAGGGAGGGGGAGAAGTGGACCACTCGTCCTACTGGAAGATACGAGAAACAAACGACGACGCTTCCCAAGACTTCACTTGTTTGCCAACGCTCCACTTTCCGGAACAAACTTCAAGGAACATGTCCTCCTGTCGACCGTGCGACAGGAACCTTGGAAATTGGCTCACTATTCTTCCACGCCTGCGTTACACTCATATATATATATATACACACACACACGCACACCTGCCTTCGGACGCATGACGAGGGAACGGTGATGTTTCTTTTTTTCTGAAAATTCACTTGCGTCCGCGTCTTTGGAGACGAAAGCGCAGTCATTTCGGAGCTGTCGGAGGCGAGGCAAGAAAACGTGACGGAAGCGAGTCGAAACGCGGGCGAATTTTTGCGGCTGCATGAAATTTTGTTGATGTAAAAAAATATTGTAAATTCAGTCGAGGGAAATCAGCGAGATTTTATTACTAAAGCGTAATTGATGCGGGGTTCTTTTGAAGGAATAATTCTGTAGGAAAAGTATCAATATTCTTCGTATTTTGCACATTTTCGTTGATAGGTTTTAGTTTTGAGTAAAAATACGAGTAAGACTGTCATTTTATGCTTCAGGTTGCTTTTAAATGGATTAATTTTGGCTGACATGCCAGACTACACCGATCTGATGTTTATCCTCCACGTCGATACTAGCCTGTATTAATTTTAACTTGCTAGTCTCATTCAAAGAAATATTGGCAATTAACAAGAGGTGTAATATCCACTAACAATACAATGGAGGAAAAAATAATAATGCAAAAATGTTCCCTAGGAACTTAAAAAAACTCTGAAAGTAACAGCTTAGTGTTATATTTTTTCGTATCACCCTCATAATATTTACAAGTACATTAACAGTGGGTAATCTACCAATCATCATCGATGCTGTACACATGTAGTCAGGGGCACCTTAACTATATGGGCTAAATTGGCTGCAGCCCTAGGGCGCCCGGCGCTGCCGCTCCACAAATTAAAAATATATATTTTTAAACTTCGCATCTTTGTAATTTAAACTCAAAAAGTATAAATTGTAATAGCCTTTTATTTCTCAAGAGGCTCGCCATCTATTACATGCTTCAGGTAGTGAATATTTGGCTACTTCCCTGTAATTCATAAATATTTTGGGCAATCGGAAATGCTAGGGGTTTTCTGAAAGTACCTACTACGTAGGACGGCAGTATTAAAAAATTTCACTCATCGCACACTGTATACTGGACAGAATCATAATAGCTATATTTCAGAGACTCCTAGATGAAGTGAAGGTCTGGCGAATTTACGAGGGCTTAACGAAGGTTCAGGTTTACATTGTAAAATTCTCGGGCCATGTGATTTCTTTCCATAAGCATTCATATAGAATGCACATACCTACGAGACGAAACGAGTATAATCTACGTCTGTTTGTACAAATATCCATAACATTTGCGATGGCAATCTGGACCTACGTACGCTGTGATAATTGTTTCTCGGTTCCCAGGAATCTTTCTCGTGCCCTGTGGCTAGTGCGATGGAAGTCTTTACAACGAAAGGTAGTCGGCAGTATTACTGTATTAAATACATATTAAATTTACGTGAATGCAACTGCGATGTACATGTACTTACACAGATTGAATCGTGTTGTTATTTTCAACATTCTCCGCAATCTGCACATTAGGAGTTTTGTCCTTCTTTAGAATGGATCGTGAAGTAGAAAGAACGTTCTATTCCAGTGCATCGAAAGAAAAAGAATAGGCGAATTGGAGATGGATTAAGAACTACATAAGTGAGTCATATTTTTTTATCAAAATCAATTAATTACTCAACCCGACAGCCGTGGTAACCTGTCCTTTTGTACAAAAATATCTAGTTTCGTGGTTTACCTTCGTTAGGCTTAGGAGAGCATTGACCAAACAAAAATTTTATTTATTTGTATTGCGACGATTATTTGGCAGTGATCCCTTTTCTCTGAGTAAGCAGTTAATAGTGGATTGTTGAATTATTTTGCTAAAATTACTCCGCGGACAAAGTACGCCGCGCGCCCGGTGACTCGTGTGACAAATAAGAGCGGGCCCACTCGAAGGTTAAAATGTTTCCACAACATTATTATTAAAATAATCCAATTTCTTCCTATTTAATAATATTACATGCACACGTAAGGAAATTAAACGTATTTTTGTGTGATTGTTTATGTTAGCAACAATGAAGAAGTAACCATGCAAGAAATTTTCAAGTTAACTCGAATTAAGACTTTCTCATATGATTTTATCGATAACGGCTACTCCAACAATATAAATGTATAGAAAAGAAAATACTCTTCTTTACCAGTTCTACAACTTTTATTTGAAAAATATTTTGATATGAGCAATACTTTACGAGATATGACGTAAATTTCATTTTTTGTCACCAGTAAAGTAAATGTAGAAATAAGTACTTTTAGGATATGTTATTTATTTATAAACTGCTTTATTATTTGAGTTTCTATTTTGTTTTTTATATTTTATATTTTTTGTTTTAATAAAAACTAGTAGGGCAGCCCCGGATCTCCGATCCTTAATGCGATTTAAATAAACTAATGATTTACTGAAATAACTTTTATTGAATAATTAATGAAATATAAATGCAATTCAAAGTGTTAAAATAAAAAAGCCTCTTATCTCACCTTAATATAAAGAGTAAGAGAAAAACCTATAATCCTACCAAATTCCAAGTTTCTAGCACATCTACAAATGTTAAAAATAAATTGTAAACAAATGCTGACAGTCCTCAACGTAACCATTTTAAAACATTATAGTATCAATTGAAACAAAATAAAAACAAATTAATTGCACAATTTTAAATAAAACAATTCACTGGGAACTTGTTTGTTATACACATGTTATTGACACAGCTAGAAAATCTTCTCATACGCAGTCAACAGACTAATTATCCGTAAATATTTGCGTTCTATGCTTCATTAATTTCGATGCGAATAATGCTTTTCTTTCGTCTATTTGAAGGTTTAATTGGCATTAAATGAATCGGAGGCAACAATGAGAGTCGCCTTGGAAACGCCCGGAATGAGTACGAAAAATCCGCAAAACATCGAAAAAGGATGCGTATTTCTGAAAACTTCGACCGTGTACCGTGTAAACATCGTAAGAATAAGATATTATAAAGCTTTAGCCGTCGAATAAAAAAAAAGAAGAAAATTGGTCCATATTTATGTATTTTAATGTATGAAGGAAAAAAAACCTTGCACTCTAAAAAATCGAAAATCCCGTGTAAACTTATGGGAAAATATAATTGTCTCCTGGATTCGAACCCGGGACACTTTAGCAGACGATGATATTTTTCCAGGGACCTCATAGCCAGTAGAAACAAAATGCCGTTTACCGCATATCTTTATGACGAGCGGTTCTCGAGAAATACGCCGATATAAATTGTAAACACGTCTACAGACGTCAACGTAAAATTGATATATAATTAGATGTGTATTGTTTTCATTTATGTTTAATAAATCGATGTGTATTTACGTATTTACTTTTACATAAAAAATTAGTAACCCCCACTCCAGTATAAGAGGGCGCATCATGTTGCTAGCCCAGGGCGCCCAAATGTCTTAAGACGGCCCTGCATGTAGTTGAAATTAGAAATCTCAGTTTTTAGTATGTGAATAATAAAAAATTGCTATTTTCGAAACGACAAATAAAAATAAAATGGTATAATTTAAAAAAATAATAAATTTTATAATACCGCTCTCTAGTGGGAAAAAATATTTCCCAGTAGATGATACTTCGATTTTGGATTTCTACGAATTTTCTGATTGTAGGGGGTTTCATTTTTGAATTTCACTAGCGATCAAAGGTAAATATGAATGTTTACGGCTCCCCATTTCGTTTTCATCATTTGTTTCCAAGTTTCAACTCTCACATATGTGTGTGTGTTTGAGAGAGTGAAGTTAATATAAAAGTTATTTTAAAAAAAAGAACGATCCCATCTCTTTCTCATTTCCACATCTTGCATCGCTATGAAAAATGCACCTGATTCATTTCCTCCGTTCTATCACTCCCTCTTTTTCTCCCTCTCCTCTCTCTCTCTCTCTCTTTCCCCCTTTTCTTTTCTCTCTCTTTCCCCCTTTTCTCTCTCTCTCCCTAACCCTCACCTTCTCCCTGCCTCATAAATCGAGTGCTCCCAAGCGCCGCGCGACGCAGCTCCAACTGAGTCCCCATCATCATAATGGCCGACGAGGAACGCGGGTGATAAATAGAAAAATATTAGTATCCGCTTGTTATCCGTCGCGTCATTAGCGATTGTCTTTCTTTTGTTTCGCACTTTCTCCCTCTCTCATTTGCGAAATGCGCGCCATTAATCTTTCTTCGCTTACCGGCGAACGTCAGCGCTCTCCACTAACTAACTGGACCGGCCTTCGCACTATTATTACGCCCTCCCTATTTTGTGCATCGCCGCCGTGACGCTTTGTACGCATCTTTCTCCCTTTCTCATCTCTCTCTCTCTCTTTATTTGCAATAAACAATTTCCGTGCTCACGAACTGCTACTTCCAATCTCTTCTGATTGGATTTATGTCATTTCCTGTCCTGTATAACTGTATCCTTTTCATTTTTAGATATCATTCATATATTTCTTCTATTCGTTTCTCTGTTAGTCGATTTTTTTTGCATACACGTCAAGGCAGACATATTTATGTATACACGTGTTTATGTGCGTATGTATGTGCATACATATCCTCACAAAGATACATATATATCAGGGATGTGAAACTGGGGGCCCTTTGTCTTACTGCGGTCCGAACGCTAATTTTTCTCTCAACTAAACTGTTTGAGATTTTATATAAATATTTTATTGTTCTAAAAGGAAACAAGATTTTTTCTTAGTACTGAGATACAATAAAGCGAATTTTCTAAATCATTGTTTTTAATAACAAAACAAGTAAGCAGTCTTCTAGGTAATATCTATTTTGCCCATTCTGGCTCTCATTAAACAATTGTAATTCTAATGCGGCCCTTCTATAACATCTACCGCTTCAATGCGGCCCTGATGCTTCTTAAATTTTGACAAGCATGATATACACAAATACACAACGGAAAGGAAACAAAACAATAGGCTGAAGATTTCGGACTATGCCCGACTTCAGCAGAGGAGAGATATATTTTATTTGTGCAAATTAATACGCGTTAAACGACAATTTTGACAGTTTTACGAAAATTAAATACATTTTCTCCATAATCTCTTGCGTTACCAAACATGGTGATGAATGCGTGGGATAATAGCCCTTTATCGAGTTCCATGACATGGCGAGCTAGATTCCTTAATTAAACACTACGAGGAAAAGAGGAAATTCGCAAGGCACGGGGTAGAAAAGGGAGGAAATGCGAAAGGGACGTTTTTTAATGGGAGGAGAGGAATGACCCGACTTCCTCACCTCGCCTCTCTCCATCTCTCAAATGTATCCGTGTATCTGCCCCCGTTTCTCTCCGTGGCAACGTGACGCCAGCACCTAGCACTCCAGATCAAACAAGGTATTTGACAAATGGGAAGCGACTCATGACCCCGCTTGCGTAAACACTTCGGCTGCGGAAGCCAGGAGTCGCAGAATTGGGAGGAATACATGGAGGGAGAGAGATACCGTTGGAATAGGCGTTGGCGTCATATAGGGTACCTTGCATCTGTCCATCAGCGCCTCCTTATTCCCTCCACCTCCTTCCCACCAAATGCCCGCCTCCTCACCTGAGCCCTCACAGACGCTGCGGGGGTGAATGGCCTCGTAGGATCGGAAGGAGCTCTGTTTGATTTATCCATAGGAAATTATAAAGTCGGTACAACATGCATTGTACTAACTTTCTCATATAACAATGCGTCGTTTAGTTATCCTTAGAAAATGAAAATCGTATGAGCCGGTTTTTAGAAAATCCAATTTTTAAGTTGCCCATGAATAAACTAGCCTTATATTCGTATTTTGAGAAATATGAAGTATTATGCAGTATTATTGCAGACGTATACTCAGGTAACGGTGCGAAATTTGATCAAAATCATTAGAGCCGTATATATATATACTTCGTATATGAGAAAGTAAAAAAATCGGCATAACATACATTGTACAAACTTTCTCATAAACTATTGCGTCGTTTAGTAATCTTTAGAAAATGAAAATCGCATGCGCCGTTTTTGAGAAAATCAAATTATTGTTAAAGTTGCCTAGAATAAACTAGCCTTATAGTCATTTTTTGAGAAATATGAACTATTTGGTATTATTGAAGACGTAAACCCAAATAACTGTACGAAATTTGATCAAAATCGTTGTAGCCGTTTTTGAGAAAATCAAATTGTTGTTAAAAATGGGTAGAAAGAACTTTCCGTAATTATTGAGCAATGTCGGCCATTTCTTCATAGCCTCTGCTCAGTATGATAAAATTCATAAGTACGAGGTTTCATTCATTTTTGCTCTACCGTTTAGGCTCCAGAGCCAGTAACAGGCGGACGGCATTGCGAAAATCACTTTTTCGGACTCGGTGACACCTAAAACGTATATTTCCGTCAAAATCTCGAGGTCGAATTTTTTGGCGATAACAATACTTTCTCAATATACTTCGTATATGAGAACGTAAAAATGTGTGTGTGTAAATTGTGATGCCGATGAAAGGGAAAGTTCCTCATGCGTAAGAATGGGTGGGCGTAAAAGGAGTTGGCGTAGGCGGGAGGATAGGAGGTGGGGGTTATGGAATAGGGCGGAAGACGTAATTAGGAGAAGATGAATTTGAAAGTATTTTTCTCAACTCTGATCTAAAGGTGCGTCGCTGGAAGTCGAGGAAATGAATGAAAATGGCTTATTAAAGGAGAAACGAGGTGTTTAGCGCAAGTCGAGTTTTCGTCCACATCCATGCATCTTTTCAACGGATTTTATTAATTTTCTGTACGTAATTCTACTCTACGCGTTTTTGATTTTTTTTGTACCGTTGTGAAAAGCTTTGATTTTTTCTGCCGCTTCAGTTGCCATTCGTGTTTCTTTGGTTTCTGTATTTGTATTCTTCCATTGAAGGAATTGGTTTATTAACACTTTTAAAATTAATAGACGAGACTGAGACTTCGTAAAATTCCGTAAGATGGAGGAAATTTGGCTTTGTTAAAATAAAAACAAAAATTAAAACAACACAGGTTTAATAACAGTTCGGCTTATTCCACGTAACACTCTGTGCCAACGACCGGTTTCAGTGAATAATAATAATAAACCTGATGATATTGATTATTCACTGAAACCCTTCCTTGTTATATAGCAGGGGTCACCAAACCGCGGCTCACGAGTCGTGTGCGGCTCTTTTAATTTAGTTTCTGGCTATTTTAAATTTCCATCCAACGTTATTCGCCGCAGAATGCAGTGACGTAGTGCGACTTGAGACGTTTTGGGAATGTCTAATGCACATTCAATATATCGTAATTGCTTCGGATACAGCTTATGGGCTGTTCGTAAATTTATGAGCATAGAATATGTGCAATACGGCTCTCGAACTTTAAAAGATTATCGTATGCGGCTCCGAGGATAAATAAGTTTGGCTATCTGTGTTATAGAGTGTTATGTGGAATAAAAACTGCATTTCTTTAATTTTAACAACGTCACATTTCCTTCGTGTTAACACTTTTGCTAAATTAGCACTTTTGTTCAATTTATTCTTTCAGTAACACACACTTCGATATGATTAGTTCATTATAAGCTCTATAGGAGAAATCAAAATCACTATAGCATATTGTAATAACTATGATTAATATATACTGGACTACTACATGTATTAAGTATTTACATTGGCGTATAATCAACGTATAATGGTTTTTCCCTATGTAGTTTGCAAATGCATTTCAATATAAGTTTGTCTTTACCTCCATCGACGTTACGGTATTTAAATAAGTGATATAAACAAGAGCACTGATCAGATAAATGCATGCTTTACTAATATCGCAGTTACCTTATATGAAAATACAAGAAAATCCAAGCTTCATGTCGTCCTTTGTATTTTATTCATACAGACTGAAATTGAAATATTGGTCGAGTTTCTTACATCCAGGCGAATGAAATCCTTTGAACCTACTTCCCCGTTCGCTTTCCTCACAGATAATTCAAATGTCGTTCATATATATCATTTTTTTTTTAATGTGAACTCGTATCGGTTCCTGCTTTGGAATTTTTCCGAAACCTTTACATATTTCTGAACTGTGACATGGTTATTTTTCCGGCCATTATATGTTGAAGCAAACCTCAACTGATTTACTGCTGCTAAAGTTACCCGTTGAATTCACGCCGTAAGATGACCACGATAATTAATTTTTTAGTTATTTCTTATTGGAAATTGTTATACAATTTTAAATTTAAAAGTTGTATGTGGCTCACATTAAAAATTTCACATAATTAACCATTTAACATTTCTTTCCGTCCGCTTGATCATCTGAGATGCAGTTCGCGATTCTTCCGCTGATTTATTACGCAATAATGTGTGACCTTTATGATTTAAACTTGGAAACCTTTGCATTAGGGAAGATTTTATAGGAGAGAGAGAGAGAAGAAGAGGACGACGAAGAAGAAGAAGAGGAGCATATAGCTCGACATTTTCTCAGATCAACTAATCACTGAACTTCGAGGAACATCCCGCGTGGGATGTAGCAAACTTGAAGAATTTCTCCATGGGACGATGAAATTTCCCTTTCACGAACAAGACTTAAAGGAGCTAATTAGCCTTGAGTTTCCATTTTCCTTGTTTACCATTCTTTTTTTTTTTTGCGTTGACAAATATACACTTTAGAGAGTCGTTGGATATGAAAGACGTGACATTAAAAAAACGTCAAGGGTGACCTTGGATCTTGGAACTGGTAACTAACTTTATTATAGGCAATTCAACATAAACTCAATATTTGACGTTATTTAATAAACTGATCGTGATATATAGGAAAATGTTCCTTTACTTTTTCGTGTATGAATTATAAAGAGTAAATATCCTGATTGTGAGACGATTCTAATTCGAGGTTTTGAGGAATATACAGGTTTAAGGAGTCCCCGAGTCCAAAAAAAAGTTGCTTTTGCGATTTCGATCGTCTATAGTGCTGATTATTTCATCCGTAGTCTGTCATCTATACGCGGCTCCAGTATCAAAAGGTTTGACTGATTCAGACAAATGGAATGAATTCCGTCTCTAAGATCCATTTCTTAAAAGAGCAATCAAACTCAAAATGTGTAGCGTTATTGCTGTCAAATTGATACACCGTGTCTCTACAACATTCATAATCTCTATGAGTCTCAGTCTCTTCTATGTGTCTTTCCTACATCCGTAATTTTTATGAGTCTCTTTGATTCCAGACATCGATAATTTTCTTTCGTATTGTCGCAATCACCCGATTCAGTTTCAGAAATGGAAATTATCTATTATATCCTCTAAACAGCATCTCTTATGTGTTTATTCTTCCTTTCACGAAAGAGAAACTGTTAAAGGTTAGTTCCGTAAATCGCATAAACTAAAAAGATAGATAGAAGGAGAAAGACTTCGACAAATAGGATATATTCGGAAATTCCATCATAATCCCGGCAGCGGTTAATGTGGACAAGAACAGCAATGTCAAACTTTCATAGCTTATTAATATTTCAACCCACGAAGGGTGACCACTATAGATCAAAGGGGAAAAAATCCTTTATCCTCCCTTTATCCCATCCTTTCAACGTGCCGTCTGCTATCGCGTTGGCCTCCCCGTCATCTCCCCATCGCGCAAAATACGTTTTTCCTCTTACATGCAAAAAAAACACAACAGCTTAAATATAGTAACTGATATCATAATTAAAAAGTTGTTTCTATAAGCTTACAAGCCGAAAATTAGAAAAAAAGATGGGGATTCGTTACATAAATCTCTTGGATGCGTCAATCTGATCCATTTTCTAGAAACCGGATTTAGGCATTAAAACCTTCCATCTCTCCCTCTATCTCCTGAGCCCTCTCTCTCTCTCTCTCTCTCTCTCGGGATACGTGTCAAATATGCATGTGCAGCCATTTCAATGGCGGGAATCGCCTATATCCCTTCTCCCTCTTCCCCCCTTCTTCTCTCCCTCCCCCTTTCGTGATGGGAACCACTTCGAAACTACTCATATACACTCCCGCCGACAAATCTAAACCTACCGACTCTGAATCGCTAAGGCACTTATGTTCTAATTCCCTTCTGCATATAACTCCCTCGCTTCCCGTTGAAAATCCCTTCCCAAAACATCCTCTCGGATGTTATTTTTCTTCTTTTTCTTTTTTATTTCTACGCGGTTGTTTTTCATTATCGTGCGTCGAGATATGTTTTGTTGCCCCCTTGAATCACGACGTAGGTCTCATACGATCGAATTGTTTTCACAAGTACCTACGGTTTAAATTTCCGAAGGAAGATGAATAGGGGCTGTTTAAAAAGTTACACGAATTCCTACTTCCCATATGATTTTTAGGCGCGTTTCGCTTCCAGCGTGAGCGCCTATTAGCGTCGGTCTGTCTGTCCGTCCCGTCCGCATGTTCGTTCTCGGCTTCTACCAAAAGGATTTTCATGAAATTTGATATTAAGGACTTAAAGTCAAAGATGATAAGAAAATCACCTAAATGAATCACGGACGCCAATCAGGGGTACCACTTCACTGGTGACAAAAATGAACTTTCCGGTCACATCTCGTAAAGTATTAATCATATCAAAATAGTTTTCAATGAAAACTTGTAGTGATTTCTTTTTCTGTTTTTTTATCTTAGGAGTAGCCATTATCAAGAAAATCAAACAATAAAGTCTTCATTCGTGCTAAACATTTCTTAGAAGGTAACTTCTTCATTGTTGCTAAGATAAACAATCTCACAAGATACTTTTAATTTTCTTACATGTGCTTGCAATATTTTTAAATAGGAAGAAAATGGATTATTTATGAGGAAGAAATTTAAAAAGCACTTTCCCTTCCGTACACGTATATCATTTCTTTCAAATACTCAATTCCATTTGTGATACGCTGTACACTTTCCTAACTTGTTTTAATCGAGGTGACAAGAGACCGTAAAAAAGTTAGGCTCAGATTCAAAAGGAGGATATTCCGTTTTTTTACATCTCTACTTGAATATCTGGGGCAATTTTAATGACGCTTCTCAACGATTCGTGCTGACACAATACTCGTTTTTGTAAATAAAAAAATCGAATTTTCAGTAATTTCGGAAAACCTTGTCTAACATAAGTCGTATGCTCGTTACTTTTAAAGATTTAAATATTACATTTATCAGCGTCATATCTCGTGTGAAAATACGCACGGAGCTCGCTTTGAAATTGTTATTGATTTTAGAAAAAATAACGTGAAGAAATAATGATAACTTTTTCTTGATCGTTTTTCGGAGATTTATTTTCTCTCCTTTTTGGCCGGCGAGTTTAACGCGATGGTCCTCGTCGCTATGGCGACGCTCTTGTGTATCCCTCCTCTTCTACCCTCTTTGTTTTTCCTCCTCTTCCGCGTCCTACGCATCCTCTTGCTTTCTCCTCCGTCGAGAAAATCCTCCACGTATTTCGTTTCGTTTAACTCCGCTTTATCATTTACTCTTTTTTTTAAAGGAATAACGGGAGAAAGTGAGCGGAGGCAATTCCTTTCTCATACCTCGATGACGACGAGAGGGCGGCATCTCGGCCGAAAAAAAGAAGTGGAGTCATACATTCACTCTCCCCGCGGTCGCTCTCGCGTCCTCGATTTTCCCACTCGCGTTTCGCATTTTTTTTATAACGGCCTTTCCTTATCACGTCTTTTTTTTCAATTATAAAATGAAAAGTTTATCCTTCCGCTCTGCGTCTCATACGCGAACCTCTTTTGCGGAACAAGAAATCTTGCCTTATCTCTTTTCCTTTCCCATATATGTATATGTGTGTTATATATATATATATATATATATATGTATGTATGTATATTCTGCCTCTCTCTTTCTATACCCTTCTCCTATCCAACCCTTATATTATTTTATTTTTTACATAACCAATTCCTCCTTCAGCCTTTTTTATGCTCCATTGTCCTCCCGACTGAAATTTTTTCTCATATCCTCCGTAAATCCTCCTCTCTCCTAGCATTCTCTTCCTCCGGTGGCATTTCTAAAAGGGTAGAGAGAGAGAAAAAGAGGAAGATCTGGTCTCTTTCAATCCCCTCTTTATATAAATATACCCTCAATTCCTCCTCCGATATGCCCGCAAGAGGACCTACCTCAAACCCAAAATCTCTTTCTCTTGGCTGCCTCGGTTTCTACATCCTCTTCCCTAGTATATTTTGTTTTACCGCAATGCCAAACTAAGGATCATCTTTTTTACTTTATCATATAGGAAGTATATTGAGAAAGTATAGTTATCGCGAAAAAATTCGACCTCGAGATTTTTAAGGAAATATGGGGGTGATAGAGGTGAAGGTTGGGGGGATGAATAGTTGGCTGAGCAAATTATTTAATTGAACAATGTATTCAAAGTTAACATACATAACAATTAGGCAATAATTAATAGAAAGATTATATAAGGTATGTGAAGAGGGGAGAGGAGGGGGTGGTATAGGTGAAGGTGGGGAAGAGAGGGTGGATGGTTGACGAAGCAAAATAAATTATTTTTTTTAAATACATAAAAATAACGGAATCGTCAAGCCAGATTTAAACGAGATGGTTATAACAAACGAATTAATAACCGAAACATAAATCGAGAAGGAAGGTAAAAGATGAAGGAAAAAATGATGATGATGATAATAACGGTAACTTTTTTCTGTGAAAAACACAAAGTTTGTTTTATGTTATGTTTATAATTTCTTTCTACAAGTTTGGGCCTGAAGAAGTTGACTAGATTAAAATGAAGTTTAATTACGGCCGGTTTGATGTCATTGTATCATTATAAATAAATTCAATCTTTATTATTTATTATTAACAGGAAAAAAACACGGAGAATTGGGAAAGGAAGGGTATTTCATTCGTGCGATTAAATAAATTTTAGTTAAAACATTGAAGATTTCCATATTTTTGTTATGATTTCTAAAATTATTTCAGAACAATATCAACCTATGACGAACATAAGACCTCTGAACACGAGGACGATGAAATGAAAGACATTCCCGAAAATCCAGCCGAGACAGAAATAGGAGAAGGTAGAGAGAGAAGAATTCGTTTCAATAGCAACAGAAGATACAGGAACCGAACAGACCAGCAAAAGACCATCAATAGATGAAAATTCCGACACAGAATTCGTCCCAAAAAAGATAGTAAAAAGAACAAATGTGAAGGATAAAGTTCTAGAGGAAATAAAAAAAGGAAGAGAAGATAGAAACAAAATTTTGAATACTTTATTAGTAGAGAGGATGGAGGCAAGCCAGGAAAGTTCGATAATGACATTTTTTAAAAGCATGGCTGCTTCAGTGATGACTTTCCCTCCGCACCTTGTGGCGGAAGCCAGAATGAAAGTGTGCCAGGTTGTGACGGAAATGGAAATTCGAGCATTGAAGGAGAAGACAGTAAAAAATCCATACCAATCACCCTCATCTGCCACTTCTAATCAGTCAGGAAATCCAGCATTCCCCAGTTCCTCATTCACCTCCGACATCAATCCTTTATGTAACATCAATAGCTTACCATCCCTTGCCGATCCAGAATGTGAAATAAATGTTTATCATAACCTGTAAGCTCTTTTTTAATAATCAATAAGTTTTTTTCTTTTCCACTCTTTATCCACGTTTATATTTTCAATTGATCAATTAAATTAAAATTTCTGTAGCAAAGCCAATGTCTGTGTTCAGTTTCTAATAGTTTTTTTCACAGATAATCTTATGCTGTACTGTAACAATTCTCACAGCATTAATATTTCTGGCGAAGGCGGTCTGTTAAAATGATTCATAATAATTGTAGAGTTTAGTTTAACAAGTATTATGTCATTTATCTTAGAGTTATACAGTCTTTCTCCTCGGGTGATATTGGGCTCGGAACACGATTGCACTTCGCCTTGCTTATATCACCCCTTATGTGAGACAATATACTATGGAAGAGATCCCAAGAAACTCGGAAATACTCCCTAAATTTGGTCTCATTGTCTATCAGATGAGAATTAACCAAAATTCTGAAAGCTCCTTCTTCTTCCCTTTTTTTAAAAATATCACTTCCATCGTCACGAAGCAAAGTAGTAAGTAAAAACATTTCCTCGTCTGCTTCTTCTTCTAATAACAATGCTATAGCGACATCGATTTTGCAGAGTGCCATCGCGCAGACTGAACGAAAATTCACTTTGACGCATGCCTTGGAAAACACCCCTGCCATGTATCCCGGAAGCGCGATTACGCAATCGCGCATCACGCATCGCGCAATCACGGATGTGTCGTTCTTGGAAACCACGGCTAGGTGACGCTGAATCTGAACAAGTTAGGAAAGTGTACAACGTATCACAAATGGGCGCGTTTCGTGCAGTGGAGTATTAGAAAGAAATTATATACCTGTACGTAAGGGAAATAGCATTTTAAAGTTCTTTTCTTCATCATAAATAATTCATTTTCTTCCTATTTAAAAATATTACATGCACACGTAAGGGAATTAAACGTTTGTTTGTGGGATTGTTTATGTTAGCAACTATGATGAAGTAACCCGGAAAAGAAATTTTCTAAGTTCAACTCGATTTAAGACGTTTTTGTTTGATTTTCTCGATAACGGCTACTTCTACGATAAAAATATATGGAAGAGGAAACACTTGTCTTTACCAGTTCTACAACTTTTATTTGAAAAATATTTTGATAGAGCAATACTTTACGAGATATGACGAAAATTTCATTTTTTGTCTCCAGTAAAGTGGTACCCCTGATTGTCGTACGCGATTTATTTTTGCGATTTTCTGATTATATTTAATTGTAAGTCATTAATATAAAATTTCACGAAAATCCATTCAGTAGAAGCCGAGAACGAACATACGGACGGACGGACGGACCGACGATAATAGCGCTCACTCTGTAAGCGAAACGCGCCTAAAAAGGGGTTTTTGAAATGCCGTCTGTCTGTCTGTATGTTACTGGCTCTAGAGCCTAAACGGTAGAGCGAAAATGAATGAAATCTCATACTTAGGCATTTTATTATACGGAGCAGAAGTATGAAGAAATGGTTAACGTTGCTCAATAATTAAGGAAAGTTTATTCTTGGCAACTTTAGCAATAATTTGATTTTATCAAAACGGCTCTAACGATTTTGATCAAATTTCCTACAGTTACTACTGTTTACGTCTGCAATATTACTACATATTTCATTTTTCTCAATGAATGAAGATAAGGATAGTTTATTCTTGGGCAACTTTAACAAAACTGGATTTTCTAAAAACCGGCTGATACGATTTTCATTTTCTAAAGATAACTAAACGACGCATTAATATATGAGAAGGTTTGTACTACAATGTATGTTGTACCGATTTTTTTTACATCCAGCGCAACCAGAGCTCTCTTTTAAAAAAACAGGAATTTATGCTTTCATTTTTAGGCGCGTTTCGTTTACAGCGTGAGAGCCTATTATCGTCGGTCGATCCGTCCGTCTGTCCTTCCGTCCATCCGTTGTCGGCTTCTACCGAAAGGATTTTCATGAGATTTGATATTAAGGACTTTCAATCAAATCTACTATAAGAAAACGCTTGATGTCTTTGTCGCGGCCTGACCGGACGGTCTCATCAGTTAGTTATGCAAACTGGCTGGTAGATGGCAGCACTTGCCAGTACAATTAGTGCTGCCCCTCCACTGTAACTAATTGCGGCCGCACCTATATTCATTTACGTAAATTGGATGGATGGTAAATACATAATATAATAATAACAATACAATTTATTTCAGCGTTGGCATATACCTACATTTGCATGGTTTCGTCACTTACGTACATATTAAAGGGGAGCCCAAATTAAAAATATAAATACGAAACAAATACCATTTAAATCATGTTTTAAAATTTAAGAACATTAAAAGAAACCAATTAACATTTAAATGATTTGTTATAGATAACAATAGAAAAAACAATCACATTTTAATTTCTGGTGGCCAATATTTATCAATTTCTTCTAAAATTAATTGTTATTTTAATACGAGAACTAAATTAGATTAACATTTTGAACAAGTAACGCAGTGAATTTCGAAAGATTTTATTTGAATAATACTTTTGTTGAACTTTATTATGTCTTCTGAACTAAAATTAAGAATTCGTGTCTGCGGTTCCATGGGTAAAATGTAAACACTACCGATACACTCACGTAATTAATTACGTTAGAAAAGTAAAACATTTTACTACATTATTTAAAATCGATTCGTTCGAATATCTCAATCCATTATTCAATTAATTACGATGGAAAACACAATTAAGATCAATAATTTTATATCTATTTAGAGTAATAATAGGTATTCTTATTTAGGTTCTCCTGTTATTATGTTGACATAAAAACTCATATTCCGCGTAATCAGTATTTACTCATCACTACGACACGCTATTTTGTGATTGTTGGTTGTTTATTTAGCAACTGAATAGAAAGCGTCAGTCGCCATCATCAGAGACATTGAGCTTTAGGAGATTATTCGTTGGTTGGTTTTGGTTAGTTTGTTGTTTTCATTTGCTTTCGTTTCGTGTCCATTTTTTGTGTTCTTTGTTTGTTTTCTTTGTTTTCGTTCTTAGTTGTTCATTTTGTAGTCTATGTTTATATTCTTTGGTTGTGCTCTTGATTTTTGTTCCTTGATTACCTTTTATGCCGGCTATTGGTTAGAGTTTAATTCATTTCTTTTTTCTTGGTGGTTTTTACATTGAACTTATATTCTTTGGTTGTACTCTTAATTTTTGTTCCACGATTATTTATTTGTCGGTTTACATCCTTTTCTACCGGGTATTGGTTAGCGTTTAGTTCATTTATTTTTTCATGGTGGTTTTTGTAGTTTTCGTATTGGTTCGTTTCGTGTTCTTTCCACTTTATTTCAAGACTCCTAATGTAGTTTACAGAAAGGAGAGGAGAAGTTTTAGTATGTATAATTTTCTCAAGCTGTCTTCTAAGCGGGAAAAAGTATAACTATTTGCAGTCCGAAATGCACCCGGGCGAAGCCGGGTACGAAAAGCTAGTATAATAAGAAAATCGCAAAAATGAATCACGTACGCTAATCAGGGGTACCACTTTACTGGGGACAAAAAATTAAATTTTCGTCATATCTCGTAAAGTATTGCTCATATCAAAATATTTTTCAAATAAAAGTTGTATAAATGGTAAAGTAGAGTATTTCCTTTCCTATACATTTTTATCGTAGGAGTAGCCGTTATCGAGAAAATTAAACAGTAATGTCTTATATCGAGTTGAACAGAAAATTTCCTGCATGGTTACTTTATTGTTGCTAACATAAACAATATCCCAAACAAACGTTTAATTTCTTTACGTATGCATGTAATATTATTAAATAGGAAGAAAATGGATTACCTATTTATGATGAAGAAAAGAACTTTAAAACGCTGTTTCCCTTACGTACAGGTATATAATTGTTTTCTAATACTCCATTGCACGAAACGCGTCCATTTGTGATACGTTGTACACTTTCCTAACTTGTTTTATTTGACGGTGAATATAATTGCCGCTAACTATATATACATATACACATACACACATACATGTAATCCCCTCTCCTTATTTCCTACCAAATCCACTTTCATATTTCCTTCTTTCTTCACTTTCCCTTTTCCTTGCTTCTATTTGCGATTCTTGCTTTACCGCTCTTCCGCAAACAGCCTATCTCCTCAGCCTCGAAAGGAAAATTTGCGGAACGTTCCGATTCGCCGATTGCACGCTGCTGCTTGCTCCATGTCCTGCAAAGCATTTTGCGAAGTTCTTTGGACATTACGACGCCACGACTGCAACGTAATCCGGACTTTCGCCCTTTTCTGTCTCCGCTCATTTCGTTTATACTCTTAATTTCGTAGTCTTACTTCGATGTCCCTTCGTATACTCCCATACGCTTCCACTTTACCATGCTAATAGCGCAATATAATAGGAGAGACATTTTCGCCTCCCCTCTTGCATAAGTGCACTCTTACCTTTAATTTTATATCAGTTTATGTGATGTAATAAATTGGCATTTTCCAACAACCTTTATCGTAAAATAATTGCCAATATGACAGTTTTTGTGATAATAAGCCAGCTATTTCGTAACTATAATTTGAAACTATCAGGATTCATTGCGAATTATTTATAAGAAAATTAGGTAACATCTTTTTTCTCTCACTCTCTATAGTTATTTTATGAAAAATATGACTTTAAACCTTTAAAGGTTGCTTTAGATTTAATGGAGACGTTTAATGTCCAGAAGATTGATTAGAATATTTATTTTTGAAATTTCGAAATCCTATGATGGCTTTATGTATAAACTAGCTTATTATGCAGATAAACGAAGATAAACTTTCCATAAGCCGTAAACTGTTGAAATTTAATCCTCTTCGCATTTGTAACGTATGTATAAGAAAATCACTTTAATACCACTTTAGATAATTATTCCATCTGTGAATGAAATTTCTACACTGGAAAAATACCAGGTCATAAATATTTTGCTTCACTGCGGATATTACATTTTCATTTTTTTTAACCGAGACAAACAAATTTAAACTTTTATCGTATAAGTAGGTATATCTTTTTAGTGGCGAAATAATTTAACCGAACATAATTTTTCGGCGACGTTTTTAAAACCGAAGGCAATCGATCAGGAGATGCGAATAGTTTAAATGTTTTAATAATCCGCTCATGGTAAAACGATGACGAATGACAGCCTGACAACATTTCAACGTATAACAAAGAGATCGATAAATCTATGATTAATTCATAAACCGGAAAAGAAAACGCAACGTTATTCGGGAAGATTATGTTCAATTTATTACCTGCATTGTGTTTTCTACGAGAACGAAGCTTGGATCGATCGAATTAGCGCCTGCTTGATATTTTTGGTTGCGTACGGACGATACAGAGGGAGAAAAAAAAGAGACGCGGTTCATCAATAAGGGAATAGAAAATTCAGAGCAAGGAGGATAATTAGGAATGGAGAGGAGGATAATAAGGGTATGGAGGATAGAGAGAGACAGAGAGAGGGTTAGTGAGAAAGACGGAAGAATGGGCGCTGACATGAGAGACAAAGGAGGAAAATTTATAAGAGATTCCATGGTCAATGGGAGATCACCCAGAGGGCGGTGGACTCAAAGTAAATTAAGAGAGGGGAGAGAGGGAGATAGGCTGATGTAAAGGGCACGAAAATGGAGGAAAAGTGCATGTTTCGTACGGTACATAGGGAAATTCACGTAGTGGAGCGCGCAGGGGAAAAAAGGAAACGGTATACCAAAAGCAACAAAGTAAGCAGGAAGGGAGCAAAAGCGGTTTCCTATTTGGCGCTACAGCTGGGAACCAGGAGATTCTTTTGGAGTGTCGAACGAACAAAGGAGGATTTACGAAGCGCCAGCGGTGAATTACGTTCAGGTTGTACGTGTTCGAGGAAATATTTATTTCCGCCCCCCCCCTCAGATTAGAACATACTTTTACTACACATCGGCTCTATTTGAATTTTTCAAAGGAAAAAGAGTTATTACAAAAATCGTACGTTACTGTATAAAATACACAATAAATGATAAACGTCTCGTTTTGAATTTTTCGCCCTAGTGCGACCTAAAAAACCGTTTCATGATTGAAACTAACATTTTTCCATTCGTCTACCGATGAAAACTTACTGTGCTGAATCGCCGGTAAATTTAGGTTTGTAATGTTAAGTCAACCTATAATTTATATCGGATGATTTAAATCCTTATATTTTCATTCTCGAATAAAGTTTGAGCTTTCTTAATGGATTGAATGTGATTTATCATAAAGATGCCTCTTGTGGCTTTAAGAATATTGATTAAATCGGGTGTTATAAAAGTGATAATTCACTGAGAAGTATAGAAGGTATTACAAAACGTGTGAAACATCGCGCAATTGCAGGGGGAGGCATTATCAACATATAATGATTTGGAGAAAATCTGACGTCCGTATAAACCAACCAAGGCGTATATCACGAGGCGAAAAGAAGCGAACCGTTTAATACCTAAGCCCCCGAACCGCGACGCGAAAGCATTTCTCCTATAGAGCTTGAAAAAAACAATTGTAGGCAACAGAATGAAAGAGAAGAGCATATGAGTGGCTTAAAAGGAAATAGAGTATCACCCAAAGGAATACGAGGTTGGATTTTGAATAGGAAGAACTCTCCCTTGCTGATCAACGGATCAGAAAGATCGGTAAAGAAAAACATTGGTACAAGACATAAGAAGCGCGGCATTATTTCTCTGTTGAAGATAAAGGGTAATCCATCAAATATGTATTATGACAGAGTAAGTAAGATATAGTTATGACAAATAAACAATGTTTCGTGATATAGTGAAAGCAAGAGGGTGTCTAGGGATTCCGAGGAGATTACTATTAACTGTCTTCCATAAATCTCCCGTTTTTAATAGAAACCCTTCTAAGAGCGAGGATCTTTATATACTTACTTATTAATAAACCTATAAACGTTTTTTACGAATTTTTTATATCAAAACGATGTGACTTTCTCTTCAACTTAATCTGCATTTATAATGAGATATTTGTAAAAACTGAACAGCTTTACAAGCATAACATTTATTATCTACTATGAATGTAGACGCAATTGCTATTATTCCGCCCATAACGCTTAGTATTAGACATTATAGGTCGCTGATTCTAAGGAGGCATATTTTATGTATTGGAATTGCGGTTTAATGACAAAAAAAATTCTATTCGAGGTCACGCTTAAAGTGGAAGTTTGCATAATTTTTCTGAAGCTAGTAATATACAATATGCATCATCAAAAATGTACTTTAGGATTTTCTTAGAAAATATTATTGTCTCGTTATATCATCGTTCTCCTCGTCTGTATTTCACTTCGTTTGTCGATTGGTAAATATTCACAGTTTTTTATGAAATCCAAAACAATCAGAGTTGAAAATTAGCAGACTCTCCCTTGGAAATGAAAATACATGATGCTATTATCTTTCAGGATCAATTAACCCCAATAAAATTGTCTATCCTCAATTTTATGCTACCCACATGACATGTATACACCGCTGGCGGCATACCTTCGTAGAGAGCAATACTGGTAAATAAATAAATTATTAATATCAATTTGCAAACGTTTTAAGATTGATTAAAAATAAACGGTGTAATTATTTTTGTAATACTTTGTTTAACTCTATCCCCTTAGTTTGTTTTGAATATACAGCAAACCTTTTGAATTTGATTTGGTTGATATTAGAACTTCTTAAATTGAAAATAGTTTTACTCGATTACGTACTTTTAAAAAAATCAAATATTGGTTGATATATTTTTAGCATAAATATGCATCTGTTGCTTGCAATCAATTCACCGATCAAAAGTAAACATTTCAGTATGCAAAATCGAATACAAAAATGAGATTAACACCTTTCGGTTAATAATACACCCCTATATAAATTTTCAAATTGCGTCCATATATGGCTTAAAAGATTTTATTAACGCTTTTAATCGCATAAATAATTCATTCTTACATGTCAATTGTGTTGATCAACTTTTTTATGATTCAATTAACTACGTTTTGATATTTCCGAAAATTTTTGCGACAAAATTTTTAAAAATTATAAGTAATTTTTAGCTTGGCTGTAAAAGAAACTTCTCTAAGTTTTTCCCCATTCTTTGAGGCATATACGAAATAAACTCTGACTGAGCAACTATAAACAACTGACAATTAGACGTAATTAATAATATACGAAACAACAAACTTTTACAAATTAGATCGAGCAGAAATCGACCTCTAATAGATAAGGAAATAAATAGGCAAATAAATGGAAACTAATTAGTTTTACGAGATTACGTGAAATATCTAATTGATGTGAAGTAAAAATTTAACGGAAAAGATAATATTTTTTCGAGAAATAATACAAAAATAATTAATAGTTTAATAGTGTGCAGAGTTTTTACTCCAATCACATATATTCAGAAGCGTCGATGACCTTTAAACTTTAAGTTCTGAAGAGGATAGAGTTAACGTAGGAAATTATTTCTGCAAAGAGAAAATAAATGAATAGGATAAGAGATACTACAGCCGTTACCGTAACTTGAATAATGTTACTGTTCTCAAGTAACAGAGAAATAACCTCCTGCGAGAATGAAAACAACGTTATTTAATGAATATCACAAAACATTGGTAAAAATTATACAAGGATACGCATTTTCTATGTATTATGTTATTCGTTTAAATTTTTATCTTGGTAAATTGCTAAACCCGGTGATTAAAAAAAAATACACCGCTCTAGTTTGCGCGAGTTTGTTCAATTGAGCGCGAGGCGACATTTAGAGCGTGGCCTTTCCTTCTCTTTCAAACGGTCCAACAGATGTTTCACGTGATCTTCCTTCGGTATCCACGTTCCCATCGAGTATGAACGAGCTTCGAATGGAACTGGACATTCGAAGCAGCCATTCGGTTGATGTGAAGCTGGGCATTTAGCATCAACGGATTGAAATAGGACGCGAAATCTCGTCGCCGATTGCCTTTGATTGGCTAGGCGGAAAGGGCGCATCGTCGCGTTTGGCATAACCGACTCACAGTTTAGACGATAGGGGCTCGTAGGCCATTCGGCGGTCCGCTCGTACTAGAAGCAACGATCCGGGCCATCGGTAGAGGGTCAGCCGGTCGAATGCCCCTGAATAACGTTAACGCGACTGAGAGCCCGTGTGTCCTGCCGTTCCCACGGGAGAAATTTGGCAGGGAAGAAGATTCGAACAAAGAGAACCCCATAAGAGGTACGATTCGCCGCTTCGCATACCTCGATTGCTAATCCGAGCCTTCGGTGCAGGAGGGCATAAGAGGATGAATTACCGTTACTATTTCGGTTAAATTGGACGTGATATACGCCAGGGTGCGTAAAAATGCTGTCAGAAACGACGGCTAACCTCGAGTTCCTATGTTGCAGTAGACTTTATTTTTTTAAGAACACTCACTAGAATTAGCACGTTTTATTGGCATATACGGACATATACTTGAATTTAGCCATATAGGCGTTTTTTATTTAGGAGGATAATTAAGGACAACGACGAAAAAGGAAGTGTGACTTTAACAACTAAAAACGACTTCGACGAAGCGTGAGAAAAATAATAAGTATACGAGTCCAGAAAAGACAAGCATACAGTCAGCCTCGCTATATACATCGTCCGTTTTGTGTCGTTCCACTCATACGTCTTCAATGAATTGAGGAGCATGTTTCGTTTTACGCCACGTCGTTCCGCATATCTGTCGTCTGCGAAGTGCTTACGGCGAAATAACAGAAATTGCAATGAAAGCAAAGTTAATTTCTGCGTCATTTCTTCGTGGTATTTCGTGTATATAACGTATAGCTTAGTGGATGGTCGAGGCTTTCGACGCAAAGACGATTTAGTCTCGCCCATGCGCTTATTTGACTAGGCCACCAAGGAGTCATAACTGGGCGTAGATTCCATTCACCTTTACATTTATATTATTCTTTATTTACTTATATTAATAGGCCTGGAACAGACTTTCACACAGGAACACTGCATAGCATACAGCAATGCGTAAATAAGCATTCTCCTTTGTCTGACAAACGCCACCCTGTCACTACTCCTAACACGCAAAAACCTTCGAAACAAGCCTCAAAATTATCTTATTTGAGAGTTTTAGTGAGTATTAATTACCAATTTTTGGCATAAAATGTCTTACGTGCCGTATTATCATGTTTTTTCAGGTTTAAGTATTGCACGTTCGTTTCTCAAATGTGTAACGCAAAATTAGTTTCCCCCCTACTCACATTTCAGGAAAGTACTGTACCTCAGTATTTGTGTGAAGAAAAGACAAAGAAAAAAATGTTATCCTTATTGGGAGTCGGACTACTGTCCTCCACTTACAAGACGAACACTTTTAACCGCTTGCAAAAAATGTATAGCTTTAAAAATATTATAAATAGAACACTGCTGTTTTACTTAACTTGAAGAACAAGTCGTCATTTTTTCTTAGTAGATTTTCTGGATTGCTTTAAAAGAGAAAAAGTGAAATAAAATGAAATGGCACAACCGAAGGAAAAGAGGCAGGTTATGTTTTTGATTTGCCGAATCCGTATCGCCTGTGCCAGAGCACATAAATTACCGACGCATTTTTAGAAAAGACTCACCAACCAGTAATAGCACAAAAGGTTGGTTTGAAAAATATTTATCAAACTGGTAGTGTCTTTAGAACTAAAGGATGCTTGACTTCCAAGTGTAAAAATTTGACCCTTCGGGAGTGGAATTACGTAGCTATTATCCCAAAGAAGTCTGCGTCAGGCTTCACTCAAACTTAACTAACTTTTGTAGTCAGGAAATAAAACTTTACAAGTCGCTCTTCGAGTTAAATATTACTGAAGTGTTCCTTCTATAATAAATTCAGAGTTAATTTTTAAGCGGGTCGGATAATTTATGGACGTCCTGTACTTTTCGTGACGATGCGGCATTTTAGCATGATATCGTTTGAACATATCATCTCTGTCGCGAGATAAAGGGTATTTATAAGTTTACTAAATAATTAGCAGTTTCGCGTAACGTTCGAATGATTGGAGATATTCACAAGTATTTTTAAAGGGATTCACGTGTAGCATTTCAGCAGCCGCCTGTTTTACCATTTCGTAGCTGTGTTCTATTCATGATCTATTAGTAAATTGAGGAAATGTAGTCGATGCTAATCCAAATGGCAGATTCGCTTTAATTTTTGGTTAAATTCTGACTCCATGAATTTAAGTTAAGCTTTATTGAAAGAAACATTCTTTGGGAAACTGGAGTTAATTGAAAAAGTAAAATTTTCTGGAATCAAACTCATGCTGCTAATAATGGACGTTGACTTCTTGAGTTGTTTGCCCGAATTCGTAAAATATTATGCAATAAATTACAGATTTAGACTTTCCTTTATTATAAATAGAGACACTTCCTATTAATCGAAACTGAAAATAAAATTTCTAACAATAATCACAATTTAATTTAAGTGAATCCTCCAATAATGAATTGAAAGTAAATTTTATTGTTGCCGTAACAACGATTAGTTGTAAATCAAAGCAGTAGTGTCCAATCTCCATTTAAAACTCATTTTTGTGTCTTTATGTAGTAAACTTATTAATTACACATTTTTGAAATAATTATATTAACATCGCCGGCATAAAACGCCTGTACAAAAAAAACGGTGAAACAACATGGCTTCGAGTGTGAAGAACGCAATAATTCCATTCGCAATAGCACGAAATTCCGAGAAAAATTTTTAACGATGAATGGAGAACACACAAAAAAGAATCCGAAATATGAAAGGCAAAAGAATCGATCACCTGCTTCACAGTGGCGCATTCCGATCCTCTTTGGAATCCTTTCTCTTTTAAAACCTTTTACTTCTCTTCCGTTAGCATTTTCTCCTTCTTCACGAGTTCCTTGCCTTACCGTATCTAATCCACTACCTGTATACAAAACATAGCGGAGTACCGCTGCACGAACCACCTTCACAAAAATTTCCCTTTCATGCATTCACCTGTTCATCGATTCATACGGCCACAGTCCATGAACTTGTTGAATGTCAATTTTGACCTAAAGGTCCCTATAACTCGGATGCAAATCTTTTCTTGATTTACCAACACTTCTTCCGCACTAACAACACCCAGAGCGGGACATCTGTCAAAAGATAAATTTTTATCCGAATTCTTAATCTTCTCAAAGGCAGACTAAATGTCCATTTCGTGTTAATGTCTCGCTAATTGCTTAAGTATCGCTCTAATTCACCAAAACCCTTTAGATGATCTCGTATTGTTCCATGTTATTTTTTTGGCAACTTGAACATCATTCGTAATTTTCATAATATCCGGGGAAAGCAGTTTAAATATTCCATTTCTTTAGTCAAGCTCACTCTATGGCTATAATCTCCATCAAGGAAAACTAACTGGTTTTTTATAATATTATTATTCCTGTAACAATTAACTAAAATATTAACGTATTCCGTTTAATTAATGCGTATATATCCAATATTTTTTTCGTTTTCTACCTGACTCAATTTATAAATGACTCCATCCTCTCTTTAATGAATTAATTGGACAAACTCGAGGCGGAAAAAGGAAAGAACCGAACTAATTGGAAATAATTGAGAAAATATCCGAAAAGTGAATTTGGAAGCAATAAGAATTTGGGAAAAAAGTGAATATCTTAGGTTGGAAGACATCGAATAAAAATAACGTGTTAGAAAAATGGAATAAAGCTTATTTCGTTATTTAATAGGGGTGGATTTGAGAATTGCTGCGGATAAACCCATAAAATTAAACTCTCATGAATATTCGTTGAATGAAGTTTACCTTTTAACGTTTTCATTATAGATCATAAGCCATTAACTCCAGTAATTGAATATAAGCGGAAAACTATTCCCAAGATGTTATTTTAAAATGAATCTTACGAGTAATTGAGAAATACATTACGTACATACCGTAAATGTTATCGTAAAAACTTCATGATGCAAAATAATATTATATTTCAAATCTTACAGAAGGTACATCTGAAATTATAAGTTTCATCTATATTTATTCCAATACAAATTTTTTTAACCATTAACATTACCACTACATTATAACATACCCAAGCTCAAAGCGTACAGTCGTGAATAAAAAGAAAATCGCATAACATTTATATCGTTTATTTCGCTGAAGATAACGATGAATGAATCCATAAAACGTTTCAATGGCTAAAATGGCGCATTTCATCAGTCGATGGCAGGCTAAATAGTTAAAATTGCATTAAGTACTGCGAAGGCCCTTTGCAATCTCGAAAACGAAAGATAAAGATCCTCCTTTTATCGATATTTTTCATAACGTCACAGAAAGTTCCCTATTTTTATCACATAGCGACTCGAATATGGAATCCTAATACTACGAGTACGGAATGAAAAAAATGGAGTGATAAAGAGAGAGAGAGAGACGGGTAGCAAGTTTGCCATTATGACGCATATTGTGCACACATTCCCGTTAGCCAATAGTTGAAGTTATCTAGAATGCAATAATTGATGCTATCCACTGCCATTCCAGCAAGTCAACACGGCGTGCCTGGAAATAACTCAGGGGAGTACAGAGCTTTGGATATGGAGTGCATTTACAATGGCTGCAGTAATGCGAGGTTTATGGAACTATTTCATGATCGCTTTATGACGGAGCATCGCGACCCAAATGGCGGACGGATATAAAACCTCCGGAATCATATGCACCGCGCACGGGCATGGCACTAGTTAAAAAAGAATCGAAAGGGCAAATAACGAGTCTCTGTGGCCTATGTGGAACACGGGAGAGAGAGGGGGGGGAGGATTCCCGGGATAAAACCTCCATGATCGATAAGGACATTAGGTATTTGGAGCATAAACTAGGGCGTACGAAAATAAAAATCATACGCGGACTACGTCGAATTTAATGAACGTTTGAAAGAGACATAAAGTTGAGGAACGGAAGTTGATGAGCTCATGAGGACCTTTTTTTTTCATTCCCTGAACGTATGGATGAAAACATAGGAGGCTACCTGAAAATTACCAATAAATGGAGTGTGCAATGCAAATCCATGTATTCACGTGTGCGCCCTCGCTCGTTTCATCTAAACGTTCGTCATTCGGCATATATACGTATAAACATACAGACACACATATATTTACTTAGGGCAAATAGTAGTCTTAAATAAATATATATATATATATATAAACACATACATTAATATATATATGCACATAGCGTAGCTATACACTCTATTTCTTGATTTGAGGATGTCAGGAGGTGTAGTGATCTCCATCAACACTGAACTCGACTATTTTACTCTTATCTATAATATTCTGCCCCGAAATTCATCCACCGTGTTTATAAATGCCGTCTTAATATTTTTTCACTTTAAGGTTTTTGTTTGTTAACCCTAAGCCTAGTAATGGAATTGAAAACTGTAAAAAAGAAGCGTGTGTCGAAGAATCAGAGGAGGGTGAGACAAAAGTCAGTAAAAAAACATTTCATCTTCGTCTATTGATGAAATGCATTCCTAGTGAGAAGTTATCAAGTAATACGCGATAATATTACTTTACTCTCACTTCGAAATCGATTCAATGTTTCGGAATCGAAGGCTGTAAAGTTACAACTGGTACGATATGTTATTATATTTTACATACAGAAAAGAGTTGAATTTTAAAACATTTCCTTTGATATTTCCGCGGGTCCCTTCAAAACTTTAACCCCTAACACATTTTAACCTTTGAGGGGTAATTTTTCCCAAAAAAATAGGTCGCGCGCTGTCATTTCAGTTGTTTTGGAAATGTCGATTCAAAACAGCCATTTATCAATTATATTCGTGAGTTGTTTATTGTAACATCAGTTAATCAGGAGATGCGCTATAATTGTCAAGGATATGCGTCAAACTGAAAATATTTAATTACGCCTCCTTAATGCATCCAACCTTGACGTTGGTTCTCTTTTTTTTTAATCATCGCTGCATTACATGTAACACATCCTCTCTCCTTCCATGGCATTAGATTCCTAATCCTCTTAATCGTTTCCATCGCTCATCCAATCATTTCAAACGGCGCCGTCCCAGCCAAACCTCTTTGTTGGATTCGGCGTCCATTTTTACTTTCTTCATATGTAGTATAGGGAAAGTATTGTTTCCAAGAAAATAATCGGTTTCGAGATTTCAACGGAAATACACGTTTTGAGGTTCCTAGAACACGTTTTGACTATTTTCGCGATGATGTCTGTGTCTTATGTGATAGAAATTTTGTGGGCGCTCTAACTCAAAAATTAATAATCAGATCAGCATAAAACTTTATACTTAAGAATTTTTATTAACAAATAAGGTCCATCGGAAGTTGGCGTTTATTCTAGTCTTTTTTCCGTTTTTTCAAATATCTCCTTTAAAGCTCAATTTTGATAAATAGCTGTTATTAGAAATGTTGTATACAATATAATTCTCTACAAGTTTTGTTTGAAACAAGTTTTAATAAAACAAAGTTTAAGAGATTTTTTGATCTATCTTCTAAATTTATGTTAAATACATCGCTAAGTGGTAACATTGTTTCCGCTGCTATGATAAAATTTTCTAATTGTTGATAGCGTTGCGTACACTGCCAAGGGTAATTTTAATTGCGCATCAAAATTTTCTTATCCAAAGAAAAAGCTAACAATTTTCTTTACTTAGTTTTTTTATTAAAGGCTATTGAAAATGTTTTTAAATCATTCACGGAGTAAACGCTGATAATTATTTTATAATGGCTGATGTCGAGAGTAATCATATTCATTGCTCTGTATGGAGAAAGTCATGTGTTAGCCATATCAGATTATTGTTTCAAGTTTCCCAGCGAAACCTCATCACATCCGAAGGAGGGCGCTACGTTCGTGGAAGTTTATAAAATAAAATATCGGCGAAAGTAATCGAGTGGTGTAAAAATGAAGAGAATTGGATTGGAAATGCTCGGAAGAAGAAATGTTTAATGGAGCGGCGGGAGAAAGAGATTACAGAATGAGTATTGATGGATGCGAAATATAGAACATCATCATCACATGTAGTCTGTCCGTAGACGGTTCCGTCATTATTCATGGTTAAACATGGTTCTCCATATACTCCTATTTTCCGCAGTCTTTTTCATGTCTTGATAGCTCTTTTGCCCTTTCAAGTCGTCTATCAGCTTAAACTTTTTCCTACCACTTTCTCTTTTTCCATAGTTTTCCTTCTTGCACTTCTTTAATCATGCACTCTCTCCTTAGGTAATGTCCAATCCAGTTCGCCTTCCTCCTGATAGTCTGTATAATCGTTCGCTTCTCTCTTATTCTTCGTAGTAATTCCTCGTTTTTCACCCTATCTGTCCATTTTATCTTTAGCATTCTTCTCCATGTCCACATTTCGAAGCTTTCCAAGTATTTATATCAATTTTCCTTAGCGTCCACGTCTCTGCCCTATACCAAGCTATACTCCATACATAGCATTTTATCAACCTCTTGCGGATTTCCTGCTTTATATTTCCCGTTAGTAGGAGTTTCTTTCTTCTGAAAGCGGCTTTTGCTTTCGTTATTCTAGTCCTGATTCCATCGGTACAATTTGCTTTTCTCGTTATAATGCTTCCAACGTATTTATAATCTGAAACTTGTTCTAATGGCTTTCCTCCAGTACTTATGTTCAAATTTTCTTCTTCTTTACTTGATATTCGCATGATCTTGGATTTTTCTGTATTAATTTCCATACCGTATATTCTACCTGTTATCACTAGTCTATTTATCATTTTATGGAGTTCCTTTTCCTTTCTTGCTAGAAGTACTTGATCATCCACATATTTCACTGTTCTTATAATCCTTCCTCCAATTTTGTAATCTCCCGTGCCTTCTAACGCTTCCTGCATTAGCCTCTCTCAATATACATACATGTATATTGAATAGGATCGGCGATAAACCGCAGCCGTCTTACTCCTCTACCGATATTTACTCCACTGGTGTCCGCATTTTTCAACCTGACCTTTACAACTTGATTCCTGATCAGTCTCCTGTTTTTCCAGTCTACACCTATATGGGTGTGTTGGGTCACTGGCGTGCAGTAGATTCCCCTAAACCGGAGCATGTGAGTATTTTTCTTTTTTTTATATTTTAATTGTTATTAGGAGGTTCTTCTATTTATCTTCAGGAATAAGATCGGTTTTTGGATGGAATCCTTAAAGGACCTCGCAGAGGATAGAACGCGACCAAAGGAGAAAGCAGTCTCAGAAGTGGGAGATAGATAGAGAGAGGAGGAGAAATGGGAGATGGTGCTTATGTATAGCGTGTCATAAAGGAAGGTTTGGAGGAGAAAAAGGTCACGGGCGGATTGTGCGGATGGAAAAATTGCAGAGGCGATAGAAATATAAATTCCCACAGAATGGATGGAGGGGAGACGAGGGTCGAAAACAAAGGCTGGGAATCCTAACGGATTCAATGAGCCGTTCGGAAAAATAATAATAATAATAAAAGAAGTTTTCGGTTTTGTTATTGAAAGGAAAGGTCCAATAAGCGGAATTTTCGCAGGTGAAGGTAATGTGATGTTTTCCTCCGCTTCGGATTAAAAGGTGATTTATTTCGTTTCCTTATATGTTATTTAAAGGTAGAAATGTTTTTTGGCGTTGTTCTGGGATGTGCAGATGGGCTAGTGGGAGAAAACTAAAGCTGGCTACAAACGTTTTGGTCGTTTCGACTCCTCGAACGCCTGAAAGCACACGGAAAAGCAATTTCCGGTCGTAATAACGTTCGGTTATCATTCTTTTTCTCGTGGGCTTAAGTTTCCATTTACCTTGTATGATTGATTGCAATAGATTCACATACTATTTATTTCTGTAAAGATAATATTGAATAAACACGCCTATGAAACTTAATTGTCCGACGTGTGTTACTTCTGGGTAGTATAATTACTATATGTCTCCGTGTAAACTAAATGGATTAATATATTAAATATGTTAACATTTATTCTTATTAGCTTATATAAACCGAAATTTATATTTAGCTAAAATTACAGAGTAAAACTGGTAATTAACTTTTATGATACTTAAGTTTAAATAAAATAGTATTGTATAGATTAATATATTTTACCTCTCATCGAGATACACTCTGTTATAGTACAAATTTAGTTGCGAGCGTCCCTTTCGATGCTTGCATTCAAATATCAATTATGAGTGATCACTGATATTAGCTCGTATTAGAAGACAATTATTTAATAAAATTCATAATAAAAAAACAAACAATTCGCTTACAGCCTATCAATCCACACAAATTGATCCTCCGTTCATAAAATACTTCCACTATACTGACTTTCAAGTCTACGAATAATGATTTGACGAGAGAAAAATATACACGCTGGCGCTAAATACGGGAATAAATAATTTTTACTGCCTGATAGACAAAAGTTTACGTACGGAAGTTCAAAGGGAGTACGACAATAATTAAGGGAACCGAGAGAGGATACTTAAAAAAAAAAAATAGGACGGAAAGTTCCCAGTACGTTGCGAGAGTATTGCACGTTTATTTATTTTTTTCGCTAAAGGGGGGATTCGGAACTCGAGGAACTTGAAGGACCCGATGTGAAGTGAAAGAAGGAATTAAAACTGCAAAGATAAAAGCATGCTCAATGGAAGAGGTCGTAAGGGACAGAGAGAGAGAGAGAGCCGATTTTGAGTACAGGAGACGGGTATAAATGACAGACAAGGGAATGACACTCGAGAATAAGCTTGATATAGAAACAACAAGAGCTAATGTCGACGTAATGACGAAACTGGAATAGGAAAGAAAGGCAGGGAGTGGGCAGGGGATTCTAAGAGAGCCGAGTAATATCTGTCGTGGGCTAATGTGTCCCCAACCTCGGATGATTTTGTATTAAGTATGGTCTACTAAGTGCACTATATAGATTAAAATATATAAGTAACGTAAACGCTGTCTTACGAAGGGACAGCTTCGTGAGAAGGGTGATGAACGAATCTGTCGCAGGTTCTAATTCTCTCCAGAGCATGTTTATATTTTATCATATATGTTGTCGTTGTTAAGCTCATTTTCAAAGGCCTCCAACGGCTATTTATGAGCTAGTTAAAATAAATAAATAAATAACATAAATAAATCGTTCGTAACAGAATTTCTTGACCTTTCAGCTTTCACGGACAACCCGCTAATATATCACCATTTTAGTAAGTCAGCATATGTTATTATTTTTCATTAGCTAAGCCTTTTGAACATCGGATGCAGTCTCACTTTCATCTAAATCGCTCCTAATTTTTTAAGTTTATTTATGACTACAGCATCAAAGGTTGAGAAACTTTGAATATCACAGCAGAATGGTCAAAAGTGTTTTAATGATAATGTGAGATTGAAATTATTTAATAACCGAATTTTTTTGTTTTTCTCAAATGATGAGTAGATTTAGATGATAGCGGCAAACGATAAAAGAGTGAGAGAGAGAAACTGATTCCATCTCTTTAGATCTCGAAGTGTAAGAGAAGTCGAAATTAATAATCGCAAGGCAGGTACCATGGTGTATAACGACGATGAAGAATTTCATGTATTTTCTAAAACATTATCATAAATATGTTTCTGCCGCCGTCGACATGTTATCTTTACATACACAACACGTATCCCAGCAAACTGGTTGGAAGATATTCTTTGGGTTTGTAATTGCGAGGAAGGTCTCATTAGTCGGAACTGAATTTGAATTCATAAGAATGGATTTTTGAAGGTAAACGTGGAGAATGAGAGAACGAAAAAATCTTAAGCGGGAGGAAAATGACGAAGATAGTTCATTCTCGACGAGAAAGAATGGATTCCACGCGGCTTTACTAAGAATAAGACAGATCAAATAAATAAGGGAAGAGAATGAGCGAAAAACGGTAACGTGGACTTAGTGCGGGCAAGAATGGGGCGAGAAAACATGGAGAAATGAAAACACTCATTAAGAAGTCAGGAGATAACAGGAACTGGAAGCAAAATTACAGGAGAGCATCGGATCTCCGACAAGAAGATTCGAAGAAGAAGAAGAAAAAAGGATGCAGAGGTTGCCGGGTAATAAGAACTTTTTGATACGGGGAAAGAAATTGCTTGGAAACAGCATCGAGAGCGAATAAAAGAGAGAAATAGAAGATATATATATATACACACATATATATATACATACATATATATATATACATACATACACACACACATATATATACACATATATATATATATACACACACATATATATATACACATACATACATACATACATATATATATATATAGAGAGATAGAGAGAGAGAGAGAGGGACGGAGTTAAGAGTGGTTGACTAAATAAGAAACTCGGTTCGCAAAAAAATGAAAGCTTTTTAATGACAACACCATTAACATTCTGCTTGGAGGGTCCTCTATAGGGAGGTTCGCAAATTGAGTGCACGGTTATAGAGGAACGGAGAGGGTATTAAAGAAGAAAAATGGAAGGTGGAGAAGGAGAGACGAGGAGGAGGAAGAAGAAGAAAGCGGCAGAAAGGAAATAAAACGGAGAAAGCGTAAAATTTCATATTTTTTCAAGGTAGAGAGAGAGAGGGTGGGTGGGTGGGAGGATGATTTGGTGGGATGGTGTATCGAACGAGATGATTTGGTGGATAGAAGTAGGGGGGTAGGGGGGGGGGGAGGGAATGAGGGGGGGGGTGGGGGGAAGGGAAGGAGGGTGGCAGAAATACGGATCGCAATACGCGGTCCTGAAAGAAATTGAAAGTAATGAGTGGAAGGAGGAAATGAATCGATGTATATGTCCTCAAAAAAGAGAAAGGGAGAAGGAATGAGGCGAGGGGAATAGCCCGGAGGGAAACGAGGCGGAGGATGAATAAAGGGTTCCCTCTCTCTCTCTCTCTCTCTCTATCTCTCTCCCTTCATCTTTTAGCCATTCCTACCTATGTTTATCTATTTCTCTCTCATCGTTTCCTTTTCCGCCCGAGAAAAAATAGGCCTACCTGCGGGAAAGGAAGAAAAATAGGAAGCGGAATAGCATTAGATTCATAATCGCGATCCCAGACGCGAAATGTAGACGACGCCCCGTGGATACACGAGGGTAAAATAATAATGGGAACGACGGATAATGAATACGTAACTCAATGGCCTTTTGTTTGTTACAATAGGAGTGGGAGAGAGAATGAGGCGGTAGGATGGCTGAAAAGGTTATGGAACTGAATTGAATAAAAGAAAAGGCGGTGATTGTTTCGTGTCGCGTGAAATCAGACTTCCGCTTATGGGAAAGTGACGGAGAATTGAATTAAAACGCGTTTTTATTTTTCGTCGATCGCTCCTTATTATCCTTTGATTACACTCTGAAAGGGGTTGCATCATTTGCGTCTCTCCGTTGAGGAGTTGGCATGGATAAAGTGGAAAATATTATTTTCGAATATAAAATAATATTTCTATTTCATTTCTCCTCGCGTCCAATCGTGTTAATGGGTAATTATTGACTTTTCTTTGGTTCAGTGCTTTTACTTTCGCCTGTGTTGGTTTGGAATAACTTAAACTGTCTTTATATAGAAACATTGCTAAGGTTTTCTCTGAGAAATAACTTGAATCGTGACAAAATGCAACAAATGTTAAATCTTTGCATTAAGTCGACGAGAAGGTTAGTTCCATTATCCGTTAGGATAAGGACATTTTTAAACTGATACCGTTGGATTCCTTAGTGAAAACCAGTGCTCGGAATGAGCCAGAACGCCGCGCCGCGCCGCCGTTGATACCGTTCCGTTTCGTCAGACATTTAGAGATACCGTCCCTTATAACAAGCGTTCGTTTCGTAAAAATTTCTGTTCCACTATCAATCCAACCGTTCCGTTTCGTAACGTTTTCCATTGAGGTAAACTCAAGGAAGCGAGAATCATTGAAACCTTCAGGACAATAACAATGCTTAGGAGACGTTTTCCGTTAATCCATTCATACAATCATCGCAATAATGACTCATCACATATGTTAACTACTTTAATGTCACGGCATCATTTTTTACTTTCTCCATATACGTAGTATGGAGAAAGTACATATTGTATTCATGAAAAAATCGAATTCAACATTTCAACGGAAATACACGTTTTGAGGTCCCCAGAACACGTTTTGACTATTTTCTCGATAGTGTCCGTCTTGTGTGTGCGTGTCTGTGTATGTGATAGGAATTTTATGGGCGCTCTAACTCAAAAAGTATTTGTAATTTCAGTACCAAATTTCAAATATAATTATTTCATAATAGCAGCAAGAGTTGATTAGTTTTTGGACAATATAGATCAACCGGAAGTTGATGTTTATACTTGTTGTTTTTCCGTTTACTTCCGAATATCTCATTTAAAACTCAATTTTCATAAATAGTTAATAATGTAAATATTGTAGACTAGCGATAGTTTACCCGGCGTTGCCCGGGGTTCAGAAGAGTGTAAAAATGACAATTAAAAAAACAGGAAAATCTATATTAATTTATTTTTATTGTTTACAGTAATTAATTTTTGAGACACACACAATTTTTATTCGTATAGAGCTTCAGGATATAAAATATTGATCGTTTTTTCATTTGGGGCCAAAACTAATTTATGGAGAGTTTAAAAAACGACAGCAAGAAAATGAATATTTATTATTTTAAGCGTTCTTTCGTCCAAGTCCCAATATCGTATGATGATTATAAATAATTTTAAAATGCAAATAAAAAATATGCTGCACTCGTTCCCGATGCGAAGTTTCAGTTCTTTTGTTTTTATGACCGTTTATTTCATTTTTTTGATCCCCCCCTTCCAAGCCAAAAATAAAAAAATAAGCTTGTGGTGCAAACCCTCAGATTTCCCTAAGTAAACATGCCAAGTTTCAGATTTCTAGGTTTATTGGTTTTGGAATTGCAGCGTTAACACATAAACAAACTAACACATTTTCATTTATTTATATGATGACTTTATCTGCGTAAATGTAGCTACGAAGAGAAAAGAACTATGTAACTTTCAATATTAAAAAAATAACGTACGTCCTTATTCTCATCTAATTTTAAATTTATGCGTGAGCCTATTTGCATTAGTAAACATTACAGATGTATAATATAATAGTTTTACTTACAAAAAGGTAAGATTCCAGCATAAAAATAATGATGAAATGCCGTGGTTAAACCGTTAGAAACGCTTCCCAGACGCAGTCAACGTATAATTCTTTAAATATTTATGTTGCTACGCGTCATTAATTTTGATATTAAAACAAAAGTTCGAAGCGTGCAACGCTTTTCTTTCGTCAATTTGAATGTTTAATTGGCAATAATTGAATCGGAGACAAAAATGGTGGTCGCCTTGGTAACGCCCGGAATGAGTACGAAAAATCCGCAAAATTTCTAAAACAGATGCGTATTTCTGAAAACTTCGACCGTGTAACTTGTAAACATTGCAAGAATAGGATAGTATAAAGTTTTAGTCGTCGAATAAAGTAAGAATAAAGAAAATCTGTCCCTATTTATATATTTTGATGAGCGAAGGAGAAAACCTTGCACTCTGAAAAATCGAAAATCCCGTGTAAACGTATGGGAAAATATAATTATCTCCTTGTGCTGTTCCAATCCAAAAATTAAAAAATATAAGCCCGAGGTGCACACCCTCAGGGTGCTCTTAGTATATATGCCAAGTTTCAGCTTTCTAGGTTTATTGGTTTTGGAGTTACAGCGTTAACACACACACACAATCACACATTACATTTTATTTATATGATAATAAATTTGTTTGAAGCAATTTTTCGTAAAACCGATAGTTTAATAGATATTTTGATGTTTCTTCTAAATTTACGTTAAATAAGTCGCTCACAAGGGGAAGGCACTAATGACCCCTAACCGATTTGGCTGAAACTTCGTAGATATAATGTTCATGACGTCCGATGAACGTACATAGATATATATCAGGGTCAATACCCAGCCGTTTTTATTATATTAACTACTTAGTGTATAGTCCGTCAAAAATGACGGGAGGAGAGATAAGGTCGTTCAAACTATTTAGGGAGATCGTATTAACATCAGAAACTTCAGCTGTCTTGAAAATCATTTCCCCCTCCCTGCCTCACCCCTCTTTCTCCTCTCCCTCACCTCTCTCCCTCCTCTCCCTCATCCCTCTCCCCCTCTCCCTCCCTTTCTCTCCCTGTCTCTCCTCCCTGTCTCTCCCCCCTCCCTCTCCCTCGTATTAAAAGCATTCAAAGCACGTTTATACCCATAAGGATTGAAATAACAATATGATATCGAGGTCTAACAATGGAATAGATAGGCAAGGTAACATCCCGTTAAAAATGGCAAGATTTCCTCAAAGTGTGTGAATTAAACGTTTAAATTGAGCGATTTCGAACTGTAGATGGAAAAAAGACGAAAAGAATAAGAAACTTTATGTTTACTTCAAAATGGTTTATATCCGAAGATTCTAGGTCAATTCTTTCTAATTTTAATCTAAAAAAGATTGAAAGCCTGCACGTCGAAATGTCCATTTTTACGTGTTACCTTATGGTAAATGGAAATTATCCCCTGGAGTCGAACTCGGATCTTTGATCACAATTTCAATACATTAAAACGTTTTTTTGTTATATCATAATGCTATCCTGAAAATTTCATCAAATTCGATTCAGTCGTTTGCGAGATATTAAGCTTCAAAAACGCTACACACAAAGTGACACTGTCTTTTATATGTATAGTTTGTATAAAAATCTGTTAATATTTCCCGAGCCACTGTTTGAGTTCTATACACGGTAACTTAATTGCTAACAAGCGGCTCGGTTGTTTCAGGGTGTAAATGTCGAGGTCGTGTTCATAGACCGCATTCTTCCGATTTTCTTTTCATTTTTTCCACATATTCACTTTCCTCATTTAAAATGTTTATTTCCTAATAACACAAACTAAGTGATACCATTCTTTCCGCGGCTTGTTAAAAATTTCTAATTGTGGAAAGCGGTGCGTACGCTTTCAAGGGTGATATTAATTACTCATAGATATTTTGTTATCCATAGAAACAGCTAACAATTTAATTTACTTATTTTCAAATATCTCCTTTAAAATGCCATTATTGTATATATTGATAAAGATAAAATTTAGGGTAAATTTTATTTTTTTTAACTTTGGTTCGATACCTTTCTCTATGTAAGGCATCGTTTAGGAGATATTTGATTAATTCGAAATTTATCAGTGCTCACCTACACCATCTAGCGGAGAACTCTTTAAACAACAAATACCAACAACAATAAAGAACATCCGTTGCATTGTCAAGAAATTAAAGAATAATTTTAGCCTATAATTATACGTATATGCGAATAAATTTTCGCGAAATGTTTGATATTTTAATCGGTCTGCGCCGTAAACCCAGGCCAACCCTTACCATTAAAAAATATGGACAATATGGAGAAAGTCATTTGTTGGCCCCTTCAGATTTTTCTTCAATGGACTCATTAAATCGCTTATTCCACCGTCACAGCAAACACCAGGAAGGCGATCACACCACACAGTCAAGACTCTGCGCGCTCTTCGAAGGAACAATCAACCGCAAGCACGCCACTCCTCGCCTAACCGAGGAGTCTATCTGAAAGCACTCTCCAGCTTCTGCAGCCGCCTCTGCAGAACCATACATCGAAAGCGCCCCTGCACCTACGGAGGACAACGGCACTCCGACCTAGCAACAAAATGTAAGTCACGAAACTCCCACCCCCCTCCCCCCCATTTTTCTTGTCAGTGAAACGGCTCACTCCTCCTTTGCATCGTTTGCCCCAATTAACTCCTCTCTGGTGAACTTCGTAATCGAAGAGGATGAAAATAAACGCCGCATCGTGGCACCGATGCCTAATGTAGATATACGGACAAATCGCAACAAATTAGATGTTCAAAATATTAATCTCTGGCAAACCCAACAATACTGACAATATTGTAACCGAGACGGTGCAGTTAGTCAATATTCCGTGCATCGCGACCGTGGAAAACTGGGACGCGGTATCCGATAATTTGAACGCAAGTCCGGACATTTAAAATTTCTCCATTTCAGGTACCATCTTCCAAGAGAAAGGAAACTTGGATACGTCATTAGGGACTTCCCGGTTGAAGATTCTGTAAAATAAATCAAACATTCCAACGAATCTGAAGGAATGGTCGTTCTTTCGATGGCGCAGCTTACTCCTACCGGCTCCTATCCGGTTACTGAAAACTTCGTCAAAGGTGGGGGAAATCCAAAACTCCGAATTTGTCTGAAGTCTATTTCCTCATCAAACAACCAATATAGCGCTTATACCATTATAAGAATTGCTGACCTCTATCCCCTAAATGTGTCAAGTGCGGTGAACAACACAACAGACGACTTACTGAAAGAGCCCAGTGAAACACCAGCTAGATGTTTTAACAGCGGCGAGAATCACCCAGCGTAGCCTTTTATAGCTATGTTAAAAATATAAGACGTAGGTTTTCTAATAGAAAAAGAAAGCGATCCTGAAGAGGGGAAAAACCAAATATATTGTTTTTATAATTTTACTAGTGTAATGCCCGTTGAAATATCAACGGAAGAATTATAGATAGATTGATTATTAATATTTTCATTTAAAATAATTATTAGCAGACTTTTACGTATGAAATATTTCGTCATATATTACATTTCTAGTGAATAGTCTGTTGTCATTTAGTAAATGCCTTTGGTTTTTATTTTCGGCTATAAAATTCTATTATTCTTCTCCCACCTTGTTCTCGTCAATGCTGCATATAAATGTCGGTGTGCAAAGACCGGGAAATAATTATATGTATACATATATAACGTTGGGAAAGCAATTAAATTTCGTGCACTTAACATTATGATTGTTTTAAAATTGTACTCTGTACTTACGAAGAAAGAAAGCTTACTCAAATCCACAATAATGTTCTCCGTCGTTTTGTATTACATAGTTAAAATAAAACTCTTTAAAATATTTAAATTGAAAACTAACTAATTAATCAATCAACGGAATAATTTCTTTGAATACTATCTGAACAAAAACAAATCAATTTATTTCAACATTGTAAACTGTTCCCTTGACTATTGAATGGATTGTTATATTGGAGATCCATATTAACAAAGAAATAAACTGTTTGTCGTAGAAACCGTTACAATAGTTTAAATTGATTTTGCTTTGAAATATATGCTTGGTATAACCCTGTAAATTCCAAGTACTCCTTTATAATGACAATGCGCCTAAAATTAATTCATTCTGTAAATGAATAAATAAGTTCTTTCTTTAAACTATAATAGCCACTGTTATTAGATTTAAATGCATTATAAGCCTTATAACTTACTCTGCATTGAATAAGCACCAAAATTCCTTTTATAAAAAATTATCAGTTCATTAAAAGATCCACTGTTTTTTCTTCGAAAATTGCCTGTTAAGAGTTTTAAATGTCCTTTTAATTTTAATTGAATTTTAATTAATATTCGTTTCCAAACTTCGACCGTTGTTATGAAATTAATTCGAGGAATAAAAATATAAATTCGTAAGCAAGTATGGTTTACAAAGAATTTAATTTAAGAATGCTTTTTATTTCCTATTTTTCTAAAATGACACTGTTGATACTTAAAATTTTTTATATTTACGTTAATATACTTATTTTCCACAAAACACGCCAATCTCTTCCCTTCCTTCCTCTCTCTCTCTCTCGTATTGAAGCGCTCAAGGCAGGCTTATTCCCAGAAGGATGTATACAATAATAGTTATTTGAGGTGTAACAATGATAATGGCCGACATAGCAACATCACGTTAAAATGGCGAGATTTCCACAAAATATGCAAATTAAATGTTTAACATGGAATATTTCGAAGTGTGGGCGAAAAAAGACGAACGGAATAAGAAACTATATAAATTTTTCTTCAAAATGGTTCAAATCCGAAGGTTGTCTGTTAATTTCTTCTAATTTTAATTTCCAAATGAATAAAAACCTGGACGTCGAAAAATCGCGTTTTACATGTTAAGTAATGGGAAATGGATATGCCTCTCTTGGAGGCCAACCAAGGAATTTTTTCGCGATTTAAATTCGTCCTCACCCGAAAAAGTGTTAATCAAGCATCCCTGCTAAATTTCGAGTTTCTGTCATTATTATTTCTCGAGTTATTAGCGTTTGCATAGCGTCACCAACCAACCAACCAACCAACCAACAGACGACGGTTTTTATTATATTAATATTTTCATTTTATGTTACATTGTATCATTTTAACTGTTTAATTCATTGCGGGCCAGATGAAGACACCGAGCAGGCCGGATGTGGCCCACTGGTCGTAGTTTGAGCACCACTTCCCTAGGTCATGTAACATACGCGGGGCATGATGCTGAAGAACTGAGGCACACGCACATGATCCGATGATGACATTTAATATTGATTAAGTTATGAAAATTCAAACCCTCGACACTCGCTCTTCTGTTTTGTGAGTTTCTTCCGTATCTTGACTCAACACACTCGGTTCTGAATTTACGAGAATCACGGAGAGAAAAAAGACCAACGAAATAGATGGTTCTCGCAGCCTACTTCCGCTTTTATGCCACATAAGGCACCGTAAGCCATTTCTTCTAGAATGCAGGCGGAGTAGAATACTTGAAGGATGACTCGATAAATTTTTACGTTTTTTACCTTTTGCTTAACAATTTTACTAGACTTAACGTGCGTAATGTACGTGATGGAAATTCTGAAAAATAGGTACCGTATAACCTACTCTATGACGTTCATTAAATAAGAGTGAAAGATTAGACACTGCTTAAATAGAATGACGAGATTTAAGACAATTTTTCTTTCCGGCGTTTGTTCGCTTTGTGTGAAGCGTTGAAAATTTTCTTTCCGAATGATATGCATTCAAATTTTTATATAATGCCATAATTTTATCGGTTTTCTAAATAAAAATAAAAGATAAGATGGAAGTCTGTTAAATTGATCAAGAAATATTTTTATATAGAATTAATTAAAAAAACAAAATTGAGTCTTAATAATCTTAAATCTTCTAGATTAATAAATACTTCATTTTATAATTTATACCTACGCTACTAAATTGAACTTTAAAACGCACGAGTAGTTGGAACGATTTTTTTTATTCCTTCAGAACCAGACTACATTCCTGCAAATGCAAATAGGCCGTCATATCGAAATCTTTCCGTTTTTAATTAATAGAGGATAAAGAAACGCAACAAATAAAAATATGTAAAGATTTGGTTATCTTCTTGAGAACGTAGATGAATATTTTTCTGAAGAACCTGTCACAGGAAGTCTATATTACAAACACGGACCTTGCCCCGAGTTCGTTAAACGAAAATCCTTGATCGGCTGACCCATCTGTGCCGCTTCATCTACTGTCCATGGTTACTCATGGAAATTGGTTTTCTCTCGTGATAGCAATTTATTTAACCCTAGGAAACTTGTTGACAGATTTATCATGATTTATTGAAAGATGCTGGATGGGACGAGCTAGAGTCATATCTTACGGAAATTAATAAATCACGGTGAACCACATGCGTGGAAATTAGCTTTCAATATTAAAAATCACGATGGAATTCAATCTTAGAAAAACATCGAAACAGCATTAAAAAGAATTTACTTGAACTGACAATGAGAAATATTTACTAAGAGATCGCAATTCAGCGTTATATATCTTAACAGATTTTGCTACACAGAAAATAATATTTGGCAGCTAATTAAAATAAATGAAAATTGTTTTGAAAACTATGAAACATTGGCGGTGGGCCGCATAAAATTGCTTAGTGGGCCGCATCCAGTCCACGTGCCGCAGGTTGGGCACCCCTGGCTTAATGCGTCTACATACTTCACCTTTTAACCACTGTTCCTTCATTTAAAGAAAATATAATCGCTATACTTTGGCACACGCATGAATAACATTAGCTTGAATCCATGTATTGTATGCATGCGTGTTTTGGCTAGATTAAAAGTTCAAAATCAAATAAGTGGAATGGAATCCATTTAATAAGACGAGACAGGATTTGCTTGGTAGTTAGTGAGTATAATGACTGCCTTTCTCCGTTTTATTTCCTTGCTTTGGTAATGAAAACGAGAGAGGAAATACGTCGTAGAATAAAGGATAACTCGGTGAGCCCTTGGGAGTGAAAGTGAATGAGAGGGTGAGAACATAATAAGCGCAAACACGCAAATGGCACCGCCTTCCGTAATTTATGAAACTACGCCAAACGGCGAATAGAAGCTCACGCGAATCACATCAATCAGTTGAGTTCATTTGTAATGGTGCTCTTTCGAGGCATTATCGTCTAGTTCCAGAGAATTAATCCCAAAGCTAGGTAGGAATTCAAGTTGAAAATTAATGTACTGAAAATACTTATCCTGACTCATATATACACTTTTGGAATTTTTCTTGCAATATTTTTTTCTTTCTTGCAATAAAAATTGCATTATTTTAGGTATCTTTTATTTCAAATTCAACTTTAAAGCATCGCGATTAAAATGATTATTTCAAATACATTTAAACAAAACAATTTGACGATAATTAAGTGTAAAACCACCCCCAAGAAGTTTAGGAATCTCATATAAAACAAAGCAGGATTAAAACCCAAACCCAGAATTGAATTGTAACATTGACGCTCTGTATTCAAAATAAATATGTGAAGCTTGTTTCAAGCTTTTTCGATACTCACATTTTTGTCGCTCCAGAGAAATCTCTAATTAATTTAATTTAATACATAGATTAACGAGATATGGAATGAATGATTATAATCTCGCCAGGTTTTTAGGATGTTTCAATATTAAATTTATTATTTTATTATCATCATCATTTGAATATCAAAAACAGGAAATTCTGTGTTAAGGATCTTTAATCATAAATATGCGGGCCGCACTGAATGATGGCGGGGGCCGCATGCAGCCCGCGGACCGTGTGTTGCTCACTCCTAACCCTTTTCGCTCATGAATTATTACCGCCATTGTGATTTTATAACTATTGATGAAGCATTCCTCTTTGCATTCTTTTACCATTCCGAAAAAATTTAGTCGGCACAAATCTGGAGAACAACGAGATGTTTCTTTATCATGTAAATTTTTATTTAAAAAATATTCAACGGGTTTAAAGTTGGATTGGATCAATACATGTTATCGAGGAAAGTGGAGAAGCGAAAGGAATAAATTTCCAAGGTCGTGCGAAATAACGAGGAAAAAATTATTCAAAAACGCTGAAGGAAAAATGAATAGGAATTCCTCTTTTGTTGCTACTGATGGAGGACAGGAATTTCACAATAAATAGCCTAAGGGGAAACTGAAATAAAACGAATTCTAAGACTGATATCGAGCGAGGAAATGAAGGATTGTGCGTAAAAGAAATTAATAAAAGTTTTTGGCATCAAAGTATGTTTGAAAGAAACGATAGATTGTGCCGTCCTATTCTTTTCGATTAAGTTTTCGTCGATTCACTAGATTAGCAAATCTAAAGAAGTTGCAGATGGTGAAAATTTTGTCTCGTAAGAACGTAGAAAAATGCCCCCGGGGAAAAAAATGTTTAAATTAGTAGAGTGGGTCGGGTTAAACCCAACGATATTTTCTGTATTTCTGTAGGAGAAACATGACGTTTTCGCTCTGAGGGCTGAAGAACGCAAATGATTAATTATAATCTATATTCATGCATAAGAATCCGGTACCACATAGTATTGCATTGGTATAAGGGAAATATAACAATTAATGCTTCGTTACCGTGTGTCGTAGCTGATGTAATCATTTTCCTTTTTCATGCGTTTGGGAACTACGCCATGCTGTTTGATAAATAAAATTCATTAAATTCTATTAATTTGGAATTTTTATTGTTCCTGTAAACTACGTAAGTTTAAACACACATATTGAAATATTTTTTAAATCTTAAAATCTAGATGCGTTCCGCCAAGAAATACGATAATTAACGAAATATTTTTGCGTTCTAATAATAAAAGCAAATCAATAAAATATCGTAGTTCAAACTATTATAATTCGCTTCATTTATCGGTTAATACTCACTAGCTGATATGCAAAAATGCGATAAGTTTGGATAAAAATTTTTTTGTAGATAAAGTTGCATAATCGAACCAACTCTTACGTTAAGAGAGTTGGGAATCTAGAGAAAGGAGTCTCCAGTAGCGACTGCACTAAAATACCTCTGCCTTCCCTGCCTGGCATTGGCTTCGGAGTCTTTTCATGTTTAAATATTAAATCCTTCGAAGATCCGCTCTATCGTTTACGACTTCTACTGTAGTCAGAAATCGGAAGCTGCCGGTGGCTGGAGGAGAAAGTATGAGATTTTGTAACGTCATCGACTCTGCGACGTTATACGTATTTTTCCTTCGTGGGACTTATTGGAAAACTTTTGAGTCATTTAAGGATAGGTCTTTTATTTGTCGTGATAACGTTTTCTGTAACCCCATCACATCTCTTCCGCTTCCTGGCCGTTTTTGTATTTTTCCTGCTATCTTTTTATCTTTATGAAGAATCATCTAATAAAAGTTAATCCTATTAAAAGTTCTAAACTGCTAAGATTACCTAGGGATCTTTTTAATGACGTAAAGAACTATGCTTTCCATTTTAAGACGGTAAAATTTAGGAATTGGTTTCTGATTAAACTCGTAAGAAAGCTGGAGGAAGCTGACATACCTTGAAATTATTTTGGCTAGCATTTAAGGATATCGACATAATCAACTAGTAGAAACAAGGAATGACTGTAGACCTCGTCCGTGTATTCTGGGTTATAAATTCAGATATCGGAAAACGATCACCGTGGGCTCTGGAACATTGACAATTCGTCCATAGATCATCTTGCAGATACACAATATTAAACTAGCTTAAACGGTAAGGCAACTTGAAAATTTTTCTACGGGTATCCTCTTCATTCCATTAAAAATTTAAATTAATGATTTATCATTGTTTAATCTACAACAGGATCAATTAAGCAATCTTTGTTTGGAAAGATAAACGGAAATTACTTCCACATTGACCCAGACAACATGAAAAATTAAATGACTCAAATAAAATAAATTATTATTTAACAATAATATAATGATGTGGGTTACAGTGCTGTAGCAGCGTCTGTCAATCAATTGCCTTTATCCAACCATCATCGTGATGTGGTTTTTACTCTTAAGCTCGCCGATTCCTCCCATAATTATTTCTTTATTCGGACCCCACTTTTTGAATAATTTCCAAACAAAATTTGTATGGGAAAACTTGTTTTTTTGGCTTTGTAGTATCCACCTATTTTTTCAATACAATTTATTTTTACTAACACAAATTTTGATATTTTCATTATTGCAATGTGACAACCCAAAACCAAGATAGCCTTGTAAAATTGAGCAAGAGTGATGATTCTCCAGAGTAGAGAAACCAAAGTTCTGTAATTCATTAATTAATTTGTAAATTTTATTAATATTGTCTTACATGTTCATATTATTGTTGCACTCATTAGAGATTCATAAAGATGATTTTAAACATTGTAATAGATTTTTCTTTTATACTGCACTCAGAGTTATCATTAACACTCGAAATTAATGAAATTTTGCAAAACAGCATTTCCTTCTCACTTTTCCGTTTTTACTTTTTCATATACAAAGTATATTGAAAAAGCAATGTAATCGCGAAAAAATTCGACCTCGAGATTTTTACGGAAATATACGTTTTAGGTGTAGCCGAGTCCGAAAAAGTGGTTTTCGCAATGCCGTCTGTCTGTCTGCTATTGACTCTAAGGGCTAAACGGTACAGCAAAAATGACTGAAATCTCGTACTTAGGTATTTCATCATACAGAGTAGAAGCTCTGAAGAAATGGTTGGTATTGCTCAATAATTAAGGGAAGTTTATTCTACGAATTTTTAACAACAATTTGATTTTCTCAAAAATGGATGTAAGGATTTTGATAAAATTTCTCACCGTCACTTGAGTATATGTCTGCAATAATACTACATACTTCATATTTCTCAATGAATGAATATAAGGCTAGTTTATTCTTGAGCAACTTGAACAAAAATTGGATTTTCTTAAAAGCGGCTAACAAGATTTTCATTTTCTAAAGATACCTAAACGACGCATTAGTATATGAGAAAGTTTGTACAATGTATGTTGTGCCGATTTTTTTAAGAGGCTTGATAAGACCTATAGAAAGAGGTTTGCTTTCCTTCCCTTAATAGAAAATTAATCTTACGAAGGAAGTGTGTCCCTGCCGAAAGGGAGAAAAAACAACCGAGGGGGATGTAGGTTCATCTCGGAAACTCATGCGACAAAGCTAAAGCGTGTCTCCCTTTAGAGTACGAAGATTAAATGCGGTCTTGGCCACTTACCCAATGCGGTGTTGGCTCTTCGCCTTGTCGGCTGTATCGCGGCACGCAGAAGTATAAATGTAAAGCGGAATAAAGGTGGCAACGCTGTGCCTCCCATAGACCAATCAGTTCCCGCGTAAAGCCCCGACAAGTAATCCCGTTTTGATTAATTCAAAACAGGCACGTAGTTGAGGAAGCCGCCCACGATAATCTCCTCGGGGCGGAAAAAAATACGATGCCCGTTACCAAGTAGATTGGAAAGATTTAGGGATTCATCAAACGGGTGACCAAATATTCTATTCAATGAGAGATATATTTTTATGACGTTATTTCGTGCCAATAAATGAATAACGACGAGAAGGGTTCCACGTATTAAATTGAGCCAAAAAAAAAATCGGTACAACATATATTGTACAAACTTTCTCGTATACTAATGCGTCGCTTAGTTGTCTTTCGAAAAATATGAACTATGTAGAATCGTTAATAACACCAACTTAAATAACTATACAAAATTTGATGAAAATCGTATGAGCCGTTTGTTGGAAAATCCAATTGTTATTAAAGTTGCCCAAGAATAAACTAGCCCTATATTCATTTTTTGAGAAATATGAGGTATGTAGTATTATTTCTGACGTAAACTCAAGTAACTGTATGAAATTCGAAGCTGTTTTTGAGAAAAGCAAATTGTTGTTAAAAATGCGTAGAATAAACTTCCCTTAATTATTGAGCAATATCAACCATTTCTTCATAACTTCTACTATGTATGATGAAATGCCTAATTGCGAGATTTCGTTCTTTTTCGCTATACCGTCTAGGCCAGGGGTGGGCAACCTGCAGCTCCTGAGCCGCTAGCGGCTCTTTAAGGATTTGCGTGCGGCTCCCACAGCAACTTTCCTTGATAAAACCTCCAAGAAAGAAATTGGCTTCTTAAATTACTTTAATAGAAATTGCAGAAAACTAAAAACGTATGGACGCATTCCGTAGAATAAAAGTTTGGTTATAGATATAATTCCAAAAAGTTAAAACAACAGCAAGGTTAAGGGGGTGAGAATACATAATTTGAAAAAGTGGCTCTTCTTAGGAAAAAGGTTGCCGACCCCTGGTCTAGGCCCTAGAGCCAATAACAGACAGACAGACGCATAGCGAAAAATGGCCTGTGTCAGTTAACTTGGACCACATTGAAAACTGACCGCGACGCTGACCCCTCGACCGTCATTCATCTACATCTACATCTACATGATACCCTGCAAATCACCAGACTGGTGGGTGGCAGGGGGTGCAGCACACCAAGCCCTACCTAATAACGTCCCTCGTGGGAATCACTCTTCTGTTATGATCCCGTATGGTCCTTGGAAAAAACGAGCTCTGATATCGCTCGGTCCTACAGTCGATCTCTCGTATTTTATTCTCGTGATCGTGCCTGCCCATGTACGTAGGTGCCTCTAATATTCCTGAGACCTCCTCTAAGAGAACTTCCGACCTAAATTTCTCCAGAAGCCTTAACCTAGCGCTAATTCTGCGATCCTCTAGCGATATCCAATTCAACTCCTTCAAGAGTGATGTGACGCTTAATTTTTGCTCATATTTTTGCTTAACGAATCTGGCTGCTCTGCGTTGGATTCTTTCTAACTCAAGTATCTGTCCCTTTTCGTACGGATCCCATATGCTGGAAGCGTATTCGACCTGAGATCTGACCAATGATAAATAACACGTTTCTCGTACCTGTTCTGTGCTACTTCTTACTATTCTGCCTACGAAGCCCAATTTCTTATTAGCTGCGCCTACGATCCTTCGAATATGCATATTCCACGATAGATCACGACAAATGGTGACTCCCAAATATTTAACGTACTCTGCAGATTGGATATTCAATCTATCAATTCTGTACTCCGAGTCTAATTCATTGTTCTTACTCTTCCAGAAACTCAATAGGGAACATTTGCTCTGATTAACTTCGATTTTCCAATGTTGACACCATGCTGAAAGGGCGTTTAAATCTTCCTGAAGCGATTTTTGGTCATCCTGACTCGTTATCTCCTTATATAAAACGGTATCATCTGCGAAAAGTCTTATTTTGCAGCGAACTACCGAGCAGATATCGTTTATATATATCAGGAATAGCAGTGGGCCAATAACACTTCCCTGTGGAACACCTGATGCGACTTTTACCGGGTATGAAGATTTCCCATCAATAACTACTATCTGTTTTCTGTTGGAGAGGAAGTCTTTTACCCAACTCACGATATTAGGGTTTATGCCGTACTTTCCTAGTTTTCCTATTAATTTATTATGGGGTACTTTGTCAAACGCTTTTTTAAAATCAATAAAAATTGCATCAACCTGACTGTTTTTCTCTCCGCATTGCAACAAATCGTTTACGAACAGGGCGAGTTGCGTTTCGCATGACCTACCTTTCCGAAACCCGTGTTGGTTTTTGCTTAGCGAAGAACGACCATCTAAATAACGCAGAACAGAGCTAACGATTATATGTTCTAGAATCTTACACGATAATGACGTCAAGGAAATCGGTCTATAATTTTCGGGGTTCTCTTTATCACCGCCTTTGTGGATGGGCGTTACGTATGCTAGCTTCCAGTCTTTTGGAACGGTACCATGTGCAACGGATTTTTCGAATATTATTTTCAAGTAAGGTGCGATTACCGAGGCTAGCTCTTTCAACACACGCGCGGGTATGCCCTCCGGCCCGGGAGACTTATTTTGCTTAATCGACTCTAGCTGGTGCGCGATACCTGTTTCGGAGAATATCAAATCTTCCATCGAATTTCCCTTATCATTCGAATCTGGTTCCTCAAACTCGTTGCTCACCGAAGTAAACGCTTTCTGAAAGTGTTCATTTAACAAGTTTGCTTTTTCCGCGCTATCGTGTACTACATCACCTGCCTCCGTTCTCAATGACGCTATGGTGGGACCTCTACCATGAACCTCCCTAACGTACGACCAAAATGCTTTCGGATTTTCTTTCAGATTATTATGCAAAACTTTCTTTTTGTAATCATTAAATGCTTCTCGCATTGTCACTCTAGCTCTTGAGCGCGCCTCTCTGTATTGATGCCGTATCATTGACCTCTGTTCCTCTGTGACTTTTGAAGAATTGGTATTTAAGCGAGCGTGAAGTTTTCTTTGCCGTCTAAGAGCGCATCTAACATTCTGGTTGTACCATCTTGGTTCCGCACCATCACGTTTAACTTTATGTGGAATGAATTTATCCGTACCCTCTCGCATCATATCCCTGAACACGCACCATAATTCCTCTGTACTAGCGTCGATAGATGCCTCGCAGAAATTAGGGAATTGTGTCCGTAAAAAAGACCTAAATTTCGAGAAATCGCCTTTGGCGTACATATATACGCGTCTTCTAGCTTTAACCTGTTTCTCCACTTTTAGCTTAAATTCTACGTACACAGCATTATGATCGCTTATTCCTTCCTCTATGGAAAGGTTGTTCATACGCTCGGGGTAATTCGTTACGAGTAAATCTAATATATTGTTCGATCTCGTGGGACATCTTACTAGCTGACACAACGAGTGTTTAACGAAGGTTTCTATAAGTGCTTCGCAGGATTCACGCTCTCTACCACCGGGATCAAAGCAATTATGATTCCAGTCTATTGAAGGTAAGTTGAAGTCTCCTCCTATTATAATGGCCCTCTCTTTATTTTTCGATATTAGCGTTGCTACTTGTTTCTCGAGATTATGAATCATTTCTAAACTTGAATTGGGAGGCCTATAAAATGCGCATATATTTGCTATAGTGTAATCGCTTCCTCTAACTCCACACCAAACACTTTCTATTTCGGCGTCATTAATCGGTAGTGGAAAACTTTCGTATGCCTTGCTGACTGCTATAAATACTCCACCTCCCGTCCGGATACTACGATCCTTTCTATAAATTCTATAGTCTTGAGGGAATACCTCCTGACTTGCAATCTCGTCAGTGAGCCAACTCTCTGTACCGATCACGACATCGGCTTCTAGACTGCGAATAATATGCTCAAAATCGGCAATTTTCTTACGGATGCTGCGGCAGTTCAATACGACGACATTTAATTTCTCACTATCGCTTCTCAGATAAACCTCAGCCTTACCATTGGTAATCGTTGTAGGAATACATGCGTTCTTCATACTATTATTCCGCCAATTGGTTGATATAGCATTTTCTTTCTTATCGCGTTTTATTTCACCTTTTTTATCGAAATCCCTAACGTTAACACTATTGACATCACGGATGTCAGCGCCTTCATCGCTTGGTAACTCTAATTTATTTGCGGTATTGGCCGGATTTCTCGTAATATTGTTCTCTGTTACCCTCTCAATTACACCCATTCCCCTAGGACGCCTACACTCTACCCTGCTCTCTAGCCTAAAAAAGCCCTACTATGATCAAGGATCCTACGCGCTACACCCTGGGATGCCTCCTGCGTGTAATGAACCCCCGAGCCATTTAGGGGTGCCCCACACGATCCGAGAATCGGACGAAGGTCAACGAAATCCACCCCCATGTCCCTACAGAAAGACCATAGCCTTCGGTTTAGCCCCTCCACCCTACTCCAAACCTCAGAGCCACAGTCAATCCGTGGGACAATGCTGCAGATGGTTAAATGCACATTAACCCCAGACTCCTCTCGGACACGACCGACCTCGGACTTTAAGTCCCTAAAGGAACTCAAGATCTCCTCGGAGCCGCGCTTCGAAGCGTCATTGGTGCCAACATGCGCCACCACCCGCAGACTAGAGCAGCCCGTGCCAACGACCTCTTCCCGAACCACCTTCGTCACCTGGGGCACCGTACCTCCTGGTATACACCTGGAGAACACCCGCTCCACCACTCCCTCCCGGCGGGCCCTTGTTAGCAAAGGCGCCATCACACGCCGGACGTTAGAACTACCTATCACTAACAGCCCTCCCTTCCCAACCCGACTTCTCTTAGGTGGAGTAGGTACGGTCACAGAGTTCGTTGAGCTATCCTCCGACAGCACCGCAAACCTGTTGCTAACAGGGGTAGGTTCACATACCACCTGCTTCCGCAGCACCACCCCACGACTACCACGTGTAGCCACCCTCCACTCATCAGGCTTTATGGAGGGAGTCGTCCCTACCCGTGGAGAGACCGCGCAAGACTCCTCGATCACCCAGCCGGCGTTAGCACTTGGGCGAACCCGAGCCGCCATCCCGGCGCGGAGGGATCTCGAGGAGCGCCTCACGTGTCCCACCCGGACACAAGACTCCTCGCTACCTTCCACCCTAGAGCGGAGCTCCGCAACTAACTTCTCAAGCACCGCGACCCGGGCCCGCAAGGACTCGCAATCAGCAGCACTCTTGAAGAGAGAAACAGGGGGCCTAAGGGGAGTCATCCTATCTTTTCCAATTACGGGTTTCTATAAGCTCTTAAATATCGTATGTAATAGACTAGCCTAACGCTTAATATACGCGGGGAAGTTATTCCTGGAGTGCTCGAGTGAAGGGATCAAGGGTCAAGCGCAGGTAGAAAGTGAAAGTTAGTCACAACGCAAACAACGTTACTTCGCACACAAGATGGTTAGTACACAATCAACGTGCAGATTTGTAAACTATGAGTTACGGAAAAAAATACGCTAAAAAATACAATTAATATTTAAATAAACGGGCTTATATAAAAAAAATAAAAACTGGGTGCTGGAAAAAGAACGATACTACGGTATTCAACAATGAAATATTAAGTTAGCACAAAAACGATGAAAAGGATTACTCAAATACTACAGACAACGTTAGTAAGCAGGAAGCAACGTTAATAAAACACAGGTTAGCACACAAACACCGTACAATTCTAATAAAAGGGAGAAGTTACGTTTATAGAGAGAAGAAAATAACAACAATTACGATATAAATATCGGTGTAAAAAAGCAATGCGCAAATGGAGTGTTAGAAAATTACTACACTACGGTATACGACTAATAAGTATTACGATTTTAAAAAATGACACGGAGGTTATTAGTTAAGATAACTACTACTATAAGTAAATAAGCTATAAGAAAGGTTAACAAGTAAAATAAAAGAAAAGTTAGTTCTACTTAACAGTACGTCTACTTCTACTCTAATGCTACTGCTACAATGGTCGCTCGTAAGTCCGTTGGGCTCCACTGAAGGAAGTGAAAGGCACGTCCGCTCACTTCAACAGTCATTAACTCGGGTTAGACGCCCATATCTCGAGGCCCATCCTCAAATCCGCGCTCAGGTGTCTTTACCCTCTCAGCAGGGGGGCACTAGCGGACCACGTCTTTTGCAATAAAATTTAAACTATTTTATGTTGTTAACTTACAATTAGTGCGATTGTGACTCAAGTAACATATTCGGGTGAATGCGCTGATGAGGAGCGTCTTTTTAACGGAATTCTACGATAAATAATAACATTTACGCTCACATCTAATCTTGACGCCAAGGAATACCAACCTCTTAAAAGTTTTCGGACGGGATTGTAATGAAAGCAGACATTCGCGAGACGGTGAGGAGGGTGTAACGCTTGGTTGCTGTATGGTTTATATCTAAAGATTGTATACCAATTCTTTCTAATTATAATTCCAAAAAGAATGAAAGTCTGCACTTCGTAAAGCCGAGTTTAACGTGTTACCTTATGGGAAATGAAAAAGCCTTCTTTGAAGTCGACCCCAAGACTTCTTTCGAGATATTTTTCCATCACCTTAAAATATGTATATCGAGCATACCTGCCACATTTACAGTTTCTATACCTTTTTTATGTAGTTAATCGCATTTTTATATGATCACTAGCGTAATTTCCCGTGAAATATGACGGGTAGACGTGAATTGAGTATTACGTTAAAATAAAATAAAAATTAATGACACCAACTTTTATGTACACTAAAACGGAAAAATGAATATGAAATCCACATATTCGAATGTTCCAGAGAGTAATAATAGTCATGGACATATAAAACACGATTTTATCACAATTTTATCACGAAGAAATGAATAAATGCATAAAAAATCACGGAAAATATTAGTTAAACCTAATTTTTGGATTTTTTCTAATGAGATTTGAATTTCTACGATATGGAAATTCATTTCCATACTTTTTTCGGCATAACTGTGAAAATACCGCCTCGTAATCTCATTTTTTAAATATTTGAAAATGCTAAAGAAAAAAGGCCTCGCTTCATTTACATTTACATCAATACCCTGCAAGCCGCTAGAAGCGTTTGGCAGGGGGTGTCACAACACCAAGTGAAGTCTAGCTAATTCCTCTGTTGGATTGTCTTATCGCGTCTGGGAAAAAGGATCGGTAGTATTTCTCTGTTCTAGCGGTAATTTCGAGATATTTTCTCCTGCACTGTGATCTAACTTTACGTTCACTAACACCGATGGGGACGACTATGCCGCGTACGTCTTCAACGAATTCCTTCCTTTCAGCTATGCCCATATTATTCAAATGGAGAAAAGATATGCTCCTGGAGTCAAACCCAGGAATACTATGTACACGGCGAGCAGTTTCAAATTGAAAAGTTGAATAGTCAAGCGATTCCTAAAAGTTTGATCGAAAAATGTAGTAAAGCTTTTTTTTAGTTATGAGCGGTTTTCCTTTTCACCCATCTAACACCATATAGCAACCAAGCGTTACACCCTCCTCACCGTCTCGCGAATGTCTGCTTTCATTACAATCCCGTCCGAAAACTCTTAAGAGGTTGGTATTCCTTGGCGTCAAGATTAGATGTGAGCGTAAATGTTATTATTTATCGTAGAATTCCGTTAAAAAGACGCTCTTGATCAGCGCATTCACCCGAATATGTTACTTGAGTCACAATCGCACTAATTGTAAGTTAACAACATAAAATAGTTTAAATTTTATTGCAAAAGACGTGGTCCGCTAGTGCCCCCCTGCTGAGAGGGTAAAGACACCTGAGCGCGGATTTGAGGATGGGCCTCGAGATATGGGCGTCTAACCCGAGTTAATGACGGTCGAGGGGTCAGCGTCGCGGTCAGTTTTCAATGTGGCCCCAGTTAGTCGACACAAGCCTGAAAAACACTTTTTCGGAGTCAGGTACACCTAAAACGTATATTTCCATCAAAATCTCGAGATCGTATTTTTTTGCGATTACAGTGCTTTCTCAATATACTTTGTATATGAGAAACTTAAAAGAGGAATTCTGTTTTACTTATTTTAAAGGAAAGAGTGTTTGTTTATTGTGCAATGTTAGTGTCGCGCTTCCAAAGAAAAGTAATGTTGATAGACACTTCAAAACGGTCCACGGCAGTTTTTTAATACTAGTTTTCCGGTAAACTCTGAAATCAGGAAAAAGAAAATTTCTGATATAAAATCAATTTTAACTGAACAGCAAAGCATTTCAACTGTACCAGTTCAGCAATCAAAAAGAGCGTCGATTGCATCATTTTAAATTTCGCATTTGTTGGCCAAGAAGAAAAAACCTTTTGAAGATGGATTGATTGTAGAAGAAGCCATGTTAACAGTTGCTGACTCACTTTTCGATGATTTTAAAAATAAAAATGAAATCACTCCAGCGATAAACACGATGCAACAAGAATGGTTACAAGAAGAATCGAAGTTCTTGCAACTGCAATGGAATCGGAGTTGGCAAGTGACTTACACAAAACTATTTTCTTCTCGTTACAACTGGATGAGTCGACAGACATATTAGACCAGGGGTGCCCATTACGTCTCCCATGGGCGACCGGTCGCCCTTTGGGAGGGTTTGTGTCGCCCACGCATTCATCCAGGTATTAAGCATATTATCCTGAGTAAGGAGTTCTATTTTATAATATGAACTTAATTAAATCAAAATCCAGAAATGCTCTCACTAATGAACATCTCGAGGAATGTTTACTTCTCTCTGTTTCTAGTTAATGCCCAATTACCATTCACTAGCTGAAGATATGCAGTGTAAACGTGCCCATAATCGCACAAATCACGATTAAATTAATCAGTTGTATAATGATGTTTGATGCATAATGTATAAAAAATGCATTTTGCGGTAAATTTGTAGTCTAATTCATTCTTAAAATTCCTTTTTATATATTGAAAAAATATGTACCCCGCAAGACAATTACCAGGATGAAAGTAGCCCATGATATGAAAAGGTTTGGGCACTCCTGTATTAGACATTTCTCAATTAGCTATGGTTGTGAAGATGGTGTTTAATGATTTTTCTGCCAAGAAATAATTTCTTGAAATTCTTCCACTAAAAGGGCGAACAAGACGTGAAGATATTTTTTCAATCCTCAAAAAATAAGTCGACGAAAGTAACACCATTACAGAAGTTTACCGCAATTACAACAGATGGTGCACCTGCAATGACAGATTGTAAAAATGGATTCATTGCGCTATGTAAAGAAGACCCTGTGTTTCCAGAATTTGTTCCTTATCACTGCATTATACATCAGGAAAGATTATTCACGAAAGTTCTTCATTTTCAACATGTTATAAAAACTGTAACAAAAATCACAAATTCTATAAGAGCCGTACCAATGCAACACCGATTATTTGAACTGCTTCTACAAGATGAAGATGCCGAATTCAGTGATCTGCTTTTACATACCGAAGTGAGATGGCCCAGCAGAGGAAAAATACTAGTGAGGTTTCCAAATCTCATAAAAGAGGAAAAGAAATTTCTCACGTCAAGAAATGAATATTATGAACATTTGGATGACAACGCTTGGTTGGTGGATTTTGGATTTCTTGCTGATATAACTTTAAAATTGAGCGAATTGAATTTGGAGATGCAGGGAAAAAATGATAATATTGCGAAAATGTTAAGTGCAGTAAATTCATTCAAATGTAAATTGGCACTGTGGAAGTCTCAGATAGGGAGAAATTCATTATCACATTTTCCTAATTTAAAAAATTTTATTGAAAGTCTGTCTGATAAAAATGTTACCGCTGCACCATTTTCCCAACACATTGAAACGCTTTTGGAATAATTTAATTCTAGGTTCCATCAGTTTTCTGAATTGGAACCCGTTGTGACATTGTTTGTTAATCCGTTCAATTTTACGGATAATGATGTGTTTGTTACCATTGCGACCTACTTTAATATCAATAACACAGAAGACTTAGAAATGGAAATAATAAATATACAGAATGATATTATTTTAAAGTCACATCAGAATGATGAATACTTTTGGAATTTAGTTGATGAACATCGCTATCCCCTTTTAAGAAAATGTGCCCTAATAATATATTCTTACTGTGCTCTAACATATTCTTGCGAGTCCATTTTTTCAAGCATGAAATATTTTAAATCCAAGTACCGATCCAGGCTGACCGACCGATTACAATTTAGACAACTGGCTAAGAACGGGAAACTCGAGTTATGTGCCAGATTACAACAAGTTGACTGAAGATCTGCTGTGCCAAATTTCACATTGAGTTATTTTCCATATTTGTTTTAATAAATTATTTAATAGTTTTTCCTATATATACATACGCATTGTTTTAATAAATATTGGTATATATCTACTCTTGTTGCTCTATGCGCCCTTCACGTCCACAATAGTTCAAGTTGCACCCTCATAGCTTAAGAGATTGCCGAGCTTAGAGTTATATTAAATTAAATATACATATAAAATGCAATTTACAACTTCCTAGACAGTAAAATTAGCATCGTTCCACAATTGGCGGCTATGCAAACCGGCAATTCAGACAAAATCACAAATTATGAAAAATATTTGACAGATTGATCGAATCTCACCGAATCATACGGACATGGGTTTCTGAGATATTTTCTAAAAAATACTTTTAAAATTATTTGGAAAAAGCTATTAATCGAGTTATAAGATTCTACTCATTCGAATCCATTGGTTCGATTAATCGTAATCCCTTACCCATACTCGATACCGTTAAAATTCCAATTGAAATTTTCAAAACGGCCATTGAAGATACTGCTACAAATATGGAATTAAATAAAATGGCAAGATGAAAAGACGGAGTTTATACTTATCGCTGACCACCCGAGATATGTGCCATTGATACAAATTCGAAAATGACCGGCCATATTCAGATAACCTTTACAATAATATCTTCTCACATTTTTTAAACTACACATCTCTTTAATTTTAATTAATTAATGAAACGAGCATATTCCCTTTAGTTTGTGTGGATGTTTACAAAAAAAAATACAAAATGAAATCGGATACGGCCTTCCGATCCAATTATTTTTAATGACTTCTGAAAACGAAATGCTATTCGCGTATTTAAGAGAAAATTTATTATCCAACTTGATAGAATTCAACTCTCTGTGAGCTGATATAGAAAGTATTACAGAATTTTGGATGAGATTATTTTTGTAATTTAGTTAAGATATTTTTAGCTAACTAACTGGCTGCTTGAATACGTATACGTATTATATGAATTTAAAAAGTAATATAGGTGTGTACCTGCACACACCACAAACCCATAAACACAATTATGGTTGTGTATGTGTGTAATGTGATGACGAAAAGGTCTCGAAAACTGTGCTGGGTTCAACTCCAAGGAAGACATTTTTATTTTCCATAAAATAACAAGTAAAAATCGACTTTTTGAAGCCTGCACGTCGAAAAGTGCGTGTTATTTTATGGAAAATGGAAATGTCTTCCTTTGAGTCGAACCCAGAACTTTTTTCGAGATATTTTCGTTATCACCTTAAAATATGTGAATCAGGCATTCCTACTAAATTTAGAATTTCTATCTCGAGTTACCGGTAGAGTGGTGGTTAGCGTGTCAAGATCCGAGTGCTATAGGTCGGATGTTCGAATCCTGCAGATGGCATTCAAAAGTAAATACTATGATTCGCATTTTTTTCTAGCGAGCGGGTGTACCTTTATATCAGACAAACCAACAAACAAACAAACTATCCAAGAGGTCACGGAAACTATATAATAATTATAGAATATTCCTTCTTTACGTGGCTGGTGAATGATTCCAAACCCGAAAATAACCTTTGGTAGCCCACTGTGTTTCCAACACCATCGACTACTCAAAACCCCTTTTATCTTTCCCTTCCACTGATGCAAGAAGGCCTCCTCCAATAATTTCCAATTCCTCCTCCCTCTCTTCTCCAATCTGGTCCAACAAATTTCCCAATCTATCTCTTCCGTCTATATTTTGGTCTTTTGGTGTTCCTCGATATCCATTCAATGATGTTCGATGCCCAAAGTTGATCATACCTTCTTTCAATGCGGTCTGCTTTTTTCCACTTTCACTATCCTGATCACGCCGAGAACCCCTTTTTACATTCTCCATACATAGTATAGGGAAAGTATTGTGATCACGAAAAAAAATCGACTTCGAGATTTCAACAAAAATACACGTTTTGAGGTCCCTAGAACACGTTTAGACTATTTTCGGAATGATGTCTGTGTGGTGTATGTGTGTGTGTGTGTGTGTGTGTGTTTGTATGTGATTGTGGGCGCTCTAACTCAAAAAGTACTTGCCATATCGTTACCAAACTTCATATATAACACTTTAGCATGAGCACAAAGAACTGATTAGTTTTTGGACAATACCGGTTAACTAGAAGTCGAGGTTTATTCTAATCAGATTCGGTTTTTGCGATATTTCTCCGTTAAAACATCATTATCCCATATACAATTCTATACAAAGGTTATAGAGAATGTAATTTCCTACAACTTTCATTTGAAACAATTTTCCATAACAGTTATTATTTAGGAATTATTTATAAAGAATCGGTTTTTTCGGTTTCCGTCAAATATCTCCTTTAAAATGTCACTATTGGTAATCTTCGTGAGAACCAAAGTTGTACAGAATAATATTTCTTCCAAGTTTTGTTTGAAACAAATTTTCGTAGAACCATCCATTTCGGAGATATTTTGCTTATTCGTAAATTTCCAGTATAAAACACCACCACCATGTATCGGTGAATTCTGTAAACATATTCAAAATATACCTAATTTACGGCAATAAGGAAGACTGTATTCTTTTACGATACGAAATAATAATTTTGCCTTATAATGCTATTCATAATAATTTAAATATCTATACCCCAAATATGGAGAAAGTCATGTGTTGGCCACATCAGATTTTTCTTTGAAATGAACAAAAAATGGTATCTTGGACGAAATATAACATTTCTTTGGGTCCCAAAGGTACCTTAATCGTAATATTTTGATTATCAATCTCTTTTCCTCGAATTTCGAGTAAATAATGCCGTTTTTGTAGTTTTATATAAATATAACAATATAAATTTTAACCCCTGAAAAAAATCTCCTAGATAATTACTCTTATATATTTTGATCTCGCATAGAGGTGAGAATAACGCATTTACATACATTACTTATGCATAACGAAATAAATAGTATTTCGATTGATAAATGAAAATATATTGATATAACATACAATATCTTTTAATTAGCAACTCGTGAATAACAGTAAAACGCGTAAAAATCGAAAAATAACTGGGTTTCTTCAAAAATCCTCTGGTTTCAGACTAAAATCTCCGGGTCAGAAAGGACTTACGGTTGGAAACCCTAACTAATAATATGATTTTCCCTAAAGTAAAACTGGGGTGCTTGATTTTATGATATTTGTTCGTATTAATACAAACAATCGCTCCTGCTGATTTCTCCAGAAAGCAGTCCATCATGATGGGTTGACCGAAATAACACAAATAGCTTGTATTCTCTATTAATCTTTATTTATTTTTCTCACCAGTCTAGAGTTTTGAACACTTCCTATAGTGATTTTATGAATAATCTAGAATAAACGCCATCGACTGGTCTTACTCCCTTTTCAGTTTTAAATGCACTCATTTCTTCGTGTAGGTGAACTGACAATTTGGCATTTTTTATTAAAACTTATGTATTTTTCTTTATACTCTGCGTTTATTCAATTGTTTAACGCATACGAATTTCGGATATAGACGAATGGGTTTTAAGGTTCGACTAGACACATGCTGAGTGGCATCTCATACTCATTATCCCGACTGATTGTCTCTCTGGCAGTTTTAATATGGTCCTTCGTATTAAATTCGCATGGAAAACCCTCTCTTTTAGGGGAAAATCGAGATGGTTTTAATCCGCTTAGTGAATAGTTTGTAGGCTATGTGAAGTATTTTTATCGGGTTCATTCTGACCTTCTTTGTATTCTTTATGTGCACAATGATGATATTTGTGTGAATCCCACGACTCTGATATGTTCTTAGGCAGGACATAAAAATTTTAGGAAATATATTCTCTAAATATCTTCTTGTTGCCGTGAATATTTCTGCTGACTCCAGCTGTAGAGCTTTAATAATCCCCAGATCCGAAAGGTCTAGTGAGGATTTACATTCCAACGATTCGGTTTGCTCCCTCCCTCAAGTGGGGAGGGTGTAAACCAGAATCCTGAATAATTTGAAGAAAACGTTCTTCTACCTCTTGCTTAAGCAAGTTTATCTTATTTGTTAGTTTTTAATTTTACCACTGATTGGAATGATTTTACTCGAATATATAATATCTGCCTTCCACTTTGATATGCATCCCAAATAAAAATTTACATCGGCTACTATAGACCTCATGCGTGGTTCAGCTGCAAAACAGCCGATCGTTGAACTCAGCAAGAATAGTAAAGAATCAATTATCGGTAAAATGCCGCTAAGAAAGGATGTGATGCTGCTTGTAAGGGCGTCTGTCAATTCATTTTAAATTAAATACAATTATTATTTTTGCTGTATATTTATCCTCTCGTATTAGCAAATTGAAGCGTGCAGAGATGATGTACATGTTATAAAATCATATAATTAAACATATTATATATTCAGTAAGTTCCTTACTTTTTCGTATTCGCACTTTTCATTACCAAAGATTCAAAAAGCTTCTGTTCAAGTCATGAATTTTCCAAGGGAAGGAAATACGACTACATTATCTTGGCGCCCTTTAAGATGATGTGCACGCATTTTTCAAACATCGCCCGCTACATTCAGGAAAATTCCAAGATTTCTATTCACAGGAACAATAACAGAAAGAATATACTACTTGGTTGAGGGCAAAAAACTCACCGTATTTATGGTCGCGTAAGAAAAACCACCCGAAATTAGTGGATCGCTTAATAAATGACGCCTTTGAGTTAGACCGCAAGTAGTATATTAATCGGCGGTAGAATTTTCGTCTTCTTTATTGCCACCGTCTGGCATTTATAGGTTTTTTCGCTCGCATAAACAATTTATCCCATTCCTCAATTGATTTCTCTGACAAACGATCTCCTCCTTCCCATCTCCTCTCTCTCTCTCCCTCTACCTCTCTCTCCCTCTGTCTCTTTCACCATCCCTTCCTCTCTCACTCCCTCTTCCCCTCTCTCCCTTTCTCCTTTTTATCTCATTCTCCCTATCTCTTCCTCTTTATCCCTCCCTCCATCTCTTTCCCCCCTCACTCCCTCCTCTCTCTCCGCCTCTCCCTCCATTTCTCTTTCTCCCTCCAATTCTCTTCTTCCCTCTATTTCTCTTCCTCCCTCTATTTCTCTTCCTCCCTCCATTTCTCTCCCTCCCTTCATCTCTCTCCCTCACTCAATTTCGCTTCCTCCCTCCATCTTTCTCCCCTCTCTTTCTCCCTCCTCCCCCCCTCTCTCTTTTTCTTCCCTTTAACCTCTCATATTTCACACTATCAATCAAGTTTTCCCTCATCCCCTTCATTCACATACCTTTATTCCCCTACCCTCCCATACACAAAAAAGTAATTCCCCTCTCCCCTTCAACTAAACGTTTTCTCCTCCTCCTCCTCCGGTAGAAAGCGCCACCTGTATCCTGACTCCTCCCTCTTCCTCCATCTCCATCAATTGCTTCTGCGCGGACGCTGCCCATTCAATTAAGTCTGGCTCCCGTCAAAGAGAAAAGGAGATTGAGAGAGAGAGAGAGAATGAGCTTGAGAGAGATGGGACGCCAAGAGGTTATACGCGCTCACAGTATATTCTACGGAGATAAAACAAAAAGGGTTCGGACATCATTATCTAACGAGGTTTGTTTTCAGCAGTTCCTCCTCCGGTCCCATTTGATGACGGTAAGGCTCCAGGACTAGGAATTTCGCTCTGATAAAAAAGAAAATCGTTAAATCGATGAATGGTCTCACCAAGGCGGAAGGGCGGTGAAAATCGTCCTATGTGGGCGGGATCTTTCAATTTCTGACTCGGAAAATTGACAGGTTGTGACCCCTTCTCGATTATGAGCGAGGAAAATGGAGCGGTAATTGCTCGGCGTCGCCAGCTTTATGTCGTTTTATGAGGCCATTCCTCCTCATCGAAGGTATTATTACTTACGGCGCAAAATAATTCAGCATACTATAATGTCCCTACCCCGACGAACCTTTCATAAATTAGCACAATGGAGCATTAGTGGTGTTCTTTTTTCGGCAAGGGATTGAAAAATTTGGACTGCGTTTTTTTTAATGGGTGCGAAATTTCGCCGGTGCGAAAAACTGATAATTTTAATTTGTATTTTTTTTGCAAATACGTGAGTTGGATTCATTGGATGGCTGATTCTAGTAAACGTCAAGCAAAGGGTGAAACTTAAGAATTGACAATAATTCTAATAAAAATAAAAATCCAAATAATTATCAACCTCGTCTTATGGCTAACAATAAGATCAAACTGATAAATCAGAATACTCTAAAATACATAAAATGTATGACTTTGGGAATGTTCCGATTTATTATTTCAATAATAATGTTGAATAATATTTTCATAAATTCATAAAAGCATTAAATGTGTTGGATTTTAATGCTACCTATGTAAAACTGCCGGAGAGGAGCAGGAAAGGATGAATCGAAAATCAAACGGCTGAAAATTAAAGAGAAAGATTGTATCAATGTGTTGTTAAGAATGGCAGTATTGCTCGATTCAATGCTGATAAAGTAGCAGTGCGAAAAAGGACACATAATAAATTACTCGATTAAAAAAAGGAAGTACTTATTTTTTATATCATTCGAATGCTGCTGGTATTTTGTGAATACGATTTCTAATTATAAAAAAAGGAATAAAAAGAAACCACTTTAACATGAAAAAAACTAAATATAAAATTTCGATGCCATCTCACATTCAATCATCTTACCGAATACATTTGACGAAGTAAGTACATAGGCAGTTAAATAAAAACCGAGTAGGCAGATACACGACTTTTGAAGAACCAGCGTGTCTCCATGACAGAAACCTCAATATTTAAGGGCGCACGTTAATTAATTTTCCTCCTCGATGTTGCCAATTCCAGAGAGACAACAAGCGCGCAAAAAAAACTACAGGCATTATTCTCCGATCCCGCCGGCGGAAAAACAAGCTAACATCAACAGCCGCCAAAAATGGCCGCGCGGTGCGATTCCGCGAGATGAGGAAGAAAATAAAGGAAAATTAAAGACGTGAGGAAACTCGATATGCGTAAAAAATAAGTTATTCCGACTGCGATGGGATATTTGTCCGCCTACTCCACCAGCTAGCTAGGCAGAAAGAGAGAGAGAGAGGGGGAGGAAATTGAGAAAGATGCCGAAGTTCCATTATGCGATAAGACTCTCAGACCGGGTGGGCGCCGGATGAAAAGAGGTAGAGAGCAGAGAGAGGGTGGGGGAGAGAAAAGGAAGAGGAGTAGAACGAGCCATCTTCGTTTAAGGGAGTAAGTAAGGATTGAGAGGAGAAAGAGAGAGGGAGAGATAGACTTTCTGTTCGGATGTAACGATGGAAACGAAGAGCGATGAATACGCCCTCGCCTTTATGTTATATGCACTTCAAGATGCTCTTACAAATTTTAGGAGTAGCTCACGTAACTCCAAGAATGAGGTGAAGAATCGACGATCCCTGTTCTCTCAAGGATCTGAATGGTAGCTGAAGGGAGAAATAGAAATAAAAATAGCGAAAGAAAACGAGAAAATTAAAACTTTATAGGAAGGTAGAATGAGAGAAAGGAAAGAAGACGAAGAAAAGAACTTTCTCTATCGAGAATCCAAAGGCTAAATGAAAATTAAACTTCCAAATATAAAGGACAAGGCATGAAAAATAATTTAGAAGGGATATGTAACAAAAATAGAGCAACATAAATTGCACAAACTTTCTCATGTCAGTACGCTTCCAGTCGATAGGATAAGGTCACTGGATATATTTTTTGTATGGACAATTTGGCGAAAAAAGGACATACTCGTATTATCATTCCAATGGATGTTATACAGTTATATTTTGAGACATACTGATCATAGAGTATTTTGATGACAAATAGCTCCATAAAGGGATAATCTTAATAAAAAATCATTTGGGCCGTTTCTAAGTAAATCGACATGTGTTAAAACAGAAAAGAATAAACTACCCCTATTTTGTGCGATATGGTTCTTTTCAGCAAGACTTCTGTTTCGACGGATATCTTAACCAAAGGCGAAACTTCTTCAGATCCCGCCAAATAATTTAACCCCTTACTGCCACGGAATCACGTAGTTGCGTACAAGTGAGGGATTAAATGCAAAGCATATTACACTAGACACTTTTTTCCGATTGCTTTCCAGCAGCTATTTTTAGACCCACCAAAATTCTGTTCCTCATACTAAAAATTTGGTTTATCCACTTTGAAGAATCCCAGATATATTTTCTATACAGAAGGATATAAAAGCCAAATACATTAACGATTTTTTAAGAAACGCCAAAAACCTCTCGTTCCGGCTCAAGGGCACGTAAAACTTGAGCATTCGTCAAAATCTCCAAGTCGATTATCTTTCGCTATCGCAGTACTTCCTCCACACACTTCACATATAAGAAATTAATATAATTCAGGGAGAGAAATCAAAAGTTTCGTCCTCAAAACTCTCTTCCTCTCTTTAATAAACCCATCGCAACTCCTCGACTAAGATCCACTTTAAAATCCCTCGCGTCGACACGGTTCGCAAGTTATCGTTATGGCAAGGGTGAGCGGGAGATGGATCTAATCGTATGCAGGAGGCTAAAACAAATGGAGGACGGCGGGGGAGTTTCGTTTCTAATGACAGTCAAACGTCCGGAACAGTCGCTATGAGAAGGGAAGGATTGACGGGAAGAAACGATCGCTTTAAGGATGACGACACGCCCACTCGGCGGAATCCCTGACGACGGCCCGCGGCGGAATGTTGTCTCCAGTCTCATTTTACATCGCTGTACCTCATTTCCTCCCCGAAATCCTTTCACCTCCATTAAAATTCCGAGAAAGATACTTTTTATGTTCCTAATCGATCTCTCTCTCTCTCTCTTTCTTTTCGTAAGGATTATTATTTCAACGTTGCTCGCATAAACCAAGGGGTTTCATTTGTTAAAAATAAAATAAAACTATTAAAGATAAAATGAAGGGATTTTAAAATTTAAAAAAACGTGGAAGCATCTATTATTAAATTGCCTTAAATTAAATCAGTCGGGATATTACAATATTAAAATTGAAGAAAAAACGTTAAGGGAAGTTTAGTTAAGGTGACCCGATTTTTTTATTCCTCCGATTTGTCCGATTAACTAATTGCTCCAGAATTACTTAACTGTAACTTTCGTTTTCACTTCATGTCTTATTATACTATTTCATAAAAAATGTGATGACGCAAATTATTACACTCTATGGTAATTGCGCAGTAAAGTAAACGACGGCGGGTAAAAAATCTCGATCAATCTTCCAATACTCATATCACTTGACTTCTCACATGCTCTAGGACAGCGGATTTCAAACAAAAATCAATCGTGGACTGGTATATTTCCTGAATCTTATATCGAGGACCAGTAAAAGTTTTGTAAAGCTGTCCTATACATAGATTTTGTGGTGTGGCTACGTGCAAACTTTTCATGGGCGCACGAATATGTTAAAGATAATGATTTTTCTCCTCAATATACTGTCAGTGCACAATTTTAGAGTAAAGGTTTGCAAATCCTCAAGTATAAACATAATTAGAAAACGTTTTTAGCAACAAAAGAGTGCCAAATTAATGCGGTTATCGCTAAAAATATTAGTGTAACCCTATCAAATGTAAAGGTGAACATGCTAAATATTTGCGTAAAATAGTCTAGTGAAATTTGAAAAGCATATTATTTTCTGATTGAGCAATTATTTTAACATAATCAAAGAACTATTGAACTTTGGATTGGGGCTGCAAAAATATATTATTCATATAACTGCAGGCTTCATTAGACAGATATTTACACTAATATTCTCTCAAAACCTTTGATTTTTCATAAAATACGTACTTTAAAAATGTATGTTGCATTATTAAGCGTAATTTTTACGTTCTAGAATTTATTTTTCCGTAGGAACGCTTTTCTATAGTAAATCGGGAAGGAAGCCTCCATCGAAAGTTTAGAGCACGTGTTGGTTGGGTTGCATAACATAAAGGATGATGCTGTTTTTCTTAAGGTAGCTGTAAGGGTACAAAATGACGTTACCAACCTTTTACTCAAGATCCTTCGTTTGTGTGTGTGTGTGCATGCGTGTGCGCGTGCGTGTGTGTATGTTAGGCAGAGATGTCATTCTTATGCTCAAACATGTCTCCATTAAATTCAAAGATCCAGATCGGGTGTGTGACGAGGATTTATGTGGTTGACATATATACTAGCGGAATAATAATGAAAAAAATGAGGAAGTATATAAACTCTATGAGTAATTTTACTTGGCAACCAGGTAATAATTTTAAGATGGGATGAGAACTGCTTCAAGTTAAATCCTCAACGAGAAAATAAGTACGGACGAAAGTTCCTGAAAACTCAAATAAAAGTTAGTATTCGTAATATCGCGGTAAGTATTCTTGGGTAGCCTGAATACTAATTTAATCGTGTAAAATTGGGTCAGTTTCCAATTTCAGTTTATATTCTTTATCTTTAAGACGGCTAAGAGACAAATTTTCCAAATCATACCCAAAGTAATTTTCACGTAAAAATGAACTTTTTAATTTTAAGACCGTTTAGCTATTAAACTATATCAGAAATTTTACGAACTGAATTCTTCCTGAGATACACTATAATTTCATGCAGGAAAAATAAATATATTTTATCTCATTCCGTCACAGGGTGTATTTTAATATCTTATCGATTCCAAACGGATGACGTGCATGGATAAATTTAAGTGAAAAAGTAAACGTAATAACTCATATATAACTTAAATTCGTAATTGGCGACATGCACAAAAAAGTCATTGACTCAAGAGTTAACTGCAAGTATCCCGTTATGGCTTCGTCGATGTACGTAGTCCCCTCTTCTTACCGCCCTCTTCATCCCATCACATCTGGTTCTGTCGTTACCTTCAGCAATGCCTTTTTAATTCTTTCCAGAGACGAATATGAAACAGTAAGTCCAAAAGAGTGGCACGGGATAAAATAATATCCTCACCAGAAGATACCAAGGTTTCATTGCAGAAACCGCAAACGCGTTTTGTTGTTTGTAATATTTTTTTTCAAAGCTTTGAGCTAACACAGTGTACTCTCCTTATGAATGACGCATTAAAGTGGATATTTTAAGCACGAAGATCGATATAGAAATAAATTCATCGATACCGAAGCGCTAGGAGGAAACTCGCGCGCCGCGTGAACAAAAACTCAACGCGTCCTTATCGAAGGAAGAAAGAATGGGCTAGTAATTGAACCCACTTTGGACGCATTAACGGAGCAAACTCAACCCTCCTTTCTCTCGCAACCATCTCCTCTTTCTTCCTTCCTTCCTTTCACTCTAGCCTCCGTATCTTTCTATCCCTCCCGTCTACATCCAAAATCGAACCTTTCTATTTCTACTTCACGGCTCATAGAATGGATCTAACCGCACTCTATGACATTTCGAATCGAGTTCATCCGCATCCAGCGAAGTCCCTTGGGAACAAACTACGTAGATTTCTAAAAAGAAATGCGATAAACGCTTCTAAAAACTTACGTACCGAGTCTGATTCACTTCCTTTAAATCTGAATGAATAGCAGCTATAGTAAATAAAAGAAGGCCTTTTGTAATTCGTAAAATAAAAATAAAATAAATTTAATTTGGATTTAAGACAAGCTTAAACTTTTGCTTGCGCAAGTTAATTTCTTTGATGCCTTTAAAAACTCGTGGCATAGTGAAAATTAGTGGAAAATTCTCCAAGAGATTACAAAACAATATGTATGTGTGTGTATATAGGGCAACTAGGTGTTGAAGGAAATCCAGTGAACACTTACTGGAAGTAGAGCCGCTGGGGTGTTGGAGAGACACATTTGTAGAGGTTAGAGCTTTCGGGACGATCCCTTCGTCAGCACAAGAGACACACACACACACACATATACATAAAAAACCAAGAATGTCAACCGTTACGCGTTAATAAAAATAGACAAACAAAAAACAAAGAAAACCATTGTAGCTAGGTTTAGCTAATTGTTGAGTCAGTGAGCGATACGCGTAAAGAGCAATTCGATTCGAAATCCCAGTGCACACAGCCAGAAGTTCTCTTCCCGCAATGCCAGAACGATTGAAGGCGACGACGTGTTTATCTCTCCGCCTATTCGAGCTTTATTAACCAGATGGAATAGTTATAAAGTACACCAAACGCCTGACGTATGACTTGTTCCCGTCCAACATGGCTGCCGGCGACCATTCGAATGCTAATTCCCCGTCCGCCTTTCACCCGTCATAAACATACGTGCGAACGCTCTAATGTAGCGGCAGAATGCCGTCATCACGGTTCGTGGGAAATGCAGTAGTTGGTTTCGTGCACTGATGCGTGAACGAAAGTTGCGACACCGAGTTCCGCGTCTTTCTTCACTGCGTCATTAACAAAAAAAAGGAATTTAAAAAACTTACGTCCAATGCGCATTTCGGATTTATACAAATATTTCGGATCCTTTATTTGGCGTCTTAAAAGATGATGCAATAAACAACACATATATTATCCACTCCTTTTAAATTAATTTACATCAGGACCTACATAATATAATGTGACAGACACGTTAATTTTGTTAAATCATTTTCAACGTTTAAAATGATGCATTCGTTTCCATAGTCCTAACCAAACAGAAAATGTATTTTGGCGGTTTTTCAAAAAAATCCTGTTATGCGTTTGGTTTTTACGCGTTAAATCCTATTTTTTTAAATATGATAGAGATATCGTTTTTCGTCAATCGATTCAGTATTCTGTCTCGTTTGGCAAGTTTTCTCGGTTTTCTGTCCTAATTTTGTTTTGAAACAACCACCATTTACTTTCTGCTTCAGCAGCTCTTTCCTTACTTAGTTTATACCTTGTAAGGCATAATATTATTATTTTTAGAAGATTATATATCAGTATACAGTAGAACTCGGTTATAACCGCATTCTATCGACTGGAAACTTATTGTCGTTATAACCGAGGTGCATGGGAACAGAATTAGTTTCCAAATTCTATCTTTTATTATGATCTAATATGTACCTTAAACATTATATTATATTATGACATAATACAAAGTTCATTACATTATTATATAATAATTATATTAAACAATAAAAATATTTTTAATGATTAGTAAAATAATCATATTTTTTTCTGTCGTATTTGCCAACTTGAAATGTTTTCCGAGGTCCTTCTCAATGCAGTGAATAATACTAAATGTCTTTTTATGAGTCTCCTTCGATTAATAACATATCACTTTTATTGCTTGCATCGCTTCATTAACCGCTGAAACTGGTTCGTCTCATATCCTCTACCATTTCCTCATCTTCTTCTTCGCTACACATTCCATGCTGCCCTTCCATGACCTTCCTCACGATGTCTAGGTCCGTTTTTAGCTTCTGTTGTTACATCTTGGTCGATTTTTGCATATGAATTGATATCTTCATCATTTTTAAAACTTTCTAGGTTCATCTCGACTAACCATTCTGTTAGTTTTGTTTCATTAAAATTGACGTCTACTGACTTGGTTTTAGAAAACGGCTCGTGCGGACCTCACTGGCTGTTGGATTCCCTCCTCACCCGGGCGGTCAAGAGGTTGCCTTTGGTCCTTCAATGTATTGGCGATCAGCAAAAATTAAAAATACAACCTGTATCATGTAATGACATTTATATGATATTAGTTCTCTTATTCTCATCCATACATACAAAAATGTGTTGTACCGACCCTGTGCTTACACATACAAATATTAGTTACTTACTAACTTCCATTGTCGCTATGACCGAATGCGTTAGAACCGAGGTGAATTGCAATGGAGCCTGAAGAATATGTCGTTATATCCGAGTTGTCGTATTAACCGGGGCTGTTATATGCGAGTTCTACAGTATTTCCTTTCGCATTTATAAATACACGAAAGAATATGTCGTTATATCCGAGTTGTCGTATTAACCGGGGCTGTTATATGCGAGTTGTACAGTATTTCCTTTCGCATTTATAAATACAAGAAACAATATAAAAGTCTTCATTAGATACATTTATACAAAGCGTAACCCGTCTTGTTTAACTCGGTGGGATATTTCACCATGACAACGCACGTGTGAATCACTCTCAGATTCCTTTCCTCTTCCGTATGCAGAACAATTGTAGTTTTGACACTATATTATACAGACTTCTCCGTAAAATTTCATTATAGCGAAAAAGATCCAATTGCATCGGAGCTATGATAAGCATAAATTTTCGCCGAAAAGTCCATCCAACTTCCCTCTCTTTCCTCGGAACTCTCCTCTTTTTCTTACTTAAATATTTGATAAATTCCCTCTTTAACGGCATAATTTTCCACCTCTCAGGCTTTGGAATTATTTTCCCGCTTCGCTCCATTCCCTTTTGTCTTTTACAACAATCCTTCGCCGTGAAAGAAAATGAGCGAGAGAGAGAGAGAGTGTGTGTGTGTGTGTGTCATCCGCGGGAGACGGAATGGCACAATATCATTCGTCGCTCTCCCATTTTCCACTGGCGTTTTCCCTTTTTCGCACCCCATCCGACGCGACCACAAAACGCCTCCTCTCTTCTCCCTCTTTACTCTTTGTTTTTATCGCCCATTTCCCCCGCTTTGTCTTTCCTTCTTTCCCTTCTTGGGCCCCCTTCGTCTTTCTCCTCACACCCGAAACATATAAACCCTAAGGCGTTATCTTTACCACAAGACCCTCCGAGGCACTTGTGTTTTTCTCCCCCCCCTCTCTCTCTCCCCCTCCCCCTCCCTCCTCTCTCTCTCTCTCTCTCTCTCTCTCTCTCTCTCTCTCTCTCTCTCTCTCTCTCTCTCTCTCTCTCTCTCTCTCTCTCTCTCTCTCTCTCTCTCTCTCTCTCTCTCTCTCTCTCTCTCTCTCTCTCTCTCTCTCTCTCTCTCTCTTTCTCCGTTTCTCTCCTTACTCTTCCTTATTCTACTTCTGTTCCACCTCATTTTGTATCTTTTCGCTAGTTCCTTTCATTACCGTAATCCTCCTTTCTGTCTGCGTTGTAGAAATGGATAGAATATGAAGGGAAGCTACAAGAAAAAGTCGCCATGCCACTTAATTAAGATTTTCTATTCTTTGATAGAGATAGACTTGCAACCACAGTTCCCTCTAATTTTTTTCATCCATGGACGAAATAAATATCTCTATGCCCGCCTACATGACGCTAATGCGTGTATGTGCACCGGGGTTGATGCGGCCCTGTTTCGGTATATCCTAAAGCTTTGTCCGCATATGCGCATTTCCCTGTAACAGAACAGCGAACCGCGCAGCGAACCAAACCTTGCAACAAGAGGAAGCTCGGTACGGTGTTGAAAATCGTTATTCGCCTGTTTTCCGCCAGTGTCCATTCGGTTTCCGAGCAGACATGACCTCTCTTCAAGTAGCTGCTAGTTTATATTTTTATGAATAAATACGCTTCCAAGAAGAAAAGGAGACAAAGACGACGGTGGCAGATCCAGCTGTATAATTGTAGAGCAGTGTACATTGGATCTAGATTGTTAACAGACTTAAGAGTTGAAGAAGTCAGTGGGCTATTTCACAATTTTACTATAATGCATTCTGCTGATTCTGATTTACTTACGAATTTAAGTGGACCAAAAATTGCTAAAAAAAAAGAAACAAACTATAGAAAAGCTATATCCTCGTCAGCTGAGAAGCCGACTTCGGTTGCGATCTCATCCCAAGCATAATTATTAATTAATTTATTAAAATGGTTCTTGTTTTTTGCATCCCAAAGAACCTCTTTGCTCCTATAGATTTCAATAAATTTCAACACCGTTTCATTGGGCCACTGCATTTTCATAATACACTCTACAACTGAACGATATAAACAGGCGGACAACGATGTGTCTTCCTTGTTGGTAAGACGATAACTGAGTTTAAACACGTCTACGCTCGCATAAATGTTGCACGCCCGTCCAGACAGGTTGAAACGTGCGCGCGCAACATCCTTTGATGGTTCACTGAAATACCGACTACACATGGATTGCCAGTTTGTTGCGCAGAAATGTTGCACGTTCGAGTTCGCCAAAATGTTGCGCTAATTTGCTCGGTTCGTTGTTCTGTTGCAGAGAAATGCACATATGTGTACAAGGCTTAAGATAAACACAATCGTGCGGGCTTAAAAAATTTAGTGCGTGGCACTTCAAGAGCTACTGCGCGGCCGCGCAGCTTACAATTAGAGGAAATAATGCTTGCAACATTAATTAGGGAATTATAAGGCTGCATTCAATAGAAACGTAGAATGCTAATAGTCTTGTTCGATGTTCACAGGAAAATAATGCTATGATTTTTTAAAAATTTGCGTCGAGACCTATTTTATAGAAAATATAATGCTTTTATATTAATTAATACTCATTCGAAAAACCTCTTTACAAGTGTGGCATTATGGACAAAATTTTCATTTGATCTTCACAGAGTTTCATGACTACGAGTTCTTCGTTCCTTTTGCATCGCTCTTTCAATTGTCACTATTTTAACCATTCCGAATGGTGTTTCTTCGAGTGATACCTACGCCATTTTCCTCCTCCACATTCACTTAATTTCCAATCATCGCACCTCCTTACCCATTCTTTTGTCGCGTCATCCTGCAACAAGCAGCAATAAGACCTTCCATTCCACTCCGCGTGTTCCTGTGTCTCCCTTTTTCCTTTCTCTTCGACGATTCTTTTCGAGAACGGCCTCTTTTTTTCCTTTCTTTTTTTTATTCCAAAGTTCATCTCCCCGCTCCTTTCTTGCCATTCGTCCACCCACACCTCACATTATTGCCACCTCCTTCCCTATTCCTCCTCTTCTTCTATCACGCCTTCACTCACCCCTTCAGTCACCTCCTTGCTCTCTCCCCTCCCTCTCTCTCTCCATCACTTTCTCCTCTCCCGTTTCCTCTCTCCTCCTCACTCCCCCCTCCATCTCTCTCCCTCCCTCCCTCTCTCTCCCTCCCCTACCTACTTCCCTCTCCCTCCCTCTCTCACCCTCCCTTTCCCTTCCTCCCTTTACCTCCCTCCCCTCCTCTCTTTCCTTCCCTCTCTCCCCCTCCTCCTCCTTACTCCTCTCTCCCTCCCTCTTTTTCTCCTCTCTTCTACCTCTCTTCCACCTCTCTTCCCTTCCCTCCATCCTCCTCCCTCTCTCCCACTCACTGTCTCACCCTCCCTCTCTCTCGCTCCCTCCCTCTCCCTTCCTCCCTTTACCTCCCTCCCCTCCTCTCTTTCCCTCCCTCTTTTTCTCCTCTCTCCTACCTCTCTTCCCTTCCCTTCATCCTCCTCCCTCTCTCCTTCTCACTCTCTCCCCCTTACTCTCCCTCCCTCTCCTCACTCTCTCCCCCTTACTCTCCCTCCCTCTCCTCACTTTCTCCCCTCACTCTCTCCCCCTCACTCTCCCCCCCTCACTCTCCCCCCCCCTCTCCCCCCCTCCCTCCCCCCTCTCTCATTCTTTCCCCGTCCCCCTCTAACCCCATACGTCTTTGGTTCTCTTTCTTTTTCACCTTCTTCGACCAAGCGACCCTGGATTTCCGGAAAAAATCGATGTGGGGGAAAAAAAACAACTCGTAGTGTAAAAATAGAAGACGGGAAATAAAAGAAGAACGTGTGAATATTGAAAGGGAGACAGGGGAGTGGTGAATTGAAAACGCGGAAAAAAGAAAGAAATCGCCGGAGAGGTAGATGGAACGGAGATTGGCGAGACGTGAAATTAAAAAGAGAAGGTGATGCAAATTAAAAGTCGGGTCGCCTCCTCCGCTTCATATTCTTTCTCTCCCTCTCTCTCTCTTCCTTTCCCACCCTCTCTCTCTCTCTTTCTCTCAATATACGTGCATATTGCCCTTCCTTTCTCTCTTATCCGAATTCTTTGTGTTCCTGAAGGACAAAAGGGGAAAAATGGCAGGCTAATGAAAGCAATTCAGCTTCCGATAAAATCCCGAGCTCTCTGGGAAAAAGAAATATTTTCCTTGCAAATCCTCTTGCTTCGAGGTGAGCCTCATACCCCAAGCCAACGTAGTTTAGAGAAAATACGCTTAGTTTTTTCATGTTCGTTTACAAATTTAAAATAAAGCAAAATTTCTCGCAGCTTTGGTGTTCTCATGTTCTGTTTTATCAGTCGTGATTTCAAGCGAATGATTGTTAAGAAAATACACTGTCAGAACGGCAGAATGGATTCTCTCATTTCCTGTCCTTCCTTTTTGGTGTAATTGAGCGTTATTAGCGAATAATGGAATTAAACTGCGAGCGAAAATAGCTTCTATAGGTATCATTCTGAATAAAAATGGGGTCTTATCTTTAATCGTTTTAGCAGATGCTGTAATGTTGTATAAACTTAAAATTCCGGTGAATATGTAGTTTAGAGGGAAAAAGCGCTGGAATCCCATATTATTTTATATTAAGCAAATGTAATTTCCTACGCGTATTATAATTTTTCCAACTTTTTCTAATAACGCCTAAGAAAAGTAAGTCAAAATCGCTCAACTCATTCAAATTTATTCTGTTGCGCATATTGAATTCTGTATGTTTGCAAAAGAATATAGGAAATATTATTAAGCAAATACTCAAGGTTTATCAATTATGGGCGCATTTTGTTTTTTTTAACGATTCATGAGCACGTCATAGCTGTGTCAATATTTATTTTGAAAATGCTTCCTATAAAATTCTATGCTAATCTTGTTTCCTCTATATTTTTAAACACATACTGAGGAAATCGTGCTCAATGTTATCACAAAAACGCTCCCTTTCAAAAACTTTTTTAAAACCGCTCGTTCCAGTCGTAACTGTTTTACAGCTAAGGAAGAATCTCAGGTATAAATCTAGTTGAATGATAAAATATTTAAAAAAAAAAAAACCAATGACCAAACCTTGAATTATTAAAGCTCTCTCCTCACCTTTCTCCCTTAATCCTTCCCAGAACTGCGACTATACGTATGCAAATCTAAAATTAAATTGAATATTCTACAGCCAGAATCCTTTTGACAACAAATTTCTCTCTTTCCATTTAATTCAATTTAATGTTCGTAACTTTACGAAACTAACAACAATGACGACGAAAGATTTTCATCTTAGAAACGTAACAATTTCGTGTTATAAACAAATTTTCGGACCGATTCGACGCGTATTTTAAAATCGATGGCAGGAACGTCAATAATTATTCTATTAGGCGTTCTTTGGTTCAAGTCGCAAATATGTACGATGACTTCAAGTATAGTACATATCTAATAATATAAAAACGTTGTTCAGTAAGGAACGCAAGATGGCCGACAGCGAATTTTAATTAGACCATTTGAAAATAAGTCTTGTCAGTTAGCTAATACTGAACGCATTCTATCACAATATATTTCTGGTATTTGTTAATATTCGAGTGGCACATTTCCAATAGTATTGTTCATTGAACTACAGCAAATTAACATATTAATAAAGTATATATTTAGATAAAAAAGATCAAAGTAAATAGAAAAAGTATCTACTCTCTCTCTCATTAATGAATACTGTAGAAAGTACATTTATACAATGTATAATAATGTGAAAGTTATTATATTGAAACATTTAAAAGTAGTTCCTTAGGACTAATTTAGGAATGTTGACCCATAACAGTTCTAAGGCTTATTACTTTCTGAAGCATTCGAGTATGTGAAATTTATATTAATTTTTTACGTTTTAGTGCACATAAAATTTGGTGTAATTAATTTTTATTTTATTTTAACGTAATATTTAATTCACGAATACCCGCCATATTTGACGGGCAACTACACTAGTATTAAAATAGTATATTAAGCCAATGTTAATCAAATGGAGAAAGGAATCGATTCTGGAATCTTAGCTACCATTTAAGTGTAGACGTTGTGTAGTCTAAAATTTATCGGGAGAAAAGCTGAGTAAATCCATCGACTATGATGAAAAATGATATCATCTTTCACGACTTATCAGCATTTAAATATGCACCAGTTATAATCCATGCTGTGTTATTGACAGAATGACAAACACTGACAATTATTATTTAAAAAATAATATCAACGGAAGATTCAACCAGCAAAAAAGTGAATCAGTGGGAAAGAGCGAAGAGACTGAAAGGTCGGGGAAAGAGAAACTTAAATTCTACTACCTTAATTGTTCTTTTATGACATTTTCAACTTTCAATTTCTCTAGCGGGAAGATTGTGTTCACCTCTTTGTTTCATACTCCATCTCTTTAACGCTCTTTCTTCCTCTCTCTCTCTCTCTCCCCCCCCCTCTCTCTCCCCCCTCTCTCTCCCTCCCCCCCCTCTCTCTCTCTCCCTCCCTCTCCCTCTCCCTCCCTCTCTCCCTCCCTCTCCCACTCTCTCTCTCCCTCCCTCTCCCACTCTCCCTCTCTCTCCCTCCCTCTCCCTCTCTCTCTCTCCCTCTCCCTCCCTCTCCTACTATCTCTCCCTCTCTCCCTCCCTCTCCCACTCTCTCTCTCTCCCTCCCTCTCTCTCTCTCTCCCTCTCTCTCTCTCTCCCCCCCTCTCTCTCTGCTGTCTTTTATCCCCTTCAGGCTCAACTTCTATGCTCGTTCTTTAAATTTTATCCTTCGAGATCACATCACAATGGGATAAAAAAAGGAGAACGGAGAATGAGGAATAAATTGAAGAAAGTTCCACGAGAGGGCCACTTCGGCCTTAAAGGTACGTAAAGGCACTTGAGGGTGGATCCGAGGGAGAGAGGGGGAAACGGTCGAGTGGGAGAATAGCCCATCGCCTCCCAATAGATGGGGTAGAAGGGACGAATTAAAGGAGGGAAATCTAGGTGGGGAGAAAAAAGGTGGAAGGCTCGTGGAAGGAGGAATATTATGGATGAATAATTCCGGGGAAAAGAGAGGATAAAAGGCGAGGGTGGAGTGATGACGCCTTGTATCTTTTACTTGCGCAGGTGAGGGTTCACAATTATGAGGATTCCTATCTATCCTATCCGCAAGTTTCCAGGGATACAATTAAATCTCTATACCACATTCCACATTAACCAAATAGATATCAAGCCACTTTAGCTTTTATCATAAATTTTAAATTCTTCCACTGCATTACATTGAACAGCTAAATTACGTACGTACTCTATAACGTAATAATATACGCAAAATATCGATGATGCTTCAAAAATCAGTTTGGTTTTGGAGGAATGCGTTTTTTAAGATGCAAAGATATACGTTAAAAATATTTCATTCTGATATAGATAGCTAATTAGGTAAGTATAATTGAATAACTCATCTAGGTAAAAAATTTTGTCGATATTATTATTATATTATTTTTTGAGGACATAACTCAGCAAACTGCTACAAAATTTAAAGTCCGGTATACTCCAGATATTAACTCTCGATTCATAATTTAGATTTTTTTTATAGAAAAGATTTTTTTAAATTAATTTTTTCGTCGCCCAGAAAAAGGAAATTTAAACCAACGGAAAATATTATAAACTTTTTGAAAATATTTTACAAACAAATGAAGCGCGCAAAGATGTATCAAAGGTTGCGCACCAAACTGGGATGCATCCATCACATCCAAAATCGCGATTGCTACTTAAAGGGATTTCCCAACTTAACGCCGCAGATGTTATAATTCCTATTTATTCCTGATACTCGTATTTAATATCATTTGCGTTTCTATTTGTCAATGTTTTATTTATAACATTTTTCTCGCTTTATTTTTATAACTTCAGTTTGATTATCTCTCCTTTATTAAGCCTGTAGTATTTTTAAACCAATCCCGCTTTGTGGTAATTGGGTAATTGGAATTGATAGTGAGCGAATATAACGCAAAGTAGTATTTTTGACAAGTAACAAGAGTAAAAAAAGTTCGCGTCGTATTCGGGAAAACACGATATTTTTCTAGTTAACACGCACAAATCTTGGAAAATAATTAGATTCCATTTATAAAGATATACAAATGTGCGACTCTTACTCAGGGATTGCATTTCAAATATCTCTATCATATCACGGTAATCCCAGAAATATTTCTCATTTGCTTGCCTCCGACAATCTAGCTTATCTTGCTAAAACCTTTTGGGAGTACTCCCTTTATTCAGTTATGCAACAATGCAATCCCAAGTAAATGGCAGAAGTAAAACCCACAGTTGGCGACCTAGATATCCAAACACGTGCAGTTAAGGAGCCAAAAAGTCTATTTGCCTTGGTGTTCATATTTCTTTCTTTTTTTTTAGAGATTATCAAATGATAAAAATGTCCTCATTGGCGAATTTCATATTCGTATATTAAACCATCGTATCGCATAAAGAATCAAGTAGTGGATTAAAACTTGAAAACTTATAATGGGATGCATTATAGTTCTCGCGTCTCTTTCTAGATATATCCTTTACGTCACAAACAAGTACCAGCTTCATTGCGCTTGAGATTAACGAAAAAGTAAAGTATTTTGCATGATTTAAATAATCATATAGCACAATAACAATAAGATGACAATTTTATTTGTAAGATACAATACAGGGTATTACCCAAATTTTGTATGTGCAGTGCCGTAGCAAAGAAGTTAGCCGTAAGGGACACGACAGAAAAAACGTCGTTTCCAGACATTATTAACTGTACAAACAGTAATTTTAATCGTCTACCGAATAAATATGATCTTTATTAACTCATGTTCAAAAATTTATATTCACCAATGATATTTTTCGAAATATTTATCTTAAAATGCCGCCTGTCTGGCGTCCGGGGCGGTCGCACCACTCGCCTTTTCCTTGTCACAGCAATGTGGGTGTGGTTTAAAAGCAAAAATAAATTAATAACAAATGTATCCCAGTTGTAATAATGGATATTTTGCCAAAAATAACTCATTATGTTAGCACAAATATGATAGGAGGCAATAAAATCAACGGAAGAAGCCTTTACTTGGTGGACCTCCATCATAAATAAAATGAGAAAGATTCTTGGTATAAGTTCCACTTCATTAAAATAGATACGACCGGTTTCGACTAATATCTAGTCATCATCAGGTACAAAAAAAGAAGAAGCAACGCAAATATATACGGAATCGGAAGGGAGTGGGGGAGGGAAATGTGTCGAGAGGGGACCAATGAATGTGTAGATCGAGGGGAAGGGGGGGGGGGGGGAAGCTGAGTCAAGGTATTGGGGAGGGGTGGGTGATAGGAAGAAACAAAGTAAGCAAGGGAAAGTTGATGGGGGAAATAAGTTCGTTAACGAGGTTGAGTGTGTTATCATTGTGGTGTAAAAGTATTTCCAACTGTTCTAACTGATTTAAACTAGGACCTTTAGTTGAGAAATGAATTACCTCCGGGTTAAAGTTGGAAGAATGGTTGTTTTCGAGTGTTTGGCAATGTGTGATTTGAATGAGCCTTGTAAGAAAGATTTTCTATGTTCCGTTGTCCTAACGTGGAAATTTCTCCCTGTTTGCCCTACGTAAATGGCGTTGCAGTCATTACATGAGAGTTTATAGCTACTGAATAAATTGTCAACCTTATCTTTATTGTTAGATAAAATTTTTCCCAGATTAGTAAGGGTGTAGAAAGCTGTACGTAATTTATCTTTGGGGAATCAATTCGCAATTATCCGGGAAGTATGGTGGATATATGGTAATTTACACCAACGAGGTTTGTTAACAGAAGGCGGAGTATTATAACAACGTTCAAGAGTTAGTTTCCTCTGTTTTCTACGTAGGATTGTGTCGATCAATTTAAGTGGAAAACCGTTGGCGGTGGCTATTTGTTTAATGACATTTAATTCTTCATCGAATTCACATCAAAGGAAACAAGTTTGCATGAAGATAAAATATCTAAATTATTTAACTTAGTAGTTAAGTCTGTGGAGTTTTTAATGCCATATTTTGGGGCGTAAGCAGAGATACTTATGAATAAATCATTCAAAAAACAGGCTAATTTTTTCGCTGGTGTGACACACTTGAAACAACCGGTCTAATAGGAATGGACGGTTTGTGAATTTTAGGAAGGCCGTGAACTTATTTCCTCCATCCACTCTCCTTTGATTACTTAGTTTCTTGCTAACACCCACCCCTCCCCAATACCTTAACTCAGCTTCCTCCCCTCGCTCTACCCATTCATTGATCCCCTCTCGACACATTTCCCTCCCCCTCTCCCCTCCGACTCTGTATATATTTGCGTTGCTTCTTGTTTTTGTACTTGATGATGACTAGATATTAGTCGAAACCGGTCGTATCATTTTTTAAATAAAGTGGAACTTATACCAAGTAATCTTTCACATTTTTATTTATGATAGAAGGCTCTCGTATGGCTGGTCTTTTCTCTACGACACGTTGTGGGTGCATATACGCTAACCTATTCTGTAAAACTCGCTTCGGTGACGTCATTGCCGCTAATTTAATATCAATTCACACGTTTTCGTTTTTAAACAATGGATAATGCGGTTTCGTAAGTCTTATTAATTAGTCAAATTACAGATAATATATGCGTCTTATGGTATTGAGAATCATCCTGGAAAAGCACCTCAGACAGTGTCCTCACCCCTCATTGTTAGGTAAACAATCCGTTGAAAAGTGGGTTTAATCTCCTCGTCGCTTAGGTAATGTTCTTTTAAAAAAAAACCATTCGTTCGCAGTTAGGAAAAAACACTCGCGACGTAATTCAGACTTAAAACTAACAAATATTTTGAACCATTCGGAATGGCTATTTATCACGCTGCTAATAAAACTGACGTATCTATTATGCACACACTGGGTTTGGGAGCCGTTTCTTCCGTTCGGTCTTGATATACTATGCTGCAGTAACAAAAGTAGGCCACAAGAAGATAATCCCGAATGCACGCCTTCCCTCGCAACGGAATATATTTTTCTCTCAGTTTTACGACTCTTGCGAATAACGTACGTGGCTTTCATTCACAGGTCTTGTCATTGCTATTCAGGAGATGGCATCTCTGGATCATACCATAACCTTCCAGACAATGCATGTTGGTTTTAAATGAACAGCTGTGTGTTCTCTAATCTGTGGTTTTTATGCGTTCGTTCGATGCACTTAAGATTCTAGTTGCATATTAGCGATACATGTGCATGTGTGTGTATAAACAAACATTATATATATATATATATATATATATATATATATAACAAAACTATCAAGTACCGCACTAGGGGGGATAGGACAGTTCGGCGCCGGCCATTTCGGCGCGGTTTCAGTGCGGTGCGCACACTAATAAAATATTTCTCAGGAACGTACAGTTCGGCGCAGGTCCAGTTAGAACGTATAGAAGAATAAAATTTCATATTTTATTTGCCTGAGTTTTACTATGTTCTCCCCGAGAAGAACAAAACTAAAAAGTATTTGCACCTAAACAACATATGATATGCTTGGGATTTTCTCGAATTTTTATCTCAGCAGCTATGAATCGTAAATATGCGGAGCTACACTTCTGAGAGGAAATTGATAAGGAGAGGGTGGGAGGAGAATGGGTGGGAGGGAGAGTGGGAAGTGTCTTAATTTAAATTTAATACTTTGTTCATGTATACCTATTATTCCCTATTTTTGTCCGTCCTTCCTAGACTAGTCAAATCTCCCTGCGTCGCCAACAACTTTGAAAACAAAGAGGTGTTGATGAACCTGTTCCCGGCACAATTCCGTTGGAAAACGAAAAGCCTGACTCGTGCAATGCCTCTCATTTTATACCTCTATAAAGAAGGCCAGTGTTGAAAAAAAAACTGTTCACAATCTATTTCCAAACCATGCATTCATTCACCTTTTCCCACTGCTCTCTCCTACTTCTCTATATTTTCTCATTATTCTTCTAAAGAAAGAAAGAAAGAAAAATTCTCGTCCTATTGAAGACTATTAACCGTCTGGCAATCAATCGCATTCCATTTTTCGGCTACTTCCTGTTTCTTTTCTCTTATAGTAACCATATTCTTTCCCTTTTACATTCTTCCTGTTCCGCCATTTCTCTTCTTTACTCTGTTATTCTTTCGGGTACTTTTGGTTTCGGGTATTTATAAAACAGTTTACATTTATTTCAATTCCTAATGAAATATCTTGGAAGTTAATCACTTTTCCGCCTGTATTTTATATACTAAATCAGGGAGTAGGAAATTACGCCATTAATTTTTCACTTACGCGGGAAAATGAGGTAAGAGCTAAATCTAGCATGTAATGAGGGCGATAAGAAAAGAATTTCAATGCTGTCATAAATACTGTACACAGTGCTACGCATTGCGTCAAATTAGCAACATTATGCAATGTAATTCAAGAATTAATATCTTCCATTTAACCTCCTTTAAACCAATACGATTAAATTTTTCACTGAAAAAACGTACTTCGAATATAAATGCGGTATAGTATAAATTAAAAAGCGATGGTTTTGAATGGCGTGAATAGAGAGGAATCACAGAGAATTTAAAAGAAAAGTGAAGATACTCCATTGGTACATGATTTAGCGGCAGCGAAAGAAAGAAAGGAAATCTGAAAATGCATATTATTACAATTTATGCCCTTGATCATGAATAATTTTCGTTCCTTTTTCAACGAAATGATTTTCATGAAGATAGCATGCTTAGAATTGTGCCTTTTCATTGATTGGTGCAAAGAGAGAAAGGGAACCGGCGTTTCAGGGATGGGATCCATATTTGTTTTGTCATTCTGAATTTGGGACGCATCCGGCATTTCCCTTAATGGACCCACGGCGTCCGAAGTAGAAGGAAGAAAGAAAACGCCACACGGAATACGTTTCACTTTCCAAAACGATTGCTGTGGAATGAGAACGACGTTCTCCAAAGGAGTCCTCTAATGTGTTTGAATGAGTCTTTGCGCATGCTCCGTGACCTTCCCAGGCCGAGAGAAACCCGTCGACGAATGAAATAAAAACCCACGATGTACTATAAACAACATTTGGAAAATTCTCGGTAAAAAGTTGAGAGTCGTTTGATTAAACAACGCATGAATTCGACAGGCGAATTATTCCGTTGCGATTATTTAATCTGGGCAGAAATGTTTTCCTAGAAAAAAAAGATTCGAGTAATCATTATGGAAAAGGCATGTTATGATAAAAAACGAATGCGGATAGAGGACTAACGGAATAACACCGATAAAGGTAATAACGCAAGTCACACATAATCTCAGTTCATTATCTCTCTCGAGGTTTTAAGCATACTTGTGCAAATATACCGCTTTTCTTTTAAAAAAATCGGATCCGGATCTGAAAAATCCAGCATAACAAAAATAATTTCGGTAACTTATTCAAACATTAGCTTTTACAGCATCGAAAAAAAAATTAAAGATTTACTGCACTGAATGTTTTTACTTAAAAATCACGTATGATTATTATATGTCAATAAAATAAAGGTTTTCCTTCGAATTTCAGTGCTTTTCCTAATAAATTTTGATAGATGTACAATTTCTTGCACCTGCTATAGCACATGTATGTGAATTATCGGCTTGTTCGACTGATGTTAGTCTACATTTGAGACAGAATCATTGATAACACAAATTGGCGGTAGCTAGGTTAGGAAGCATTTGTCGACCAAAGCTGATAGGAACTTTTTGCTTCAGTTTGACCTCCAGAATTCACTTTCCTGAGACAAACCTCGGAAACACTCGGTATATCTTATAAGATCGCTAGTATTAGCAGCAAAAAAAGCTCTCTTACAGAAATAAGTAATCCAACATAAGGTTTCAGCTTCACTAAAGAGAATACTTATGGTTTTTTATTTAGAAATAATACGTAATAACCTTCTTTGAACTTGATACTAGTTGACTAGATTTATCTCGTTGTAATTCCATCCACTAATATCCCTTTATAAGTCGGAGTATTGTATTATCACCGTATAGTGTTAAAACTTTTAAGTCGAAATTATTAAAACAAATTGCACATAAAATTCTACATCCCATTCTATTATCTCAAAGGAGTTGAAAAAAATAAATCTGCCATAAACTTTCGATTGATGAGCCATGCGCAATGTTTTAACGTTTTTATTTATTTCCCAAGGATTAAATGCATAAATTTTAATTTATCATCGAATGTTGCAATAATTAAAAAGATTGAATGAATATTTAATCAGGCTATTTTTCATAGGGCGTTCCCTTTTTACTTTCACGTACGAAGTATCGAGAAAGTATTGTTATCGCGAAAAAATTCGACCTCGAGATTTTTACGGAAATATACGTTTTAGGTGTCGCTGATTCCGAAAAAGTGGTTTTTGCAATGTCGTCTGTCTGTTACTGGCTCTGGATCTTAGACAGTAGAGCGAAAATGAATGAAATCTCGTACTTAGGCATTTTATCATACTTAGCAGAGTATACGTAGAAATGGTTGACATTGCTCAATAATTAAGAGTAGTCTACGCATTTTTAACATCAATTCCATTTTCTTAAAAACGACTCAGACGATTTTGATCAAATTTCGTAGAGTTACTTATGTTTACCTTTTCAATAATACTGTATAGTTCATATTTCTCAAAAAATGAATATAAGGGTAGTTTATTCTAGGCAACTTTACCAACAATTCGATTTTCTCAAAAACGGCTCCAACGATTTTGATCAAATTTTGTACAGTTACTTAAGCATACATCTACAATAATACTACGTATTTCATTTTTCTCAATGAATGAATATAAGGCTACTTTATTCTTGGGCAACTTTAACAAAAATTGGATTTTCTAAAAACAGGCTCATACTATTTTCATTTATAAAGATAACTAAACTACGCATTATTATATGAGAAAGTTTGTACAATGTATGTTGTACCGATTTTTTTTTAATAAAACCCTTATTGAAAATATGCAAGGTTACGATTTCCGAGATTATTAAAGGGATGCTCGGTATATCTGAGTTAAGAAGGTCGTGAGTTCGAATCCTTCCAAAGGAATGTTTTGATTTTTTCGCGTTTTTTTAGTTTGATATATTCATTGTAACATACAATTAAGTGCTGCCTTATGAGTTATCTCAAAATAAATAAGTAAAATAAATAATGCGCGATGTATAGCAACCGATATTTTCTTTGTAGGAATACTTATTTAGGACTGGTCTGAAAACAACTCTCGGGGTGTTTTGGTAACTATTCCTTCATAGCAGTGTTGTAATGTTGATCATAATGTTGACACCTCAAAGCGAAAAAATCGGTACAACATACATTGTACAAACTTCCTCATATACTAATGCGTCGTTTAGTTATCTTTAGAAAATAAAAATCGTATCAGCCGGTTTTTAGAAAATCCTATTTTTGTTAAAGTTGCCCAAGAATACACTAGCCTTATATTCATTCAGCGAGAAAAATGAAATATGTAGTATTATTTCAGACGTATACTCAAGTAACTGTACGAAATTTGATCAAAATCGTTATAGCCGTTTTTGAGAAAATCAAATTGATGTTAAAAATGCGTAGAATAAACTTCCCTTAATTATTTAGCAATGTCAACCATTTCTTCATAGACTCTACTCAGTATGATAGAATGCCTAAGTACGGGATTTCATTCATTTTTCCTCTACCGTTTAGGCTCCAGAGCCAGTAACAGACAGACAGACGGCATTGCGAAAACCACTTTTTCGGAATCAGCGACACCTAAAACGTATATTTCCGTAAAACTCTCGAGGTAGAATTTTTTCGTGATAACAATACTTTCTCAATATACTTATTGTTAGTATAGGAGAAAGTGAAAAGGACCGGTAAGAGGTGACGCAAAGTTTTAAATGCTCAACCGTTAATCCAATTGAATTACTGACGCGTGGAATATTTTTTCCCATTCAACTAAAACTCTCGCCGGTGGTTAGTTGAAACGAAGCGAGAAAACGCAATCGCTTAATTTTTTCCTTTCTTTCTTTTTTTCGCGAATAATCGAGACTGAAATCCCCGGTAAAGAATAGGTTATAAAACAAACAAAAATACCATGGCATTAATCCGTTCCATTCTTTGTTTCCGTCCACACGGAAACCTAACCTCTCTAACACATCCACAGGACCCGATTTTTCCGATGGAAACGCTGGGGGACAAGTCGCCCTCTTGGAAGGAGGAAGACGCCGGAAATTAGAGGGGGAGGTATTAAACAAGGAGATAGGAGACAGAGGCGGGGTTTTAAAAGGATGGGAGGGGGCAGGGAAAGGGTGAAGGGGCGAAAAGATAAGAGAGAGGGTGAGAGAAGGTGGGTTGAATAAACGAGACAGGAGGGGTAAAGCTGCGGGAATTATTATTCTCCCATGACGTCGCACCCGCAGTAAACCAATAATGACCCGTCTTCCGGAACAGCGTTTAAGTCCGCGCGCCACGAATAAAGCAGGCCTAGCGCGAGGGAAAAATGATGCACTCGGTCTCCTCTTGCGGATGCCTCCGCAGAGGAAACAAACTCCTCCACTTATTCCTCGAGGAAAACAAGGGAAATAAAAAGGAACTTTTTTTGTCTCGCAAACTCTCCGTGCTACTCGTTCACGATAGTGGCGCCAACTTTTCTGTTTTTCTCCGTTCTCTCGTATTCATCTGCGATGGGTTGGTTAAAGGTGCGGCAGCGTCGTCGTCTGTCTATTTTTTATTTCTCCAGTCTCACGACTCTCTCACGAACATTCTTTCGTTGCTTCGTGGTCGCTCTCTCTCTCTCTCTCTCTCTCTCTCTATCCATCGCTTTTTTCCATCTTTCTGAAATTTTCTTTTCCGTTCAGTTATTCCGCACCATTTTCCTCTTGTTTATTATTTTAGAAGTTTTTTTTTCAGAGTGCCGCCGCTGATTTTTTTAAGGGTGCCGCGAACAATTCAATTCGTTGAATTAATAATCTACGATTTGGGAATGTCGATAAGTCGTAGGGATAATGATTTTTGGTCTACTAAATAGATAGTGATGCGGTACCAACATATGAAAAATTTTGTGATACTCGTGCGGAGATCCGGGTCAAGGCGTTTTTGCGCCCTGGGCAAGGTTTGAAAATTACGTCCCCCTTCTGGAGAAAGTATACAGTACATAATCTCAAAACAAGTTTACTTACAATATAGGGTTAAGATAAAATGTATAAAATACTGCATTTAAAAGTTCAAATTGTCGTTTGTCGCGTCCCCTGTGTGTGTCTCGCTCGCCTGGCCTTTGCCCCGACTCTGCCCGCACTTGTAATATAAATAAGCAATTTCGTTTCAAGGAGGAGGTGCCGTGGAATTATTTTTAAAATATTGGAAAAATTTGTTTGAAAGTTCTAGTACAACTATAACGGAAAAAAGAGTTAAACGAAGCTGTTTCTAAAATGAATATTGTTTTAGGATAATTACTTCGGCGATTTCTGATCAACATAATAATCTCCGAAAATTCTCTCTAATCACTGACAAATTTTTATTTTATGCAGTTTCAGCGTGAATATTCAGGGGCGGATTATAGTTTCAGAGGTCGTTCGGAGATGAAATTTAACCGCCGGTGGATAATGAGCAGAAATTCTTTTTATTTTCAGCAAGGAATCGTGAATCTTCTCCTCATTTCACGCTCCGAAATTGCGTGTATTTGATATGGAAAACCATGCTACACAACAAACTCAAACTTCCCCGCAGGATACTTATAATTAATTCATCACCTCCGCGAGCGACGAAACAATTTTCTTAAGCTGTTTACATTTTGCATCCGAGGTCCATTATTTTATATAAATTCTGCATTTCTGAACTCCGAAAGCGATTTTTCGGCAACGAATTAGCATTTCTTAACTTTTTGTCGCCTCGCTCACGCCGTTCCGTTTCCGCTCGATAGGGAAATTTTTGTGAATTATGAAATATCACGCTTGGAAACCTCAGATGCATTGGGGCGGATTAACTGGAGGTCGATTCTGGAGGCTGCTCGTGGCCGCCGCATTTTATGGACAAGAAAAGTATTTGAAAAATTATTAATTAGTAATAGCACTTAATAATATGTGAGATTCAATATCCAGTGCGAATATTTAGAGATTCATTATAGTGTTTGGGAGGAAACAAACAGGCATTAAATTTACCGCATAGAAACTTGGATGTGAAGGGACCCTAATTATGACTACCGCTAAGAGTCACTGCAGATATACTTCTGGTAAAATTTCATTTTTGTCATGATGCATAATTTTGCGTAATTGAGGTAGTGGAAACAGATGATTTTCCATGAATATTTTTCCGGTGTCTAGCTATATTTCCTCCAGATTGACGGAATATGCAAAAACATTGGAATGATATTTTTTCAGAGCTTTTTGCTTCCAGAAGAACGAAGACGGTGAAGCGACGTAGACTTTTGCAAGAGGATACTTGAAGATGTGCTGAAGACCAAACGCGCTTGAGTAAATACATCCGGGACGCGTTTATTTACGGTTAATCGGCTTAAGTTACTTAACATAAAACTTTTTAAATTAACATGTCGTTTCTAAGAAATAGCATTGTTTTTTTAAATATTTTTATTCCTGGATTCCCTACACCGCATCCCGAAATCTTTTTATTTATTTTTTTGGACTACTCCTTTCCATTTCCCTTCTTCAGTCCTCTCTCTCTTTTTCCTCTCGACCTCTTCCACTTGTCCCGTTCCTCTCTTGACCTACCTCAGCTGATTTGGAGTTCGTTTTGGGGAAACGCCTGGACCTCTTACCGACGTTTAAAATTGCGGGACGTGTGACCGCTTCGGATGAAGCAAACGAGGCGAAACATTTAAATTGGAGGCGAAAACATGGCCGGTATCGCGGTCAAAGCGTGCACGCGTTTATTTTTATTTTTTGCGTTTAAGCCGTTTAAGAACCCCCTTCAACACACCCTTTTTCCGCTTCTTTTTATTTTTTTGTATCTCGTTATTAATTTTATTTCTTTCTTTATCTTATAAATCGCGGGCAGCGAAATTCTCGTCCGGAATCCGATAAAATAAACGCGGTAGTCGTAAATTTAACGTGTTCTGCGCTCGAAGTGATACTTTTTTTAAATAAGAAAAAGTGAGCAAATCTCCTGAAATTAAGATAAGTAGGTACGTGGCACAGGTCAACTGAGCTTCACTTCAGATCAGTTTTTTTTTGCACCGAAAACATTGAAAAGTGGTGCATAGTAATTTTAAGAATGGTTTCCGCGTAAATTTCCATATTTCATTTCGATAGAAATTTGACGAACGAGTAGAGAGCGTGAATACGATTTTCGGATATTGTTCTACATTTACAAGCCAAAATTGTAGTAAAAGGTTTCATTACAATAATATTTCTTTATTAACGGGTGAAAGTAGCCAACAAGTAGAGTTTAATCTTAGCCATTAAAATACCTATGGACGGAACGGTGACAGAGAAGACTTTAGTCATAGATAAGATGTCATCTTAAGAGTGGAAATTTTTCTTTGGCGGAAAGAAGGAAGGAAGGAAGAGGGGGGAAGAAAATTTTTTAATTCGAGAACTCGTTAAGGCTGAAGGTTTAAAAGCGGCTTTGCGTGGGAAAATAATGTGATGATAGGGAGAATGAAACGATAGCATTAAATAAACTGACAACGCCCCTTCTTGGGAAACGGGTTTCAAAGTACTTTGATGTCTTAGGGAGGAAATGGGAATGTCGTTGTTCTGACGGAGACGCTACGGAGTTAACCTCGGATCGATCAGAAACGTAGCTATGACGATTCAATCGGAAGAAAATTAATAAGTTAAAATTCCTTCGTTAAATATAAATCTGATCATTTTGGTTCCGAGTGAAATCGCAAACGCTTCATCTTTAAATGGATCAATTATCTTCGTATATTATCCCGAATTTGTTTGGCGTGCGACTATCAGCTGATAGTTTATTTTTAGGACATCTAGTTTTGTAAGGTTTACTGAGTTTGCCATTTTTACTTTCTCCATACGTAGTATACGGAAAGAACTGTGATCACGAAAAAAATCGACTTCGAGATTTCAACGGAAATACACGTTTTGAGGTCCCTATAATACGTTTAGACTATTTTCGTAATGATGTCTGTGTGTGTATGTGATTGTGGGCGCTCTAACTCAAAATGTACGTGCCATATCGTTACCAAACTTCATATATAACACTTTAACATGAGCACAAAGAACTGATTAGTTTTTGGACAATATCGGTTAAACGGAAGTCGAGGTTTATTCAAAACACGATTCTGGTTTTGCGATATTTCTCCATTAAAACATCATTATTGTATATACAATTCTATACAAAAGTTATAGAGAATGTAATTTCCTACAACTTTCATTTGAAATAATTTTCCATAGCAGTTATTGTTTAGGAATTATTTATAAATAATCGGTTTTTTCGGTTTCCGTCAAATATCTCCTTAAAAACGTCGTTCTTGGTAATCTTCGTAAGGACCAAAGTTGTAGAGAATAATATTTCTTCCAAGTTTTGCTTGAAACAGATTTTCATAGAACCATCCATTTCGGAGATATTTTGCTTATTCGTAAATTTCCTGTATACAGCGCCACAACCATGTAGCGGTGAATTCTGTAAACATATTCAAAATATATCTAATTTACGGCAATAAGGACGACTGTATTCTTTTACGATACGAAATAATAATTTTGCCTTACGATGCTATTCAAAATAATTTAAATATCTATATGTAAGTACCCCAAATATGGAGTCGTGTTGACCACATCAGATTTTTTCAGCTAAATACCCCAATTCGAGAATACAGAAAAAGATCGGCTTGATAGTTTGGTTGGTTAAAGCACCTACCTGGAATGTGGGGAGACCCATATTCGATTCCCGTTGAATTTCGGAATTTTTTCTTCTTCTCTAAATTCTCATTTGTGTTTATCTCTATGCACTCACGCATAAAAGTTACCTTACTATCTCATAGTATTCGTTCTGAATTCCACGGCTGACGGAGAGATAGTGAAAATTCCAGGAAATAAAGAAATGAGTAATTTTCATGTAGAAAGTTTATAATAATCTCCGAAATCTCCATGCGAAGTAATTTGTTTTCAGGGAATATGTTTCGACACTGTTAATCCATCCGAATCGAATCAAATTTTTACACCATCTTAAAAAAGCATTTCCTGCGAAATTGATCGATTTTTCATCATCGCCGACTTTTTTGGACTCATCCCCTTTTGCCCGCCGGACATGGAATCATCGTTCGTCCGTCGCATTCGACAGGTGCGAGAGAACTTAAAACTGAACGCTCTCAAAATATAAGCATGTGGGAAGAGTCGGTTACGGATGCATTCGGCCCTGAAATTTTCAACCGATCCGAAACGTAGTGGTCCGACGAATCCCCTTCGAACATTTTCACTTGTAATCTTCTTCCGCAAATATGGAGATGAAAAGCCGTCCGACATTTCCCTTCACTTTCAGGCAGATCCACGTTTGTTTCGTTCACTTTATGGCTGGTGTCATTGGGCGGAGGAAAGACTAAATGGAAAAGGGGCAAAAAATTTTGGACCCTTAACTCCAACCGCCCTTCCCCTCCCCCACCCCGCCGCAGTCGGCACGAGGGGGGAGCCGGCCCGTGAAACGTGATTTTAGCATATGTCAACGCGCGAAAAAATTTATCCGATTACATGTGCATAAGCCAATTCGGGACTCGGCAAATCGATGGCGGAACATATGCCGCGTTCCCTTCCTTGCCCATAACAGCAAGCAGAAACTACCCGGTGCGCCTCCGGACGTATCTCGCCAAGTGCTCGCTTCAACAGCGCATGCGATCGTACAATTCCCGACCGAAAACATGAAATGGCAGTTTTCTACGGACGCGGAATCGCGTTTCTGAACTTCCCAATTTAATTGATAGGCAGCGCTGATTTTCTAGCACATCATGGATGTGTCAACGCTTCGAGTTTTTTTTTTACGATGTTGCCGTCTCTGGGCTTGAATATTCGCGTCTGCGCATGACGTGCTCCTGGGATACGTCATCATGAATTACCAGCTGTCAAAATGATTCGTGGCTCTTTTCGCAAAGGGGAGACTTTTTATAGAGTAACGATTTTTTTCCAGCAAATGCATCATTTGATTTATAATAATTTGGTCACGTTTCGACCGTTTATATGTATAAATTCATAAATATTATATGAATATACATTAATATTTCTTTAATAATATATTTTATTTTTCATCGTTTATATCAAGTAACGAGTCGAACATAGTCAATACATTCTATATTTCTACTCTGAAAGTGAAAAAAAAACTGCAATTTTAAAAAATACATGTATTTAATAGCTACTTCATTACGTTACTTATCGATTATTTGAGAGAGCGAGATAATACATTTTTTATCTCAGAAATAAAATTTAAATTAGCAAAGATCTTACAACGAATTTTATATCTACTTCATTCTGCACCAATATGCACTGTCTATGGACTCCAAGAAAAAATGGATATTTTCTTCAATTGAGCTGTCTAGATAATTTTTTTTTCACTCTTTGCCCTCCCAACGATTAAGATATAAAATGTCAACTAAGCACGTTAAAAGAGTTTTGCATGCAATGGACCTTTGATTGTTGGACGATAGTATACACCAGGGGTCCCCAAACTGCGGCCCGCGCAGTGATACAATCCGGACCGCCAGCCACCCCCCCCCCCCCCCCTTCGTAATAATTTGTAACGGTGAAATTTCCCGATAACGACCCCCACTCCCCCTCGAAACTTGCTCTTTGAAGTTTTCACACTGCCCGATCAGTCATTTGAAAAAGTCTTAAGTGGCCCGCGCTGTCATACATAAAGCCTAATGTGGCCCTTTCAATAAAAAGGTTGGGGACCCCTGGTATACACTATCATCGTTTTCATAATTTTATCATATTTTATTTGTCTGGGACATATGCGCGAAGAGCTTTAATCTCAGGTAGTTTTTTTCGGCCGAATCAAAATTGTATGTTTTGAAGCTGAGTAATTTTAATTTCGATGAAGCTCATTATGTTTAGTATTTAAAATAATTTATAAAACTGTGTGTTTAAATCGGATCTTTTTAGGAACATATTCAAATCTTGTACAATAATAATTCATTCTAAAAACGTTTAAACGTTAACAAAGCACTCAAGTTAACACAATTAATATAATTATATTTCTATATTTATACTCAAATGATGAATGCAAATCAAATTATTCCAGCGGCAAAGAAAGGGGAGTTTTGGATAAATTACAAAGATAACGAATAGGCGCTCCCGTGGGAATTGTCCCAAGTAATTAATGAAAGAGGAGACAGTCGTTTTATTTTAAGGCTGTGCCTTTCTCATCCCGTATCATGTGGTCGGATTCTATTTCTCTCGTGATGGCCTCATTAACCGTTTCCAATACTAATTCCCTCCATGTCGACTAAGAAAGCACATTGATTAAGCACTTTATAGGCATTTTTTTCTTTCTTTTATAGAAATGCAAAAAATCCTTTAGTAACTAAGTTGCCTTAATCACAAATGGTATTACCTATTTTAAACTGGAAAATTAAAAAATCTGATGTATTAACAACTGACTTTCTCCATACAGAGCTATGATAAAGATTGCTCTCCATATCAGCGTTCTCAGAAATATTTATCAGCGATTACACTCGAGAATAGTTTTAAAACATTTTCAATAGTCTTTATTTTAAAAAAACAATAAGTAAAGAAAATTGTTAACTTTTTCGATGGATAACAAAATTTCGATGCGCAATTAAATAAAACACACATGATTGCTAAAACGTTATTCCTATGAAAACGTGACACAACTCGCTCTATAAAATTCAAGAGCATCTTTAAAAAACCATAAAAAATATACTTTTACCTGTGATAAATTACGATTCGACGAAATAACGCATGCAACATTTAAATTTATTATGCTGGATCGTTAAGCAAACATTTACCCTGCCAATTTCGTTTGGAAGCGAACGTAACGTTTAAAGCCGTTTAAATAAAATGTTAACAGTAATTCAGAAAATTAAAACAAAAAATGAAAATGGGGAATCCATGTTGTTCGTCATCCTCGAATTTGGATCATCTATTATGAGCATTCGAGCTCCTCTTATGCCTTGAATTTGAAATGGCAACTTGATAAAATCACGTCACTGCATAAGATAACAAACTTAATGGTTGACGAACGAAAATTCCGCCCATAAAGTGGAAATTTTAGCAAAAATTCGAGAGCGATGTTAAATTTCCTGGCCGAGAGACAAAAAAAGCTGAATTCAGACGGGAGATTGGAAGTTAAGGAAGAAAATTATCGCAGGAAGCTTTTGTAGCTACGGAATTAAGTAACGGGAATACATTCAAGATTTGAGAGTGATAATGGCCTTCCTCCGTCGTAAAGAGAATTTTTTCCCCTGCAGATGCAAATGGCGCATGAATACCAAGATGGATCCTTTGATCTTTCTTAGAAAAGAACAAAAGACCGGGTTTTTGTTGGTGGAGTCTCTTTTCCAAGGCGAGCAATTTGTTTTCCCATAATGCCGAAGTGATTCTACCCACCGACTGTGCTCATTAGTCTCCTTACCTCCGATTTCACACGTGCTCAGTCAGCAAAGTAGTCAAAATTGCCTGAATTTTTCTATATACTAATTTTATCTCTCCTGATTATATAAGTTTCATTTTAAATTGATAATACGATAGGTACAATCGTTGTATTTCAGTGAAGCGCGAATTGCTCCCGTTAAACGGAGTTTTATAGCTTAATGGCGTTTCGATAATTATTTTAAGCCATTTTTATAGACTTGAAATTTCTCCAGGTTTGATTTTTATACTAATTGAGCAATACCTAAGTGAATCGTCTAAAAATTATCACGCAGCATAGTTCAGATTATTTGAACTAATAAAGTAAATCCGGTTATTGGGGCATTGTTTCACAATCATTATTTTTGGTAGCATAAAGTAGATGTATGAATATGAATATAAAAATATTAAATATTAACATCCATAACGGAAGTAAATTTAAAATGTAATTTTAATTTTTATAAGGGAATCAAAAATTTTCTCATTAGCGCCTAATATAAAAAACATTTCTTGTGAGATAAAAACTAATTGACTGTTGGCTACCCCAAAAGAATACTTTATGCATTTGCGGTTAAATAACGTAATCTTTAAAAACTAAAAGCAACTGAAAGATCATACCTTTCTTGCCTCACCAACCGCGTTGTTCAAGCGTTTGAAATAACCTTCTTGTGACGATTCTACAAGGCAGTAATCACCATATCAGCACATTGTTAAGTTTATGTTGTCTTATGAGGTGCTTATACGAATCAGGTATCCCTTTCCATTCAATATAGTTAATACTATTCCTTAAACGACGTACAAATAAAGGTTAATTGCCACGGAAATAGTCCATTATGAAGTCATATGGAAGGATAGCTTTTTGCTATCCTTCCCCGAACATGTATTTCCATTTCGGTTCTGATTTCACGCAAAACGGAGCGCTATTTTCGCCGTATTCCAGATGCTGGAGAATGAGCAAATCTCCTTCACGCTGCTCCGTCCCCAATTCCATCTTCCGAATTTAGCATCCAGTTAAACTCCTCCCACTGATGCTTCGGTAGGTGAATAAGCAGGAAGGAAAATAAAACTCTAGCGCGTTCGAGAATGAACGATAGAGGAAATGATAGGGGGATTTTTCGTTTTCCTTCTCAAAAAAAATAGACCTCCCAGGCTGGGATAAGGATGAGTCCGGAGAAATAAAGGCGACAGATGGGAGTGAAGAGAGGTGGAGGAGAGAAAGAGGAAGACTGAAGGGAGCAGGGGCGCCCGTGTGCAAATCTCTCATTTGCCGCCATTTCATTCAAAAGAAAAGAAACGTGGAAATGCCTCTTTTACCTACGGTTTGAAAAAAACTTTCCCTTGCCATTGAGGGTTATACCACCAACGAACCGAGTTTATATGCTGCGGATATTAAATCGTTGTACATATATGATTCCCCTCTCCCCCAACGAATAATCAACACCTTCGAATATTTAAACGCGCATTGCTTTGGCTTTTCCCTAATAATCTCGCATCCTATCCTATTGCCTTCTCCTTATCTCTCCTCTTTCTTCTCGATGCCGTCTTGCATTGGGTGGGTTTATCGTCCCTGGAGTTGGTGGAGGGATAGGGAATGGGGACGAATTCTATAGGTCGAGCGATCTCAAACTCACATCGGTGCGAGAGCCACATGAATGCTTTCCACCAAAGCGTTTACTTAATGATTACGGAAGTGTTCTTTGATACTTCGCTAAGATTTCATGCCGAAAGAATTATTTCCACGTAGATGACGATAATGAGGAAGAAAAGTTTTTGAGCTTCGTGCGTAAATCGTTCACCTTATGGAATCCAACCGCAAGCCTTTTTAACGGCTTCAGTGCGCTGTCCACCTCTTTTTTTTGCACGGAAGAGCTGCCTTACATGTTGACCCATCCTGTCCGGAGGAAGGAAAGAGGTGGTCGGGAGAAATTTTCGTATCTCGAGCAAATAGAACTCTCGGGATACATGTCAATCGCCGCACATGTGACGTCCGTGTTCATCTCCATCCCTCTTATCCCCCCCCCTCTCTCTCTCTCTCTCCCCCTCTCCCCCCCTCTCCCCCCCTCTCCCCCTCTCCCCCCTCTCCCCCTCTCTCCCCCTCTCTCCCTCTCCCCCCCCTCTCTCTCTCTCCCCCCCTCTCTCTCTCTCCCCCCCTCTCTCTCTCTCACACTTATCTATCTATCTATCTATCTATCTCTCTCTCTCTCTTTTCCTCTAAACGTTTGCCAAACATTCATTATTCTCGCCTCACCTTCAAGCACCATCGCCTTTTCCCAAAAAAGACCCTCGCTGGAGCAAACCTTTTTACCACTCTCTGACCCCATCCCGACCCGTTACTCTTTAACGTCCTGCCGAGCTCTATGTCCCGTGCCTATCCCACGCACCGTCGCTTGCTGACCCCTTCAATCCGTGGCCGCATGTGATGTGCCATCCACGTCTACCTCCCCTCCTCTCTCTCTCCATTCCTCGCTTCTTCCTCCTACTACTCTCTAGACCCCTCTTTCTGCCATCTATTATCCTCTTGCAACTCCCATCCTCGTTCACCTCCCTCCCACATCTTTCACACGCCTCCCTCCAGTTTCGTTTTGTTCTCCGATACTCCGGACGTGTTCTTCGTTATATTATATCGACAATGTTCCTATCTGCTAGGGCAGCAGAGCTCAAGCTTTTGCATCTTGCGTCTCACCTTCAATTTTGTCAAAAAAAAAAACCCCGGGTCCCACCGCGGTAAATTATAAATCTCCATCATTGCCGAGAAGAGGATTTTTACGTCAAAACTGTTTTAGAATTATATTAATCATAACACTTTAACAGTCTTAAACATTGCAATGATTTTTGTTGAGAAAAGGTTCTATAATAATTTTTTTCGAAACTTCGAATCCCACAGGTTGACAAACATTGTGCTTTGATATATACCAGGGGTGGCCAAACCTACTTACCCTCGGAGCTCCATAAGATAATCTTCAGAAGTTCGACAGCGACATGGCAAATATTCTGTGCTCATAAATTTAGGAACAGTACATAACCTGTACCCGAAGCAATTCAGATATGTTGCATGTCCATTAGGCATCCCCAAAACGTCTCAAGTGACACTACGTCACTGAATTCTGTGTTGAAAAAATCTGATGTGGCCAACACATGACTTTCTCCATATTTGGGGTAGGTATAGATATTTAAATTATTATGAATAGCATTATAAGGAAAAATTATTATTTCGTATAGTAAAAGAATACAGTCTTCCTTATTGCCGGTAATTAGGTATATTTTGAATATGTTTAGAGAATTCACCGCTACATGGTGGTGGCGCTGTATACTGAAAATTTACGAATAAGCAAAATATCTCCGAAATGGATGGTTCTATGAAAATCTGTTTCAAGCAAAACTTGGAAGAAATATTATTCTCTACAACTTTGGTCCTTACGAAGATTACCAAGAACGACGTTTTTAAGGAGATATTTGACGGAAACCGAAAAAACCGATTATTTATAAATAATTCCTAAAAAATAAGTGCTATGGAAAATTGTTTGAAATAAAAGATGTAGGAAATAATAGTTTCTACATTTTTGTAATGGTCCATGTGTACAATAATGAAGTATTATCGGAGAAATATCGCAAAAACCGAATCGGGTTTCGAATAAACGTCGACTTCCGGTTAACCGGTATTGTCTAAAAACTAATCAGTTGTTTGTGCTCATGCTAAAGTGTTATATATGAAATTTAGTATTAATATGACAAGTACTTTTTGAGTTAGAGTGCCCACAATCACATCCATCCACACACACACACATCATGCCGAAAATAGTCTAAACGTGTTCTAGTGACCTCAAAACGTGTATTTCCGTTGAAATCTCGAAGTCGATTTTTTTCGTGATCACAATACTTTCCTCATGCTATGTATGGAGAAAGTAAAAACGTTGAGTGGATATTTAAAAGAGCCGCAAACTGAGTTAAAAGAGCCGCGTGTGGCTCACGAGCCGCGGTTTGGCCACCCCTGGCATATACAGTCCACGGGCCTAGTGTGATCCATGAAACGTTTCCTGGTGATCTCTTTGTTGGAGGTCAAAACGAAGGAACAAAGTTTCCATCAGCAACATACTACATACAGAAGGAATCGCAAAAAACAATCTTATGGGCTCTAAGGCACCTAAAATGCACAAATCTATCAAAAATATTGAATTTTTTCACAGTCGCAATACTTAATATATCTTGTATGTGAGAAAAAAATATATAGTATATAGCTTTTCCTCCAACTTCTCTTAGATTCTTCTGCACCCACCCTCTTCAAAGTTCTCGGAACACCTCGTTCATTCCTCACCATAAGTAGTTTTAACGATCTACTTCTCCCGTTTGCTTTCACCTCGCAAAACCATCCCGGAGACGCAGTTAGACATGGAAAGCATAGTGATTAAGATCGTATCCTCATATATTCAAATTTCAAACATTATCTATTCCTTTTCTTATTCGTGAAAAACTGCTTTAGAACCAATTGCATCGACAACTTGACATTTTCATGAATCTTACTATTACACTTAAAGATATTTCTCTTGTTCATTAAGTATCAGTCATTAGTAACGACTCTCAAGTAACAGCCTCATTCATTTTGTTTTACAATGTATATTTTTCTAAATCGTAGTTAAAAAAATATCAACTGCGGTTTCTATGCCAATGAGTTATCTGAAGGTAATGCAATGTTTTGATTCCCAATTGCAGTGGAAGCACAGTGAAACCTGTATACCATATCTCGAAATGCAAAGCAGTCGTATTAATCTGAGTCCAGATCTTTTTACCAAGTACAGTTTCGAAATATGAAAATAGGAGATTAAATAGCCAGGATTATAAGTAATCATCATTAAAATCTCTCTCGAAAAAGGGATACAAAACTTTAATATCTTGAAGTTATGCCCTTGATCAGTTGGTTTCCTACAACTCTTTTCCTGTGGGATATTCAGAGCTTTCCCAGAAATAAGGTATAAATCACAAGGCTTCCAAATTATTAAAATTTTGATCGTTCCTTAAAAGAAGTCAGAAATTAACAGTAATATTCTTTTTAAGAGGAATCAAGGAAGGCTTCGTTTAATATATTCTTCCAGAAAAGGTGTATAATTATGACAAAAGAGACTTTGAAGTGAAGAAAAAACATCGTTAAAATTCAGAAATGGTTCATAAAAGCTCCTTAAATAAAGTTGTGTTTTCCATCTTCCCCATTCTTATCATATTATGCAGTAACAGGCTGTTTCTGTCATGCATTTTATGCTAATGAAGAAGCCATTAACATGGAATGACATTCAGAATTCCACAACTCATATGTTTTCACATTTTTCAAAATTGCGTTCGTCCCTGGGTAATAGGCATATTTGTGTTCTGCTCCCCCTTCTGCAAAATTTTCTGCAGGCGCCCTTGCTTAAACCATACCTCTCAAATAATAACTATATACTGTCCAGCGGCATTTAAATATATCAAATTTTTACATCCATCTACCACCCAAATCTTCCCAGTTCTGTCAACAATCTTTGTCGAACAATGCTTCAGTTGTAATCCACGTACATAATACAGGCAACTCCCGAGTTTCGTTGGGGATGCGTTCCTGAAAACGTGTTTGAATCCCGAATAGTTGAATGTCAAACACCGTTTTCCCATATACTTGCATGTTATAATTGGGAGACACGTTCCCGCATCTCGGGAGAAAGTCTCCCCTCACGTTTTATAAAGATAAAATAACATTACTAATATGTTAATACAACAATATTAAATTCTGAATAAATTATATAAATATTTTAAATGTATAACTTATTTTTTGCACTAAAAAGGAAAAAAAAATTTTTTTTCGAACTTCAAAGATAGATGTATGCAATATACTGTGCAGACAGCCCAGTCCAGATCGTGCAAGTCGTTTGTAACAAACGACTCGCGCAAGCTGGATAACATACCTGCATACATCTATATATACATACAACTATTTATCGCAGCGAAATCAATATAAAAGTTATTAAAAAAGAACAAAATAACTTAAGAATAAAGAAACTATAAAATTAAAAATATTTTCATAGTTAAATCTTTTTCAACTGCACTTATTGGACTTGGTTTATTAATTGAGAAGTTAGAAGATTTTAGTCGGAAGAAAAGGAGCTATTGGGTGGGGAACTGTTTATTGTAGTTATCAAATTACCTGAATTTATCACATTCTAGAATTTTCTCCTTCTGTTTCGCATAAGTGCTAATAGTTGAACAACACATTCACAACAATCATGCGATTTCAGTTTGGCTTTCACCTTTCTCAACATGCTTTAAAATTTCTAATTTCAATTCATAACTATGAGTCTTATGCACTCTTTTATTTGATTCACTTACATTATCACTATTACATTTCCTTTTAGATGCCATGTCAAGTGATAAATTTATAAATAAATCAATAAAATAAATAAATTTAAATAAAAGATTAACAGAAAAAAGAGTGAAATCAGCATAAATTCAAACAATTAGAGCAGATATAACTACGTCTACACCAAAACTAAACCTTGCATGGTTGGTCGGAACCAATTCCTCCGCGAAAATGACTGCGTAAAGTAGTTCCCAATTCGATCAGCTGGATCGAAAACTCGAATTAATCGAATCTCGAACGATCGAAACTCGGGAGTCACCTGTATTTTATATTGATGTAAGGTATGACAATTTAAAAAGTTTGATTTTCACATATGAGGTTATTAATATATTAATACCATTTATGTGCAGAAAACATTTGTCACTTTGTTTCATAGGTGTAGCACCTATATTCTCATCTTTCTTTCCCCATTCCAAAATTATGTTCTATATTTTGAAATCAAAGTTTGAACATGTAATATTAATTTAATAATACATACCTATATAAAACTTTCTCTTGGATTAATTTCTGTACATTAATTCTTAAAAATAAAAATATACAGTCTCTTGTCTAGACTTGTTCTGGATCTATTTCATGTCCTGTATATGTCTCTTATTTCAATGGAGTATTTCTATATGTGTCTCATATTCTCGAAACTGAAATTTTCCAACCTTAGTTTTAGTGAATAAGAAATGGATAAAACAATGGTGTGGGTTAATCTCTTGATGGAACCAAAAAGCCTTATTTAAAAAGAAATGACATGTTTAGAACAGTTAATACATTTGTGTTGGTTTTAGTTTGTAATGTTTCGTGTCCAGTAATCCTTGAAAAAGTATTTTTATCTAAATTTAAACTAGCAATTTATACCCTTTTAAAATAAATAATTTATTTTTTTTGTAATTTAACCTTCATACAGGGGTTTGCATGCACACAAGCTTTAGCCAAACAAATTTTGAAGCTCAAAAACTTTGTTAGATGGAAAAATATTTTTAACCTCATGGAGATCTGCCTTTTCCTTTAAAATTAAAACTTTAATGAAGCAAATCAAATTCATTTGCCTAAAATTTTTAATTCCAATAAAATTGTTAGCCTTTGCTGGCATTTGTTAACATAAAATGAAATATAAACATTAAGTGTAATGTATTCATAATTTAACTACACTCATTTCTGCCCATATCAAATAAAAAGAGAGAAATGTGGCAAAGGAGAGTGGAGTATGATTGAGAGTGATTAGAAGATTGCAGGCTAATTATTTCATCTCTAATAAATTCATTCATCAATTATAGCGAAACATTTCAAAATATTAAACATCGATGGAGAGCTGGATAGACCTTGGTTCAAAATATCATGAACATATGTCATTACATTATTACAACAATGGACTCTAAAATAGAACCATTTTAAAATCAAAATACATCACTTTTGATTGAATATGTTGAGTAAATTGACAAGAACAAACTGTCCTCCACTGCTGCAAGGCTCCATTCATTTAAACAAGACTTCTTTGCCAGATTACACCATATATAAATAGTGGAATTTATCGGGTTCTGTTAAACTGTCAGGTCCAAGCCTCTCTTTCAGACTGCTGATGACAGGCTACAGACAAAACTGAACTGCTCTGAGCACCTACAAGGTGAATATCAATCAAAATTTTGAATTTGAATTTTTCACTATCATAATACTTTCTCTATATAATTCATATACGAGAAAGTAAAAAAGCTATCTTCAATGAACAATAGAAAATTTTAATTATCATATATATCATTCGCATTCATCATCATCATAGGTAGTCTGTCCATTGACAAGTCCATGATTATTCTCGGTTAAATTTGGTTCTCCATATACTCCTATTTTCCACAGTTTTCTTCATGTCTTAATAGCTCTCTTTCCCTTTCCAGTTGTCTACCAGCTGAAACCTTTTCCTACCTCTTTCTCTTTTTCCATCCAGTTTTCCTTCTAGCACTTCTTTAATCATGCACTCTCTCCTCGGGTAATGCCCAATCCAGTTCGCCTTCCTGTTTCTGATAGTCTGTATAATCGTTCGCTTCTCTCCTATTCCTCATTTTTCACCCTATCTGTCCATTTTATCTTCAGCATTCTTCTCCATGTCCACATTTCGAAGCTTTCAAAGTATTTATATCAATTTTCCTTAGCGTCCATGTTTCTGCCCCATAGAAAGCTATACTCCATACATAGCATTTTATCAACCTCTTGCGGATTTCCTGCTTTATATTTCCCGTTACTAGGAGTTTCTTTCTTCTGAAAGTGACTTTTGCTTTTGTTATTCTAGTCCTGATTTCATCGGTACATTTTGCTTCTCTCGTTATGATGCTTCCAAGGTATTTATAATCTGAAACTTGTTCTAATGGCTTTCCTCCAATACTTATGTTCAAATTTTCTTCTTCTTTACTTGATATTCGCATAACCTTGGATTTTTCTGTATTAATTTCCATACCGTATTTTCTACCTGTTATCACTAGTCTATTTATCATTTTCTGGAGTTCCTTTTCCTTTCTTGCTAGAAGTACTTGATCATCCACGTATTTCACTGTTCTTATAATCCTTCCTCCGATTTTGAATTCTCCCGTGCCTTCTAACGCTTCCTGCATTAGCCTCTCTCCATATATATTGAATAGAATCGGCGATAGACAGCAGCCCTGTCTTACTCCCCTACCGATATGTACTCTGCTGGTGTCCGTATTCTCCAACCTGACTTTTACAAGTTAATTCACATATAGATTCCTGATCAGTCTCCTGTCTTTCCAGTTTACACCTATATCCTTTAATATCCTCATCAGCAGTACCCAATTTACTCTATCAAAGGTCTTCTGCCAGTCGATGAAACATACACAACAATCTTGGCTGTACTCTATTGCCCTTTCTGATATGATTCTCACTACACCGAGAGCATCTCTGGTTCCTCATCCTTTTCTGAAGTCGAACTGATCTTCCCCTAGCATTTCTTCAGCCTTTTTCTCTAGTCTTTTATTAAGAATCCTCCTGATGGTCTTCGAAGTGTGTGACAGTAGGCTTATTGTTCTGTAGTCTTTACACTGCATTGCCTTTGGCTTCTTCTTTAGAGGGATCATTGGTACATCTAAGAAATTCTGAGGCCACTCTCCTGAGTTGTAAATCTTGTTAATTAGTTTCGTAATCACTTTTAGTCCTTCGGATCCCATGACTTTAAGTACCTTTGCCGGTATTCCATCACTGCCTGTAGCTTTTCCTTTCTTTAGTTACAGTATCGCCTTTTCTACTTCGCTTTTCATAATACTTGGTCCCAAGTTGTCTTCTTCAATGCAATTCTCTTCTTCCAGTTCCATTTGCATCAATCCTGCCTGCTTTTTCTATAGTTCCTTAATATATTCTTCCCATACCTGTGCTACATCGTTTGGTTCTGTGACTATTTTCCCATCTGTATTAATAATTCCTTTACCACGAATCCCATTAGGCTTCTTATCTTCTAACTCCAGTGCCCTAGCGTACATCATATCGTACCATTCTAACTTCTCCATCTGTTGTATTTCCTCACATTTTTCTTTTATCCAAATTTCCCTAGCTTTATCTGTTACCCTTCTCAACTCATTGTTTATGCATCTATAATTGGCTCTACCTTTTTCACTGTTAACATTTTTCCATTTTCTTCTCTCATCCATTTTCTCCAGCATTTCCTTAGTGATCCATGGTTTTCTGAATTTCTTCTCTCGTTTCCCAATCTCTTTATTCAAGGTATCTTTGATGCTGACTTTCACTTCCTCCCATTCTGTCTCCACAGTCTTTGGTTTGTTTTCCAAATTTCTAAGGCGATCTTCCAACTTCGTGCTGAAGGCATCTTTCTTTTCTTTCAGTTTTTCTAGGTCCCAAGTCTGTCTATCTCTTCTCGTTTTACTTATTTGTTTCAGCTTTGTAGTAACATTGACTATTAGAAGGATGTGATCTGAATCAATGTCTGCTCCTGGTAATGTCTTAGCTTTTTTTATGCTGTTCCTGAATCTTTGTTTTACTAGGATGTAATCTATTTGGCATCTCATTCTATCTCCTGGACTTTTCCATGTGTACAGCCTTCGTTTATGGTTTCTGAACCATGTATTAGTCACTACTAGGTCATTATTAACACAGAATTCTGCCAGTTTTTCTCCTCCTCGGTTTCTTTTCCAAAGTCCGTATTGACCGACAACATTTTCTTCTTGTCCTTCACCAACTATGCTGTTCCAATCTCCCATTATTATGCAGTTTTTCCTTTCCTCTTCCATCTTCTTCATAAATCTCATTAAATTGTTCATACATCTCCTCAATTTCTTCTTCTTCATGAGTGGATGTTGGCATATGTTCCTGGATTATCAACATATCCACTGGGACTGCTTTCAGCTTTATTGCCTTCAACCTATTGTTCGTTGCTGTTATTTTTGTCATGCTGTTCATCATATCTTACCTAAGTACCAGAGCTACTCCCCTAGCCTCAATATTTCCTCCTGAGTAAACTACCGTGAATTCTTCCGAGTCGAACTGTCCTTCTCCTTCCCATCTAGCGTCGCTCAGCCCTATGATATCAAGCCTATTTCTTCTCATTTCTTCTTTCAGGTTCTCTAGCTTTCCTGCCTTCCTCATGGTTTTTACATTCCAAGTACCTAAGCGTAAGTTACCTTCGACAAATGCTTTCCTCCAGAGATCCGATTGGGGGACTATTTTACCTCTGGAATATTTTACCTCGAGAGAACTCATACTGTCCAAACATATAATCATTACTAGGGAATTGTAATGTGGTAGTTTCCCTCTTGCTTTCCACATCGCAGTACTGTAGCCGTTCAAATCGTCCCGATCATGCCTACAGCTCTATTGGATATAGACCCAGCCAACATAATTTGTTTTTGGCTCTATACCATACTGACAGTACTGCTGCCTACTGTCAGGCACCGGTGACAGTTTTTTTTGTGATAAGCCTTTATTCGTGGGGTTCGAACCCCGGAACTTTGTAATGGAAAGCCGACACACTAACAACTACACCACCAGTGCATTCGCATTATAATCTCAATTAAGCTGCTGTAAGAAAATGATGTCTACTGAAGAATTGATAGCATAGATGTGCAGGACTAAAGTTACACAGTAACATACAATATTTTATTACAAACAGGAAAATCAGAAAATGTGTCCCACACAGAGTAATGTGCTTATATCCTATAAATTTTCCAAGTTGACCTTGTTATAATTGCTAATACATGAATGTGAAATTCTCCCCACAATACGGATATGTTAATACTATAAAATTATTTTAAAACATAATAATAAATCTAGTTATTTAAGCAGATTTTTCAGCTTTTATTAACAAAAATAAAGAAAAATTTCACAGTACATATCCATTAGCAGGGCCGCTTTAAGGCATTGGTGGGCTCCTGGGAAAAATTTTGATCTTGCCCCCTTCCCCCTCTCTTTACTTAAAAAAATTGAACTAATTCCTTGTTTAATTTATAAAATGATTTTAAAAAGATGATACAAAACTTCCGCACACATGTCGCAAGCCATAAATCTAATGTCTTTTGTGTAATTCATATTTATTTATATTGGTTTATGTTACCCTTGTCATATATTGATCTTGTTTTTTTATTGAAACTAGAATACTTGATGGGTATAAACAAGTAAAGTTGGATTCAATTTTATTATCAAAAAAGCACAATTTAAAACGTAATTTATTTAGGTAAAAAATGTGCCACATACAAGTGAGTGGTATAAAATCTTTGTTTTGTGGTCTAAGGGTTAAGCACAGACACTGATGCTCACATGGCATGGGCTCCTAAAATCAGAGAGCCCCGGATAGTTACCCACTTCACCCATTGGATAAAGCGGCTCTGTCTGTTAGGTATCTTTAGATACTCTATTGTATAAAGCGTTTTCTTCTCTTAAAATTGTTTTTGCAAAGTCCTCTACTAATGAATCAGAGTTGTATATCCAAACTTGGTCAACTTCCGTTCTTATTATTCTCAGTGCCAACAAACTTTCTTGTATCACTGAACTTTGGACATAACTTCTAATTAATTTTAATATCAAAAAAGACCTTTCAGCACATGCAACTGTCACTGACAAAGTCAAAAATAGTTTCAATGCCACTGAAACATTTAGAACACTGGGAAGTATTACGTGATTCCTAATGATGAAAAGCTTTGCTAAATCTTCAACTGATCCATTTTTATTTTCAATACATCTTTTTGGAAAACATTTCAAACTAATTGTAAGAGCAACTGCTGTGAAAATTTGACATCATCATCAGACAATTTTTCTGTGAATATTTTTAGCGGGAGCGTAGAGCTCATCATCACTTTTCTCAACAAAATTAGCAGGATACTGGCATTAAAACTGTTTAGCTACATCTTTCATGGAAATGAACTGACTTTTCATCTGATATATAATGATATTGATATTCCCATAAAATCCATTGACTTTAAAAGATTGCTCAGGATCAGTAAAGTGTTTGTCTTCACTTAGTTCACCAAAAAAATTTTTAGCTCAAATTCTTCATTATTTTGCAAACTGTTACTCAGTTCCCTATGAATTAGCAGTAAGTTCAGTGCTTCCTTTCACTTTTGAAATCTTGTCTCTAAAGTTTTGTAGTGTCTCTGTGGCTTCACCCAACATTTTGGTCACTCTAGATATTTACTTATTGGAAGATTGAAGAATATTTGACATTAAATTAGATATCTCTAATATTTTTGACTAAATTGCAGTATACAGAGTAAATTCACAACTTTCCATAAATGTTTTTAAGACACCAGCTAAATATCAATTCATTAGATGTTATAATCAAGTAGCTCAGAGCTCTCATAATGTCCTGGTGTTAAAAGTCAACAACATAGAGGTCATAATTCCTTGTTAGCTATCTCATTGAACGTAACCCTTTAAAGTAGGGCTTTTCTATTCACTTACCTCATTTTTTTGTAAAGTTCCTACCTTTTAATGCTCTGACTGAAGAAAACATATACTCTGTGAATGTGATTATAAAATGAACTAACATAAGATATTTTATCAGCATCATTCTGCACTAAATTTAAATTATGAGCTGTACAATGAATATTAGTCGCGGCATTGTCAATTTTCCGAATTCATACTTGAACACCCAAATTATCAACTCATTACTTTTGCCCGATCATATCTTTTATTTCGAATTTATATGATCATCTGAATGAAAGCATGCATGCCGAAAAGTTGAATTTTACATGTTCTCTACATGGCGCTGTATAGGGGGACATTTGGCTGTACTTTGGAAATCAATAATAATAATAAATTTTCAATAATTGACATTATTTTAAGAGTTGATCCAAAGATACAATGAATAAACTCGGAGATTACTATCCAAAACCTAAAAACTCAGCCTTGAATTCCTGATGCCTAGAATACTACAGTCTGGACGAAATTACTTTGGGATTGACATTTGAGGCGGCACTGGTGTGATGTTGCCAGCATGTGCATAACAAATGCCCCCAAATGCTCGTTTCAAATATCTTTGTGACTGAGAAAGAGAGAGAGAAGAGAAAGCATTCCAAAACGTGAACATGTGAGAACCAATAAGAATGAAGGAGGTGGAGCATCACTGGGCTCAACTTCATTCTCTCTCAGGTCTCTGTTGTGTCAACTTCGAGTCTCCCTGTGCTGTGTTGCCTTTTGCTTTGTGAGCCCACCGAAAGGTGCATTCCAATGTAGTAGATATGGCAACGCCGAGTTTGAGTTCTCTCCCCAGAAGACGTCCCCCCACCTCCTAGCAGCGGAGACACACGAGCTGTCCCGAGTACGTACGAGATGTCAGTCACAAAGACATTTGGAACGGATAATAACATAGACTGAAAGTATTTTGTTTGCAGGGTACATAGCGGCAACGCAGGGTGGTTGCTCTTAGCAACACTTCCCTCCCCTCCGCCTGTGATTGGCTGTGAGGGAGGGGAGTCTTTTCCGTCCAGTCCCCACCCCTCCTCAATCCCAAAGTAATTTCGTCCAGACTGTACTACCGAGCGAGTGCCGTTCATATTTTCGCGTATCTACTCCCGGATCAATTAAATGATGCTGCCGTTTGCGGATGAAAACTTTACTCTCTAAAACAAATTACAAAGTATTCGCTATATGTAATGCCAAATTCTAAAATATTCGTGTTTACCCGGAGACTAGTCCCGAAACCCGGAGAGGTGGTAAGAAGTGTAAACACGCAGTTTTAAATAGATTAACAATATAAACAGCTTTAAATCCCTAAGAGATGATGGAAATCATCAAAACTGTGTACTAGCACTTTCGGGGGATCTGGAACAGAAGTCGAATTTCATTCCAGGCACTTTTGGGTGTTTCAGGTACTATGGATAGGTTAAACCAGAGAAGGTTAACGTGTAAAATGCCTGCCAATTGCAGCACTCAATGGAATAATTTATGACACACCGAAAGTTTAAGAAATACTAGACGACCATTCCTTATTAATATATTTAACATATTTAATATTGCCAGGGTGGCCATATTTCTAAAATCGCAATGCGGGACAACCGAAGTGGCCGGGGGCGGGTGTGGTAAAAGCGTCAACCAACGAGTAGGCACATGACGCAGACTGAATTTTTCAGTGGCGTGATATTTTTTTCCGATACTTTTGCACGTAAAAACAAAAATTTAACAACAAAAATCACATTGCGGGACAACTGATTGCAAACTCGGGACATGCAATTCTAAATCGGGACTGTCCCGGCCATATCGGGACGGTTGGCCACCCTGAATATTGCCCCAGCCAATTCTATTTCAACTTCCTTCTATTTTCCATCAAAAAATTTGTTCCAACAATTGTCAGTTTTGTTTTATACGCTAATTAAACACAGATTTGCTTATTTTTATCGCTTCCAGCCGTTGTATTTTGGTTTTTCATTCGCATTTTACATTACTGTCACCGTTATCGAACGTCAATTTGATGTATTGTCAACATAAACAATAACCATAGTTTTCTTTTGAACAATTTTGCTTTGGGATTGATTTTCTTATTTCCACGAAATACCTTTATGAAGTTGGTAACACGTAGCGCGATTTCTTGCCGCTAGATCTATAACTATCGCAGATGGGGCAATATCAAATCTTCCTCTTTTTTATTTTTGTGGCAACTTTCACTCTAATATTCTGGACGATTACGCATTTTAAAAAGAAAACTTGGCTATACGCCATACATAGTTTAAATAATTAATATTTATTCTAAATATATCCATGCTTCTATCAAAAAAACTTTGTCTCGAGACATCCATAAAAACCTTTAGTGGTGTAACACATTCGTGCGGTACCTTCACGGGGTACACACAGCAATATGAGATAGAAACTCCACGGAACAACTGAGCCAAAAACCTCAGGGGATCTAGAAAACATACGGAGGTATTTTTATTATCATTTAATGTGATTTCCTATATGCATTTCCTTGTACAACATTCCCACGTTCAAGGTTACTTATTCGAATGTGCTTTATAGACGGGTAACATACCTATTCCATACTTTGTTTCTGCTACAAAGTTATACCGAATTAACTATATGTGATAAACAAGGAATAATGATAAATTGCACTTCGTTTCTGAAAGATTTTAAAACAATTTCGTTGCTTCTTTTTTTCTCGATACTGTTGACCAATTCCCTGACACTTGAGTTTCATTTTGTCCCCTCTATTATCCCTCCGCCACCACGCGGCGCTGGCTGTACTTGTGATCTGCTCCACTCTGCTCCCTACACCGAAATGCGTGCATTTAAAGGCAAAAATGTCCGATCTGATCCGTTATCCTCTTTATCTGAACCTCTCTTGTCCCTACCTGGGGCTATACAGGTACATGTTTGAAGCTAAAGGTATATAGATTCATATTATGACCCTAGATTCTTGTCCGCGTTATTTATTTCATGAAAATGCTGGTGTGAAAAGGATGAACCACAGGCAAAACGGAGCAATCAGTTAGTAGAAAAATATTATTTATTAGCTGCTAAATTATAATAACACAAAATTGTTATATTATATATACGATATAAATTTCTATATTATACAGAATTTGATGTTGTGACACACACACAAACACAAAATGCCATTTGCGTCGAAAGGAGAGTCCTCGCCCTTCAGGCTCGGACTAATAAATACAGTAAAACTCGTTTATAACGATCACGCCTAAACGAAATCTCAGCTATAACGAAGAAATGTCTCGGTCCCTTGAACTTCTCCATAAGGGCATTGGTTAAATTTCTCGGATGTAACGAACACGCATTTTACTAATTCTCGGCTGTAAGGAACAAATGTTTGCTCCCGTGGCAAAAAATTCCCCATATATAACGAATTGTAGAAGTACACCAAAACATCTAGACAATGCAAATGGCTTACGTAACCAAAAACGCCATGCTTACTCGGCAGCCACAGAAGTATACGGAGTAAATACGTAATATATACATCTTATATTTTAAGAAATTTTAAAGTGGAAGTTGTGGTATTACACATATACTATTCACATAAAAAAAGAAAAATAAATACAAAATGAATTGTATTTGTGTAATTGCCGGTATCTAAGGCTGGCCGGTTCTAAATAGCCAGATAGCACAGCTTTTACTGTATGTGTATAAGTGTTATATGGGATGTATAGGCCAAAAACCATGTTTCTCGTATATAACGTAGTCACGCTTATAACGAAGCAATGAGTCGGTCCCCTCAAATATGGGAATCAGAGGCTTATATTTTAATGCCATTAATGTTAAACTACGACTAATGAAGGAAATCCGATATTGATATAATCATTTTTGGGGCTGTTTTGCCCCATACGAGAACAAAAAAGGTGAGGCAGCTTCATAGGACCTAGAGACTTGAAATTTGGCACGATTATAGAAATTTCATTGCAACCGAAGATAAAATAAAATACTGCAAAAATTCCAATTTTTAGGCGTGGTTTTCCCCTATTTCTGCCCCATACGAGTGTGAAATTATAAGGCACTTATTAATGAGATACAAACTTGAAACTTCGGCAGAATTATGGCTTTTATGTTACAACAGAAGTAAGATATCCGATATTGTAAAAATTCAAATATTCGGATCACTTTGCACGGAAAGGAAATGAACTTTCTCCTCGTTGCCATGATAATCTAAGCGGCACCCAGGTGCAATACACATTGGCATTTCGGGATATTATTAAGAATCCTCACTTGCAGCACAAATTTGAATCTTTTAAAACTGTCACTACACAACTATACACTTTCAAAACTGTCACTTTTACACAATATAGCAGTTTTCGTGAAAACAATTAGTAGCTGCTACCCGCTGAAATCCTTCTTTTAGAGCACAAGTACAGCCAGCGCCGCGTAGTGGCGGAGGGACAATAGCGGGGGCAAGTCGCAACACAGGCAGCGTAGGAAAATGTCAGGTCAGGGGTCTGCTGTTGACAGTTCTACCCGGTTCTATCATATCATGACGTATCACTATCATGTCGCGTATAAATTCGCAAGCATCCAACATTCAATAATTAAAAATATTACGGAAAGCTTCCCAAAAATAGGTGATTATACCTTTCTACATTCGAAAATTCTAACAAAATATTGCTATAAAAATAAAATTTGCCACACTGTTTGGGACGATAAGGTTACAATTTTATTTCTTGGGAGTTACTATACTGCTTCTATGAGAGGCCATCTCGAGAGAAGAGCGTCGAAATTCGTTTATCTCTATTAAGAAAATCCAAGGAATTTGGCTGAACTTTGTGGTAATTGATACTCATATTAACGAAGAAAAATAACTTGGTTAATATATATGGTTAATATAATATGGTAGAATATAATTGTGGAATTTAACCAAGTTATTTTTCTTCGTTAATATTATCTCTCATCGATGTACCTACTTTGCTAAACAAGTATATAATATGCATTTGGGTCTTAGTTGTAAGCAAACAATTTTAATAATAATGATGAAGTTAAATACTTATGTGCTAGTGAAAATTGCCGTTGAATTATTCTATTGATGCTGAAATACGCAACGAAGCGTAAAATTATTATACGAACTTTTTTACCTGATATCTAAATTATTCTTGTTAAAGATGACATTACTTAAGGTGACCAGATTTCCAAAAAGCAAAAGCAGTACCACATCTTCAGCGGGAGAAAAGAAAAAAGAAGTAAAATTTTAATTAATTTATTTCATAAACTACATTTTACAATTCTTCGAAACATTTTTCATTTGAACTAATTTTTTTTGTCAGTTCCTCATTTTCAGTCAATACAATTGAAAATTCTTCACGTATAATTATCAAGATTTATTTTAACCGTTGTTGCAGCTGATAATGCCTCAATAGTCAATCTAGATTTTTTCACAACTCCAAAAATCGTTTATTATGGAAAAAAACTTTCAACACAAGAATTCGTGCCAGGTAAACACATTGCAGCTTCAATAGGTACCCTGAAGTTTTTTAAGGAAGTCTGTTCTTTTTTGAAATGTTTGGTTATTTCATCCCATCGCATATGTATTTCTAGATTATTTTGCTTCCATTCATTCAATTTTTCTTCTGTATAATAAATATTGACTCGCCTAACTTTATCAAAAAGTTCATTGTCATCTTCAATTACTTTATGATTCTTTTCCATGTAATTAACAGTTTCCACATTTAATTTTATCTTTTAATAAAATCCACCTGAAAACACCAAAATCCTCATAATTCTCTGTCTAAGGAATCCAATACCATAGACATTTGCTGCGTTGCCAACTATATGGATACATTTTGACAAAATATGTATTAGGTTGACTCTGTTTAGGAATAAGTGAAATGTTTTTTTAAAAAGCAGTAAAGGAAGTACAACACAAGGAAAAAGTACAAAAGCAGTACACATAAATCCGGCAGTACGAATTATCTCAAAGCAGTACTGTACTGCCAAAAGCAGTACTGCTGGTCACCCTACATTACTTGAATTCCAATAACAGGAAAATTAAATGAATATGAAATCAATATATGACAGTTGATCGAACCAAATTGTAATATAGTAAAAGTTTGCGTATAAGAATTTTACGGGCAGGGGCGTAATTAAGGAAGAGCCCGAGGGCTTGGAGGAGGCACTGGATAGGTATTCTACCTATTTGATGAATATTATATTTAAAATTTATTATATAATATAATGTACTGCATGTTTTTCCCAGTACATAATTACCTTCCATTTGTATGACGGATGCAATATAAAAATTTGTTACAACATTTTTTCATGTTATTACTTTTATTGTATTTTTCAAATTTGGTGTGCCCTTCAATTATTTTAGACTATCATGATGGTCCCGCACAATTGGGAGGATAGTTACCTGTATATGGGCATCAAAGGAACGTCTGATTCATGGCGATAAGATAGCCCTTGCTGAGATATTCGCTCTTGAATTTATGCTCTTATCTAAGTAATACTCGCAGCGTAAGTGTGAACAGACCAATGGACAACATTCCTGCATAGGAAAATTCAAGTAAAGTATTTTATTAATAATAACCGTAATTCATACACTTCCCGTGTTTACGTAATTGCGTATATCTATAATCATGTTCATCAACGCGTTGTTTCATAGTATAACCTCGAATTCTCTAGTATTAATAATAATTAACTAGTATTAATAATGACTGTAAGTAGAAAATAAAAATTTACTGAAATGTTAGAATTTAATGGCAATCTTAGCCAAAGTTAGATTGTGACAACGCCCACTTTCCGCTCGAACTTGTTCTTAGACAACATATTTTATGGAAACTAAATCGTGTACGTCTGAACCAGCATCTATGAAATAAATCAATGTATAAATCGGTTGAAATGCGTAAAATACAAGTTGATTAGGGTGTTAAAGATGTTAAAAAATATATTCAAACGAAGGAATTGACTGGTCAACCAAATATTCCTGTAGAATATTTTTTTTCCGTTTTGAGAAGGAATTTATTTTTAAAATCATTAGATCGTGATTAGGATATTATTTGTTCCAACTGATGGAAAATACGTCATGATTATTGAACGAAAGCATCCGACGTAATCCTTTGTAACTGTTAGATGTATTAATGTACGCATGCATATATATGTTTTCGAATAAAACATCTTGCTGCGTAGTAAGATTTGCTGACAATAACGTCAAATAATTAATTATTTTGAGTGATTTTTCAGGTGCTCATATTATTGATAACTTACGATATTTGCTCTGTTGAATTTCTCACAAATATTTTGCGAATTTATTAAACTCACGTACTTTAATTAAATTTTGAAAAACTGTCTTGATTCAAATGAATTACTGAAGCATTGATCCAAGCAAATCTACTATTTATCATTTAAATAAGCCAAATTAAATTTGACCACCACCAGAAGCTTATGAAATCCTTACATTAAAAATAAAAATTTTAAAAAGTTTTTTCTAGCAATGTATTATTTCACAGGTTGCAAGCACAAATCTCCATTTCAAAATAAACATTAAAACGTTGTTTAACTTCTTTGCTTTTTCAGTAAGCGATTTTAATGTAATTTAAGCTCAGCTTTTCTCATAATGCAAGATTCAGACATAACTAAATTAATTTTTAACTAAACACAAGAAAATATTTCTTCCTTGCTTTATCTCGCAATCTAGTGGTTTCCCTTGGTAGGTTGGGGGGATACAAAAGATTTGTCAAATACTTACTGTCTGTTTAGCCATCCTAATATCAATACCTACAGTATGCACCAGCCAACTTCTAACCCTCAATTGGCTAGGATTAGGGCCGCTTTAAGGCAGTGGTGGGCTCTGGTTAAAGTATGTTCTTTGGCCCCCCTCTACTTAAAAAAAAGAACTATTTCCTTGTTTAATTTATAAAATGATTTTAAACAGATGGTGCAAAACTTCTACACACACATGTAGCATGCCATAAATCTAATGTCTTTTTCGTAATTGATATTTATTTATGTTGGTTTATGTTACCCACATCATATTTTCATCTTGATTGTTTGTTTATTGAAACTAGATTAGTTGACAAGTATAAAAAGTAAAATTGGATCAAATTTTACTATAAAAAAAGCATCATTTAAAATGTGATTTGTTCAGGTAAAAAATGCACCACGTACGAGTGAGCAGTATAAAATGTTTGTTTCACAGTCTAAGGGTTAAGCACACAGTACCGATGCTCACACAGCATGGGCTCCTAAAATCAGGGGGTCCTGGGTTGTTGCCCATTGGATAAAGCCCTGGTTAGGTTGCATTGTTTGGATCCATGTTTTTTTCTTACTATGGTTATATTAGTGGCAGTTATATGTCTATTAGTTAATCTTTATGAGCATGGTATGGAGAGGGAGAGCGAAGATAGATTTATATGGTGAGAGGGATTTTTTAATGTTCGGAACCTGTTGCCTTAAGTGTTGAGATTGGTTTGTGAACAGATTAGGTAACTTTTTTTGAAGAAAAATATGTTCATAAGGAAATTTCTTTATTTCTCTTAATAATTAAATAGCATAAGTGAAACAAAATTGCAATTCTTATGTATTTAAAAAATAAAAAAGATATTTTCCTTATAAAAAGTTATTTTAAAAAGTTTAAAAACTTCTTACCCAAAATTTTGATGTTTTTCATCATGTTATGAAATAAGAAATAGTTAATTAACAATTGAAATGGATGTTATAATCTAGTTAATTTGTATGAATCAGCTTAACCCCTCAAGTGTGATTTAAAAATGGCTCCCTCGGGTATTTAAATGCTCGGGAATTCAATCTGTGTTATTTTAATTTAATTCTCGGAAAATATTAAAAATAAAAATCTGAAAAAATAGGTAATATTAAGCATGAATGGTTTGCTGTTTATTAATTTTTTTAGACTTCTACTTTATAATTTCAAATATCCATCGTACTTTCAACTTTATTCTCCAATATTGGATATGTGTGGTACATTTCAAAACATTGTACAAAACACAGAGAAGGATTTCCAGGGCAGTTTTTACATCGATATGTTGTCTCCTTCCTTATTCCCTTCTTTGTGCAAACAATGCACTTCCTTTTTCCGAGTCTTCTCTTGCCTGAAGAGGGATCCTCTGTGAAGTGACGCCCAGTTAGCAGTGTTGCTGCTCTCCTTTCTTTAGTTTTGCGGGAATCCCTTTCCGGTTCAACCTTCTGTGCCAACAATAACTAAACTTTGGGATAACTATGGATTAAATCTTTGGCATTATTATCCAGAAAATGCAGAAATCGCGATAGAAGAGAAATTCTTTCCTCAAACAATATCCGGTAAAAATAGAGTTGCATTGCTTACACTGGTAGGACGTCTCTTTTCTTATTTCCCTCCTCGTGCAAACAACACACTTCCTCATCCCAACTTTCCTCTTTCCTGAAGGGGGATTTTCTTCTAACAATACGAAGTGACGCCTTGTTAGCCTCGTCGCATCTGAGTCGACCTGTATTGGCCTTCCCTTTTTCTTCTCAACTCCACACTACAAATATTTCGCGAATATCTCAGCAATGAGTCTTATTCAAAATGATAGATGGATTTTTTATTGCAAATTTTGTAGAATAGAATGTACCGTAACAAAAATTGGGTAAGAAGAGAAAATCTTTCTTCGGTCATTACGTTTGGTATAAATGGCGTTTCAAAATGTTTCCGAGTGAAGTACATCTTTATATTCGGCTTAGTAATAATTCCCATAAGGAGAAATATTCCTAAAAGAACTGTAATGTCATTAGAAGAAGTAAGATACCACTTCGAAAACCGAGACTTTCAAAACAAATTTATTTTGGTTTTCTCTTTCTCCATAAAAGACCCTGCATACGGATTGGTCTCATTGACAGTAAGTTTTATTAGATCATCATCAAAAAAATTTCAAAATACTCTAGCGGGCTATCACTTGAAATATTAATATTTACCTTGCTTTCACATTCACAGTCAAAAGAAGAAAGTATATTTGCACTGTCGATATCATTCCACTTAAAAATACGGGGAATCTGCTGCTCTCGTTCTTCAAATTTGGCACCGACACCTTCCTCATCTTCAAATTCACTTTCAGAAGTTAACAAATACCCTTCAGGACTATTACAAAAGAAGCAAAACTTTCGTCGACACTTTCTTCTTATTCCATGATGTTTAGCTCATTTACTTCAGAATACTTCTTACTCGTGGATGCCATGTTACTCAACTAGATGAGGGGAGAAAACCCAGGTAAAAAAAATCTTTGAGTAAGGGGAAGTGTGCAATATTTGTATAGAAAGGTTCAGTCGTTCAAGGGGATTAAGGTCGTGTTTACTTTATGTCTAAAACTCGAAAAGCAATGGGTATAGGGACTCTTAAAGTTGACCCTGCACAGGACGACATATGTCATCGTGCACGCTTGAGGGGTTAATGAAACCACAGAAAAAAGCAATGCTACTAAAATCTGATATTTTTTTTAACAAATGTTTAGAATTTATTAACTTTGTTTAATGTTTTTTATTGGATTTGAATATATATTTGAAAATTTTTGCAACTTTATGACATTTTATTGTTCTGCTTTGAAAATTTGTAGCATTTTTAACAGAAGATTATTAGTTTCTAATAAATTCAGGATTGTGTTTTCATGCAATTTCAAGTTTATGTTAGCATTTTTTCTCTATGTCGATTGTTGTTGTGATTTTATAGCTTTTATTTCATTGGGACTTAGAAAAACTTCTATTTTATAATTAAAAAGAAAAAATTGTATAAATTATTTTAACCTGTATTAGGCAGAAAACTTGAAAAAGATGGAAAAATGGACCAGTCCCTTGAGGTTCCATCTTTTGCAAGTTTTACTGTATTTATTTAAAAAAGACCTTGGGCCTCCAGAAGACTTAGCACATGTAACATAATAAATCAGCAGTCACTTATTATGTAATAATTTAACACACTAGCTTCATGTATATAAAAATGAACATGTTAATGGCATGAATAATTCTCAAATTGCCATGGATAGAAATAATTTATCTTTTTCATTTCTCATTTCAGTGGTTAAGAGTCAAAGATGTATAGCAATCTTGCACCAATAATACTGAAAGTGGTGTTTTAAATTATCCTTATCAAAGAAGGTAACTCATTTTTCAAATGTTTTACTTCTCTAAAGTGACTATTGACATAATAGCCAGCTATAAAGCAAGGGAAGCAACGACATGAAACAAGTTAATATATAGCACATCAGTGATGTATATATAAATAACTTCATCACTGATACTTATTAGCAAGGCCAGATTAAAGAACTCGGTGGCCCTGGTGCAGAATTTTTCGCAGTGCTCTCCCCTCAACACACACACCTCTACGACTGATCGGGTTCGAATCTCCTGTGAGGGCCCCCGTATCACAGGGCCCTGTCGCAACTGCACCACTGAGCCTTAGTAAATCCGGTGTCGTTTATTAGTAGTTTCCATCATAAAACAATGCAGATTGTCAAAAAAATTCGGCCAGAAGTTTCATTGCATGAAAATGTGCAATGATTTATTTAGATAACAAGAAATGAAGAAAAAGTGTTGACTGATTGAATTATCCACCAACTAAATGCTTAAAATTTTGTGCATTTATTGCTACGGATTGCAACAATGGTAAATGAGGTAAATTACTTCAATATATAATTTATCTGTAATTTGAAGATTATTGTCATTGGACTTCATGTATATTTTTTATTAATAATATTTAGATATTAAGAAATTAGTATATATTCACATGTTTTATGATGTAGAAAAACTTAATTTCTTGGTAAAGAAAACTACAAATAACATTCATTGTTGTTTAATTAGAGCTGAGGAATTACATGACAATGTCATCAGAGGATGATAGTGATAGCCATGCAGTGGAGCATGAAGAACAAGACTCAGAATACTGCAGCAGTGGTTGTGAAGAGAATTTTATCATCAGTTTGAAATTATTTCTAGAATTACAAAAAAAGATAGTAGATGTCAAAAAATTAGAAAGCCTATTGAAGAAATTGAAAAACATAGATATTAGAGATGCAAACAATAAAAACAACACGCCACTTCATGCTGCTGTAAGAAGAGGTCATGTGGGAGCTGTAAATTTATTGCTAAAATATGGAGCTAAAGTGGACATAAAGAATGATGAAGGCCAGACTCCTTCAGTGATAGCTGAGTCACTGCCTGTAGCTAAATCTAATTCTAAAAAAGAGATACTTGATATCTTGGATTCAATTCAAAAATCCAATTTTCAAAAGAATGTGGCTGAACTAAGCTGTGATGAGTATGATGGAAGAACGACTGAAAATTTGCCAGCTACTCCAAAAGAAAAAAAATTTGTGGCAAGAGAGGAGTCGGAAGATAAAATAGTTAAAAAACAATGCAAGAATTCAAATAAATTCAATGAAGAGGGTAAAACAAGTCTGGGAGTAGCTGTGGAAAAACACAATTTGGAGGCCATAAAGTCTTTGCTAGGACTGTCATTCGAATCTTCGTCTGGTTCTTGCAGTATAGATACAGACACTGAGTTGTTAAATGAAACTTGTGATAAGAATGGCAATACACCTGTCATCCTATCAGCTAAACTTGGACATACTGACGAATTGCTCTTCATCCTTAGCCTTGGAGCAGAAGTAAATGAAACAAATAAAGACGGTTATAGGGCAGTAGACTATTCCTGGAGAAAGAAGGATTATAAATCTGTGCTGGCACTGCTGAAGAAGGATTCTTACATTCCTAGTGAATGTATAGTTGCAAGTATTGAAGGAGAAGATGAAAATGCAAAGAGTTTGAAGCAGTTTCTTTGCGAGAGAGATGAATTACACAAACTGATAAAACTTGGAAATTTAGATAAAATAAAGGTGTTGATCAGAAATGACACATCTAAAGTTTATTTAAGTCCTAAAAATGAATCAGCAATGTATGCTACTCGTGATGAAAACAGATGGGATATTTATGCATTTTTCACTTCAATGGGAGCAAAATTCAAATCTAAAAATGAGGAGCAAAAGTTTGAAAGATCTCTGACAACAAGGGACAAAGAAGATATAAGAAGGGAGTTAGAAGAATATATTTTTGAAGTGGAAAACAGTCATCTAATTAAATTAGTTGGAAAATCCAAGGTCCTGGGGGAAATCAGCGATGCCAATAAAATTATTGAAGGATTTTATGCAGAACTTGATAAATCCCCCAATGTATCTGCAATCATCCGGGTTCTTCAGTATTCCAGAAACTTAGAAGTAATTTTTGATTTCAACTCTGACACTACCAAGAATATGGATATAGAAGATTCTTGGGAAACGAAAGGCAAAACAGATTATGTAAACAACATAATTACCATTGCTGCAAAGGATAGCAATGTTGCAGGGGAGAAAAAAGTAGATGTTTTGGGAACCCTGGCTCATGAGATGGCCCACCAAGCAATTTCAATTCTGTATTCTAATAACTGTAAGCCATACAGCAAAGAAGATAATGATAGAGCAGCTAAATTTAATGAAATCACAGAGAATATTCTCAAAACTGTGCACTTAAACATAGCTGTAAATGTAATAACTGAAACACAAAAGTATCTGACAAAAATAGATGATCACCTCTTAAGAACAGCTCAAAGCAGAATACATGGTGCTCTCACCAAGGTGATCAAAGGCATTGAGAAAAGGGAAGATCTTTTGAAAAAAATTTCATCCAAGATAGATTTAGATTTCATCACAAGAGTGGTTGAGGGTGAGACTACTGCTCATATAGATGATGTCATAAAAAGAGTGTTTACCGTGTATCAACCAGAACATTGGCATGCAGAGTTGATAGTTAGAATACCCCATATGTTGGCAAAGTTTGGTGATGAAGAGGGGAAGAAGATCATAATGAACCAGGCTAAAGAGTTACTCGAGTATTTTGAGAGGCATGTGATCCAAGCATGCAATGATTTTTTGAGGAATAGCTCATACATGAAACATGCCATAACAATCATGGATATGAATGAATATCTTGGAGAAATACAAAGTATTCAGTCTGGAAAAATTCGGTTGGAGGAACTTTCTAAAAATAAGCTACATCAGTGCTATTACAAAGAAAAGTTTTGGTTAGTAAAGGCATCAAGCATTCATTTATGCAGCATATACTTTTATCAGACATTGTTAGATGAATACAAAAGCCGATTTCAACAGTGCTGTTTATTTATAAAGCTGAGCTATTTTGAGAAAAATAGAAACAAAGTATTAAATGCTTTGAAATCCAAGGCTTGTGAAGTCATGGTGCTAATATCAGATTCATTCTTTCCATGTGACCTTGACAATTTGTTTAGTGCATTCAGGAGTATTGTGGCTAAAGTAATTCTTATTATAAATGAGAATCACCCATTTGATTGGCAGGTAACAGATTTTACGTGGAATTCTTTAAAACGCTCCTCAAAAGAGTACCTAATGGAAAAGAAATTTCAATTTCAAGGTAAAGAATTGTCATTGAAAAAAATGTTTGATTTAAATTTAAATTCTGAACTTCTTAATGTATCAGCATTGGCACAGTTGGTTGGAGAAAGTAAAATTATAATAGGTAATGAAAATGAACTTGACTCTAAGGACTTTTTTGATGACTACTATATTGAAAGACAGTTCAGACAGCAGACAATTCAGCATGATATTTTTAAAAAAGAGACAGGCTTATCAGTTTTGTTCATAAGTAATGCCACGAAACAAGAACTGATATCATTAGGTGCCCCAGACAACCATATCCAGCAATGGGAAAATGGAGAGAACACTCTTGAGAAGGGTAAAAGGATACTATTCCTTGCAGATAAGAATGGGAAGAGAGATGAAAAGATGTTTTCTCAAATCTACCACAAGATCAGCAAGCAAAGAAAAATTCACTGGCTACATCTACAACGGAACTACTTGGTTTGGAAAAATTCTAATGCTGATTTATCTGAATTAAATGAATTCATCAACAAAGATGTAACCATTGAATATAAGGACAAATTAGAATTGGTTAATTTAGAAGAGTTTAAAAATGTAATTATTTTAGCTGATAAGTCAGGAATGGGTAAATCTACCATGTTAAACAAGGTGGCTAAGATGTTGAAAAAGCTTGACTTTTGGGTAGTAAGATTTAACTTAATTGATTATATATCTGATCTGAAAAATGTTGATTTTGAGGCAAATCACATTGAAAAAGCAATAGAATTGGTTGTTTCAATGTTACATTTCAAAACCCCATTAGAGAAGTGCATTTTCAAACAATGCTGCAGTCACTCAAAGAAAATTGTGATGATGTTTGATGGCGTTGATGAGATTAATCCAACTTATAAAAGAAATTTGATACATCTTTTGAAAGCCCTAAAACAGAGCTCTATTGCTCAAATATGGATATCCACCAGATTCCACGGAAAATCATTGCTTGAAATTGAATTGAAAGTGCTGGCTTACACATTAAATCATTGGACAAGAGAAGACCAATTGACATTTTTGAATAACTATTGGAAAAGTAAGTTAAAATATTTGGAGGAGAGAAATAATGAAGAAATTTTGAAAAAAATTACTGACAAATTAAAGGGAATGCAAGAGGGAATCAAACAATGGATGAAATCAGTTGCTTGTGAGAGTGATGGGTTGATCAAATCAGTATCAGGAATGATCTTAAAGCTAGATAATAGTGCTGAATTAAGTGAAAAACAGCATGTTAAAGTTGAACAACTTCAAAAAAATATTGATGAGTTAGATTTCTCTCATTATGCTGATACGTTGCTTGAACAGCTGAATAAAACAATCCACGATGAAGAAGGAAAATTTACTTATGTTCCATTACACATTAAGATGCTGGCCGATGTAGTTTTTGTGTATAGCTTTAAAATACCCAAACACTTTAATCTAAATGAATTATATGACTTTTTTGTGAATGCTAAATTTGACATCTATTTTGAGAAGAAAAAGTTAGAAAATGCAAATGTTGAGGATATAAGAAATTTGTGTGAAGATCCAATACATAAAGCTTATCAGTATGAAGCTATGAAAGTGTTTTTGAATGATGAAAAATCATTTCCTAAGGAATCCTTTCAGCAGCATTCAAAAAATGTAAATGAACCAATGATCCAGGTTGGACTTGTGACTCCTTATCGTGATACTTTTAAATTTATTCACAGAACATTTGCAGAGTATTTTTTTAGTGAAGGACTTATTGAAAATGCTGGTAATGCTCATGTACAAAGAGTTTGGTTAGAAAAAATTCTAGTAGATAAAGATTTTGCTGTTGTTCGTCATTTCTTAAACAGCAGAATTGAGAAGAAAAATCTTTGTATTGAATTTGACAGTGATTTAATTGAGGAAAAAATGTTTTTCAAAGCAAATAAGAAGACCGGCACTAATCTTCAAAGATTAGCATCTGAGGGACTTGAATCCATCATGGAATTATTTTTTGAAAATTTTCCAAAAAAAGTATGTGAAATAATTTGGCATATTGATGGAGTTGGGGAAAATATTTTACATTGTGCCTGCCAGAATAGAAATACCAAAGTTATTGATAACATTTTAAGTTTTGCAAATAATGAATTGAAAAAAGATTTAATTGAGAGGATGATTACACAGAGGGATCGTTCAGGAAGAACACCTTTTTATGTAGCTGTTGAAAATAATTATACAGAGTCAATGAAGGTGTTTTTTCAAAGAAAATATCAATCTGTCACTGACAAGACAAGAAAAGAAATGTTCTTCAAGACTAAAAAAAAGGGTAAAACAGTTTTACATGAATCTGTGTTTAGAGGTTACGAAAGTGCCGTGGAATTACTATTTAAATTATCAAAAGATGTCTTGACTGATGACAGATGCAAAAAATTTCTGATGAAATGTGATTCAAATGATGAAAATGTTTTTCATTATGCTGCAAGTAAAACTAATATTAATATATTGCATTGTTTGTGGAAGTTTTCAAAAGACATCAAATTGGATGAAAATTTACGCAAGGATTTTATTACAAAACCTGATGCTGTAGGTGAAACAGTTTTACATAAGATCACTTTTAGAGGAAATGTTGATGTTTTAAAATGTATTTTGGCCTTTAGTTTAGAAGTGTGCAGCGATGATTCATTCGAGGAATTCCTCATGGGAAGTGACAACACTGAAGAAACAGTGTTGCACAAAGCTGCTTCCAGGAGTCATGGTGATTTGTTGCATTATTTTTTAAATCGCTGTAATGAAGTGATAGAGAAGTTGACCTTGATGAAATTCATGCTGAAAGGTAACACTTCAGGGAGCACAGTTTTGCATAAAGCAGCACAATCTGGCAGCCTTGATGTATTGAAAAAGCTATTAGCATTTGTTATTGATTTAAAAATTGAGGGATTCTTTAAGGATTTTATCTTTAAACAAGATAAAAGTGGGAACTCCATTCTGCATGTGGCTGCATATGAAGGCCATTTTGATTTTGTGAAGGAGGTACTGTGTATGATAAAATCTCTTCTACATGAAGAAGCATTACAAGAATTTCTGCAAATGCCAAATAAAGAGGGGCATACCATTATCCACGAATCAATTTTTAAAGGCCATGTGGAAATATTTAACCTGCTGTATCAACATGCTAAAAGTACTCTTAATAAACAAAGTATTCAACAGTTCCTGTTCCTAAGTAATGATTCACATGGTTCTACATTACATTATGCTACTCTGAAAGGAAATGTTGCTTTATTGAAACAACTTTGGGATATGTTTAAAAGAGAATCTACCAATGAATTCTTTATTAAGTTTGTAGAAGTAACAAATGATGCTGGTGATACCATTTTACACATAGCTGCTTTCAAGGGATACCATTGGATCATTAAAGATCTCTTTGAAATGGCTGGAAATATATTGAGCAAGGAATCTCTTAGTTATTTCTTGAATAAAACTAATGGGTGTGATGAAACTTTCTTTCACAGAGCTATATTGAAAGCTAACACAAATATTGTTTCTGAATTGCACAGCTTTGATAAGGATGTTCTTGGCGAGGAAACAATTAAATTACTTTTATGTCAAGCTGATAAAGGAAAGGATACAGTGTTACATAAGGTGGCAAAACGCTGTTACACATCGTTAATGAATGCATTGTTGGTTTATGCTAAAGATGTTTTAAGTAAGGACTCTTTAAAAGAATTCATTACAAAGCCAAACATTTTTGGTTACACAATATTACATGAGGCTGTTTTAAAAGATAATATTAATTTTATAGATGTGTTTAAGAATTTTTATGAATGCAATGTGTTTGAAGAATTTTACTTCCATGACTTTCTTCTAAAGATTGATAAGGATTGGGAAGATACAGTGTTGCATAAAGCTGCATTTAAAGGCAAAAGTGAGGTATTGAATAAGTTATTGGAGTTTGCTTGCTATGTATTGAGCGAAAGCTCTTTAAAAATATTCATCTTGAAAAGTAATATTAGAGGATATACAGCATTACATAAAGCTGCTGTATATGGTACTTGTGATTTTTTTAGTGAAATATGTGAAAGATTTAATAGCCTACTTGACGATAAGTCTTTTGTGGAATTATTAATCAAACCGAACAAATATGGAAACACAATTTTACACACTGCAGCCTCTAGAGGAGTCCATGGTATTACTAAGAAGGTATGTGGTTATTTAAATGATCAAATACCAAAAGAATTTATTTTACAGACAGATAAAGATGGAGATACTATTTTTCACAAAGCATCCATCAAAGGAAACACTGAGGTTTTTGTGTACTTGGTTGAATTTGTTAAAACAAAATTGAATGAAAAAGAGTTAACTACGCTAATGTATAGCAAAAACATACATGGAAACAACTTTATGCAACTTGCATCTAAATCAGAGGATCCAGATTTTATCCTAATGATGAAAGAATTTGAGAAAAGTCTAAATAGTAATCTATTATTATGATTTTAGAAAACCTATGTGGCATTTTATTTGATAACTTGTTTAAGAATTTATTTTTAATGTTAAGGGACTAGTCAGTTAAGGTGACAATTGTATTATTTTCTATGCTGTTACACAGTTCTGTTATTTAAATGTATTAATTGTTATTTGCATTATATAGGTTCAAAATGTCTTTCATATTTAGCTTGTAAACTTAATTTTTAACCTGAATAAAAGGAAACTTTAAATGTCATATTAGTGACTTAACTTGATGGTGTTTACATTTACTGTAAATGAAAATATTTTTGTAATTTTATTGTAAATATTGTTTTACTTTTATAATGTAAAATAAAAATATGCTTAAAAGATGTGGTAGTAGAGAATTTCAGCAATTGTTAGGAAGTGAAGGAAGTGAGACATTCACAATTAATTGAAAAGAAAAAATTTTCTCCGTATTTTAAAAGAAATAACCATTTTTTCCAAGACTGCTGTATAGTATTTTATATTTACCCCATTGATGCCTGTTTGTCATTGTATAGTATTTTATACTTAATAGATAAAATCTTCAACAAATTTCATTCAACTATACATGTAGAGTAAATCCTCGATTATCTGTGTCAATTGGGACTGATGCAGACACGGATAACTGAAAAATGCACATAATCCCCAGAATAACTTTCAAAGGAAAATTCGGTAAAATACTTGAACGCATGCAAATGTATTACAAACTATTAACAATGAATTACAGACATACCATAGACCTATTACCTCAGTGATGGATTTGGAAGCTTGTCACCCCTAGGCCAATTTATTTTTCTGCCCCCTTAAAAAATTTCAATAAAATCTATACTCTATAATAAAAATGTTCTGTAAGGTACGCAAGATGGCCGACAGCGAAATGTAGTTCTCATTCAGCCTGATAGGTCAGCTCCACATGTACGTCAACAACTCACCTTTCTTTCGGCGAAAACGATAGGAATATATAATAAACACTTATGTTTGTTTATGTAACAGTTTCTACAATAAACAATTAGTTTATTTATTTGTCAATAATGATCTCCAATACAATGATACATTTAATCATCAAGAGAACAGTTTACAATGTTGAAATAAATTGATTTGTTTTTGTTAAGATAGTATTCAAAGAAATTATTCTGCTGATTGATTAATTAGTTAGTTTTTAATTTAAATATTTTAAAGAGTTTTATTTTAAATATGTAATACATAACGACGGAGAACATTATGGAGGATTCGAGTAAGCATTCTTTCTTCGTAAGTACAGACTACAATTTTAAAACAATCATAATGTTAAGTGCACGAAATTTAATTATTTTCCCTACGTTATATATGTATACATATAATTATATCCGTCTTTGCACACCGACAATTATATGTAGCATTGACGAGAACAAGGTGGGAGAAGAATACCAGAATTTTATAGCCGAAAATAAAAACCAAAGGCATTTACTAAACGATAACAGAATATTCACTAGAAATGTAATATATGATGAAATATTTCATATGTAATATTGTGCTATTAATTATTTTAAATGCAAATATTAATAATCTATCTAGCTATAATTCTTTCGTTGATATTTCAATGGGAATTACGCTAGTATATATATCAAAGAGTTAGGTATGTTTCCGAGAAATAGATATTAGGTACATGTGTTGGTTTAAGAGATGAAAGTTTAGGTACTTCTAGATATGCTAGAAACTTGAAATTTGAGATGATCAGTCATGGGTCACAACCAACAGGAAAAATCGAAAATCCAAACATCCATTTGAGGGGCTTTTTTTGATCCCAAACTTCCATTTAATTACCCCATAAGGAAAGCATTGAAATCTGTGCAACCCATTTTTTAATTGCATTTTAAAATTACTTAAAATTATGATACAAACTCCAGACTTCAAGTATGAAACAAAAACAAGTTAGGAAAGTGTAGAACGTATCACAAATGGGCGCGTTTCGTGCAATGGAGTATTAGAAAGAAATTACATATCTGTACGTAAGGGAAATAGCATTTTAAAGTTCTTTTCTTCATCATAAATAATCCATTTTCTTCCTATTTAATAATATTACATGCACACGTAAGGAATTTAAACGTTTGTTTGGGAGATTGTTTATGTTAGCAACAATGAAGTAACCATGCAAGAAATTTTCAAAGTTCAACTCGATATAAGACTTTCTTCTTTGATTTTCTCAATAACAGCTACTCCTACGATAAAAATGTATAGGAAAGGAAATACTCTTCTTTACCAGTTCTACAACTTTTATCTGAAAAATATTTGATGAGTAATACTTTACGAGATATGACGAAAATTTAATTTTTTGTCCCGAGTAAAGTGGTACCCCTGATTGGCGTACGTGATTCATTTTTGCGATTTTCTTCTTATATTTGATTGAAAGTCCTTAATATCAAATTTCATGAAAATCCGTTCGGTAGAAGCCGAGAACGAACATGCAGACAGACGGACAGACAGACCAACCGACGATAATAGGTGCTCACGCTGTAAGCGAAACGCGCCTAAAAAGAGTGCAAATTATTATTTTTTAAAAGAGAATACGAATTCATGCTGATTTACCTTAAATATTTTATTTCAACTGCATAAAAATGAGAAATTTTAAAATGTATAACAATGGGAAATGTTATCTATCATGGAAACACTACAATGATTTTATATGAGATTCTTGCCTTTTAATAGTATGAACATCTATATAGCTTATGAGCCTAAAATTAACGTGTTTTATAAGCTGTTTAAATGAAGAGAGGGTAAGGGGAAAAGGAGAGAGTGGAGGGAAGAAAAAGAAATAGAGGTGAAAGGGAGATAGGGGGAGAGGGGGGAGGGAAATAGGGGTGAAGAAGGGTTAAGTAGGAATGTAGTAATAGAGGGGGGGTAATGGTAAAAGTAGACGGTGAGGAAGGGGGCAAAGGAGAGAGGGGGAAAAAGTGGTGGGGGAGGAGAAAGGGGAGAGAAAAAGAGGGGGAGCGGGAGAGAGGAGAGGGAGATGCAAGAATATAGTAAAATACGCCTTTAATAGAATAGTTTTCTATGAGGATGTCATTTGCACCAGTAATTGATTCACATTATTATTAGTAACTTATCTGAAAGAAATTCGTATAAACATTACGTGGGTACAGCTCCAGCCAGAATGCCTCCTCATGAACTGAAGCTTAAAGTACGAGCCGTTATCATGCTTCTTAGAAACCTAACGCCATTGAGAGGACTATGTAATGGTACAAGACACTGTTACTCGAATACAAACACACATAATCAAAGCAAAAGTGATCAGTGCAGCAAACTCAGACACGTTACTTATTCCAAGAATCTCACTCATTCCATCAGACACAAATTTACCATTCAGTTTCAAACGAAAACAATTCCCCATACGATTGGCTTTTTCAATGATAATCAATAAGTCACAAAGCCAAAAATTTGATAAAATGCCTTTACCTACCTAAGCCTGTTTTTAGTCATGGACAATTATATGTTGCTCTATCAAGAGTCAGATCATTTGATTCACTTACTGTAGTGTCAGGAAAGAACCCAGAAATTAAAAATTGTCTCTTTAGAGAAATCTTTGATTAAAAATATAAGAAGTTAAAAAAAGTAAATGCCTGAATGTTTAATTAAAAACCTGTTAGATCGGCATAGGTTACATGGGGTACAGCTAGTTGATTATATAATATACCAGAGGAACAATCTGTTCTGCTCCCAGGTATTTATGGTTATTGCCTTGACAAGCTTCCTTTGGTGGGTATCAATGGTCTTTCGTGATTTCAAAGTAATCTTCTTTGACCTCCATAATTTTGAAAATCACACTGAAAGCCCTCTGTGCAGTGCTTCTTCATATTCTATATTGCCGGTCATGCAATTTGACAAATGAATATACAAATCAGATTGCCGCAAAATCCCGCTGCCCCGAAATCTAGGGTTACCACCTTTTTCTGGTGTCATTACCGAACACTGAATAAAAACCAGCACTTACCCTCCCCCCAGAGACCCATCATTTTTTTAGAAATGAAAAGAAAAAGTGACTAATTATTAAAATATATAATATAGTCTTCATTGACAAGAATGACAAACGCAATGAATTGTAACATTAATTGCATTTTTTAATAATAATTTTTAATTAAAACTTTTAATGGTAATAATAGCATTATTATTAGTTAGTTTACAAGCATAATTACACAATTGGAAATAAAAGTATGTCTTTGTAATATACAGCATAGTAAATAGTATCATATCATTAGAAACTTAACATAGTAAAAAGAAATAACAATGGTTACTTAACCATCAAGAGATACGTAAAAAAATACAATTTTATAATAATTACAGTATTAAATCACGGTAGACTGCATTAAAAAGAACTGCATACATCAATGAATTAGCAATAGGTTTAAAAAATTGCACATGTCACTTATAAGAAAAAACAAGGTACAGTAAAAAATAGTACCTTAATCATTTTCAAACACAAGTATTAAATCTCTGTAGTAATAGCATTTTTTTAAATTAAGAGAACTTAGATTAAGAATCACAAATAAAAATGCTTCTACAGTGACTAGTAACTAGTCAATTAAAATAAAAGAAACCTAAAATAATCTTCACTAACAAAAACGATTTATTGTAGCATTAAATGTAATATAATCAAATTTTAATTAAGTAATTAGCAAAATGACACAAAAATATTCATAAAATAAATTTAAATTAACAAAAAACAAAATATTGAAATATCAATTCAAACAAAAATAAAATTTATTTTACATCTTTCCATGTATATTTTTTATTGCTTTTAGCAGACTCTAGCACCTTAGGTCTTGTTTTTATCAAGTCATAAAATTCTGAGCATGGCATGTCAAAATTTAGTTTAACTTGTAATTCAGATTTGACCACATCTAAGTCCAATTGATTTCTTTTATCCATCCAAATGTTCCCCATAATCGAAAATACTCTTTCAGCATATGCATTATTTACAAGAATTGAATACACAAACTTAGTAATTTTTGTAAATTGGGAAACATTGATTCCTGCCTTTTAAAACAAAGTTTTCCACTTCTCACTTTTTATAATTTCTGGTACTATTGCTTTTATTGACGAATATTCTGAATATAAAGCATCAACATTAATCTTGTCAGTTAATTTGAGACCATCAACACACAACTCCAGTTGCGACCATTGAATATCATCTATCAGCTCGAAAATGCCCAATTTTTTTAATGAGGCTTTATCTAACTCAAAGTATCTTGTAATATATTCAAGTGCCCTTTCATAAAACTCATTGAACTCTTGTTTTAGTTTTCTAGCATGTGAATGTGATAGACATCTTAATCCTGCATTAGCATTGAAACCGTAAAATTCGTCATTTTTTCTCTGATTTAACTGATCAATTAAATCCTTCATAATGTGGTATAGCATTGGAGAAGTACAAGACTTGCTTTCTAATGACAAAACTTCTTCATGAAAAATACCGGCTGCATGGTAAACAAAATATAAATAAATCTCCACTACAGATACTTCATCATTATCTCCAATTTCTGCGTCGCCATCATAGGCAACAAATTTCCACACTAATTTATCAGTTTTTCTACCTTGGCTTAAGAAATATGCTTTTAGAGCAGGCCATTTTTCTACAAGTCTGCAAACAGCTGGATATAAAGACGACCATCTAGTTGGTACATGGCAAAGAATTTGCACCCATTCTAATTCTACAAATTTGCAAAGTTTTTAAGTGAGTCTACATTGTTTGCAGACGATGAAAATTCGTTATAAATTTTAATTGTTAAAGTTTCGAAATCCATATCTAAACATTTTGATGCAAATCTAGCAGCATTTTTAATGACGTGGTAGTTACAGTTTGAAGCAACTAGGTTTGGAATGGATTTTTTCAGGTGCACAAATACAGAATGGTGTTTGCCATGATTTACAGAGGCATTGTCGGCAGAATATGAAGACATATTGGATAGTTTTAAATTGAATTTTTCTAAAATTGTGGTAACTTTTTGATAAATTGCGAGTGACGTTTCATTTGAGTCTTGGGAAAAATCTAGCATGCGATCTTGTACTCCTAAACTAGGATTAAAATAACGAATGCAGAGTGTGAATAATTTTCTGTTACCTTTATTTGAAGTGTCGATTGCAATTGAAAAGTAACCTGATGCAAGTTCTTCAAGAAAAATGTCTACAGAAAAAGGAGCAAGTACATTTTGGCAAATGGCAACAGCTTTACTTCTTCCGCATGAATTTTTTTGCGATTTCCGAAACAAAATAAATTTTTCGAGCTACTTTTATTCCACAATCCATTGCTAAATAAGAATGATGATGTTCAATTCCGTAGTAAACATTTGTTATTTCCGCCAATACAGCACTTTTTTGGTCAGACGTTTTGGAGATAAAAAATGACTTTAATAGTGTTTTTTTTTGTACGATGCCTACCTTCTGCTTATGAACTGTAGAATCTGAATGTTTTTTGACCGATTTCAAGCCATCCCACTTGATTGTGAAAGTGGTTGAACAAATAAGAGCATCTTGCATGGTCAGGTTGAGAGGTTCACTTGTCTGAGCCACTCATGATTTTCCCATTCCTTATTATAGCAGCATAATCTTCTTCTTTTGCTGAATTTGCTGCCGTATTCGCTCATTTTTTTTAGAAAAGGGTAGAATTAAATTTATAAATAATTTACCTGTGAACAATTAAAATTAATATAATATTTATATTTACTTTTATTGGGTTGGTTATATTTTTATAAATCGATGACTTACAAGTATCAATAAACTTCACATGACAGATGACAGTGACACTATAAGTACCTATATAAGTAGTTGTTAGTAAGGATAGGAAAGTGAGTGCACCTCCTCTCACGAATCTTCGGACTGCGGAGGTTTACCGGCAGGACAGCGGGCTGCGTAATGGAGCTGTTCATTCATTCTTGCAGTGAAACGAAGAAGGATAGGAAGATAGGAACCTGCGCGCGAATTTAAAAGATTCGATATTGTTAATCGATTTGAATGGTCGATTCAGTTAATAATGGAAATGCAAACCAATGTAAAATATCTATTCAATCTATTCCAATTCCGTGACAGCAATCAGTAAAAAAAAGCTTCGGAATTGTATTAAGCTAAAATTTGATAAAAACTTGTTTGATAAATTTTACCGAACATTTCTGTGTTCGGTACGAACAACGAACAAATAATTTGATTACCGAACTGTTCGGGCAAAAACCGAACGGGTGGTAACTCTACCGAAATCCTGCCACCCTGAAATGCTAACGCCTCCAAAACTCTGCCGACCCTAAGCCATTGCCTACTTTGGCCTTATTGTAAATACGCTAATGTGTTACTTACATCCAGTAATTTACAAGGTAAATTATACTGGAGAATATGCATGTAAATAACAATATTCTAAGTATAAGAAAAATCATCATAAACATATTTATGCATTTATACACACATTCAACAAATCTCTGATATCCATGTTAACTGGGATTTGGGTAGGCATGGGTAATTGAAGAAAATGAATAATCTTCAATTTAGAGATAAAATATGGTGTTTCTGTTAAATACTGTACTGTATTTATGTAAAAACAGTTCACATGCCATAATTGAAAAGCTACGTTCATTGAGTTTTTGCAGTGATTATCTCTACGGTGAATAATAATAATAATTTATTCATCCACAGATCAAAGTACGTACATTAACATAGAATAAGTCCAAATGAAAAAAGAAAAACACAGTACATAATTATATCACAATCAGCATATTATTGAACAGAAAATGTCACCTTCATTTTGAAACCAAAGAAAATGTCAATATTTAAAAATTTCCACATTAAATAGAAGAGCATTAAATTGAAGAATCTTTGAAGAATGAAGTAAGAAAGGCTTGCACTGACTTCAAGGAACAGTTTAATATTAGACTCATTGCAATCAACGAGGTATATAAAAAGTTCAAAATTTTGCATATGAAGATTGTTGATTTCAAATGATGATGAAATTAAAGGGTATTGTACTGAATTATCCAAATGTTATCCTAATGATCTCGATTTCAACGAGCTGTTTCTTGAATTAAGGTCATTGAAGGAGCATTTTATAAAATTTGACATAAAGGAAGATATGCACCAAATGGAAATGCTTCAGTATCTTGTTGCAAATGATCTTAGAGATGTTTTTCCAAACACTGATATTTTGTTAAGAATATTTTCGACATTTCCCGTTAGAATTGCTTCTGCAGAAAGATCGTTTAGTAAGTTAAAAATTACCAAAAACTTTTGCAGATCATCAGTGATGCAGATACAACTCAATTCTTTTCCTATTTTATCAATTTAATACGAAATGGCAAAGTTATTAGATATCGATAAATTGGTTGATGTCTTTCTATTAAAAAGTACAAATAAATCCCATTTAATATAATTTCAACAATATGGTAGCAAATGTTTTGTTTCAAAGTGAATAAAATAATAATCTTTTGTATTTCATATAACTATTTATTTCAATGATATTTTATAATTTTTTGTTTAAGGATGCCAAATGAAAGATTTGCCTAGGGTGCTAAAAAACTCACTATAGCTCTGAAGATATCATCCATGACATGCACCTTGGCTTCCTTTAAAAATAAGGTACTGAGGCATCTTCTGTTTTAAATTTGCCAGCCTATCACATAACCATCTTTCCAGGTGGATAATATCAGAAACCACAAGGAACAAGGGAAAATCAGTGCCTACTCTTTCAAAAACCACTAAGGGGGCTCACTGCTTAACATCCCTTATGAAGAACAGAGTGCTGTTAATTCAAGATTTTGTCTTATTAGGTAGTTAGAATATTATGAAGCAAACTCAAGATGTGACATTTCCTGCAGGAGTCTAATTTGACCCAGAACCATCTGTTATAGTAGATCAGATGACCACGAGGATACTGGCTGGGCAAACACTCCTGAAGAAGTTGAAGGCTCAGACAGCTTTCTTGAAGAAGTTATCTAGAGAGAGAACTGAGAATCTCACAGTAATCCTTCAATTCATGATGGAGTTCGCTATCAAGATCTCTTTTGCATGTAAAGTTGTTCATTTTTTTGAATAGACAAATTATTTTGGGTAATAATTTTATAGTATTAATTTTTTTAAGGGGGCACACCATTTACAGTAAGTCCCCAACTTACACGGTTAATTCGTTCCAAAGGTCGCCGTGTAAGTTGAAAACCGTGTAAGTCCAACAATGCTTAAATACTATATATTTTTTTGACATATACGTTCGTTTCAATGGATAGTTAAAACTAAAAAAGTAGTGCTTATGTGATGAGGGTTTATAGTTTGTTTATGAAGAGCAGTACAGTAACGAGACACAACTTCCACCCACGGGATAACTAATCTAAATGGCGAAAGCGACACTGTCAGCTGTGCATCAACGTACAGTAATCCCTCGGTTTACGAGCTTAATTTGTTCCTCGAAAACTGCTCGTAAGGCGAAAACTCGTAAAACGAAAATTAATTTCCCAATACATCCCATGTTATAAATTTTATAAACAATAGTTACATCATTAAAGTTGGGATGCCGTGACGGTCTGTGCATTCGAGAAGATTCGGGAACCGACGAAATCCGAGAATAGGTGCCGGGAAAAACGATCGGTTTGCGAGAGGAAGGAAATCGTATAAGCAAAAATTGGCTCGTAAATTGAAAATCAGGTATTAATTTGTGCATCTCGTATAAGTGAAAACTCGTAAACAGATTGCTCGTATACTGAGGGATTACTGTACTAGTAACGCTATCTATTCAGTGGCAGTTGAACTAAAAATCGAGCGCACTGATAAGTTGTCATGTATCCGTGTATCTACGGATCTTGGACCCGTGTAAGTCGGGGACTCACTGTAACTGTTTACGTTCATAGGGATGTGCAATTAATAGTTTTGGAAACACTACAATAGATTGATTATGACCAACAACATACAATAAGGTATCAGTTTTTAGTAATTTTTTATTTTGTTTAGAAGAATTAAAACAGCACATAAGATGTAATAAAATCTCAAAAGGAAATATTATTTTTGCCAATGTATTTTTCTGAAATTTTTATCCAATTATGAAGTTTCATTATTATGCAAAAATCATCTAATTCCAAACAGGGCTGTTGCATTAGATGAGCTTGAGAAAGAACTACCTCAGGTGGCACTTTTCTAAAGCAGTATCATAGCAATCATGTTCAAACTATAGCAAATAGACTCAATATTTACGTTTATCAGATAAATTGCCTGAAAAGATTAGTCTCTCTTGGTATACTCCTAGTGGCTTATTATGGCTACATATTCCCACTTTTGAGTTATGGTATCTTATTCTGGAGTAACTCCAAAAATTCTAGCAGACTCTTCTCTGAAAAAAAAACTAAGAATAAGACCATCTTCCTCGCAAGAATTTATTTATATAAAATAATATACTAACTCTTCCAAGTTTACATATATACAAATGCACAGTATTTAAAAAAGAGAATTTAAAGAAATTCAATCTCAACTTCACAAATCATAAACACAAAACTAGGCAGCACAACAATATACATATTCTACAGCATAATCTCAAGTTACATGGTAAAGTCCCTATCACATGTGCACATCTTTAATATTACAGTCACAGATATTTATATAGTTTTATTAACTTTAATTCATTTTTATCAAAAGAATTATACTTTATATTAAAATCTTAATGTGTTATTACATCTCATGACACACATTATCACAGATACTGATAGTTTGAAAATAACCATGTGAATATTCCGCATGAGGCCAAAAACATCCCGTGATAACATAATTGGTAAACCAAGAGGTTGCCAACAGAAGTGAAACATTCATTATTGAAGGGTTTCCTGTATTTGCACATTTTTACTTTACAAAGTATGAGTACAACATAATATAATCAAATTACAAAAATATTTTCTTTTATAGTTCAGAAAATGCGCCACAACCCTCATCAAAGTCAGCCACTACGTTGACATCAAAGACTAACTTTTAATAAGGTTACAAATGCTTTAATATAAAAGTATTTTAGAAGTGTAGCATTCATGCTACAATTAATAAATTTAGAAAATATATACTTTTAATTATCCTAGAAAAATTTGTCACAGCAAGGCAGTTAATAAAAGTTTTGACTTAATTGACTAGCCCAGTAATATTATAATAATCCCTTTAAAAGTCAGCAAGTAAAATGTCAAATCAGTTTCCTTATGCCATTATAGCAAATCAATATTTAGACTTTCTGCAATTTCTTTCATATTTTGGGTAATTTTCTTATCATCTAGTGTAGCTACAAGCTGTAGAAAGTTTTTTTCTTGTTTGTTGGGTTTACTCATTAACTCAGTAAAATCTTTTTGATCTAATTTTGTTTTAACAAAATCAACCAAGTACTTAAATACTTTAATGTTTCCTTTGGTGGAAGCTTTGTGAAAAATAGTATTTCCATCTATATCTGTTTGCAAAATAAATTCTGTTGGCATTGTATCATTTAAATAGGCACATAATTTCTTAGCAATGCCGAGGTCTCCTCTAGAAGCAACTGCATGTAAAAGTGTTCCTTCATTACTGCTCACCGTTTTCATTAATTCATCAAAAGATTTGACACCAAGAATTTTCTTACATCTCTCAAACACATGGATAACTACAGGAGAAGTACCAAATAACACAGCATAATGTATAAGTGTGTATCCATTACAATTAGTTTTCATAAGGAAATCTTTCAAGGTTGCACTTAACACTTTCCGAGTGAAATCAAATAATGTGTCCCATGCTTTAGTATGGCTTTTACAGGCTAGTTGTAAAAAGGTATTTCCATGTTTGTTGGTTTTGAATAGAAACTCAGGGAAACATATTTCACATAACTTTTCTTTACAAAATTCAACCAAAAAGAAAAAAATGTCAATGTTTCCTTTGATGGAAGCTTTGTGAAATATAGTATCTCCATCTAAATCAGTTTCCATGATAAATTTTAATGGTATTTTCCCATTTATCTGTTCAAATAGTTCCTTAACAATGCTTAGTTCTCCTCTAGCAGATGCAGTATGTAAAACTGTATTTTCATATTTGCTGTGTTTTGTAAGCAATTTCATAAAAGATTGATAATCAAGTACAGCTGAAGTTCTTTGGCACATCTGGATAAAAAATTCACTAGTACAGAATGAAATACCTTTATGTAATGCTGTGTATCCCTTACTATTGGGTTTCAATATGAAGTCCTTTAGGGATTCTTCATCTAATACATCCTTAGCAAACTCCAATAACCGAACAAAAATTTTAGTTTTACTTCTAAATGCAGCTTTATGTAATGCTGTATCTCCCCATGCATCATCAATTGTCAGCAAGAAATCCTTGAGTAAATCTTTTTCAAGTTCCTTGCTATCATGAAAATTCTTCAGTTGCTCTAGAAAATCAACATTATCCTTTAAAACAGCTAAATGTAATACAGTGTAACCAAAACCATTTCTTTTTAGTAAAACTTCTTTTAAAATGTCCTGCTGCACCCTTAAAACATTTAACAAATCTTTTATTAACCAATGATACCCTTTCAATGCTGCAATGTGTAAAATTGTATCCATGGTTTTATTATGTAAACTCACAAAATCTTTGAAGTTTTCTGACCTTTTTGCACTTTTAATCATATTCCATAGGTAGTTCAAAACATTAACACTTCCTTGTAAAGCAGCTACATGTAATGCTGAGCAAAAGTCGCCATAATATAACAACATGAACTTTTGTACCCACTCTTCACCACAAATTTTCTTTGCATGTGAAATTACTAATTCAACTGCTTCCACATCATCTTTATAAAAAGCATTTTGGAGTGGCATTCTACCCGAATGATCCTCCTGTAGTAACATAATCTTAACTGATTTTTTTTCCATGTTAGATAAAAATGCAAAAATGCTATTAATTACCTTTTTATTCCCATCCTTACAAGCATAATGGAAAATGTTTTCACCTTTTCCAGGTTTGCCTATAATACTACATACGCTTTTAGTAAATTTTTCAAAAAATAACATCAAGAGGGAATCAAGTCCTTCCAATGCAAATGATAACAAAGGTTTTATTAATAATTCATCTTTAAAAAACTCCCTTTCAGTTAAATCACACAACATTTTCCCACATAACCTCTTTCGTTCTTTTTCAATCCTACTGTTTAAGAACTGACGAACAGCAGAAAAATTTCTGTCTATCAGTATTTTTTCAAGCAACAACTTTTGAACATCAGGACGATCAGAGTTTTCAATTAGCCATTTACTAAAAAAAAACTCTACATACGTTCTGTGAATAAATTTGAAACCACTGTGGTAAGGGGTGATAAGTCCAATCTGGACCAATTCATTAATAGAATGTTTAATTTTTTTCAGAAAGTAATCCTTAGAAATTGATTTTTCATCACTCAAATACACTTTCATAGCTTCAACCTGATGAGCTTCATACACTGCATGTTTCCAAACTCTTTTTATACACTCATTCTCTAAGTTATTCTTATCAAAATAGATGTCAAATTTAGCATGTACAAAATAGTCATACAAATCGTTAAAGTTAAATTTTTTTTCTAATCTAAAATTCCTAAGTAAAAGCAAATTAGCCAGCATTACAGTGTGTAATGGAATAAAGGTAAGTTTTCCTTCTTCATCATGGGTGGCCTCATTCAATATGTCAAGAAACGTAGCAGCATATTGAGAGAAATCTAAATTGTCAATATCTTTGCAAAGACTCTCAAATTTCATTTGATCGCATTCATGTAGTTTTACACAACATTCAATTTTTAAGATGCATTTTTCCAGCGAACTGGACAATTCATTATCCTTTATCGAAACTGAGTCCATCAACTCCTTGTTCCCTTCCTTCAACTCACTTAATTTGTTACAAATATTTTTCAGTGCATCTTCATTGTTTCTCTCAAGGAAATTTTTTAATTTCTTTTTCCAAAATTTATTTAAAAATTTTACTTTTTCTTCCTTGGTCCAGTGATTCAGGCTGTAAGCAAACACTTTTAATTCTTTTTCAAGGTATGTTTTGTCATTCAATCTTGTGGATATCCAAAGTTGAGCAATGGAAGTTTGAGCAAGAGCTTTCAAAAGAAATACCAAATTTCTTTTACATTTTTTCGGAATTTCATCAAATCCATCAAACATTATTACAATTTTCTTTGAATGCTTGCAACATTGTGTAAAAGTCCATTTCTCTAGAGAATCCTTGAAATTTAACATAGAAGCCACAAATCCAACTGCTTTTTCAGCTTCATTTATACAAGAGTCATCTTTTTTCAATTGAGAGACATAGTCAATTACATTAATTTTAACAACCCAGAAGTCCATTTCCTTAAGTATCTTAGCTAATTTTGACAGCATAGTTGATTTACCCATTCCAGGATTATCAGCTAAAATTATTACATTTCTGCTTTCTTGGGCAATAATGAATTCTGATTCATTTTTGTATGTAATTTTCTTATCTCTATCTACATAGTCAATCAATTTGCCAGTATCACCATTAGATTTTTTCCATAACAAAAAATTTTGTTCCAAGTTTAACCAATGGACTGACTTATGTTTAGATGCTAAGTTTTGGCAGATTTGTCTAAATATTTCTCCATCCATTTCCTCACATTTAGCCTTATTATATATTATTCTTTTTCCTCTATTAATGCTTTCTGCATTTACCCATTTCTGGAGATAATTTTCTGGAGCACCCAATGACCTCAATTTCTTTTCTGTGGCATTGCTTATGTATAGAATGAAAGGACATGACTCTTCTGTGAAAACATCATGTTTTATTGTCTGTTTCCTAAAATATCTGCTAATGTAGTAGTCATCATCATATTCTTGAGAAATCAATTCCTTTTCCTTCACCATTTCAATTTTATTTTCTTCAACCAGAATACGTAATGCAGCTCCATCAAGTGATTCAATTTCTGTTTTGTTATCAAACAGTTTGTTAAAGGGCATTTGCTTTCCCTGAAAATGGATTATTTTCTCCATTAAGTGTTCTTTTGAAGATGTTTTTAAAGAATTCCATGAGTAATGTGTAACTAGACAATCAATGTTGTGACTCTCATTAATGATAACAATTACTTTTCCATTAACAGTAGTGAATATCTCAGACAAACGATCAACATCACATGAATAAACTACATCTGAAATTAGCACCATGACTTCACAAGCCTTGGATTTCAAAGCGTTTAATACTTTGTTTCTATTTTTCTCAAAGTAGCTCAGCTTTATAAATAAACAACACTGCTGAAATCGGCTCTTGTATTCATCTAACAATGTCTGATAAAAGTATATGCTGCATAAATGAATGCTTGATGCCTTTACTAACCAAAACTTTTCTTTGTAATAGCACTGATGTAGCTTATTTTTAGAAGGCTCCTCCAACCGAATTTTTCCAGACTGAATACTTTGTATTTCTCCTAGATATTCATTCATATCTAAGATTGTTATGGCATGTTTCATAGAAGAGCTGTTCAACAAAAAATCTTTACAATCTTGAATTACTTGTTCTTCATAAAACTTAACCAATTCTGGGACCTGTTCATCTATGAGTTTCTTCCCATGCTCATTACCAAATTTTGCTAACATATGGGGTATTCTAACTATCAACTCTGCATGCCAATGTTCTGGTTGATATACAGTATACACTCTTTTTACGACATCATCTATCTGAGCAGTAATCTTACCCTCAACCACTCTTCTGATAAATTTTAAATCTATCTCAGATGGAATTTTTTCCATTACATCTCCCCTTTCCACAATGCCTTTTATTATTTTTAGAGCACCTTTTACTCTGCTTTGGGCCGTCCTTAAAAAGTGATCATCTATTTTTGGAAGATGCTGAAGTGTGTCAGTTATTTCCTTTGTGGCAATGTTTAAGCATATGGCTTTAAGAATATTCTCAGTGATTTCATTAAATTTAGCTGCTTTGTTGTTATCTTCTTCTGTGTATGGGTTGCATTTATTACCATAAAGAAGCATATTAGCTTGGTGGGTCATCTCATGTGCCAATGTCCCCAAAACCTCTGCTCTAATCTCCTTTGCAACATTGCTGTCCTTTGCTGCAATAGTTATTATGCTGTTTTCATAATCTGTTTTTCCTTTAGTTCCACTTTCATCAGTTGGGTGCATATTCTTGGTGTGAACTGAATTGAAATCCAAAATTATTTCCAACTTACTGGAATATTGGAGAACTCGGAGGACTGCAGAAATGTTAGGACATCTATCAAGCTCTACATAGAATCCTTCAATAACTTTTTTCACATTTCTGATATCTCCAGTCCATTTAGACTTCCCAACCAACTTTATAATGTAGTTGTCTTTCAATTCCAAAATATACTTTTCTAACTCTCTTTTCAAATCTTCTATGTCTTTTTGTGTCAATGGCAATTCAAATGTTTTTTCTTCCTCTGTTGATAAAAATTTAGCTGATCTTGAAAAGAGGTATGCATAAACATTCCAATGTTTATTTATACCAGCAACAAACCTTGCCGATTCATTTTTTGGGCTCAGATAAAGCTCAGATGTATCATTTCTGATCAACTCCTTTATTTTATCTAAATTTCCCAGTTTTATCTGTTTGTGTAATTCATCTCTCTCAAAAAGAAATTGCTTCAAACTCTTTGCATTTTCATCTTCCCCCTCAATATTTGCAACGGTACATTCACTAGGAACGTAAGAGTCCTTCTTCAGCAATGTTAAAACAGAAAAATAGTCCTTATTCCTCCAAGAATAGTCAACTGCTCTCTCATCATATCTATTCTTTTTGTTTATTTCAACTCCAAGACTTAGAAAGAAATCCAACTTTTCAATGTCTCTAATCTTTGCACATAGTATGAGTGGAGTATTCCCATCCCCATCACAAATTTTATCCAACAAATCAATTTCTTTCTTTCTATGGGTAAAATTGGATGAATCCTCAAGTGAGAGTCCTATCAAATCCTTAATGGACTCCAAACTCTTTTTTTCCACAGCTACCCCTAGACTTGTTTTCCCCTCTTCATTGAATTTATTTAAATTTTCCAGAAATGTTGAATGACTTTCAGTAGTGCTTTCATTTGAAACCTGTCCTGATTTCAGCTCCTTTGCTTTCAAAGTCACTTGTAAATCTCCATCAAACTCATCACATCTCAGTTCAGTCTCATTCTTTTGTAAATTTAATTCTTTATTTGGATTCAAGATATCAAGTATCTCATTTTTGGAAATTGACTTATGTTCAGGCAGTGTCTTAGCTAGCAGTAAAGGGGTCTGACCTTCATCATTCTTTAAGTCCACTCTTGCTCCATATTTTAACAGTAAATTTACAATTGCCACATGACCTTTCCTGACAGCAACATGAAGTGGTGTGCTATTTTTATCATTTGCATCTCTAACATCAATACATTTCAATTTCTTCAATAAGCTTTCCAGTTTTTTGGCATCCACATTCTTTTTCCGCAATTCGATAAATAGTTTGGCATTACCAATATAATTCTCTTCATCACTACTACTGCAGTATTCAGAAGATTTATCTACCATATCTATCTCAACCATCTCACCTTCACAAATATTATTCATCTTGGAACTTCATTTGACAATAACTTACTATTCAAATTTTGCAAATCACCTTTATGATTGAATGTATATCTGAATAAATTTATGTATTTTTGTAAAATTAACAAACAACAGATGTTCTTTGATTAATTATCTCACATGAATTCTGGATGTCTTTTAGGAAATATTTAACACATCTATGAACTAACAAAGAATTAATATTAGGGCACTATCTCTTTCTTCATTCAATGTTAAAGTTAAATTATTTAAATCTTGATGTATCCAACACTCAATATTTTATGTTGACAGTCATCATAGATGAAATAAACGAACAAATGGATGACAGTCAAAGTTATTGGTTACCAATATTTACAAAATCGACAAAAAAATACGACAGCAAAATTGAAGCAATCATGCTGCAGGTGCAGATGACTATATCCACTTCATGTCACCAAAGCAAAATTATCAGAACTCTTATATTCAGTGTAATGCACCACTTGTGGCTCCATTTTACTCTTTATAAGGCATTGTTCTTTGCGTCCTCCACACTGAACCACTGAAATGTGATTGGTAATAAATTATTATTCTAATATTATGGGCATTGCATTATAATTATTATCATCACCAAAACAAAGACACAAAATGTATTTCAACGATATGTCACTAAAGAATTACTGCCAAGTTTAATTAGATCGATTACTCAAATTCTTTCTGAATTTAACCAAATTAATTCTTAAACCACCAACAATTACATACAGCAGTGTTCCCAACCTAATCTGGGAGTTCTGAAATGTATACAGGAGGTTATGGTAAAGGAACAATATGTATGGATTATGAAGATGAATGGAGAAACCTAATAACCATAAAAATATTTTTAAAAGGAAAATACATAGGGGAATTTACTCCACACCAGAGACCAAACACACATGCAATCTCACACTCCAGGTTTAGGGGGAAATCCTTATTTTGCTCGCACACACAAATACACACCAGCCAAAAAAACACGAGTTCTTCCTTTCTAAAAAATTGCCTAAATACATATTTTGGAATCAATGATTCCATCGTCAGTAGGTCGATCAAAAAAGACAAAGAATAACAAGTCGGAGAGAGTATATATACCTGGAGTAAAATGAGAGAGGGAAGAAAATGAAAAGAACTGGGTGGGGAGGGAGGGGGAAGAAATAGTCACCATGTAGCGATGGAGAAGTTAGAAAGTGCGTTGGAATGACCGTTATACGAAAGAGAAAGCAGTGTTTCCTATTGGACCTGTACCTTGACTGAGAATAATATCTTTGTTTTTAAGAATGGTTAAACTTTTGGCTGCATCTAGAAGGTAGTGGCTGGAAATATGTTTCAATAATTGAAGGTTTTTTGATGAAAAAGAATGTTATACATAATACCTTAGTGATAATGATACATCTGAGCTTTATCTGAGCCCAAAAAATGAATCGGCAAGGTTTGTTGCTGGTATAAATAAACATTGGAATGGTCATGCATACCTCTTTTCAAGATCAGCTAAATTTTTATCAACAGAGGAAGAAAAAACATTTGAATTGCCCTTGACACAAAAAGACATAGAAGATTTGAAAAGAGAGTTAGAAAAGTATATTTTGGAATTGAAAGACAACTACATTATAAAGTTGGTTGGGAAGTCTAAATGGACTGGAGATATCAGAAATGTGAAAGAAGTTATTGAAGGATTCTATGTAGAGCTTGATAGATGTCCTAACATTTCTGTAGTCCTCTGAGTTCTCCAATATTCCAGTATGTTGGGAAATAATAATAATTAATACATAATATCTTAGTGTTTCTACGTATCACTGTCAAGATTTTCTTTCCTACGTTTTCTGTATCAATAATACATTCTCGGTAAGTAGGTATTATCTTCTAATTATTTTTTATAATTTTAATTATATTTATTTATTGTCAATGTAAACCTTTATATATGTTATGATATATATTTATTCTATTTGGGATCCAGCATGTTAGGTAATAAAGAAAAAGTTATAAAAAACAAACATGCCGCTAATTACAAATATCGGTGTGTATTCAACTGATCAACTTTATTCTTCCACTAGTTGAACTAGTGTAACATGGGATACGTCAAAAATGTTTTATATAGTACATACATAGTAAATACAATAATTATGTTCCGTATGACATTCAAATTGAGTTTAAAATTTTCTCTATGAATCCTCAAATTTAATTTCCTCGATTAATCATGATTATTTGGTAATTATATGTCCTCAGAATGGGCAATTACTAAAAAATATAAACAAGAAATTTACTTCCTGCCTTGCTTTCGCGTTTATCACAGCTTACATCACTATAATGAAATTTTATTGAGTATAGAAAATTTTCGATAATTTCGACTTTTTTTAGTCCATACTAAAAGTTCCTTAACATCTAAAACAAAAAAATCATTACAGAACTTTTGATCAAACCACAATTATCCAACTAACCTTGCTGTGTCCTGTCAACTATCTTCGTGTAGCCTGCTGACACTTACTTTGCGAACAACCGTTGACAACTTGAGTTAAAAATATAAAATAACAATTCCCATTGCAATAAACGGAGCTACATAACCTGAAGTCCAAAAGCCATCTTTATGTTTAAATTTAGACAACTGAAGAGACTGAAGACAAATCAGGCAATGCGTAACTTAAGCATGTCCAGCAACTAGGCAAAAAAGAGTACAAGTAATCACATCTTTCCAAATATGACTATACGCAAACAAATACTAGTTTATTGTAATATTTCAAATTTTATTTGTGAAACTAATAAGAAGTGACGTGAAAAGAAAATATTATTTTTCGCAATTTTTTCTCTTAACTTCTTATCTGATTAAGACGTTCTTCATCAGTGGCGTAACTATAAATTATTAAAGGAAGGTGAGTATAAAATTCATAACTCAATTGCAAAAGTTATTCGTAAAGAACATCCAAAAAAACTGGCTAATAGGGCGGGCTTTTACCCCCATTCCCAATATACGCCACTGTTCTTCATTATACAAAAATCTGTTAATTCCAAACAGGGATGCTGAGTTAAGTTTGAGAGAGGGCTGTGGAGGGCTGCCTCAATTGATGCGCAACAGTGAACTCGATTTGAATCAAGTCAAATTATGATAGCAATCATTGCGCCAGTCAAAAAAATTGACAATAATTACGTCGGTGCGGTTCTTCGTAGTGGTCCTAAGATACTCAAAAATGCTTAAGTTGGGAATTGAAAACAATTAAATTCATTGGTATGAAACACATGCATGCTTATTGGATGTTCAAAGCGAATCGCATAAAAAATAGGAATACTCGAGATAATTTATAAAGTCCACCCACGGCTTCACTAATAATCTCGAGATAACGCGTATAGAAGCATCAGTGAAGCCATGGGTGATACTGAATGGAAAGATGCTTATTTAACTTTCTGAAATTTTCTAATGCAGAATATACTGCACCCAAACTTTTAGTATAAATCTTGAAGCTGCATTTACGGACGATGTACAAAACACAACACCGGAAATATTTTCCTGCAGTGGCGCTGTATTCAATAATGGAACATCGATATACAAAATGTACACAAATGGAAGGTTTGAAGTTTACTTTAAACGCTTTAAACTAATGCATTTTATATGCAGCTGCATCCTTATTGGCTCTTATATTGTGCAAAAGTTTTAGTAGAAACTGTAAATGTCGATAGTTGTTGTGTATTTGTCTATGACGAGGCCTGCCACTATATTAGAAACCTTCCAAAGGCAACACTGCAATACATTATAGTAATACTGTCCCTGGTTACCTCTCTGATCATTCCAAGCCTAATTTGTGGTTTTGGTGAGTAATAGTCTTTGTTTTCTTTACAATCCCCGTTTATGATGGTAATTCATGGTAGAACATCTTTTCCTCAAATAGTTTGCCTTTTCGTTGCATGAATATCTGCCTTCAGAGGAGATTATGATTTCATCAAATCCAAGTTAAAATAACTGCGTGGTGTCAGTTTAATTTTTGATATTGCGTTAAAAAAATCAAAATCGTGCTCGTCTGCTTTCGTATTATTAAACAGGATGTTTATTTTCTTTCACTTTTCAATGAAGTAATGAGGTTCCTTCATCACCTTCTCAATCTTTTAATTAAATAAGGAGCGGAAATAGGGTGATAATAATGAGGAGGAAGAGTAAAGAACGCTCGGTATATTTGGGGAAATCCTGTTAAGGGAATATCTCCTGTTTATGTTCTTTTTGGAGCGGCTTCCGAATGTCTCGGTGAATATGACCTTTGCCAGTGCCGTCGTTTGAGGTGAGTTGGAGAGACGACCACTTTTCTGGAGGCGGCTTTACCGCATTGTCCATACCGATTTGTTCCTATGTGTTGAACTGGCACGGTATTTTGTCTTTTTTCCACAGGCGGCAGATTTCCGCGCAACGGCGCTGATCCTTGCTCTTTGTGAATGGCCTCGATCGAAGCTGTGCGCTAAGCCGAAAAAAGTTTACATCCAGTGCCGCGTTTACCATCAGGCAAACTTGGCAAGTGCCTAGTAATTTTAAAGATTTAATTTTTGTTTATGGTTCTTCAAAAATATTAAATAGCAAAATATCCTGTGTTTACAGTATTATATGATAAATAAATATGTGATTTTCTTTCATTCCAAAATAATGTTTTAATTTTTGATGAAGGGCCTCAGAAATATGATTTTCCTAGGGCCCAAAATGTGCTAAACGTGGCACTGGTTACATCTCCTGGTTAGCTACGGAAAACATTCTCGACAAAAGATTTTTCAACCTAACAGGAAGCTGTCAATTCGCGCTTAGCTTTAACCCGCTTAACCCTGTATTGAAGAAAGGCATTTCACCCATTACCCGAGCGTGACCTGCAGTCGTAAGTTGGAAATAATTTGAGCTACTTTCCTAACAGCAGGTATAGGCGACCTTTGGTGTGAGATACAGCAGAATAGATAGGAAAGGGAGGTGCAAGGGGATGGGGGGATAAATTGGGAGTGAGAAATACTGTCAGGGGACTAGCAAATTTTCTTTTAATATAATTGCTACGTGTTAAAAATAGCCAGAACACCAACAATAAATTATTAGATTAGTGTCTTGTGACTCGCATTCATAGCTTCAATCATACTAGGAAGATTAGTTGGAAAAAAGAAATAATCAGATTTAATTCTCAAAAGTATCATCGATTTCTCTAATTTCCAAGTTATGTTATCCTTTGGATTTTTGGAGTCTACTCAACATCTTACCTTAACAAAATACCGTTGCATTCCATTGAATGAATTGAAGCCAGGTTTTGTTGCTATGTAAAGGACATTTAAAAATTAGTTAGGTAACTGATTTGTTGAAGTAGAGCCATTGTAAAGCAGTTAGCTTTATTCAAAGATGTTCATTCTGGTGCAGTTGCAAATTATATTCTGCATGAAATCGGTTTCATGGTATATTTGTTTGGTTATTTTTACTGAATATTGGCAAACATCTCACTTTTATATTAGTCCAAGAGGGGAGGGGTGAATAGAGGGTAGATGAAGCACTTGAGAACTACCGTTTTTCAGGGTGGTGGAGACTAAAGGTTTTTGTGCTATACAAACATCTCCCTTCAGCCTATTCCATTTATTGGCATAATATTTTGACCTCCAAGTCTCAAATTTAAAATTTTATACAATTTCATATTCTTTTGAACTACAGATTCACAATTTTTACAGAAATAATCTGTTCCTGAGATTATTGATCAAAGAGTATTTTAAATTAGTCATTTCCCAAAAATATTGGCAATGATGTAATATTTATTCCACGAAATAATTTTTGTAGCAGAGGTTCTTCCAGTACACATGAAAATCACTTTTCAGGTTATAAATGAAATAGGATGGATGTTTTTGATAAAGTGTTAACATTTTATGTTTTCAGAGAATTGTGAGTTTCACAGACAGCATTTAGACAAATTATTATGTATTTAATATAAAATATAGTTATTTATGGAACTGTGCCATATTTGTGTTTTATAATTAGCTATTGCCAATCAGGATTTTTTGCCCCTTTACTGTTATTATACTGTATAAATTCAAAATGTGCTTAATACTAGATTGCAGAAAACTTTACAAATGAAAAATAAATGTTTAACGAAAATAAAGAGAAAACTTTGATTCCACATGAGAAATTTATTGATTGTACAGTATGTGTACCTGATGTAGCTAGGCTATTAAACCTAGGTTGTTGTACAATAAATATCTTATGTGCAATCAAACAAAGTTTTCTCCTTATTTTCCTTAATGTGAGGAAATTCTACAAAGTGATGCTCAAAACCACTAACTTTTTGAAAAATAAATGTTAACTGAAGAAAGGTATCTTCAATGTGGCTGATTTTCAGCATGCAGTAAGTCTGCATGGTTTTCTCAAATTTTTATGGCTATTAATTAATTATCTCTAGGAATAAGTTAGCCTTACAACTAAACTCATTTAAATGAAAGTTACTAATATAAATTTTACTTTCTAGAATAAAGAGTTAAAGAATCACAACCAAGGATGATTATTTTATGTCTGAAATGGACATTTGGTTTTCCTGACTTGTTTTAAATTGTTGGACTTATCAGTTATATGCCCGCCATAAGGTGAGAATGATAAATCATTTTTATAATTTCTGAACAGAAATTAATTTCAGTTTACTTGATCGACTACAGGCAGTCCTCAACTTCTGTACATTCGACTTTCGTACAACTCGCACTTTCGTACATTATACATTCTTGCCCCTAAACTGCCTTTCATACTCTGATTCAGACTTTCGTACATCACCTGACGAACAAACATTTCGAGCTATTGCATAATGGCGCTGTCTGTCAGTCAAGCCAACACTTTTAATAAATTACCAAATTAAAGTATGCTATGTAATAATATACATATTATATGTAATGTAAGATTTGTGTGTAATGTTTTTTAATATTGTTCCGAAATTTGACAAGATTAATACCACTGTAAAGTTGGTTAATAATCAATAAATTATTATTATTCAGTCTTGGCAACGTTACCATCTTTGTTTGTACGTACAGCAGTGTTTCTTTGTGCATTTTACACTTATTATTTTATAAACATGAGTGAGAAACGGAAAACTGAAAGTGCTAATACAAGTGAAAAGAAACGTAGGGCTCATAAAGTGAACACGATTGAGACAAAGATGGAAATAATTAAGCATGCCGAAAGTGGCGAATCTTTAGCTTCATTTCGATGCTTATTGGACTTAAGCCGGTCGAGTGTGTGTTCAGTTGTGAAGGAGCAGAACAAAATTAAAGAATATATACGAAATGCTGGAAATATAACAATTTGAGACATAATGATTGTGCAGTTGCTTGGCTTTCTCGTGAATGACAAGTGAACTCAGTGAGACTTTCTTGCGAGTTTGGATCTCGATTCACAGGTTTAAAGCCTTCTCTGTCTTCTCTACATACGGGTTCCTAGGTACAAAAGACACTTTTATACTCATTGAAGTACCACTTGTAACACTAGCTCTAATCGCTTCTTAACTTTCCTTATCAATCTTATTGTGGACACGTTCACACCAAGTAATTTACCAACTGATGAAGCAGATTCATTATGTGCAAGCCTATCTAAAACTTCAATTTTCTTCTCCAAACTCATTTTTTTGCCCTTTTTATCGACTTTTCTTTAATTTAATCGTCACTCTCTTTGGGGCCATGATTAGGCAATATTACAAAAAACTATGAAAATAGCAAAATGCTTTAATGAAAAAAAAGAGGGATTTCGCATGTGCACTACAGGTGGTCCTCGACATTCATGCATTCGACATTCGTACAACTTGCACTTTAATAATAATAATAATTTATTTATTTACAGCCGGTAATCACATTGTAGTCACAAATCACGGAATAAGTTTTATTAATCACAAAGTAATTTCTTATCCAACTCAGAGCCTGTAAAATGGTATTGTGGTTCAGCAAGGGCTAGTCTTCCACCCCTACCAGAAAAGACACTAATTGTAAGTATACATGTATTTACTTCATCTAATATATGCACAATATATTAATACATTGACCAGCAAAGCCAACATTGGCTTGTCTGCCAGTACAGTATATTAATTATATTAATTCTAACACACACTCTATTCTAGCACTTGTTGATGTATAGTACTATTCACACCATCCAGAATAATTCCAAAAGCATATATGTATTTAACATTATAATGTGACTATCATCCATGACAACATCAGTTTATCAACAAGCATACATTATTGATTCATTACAAATATTACAAAAATAATATGCAAAACTGCAATTTTTCGTAACAAACACATCCACATAATTGTTTCATATCTTATGTCGACAATATAGTTTATTTAAACACTAATCATAAACATTAAAAAATATGTGAATTTCTTCTTCACTGCAGTATAATGTACATTTAATTTCCACAAAGCTTTACAATTTTATTTTGATAAATATTAACTACTACCCTCTAAAAAGAGCCATTCCTTTATAAAATCGACGAAGGAAGCCTTTACTTGGTGGAACTCCATCATAAAAGAATGAGAAGGATAACTTAGTAAAAGTTCCACTTTTATTAACAGAAAAAACGACCGGTTTCGACTAATATCTAGTCATCATCAGGTACAAAATCAAGAAGCAACACAAATATATATGGAATCTGAGGGGAGTGGGGGAGGGAAACGTGTAGAGAGGACTAATGAATGGGAGGGGGGGGGGCTGAATCAAGGTATTGGGGAGGGGTGGATGTTAGGGAGAAACAAAGTAAGCAAGGGAGAGTGGTTGGGGGAAATAAGTTCGTTAACGAGGTTGAGTGTGTTATCATTGTAGTGTAAAAGTATTTCCAACTGTTCTAAAAGATTTAAACTGGGACCTTTAGTTGCGAAATGGATTACCTCCGGGTTAAAGTTGGAAGAATGGTTGAATTCGAGTAAGTGTTTGGCAAAGTGTGATTTGAAAGAATTTTGTATGAAAGATTTTCTATGTTAGGTGGTCCAAACGTGGAAATTTCTCCCTGTTTGCCCAATGTAAATGGCATTACAGTCATTACATGACAGTTTATAGACATCGCTCCTAAATAAATGGTCAACCTTTTCTTTATTGTTAGAAAATATTTTTCCTAGATTATTGAGGGTGTAGAAAGCTGTTCGCAATTTATCTTTGGGGAAGCAATTCGCATTAGTTGAAACCGGTCGTTTTTTCTGTTAATAAAAGTGGAACTTTTACTAAGTTATCCTTCTCATTCTTTCATTCCTTTATGACCCTTTTCAGAGTTGATAAGTTAGACAATGTTCTATGCTTTAAAGCAGGGGTTCTTAACCTTTTTACGATTACAGACCCCTAATGGATTGCCCAATATGTCCCCCTACCCCCTTCGCCAGACTGTCGAAATCATCATCATCATCACCAGTCCTATTAGGTACCAGTTTGACTTCAAAAGATGTCAATGGCTTGGTTTTACTTTACATGTGGATAGCTAGGAACAGAACAGCTGAAAGAAAATCATAAGGATTTTATCATATTTATTTATAGAAAAACGGCAAATCACAAATACTCAAGCTAGCTACAACTAGTGAGATTTTTGCTGTTGTTTTTGTGCAATGAAAACATGGAATCGAGGTATAGTTATTGATAATGTTACTCGCATGTCATCTGACACATCAAGTCGATTTCTCCACTTTGATTTCAGGTTCAATAATGCAGAGAATCCTGTTTCACAGAGATAAATAGTTGTGAAGGGAACCAAAACATTCATTGCCCTCATCGCCAAGCTAGGGTAAGCTGCGATCTGCTCACACCAAATCTGCTTGATATCCAGCCCAGCCTTTTCGAAATCAACTTTCTTTCTTGGGTCTTTTTGGAAATCAATGAAATCATCCTTTGCTGAATCGTTGTCACGCATCATAGATATATCAAACGAGAAGGGGTTCATGATCCAAACAGATTCCATGCTAAGATCATTAATATCTGAGAAGTAACCCTCAAAATTTGTACTTAGAACTTCCAAATGGTTATTGACTTCTTGAAGTATTTCCGCAGGCATTGTTTTACCATCTCCGCTAAGGATATCATCAAGGTTTAGAAGGTTCGCCATGTTTCCGCTTTCAACACGGCGACTCCAAATTGGTAATTTCCTCATAAATGCCGCAAGCTTTCCCCTGGCTTGAGTAATATCCATATGCCTTCCCTGCATCGACATGTTCAAATCATTGAGGAGATTGAAAATATTGGCCAAATATCTCAGGCTAACAATAAAATGTTCATCTTCAAAATGGTTTGCAAGAGGGGATTGTTGATGCTTGAGGAATATAAAAATTTCATCCTGAAGTTCCACTACACGTGCGAAAACACGGCCGTGTGGTACAGTAAAACACAATGTTCCGCTCCAATCTCATCACAGAATGTTTGAAATAGCCGATGATTTAATGCATGTCCACAAATAAAGTTGACTGTTTGCACAACTATTCCCATCACTTCTTTAAGTTTCTTTGGCAATGTTTTGGATACCAAAGCTTGGCGATGTAGAAAACTGTGTGTGATCAACACATATGGAGCTATTTCCTTGACCAGAGCAACGAATTCAGAGTTCTTGCCAATCATGGCAGGAGCTCCATCCGTACAAATAGACCCAATCAAATCCCATGCTAACTCATGGCGATCAAAGAACAGTTGGATCAACTTGAACACATCAGCTGCTTTGGTTGTTGTTTCGAGTCAGTCACAATAAAAACTCTTCCTTGATGTTCTTTTCATGAACATAGTGTACAAATACGATCAATTGACTGTGGTTTGAAACGTCAGTTGATTCATCGAGCTGCATGCTGATTTTCGCAGTACTGTTTTTAATCTCGCTGACAACTTGGGTTACTATGTCCACACTCATGTCTTTAATTCTTTGGCATACAGTGTCGTTGGACAAGGACACCTGACTCAATCGCTTAGCGGCATCCTCTCCCAGCACGATTTAAGCCATCTCCAGCGCACAGGGCTTCACTAGGCTTTCTCCGATTGTGTGGGGCTTCTTTTCTTTGGAAATTATGTACGAAACTTTGAAGGAGGCTTCCAGAAGAGCTTTCCCTGGAGGAGCAAGCCCATATGATGAAAGAGTTCCTTTCTGATCATAACGAATTCTTTTCAACTTGAAAGCATCAATCGAGGTTCCAACATGATTACTGTGCTTGGTTTCGAGATGTTCTCTTAATCCTGATGGCTTCAAATTTCCATTGCTCATTAGCAAATTGCAAATCATGCATTGGGGTCTTTCAGTTCCATCTCGTTCTGTCACACAGGTGAAGCCAAAACCAACATATTCATCATTCCACTTCCGTTTTTTAACAGACGACATTTTGCAACAAATCTGTGCAAAAATAATTTAAAAAATTAATAAACGCAAAATGGAAATTTAAATTTCAAATTAAAAATAATTTTTTTATGAAGTAACAGTATCCGAGAAATATCCCTTTCATGCCTTCTACCTTCTGCGTACTTTCGTCGACTTCTCTCACATTCGAAGGAAATTACCCAGAATGCAATCCTTCTCGAAACGAGAAACTCGAATAAGAAGTTATGGAATAGAGGGGCAGACTGTGGGAAGACGTCTGTGTTGAGTGATCTGATTGCTGATTGGTTAGCAGCCTTGCTGCATCAATCCGTATTGATAACAGTGATAGTTTATTCTAATCTAACAACAACTTTTTAAAAAAATTGTTCAGAGATCAAGTCCCATACTCCCATTGTTTGGTTCCCATACCCCCAAGGGATATGGATACCACCGGTTAAGAACCCCTGCTTTAAGGTAAGCTATTTATTAATTTTGGGACAATTATTCTTAATTGCCTCATCCCATTTACATTATTGTATTTTGGTACTTGAAATTTTAACATATCTCTTCAATCAATTTGATAATTAATATATTTTTTAGTTTTATATTTATCAGTAAAATAGTTTTCAATTATTATAATATATTTAAATAGTTTTTCCAAAGTTTTTTATATGTAGCCAAATTGGTACTTCTATCTTGGTTAGATTGATTGGCTAGTACACATTTGATTATCCTATCCTGGTTACTCATTATGGTTCTTTTATATGAGTCTCCAGCAGATCCCCATATAGTAATTCCATATCTTAGAATGGATTCCACTAGTGAAAAATATATCACTCTTTTTACATTTGTAGTAAGTCTGTAGTGTAGTATATTTAGTATGATATTTTTCTTAGCTTACCGTTTAACATTTTTATGTGAGAGTTAAATCTGAAATTTTCATCTACAATTATACCTAGGTATTTATAATTGGTCAATTGTTCTAGTTGCTTACAGTTACATTTCTTTAATACATTTACTCTATGCAGGCAGTTATGGTCATGCACTCTCAGATTTACAACTTGTCTATTAGGTACCCTGGTACATATATGCATTGTTTTTGATTTGTCCCTATTTATAATTATTTTATGATCATGAGTCCATTGCAAAATACTATTTAAATCTTTCTGCATGTAATCTTGTGCCTTGTAATAATGTTTATTTACACTTATTAAAACTGCATTGTCAGCTTACATTATGAGCTTACAATAATTAACCGCAATAAATATATTGTTAATATATATAGTAAATAATACTGCCCCCAAAATTGACCCCTGTGGAACACCTGACCCTGTTATTTTTATTTCACTCTGTACATTTTTTAGCTTTACCATTATCATTCTGTCTCTTAAATAGCTTTTGAACCACTTCAATATTTTTCCCCTTATACCTATTTTCTCTAGTAAGCTGATCATTATATCTATATTAACCATATCAAAATCTTTCTTAAAATCTATATAAGTAACTATTATGTGATTTCCTTTATCTAAATTTCCATTAATTGTTTCTGCAAAATGTTCCAATGCTTGCCTAGTGCTTTTATCTTTTTGAAAACCATACTGATTTTCAGCTATTAATTTGTTTTTCTGCAGATAACTATTTAAGTGATAGGCTACATACTTTTCCATTATTTTCGAAATTGTTGGTAAAATTGCTATTGGTCTATAGTTGTTAAGATCACAATATTCTCCTCCTTTATATACTGGTTTTATGATAGCTGTTTTAATTCCTTGTGGAACGTCACCACAGTCTAGACTAGAGTTTATTAGCCTGATTATGGCATTGTTTAATTTTTAATTATTTTTAACATCTGATATTCTAATGTTGTCATGACCAGGTGCTTTATTTTTCAACTCCTTGACAATTTTCTTAATGGCTTCTTCATCAGCCTCAGGTATATATATACTATTCTGTACGGAAGCATTATTAAAATTTCCTAACTGGTCAAAGCAATTTACTTGGAGATTTTCTATTTCAGATGTAAATTGATCTAGAAACATAGTAGCCGGTTCTCCTTCTGTGCATCTTTTACTATTTAGCCTAATTATTTTTTGTAGGGGATTTTCAGGTCTGTTCTTTCCTAATAATTTATTAATTTCTTTCCAAATATCTTTAGGATCATTCTTCTTATTATAAAATATTTCTGTGTAATATTTATTTTTATGTTTCCTGATTTCAGTTTGTACTCTATTTCTTAATGCCTTGTATTGATTATGGTATAAAGCATTCATAGGACATCTTTTCCATTTCTTAAAATATTTATCTCTTTCATTCATTTGGTGTAGTAAGTCTCTATTCATCCAGTTTTTTTTCATTACTCTGCTATCGTTTTTCCTCACATATAAAGATTTATCATATATGTCATTCATTGCTCTATTAATTTTTATGTATAATTTATTCGGTTCATCTTCAGTTATCAGATCCCAATTAGTCTTGTTAATAAGATTATTCACCATATTATTATTTAAGCCCAGTCTCCATTTATTTTCATTTATTATACTTGACTCCAAGCAATCACTAGTCTCTGCTCTTAATCCTATAACATAGTGGTCTGATAACTTGGTTTGTATGATAAGACCCTCTAGATTAGAAAAATGCCCTCTTAAAAATATATTATCTAAACAAGATTCAGTCACAACATTACCTAATACATCCTGTCTAGTAGTTCTCTTAATAGCAGGTATTAAGCCATAACTGGCCATCATGTCTTTATATTTTATACTAACTCTATCATTCTTATTTTTTATGTCAGTATTAATGTCACCAGTTATAATGACGTTTTTATGATGAGTTTTTTATTAAAATATTTTCTAATTCACCAATGAATGAATTTTTATCCATGTTAGGAGGCCTATACAATCCCATTATTATTACTTCCATATTACATATTTTAAGACATCCAATAATGGATTCACAGATCTGGGTAACTAACTGAATTTCATTGAATATTAGGTCGTCTCTGATATATAGGATTACACCTCCTCCTCTCTTATTTTTCCTAAGTTTAGTTATCATGTTGTAGCCAGTTAAATTATACATTTGAGATTCATTTTCTTGTATATTCACCTCTGTGAGAACTATCACAGGTACTTTGTTAACACAATTTATTAAATTATTTATAATTCTAAATTCATCTAAATGTTTTCTTAATGATCTTACATTCAAGTGATATAAAATTAGGTTATCAATATTAACGTCTTTACCAAAGCTATAAATAGACCTATATTCTAAACGATCAACTTTTTCTATCTTTATTATATCTAGTATATCCATTTAGTAAATCTAAATTATATTCCTGAATTGTTTACACTAGTCTAATATCCTAGCTTACTAAGATCTTTCACAGAGGTTTGTAATCCTTCATCCAAATGAATTTGTAGTTTAGTTCTCTACCTTTCATTTTAGTTTGCCACAGCAGATTCTTATAATATGGAGTAAGAGCTACATTGATAAAAACATTTACCTCAGAATTACTATTGGTTATTTTGCTGTTGTTTAGAATTTTTTTTATTTTTTAGCCAAGTTTCCTTTGTTTTTCTGCTCGCAAATGTTACTATTAATTTACTTTTTTGTTTTTTATCAAAGTTTCTTTCAAAATAGGCATCATCTACTTCATTATAGTCAAAGTTTGTTATATTTAATTCCTTTGCAACATTCTCAACGACTTTATCTACTTGCGATTTTTCATTATTTTCCAAGTCTAGCCCAACAATCTCAACTGTTTTCTCTAGGTTTTTCTGTTTGAGTTGGTTTGTTTTCATTAAAAGTGTTTGTATAGTCTCATCTTTTGCTCTTAATTCATCTCTCAGCAAGCAGATCATTTTTTTGCATTTCCTTATTTTCCTTGCTATAGTCGTCTATCCTCATTAGTAAGCTGTTGTAGTTCTTGCATAAATACGATAAACTATTTTTTATTTCAACAATTTCACATTTAAGTTCATCAGCCCCACTTTTTGTCATTACATCAGGTACTCCACTTACTCTGTCGTCTGCTACTCCAGTTTTCCGGCCTTGTCTGCATGTCTGGCATCTCCACTCTTTCTTTTTCTCTTTCCCTTTTGCTCCTTATGTATCCTCCGATAATCCTGAGCACTCATAGTGGAGTTTCAATTTACATCCATAGCATGTTATATAGTTGTCGTCTCTTGGAAGATTTTCAGAACAGCTACCACACTTCATTTTGGAGATTAGTTTATTGACACCGTCACCAGGGGCCAGGGAAAACACACAACAGCCAAGTAAACGAGAACCCTATGGACTTATACGGGCAAAAATATATCACTGTTCAAGAAAAAAAGAAAACTAATAACAAAGGCAATTTAAAAATAATTTGACCTTTAGTTTTCCCTTATACAATTAAATGATAAGAGCACAGGAACATCAGATAGAGCAATTTTAAATTCACTCAGCACAGTAGCACAGATGTGTGAATATAGTTTCAAATAAACCAACTTAAGTATAGTAGGAAAAAGATCACTAACACTTTTACACAGACACTGCACATTTACAAGTCACTTAATACACACATCAGGCACACAGCCAAAATAGAAACACTGGATAATTGTCTATATATTAGGAGCCACCATCCTTTACGTTAATATGCCGTTACGTCAAACAATATAAGTGCCATAAACAAAGATAATTTCACCAAAAATACAAAAAAATAAATAGACATAAACAAGAAAAAGGGAACTAAATACCAAAATATAATAACTATCGTCAATGACTAGATCATGGTAATGATGGAAACACTGCGTTACAAACAGTATGAATAAATGTAGCTCTTACAGTAATAAAAATTTCTTGAGAAAAAAGAATAATAAAAAACAAATAATGATAAATTATAATAAAAAAGATATTAATCAATTACACTATGTGTGTGATAACCTTAGGGTAATACAAAGGAACAAGAACCCAAGATAGCATACATTGACACCCCTGAACTGCCTTTTGTACATCGAATTCGGACTTTTGTGCATCAGTGAAATGATGAACGAATATTTCAAGTTGGCTGCCAGCCACCAGTTTCCGCCACATCGCCATCTTTGTCTGTACTGCAGTGTTTATTTGTGCAATTATTGAAATATTTTATTGCAATTTGCCCTATCTCTCTATATTATAAAATTGACGATTGCGTCTAAAAGGCCCCTGCTCGAAAAACTAAACATTTATACCATAATTAAAGATTTTATAATATTTTTTGGCTCTCTAGGAATGGAACCCCCATTATAACATGTAAGTCTATTCCTCGACTTCCGTACATGTTTTCAGGAACGCATTATGTACAGAAGTAGGGGACTGCCTGTACATACATGGAATTAGATCTGATTTCATTCTGTGGTATACTCAAACCATTGTTTACTTGTTTATTAATATCTGTTAATTATTAACTTATAAGTTTGTGGTATATGCCATTGTATAGATCAAATTATCTTACTAAAAATTATGCCTTATCATTTTTCATTGTTTACAATGATTGAAGTAAAATTCCTAAGCCCACCATCATTTTCATTACACTTAATTTTCAATGAAAGTTCTTCATTTATGTGCCGTTACATTTTTTCCAACTTTAATGCTAAGTTTTGAAGGCTAGTCTACTAGAAGAGTGGTTCAAATGAAAACCAAAAGTCAAATAAAAAATTATTTTTTGGAACTTAGGTTAAAGAACCTCTTTACTTTTCAACATTGTCTCTTTCTCTTTTGACACACTTCTTTATTCACCAAACTAGTTCCTGGATTTATTTATTTATTATTATTAAATAATTATTATTGAATTATTCATTTTTGCTGTTTTCATTTGAACCACCCTCTTAGAACTTTTTCCTTATGCCTTAGCCTAGTGTAACAAATCTACTCAAAACATTCAAGTATTTAATACCAAAAAAAATATTTTTCATCTAACCAAATTTGAAGGAGTTTTGATCAAACATAAAGTCTTTCAGATCATTAGTCTTACAACACAGTGGAAGTAACTTATCCCAGTCACCATACCACCCTCAAATAATATAGAGTAGGAATTGAGCAGTGTTTTCAGACATTTCCTACAGAAGGAAGCATGCAAGAAACCATTTATATATTGGTAAAAGTTTCCAGACTATCGTACCTTACAGATATTTATTCAGTGTGAGCTTACTTTTTGTCACTATACTTGTGACCCAGATTATGTTCCTCAACCAATACTTTGATAAATATCAATTTAACCTACAAGGAGACTGATATCACTGCTAGTTCATAAGATATCTGAATATTTGTGAAGATTAGGACACATGTTTTAAATGCCCAAGAGGGTATTTGGTGTGAATTTCATTATGGTCAAAATATTTTGTGGCATTATTTATGTAATAGTAGTTCACCAGGCTCCAATTATGTAGTTAATTAATTGTTATCACATTTAAAAATGCATTTACAGTTTCCCTTTGGCACTGTCTACTGCCTGTGCACTTGCTTAAATTGAAATTGTGATTAAACCATAAATGATAGAAACTTATAGGGTAGATCACTGTACAGCTACGATTTGTTTTTCTTTAGATTCGAGTTTTGAAATATATATAAGTTCAGGTTGGGGTCCATTAATTTTTTATATATCTCTAAAGAACCCCATACACGATCAGTTAAAAAGTGCAAATTAAATGCTCTAAAGTAATGTGCAAACTAACTAAATTGAGAAATGAGCCTCTGTTGCTCTTACAGGAGATTTAAGCAAGTTAGAAAAGTGTACAACATATCACAAATGGGCGCGTTTTGTGCAATGGAGTATTAGAAAGAAATTATATACCTGTACGTAAGGGAAATGGCATTTAAAGTTCATTTCTTCATCATAAATAATCCATTTTCATCCTATTTAAAAATCGTGCATGCACACGTAAGTAAATTAAATGTTTGTTTGTGAGACTGATTATGTTAGCAACAATGAAGAAGTACCTAACCATGCAAGAAATTTTCCAAGTTCAACTCGATTTAAGACATTCTTGTTCGATTTTCTCAATAACGGCTACTCCTACGATAAAAATGTATAAGAAAGGAAATACTCTTCTTTACCAGTTCTACAACTTTTATCTGAAAAATATTTTGATACGAGTAATACTTTACGAGATATGACGAAAATTTAATTTTTTGTCCCCAGTAAAGTGGTACCCCTGACTGGTGTGATTCATTTTTGCAATTATCTTATTATATTTGATTGAAAGTCCTTAATATCAAATTTCATGAAAATCCGTTCGGTAGAAGCCGAGAACGAACATGCGGACGGACGGACGGACAGACAGACCAGCCGACGATAATAGGTGCTCATGCTGTAAGCGAAACGCGCCTAAAAAGAGTGCAAATTATTATTTTTGAAAAGAGAATACGAATTCATGCTGATTTACCTTAAATATTTTATTTTAACTGCATAAAAATGAAGAAATAATGTAATTTATTAGTTCTACAAATTTTATTGGAAAAATATTTTGATATGAGCAATACTTTACGAGATATGACGGAAAGTTGATTTTTTATCACCAGTAAAATGGTATCCCTGATTGCCTTACGTGATTCATTTTTGCGATTTTCTTGTTATATTTGATTGAAAGTCCTTAATATCAAATTTCATGAAAATCCGTTTGGTAGAAGCCGAGAACGAACATGCGGATGGATAATAGGCGCTCACGCTGAAAGCAAAACGTGCCTAAAAATTGCTCATTCCTTAGTATTGAACAAAGCCTCTGAGTGATCAAAGTGATTTGTTGGCTGGGATTGAGATGGGGAAAGCAGGACTGTGGATTTAACTGAGAAAATTATTAGAGTTTTACTCAAAATATTTGCCCTTTAAACTGTACAGACTGTGCAGTTTACTCATTTTTTTATTTATTTATTATTATTCTTAAACATTTAACTGTCAGTGTATTTGCTTAAGTTAAGCAAAAGTAGCAGCGGCGGATCTAGAAAATAATGGTCAGCGCAAGATATTGGTGGATGCCCAGGGTGCTAAGCCTACCATCTCTCTCTACATTACTTGCAATTGGATAAATACTGGATACCAATTTATATTGTGGAGTAGGTGGGAATCTATATGAAATTTCTTTTACTTATCATTGTCAATCATTTTATGAGGCAATGAATAAATTGGCAAGCTCTTTTTAAAATATCTTAACAAAACTTTTCAGAGGGGGGTCACTGAGTGGTTTCTTACCCAGGGCACCAAAATACATCTGGCCTTCCCAGTTACATGTTTTCAGTTTCATGTTGATACAAAAATAAAATAAGATTATAATGAAATTACAGTTGCCTTTAATAAAATAGGAACTAAACTATTGCTTATTTAACATTTAATTAACAATTCGTCTTCCTATCCAAAAGTTCTATTTAAAAACATAGCTCAGTTCAACATTGACACAGAAAATGTACTTCCTCAAAAACATACATAAGCAATTTAGTGAACAAATATACATACCTATCACAAAAAATATCTAATTTTCGATTTTCGCTCTTGACAAAATGTTCAATCGCTTTGTTTACATCGACTTCAATTTCATGATGTGTGTGCAGAAGATCTAAACCTGTCAACCTTTCTTGGCTCATTTGGTTTCTTAAATAGGCTTTTAAACATCGCAATGAAGAAAAGCTTCTCTCAACAGATGTAACGATTATTGGCAACGTCAGAAGAATTTTTAAGAGTTGGGTGACCAAAAAATATGTCCTGATCATGATTTTTAAGAGCTTCTTCAGCAGATAAAGGAATTTCCATAGATCCTGCAGATGTAACCCACTTTTCTCTCCAGAGCTGAACTTCCGCTGATAGTTAGAATTCAAGTGGGGGTTTATAATCACCTAGAAGATGGCCATAATATTTGCAGATTTTCTTAATCTTCAATGACAGTGAGGTGGCATTTAAATCCACTAAGTTTTTCGGCAACAGGTGAGTTCGCATAAATTCAATTTTTCAATAGAAAACTTTGAAACCTTGTTTCCAAATCATTTCTCATTGCATCTAACATTGAAATATATATTGATCTTTGGGCTTCAAACATGGAATGTTTGATTTGCTTACAATACTGGGTAACTGTTTAGGTGGAATTGATTCAAATATCTTTCTTCTTCCTTCCCTTTTTTTAAGGTGAATTGAATAGGGTAGCTTGAATCCAGATGGAGGTTTCCATGGCATTTCTATTAGCTCATATTTAATTTTATCATCGATAGAAGTAATTGTGTCAATATAATTGCCTATATCTTTCCCATCAGATACATTATTAATGCTATAAGTACTTGCAGGCATAACCGATGCAGTGGAAGTTGAAGTCAAATATCATGAAATTCACAGCTTTTTAGTTCACTATGATTCATCACCTTCTATAGTTTTTTGCTTGTTTAGAAACATCCAAAGTTGATTTACTGCACTTCATTTCTAGGGCACAAAATAAATGTCTAAATGTTAAAAGTAACAAATTGGTTTATTAACAAGCAAAATTTTATTCCTATTCTTCGTATTAATTAAAAGTACAATAAATGGGCAATAAAGTAATTTTTCATTACCTTTCTCACCTATGAGCCAGTGTAGCCGTAAAGCATATATTCCTTGGGAGTGATTACAAATTACTCGATTTACTCAAAATTATAACGCAACATAAATAACGACTGTAACGTTACAACCACAACTACAGGACCTGAATACAGCCATATCACAAATGAAACTAAGCATAGAGGCTCAGAAAGAACATTATTCCTCTCTGGTCTAGAATGTCTTGTAATCACTTTACAATGTTTTGGATTCACTTGATAGGGGTTTGGAAAATTAATCCCACATGTATACATTTCTCTCTCCTCATGCATTAAGCTGCCTATTTTGTAGCAACTATTGACTTTTGTCTTTGTAAGAAATAAGTTGAGAGAAGACAAAGAAACAATGCACAAATTGATATATTTGCTGATAATATAATTTTAATACACTCTTAATGAAAGAGACAAGGGCGAATGTTGAGATATGATATAAATCGGTTGGTGTTTGTTTCTCATTTTGTAATCTTACTCTCACGGTCTGAAGTTTTTCTTTGTTTGTTAACATTCTGCTGTTATTTCTATTTGTGCTATTTACTCTGGTGCACTACATATTTTATTTTATATCTTTTTCATTTAAATTCTAATTTTTTAGTATTTTTATTTTTATTAATCGTACTTAATAATGGATAAGTGACTGAAAATGGATGTTGTTATTAGAAAGACAACAGAAAACAAATGTTGTCAAGATAGTACAGGAGATTCAATTATTAGGAAAAGAAAATTCATTGTTGATTATATAAAATTTGGTTTTACATCTATTGGTGATCAAGAGTGCTCATAACCATGACTGAAACACAAACACAACCGAACCAATTATAAAAAATCTGATGTGGCCAACACATGACTTTCTCCATATTTGGGGTATAGATATTTAAATTATTATGAATAGTATTATGAGGCGAAATTATTATATCGTATCATAAAAGAATACAGTCGTCCTTATTGCCGTAAATTACGTATATTTTCAATGTTTACAGAGTTCACCGCTACATGGTGCTGGCGCTGTATACTGGTATTAAGAAAAGCAAAATATCTCCGAAATGGATGGTTCTGCAAAAATTTGTTTCAAACAAAACTTGGAAGAAGTATTATTCTCTACAACTTTGGTCCTCATGAAGACTACCAATAACAATGTTTTTAAGGAGATATTTGATGGAAACTTAAAAACCGGTTATTTGTAAATAACTCCTAAACAATAACTACAATAGAAAATTGTTTCAAATGAAAGTTGTAGGAAATTATATTCTCTATAACTTATGTATAGAATTGTATATACAATAATGATGTTTTAATGGAGAAATATCGTAAAAACCGAATCGGGTTTCGAATAAACCTCGACTTCCGGTTACCCATTATTGTCCAAAAACTAATCAGTTCTTTGTGCTCATGTTAAGGTGTTATATATGAAGTTTGGTAATGATATGGAACGTGCTTTTTGAGTTAGAGTGCCCACAATCACATACACACGCACACAGACATCATTCCGAAAATAGTTTAAACGTGATCTAAGGGCCTCAAAACGTGTATTTCCGTTGAAATCTCAGTCGATTTTTTTCGTGATCATAATACTTTCCCATTACTACGTATGGAGAAAGTAAAAATAGCTCTTATCACTGGTTTCCTGCTGTTATTAACCACTCATCTGGGTATGCCGTGTATAGATGTCATCGCCGGAAGCGCCAGTACTGGGTGTGACGGATTTAGACGTCATGGCAAATTTCAGGCTGATTGCTATGGGTACGCCGCGATTTTCCATCCCGTAGCTTCTCATACTTATAGCTTGGTTCTTTAGTTCGTCCTGACTGCCATAGATGGCCTTGTCTTCCTTTTTCTTTGAGAAGCAGGTCTTCATAAGGGAGGTCTGCATATGCGTTGCGGGTTGCATTTCCGTGATCGCCACATCTGGAATGACCGTTTATGACACTCGGGGTTTTTTCACACTCCCTTGCGAAAACTCACACTTTTCTCTGCATGCACTTTTGTCTCAAGGGTAAACCTGCTATTTATGAATGTTTTTCCTGCTAGTAATTCTAACGGTACATATGAAAAACAGATGTTTATGGAAAGTTCAGTTTGCTTCTGAGATATTGAGAATGTGTTAAGGTTTTTCCCATTTCATTATGTAACAATATATATAACAATCCTTTGTGTTTGAACCGAGTATAATATATATATATAATATAGTAATATATATATAATATTTGGCAAAAATAGTCAGATATTTTTCAATAATATGCTAATTGTTATTACTTATAGCCATATTATGACAAAATTTATATATTTTTGAGAAATAAAATTATTTTAAACATACATAAGCATTTCAATTTAATGCTAACAGGCAAAAAAAACAATATCTGATTGCTAAAATGAAGATTTTATAAATTATTTAAATAATATTTATACTTAAAAGAAATTATTTATAGAAGTATTATATCATATATTATATTTGTAATGATAATTCTGGAATTTTTAAAGCAAATTTCATTTAATTTGAAAATGAAAAGAAAAAGTCTCACTTCAAATTTAAATACCCACTGTGGAAGCGACTTGGGAAAAAAAACTACCCAGTTGAGTGGTTAAGGGTCCCTAAAAGCTGGGAGCCCACAATCAGGAGGGCTTTATGAACAGGGATCCCTACGAAGTGGATTGTATAACGTCTGCACCATTGATATATATATATCTTTGAATCTGGTAAAGGAAATAAACCTTAAAATTTCCCAACAACTTCCATACTCTCTCTCTCACTTCTCCCTTCAGTTGATGCTTTCTCATTCTCTCTCTCTCTTTGATGCTTTTAAGAGGAGTTAATGATTGCATGGAGAGATGGCAGAGAGGAGGGAGAAGGCAGAAGAGAGAAATAAAAACAGTAGAGGGAAAGGGGCAACTGAAGTCGAAGTATGAAAAAAAAGAAACCCGAGCATTATTGGAGAAAACTCTTGTGTCTGTGCTCCTAATCCTACATCCTGGGGATGCTTGGGCAGGAGTTTTTCCCATTTATCCCTATTCTCTCAGTGGCTCTGAAGGCACCCAAGCTCATTGGAATCCTTACAAGGAGGGGCCCCAATGTGAGCATTGACTGCATACTCTTAAACAGTGTTCCACAACCTTTTAAATTCCATGGCACACTTTCGGGTTATTTTGAACTTTGCGGCACACCAAACCAAATTTATCGAGACTAGGACATTTTTACCACCCTGTAGGAACAGAAAAGATAAAATCGCATTTCACACACAAATGACTAAAATTATTGCTAAAATCTAAATTTTTCAAATCGTTTAGACCAGGGGTCCCCAACCTTACACCTCCAGTGGGCCGCATTGGTAATTCAAAAGTCCTCGCGGGCCGCAGGCAAAAAAAATCTGTTGAGCTTTTTTATAGAGTAGCAGTTCATCGCAAAATCGTTTTTAGAGTCAGTCCGTCATATTGATTCCTTCTCAGCATCAGGAAAGGACGCAGAATAATGCATTTGAAATATGTTTACAGAATTCACCGCTAGTTGGTGGCACTGTATACTGGAAATTTATGAATAAGTTAAATACAGGCGACTCCCGAGATTCCACTGATTCCTGAAAACGTGGTCGAATCTCGAACAGTCGAATCAGCACAAATTCAAACAATTAAAGCAGAAATAACGATGTCTAGACTGAAACTAAAACTCTCATGGTTGGGTGGGCCTAAAATTACTTCGCGTAAACTAGTTCCTAATTCGACCAATCGATCGGCAGGATCGAATAAGTGGATTTCGACCGGTCGAATTCTCAAGTTGGTCGAATCTCGGGACTCGCCTGTATCTGCAAAATGGATGGTTCTACGAAAATTTGTTTGAAACAAAACCTGGAAGAAATTTTATTCTCTACAACTTAGGTCCTCACGAAGATTACCAATAATGACGTTTTTAAGGAGATATTTGATGGAAACCGAAAAAACCGATTATTTATAAATAATTCCTAAGCAATAACTGCTTTGGAAAATTGTTTCAAATGGAGGTTGTAGGAAATTCCATTCTCTATAACATTTGTCTAGAATTCTATATACAATAATGATGTTTTAACGGAGAATTAACGCAAAAACCGAATCGGGTTTCGAATAAACCTCGACTTCCGAGTAACCGATATTGTCCAAAAACTAATCACTTCTTTGTGCTCATACCAAAGTGTTATATATTAAATTTGGTAATGATAAGGCAAGTACTTTTTGAGTTAGAGTGCCCAAAATCACATACACACACCAGACATCATTCTGAAAATAGTCTAAACGTTTTCTAGGGATCTCAAAACGTATTTCCATTGAAATCTCGAAGTCGATTTTTTTCATGAAAACAATATGTACTTTCTCTGTACTACGTATATGGAGAAAGTAAAAATGAAGAAAACCGCTCCGCATTTTCCTATTTAGGTGAATGAAGGAAGGAAATCTTGCACTGTGAAAAATCAAAAATAACATAAATTCCCTCCCCCTCCTTCCCTTCTCCCCCTTCCTCTCTCTGCCAGCCCTCTCTCTGCCTCCCCTCTCTCTGCCTCCGCTCTCTCTACCTCCCCTCTCTCCACCTCCCTCCCGCTTGCTCCCTCTCTCTCCCTCCCTCCCGCTTGCTCCCTCTCTCACCTTCCCTCCCCCTTGCTCCCTCCCCTCACTCCCTCCCCCCGCTCCTTCCCCCCTCTCCTTCCCCCCTCTCCTTCCCCCCTCTCCTTCCCCCCTCTCCTTCCCCCCTCTCCTTCCCCCTCTCCTTCCCTCTCTCCTTCCCCCTCTCCTTCCCCCTCTCCTTCCCCCTCTCCCTCCCGCTCGCTCCCTCCACCTCACTCCCTCTCCCTCCCTCTCTCTCTTAAATGAAAGAAGGGGCATTATAAATGCATTGAACTCCCAATTTCGGCGACAGTGAGAGTTGTTATGGTAGCTTATAATTGGTATTGTAGTAAAACTGGTAAAATCATGTATTTTATTGATTCTAAACGCATTTCTACACGAATTCGACCAGAATTCGGAATCTGTCTTCAATTAAAATAAACTTTTTTTTCCCCGCAAAGAAATATCCAAGTCTCAAGTTCGTACTGTGATTTTAAGTAATTTTAAAGTCCAAATTCAAAGTAGTCTACACTCATCCCTGTTTTCAGTTGCAGGACACGGCAAAATATGTGACGTTCGATAATTAAATCGTTCGCCATTTCGAATCAAAGTGACGGACAGAAACGAAACATTGACCATTCACTAAGTTAGGATGTAAGGAAGAATCGTACCAAATTTGGTTATTCTAGCTTTTATCATTTGGGAGGAGTTCCTTGAACAAACCAACAAACACACTCTTCAAAATATATTATAGGAGATTAAGAACTAGCAGAAGTGCCCGTTGAATTTCAACACATTCAGTGAATCTAAAAATTCGATCGTGTAACATGTAAACATCGCAAGAATAATATAGTACACAGTTTTAACTATTAAATAAAGCAAAAATGAAGATAACCGCTCCTCATTTACCTATTTAGAAGGAAGAAAATATTGCGCTGTGAAAAATCGAAAATAATGTGTAAACATATGGGAAAATAATTATTGATTTAAGCTCTCCCTCAACGCAATAATCAATAGAAAATGGATGAACAAAGGAACAAACAAAATTAATTAATTTAACGAAAGACAAAAAAGTAAATTAGAGAATGTTTAAGAATCACAGAGTGAATATTATCCTCTGACTATTAGCTCACTTCTCTCATCCATGACTTTTATTATGAGAAAAATGTTTATATCAACAATACTTTGGAAACAATGAAACGATTTATCCAATCACAATTTGTGGAAAATCTGTCTAATTATATTAGTTACGTAGTTTTAAAAACAGTTTGCTTTGCAGAACTATGCCACACGAAAATAACATTAAAAACTATTTATTACAGTCTGGACGAAATTACTTTGTGATTGACGGTTGAGGCGGCTCGGGTGTGATGTTGCCAGCATGTGCATAACAGTTGCCCCCAAACACGCGCTAAAACCACGTTTCAAATATCCTTGCGACTGATTGTGAGTGAGAGAGAGAAGAGAAAGCGTCCCAAAATGTGACCAACGAGAACCAATAGGAATGAAGGAGGCGGAGCATCACTGGGCTCAATTTCATTCTCTCTCAGGCCTCCATCATGTCAACTTCGAGTCTCTCTGTGCTGTGTTGCCTTTTGCTTCGTAAGTCCACCGAAAGGTGCATTCCAGTGTAGTAGATATGGCAACGCCGAGTTTGAAAGTTCTCCCCAGAAGACCTCCCCCCGCTTCCTAACAGCGGAGACACACGAGCAGTCCCGAGTATTTTGTTTGCAGGGTACATAGCGGCAACGCAGCATGGTTGCTCTTAGCAACACTTCCTTCCCCTCCGCCTGTGATTGGCTGTGAGGGAGGGGAGTCTTTCCCGCCAAGCCCCGACTCCTCCACTACCCCAAAGTTTCAATACCAAAGTAATTTCATCCAGACTGTAGTAATATTTCAATTAAAATCAACAAATATTTGGTTGCTATGTAAAAAAATCAAAATCGTACACAGAAATTGAAAAACGATTTCACTTTAAAAATTTTCCCATATAAATGCATTAGACTTAACTTTGGCGACAGTAGGAGTTGTCATGGTAGCTTATAATTGGCATTGTCATACAACTGATAAAATCATGTATTTTTCTGATTCTAAACATATTTTTACACTAATTCGATCAGAATATGGATTCTGTCTTCAGTAAAAATAAACTTTGTTCTTTCCTTCATAGAACCATCTAAGCCTCAAGTTCATATCATGTTTCTAAGTAATTTTAAATTCAAATGAATAATAAGCTGCACTGATCTTTATCTTATTGAAGTGGAGAAGATAAAGAATATATTTTTTAAAATTAGAAAGGTCAAACAAATCGGTTTAAAAACCTGACTACACCACTTAACTCTATTCGGTTAAAATGACACCTTCCTCTTGTTTCTAAAATCTGTAGTTGTTGAGCTATAAAAACATACAAACAAACTTTTCTTTATAGATATCTATAGATGACTATTAGTCTTTAAAGTCTGCACATTTTAATTCTGTAATATTGTTCTCACATAGTTCAACCTGCCATCTCATGTTCTCTCTTGCTGTTTTTGTGACTAATGAACAGAAAATACCAAAATACAGACTGATTGGTACAATTAAGTATTGTTTACAATGTAATCCTTATATAAGTATAGTGGGGGATTATCAAATAATAAAAATAATTATTACGTTAACCTTTATCGTACGGCGGTCATTTATGGTGGTGCCTCCTCACAGCTGGACGTATTTTTTCGTATCGGGGCTCAAAGAACATACATTCAGTCTAACTGGTATATCTCTTCAATCAATAATGGAAATTATTTCAAATAAAAAGCATATTAAAGAAAAATGATGTTAACTATATTTCAATCTATTAACATTATGAAAAACCACTGAACAACATTTAAATTCGATGAATAAATTATAAGTAAACCTAAAAATACGAATATATAATTAAAAAATGGAATAAACAGAATATTAACATGATTTGGTAGACCAACATTATCACACTTTGTGGAATTACAGTGTAAATAGGTGGCACCTCAAATGCTACCATAAAGGTAAGAGAGTGAAACGATAGTGACTGGCATCTGGTAGGAAATCGGGAGGAAACACACGAAAAACGAATGTTTCACAATGTATTCAATTCTTCAGGCAGAAATACATTTGTAGTAAAAAATACAAAGAGCAACCATTATGAGCATTATCCACATAGTAGTAAAGAAAATACGAGAACCAAACATGGCATAGCGATAACTTCCTCATCTTGTGACCATGCATTTGGTGTCGCCATATGGCATCGCCCGGCCAATAAAGGTTAAATTGGAATTTATTAGTGGCATGTGAGGCCCTACATTGAATTTGGCACAGCACTGACTGATACGCTGTCAATAACACCAGTTATCCAGGGATCTCATACTATGGGAAGAGAATGCTGCTGTAGAAAAATAATAAACACAAAATATTATAAACTAGCTGGAGTTACCCGGCGTTGCCCAGGAAACCAGAGGAACAAAATTTAGAAAAACAGTAGTCCATTATCGTTTTTTGAATTGTAGAAAAGTTGCACTGATTTTTATAGGGATTAAAATATATAAAAAAGAATTATAAAACAATCAGTTTTACATATTATCATTCAAAACTTGATTGTAAACTATATTTCTTGTTTCATTATTCTTAACAAATATGTACAAATATTTTCCACTTCCGTCGAATAAAGCAAAAATGAAGAAAACCGCTTCGCATTTACCTATTCAGATTAATGAAGGAAGAAAATCTAGCACTGTGAAAAATCAAAAATTATGTGTCAACTCCCTCCACCCTCATCTTCCCCTCTCCCCCTCTCTCCCACTCGCTCCCTCTCCCTCCCTCCCCTCTCTCCCACTCACTCCCTCTCCCTCCCTCCCCTCTCTCCCTCCCTCTCGCTCGCTCCCTCTCCCTCGCTCCCTCTCCCCCCCCTCGCTCCCTCCCCCTCACTCCCTCTCCCTCCCTCAATCTCTATCCCTCTCTCTCCCTCCCTTCCCCTCACTCCCCCTCCCTCTCTCCACCCCTTCCCCCTAATTCCCTTTCTCCATCTCTTCCCTGATCCCTTCTCTCCATCCCCTCTCCCTCATCCTCTCCCTCATCCCCTCTCCCTCCCTCAATCTCTTTCCCTCCCTCCCTCTCCCTTCCTCTTTCTCTCTCCCTTCTTCCCCTCACTCCCCCTCCCTCTCTCCACCCTTTCCCCCTAATTCCCTCTCTCCATCTCATCCCCTCTCTCCACCCCCGTCTCTTCATTCCCTCTCCCCCCTTCCCTTCCTCTCTATCTCTCTCCACCTCCCTCCCTCTCCCCCTCCATTACCATCCATCTCTCTCCCTCCCTATCTCGTATTAAAACCATTCAAAGCATGCTTACATCCACAAGGATTGATATAACAATAGGATTTTGAGGTCTAACAATATAATTGGTAGCCAAGGCAACATCCCGTTAAAATGGCAAGATTTCCACAAAATATGTAAAACTAGCAGAATTTCTTGTTGAATTTCAATGGATTTAGTGAAGCTACTACAGCACAACATACAAACTCTTTAAAATATATAGTAGATACTTTTTAAATTACTATTAGCTTTTCTTAACAATTAATCATATTTGCTTGTAACAATCCGTTTCCGAGCCTCTTGCATTCAAATATAACTATAATTTTATTTCCTATCATATTACTTTCGCCAAATCCAGCTTCATTTCTTGTGTAATTATGCCTCGCTGAATTATTTACTTTTATGGCTTGAAAAAGCAACGTTCAATTGTCCATGATTGAACACTGACTCCAGTAAATGTACACCAGATACGTGAGCTTATTTATGTTAATAAACATTATAATGTAAAATATAATGATTTTACTTACAAAAAATGTAAGAGGCCAGTATTCAATAGACGAAAGAAGGTTCAATTACTTTCATCAATAAACGCTTCCTGATTAATAATCAGTATCTATTTACGTTGCTATCCATAAACATCGATCGGTTTGTTGCTTAAACAAAAGTGCGAAGCAAATAATGCTAAACTTTTGTCTATTTGTAAGCTTCATTGAAGCTAATTGAATCGGAGGTAACAATGACGGCCGCCTTCGCAATGCCCAGGAGGGGTACAAAAAATCCACAAAATTTCGAAACAAATAGCGTACTTCTGAAAACTTTACAGGAACAAGATAGTATAGAGTTTTATTCATCGAATAAAGCAAAAACAAAAAAAATCAGTTGGTATTTACGTATTTTAATGCTTGAAGGAAGAATACCTTGCAAGTCAAGAAATGGATTCATACATATTATCTTATGGAAAAATTTTAATCCCCTATATTGGCAGCACTGATTAATTCCCGTTGACCAAACCTTGACCATTCACTAAGTTAGGATGTAAGGAAGAAATTACCAAATTTGGTTATTCTAGCTTTTACCGTTTAGGAGGAGTTCCATGAACAAATACACAAACCAACAAACACACTTCAAAATATATTATAGTAGATAATTAATACCCATTTTATTGTGTAGTATTATTAACACAATTTTATTTGTATGATTGGTCATGAAATGCAGGACTTGCATGTCATGGCTGCACGCCACTGGTATACACATGCATACGGGCAATTCCGAGTTATGTGAGCAGATTTTCTGCAGCAATCATCCTAAGTCCATTTTATCCTTAAAAATCATGATAAATTTTACTACTAGTGGTTTTCAAGAAGGATAATATGATGTATTTAGCATTCCGAAGTAATTTACATGCAAAATATATTCATATCCACAACTTCAGAAATTAAAAAAGTCATTTTTATCTTTAAATAAATATTTAACAAAACATTGACCACCATCAATTTTCTAGTCTATACTGTGCTGATTGGAAACCTGTAGTTTGCATGTTTTGCACCAGGGAAGCCCCCCTTTAAAAATTTCTCTGGAGCAGTTTGAGTTTTTATTCAGAACTTAAGGCAGTAGTTATGCTATCCTTCTTTAATATTACCTTTGTAAAGACATTCATTATTTAACATGTCTCATAATTGTGAGATGGGCAGATAAGCATAAGCTTGTATTGACAATTAAAGATAAACTTTAAATATACATTACCTTGAACTTATTATTACTTCGGAACAACTTTTTATGATTTATTTACATCTGTCTCTCCCTGTGATACTGTATGTACTGACATTTCACTTCTTTAAGTGTGGTGTTTTATTTGTTCACTAGAAGCATTGTTTACTCCAAGAAGGTCTGACTCATTGATATTCAAATCTAATTGTAAGTACAAAATGTATGCCACAACTGCTGTATTTACCCAAATATAAGACGAGTTTTTTCCAATTTTAGCACCAGAAAAATCTTGATTCATCTTATATTCACGTAAATGAATCATGTGTCATAAAAGTGGATGATAATCGTTTTCATGCCTGCAGATGTAATTCTTCCTATCACAATGGTAAGCTGGGGTTTAGAAACCTGATACTTCATGCACTACAGTGTAGCGTAATTTAGTGAATGCTAATTAAAACAGTTTCTATAATGGTTTATTTAACAGCAAGTAACAGTGATAACAGAAATAGGAGAGGCAAACATAGCATATGATAGAAAGCTCATGCTTGCCTATGGATGACTCAGCATCACTGGTTCCCTTCCATGCTGCCAGGATCCAGATCTCACAGCCGAAAAAGCGATCTCTGTGCACGGTCGTTCAGCAGCCAAGGTATGCACCAAGGAACAATCTTGTCATACTGGCAATTTTAATAATTGTAATTACAACTTGGTTGCAAAGATGTAACAATTGAATATAATCATATAGTAAATTTGTCATAATTACTGGTGTTAATATTTTTTCTTAATTACTGAGTTTAACTTATATTCAGAGGCCTCTTATATTTGGGCAAATATGGTTTATTAAAATGATTTTGGGTTATCTGTAGTTTTCAGTTTTCAATGCTAATGCTTTCTATCATTAATTAATGTGATACTCAGGAATCACCTGTATACACGTGCCTATACACATACATATATGCACTAGAGTCCTGCGCTTGCAGGGTATGGGCCGATCCTTTGGAATTAATTATGGGCCCGGGCTGGGCTTTAAAATTTATGTGACTCACGCTACTCCTCTGTACTGAATGGGTTCAAGCAAAAAAAGTGGCATGGGTTTTTTAGGTAAACTAATCCAGGGATAGTGAAGAATGAGTGTGACTCATCCTCCATACTGAATTGGTTAATATATTTTTGCCTATAACATTATATTTGTGTATTTTGTATAGTAATTTATTTAGTTTGTGGTCTTCCAAGGCATATAAATATGTGGATTAAAAATCCCTTTCAAATCATGGAACAGCACACACATGTTGGTAGAAAATTTATAATACAATAATTACATTTTTTGAGCCGAGAGGCCTTAAATGGGCTGTGAGTAGTCCCATGGGAATTTCTTCGACAATGTGTGGGTCGGGTCCAAATTTGTATGGACCAGGCCTATAAAATCAAGCTTGTGCAGAGCTCTAATATACTCACATACATAGGGGACCAGTCAATAGAACAGTACTCTAATATTGGGTAGACTGGTGGAGTATAAATCATCTTTTCCAGTGTATAAATAGGATTCCAACATCTACAACTTTTGGTAGAACAGTACTATTTTTTTGCCTTCTGTACCACCTTTGATTACTTTTTAGGCGCATTTCGCTTACAGCGTGAGCGCCTATTATCGTCGGTCCGTCCGTCCGTCCGTCCATCTGCGTGTTCGTTCTCGGCTTCTACTAAATGGATTCTCATGAAATTTTATATTAAGGACTTTCAATCAAATATAATAAGAAAATCGCAAAAATGAATCACATATGCCAATCAGGGGTACCACTTTACTGAGGACAAAAAATTAAATTTTCGTCATATCTCGTAAAGTATTACTCATATCAAAATATTTTTCAGATAAAAGTTGTAGAACTGGTAAAGAGGAGTATTTCCTTTCCTATACATTTTTATCGTAGGAGTAGCCGTTATTGAGAAAATCAAACAAGAAAGTCTTATATTGAGTTGAACTTTGAAAATTTCTTGCATGGTTACTTCATTGTTGCTAACATAAACAATCTCCCAAACAAACGTTTAACTTCCTTACGTGTGCATGTAATATTATGAACTAGGAAGAAAATGGATTATTTATGATGAAGAAAAGAACTTTAAAACGCTATTTCCCTTACGTACAGGTATATAATTTCTTTCTAATACTCTATTGCACGAAACGTGCCCATTTGTAATACGTTGTACACTTTCCTAACTTGTTTGTTCTTTTGGGGAACAGTAGATGTTGCTCAGAATTTTCAATTTTTCCACCCTTCCAAAGCTGTCCCTCAACAGCAATTTGCTCATTACATTTTCGTTCATTGATGAAATGTGGGCCACTATTTAAAAATGATAATTTCGTTGATGTAAAGTAATTAATGCACATCATTGTATGCTTTCAAGACGACAAGAAGTTAAGCCTCTTTTGCTGATAACTAGAGTGAAGATCATAATCTTCAGAATATATATATCTTTATTTCAGAGAAAAATCAAAGAAAGGATATAAAAAAATTTTTTGTTGCAACAGCTTATGCAAAGTGTCAAACGCTAAAGATTCAAATACAACCATTAAGTTACTAAAAGAATTTCTTGAATTTTATTCTACAGCAGTTGATTATATACATAAGTGGTTCAGAAGTAATGACTACCTACTAAATGGTTAATGCTTAAAAGCACTGAAGATATTTAATACAATTAAATCCAAAAATCAGTAGAATTTTTAATCCTAGAAATTCCTGCAAAGGATTCTTTGTTTGATGAAATGACTGAATCGATTTCCTTCCATGGAAATGCCTCAAAAGAATTTAATAATTTGGTAATTGATAAAATGTGGGCCACTATTTAAAAATGATAATTTCGTTGATGTAAAATAATTAATGCACATCATTTTCTCAATTCCAACATCAAATGCTAACGTTGAGCGGGTTTCTCATTGTGTAAAAAACGATGGACTGACGATAGGAACAGACTGAAAATTGAAACAGTTAAAAGTTTGCTACACGTGAAATACTCGTATAATACCTTGACTTGCAGTGAAATGTATGAGAAGTTGCTAAAAGATGATAAATTGCGTAAACAAATATGTTCAAATACGAAATATATGTAATTGCTGTTTTGTAAAATAATAATAATAAATGAAGTGTGAATTTGTGTATTACTTTTTGTAAAAAATGTCCTCCTTTGCAAAAGAAGTTCTACTTTTTTGTAAAAATGTACTATCTTTTGTATGAAAGTGCCTGAGAATCCTATGCATGGGTGAGTCTAATTCACTGAAAAATGCAGTAGTAATATTATAGTTTTAATATTTGTGAAACCTTACGTATTCCTGAATAGGAATTCAAGCATTTATAATGCTGTGTACATATGATTACATAAGGTGACATATGTCCTCCTTTGCGAAGGAAAGTCCTTTTTCAAACATTGTCCTCCCACATCTTCCTTTTGAATTAAGAAAGGTTTGGCCAACCTTTATGCATACTCATCTATATTATGGGCTCAATTATCGGTAAGATTAATCCAAAAGAGCAGGTTGGATGTCGTTACACTTAAGGATTTAATTGGAAATTCCCCATGACCCTGAACTAGTCAGCATATCACATGGCTACCAATTCAGTAGAGAATTGTAAGTGAAGGTGGTGGTGATGTCAGGAAGATGCTGTAGCAATTAAAAAGTAAGTAATCGATATATATTTTCCTATTCCCTTCACGAAAAGGAGGGGTGGGAGCTGGTTGTGGATAATTTATTGGCAAAAACTCTTATATTTGTGTATATGGATACATTGTGTTACAAAGGTTGTGCTTTTTCACGGTTTCTATATGGGATCTGTTTCTCCTTCTGCGATATCCTTATTCACTTTTTCGTGGTTGAAAGTTAAATAAAGGCTCATAAAGTTGAATTCTACTACTGTGAATTTTAAATATAGTATAGCCTCACATAGTGCAAATTCACAGGGCTCGATTTTGCTAAGATGAGTGATACATTTCCCTACATATGCAGCCCACCTAAAATTTCGAAATTATCTGTTTGGCCCACATACGATTTGAGTTTGAGACACCTGATTTAGAGACTTACTAAACAAGATGCTTAACCCCTTGACTGTGGAAGTTGAATATATCCGAACAAGCATTTTTACTTTCTCCATACGTAGTAATGGGAAAGTATTGTATTCATGAAAAAAATCGACTTCGAGATTTCAATGGATATACATGTTTTGAGGTCCCTAGAACACGTTTAGACTATTTTCGGAATGATGTCTGTATGTATGTGTGTGCATGCGTGTTAGTTAGTGTGGGCGCTCTAACTCAAAAAGTACGTGCCATATCGTTACCAAACTTCATATATAACGCTTTAACATAAGCATAAAGAAGTGATTAGTTTTTCGACAATAACGGGTAACCGGAAGTCGAGGTTTATTCGAAACCCGATTCGGTTTTTGCGATATTTCTTCGTTAAAATATCATTATCGTATTTACAATTCTATACAAAAGGTATAGAGAATGTAATTTCCTACAACTTACCTTTGAAACAATTTTCTGTTGTTATTGTTTAGGAGTTATTTATAAATAACCGGTTTTTCGGTTTTCTCCTTAAAAACATCGTTATTGGTAATCTTCGTAAGGACCAAAGTTGTAGAGAATAATATTTCTTCCAAGTTTTGTTTGAAACAAATTTTCGTAGAACCATCCATTTCGGAGATATTTTGCTTATTACTTTTTACTTTCTCCATATTTGGGATATAGATATTTAAATTATTATGAATAGCATTATGACGCAAATTTATCATTTCGTATGGTAAAAGAATACAGTCGTCCTTGTTGCCGTAAATTAGGTCTATTTTGAATATGTTTACAGAATTCACCGCTACATGGTTGTGGCGCTGTATACTGAAAATTACAAAAAGTTGAATATCTCCGAAATGGATGGTTCTATGAAAATTTGTTTCAAAGAAAACATGGAAGAAATATTATTCTCTACAAGTTTGGTCATCACGAAGATTACCAATTACGACGTTTTTAAGGAAATATTTGACGGAAACCGATTATTTATAAATAATTCCAAAAAAATAACCTATGGAAAATTGTTTCAAATGAAAGTTGTAGGAAATTACATTCTCTATAACATTTGTATAGAATTGTACATAAAATAATGATGTTTTAACGGAGAAATATTGCAAAAGACGAATCGGGTTTCGAATAAACCTCGACTTCCGGTTAACCGTTACTGTCCAAAAACTAACCAATTCTTTGTGCTCATGTGTTATACCTATATGAAGTTTGGTAATGGTATGGCAAGTACTTTCTGAGTTAGAGCGCCCAAAATCTCTCTCACAGGCATGCACGCACACAACACACAGAGGGACATCATTCCGAAAATAGTCTAAACGTGTTCTAGGGACCTCAAAACGTGTATTTCTGTTGAAATGAAAATTTCTTCGAAATGGATGGTTCTACGAAAATTTTTCAAACAAAACTTGGAAGAAATATTATTCTCTACAACTTTGGTCCTCACGAAGATTACCAATAATGATGTTTTTAAGGAGATATTTGACGGAAACCGAAAAACCGATTATTTATAAATAATTCCTAAACAATAACTGCTATGGGAAATTGTTTGAAATAAAAACGTAGAGGTGAATTCTGTAAACATATTCAAAATATACCTAATTTAGTTCAATAAGGACGACTGTATTCTTTTACGATAGGAAATAATAACTTTGCCTCATAATGCTATTCATAATAATTTAAATATCTGTACCCCAAATATGGAGAAAATCATGTGTTGGCCACATCAGATTTTTTTACCCTTAGCTGCAGAATCCGAATTTACTCCACAACCTTCAAAAAAACTTTTAATCGATGTAACTTCCTTCTATCCAAAATTTCTGTCCTTTTAGCAGATTCAGAAATCCCTTAGTAATCCTCTCTGTCCGGAATCTGAGGCCACTTGTTATGTACCTACCTTATTCAAAACAGCTTTGCACTTCAATAGAATGCCACATGCATATCTCATCAACCTTCTTAAGGCTCTTATACGGGGCATTCCCTCTTCTATCTTTACAAAGTTACTCAGTTTTTGTTGTTTGTTTTGAATTTTCATATTTTATTAATTCAGTTTGCAGAAAGTCATTAGGGATCCATCCCTGCTCTCCATTCCTCCTAATCCCATATCAATCAATTCTCAATCCCCTTTCCATCCTTCCTCACTACCATTCCATCACTATTATCACCACTTCTCTCCAATTTCCATCCTTCAACATTCCCCTCTCCAAATATCCTTCCTCCCCCTTCCCTCCTAACCCCCTTTCCCATCCCACCTCCCTCCCCTTTCCAATCCTCTCCACTCCCATTTCTGCCACTCCCCACTTCATTCCTGCTCCCTGTCATTATGATCCTCTCTCCCTCACCACTCCTCTTCAATTCCCTTCCATCCTTCCCTTCTCCCATTTCCATTCCTACCTTTGTTGTCCACTTTCAATCCCTATATATATATATATACATATATATATATCCCTTATCATCCTTCCTCACTCCCCTTTCCATAACCCCCTCAATCCTTTTTCCATCACTCCTTTCTCCCATGCCCATCCCTCTTTCCTACCTTTCCCTCCCACCTCTTTACTCTTTCCATCCCACCTCCATCACCTTTAATCCAAAATCCCTTCTCATTCCATCTCTCTTTCAACTTTCAATACCACCTCTCTCACCTTTACCCCCGTTTACTCCCTTAAGTACCAAATTGAGTTTCAGAATGAGATTCCACTGTCACATTGGCAGGAAATGGCAATCTGATGATAGTTTACTTCTCCGTGTTGTAGAATGAGCTGATAGAGGTTTCACTTTCAAGAGAGGGTGGTTTTTCTGATTTGTTTTTGAAAATGTCATGTAATGTTAGTTGTTTCATTCATTTGTGCTTTTATGAAATAAGTTTTTCTTAATTCTATAAAAAGACAATTTCCTGTTCAGTAATGACGTTTTTTCCTCAAGATCCGTAATGAAATTTTCGTTGACATCATTATCATCATCAACATGTCTTTTTTGTCGTGTTCAGAATATAACAGCATTTCACGGATTTTGCCATCACTTAGTTTAAGAACCACCGGTTTATCGCTATCAACATTCACACATTCCTCGTTACTTTCCTTCAAGTTTTTAGTTTGATCAGAAGACATTACATAATTTAACAATCCTTTACCGCCATTGATAACTCTCAGCATACGTCTCATAAACTCGTTATTGTAACGGCACTTCAACGCCCAATCCATGGGTTGTAAGAGGGAGGTACAGTTTCATGGTATAAGTACAGCATGAATATTGTCTTTTACCAAAAGTTCGACTTTGGGGTGTGCAGAGCAGTTGTATAAAATCAAAAGTATATTGCAGTCATCCGGTAGTACTACAGATTTACAATGGGCACGGGATTCGGGTACAAAACGGATCTCAAACAAGTCAATGGTAATTTCTCTAGTTATCCAGGCCCTCTTGTTAGCACGATAATGGACAGGAAATATCCGAACTCCTTTAAAAGCCCTAAGACGAGCGCTCTCGTCTATGACAAGTAACTTGCATTTATGAGTTCCAGATTCATTCGCACAAGCGGGCTAAGTTAACCCCTGTTGGTGCAGTCTCGTCCGTTACAGCTAGTGTCTTTCGAGGAACATAACGCCATAAAAGAGGTCTCGTCATCTGTCTAGTTTTCACCAGCAACTAATGTTACAAACTCGTCAACATAGTTCTCGGCAGGTTCATGATCGGCAAAAGCCTTTTCACTACAAACTTTTAGCTGCCGAATACTGTGTCCTCTCATGAATTTTGTAATCCAACCATTAAAACAGTCACACGGTGTTGCATTTTTAATGTCGTTATGGGACTTCGTACTGTATTGTGTAAATTGAGAAAGTTTGCAACGCAAGTCTCCTATTTCGTCGCATTGCCTCGCTGTCCTGAAAAATACCGCTGCGTTGTTCTAATATAAAATATTATTTACTTACTACAATAGTATAATAAATACACGAGTAATAAAACAATTTAAAATTAATTATTTATACAGAAATATTATTGCGAACATTCCTCGCACGGTATTGTGTCTCCGCTTTTTAAACGGGAAGAGTTGCTAAATACTGTGAAAAGATCCCGTAATTGGGATCACTGCTCATGAGATTAACTTTGTTTGTACTATGGAAGTCGCGAGGGGTAAAACAACTACGCTTGCAGTAGTTGGGACTTATTCCCTATGTACCTATATTCTAGTTAAACCATGACAGTTTGCGTAAATAGCCCAATAAGTTAGCCGTCACAATTTTTTCTGTACTTAAACCATTCTATTTTCTTTCACGTCCTTCACGCAGCCTTTATCTTGACTAGGTCACTTTCTTCGACGTTCACTTCTTTTGTTCCGCGGTCGCGCGAAAAGAAAATCGTGCTCGGGTCTATTCTTGCTGGGATGGGAACCAAATTCTATACTTACCATTAGTTTAATTACTTTCCATTTGCGGAGATGAAGAAGATGAAATATATTCTAAATAGGTTAGGAAATTGTCTCTCAGAGTCACATCTTGAATCGTTTGCGTTAATGCCGTGCAAAAAATGCGGACTGCAAAATAAACAACGATGAGTCATTAACGAATTAACATCAAAAGCGAAGTCTATAAAAAACTTTTAACAAAAGGTTTCGAGGGTCGTTCTCAACAAACTTCCCGGGTCTATTTTGGTAGCGAGTCCGTCTCTGTTATTATGTATTTTACTTATTGTTAATTATAATCCTTCAAATATGAGTTCAACTAATACCATTTTTCCTTATAATTTTTGCTAATTAGTTTTTACGTAAGATCACATCATATTAATAGTCTTTCATAAGCTAACGCATTAATTTCAATTCTCACTTGAAGATAAATATTTTAATAACTGTTATAATTTTTTAAAATTGTATAACGATCTTTATTCCAATTATATTATAAATCATCAAACAGAAACAAGTGAAAATAAAAAATTAATTTTCATAAACAACTTTTATATAGACGTATGCAGTGTGGATTTTCTGATAACAGTTGTCGTCACCGTTATGCCACTAGGTTACATAATAATACCAATAACCGCGCTTCTAAGCGTGAAGAGAGGTTTTTGCACCCAAAGTAAATTTCTAGGTGCGCCACTGACAACTACTTAAAATTTACAAAATTGTCTGTAAAAAATATCGCAGGCCATATCTTCGCCAGCCTAATAAAATGCTATCCAGGGCTGGACGCGACCCGCGTGCCGTATGTTGCACGCCCCTGCCGTATAATTTCAATTATGGAATAAGATTGCAGTGAGGAGCTGCGCCAAAAACCTTTTTTAAATAAAGCGTCCACCTTCGAATTTCTCTCACCCACCATATTTTTAAATGACCTGTGTGAATAATTGGGTATCACACGATGTACCTTTCCTATGCTGATTATTAGCTAATAAAGTATTTACGACGCCAGATATAACGTTGGAGGGAAGAAGAGATTTAAGATCAATATATTTAGGTTTGTGTTATAAATGTCCTTCATTTAATCCCATGAAGGTTTTTGTTATTTTTGTGAAATTATTTGCACCATTATTATTTAAAAGACATGTTAGAATAATTATTAATAATCGAGTATTATAACTGTATTTCATAAGATAAAGCAATAAAGAAATCTCTAAAAATATGTTGGTTAAATTATTTATTAACTACCCATACTATATCTTACAAATTTTAACATCCCTTCAATAGCGTAATAAAATGTAAATTTGTTGTCTAAAAATGATCAGAAAGTTTAGCGTAAAAATATTTTTGAGAATACCAGAGAATCTATCCAAAATCAAATAATGAATATTCTTTATATGGAAATTATTTTTCTTACTCAAACGCCCAATATCCGATGTTTGTCTCCACTTAAAACCTGGGCCCATGTAACATTTAATGAAAAATCAGTCGAAAAAGGTAAAAAAATAAAGTATTCTTGCCATTAAAAATTAATTGGTTGTAATTCGTAACAACCTTTTCCAATGAAAGAAAAAACTTAACACTGGAATTGGAATCGAACACGGGCCTTTTGTATGGCAGCCAAACGCCCAGTCTCTGAGCTATGAACACCTTAGCGTGACTGGATGAGAACGTTACTCAATTAGAAGCAATTGACCCTATCAGATGGGGTTGAATAGGTAGAACCCTTCAAGAGAGGAGGGGTAGCCACGAAGGCGGAAGATGGGAAGTCCGTGACGTTGAGGAAGACTTCCACTTGACTAGTATTTTCGAGCAAACTTCTGGATAATGAATTTGACTGTGTAAGCCATTATAATCATTATACATATTATTTAAATTAGTTAATAAACAACTGTTACCATCCTGTTACAATTAGCGCAATAAGGGTTACAAATGCAATCAGAAAAACCCATACCTTTGACGGGATTCGAACCCGCGACTCTAGCATTGGGAGCCATAAACGCTAACCACACGTCTATGGAGACATGGAGAACTAGGGGTCTCTAAAAGGCATAAGAGGTTAATAGGCGCAAGAGGGGTAACCCTCAAGGCGGCAGAGGGGAAATTCAAAATGGCGGAATTAAAATGGCGGATGAGAAGCCGACGAGGGGAAGTAAAAATGGCGGACGAGAAGCCGACGAGGGGAAGTAAGATGGCGGATCACTTTCACTTTCTTTAGCATTTTCGTGAAAAACCAGAAAAGACCCAAATTTGCCTGTTTTGGCCGATTTTGACCTTCAATGACCTCTAAAACTCACTCCATTCAGGTATATGGCCTTCAATAACTGCGAGAGTCCTCCGCTAGGTGGCAGGCCTGAGCCCGAGGTTTTAATACCGCGGGTGTTTCAAATTCGTTCAATAACTGCGAGAGTCGTCCGCTAGACGGAAGGCCTGAGCCCGATGATTTCATACCGCGGGTGTTTCAAATTCGTTTGCACTTGAATTTTAATTCCGATCGTATTACTCCTTCTTAAATAGCTTCTTGGTATGACTTATTTCTTATTTGTTCTTTCCAAAGCTTTGTAGTTTGATTATTACAATTAGTTTCGGTTTTATTTAATCGAATGTGACGTTAAGAAACCTTAAATCCTTACTTATTCATCATCTTCAACGCGAGGACTGGGACGTTAGACACAATTTTAAATAAAAAAGCAATGTATTCATAATATTTTTATTTTCATAAAAGTACGTATGTTTACATAATGGATAATACAGACACGGGAATAAATTGCTGCCGCGTAGTAACAATCTGCGGCGCACACTCTTTCGGGAATCTTTACATAGTACATATTACGGGAAAGGAACGACAACAAACTGCATACGAATCTTCCCACAGGCAGCAAGTGGACATTTAATGGTTTTAAATAACAGAAATGTTCTTCTCGCGCCGGTCTTCGTTGGAGTGCAGTGCTGGGGGTCTTGGAGAGAGTATTAGAAGCGCCGCGGCATAGAGAGTCGTTTCCTTGGAGAAGGGGGTCGACGCGTTAACGTTGCTGCCACAATTCTGACATTCTTTAACTCCTTATCAATCTGAAATAAAAAGAAATGCGTAAATTTCAACCTTATGCGCCCCACCCATACCATACCATGCGAGTAAGGAAATTGAAATAAATAGAAATAGGTATCGAAAGCGATATTAAAGAAATATTTTTAAATGAGGACCTGAAGTTGTTCTTGCTTATATTAAAATAATCTTTTGCATATCACTTTAATATGTTTATTTAAAAAATAAAAGGCGCACACAATATTTCATGGAAAACTGTGATGTCGCATTTCATACTTTAATTTAAAGTTTATCAGGTACCTTTACCTTAAAAATATCATAAACTAATACAATAAATTTGCCTGTAACGTATCGTAGTTGTTAAAACCACTGAAATGCCATGTATTGGTAGCGAAGCCACGATCACTGAAATTATATCAATTCCATTCTAAGTTCTCGTTTCCATGTGTTATCTCCGTCCGTCCGCATGTTTCAATTAGAGAACCGCCGGAAAGATTTTTGTGAAATTTGGCATTGGGGAGTTTTACTATAATCTGTTTTCCAATTCCAAATTTGGTTTAAATCGGACAATAATAACGTTCACTTTACATGAACACATGCATCTTATTACATACCTCGCAAGCATCTAACTAAATATTAGTCTGAGGGAAAAATGTTTAGAGAAAAAGTTAAAGGAAATGATTAAATTTTAATGTTACTAATAGCAAACAAATACCCCATGTAGGCATAATAACATGAAGTACAATTCTTCAAGTACCTAAACTGTGCATTTAATTAATCAGCTACTTTGTCCCAAGCATTGTCTGTTGCATCCTTCCTAGAATATTCTGGCAGTTTATAATTATATAGGCAAGGATAATTTTAAACTGCTTCCACTACTTGATAATAACCTGATCGTCGTTTTTCGCCATTCGTATAATTTTCATCCAGAATCAAAAAAAGGTACCAACGGGCGCGATCACCAGACAATTGAGCGGAGGCAACTAATAATGACCGATTGTAAGCGACGGGTATCCGACAGGTTGCGTCGCCATCGCGTCGTAGTCGTGCGAGGGGGAGGACACCTGTAAGAAAGCATGAGTGTCTGAGGCGACTCATCGGCGATTTTTACCGAGTTCGGATCGTAGTCTCGTCGCCCAAGTGGGAAAGCGGCCTAAATTTTCCAATTTTTTTCTGCGTTGCACATGCTGAATAACTCATTATCGTCTTTTGTGCGTGGCACATGGTGTATAACTTATTATCGTCTTTCATGTAAGGGAGGATCAAGGTTTCATCCAAGGGGCTGGGGATGAGGGGGAGTAAGGATTGAAAAAATAAACCATTTGAAAATATTGTAATTCACGTATAGAGAAAAAGGAAATACAGTAAAACCCCACAGCACGGTAGTTGCGTTCCTTGAAATCGCGTTACACGAAATATTAAGTTAATAGGAAATAGGGAGTTAGGTTGTTGGATCCCATATTTACTATATTTTTTTAGAATAGTTTTTTTTACCGGTAAAATAATGCCGCAATGATTAGCATAATCCACGCATTACTTAACTCACGCAACCTTATTTCTCGATTTGGAATTAAGAAATAAATATATAATAATACCGCGCGTATTTCGCAGACCCAAAGATATGGTCACCTTTTTTGTTTCATTGCATCAATAGATCAAGTTATTCACACACACACTAAAAAAGACTGAAAACTTTCATGCACTATAGCTATTTAAAAATTTCATGGACTATAATAACCTTTCAAAAATTTCACGGATTATAGTCTTCCCTGAATTTCAAAGGCTATCGTCTTTCAAAATTTTCATGGACTACAGTCACTCAAGAATTTAATGGACTATATGCTTTGAAAATTTTCGCTGACTTTAGTCTAAAATTTCATGGATTATAGTCATTCAAAAATTTCGTGGACTATAGTCTGAAAATTTTCATGGAATATAATCTTTAATATTTCATGGACTATAGTCATTGAAAATTTTCATGGACTACAGTCTTAAGAAATTTTCATGAAAAATTTCACTACTATTGCCTTTCAAAAATATAACAGATTATAGTCTTTCAAGAATTTAATGGACTATAGTCTTTCAAAATTTGATGGAATGTAGTTTTACAAATGTTTCATGGGCTATAGTCTTTGAAAAATTTCATAGACTAAAAGTCTTTGAAAAATTTCTTTGAAAAAATTTCGTGCCATATTCTTTTAAAAAATTCATCGTCTACCATCTTTCAAAAATGTAATGGACTATAGCCTCATGGACTACAGTCATTCAAGAATTTAATGGACTATATTCTTGGAAAATTTGCATGACTGTAGTCTTTAAAAATTTTATGGATTATAGTCATTCAAAAATTTCATGGACTAAAGTCTTTTGAAAAATTTCACTACTATTGCCTTTCAAAAATGTTACGGATTATAGTATTCCATGAATTTTATGGACTACAGTCTTTTAAAAATTTCATTGACTCTAGGCTGAAAACTTTCATGGATGATAGACTTTCAAGAATTTCATGTAGGTATTATAATCTTTGTAAAATTTCACGGACTATAGTCTGAAAATATGCATAGAGTATAGTCTTTCAAAAACTTTAACAGACTACAATCCTTCAAAAATTGCATGGACTATAGACCTTGAAAAATTTAATGGACTAGTCTTTCAAAAATTTCATCTTTGAAAACTTTCATGAACAATAGTCTTTCAAAATTTTCATAGATTATAGTCTTTTAAGAATTTAATGGACTATAGTCTTTGAAATTTTTCATGGATTATAGTGTTTCAAGAATTTAATGAAATATAGTCTTAGAAAATTTTCATGGACAATAGTCTTTGACAAATTTCTTTGAAAAAATTTGTCATATTCTTTTAAAAAATTCATGGACTATAATCTTTCAAAAATGTAATGGACTAAAGTCTGAAAATTATAATGGAATATGATCTTACAAAAATTTTTTGGACTACAGTCTTTGAAAATTTTCGGGAATTACAGTCTTTCAAGAATTTAATGGCCTATAGTCTGAAAAATTTCATGGATTATATTTTTTTAAGAATTTAATAAGGTATATTCTTTGAAAAAATTTTAACTATAGCATTTCAAAAATCTCATGGACCACAGTCTTCAAATTTGATGGAATTTAATCTTACAAAAATTTCATGGATTATAATCTTCGAAAACTTTCATGGATTATAGTCTATCAATATTTTAATGGACTATAGTCTTAGAAAATTTTCATGGATTATAGTTTTTCAAGAATATAATGAACTATAGTCTGAAAATTTCCATGGAATATAATCTTTAATGAACTATAGTAATTGAAAATTTTCATGGACTATAGTATTCAAAAATATTCATGGACTGCTCTTTGAAAAATTTCACTACTATTGCCTTTCAAAAATATCATGGATTATAGTCTTTCAAGAATTTGATAGACTATATCTTTCAAAATTTGATGGAATGTGGTTTTACAAATGTTTCATGGGCTATAGACTTTGAAAAATTTCATGGACTATAACCTTTCAAAAATTTCATTTACTATAGTCGTTTAAAACTATCATGGACTATAGTCTTTCAAAAATTTAATGGATTTTACAAAATTTCATGGACTAAAGTCTTTAAAAATTTCATTGACTATTATTGTCTTTGAAAAAATATCACGTACCATATTCTTTGAAAAAGCCACGGACGAGTCTTTAAAAAAAATTCAAAGACTATCATAGTCTTCTTTGGAGATGAGAGTTATAAATAATGAAGACAGTAAGGGAGAATAAATGAAAACAATTGACTGTATTGTCCAGAGTGTGATGTGAATCATAAAAAATTCCTTAATTTATCATACATAAGAGTAGAAAAACTGTAGAATTTTCACATCGCAACATCACAGTTACATACAAAATTATGGAGATCACATTACCCTAATTGTTCCACATGACTTACCTAGTTCTCCAAGATGTATCGATGGTGCAGCTTCAAATAACTGAAAGGGTAACAAATATGGCCATAAAGTATTGCTGTTTATTAAAAATGTTTTCTGTGGTAATAACTGAAGGATAATAAAACTCAGTAATACCCTTCCCTTGCTTATAACCTAAAATATACCGTGGCATGCTGGTTGAGAAGCTACACTGTATCAGCACAATATGAGAAGAACACACAGGAATCTCTCAACACAACATTTTTATAATGTAAAATAATTATATGCATACATTTTTCAGTATTTTTTCATAAGAATGTTTTGAGTTGAAGTGTTTTATCATTTATAGTTTATGAAAACTTCAAATACTAACTTTGGCTTTGACTTGTAAAAACCATGTCTTAGTTAGGCGAACCATCTCATCTTCCGAAGTTTGGTAAGGAAATGTATACCGCGTCTTGTGAATTTGCGCTATGTAAGATTTTACTGTATATAACTTTTTGTACAGCAGTAGTTAAATGGTATACATTATTATAGTACATTTTTCATTGTATTTAGCCACTTCTGGTTTAATAGGCAGACATAATAGCGTTGGAGGAATGCTTGGGGTCATATTTCAAAAAATAAATAATTCTAAATTAATGTCTTATTATTCATGTATTTATTATACTATTGTAGATAAGTAATATTTTATATTGGAACATCGAGGTGGTATTTTTCAGGACTGCTAGGCAATGCAACGAAATAGGAGATTAACAGTTGTTAACTTTCTCAATATACACAATATTAATCAATTTCATTTTAAACTCCGTTACTGAAAATTATGTATTAAAATAAAGTTGATTTTATCTAATGTAGGTTATTCAATATTGATAAATTATTAAAATTAATTTTTTTGGCATAAGGCAACTTTTTTATCCAAACGAGAACCCTCTTTTGTGTTGGAGGGTAGCTATGAGCTCTCACCTCATCATAGTCATCCAATGAGACGAGTTGTTCAGAGCTAGTTCCTAATTAGTTCATTATTACTAAAAATACACATTTAAACTATAAATTTCTATAAATTAACATTTAACAAATGACTCAAATGGAAAAGTTTATGGTTTAAATGTAAAAATGAATGGTCCTAATATTTAAAAATTTTAATGCCACAATGTTCCGTATTCATTGCTAAAAGGGTCAGATGCAAAGGCATCCACTGATACTTTTCCAGGGAGGCAAAGGGGCAGGTAAGCTTCCACCTGGGTGCTAAGATTAAAATTTCAGATGACGTGTAAACATCTAATGGGAATTTAAAAGGTTAAACAAATACAAAAACAAATTTTTATCCTCACGTCTTCCAACAAGGTAAATGACTGAATCCAAAAAAGGAGTCATCTTGCCATGATGGTGTCTTGTACAAAACTGAAGTGGCAGACCTAATTCAGAGGGGGTAAACTGCCCTGCCCCCAGTGGACACCCATGGTTTGATGGATACGGGGCTGGTTTCAGGCATAAGTGACATAAGCAGTCACTTACAGGCGCCACTTCAGAGGGGTGGCAAAATCAATACTTCGGATTTTTACATTTCCATTTTTTAAAAGGTTTATTACACAGAACTTGAAAACATTGCGAAGAAAATTATATTTTACGCCATGATATGTCATTTACATTCAGGGTCGGTTCAAGGTGTAAGCAACGTAACCTACTGCTTACAGGTGTCACCTAAGAAGGGTAGCAAGATGAACATTTTAAAGTTTTACATTGTCTAATACATGCCAATACACTGCACTTTCCTTAACCTCTTTAGCAGAATACATACACGCAAAAACAATAACTATACTGCTAAGTTTCATGTGCTTTTAGGGATTATGCATTGCAATTTCAAATAACCTTTGATTACTCGAGGTTTGTCTCTTTGTGTAACTATTTAACATTCGGGATCTCTACCTTTTACATGTAGCTTCCCTCTCTGATCCCTGATAAATTACTGTGCAAAGAAAAAAGCCTGAAAAACTTAATATCGTTCTTTTCGAGAATTGGGTTTGTAAAGTTCCAATATAAAAATATTCGTTAATATAATCATTACATAGTAATTTTGTTATAAGGTCAGTGAATGTTTTATTTCTATTTTCTGAAAATATTTAGTTGAATACCTTTTTGAAAAAATCGGATGTGGCCAACACGACTTTCTCCATATTTGGGTATAGATATTTAAATTATTATGAATTGCATTATAAGGCAAAATTATTATATCATATCGTAAAAGAATACAGTCATTCTTATTGCCGTATATTATATGTTGAATATGTTTACAGACTTCACCACTAGTTGGTGGCGCTGTATACTGGAAGTTTACGAATAAGTTAAATATCTCCGAAATGGATGGTTCTACGAAAATTTGTTTCAAACAAAACTTGGAAGAAATATTATTCTCTACAACTTTGATCCTCATAAAGATTACAAATAACGACATTTTTAAGAAGATATTTGACAGAAACTGAAAAAACTGATTATTTATAAATAATCCCTAAACAATAACTGCTATGGAAAATTGTTTCAAATAAAAGTTGTAGGAAATTACATTCTCTATAATATTTGTATTGAGTTGTATATACAATAATGATGTTTTAATGGAGATATTTTGCCAAAACCGAATTGGGTTTCGAATAAACCTCCACTTCCGGTTAACCGGTATTGTCCAAAAACAAATCGGCTCTTTGTGCTCATACCAAAGTGTTATATATGAAATTTGGTAACAATATGGCAAGTACTTTTTGAGTTAGAGCGCCCACAATCACATACACACAAACATCATTCCAAAAAGTCTAAACATATTCTAGGGACCTCAAAACGTATTTTCGCTGAAATCTTGAAGTCGATTTTTTTCATGAAAACAACACTTTCTCTATATTACGTATATGAAGTAAAAATAAAACAGTAAAATAAGTTTATTTTCTTTTTTTAGTATATCATTAATATTATTTCATGCCTTTGATATCCAGAGGGGTAGCAAATTTTTACCTTGCTTACACATTTTTTAACTGAAACCGGCCCTGGATGGCTATCTCCTTTTTTGATATCATTTCATATAATAACAGTTCAAATCATACATATTTTATAAAACAAATTCACTCAGATGAAGAACAAGAAGGGCAATTTCTAAAGGCACAAAGGAATATTAATTCCACAACAGCATAAAATTTGATTTCTCAGTGTGATAGGATCATACCTTGCAAACAATATCCAAGTTGAATCAATCTAGATTTTATATTACTGGTATTAAAAAGAATAACTTCACCAATACTAAAACTATATTACTATGTGATGATTTATTTTTCATATAGGATAATAAATATGACTGCAATAGTCTTTACAAATTGCTACTAACACGTCTTCCTCAAGGGTAGCTATCAGCAACTGCACTCAAAATGAATCCCTAAAGGTGATAAGGAATGACAAAAAACTATGTGTTAGAATTTGAATCTCTTCAAAATTGGACCCTACCTGATGCCAGCTGCTCCCCTCAGCTGTGTAGTAGGTATTCACAGTAATTTTAGAATATCTACTTTGTAGCATTTCTGCAAGTAAAGTTTCATTACAACACAGTATAATTTATCAAATATTCAACTGGCAGCACAGCACTCATTGCATGTGACGTCACATGAAGTCCCACAACTCAGTTGACTGCCTCTCTTTGGTACCTTCAGGCACAAAATATTTGTGGAATTTCCTCCTCTGGTCAATACTCCTCCTTTGACAATTCCAGAAAGTCATCAACAGACATTTCTTTATCAGCTCTAGAAGCTCAAATACATCACCTTCCTCTATATCCTCAACAGAGTTGAGCAATGTACCTAAACTGAAATACATTGGTTTAAACAAACAATGTAACACACTATAGATCTGTGAAAATTAAACCTGTGTGATACAGAAATATCTATAACCATCGAGATTATAGACTATACATCATATATTTTTCTCAATGAATGCCTCTCTTATTTCACAGAGGTTTCATTTTTCATTAGTCTTCAGTCAAGTCATAGCATTTGAAATGATAGTGTGTGGTAATTTGGACAATCAAAAAGTAATGCCAAATTTCATAAATCACTGGGTTAGTTTTTGGATTTGGTGCAAATTTTAAAATGAAGTGCTTGCTTTATTTGCACTAAATCAATTAACTTTGAACTCACCAATCATAGCAAAATTTTGATATTAATACACAAGTTATTTAACTTTGAAATCATTACAATAAAGTCATTTAAAGTGATGGAATATTCTATTGAAAAACAGAGCTTTGCAACCCATATATTGCTGTAAACTGTCATACTATGGAAAAGTACTTTATGTGCTTGGTTATAGCAAACCATCTGGAAAAACCGATTATTAAGAACAATACTGCTGCTTAATTATTATTAGATTTTGGTCCCATTAAAGAAATTTTTAACAAAGCCAATTATTTGATGTTGAAACTGTTACACTTCCTGATATTGCAACAAAGTTAATTTTTTGTAATAAGAAATGTTTGAATTATTTCACAAACAAACCAAAATATATTAAATATTTGAAATTATATTATTTTAGTTATAATCTGTCCATCTTCATGGGAAAAGGTTATTATTATTTCATGTTGTAGATTGCTACTAATGATTACGTTTCTTAGATTGTTGTGGAAAATGGTTTAGTATGGTATGGAGAAAGGGCAAACCTGAAACTGTGCTTTGAAATAAAAAGGGTTACAGAACAATTAAAATATACATGAGAGTTTTTTGTGTAATGACTTTGCAGGTTTTAAATATATGAAGTAAAAGTAAATCTCACTGAAATACAATATTTCTTTCAAACACAGCCAGTATTACTTATACATTGTTGTCATTAAAAAATGAACAAGGTGTATTAACCCTTTTACTGCAAAATTGCCACAACAGTAGAATAATTCTTCCTTTCAATGAGCTGTACCATAACATTCAAAGCTCTTCAAAATGAACACCTGACACCTATTAGTCCTGCCATGTCACTTTAATTTTTTTCCTTTAAAACTTTTTAGGAAACCCTCCTGAATTCTAATGATACAGAAAAAGGGTTAATTTCTTTATTTTTTTCATGTGGTGTAATGTCATTAGTTTTCTCTTGTTCATTATCTTAACCCAGTTCTGCAACACATGTTGACAAATAATACAATTTAAATTTAGGGCTGAATAACATAGATTAGAATCCCATTACAATTAACTTTATAGGCAATCTGTGTTATCCTGGTAAATGCATATTGAAGGGCCATGAAAATACTTTTTTTTACAGTCTATCACTATTTATAAAAGATATTCAACAGCAAAATTAAACAAAAATGAATAGCTCAATCTTCTAAAACACACTGTATTTGGATATTTTCCTCTGACGTGACAGGTGGCATTTCCATTTTGATACCAATTCATTTATCTTATCACATTATCTGGACCAACATCACAGTTAATTGCTAAAATAAGTCGTGTCTTTTTAAAAAAGTTTTTGGCTGACATGATTTGACATGCAGTGTATACAAATCCATGGTATAATGAGGTTCATTGTAACAGGGGTCAACTGTATCAAGTAAATCAATATGCTGATGTGAATTGGACACATCAAAACTCAAGTAACTGAGTATTTTATAGTTTAGACATTTGTTTATTAACAAAATGAGAATATATTAGAATAACAAAATGTAGGATGATAAAAATATCTAATGATGACTAAATGACATGACAATTGAAATTCCAATGATACTGAGTGTTCAAACCAACAGTATATCTCACAATGCATCACCAAATATTAAAAATATCATGTAACAACACGTGTAATAATAGGTACATTTATACATGTATACAGTTACACATGTATGGATATATTATGCCAAAACTATTGAATTCTTAATTAGTTTTCACATTATATCTAACAAAATGTTAAATGGGATTCTTCCTGAGTATGTGCGGTAGAAAAAATTAAAGCCATTTAAAATAATGAATGGTAGATGCATTTTTATTTTTAGCTTTAAGAAATTGCATTTGCTAAAAATTCATCAAAAAGATTTCATTATGCATGAATTGACAGCCTTTTCTTATTCTTTAACTTTATAATTTAAATTCATGATCACAATGCTAAAACATTATCCTTTACCAGAAGATGCAGAAAAGTGGTGGCATGATTAATATCAATAATAACAACAATACCTTTGATATACTAGGACATGTCTCTGCTGGACTGACTAGACCAAATATTACATTGAGAAAATACCTAAAAAGAAAAAAACTTGTGAATTATAAAAAAATAAGTTAGTGGCCCCATAAACCAATGATAGAATTTTAAAATAATGTAAGTTAAGGGATAATGTACACCAGTTAATCAGTATATACATACATTTAATGGGATAAATATAATATTAGACAGCAATTAAAATTTTTAATTTGAGGGAAGTCAACTTTCTGAAAGGGCATCAAAAGACAGAATCCAATATTTTGCTTGTATTACAAAATGCTTTCACATAAATAAGACTAAAACTCATGTTCAGTTTGTCTATTGAATGACTTTAAAGAAGCCCAATTTCACAGGCTACATTTCAATTATTCGCACAAACTTAAAAAAATATAGAAAACTGTTGCCATTGGCCCTGGGAAAGACCAAATTGACTGAAATTGTTTTTTTCACTTAAAGTCTCTCATATTTCCATGAAACAAAAAGATCACTCTGAGATTGGATCATGGCAAAAAAATTTTCCACGTGACATCTTCCTTGCTCTAAAAGCCATTAACTCACGACCTCTCTGGTTGAGCTCTTGGAGCAACTGCACCACTATCTTCCATCAAACCCAATGCTACAGCATCATCATCAGGTTCATCATCATCGTCATCATCATCATCATCTTCCTCTGGCCGTGCTCTCCTAGCAACAGCATCTCTACTTGCTGAGCCAGCTCCCCCTGGTGACTGATCCCCTTGAGTTATTGGGGGTGCTTCTATGGCTTCACCCTTTGGCCTCGTCCATTTTATGAGTGTCTCAGGAGAGCGGTAAAGGAACACAAGTTTTGCAAACAAGTCTTCTTCAAGGTCTAATTCCCCACTTTCTCGTACTAGGTATATGTCCAAGCATAGCTATACAAATAAATAATAAGGAATAAAGTTTTCATTATGACAACATGTAGGTGATACAATCATAGCATTTTTATTTCAGTTTTCAAGTGTTTTCTATAGAGGCCAAAAGACTAGTCACAAGCATAATATTTGCACCATGTTCTACAAATATTTTTGTTTAGCTGCCGTTTTCCGTTTATCGGTGGTCATATAAACTAGGATATTGAAAAGTATCCATAAAAATTCAATTATTATTGAATATCTGTTATGAGGCTTTTAATATAAAATATAGTTCACTACATGGCTATTGTTTGTTTGAGATTATTATTATTTATAACAAAAGTTTCTAAATAATTTTTAAAATATTTGTAAAGCAATTAATGAATATTATTAAATCCTGCAGCTTCTAGCAAGGATTGCTGCTTTGCCAGGTTTAAATTTAGTAATTTGAGCTATATTTCACTTTGCTTATAAGATAAACAATTACAGAGTTGTCACTTAGCTCCTCTCAGTGCCTCAGCCACAGATAATTCACCAACAGGCAACATCTCTTTGAAGTTACAATGAATTTAGCAAGATTGTAAATTTTGAGTTACAATTGCTAATTTTATTGATACTTGGTAGTTGTAGAGTTAGTGAAAGTTGTATAAGTTTTATAAATCACTTAGAGTAACTTTTGCAAATTAACAATTTATAATAATTTGTAGAAAATTAAATTATTTAACAAATGTGAATTGAAGAAAACCAATTTGAAGGATATCTTTTTAAAATGTTAACCTTAATTACCTGCAGAATTCTGTCCACATTTGGCATATCATCAAACATTATAGTAACAGAAATTCCTGTGAAGAACCCACGCACAAATTTACTGGCCACAAGCACCATGGTAGTATATAAGCCAATAATTCTGTTGAAATATAAGAACAGACATTAAAATAAAATAAATACAAGTATCACCATTAAACTACAAAATTTCATTTCCTCTATATCAGTACAGGCAGTTCCCTACTTTCGTACATAATGTGTTCCTGAAAACGTGTATGAAAGTCGAATGTACGAAAGTCAAACAATAGACTTACATGTTATAATGGGGGTTCCGTACCCAGAGAGTCAAAAAAATATTATAAAATCCCTAATTATGTTATAAATGTTTAGTTTTTTGAGCAGGAGATTGTGATGCTGACTTTGATGATGTCTTATCAACTTTCTTGAAAAATTTGTCAAGAGAAAGTTGAACACCAGCCTTCTTCTTCTCTTGATAAAGAAGTCTGTAAGTTCTGCCTATTTTAATAAGCAACTACTGCAAGCTGAAATGGTTCTTTTTCTTTTGTTTCATTTAATGCATCAACTGAACTATAGAGTAACATTCATCACTTTATATTTCAATAAACACCAAAACCTTTGCGGTTATGACTTTTCGTAGCAGTTTCTCTACTCCCCTATTTAAGATCTGAGGAATATAAACTTGTCTAGTTATATACTTAATCTAAAGAGCAATATTCTATTTGTTGCTTTAAAGTACATGTATAGAATATTCCTTCTTGGATGCTTATTCACAACTGATGCAGATGTCAAACATGATGCTTGAAAATGGCTCAAAGCACACACCTCAGATTTCTACCAAATTGGAATGAACAATGTGATAACATAACAGGACTCAACCCTTACACTGTGACTATGCAATGCTAAAAAATACTCAAAATGTATTTCCTCTTGTTTGTAAAGAATAAAAAATTGTTAATGGAAATTTGGAGTTATTCTCCAATCACACTTCCATGGAAATTTTTAAGCCAGAGGCCTTGAACAACTACAAAAGTAATTCACAATATACTGCTTGAAAAAAACTTCATTGGCCATATGTCCTAATGATACTTTAACAGAAATGCAGAGCAGCATAAAGATAACTTCTAATTCTGACACCTTCAATTTTTACTCTATATCTATATTGTGATTATGATAACATAATTTTAATATACAAAATCTTTTTACTGGAGCAGGTAATGGTAGTTTAGGAGTATCCGGCTTGTACTACCTAGTATAGTAATATCCCAATTTACGTTGATTCTAAGTTAAGTCATAAATCATTTAGTACCTGTGTACTGATTTATGTTGGTTTGCTTCAAAGTTATGCAGTTATCTTAGATTTTTTGGAAAATGGGAAAAAGTCGGAAAATCATCAGATTTTTCCACTTTCATCTTCTTGAACCTTTTAATGAATTACAATAGTTAATTACTATATATTTTTAAGGTATTAAGACAAAAAACAATTATATTCCCTCATAAATTAGAAGGGTTAGAGTAAAGACGAAATTTCAGAATTTGGTTTGGATTCATCAATCCTTTCTGCGTGATACAATTTACTGGATGATCCATTTATGTCATACTAGCAGAAATCTCCTCATTGATAGCCCTCTTTTGTTAACCCCTTCACTGTTTTTGTTGTAATATTATGCAATTTCATCCCAACTTCACTGTTTTTGACGTAATATTACGTACCGATGCAGAGCTTCTCTACATGGATGGGGAGTTTTTTCTCGTAAATATTGGAAGGTTAGGAACAAACAAACAAACAAACTTGAGATGTGGATTTCAGCCTTCCTTTTGAACGATGAAATCTTTCATTCGCAACAAAATTTCACCACTCTGAATTCTTTGAAGAGGACGAGGGAAAAAGGACCAAACTTGTGCCTACCTATTCTCCAGCCGGCAAACCCTCAGTAGTCATTTAACTATAGTTATCAGTTAGTCAGCATGTTCTTTCTGCCTACTTTTGTGAGTTTATACCTGTAGCGTGTAACCTAAACGCTTGCTTGGTCACATAAATACACGTACACTTCGTAGAATTTGACGTCTTTTGCAAATATCAACATAGACAAGCATATTGCAGAGAATTTACTATCGATACAATTTATATAACCTGTTCAGAAATCCACTTGTAAGATGCACACCCCCTTTTTTCACAGGCGTTTCAGGAAAAATTGTGCGTGGGATAAACGAATAAATATGGTAAGTAATATTCAATGTCAAAATTCCGATATCTTGCATGCATCACCCCCTTATAGCATTGATTCTTATGGGAACAAGAGTTTCGATTTATGCTGATTTGATTTACGTCATGATTTTCAAGAACACATCCTCAAGTTAAATCAGGGTATTACTGTACAACATTTAGCCGCTAGATGGCACTTCTTATGCATGCTGTTCTGCCTACCAAGAACTTCCTATTTTGGCCATTACATGGCACTATGTGCATTAGTCACTCAGATGCAATGTTTCTTCCATTTTCATTCCGGGTGGAATGGGATTTTCCCAAGTGCACACGGCACTGGGTTTTTCGCTACTCTTTTGTTATTTGCGAAGGAAAATTGGTGGCTCAAGTGCAATATATTCCCACTGACTGTTGTGCCACATATAGAGCCTATTTAGCTTACAAACTCGGACTGAGGGATAGGTTCCATTTCAGGCACCCATAATAACTTCCACACAAAGAATAATTACGACGGCGCTAATGTCGCACATCAGGGCTTCAAAAGAATGGTTGGGTTGTGATGCTCTCTGGACTTGGAAAAATCCCATTCCACCTGGAATGAGAATAAAGGAAACATAGCATTTGAGCGACTAATGGACACAGTACCATGTAATGGCCAAAATAGGAAGTTCTTGGGAGGCAGAACGGTGCACATAAGAAGTGCCATCTAGCAGCTAAATGTTGAACTAGGTAGTATGAGTTGGATACTCCTTAAGTACCCAGGTAATTTCTGATGGTGGTTCTAGATATTGCTGCTGGTGGCTTCCACAATATTTAGCAGACTTATTAAAACGTTCATAGCATAAAATAGTCTGAACATAGGAAAACTTAAAATTTTTAGGAGCAAACTTCAATATAAGCAAAATAGTAGTTCTAAATTCAAAAAGAATCAAAATAACACCTTTGGACATTCCAAAAAATGATTAAAGGAAACAGGTTAAGACATACCATGCATTAACATTTATAGATCTAATCACTTACCCAGCACCAGATAGAAAGCTGAGGCCAGCAGGAAAAGCCTTGTCGTTGAAGGTAAAAATAGTGAGATATGGGCAATCTCCGGTGTTTGGATTTACATCATCATGATAAGGGAGGTGAGAAAGAACAGCGGAATAAATACTATCTGAACACACTTCCCCAACTTCCCACCACTCAGCCAATGATCCATGACGGAACTTAAGACTTAAATCACGGAACTCTGGTGCCTCAGAAGACCCATCTCCTTCTATTTTAACGCCCCACCATTCTCCATAGTCACCTGGAATATAAAACTGAACTTAATATCTAAGATCAATCATTTTATTGCTATGATATTTACCACTGTTATTACTTATTGTTAGATCAAGGATGGCAAATACGTGGCATGCGTGCCAGAACTGGCACGCAGGCGATTTTACTTGGCACGTGCAAGCTTGTATTTTCTGTATAAAAGTTTCTTAGAGAAGGAGTAAACTAGTGGCATGCGAAAAAATATTATCATGGTTCACAGTACTTTCTTAGCATGTGACTAAAAAATCATAGATCAAGCAGAAACAGAATGCAAGGCTGGTGCTATTGATTGATTTGAAGGTAACAATATGAAATTGAAACTTTTTCAAGGAACAATAATTAATAAGTAAAATTTATGCAATGAAGAAAGTAGTTATTTTGCAATTTGCTGACCATGAATAAAGAAAAATAAACCATTTTGGGCCATTTTATCATATGCAACACTTTGATACGACTTAAAGAAACAAACTATACGTAAAGAGTTTTTAAATACATTTAATATCTTACCCCCTGAACCAGAGAGCCTCATGAGTTGAGGAACAGGACTAGCTTTTCCTTTGTTAGCAACTTTGAGAAACTTTGGTAGCATTGAAGGCAGGATGACAGGAGAAACAGTTTCATTTCCATCCAGCATTGCTGCCAAACGATCACGCATTGGATTTCGGATTCTCTTTCCACTGCCTATTATAAACAGAAAACACATTAATCCTAAGTATCTAACCAGTTGACTGAAAAATTTACATACAAATCTAAATGTTTAGAAAATTTATGTATTTTCCAGTCAACAAGACATTTCTTTCTCAAAAAAGGTCACTAAAAATTGATCTACATCCACCATGGCTATAAAGTCTGCATATGAAGAGGTAACGTTTACTGAGTGATATCTCATAAACAATGGCTTTTGCACATAATGCAAAATTGTTTTTTAGAAGAAATTAGTTAAATGGATAATGTGATGAGCATTAAGAAATAATATAATATGCTAATATTTCACTGTATTCCATTAATGGGAGGAAAATGGATGAAAGCACTCTTAAGCCAACAATAAAATTGTTTTTATATTTGTTTCTTAAAACTAATTATGTATATCTTGGTCACAAAACAACTGTAGCCATAGTTATGAGGTGGCCACTTTGTGATTGATGTATGTCATAGTAGTTTGATTAAGCAATTCTGATGTTCGCTAAGGAGTTATACAACTATAATGTAAACATTTTGTTTTGGCCAATATTGTCTGCCTGGTTATTTCCATACTGGCAGTGCAACAACATAGTAATAGATGCCAGTGCAAATCTTTTAGTTGTTACTGTGATTTTTCTTTCATTAGAGCTTAAGAATTATGTAAGGTTCTACAGTAAATAAACTTAATTTTACTTGTTCATTTTATACTTCTATATAGCAGTTTTTGTTCTCAGATTGAATTGTAAATAAATGCATTGAGAATATTTTTATGGAAAATGCATCTTAAAATCTTCATGTATTTTACTAGCCAGAGCATGTCCTTGGCTGGAAAATATGATAACTTTCGTTTATGTAATTTATACAACATCTCAAGTGTGAATGAAGTATTTTATAAAACGGAATTAAATATTATGCAAAATTATTTCAGGCATTTTTACAAAACAACTTTAAGAAATGTATAAATCGCAACAAATAGTTGCACATTAATATCTTCTTTTGAGAAAAATCAAACTACACCACATATGCTATTAACATGGATACTATAACAAGTTTAACCTCTTTAAGTATCTCAGAAAGTAACTATTTTACTGGGATGCAAGACATATTATTTATTACTTAACTATATTTATATTAGAAAGAAGAAAGTATGACAAACAAACCAGAATCAATGCTCTCCACTTCAGCTTCCATTGTGATGGTACGGGAATCAGTTCCAACCCCAGAGCTATCTGGATTAGGGGCTTTTCTGGATATTGCCCATGTTAAGGTCACCAGAATTGGCTTATCTATGAAAAAGCAAAAATATTACTCCAGATTTTAAAAGCACGTACAGGCAACCCTAGAGTTACGTAATCCCCGACTTGCGTAAATTATGTAAGTGGTCCCAAAAATTGCGTACGGAAAAAGTTTCGCACTGCTTACTATAGCGGTCTCTGTGAGCAAGCGCGAACTAAATCTTTATCCATGTGCATAAAGAAAGAAGGTAAAATGTGGGCTGGAATGTGATATTACTCTGCCGATGTTGCCATTTTAGTGTACGGAAAAAGTTTCGCACTGCTTCCTCTAGCGGTCTCTGTGAGCAAGCGCGAACTAAATCTTTATCCATGTGCATAAAGAAAGAAGGTAAGACATGGACTGGAATGTGATATTACCCTGCCGATGTTGCCGTTTTAGCAATTTTTTCACTTTATCTCAAGACTTTGGTGTCGAATTGCAACTGAAAGAAATGCCACTGTGACTACCGCCTTATGTAGTGAATCAATCTATGTACCTAATTCTACCGACTATACCCGTTTTCTACTCTTGACCTTGAAAATTCTAGTTGTATGCTTACTGCTGCAGCCAATGAAAGCTCGAGAGACTGTCGATGGGGAGGGGAGGAAGTCAGCCAGTCTCTCGCCATTGTGCTGTTCACATTGCTCCGAGCTCAACTGTGTTGCCAGATCCACCGCGTTTACGCCTTAGCGTTCGCATGCAACTTTCTTCAAGAGCGGATACCGGGCAAGAGCGTACTACTTTCCCGCACCTCTCGAAAACTTCAAATGGTGGTGGAAGGGGAAAACGCCCTGATTGGCTATTCGCTGCGCCACAGTCAAGCTTCATAAGAGTAGAAAACGGGTATAGCTATATTGCGGTGTAATCTGCATTCAAATGAATACATTGACAATAGATAAAATTGATCTTGCATGTCTGCATGATACCGCGGTTTCTCTCCCAATCCTCTCATCTTTTTCCGATTGTTGACGTGTGTGGTCTTTGTATGAGTTTACGCTTTGTGTTTCGGATGTGTTTTACTTTTAAACAAACCATCTAAGTGTTTCCCTTGTAATCATGGCTGATAAGCAATGGAATGAATGTAAAAGTGTGAGTGTGGCTAAAAAGCGATGTACAATAACTTTGGAAGAAAATCTGGACATCGTGAAGAGGTACAAAAATGGCCAGTAGCTCTCTCACATTTCAAATGCTCTTGGTTTGGCAGTGTCAATCATAAATACAATAGTAAAATACAAGGAATGCATAAAAGAGCATGTAAAAGGTTCTGTGCCAATGAAATCAACCATCATTACTAACAATAAGCAACGTTCTGATGTTTTGTACAAAGTGGAAAAATTATTAACTGTATAGATCGAAGATCAAAATCAGAAACGTTTACCGCTTAGCTTTCTGACAATACAAGAGGAAGGCTAAAAGTCTTTACGTGGATTTAAAGAAAAAGAAAGGCGAAACAGAGAGGTTTCGTTGTGAGTCAGGGTGGTTCCATCATTTCAGAAACCGTGCAAATTTAATGAATGTGAAATTAAGTGGGGAGGCAGCTAGTGCTGCTGCAGTGGCAGCAGAAGTATTTCCTAAACTGTTCAAAGAAATAACTGATGGGGGTGGGTATCTGCCAGAACAGGTCTTTAATGTGGACGAAACGGGCCTTTTCTGGAAAAGGATGCCTGACTGTACGTACATTGCAAAAGAAGAAAAAGCAATGCCAGGCTATAAGGTGGATAAGGATCGACTAACACTCCTACTTGGAGGGAATGCCGTGGGGGATTTTTAATTAAAACCTCTGCTTGTATACCACTCCGAAAATCCACGGGCATTTAGAAATGTGGCCAAGTTCTCTCTCCCTGTCATATGGAAGTCTAACGCAAAGGCATGGGTTACACTTACCGTATTCGAGAAATGGTATTGCAATCATTTTATACTGGAGGACTGGAGGTGAAGGAGTATTGTCACACAAAAGAAATACCCTTCAAAATCTTGCCGGAGCATGATAATGCTCCTGGTCATCCTCCACATCTGGATGATTTTGATGATAACATTAGTGTTGCATTTCTTCCCCCGAACACAACAACACTATTGCAGCTTATGGATCAGGGAGTTATAGCATCCTTTAAAGCACATTATTTACACAAGACATTTGCACAAGCAATCGCCGCTACACAAGGGGAGGATGGGATGACCCTGAAGGAGTTTTGGAAGAGCTACAACGTTTATCAGGCAGTAAAAAATATTGCAACAGCCTGAGAAGAAGTTAAAAACACTAATATGTTTAGAAGAAACTGTGTCCTCGGTAAGTTTCAAGGGGTTTCCGACGAGTGCTGTTGATGAAGTGAGCAATCAAGTTGTTGAGCTTGCTCATCACCTCCAGCTGGAGGTGGAAGATGTAGAAAAGCTCATCGACACGCACAATGAAGAGTTAATGAATGACGATTTGATTGAGTTGGAGGCACAGATGGTGGCGGAGAACAATGATGCAGGCAGTGGAATAGAGAAACAAAAAAACTTCACGTCCAAGGGATTAGCCAAAGTTTTCAATGATATCAACTTGGCATTGGCAAAACTAGAGGGGATGGACTCCAATGACGAATGGTTTGTGAAGGTCAGCAGGAAAGTCCAAGATGCCATGTCCTGTTATAAAGAAATCTACGACAAAAAAAATAAGACATCTGTACAGACTTCTATCTACAACTTCGTCACGAAAATTGAACGCGTAGCACAATCTTCAACTTCCTCCTCACCTGACATCGACGAGGTTTCAGTCGACGACCCTGTGTGCGAATGAACATGAAGTTGGTGTTTGCGAGTTGTGTATGCATGGTGTGTGTGTGTGTGGTGCATGGTGTGTGCACGTGCGTGAGTGTGATCCTCTCAAGACATCCAGTGACAACCTTAAGCCCATTCGCCTGAACAAGCCAGAATGAAGAATTAAGTTATGTGAAGTTTAAAATTACATTATTTAATGTAAATTATGGTTATAGAAATGTGTTAAAACCATTTTCTGTGAACGACATTCAATACATACTGACATATGCCACTATGTTCATTCGCAGTGACAAAGATTTTTATTTGTTTAGGATGTTTGATTGTTCATTTACATAAATGATGGTAATGCATGGGGATGTTTGTATTGCACTGTGAACTGCTTGAAATTTTCCCCCCTCTGTGATAATCTTGGTGAACAAATCCCTTTAATGTCTTCGGAAATGCTCTTTCAACGATTGAAGTGACTTCCTCATAATTGCAAGGTACTTAAATGGCTTGATTTACCTTCGTTTACCTTCATAAAACAAAACACACTCAAAATATGACTATCTCGTTACAACAGCCATTATTTCCCCATCTCCTGTACTTTCCATAGTAATTTCCGACTTTTGAGTTACGTAATGAGTTCCGGAATGCATTACTTACGTAACCCAAGGGTTGCCTGTATTTAATACTGCAATATGATTTGTCAGTCTGACATAAAAATACTCTCCTCCTCTCTGAAATGGAGTAATTATTAAAAACTACAACAAATTTTATGATTTACAATATGTTGGTTTTGATTGACAAATTTGCTAAAAATAATTGCTGTGCCATGAATATATAGTGAAACCTGTAAATCACATAATTCTGTGATTATAATTTTCCATAATGATAACAATAAGCTTCAACTAAGATATAGAATTAGAATTTTGCAGATTATGAAGAAGATAATTTTCTCATTATCATTCTTATGCAATGATTTTCAATTTCGTCGACGCTCAAATGATAAGTATACTTATATAAGATTGAGAGTAACAATTATGGGATTTTAACAAGAAAATGGATAATATGAATTACATTAATAAATACCTGAAAGCACTTCCTGAATCATTTGGCTTTTAGCTGGAGGTGATACGGTCCATGTGGCAGTTGAACTCCCACTTAATTTAGCCACAGCCACATCCTGCCAATCATAATTTGAGAGAAATGTTTGTGCCACACGATCTTTCTTGTAGACAGATCCAAATGCATTCCAATTACGCTCCGTAAATCTGTTCCATCGGAAAGGAAAATTCTAATAATTAAGAATTTCATAACATTATTTACTGGCATTTGAACAGTATCAAACAATAGCATTTAGAATTCATCAGCATCAGATTTTTAACTAATCGCATCTTATTGAAAAAATATACACTGTGTAAGAGGTGAGACCTTACAAATGTAATTTTAAATGGTTGATAATTGTAAAATGGAGCTAACATTTAACAATAAGTCGCATAGGAGATGATTAGAAAGTAACAGGACTGATCTTGTTTCTCGAGAGTAAGGACCGCTATCGCTTTGCTATAACTTGTAATCTGTTTGCAAAATTTTTGTATATCTCACATTATTCACTTGTTAACAGATTAAAATTTTAAATGATTGAGTAAATGGCAAAACATGATATACAACAAATCTTATTTCTGCAATGAAATAACCATCCAATAATTAATTAATTTGAACCTGCAAAACAATTAAAGCTAACAACTTGCAGGTTAAAATTCAAAGTACTCGCAAAGTAAACATTTGAATTTCTAAAATGAATTGAAAAATTCTTAAATACATACTATATTTTCATTGTTGAGCAGTTTTTCATAAAGTATCACATCACACCATCTGTGATAGAAATTCTGCCAAGTTCTATCAGAAATATTTCCTCACAATCTTATATACAGCGTGAATGTGTAAAGAAACATCTTCCTTATAACCTGTCATGTAGTTTCATATTCCTGATGCTTGTAGCTAATAGCTGAGTATGGATGAAATTTTATATACGAAGATGGTTCAAGTTTGATTAGGACTTTTTTTTATTTCCAAGGTTAACAAATTGATCTTATATTACAGTTCTTTTCTGAAAATTCTTTTTCCACCTCTCTGAAAGCTTGAATATCCCCATTTAAAAAATGTTCACATTGACATCCATAGCAATTTACTTCATCTGACTCAAATTTCTTTTCCCTTAAGTGAACTTTCATGGATCCAAAGAGATAGAAATCAAAGGGTGATAAGTCATGATTATAAAGAAGTGCATAAGAACCTCCCATGCTGTCATACTTCATTCTTTCTATATTCTATATATAATTTTGGAAGTGTCCATCCATCTGTCCCCCCCTGTATCTCAAATGCCGTTTGTTGTAGAGATATGCGGTAAACTGCATTTTGTTTCTGCAAGCTATGAGATCCATAGAAAACTATTTTCATTTTCATAAAGTCCCAGGTTCGAATAATTATATTTTCCCGTAAGTTTACAAGGGATTTTCAATTTTTCAGAGTGCAAGGTTTTTTCCTTCATTCATCAAAATACACAAATATAGACCGATTTTCTTCGTTTTTGCTTTATTTCATGGCTAAAACTCTATACTATCTTATTCTTGCAATATTTATCTATTACACAATCAAATATTTAAGAAATACGAAATTGTTTTTGAAATTTTGTGGATATCTCACACACTTTCCGGGCGTTGCCAAGGCGACCATCATTGTTGTCTCCAATTCAATTAATGCTAATTAAATCTTCAAACAGATGAAAAAAAAAAGCATTATTCACTTTGAACTACTGTTTAACCATCGAAATGAATGAAGCATAGCAAAATAAATATTTACGGCTAATTATTCTGTTAACTGTGTATGGGAAGCATTTCTAAGGATTAATCAAGGCGTTTCATCGTTTGAATGCTGGAATCTAACCTTTTTGTAAGTAAAACCATTATATTATACATCTGTAATGCTTATTAACGCAAATAGGCTCACGCGTGCATTTAAAATTAGATGAGAATTGGGACACGTTATTTTTTTAAACATACTGAAAGTCACATGGTTATCTTCTCTTCATAGCTAATCTAAATACAGTGGAATCCCGATTTAAGGTTCTCCCATTTAAGGTTTACCTGCATTTAAGGCAGTTTTTTGCAGCCCCGACCAAAGCTCCGTATAAATAATGTACTGTATCACCCGATTTAGTGTTTCTCAATTTTTTGAATTGCCCGCAATTAAGGGATAAAATTCTGGTCCCTTGAGAGGCATCGCCTCGATTTCAGGTGCGTTTACACCATGACTCAAGAATATTTCATTTGGTGGATATGTAAAATATTAATTCAATCTAACCATCAATGGCACAACACATACTGGTGTTGTTACTACATTAAATAAACTAAAAAGAATTAATGTTTAGTCATGCTGTTTTGTCAATCCACCTTAAATGTCCTAATCTGTTACATACTTCACGATAGTTGCGATGACGTCATCACGTGAACACGGATTTTTTTTACATTTCAGTTTGCAGGAGCTTGCTCACTAACGTGACTCGTTAGTTAGTTGGGCCACCCACGTTTACCACAGCCATATTTACCTTGTTAACCAGAAAGGAAGACAATCCACAAAAAAAGGGAAGTCTTATTCACAACAATGTTATTATTACATCGAGGCGGCGATATTATTAAAACTTTGGATGTATGTTCTTACTCGTCAGTCACTGTAGCATTTCCCTACACCGCACAAGACACTCAATCAAATTTGCGAGCCCACCTCACATAAAGGGTCGCAATGTAGCAAATGAGACTAAAAGGACGTTGGAACTGTTAGCATTGTCATTTTATGCATGGTCAGCTGATAACAAGCGTCGAAACATCTGCCAACACTCACCACACTGCTTCACCGAGGGATAATTATTCGAAACTTGTAAATACAGTAAAACTCTGTTATAACGCACCCCACTATACCACGGGTCTAGTCATGTCCCCCAAAATGATTCCATTTATTTTCTTTGTAAACAACCTTTTTTAAATTTTACCGCGATTTATTTTCTTCGTAAACAACTTGGTTCAAATTTTACTGCGATTTATTTTCTTTGTAAACAACTTGATTCAAATTTTACCGCGATTTATTTTCTTCGTAAACAACTTGGTTCAAATTTTACAGGGATTTATTTTCTTCGTAAACAACTTGGTTCAAATGTTACCGCGATTTATTTTCTTAGTAAACAACTTGGTTCAAATTTTACCACGATTTATTTTCTCCATAAACCACTTGGTTCAAATTTTACCGCAATGCTAAACTCCCATCACTGTCTATAAGAAAGATGAAGAAATTGTAGCTGAAGTCCAGAACCACGGAAGAGCAGAAAAATTATTGGAAGATCACAGCGAGAATGAAGAGATGTGTGAGGTTGAGACCCCTTAAATAAGCAAAGTATTGGATAAGATCAGTGAAGTGATGAATTGGATGGAGAGACAGAGTGATTGTGATCATCTTCATCTTTTACATTTGCAAAACATTAAGACATATGTGACGAAGAAATGCCATCGGCTCTCGCACCAAAAGAAAATATCGGACTATTTTAAAAACACAGATTTAAGTAAGGTATGCATTTAAATCAAAATACGATATCAGTTTTTATAGTATTTTGCAATTAAATTTGTTATAACGCATATACTTCATGGTTTTTAAAATTATTTCCCGAAATACTGCAGGTTGCCGATAACGTGGGTGTACATTCTGTCTCCTGAAACCTGCGTTATAACGGGGTTTTACTGTATTATCTAATATAACCTATATGAGCCCAATTATATCATGTATTCGTTATAGCATGCGAACTTAAAAAACTGAAAGGATCTGCACGCTTGGTTGATTCCTCCTACATAGGAGCACTTCAATTAAGTGTGTTTATTTGCTTAAAAGTTTTAAGAAAGTTTGACTCAGAAAAATTAAAGATCGCAAATTCACTGCTAGGAGGTGCAATGAGGGTCACAGCCATGAAATGACCACTAATTTCACAAAAAAAACCATAAGCTAGAAGAATCACCTTCGCCAGAGGACTTACAGTTGGTATTATTCTCAACCATCTTCGTTCTGTGAAATTTTACAAATAAAAAATTGATCGTAATTAATCTATACACTTAATATTCGTGTTTTAACTAATAAAACATACTTGACATTAATGAATTGCCGTTTAGTCTTTCAATTTTAGATAACCCCCATTTAATGAATCACTTGATTTAAGGTACAAAAAACTTGTCCCCGACACAAACGTTAAATGGGGATTCCACTGTATATGGTTGCATTGATTTTTATATAGAAAAAGAAGGGACACATACTTCAATAATGAGATACAAAGAAAATTGTAAACATAAAAGTTTGTGATCAATTACTGTGTAGCATTAATTTCCTCTTTAATATGAAATTTAAAATGCAGATTTCTGACTGACTTCGCATAATAATGCTAGACTCATATTTTAAGGTGGCGACAAAAAAAATCTCGGAAAAAGTCCTGGGTTCGACTACAAATTTGGCATTTCTATTTTTCATAAGGTAGGAGGGAGGGAGGGTGAGAGAGGGTGAAAGAGAGAGAGAGAGAGGGATAGAAAGAGGGTGAGAAAGGGAGGAGGAAAGAAGCAATTATTTTTTTGTTTAACTAAAGAAAATTCGTCACTCGGAGCATGGCACTGGGTTGGGTGCCAGAAGTGGCAGGGGTGGAGCTCCTAGTATATTATAAAAAGTTTAATAAATAAAGTCTACATCAAATTTGAACCAAACTTGTATAAGTATTAGGTTTGCAAAAAACAACATTTTCATTAAGAGAGATTATGCATGTGTTAAAGACAGTATTTTGGAAAGTATTATTAGAAAGAATAAAAAAATATTAAGTTATAAAATTTTTCTCACCGCAAGAGTGAATTATTTTGGGCTGACATACGAAACACAGGTTGGTATGCACCCACTCTTAATTCCAGAGATACATCATGTGGAAGGTTTGCCTCACCAACAGTGCTACCCAATGCAAAGAGCACCAAAGGGAACCAGATGACAGCAATGATACCAAGGAGGAATCCACCACCAACAAGGTATTTGGAAAGTGGCCTCTTCCTTTCTCCTCTAGGCTGAGGATACTCCTTCTCTACACGTCGTTGACACTAAAGAGGTTTTATTTTGTTTTTTTACCAGGAATGTTACAACACACAAAAGTGAGATCATTTTAAACTTTGGGAACATTGAAATAACAGGATATACAGCAACATAACCAGAAAAATGAGCAAATAAAGAGAATGGTAACAGAAACTATAGTTAATTAATTAATTAATTAGGATTATGATATAGGAACTTCCAATACAAAGAACTTGAACGAGAGATTACAGGTTTACAGTAATTATCATTAGCATCAGGAAAACTTCCCATTTCAATGAGCAATTGGCAGAAAACAATCAACAAAGTGATTTTAAACCAGAGTTTCTATATTTCTGAATTGAGGGCCTCAAGCTAGATGCCCTCGAGCAAATAGATATAATTCTTTCTGAATCTTCCTAAGTTATTGAAATTGTTTGTAAAGATGATTATCCTGTCCACTCTCCCATTCTATCAGGTGCAATTACATTTTCTATATATACAGGGCTGTAGTGACCACTTTTAGTGCCCTGGGCAGGGGATTTTTGGCATCCCAAGATGATATAATAAAATGATAAGTGCAAATTTTTAAAGGGCCATTTAGCTACAATAATCATTCATTTCTTCAAACATTTATTTTTTGTACTTTATTTGCACCAAACATATTATGCCATTGAGATCTATATTTTTAGCAGTGTCATAAGCAATAGATAAGATGGCTAGACCAGAAAGTCTGTCTTGGTTCATTGATGACCGTAAGTAATTTTTGATCAATTTCAGTTTATTAAAAGAACACTTTCCAGTAGAAATTGATGTGGCAAATGTCAAGAAAACTAACAGCAAAATTTCTACATTGGGAAATGAACTTAAAAGTTCATATTCGTGAAGAAATTCCAATACTTCTTTCTGAATAATTTTTACACTTTTTATCGAAGGCAGGTGGTGTTCCAAACTGTGAACTTCTTAGATTAACTCACTTTCATCTATATTGTTTTTATACATACTAGCAGCATTTTTCCAGGAATGTATCATTTCATATTATATATATAATTAATATATTATATAATGCACAACTTAAAAATTTAAAATCATTATCAATTCCCTATAGAGATGTAAATGACAGTTGCCTTTGAAGAGAATTTATTGCCTGATGTCAGCATTGCAGGTAGTATTTTCTGTTGTTTCAGGTATTGTGGGCGCTTCAGTTTCCATTCATGAAATTTCTTTTTTCTTCCTCTTATTTTCAGAAGCACATTCCTTTTTCATTGTAAAATTTCATTGTCTTTTTCATATACTCTTCCAGTCGTTACTCTGAACTTTTTATGTTTGGTACAAAATTGCAGATCATGTCAACGGCTCTATCCACAGTTATATTGGCACACTGAAGAGGTTCATTCTTTAATTTTATTAACATCCTATAAACTTGCTTTAATTGTAACCTCAATGAATTCACAGCATTTCCTCTTGATGACCGTCACGTTGTGGATTTTTTTCAATGTCACCTTAAGGACCTCCATGAGTGCAACCCATCTCGTTGTGGAACTAGCAAAATAAAGGAACAGTTCTCTAACTTTGCAAAAAAATTCCCTAATTTGACGGTTAGTTTTCTCAGTGGAATGACAAGAAGCTAAATTAAGTGAATGCTCTGTACATGATTTATATTTCAAAATTATTTCCTTGCAACTGTTTTATTTGCTAGTCATATTAGGAGCATTTTAATAAGATTAAGCTCTTATGTTTTGTAAATCTAGTCCATCCTGTTCCAAATTTTGGATTATTTCTGAGGTGATTTCGTCTCCCTTTCTCGATTGAAATAAATCAATAAAGGCCTACTCAATAATTATTTTTCTATCAATGACTTGCACAAAATTTCTGCTCGACTAATGCAATGTGATTGGGTGCGCACATTTTTGGGGACGAGGGTAAATAAAAGAAATTGCATTCACAGTGTAAAGAATAGAGGCAGCCGAAAAGTCACCAATTTAGTTTGCACACGTTAACCTATGACTTGGTATAGTCAGGCTCTTCAGATGAACCTCAGGTTGGCAATTATAAGTTGCAAAGAGATAGAAAAAACAAAACTGTAACCACATTTTATCAAGCGTATAATAAGACATACATCTGGCACCTCCTTACGAAGCTGCACCCAGGACATATGCCCCAGTTGCCCTGCCCTCACTACAACTCTGTGTGTGTGTGTATGAATTCATTGTGTGATAGTATTCAGTTCAGTCAAAATGATAGATTATATTTAAATGAGCTGTATTTGATTGCCTTACATATAAGTCAGGGAATTATAGAACAATGGTGCACAATCGATTGTCTACATCAGTGGTTCTCAACAAGTGTGCCGCGAGGAAGGGACTAATGTGCTGCACACTCCGAAGATATTTAATTTTTAAATTATGTATGTATTTAATGTACAATAAAATTATACAGTTATTGCTTTTCCAATGGTAACAATCTAATATAACTGTGACTTTTACTTGTTACGCTAGTTTTTATCTTTAAAAATGAGTATTTACACAGTGAAATTAATTAGGGGTGGTTTGGTGTGCTGCGATGTTCTTAAGCATGCATGAAGGTGTGCCGTGGAGCAAAAAAGGCTGAGAAGCACTGGTCTACATGAAACTGAAACCTCTGGATTGCAGGAATGTGTTTGGCAAATGCATTTCTATGCATCACATTACATGCATCTAAAATGTTTCTCCAGAAAACTCCAATAACTTCTTCAGTTCATCAGTAATATTTTGACATTAAACACAGAACTTCATTGAAACAAACAGCTACGAATAGAAGCAAATCACAGGGGCTATATGAGTAAATAGGTTTTGAAACTTTATTTGATTTGACCAAAGTAGTGCAGCACAGCTTTAAGTCATTCAGTGCTGCATGTTGTAATTAACTGCAGAAATAGGCATGGCCAATGGTAACTGAAGTAATGTATGGAAAAACTATTCATGAGCTACATTTAAACTAAAGATTTATTATTTTTAGAAAATAAGAGTTAGGCAAAGGTTGAACAAAAATCTTGTAAAAACTACATTCAAAGCAGAAACACAAAATATGGAAAAGTGTAAAAATATGAAACATTTTAAAAATATTTAACTTTAAAATATAACTGTTTTATTTCAAATGATGTGAAACAAAATCATGTGAATATTATTTAGATGAGCTAGCAGGAAAACATGTAATTACATACCAAATCACTACTGATGATACAAATGAAATTAAAGTATTTCATTACACATAATCAGGGCCATCCCTAGGGTATGGCAAATCCACCCCGGACCCCACAATTTCAGAGACCCCACACTTCTACATTACCACAAGGAAAGTCTAAAGTTAATTTGGCAGTTAATAATAATGGGGTCTCGCATAGATCGATTTGCCATGGGCCCTGCACCTCCGTTGTGGTGGCCCTGCACATAATAATACAGCCAAAACTTTTTTCCTATCACTTCCTTTAGAAAATATTAATAATAACAATGGGACAATTCAATTTTAATTATCCAATGTCTAATAAATAGGAAAATTTAATATATAATGTAAGGATTTACCTTAAGTTGGAATATGTGTGCAAATATGTCTTCTAACTTCAGCCAATCTGAAAGTGTCATACTTGTGTCAGTCCATATCCAATCCATAAGGGCACGAAGTTCAAACAAAAATGGAATGGCCATAAACCTAAAATGAACAATGGAGCAGCTTATATCTATTGAACTGATATCTACAAATTCTAAAATGAAAGCTTATGCTTAGCAGATTGCTAAGTAGAGTCATAAACTAGAAGCAAAGAGATGAAAACAAATACATATTAAACTTACCCTTTGAACAGGAACATGTTTACATAGTTGTACTTTTTGCAAAGGAAATTTCCTAAGATACGAGTAGGATATCCACTCCTTATTTGATAAGCTGACAGCAGAAGGTAAAGGCACTTGACTACATACCACATCTGAGGTGGCAATGCTGCATTGAATTGTCTGTAAAGCAAACATCGTTTAATTTTTGGAAAAACTTCAACAGCTCATAAATCAATACTGCAGATAAATTTAATCAGAATTATTTTCCATGATAAAAAATAAAATTGCAGTATTCACAACACTCTTACTTGCCTTTCAGTCACACCAGGCAGCACAATAAACATCCAAATGTGAACCCCAACTACTAATGAAACCTGAAACATGATCTTCCCCAAAATGTATTTCCTCAGAAAGAGTGCACGATCTATAATCATAAGTGCAAACTGAAAAAAAAAATATAAATTTAAATAAGTTTTCGGTAAATTAATATTGTAATTACATTTCCTAGAAAGATTTATTATTACCTGTTTTTTACCATACCAATATTTATAGAACGAATGTTGCAATAATTAAAAACTACCTTATTTTTATATGTGCATAACACAGGTAAAGAAAAATACAACATTTATTCACCAAAAAGCATCATTTCCCAAACATCGTCAAATGACAAAATTTTCATATTCAAGTCAGCAAGTAAATACAAGAACCAAGTGTTGCATAGTAAAAAATCAAACTATAGCACATATCCATGTGATCATCACAACTGCACATGCATACAATAATTGCATCCGTAATGGCTATCAATGGTGGTACCAATTATCCTGCTGTATTTCAAAGAGCTATGATTGAGCTGGGATTTCCTGTAGGCATCGGAATTTTATTCCACTGAATGCTGGCAAAGATATATATCAAGAAATCTTAATTCAAAGAAAATAACACGTTCCTTACATGGAACATTCGGTAGGGCAGCAAAAATTTCACTAAATTACTAAATATATCAAGAAATGTTAAATTAAAGAAAATAATATGTTACACATGTTCAGAGGACATGCAATAATTTTTTATGAAATACAAGTAAACATTAAATGCAGGTATGTACTTAAAATTGGGGTTTCACTGTATTTCAATCAACACAGTGGTTAATTTAAGAAATTTGCCTTGAGGGTTGGTTGGTTCATCTGTTGAACTTTAGTGGACTATGTATCTTGAATTTATTTAAAATTGCACTTCCTCAGCAATATGTAATTTTCTAATAACTGTGATACAGCAAATTGTTTGGGAAAGATGCTTTAACATTATTAAAAATGTCTGCTAAACTAAGAAGTTCAATAATATACTTTAGAAAAATCCAGCATTTAATTACCTGAAGAATTAGCATCACTAAAAATGGCACTGGGACTTTATTCTCTTCTAAATAGGCAGAAACACCTCCATCACCTTGTTGGGTCTTGAGAGAGAAAAAAATTTCTATTAAAAGCCATTAAAGAAGTATCTAATTATAATAAATCATTCATTCAACACAACATATTGGCTTTCTGCAGCAATATTATACACATGAGCATTTATTTATTATTAGAGCACGTAAAAAACCACTAGTTTACCAGGAAAGAATTGTTTTACCTTTAGTGTTAAAGAAATTTATAACAATTTTCTACCATAAAATTACTAAAAAATGATAATTACTAATATTTTAGGAAACCAAAAACCTAATAGCTCATTGAGAAATCAGACAATTACATAAAGATTCAGTGATATCTTATTAGAAAGCCTGATTAATTCATTGAATATACATAAGAAAGAGATAATAAACCAATTAGAGACATTCAGAGTACTTTATGTTGATTCTCCTTTTCTTTTGGATGACAAACTTGTGCGTCGTCTTTATTGGACGTACATTGGTCAGATGGGAAGATCAGTGAGGTGTAGGATGAAAGAGCACAAGAGGTTGGTGGATAATAAGCAATTCCATCTTTCTGCCTTTGCCAGGACACAAAATAAACATAGAAGATGCGAAAATCATCGATAGGGAGGGTTGATGTTATCATAGATTAATCCAGGAAGTGATAGAAATTAGCAAGCACCCAGATAATTTCAACAGGGAAGATGGCTACACCTACTCGAACACCTGGAAAAGCTTATTCCATCCTCCGAATCGATTGGTTGACTCTCCAGCCAATCACAGCCTCCCACAACCTACCGGTGGCACTATAGATATTAGTGACCAAAATAATCTGCACGCTACTTTGACCTGAAAATGCTCCCTGGAATGGTAGTGAAACTGTCGTCCGATAAAGACAACACACATGGCTGTCACCCGAAAGAAAAAGAGAATCATGTAAGGAAACACCATGGAAGCCTTTGTAGCATGATGTTATGTTAAATAATCCAACGTATTTTTTGTGCTGGATTTCATTAAATTAATATAAAATATGACTATGTTGTTTCTTTATTTCAGGAATTAGTTGGAAACCAGTAGTTATAAAATTGATACTACATTCATTTTTTTCGAATAATAAGAAACTATAGGTTTTTAGCCTATTTCCCATAATCCATTCACAAGGTATTTTGAAAAATGGCAATTTTATCTTCTGTTTAGAGGTAACTAGGTCAATGAATATTTTCTACTTTTCTTTGACTTCTTATCTTTTTGGAGCTCATCTATAACTAGAAGGTGAAATTGTTTCAACTCAGATAGGTATAATATAAAACTAAGAAAATCATGAATTATACCAGAATTTCAAATTTATATATCTTAACTACATTGGTTTTAATTTTAAATTTAAGGGGAATGAATGATTTGGTTAAATTAAAAACAAACTTATTTGGGATTCAATTAAAGTGATAATGAGCAAAGAAAAATTAAATTAAAGCAAGTATGGTCAAGTTTATAAGTTGGTACTGACCTTCTGCAAACTATACTAAGCATCAACAAGAACACATCCAAAGAGATGTTTATATTTAACAATTAGTATAACTTCTCTAATATATACAAATGTTAAATATTTCAATTATTTAAAACCAGATTTTAAAAAAATATAGATCCTATACTCGAGAAAATTCTGGCTAAGCATGAAATGTGAAAGTGGCTTGAAGAAAAGGTAGGAAATATAAATCAATGACTTTTTGGTTTATGATAAATTTAGTATGATAATTAACTCACGCCAAATGCTGCAAACCCAAAGATGACTACCATGAAGTTAAAAAAGTCACACATGAACATGTAGGCATACACATCAGCTGTAACTCTGGTTGTAGGCTCCAAGAGTTGATATAAAAATGATTTTATAGATGACAAGTACTTTGATGCCCTATTAAAAAAAATTTGTATGGACAAAAATAAAATAAATTTACCACAAATTTCTAAACATGATAGTTTAAAAATCAAGTAACTATCTTATTTTCTTATAAGAATGAAAATTTGCTCAAAACTTAATCGTTTTTACTCATTCCATGTTTTATTTTAGATTTTACTGAAAACGGATCATTACATAATAATTGTATAAACAGCTATTTACCCGAAGACCTCTTTTCACTAAAATCTTAAAATTTCAACATAAAAAAGCAATGGGTTGAAACATAAATTATATAAACAGTGATTTTTTTTAAGAAGACAATTTTTCTCATGAAATTGACAAAATAAAAAGTTAGCAAGTATAAATAATGGAAAAATACTCACGCAAGAGCAACCACTCGTGGGAAATGTTTTAGACTTTCTTGAACTCTTGTGCGAACAACCACCAAATCTCCACATTGTGTAGTGGGTCCATCATTCTCTACCTCTGACATAGCTGCTTTTTCAGATGCTGCCACTGAATCTGTGATACTTTTATTTTTAACACTGACTGCCTTTTTAGATGAGTTTTCACTCAAAGTACTGGTAGAACTACTTACTTCCCTAGTTACAGAACCTCTCTCATCTTCCATATATGATTCATACACATTTGTGCTCTTCCACAGACCAAGAGATTTCAACATGAATCTAGAATCAATGACAGTTAACAGGTATAATTTTAAATTTAGATCAAACAGAATGAAAATTATAAATATTCAAATATTAATTATTCAATCATGAAATATAAAAATTGGCATGGATTAACAGGAACATATTAGTAGTCTGGATTTTTTTCATAAATGTTTTTAAAATTACTTTTCACATGCTCCAAAAAAGTGTAATATTTATTTATTATTATGCACTGATCACATTATATAAATAAACTATTATGTTTTTAGAATGCTCTCTCTAGTGTCACTGCAGACTGCACTAGCTCATATAAAAATGATAATTCATTAATTGATAACTTAGACATTACTATGTAATTTCAATTAATGCACTCCTAATTTATGTGCATGTGTGTGTATATCTATATGCATTTCAAAGGAGCTACTTATGAAAACTAAACAAAACAATTACTCACCGATGGAAAAAGACAACAAGGAGAAGAGTAAGGTCAAATACAGCATATCTTTTCTTCCTTTCAATGCCAATTATACGAGGAGGAAAGAAGGGAAGATTTTCAGGAATGGCTTGCTGATTCCAAGGAAGGTAATCAAATTGGAACATACACTTTATCAGCACCATAACCTATAAAAGTTTTAGTGAAGAAAAACTAAAGTTTACTTCTATGTATCCAATCAGAAAACATAAGCACAAATTATCAAAGAAAATTTTAAATAAATCTGCTAATGAAGGAAGACAAGCAATGATTACGAAATCTATCATAATACAATAAAGATAAATTCAGTCTTTAACTATTGATAATACAATACAATAATACTCAGGCTAACTTTTGATAAATAATCTGCGACTTTAGCATGTTCTTTTGGACACCAGATCCCAATCACAAGCTCAGATTACACAGGCTACAAATGCAATTATGAAATTTGATTTATTAAATTTAATAATGACAACTTTATGATTACAAAAAAATCCTTCTGATGTAGTTCAATGGCAAAAGTTTCACAACTATATGGCATTTATATATAACAATATCACATAATTTACAATAATATCTCAGACATTCTCTTCTCAGTTCCACTGATAAAATTCCAACAAATAATGCAGTAAAAGTGCTTTGTTGCCTTTGTGATAAAAGCCATCCTATATTTCTTAAACAGCAGACAGCTGTAGCTCAAAGAGATCGCTTCACATAGTAGTACACATGCTACAATGCATTTGTTCTCTCATAGCTAACTTGAACGAAATGTGAGAGAAAACTGCATGCTATACCAAATAAGACATCCTATAGCTAACTCATTCTTGCCCCAACTGGGTCAGTATTAACACATCCACACTTACTTTTGAGGCAAAGGTTAGAAGTTATGTCATAATTCATACCATTCCTAAGCTTGTGCACTTTTTATTTTGTGACTTCAGTTTAACCAGCAAAAGGATTTTGTAAGTAACATTTAGACCTTCTCTTGTCACCATAACGTTAGAAGCCCAATTTCATCTCAAAATCAAAATTCAAAAAAATTCTTTTCAGTTTTTAACCTAACTTCAACTAAACAAATTTTATAAAAGCATACTTGATAAACATTTTTCTAACATCTCTCACACTTTTGCCATTAAAAATATTTTCTTACCAAAATAAAAAAACATAAGACGACCTAAATAATTCTTCATTGAATGTGGCAAAGGATAATATATTGACTTATGCACTGATCAATACACTATGCAAGATATAGTGTCAGTCTAAGAGATTAACAAGTTAAAGCTAGGATAACCCACCAGTTGGTCGCATCCTATTGCCCCAATTAGGCAGGATGACCCACTGGCTGGACATCTCACCCATTACTTTTAATAATTTAAAAATACACACCACTTTCACGAGCATAAACTCAATAAAAATGTGTGCATGTTTTAATTTCTATAGGATAAAATATCACACAATATTGAAAGTGAGGCAGAATATTCTTGAATTTTACTATACAAACCTCTGTGTATGCAATTATGGTGACCCAAAAAGTCTTTGATGGTCTCGGCACAGAAAGTGTTCCCCACAGGAAGACCATAAGGGGGAGTGGGATGGAAAGTAACGAGGCAGACTTGATTTGGTGCAAGAAGACGGTGAAGTAACACACAAGCTCAGAATGAGAGATGATGGCATACCACATGGCAAGAAACAAGCAAGCGGCAGGAGAACGTCCTCCACCAAAAGAGCTTGTTTCCTCTTGAGGTCCAATGCCCTTTCTTCCATCTTCTGCCTCAATAGCCTCCAGTGACACTAAAGCAGGGCTGAAGGTGAAAATAAATAACCTGGAGGTCTGAAAAACTTTTCTTCCACCAGCTAATCATGATGACGAGTGCCACTCATTCAATGCGGGAAAACAGTGTAGAAAAATCAATTCTCAAAGATTATCATATTTTTGCAACACATGAAGACTAGTTTTCTTTGAAGGGCAAACAATAAATTTAAAACACATTAATTTTTCTTTCTTAGTGGAAGGTTCCTTTAAATAATAACAAAAGGAGGTTATCCATCCAGTGTTTTATTTAAAAATAAATAATAAAAAATAACAGTAGAGGAAATGAAATGGCACCCTTGTTTGTAGTATGCAACATAATATTTTGATTGGTTAATTTTTAAAAATTCGAAAGTAATAAATATGCTTAGTAACAGAAGACTTGAGCAAACAAGGAGCATATTCAATGAGTAAGATAGGAAAAAGCAATTGGCAAAGATTCAATAGATACTCATTCTTAGCAAGATAGTAATCAGAGAGCCTTATTGTTAGTAAGAAAGAAAAAATAAAATAGCAACCACTTCTGAAACCACCATTTACTTTTCATAAATTCTCTGTCTTTCATTTAGGCAGATAAAAAAATGTTTTATCTTGGTCAGCGACTGAGAAACCTAGATTGTATAGTATTTTTTTGAGGATTGATAACTTATTGTATCAGTAATTGAAAATTTCTCAATTTATTAAATAAGGACATAACTACTATCCACTTCATGATTCAATTAAGTTGAATTAGATGTCTTCTCTTTTGATAAGCTATAACGTCAAATTTCACCTATTCATTTTAGCAATTTTAGCCTCAAACAAAATGTCTCAATTTGGGCTCTTAAAAGAATAGTTAACTATTTTAAATGGATAATTATTTTAAAGGAATTTAAGTAATAATATAACAGCAAGCAACACTGCCTTTGCTGAAATACAAGACTATTAGTAAAATCAGAGTTTTCACACTAACAACAATTCTAATACATATATTACAGTCAAAACAGTTCTGTAGATTGAATTTAGCATCAGCTATTAAAATGACTACTTAATATTTTTGTTTTTACAGCTTAAATATATAGATTTAAAAAGAAAATGTTATTGAAGTTCTTCAATGCAGATGCATCCAAACAATTTTGACACAAATTTACACATTTCAATGCCTGTTGTGCAAATGGAGGCTTTGTAGTTTCTTTAAATCTTAAAGGGTCTTTTTATTTTTTTAAAAATTATTATCTGTCAAGTAGGCAGATATTTTAAACACCTGTAATAAGTCTGCTGTGTGAAATTAAAAATGTTAGTCAAGCCCTTTTGGCCTTATATGCATAAGAAAGATAACATAAAATTTGTCACTGAAGACCAAGATTTAAATTTAAATCAGGAAAATTTATGCATAATATCAAATCAGTAAGCAATTTCCTACGAAAAGAAGTCCAAAAAGTGCAAAAAGCATGATAAACCTGAAGGTGCCAGGCAGCATACAATCCATATGTAAAACCTTTATATAGCAGTGATCACAAACAAATAGGTGCTTCTACCAACACTACTTTTGTGCAGAATGGAAAAATTTTCACAATCAAATGAGCATCACAGGAAAAAATCAAGGTCTAGCAAAAGTTGAGAAACAGCCAAGTCAAGTCCCATCTCCTTCATCCCAGTTCCTTTTGATAAGAGAGACAGAGACATAGGCAAAATGATAGCAAGAGCCAAAACTTGGCTCAGCAAAGACCCTTTATCAGGCCAAGGATGTGATTACCTCCCACCCACAGAGGGTGGCTCCAGCCCCTTTTCCAGGCTGGCCGACCAAATTCGTATCTTAGGCACCAACTTCCCTTCCTTTTCAAACTCCTCTTCTGTCTCGCAGATGACTCCCTGCCTAAGTAAGGAGAACAACCTCAATGGCTCTCGAGTGAAGGCACTGACAATGACCGTTCCACATTAAAACCCCTCTTACAGTTAATTCATTCATCCATCTCTCTACTAACTACAGGTACATGGTAAAATAAATGATGAAGCATGAACTTAAGGGATATTCAACCAATAATTAGACTAAAGTTAAGGTAAAAGTAGATGAGGAAAACAGTGAAAAGCGTACTGGAATGACTTTTATAGAAGACATTCTCTTGATACTTCTATTGAATCATTTGTCATTAAAATCACTTTGCTACCTCAAAATATTGGATCGCTTTGCTTTGGTGATTTTGGGGATCTTGCAAAGAACACATTTAATCAGCAAACAAAAGTGAAAACTCTCAGTTTTCACTATATCAGTTTGTATTTTGGATTAATGTGGCAAAAAATTCCAATTCCAATAAATCTACATAATTCTCTTGGATAAAAATTTGTCTTTCATCTAGAACATGACCCAATAAAAATAATATCTTAATTCTCTCTAATGTGATGATCAAACAATGGTCTTGTGAAATTTTAAAATGAGATAATCTATTACTTGAAAGCAACAATTTATCAACAATCTATTTTCCCATTAGCTGCATACAATGCAAACCAAAAATTAACTAATTGTCTTTAAGTCTTGTATTTTTATCACAGAAATAACTGACACATGTATCTACAGATCCTTTTGTATGATAGCACAAAACATTATCTACTAATAAAGATAAAATTGAATTTAACATGATCTAATAAATGTCACTCTCATGTATGTATATACATCACATATAATACTATTTTGAGTTTTAAGCTCTAAAACCTTCAACTATAACATCTCCTACTGAAATATTGCAGTGTATTTACTAACTGAAGATTTTTCTAAACATGTAGTCCCACTTGTTCAATTGATTAAAATAAACAGAAGAATCTTTTGTATCACTCAACAAATCTTATAATATAAAAACGTTGTTCTGTAAGGAACGTAAGATGGCCGACTGTGAAATGTAGTTCTCATTCTGCCCGATAGGTCGGTGCCACATGTACGTCAACAACTCACCTTTCTTTCAGCAAAAACAACGGGAATATATAATAAACACTCATATTTGTTTGTGTAATGGTTTTTACGATAAACAATTAGTTTATTTTTTTGTCAATAAGGATCTCCAATACAATGATCCATTCAATTGTCAAGAGAACAGTTTACAATGTTGAAATAAATTGGTCATTTGGTTTTGTTCAGATAGGTACCTAGTATTCAAAGAAATTATTCCGCTGATTGATTAATTAGTTAGTTTTTAATTTAAATCTTTTAAAGAGTTTTATTTACATAATGAAGGAGAACATTATTGAGGATTCGAGTAAGCTTTCTTTCTTCATAACTACAGAATACAATTTTAAAACAATCATAACGTTAAGTGCACGAAATTTAATTATTTTCCCTACGTTATATATGTATACATATAATTATTTCCCTGTCTTTGCACACCGACAATTATATGTAGCATTGACGAGAACAAGGTGGGAGAAGAATATCAGAATTTTATAGCCAAAAATAAAAACCAAAGGCATTTACTAAACGACAACAGAATATTCACTATAAATGTAATATATGATGAAATATTTCATATGTAATAGTGTGCTATTAATTATTTTAAATGCAAATATTAATAATCAATCTATCTATAATTCTTCCGTTGATATTACAACGGGAATTACTCTAGTAAAAATGTAATTTCTTCCAAGCAAAATTATTGTGTATAAAATTTAAACATTTACATTATTTCTAATGACAGCTAAATAGGTAAACTACTTCAAGAAAATATACTTACCTGATCACTTGCCTGTCTAATGATGTCCCACAATTAATTATTGACAGAAAGAGGTAAAAATTGATTTTAAAAAGGCTTTAAAATTACTGAATTATATAGGTTTGCATTGTAAAACATGAAGCAACAAGCAAACTAAAATTATTTCATTTAAAATAGAAATGGCATAGGATCATTTAAAAGCAGACCAATTTTTTATATTAATGACCATTGTTAGGAATTTTTTGAATTGATGAATGTGAATTTTAAGAATTATTTTCAGCTTATGCTGTTTTTATAAAATCTACTCTGGACTCTGCATTTATCTTGAATGAGTTTCAGTAAAAGAAAGCCAGGATGAAAAATGATTCAGGTGAAAGCTTATGCAACTAAGAGACATCAGATTCATGATACATAAAAGGAAAACTGTATTTTTGCATTTCAAATGATGATTCGCAGCAACAATAATTTTTTGTTAAAGTAAGTTTAAGAAAAACCTTTAAAATACATATTTTTTAAGATCAACAGTTATTTTCTTATGTAATGAAAAAATTATTATCCATGAATGATAAATGGGGTAAGTTGTCAAAAGTCTTCAAAACTGTGGGGAAAATGTTATCTAGGTAATTATTCTCCATGTCATTTCTCAATTAGCATTAAGCAAATCGACTATTTTTATCTTACCTTTCTTCAGTAATATTTTCGTCACTCTCCCAGTCATCATTATCTGAGCCTTCCATCTCATACTTCCTTGACTTAATTCTCTCTTCAAGGTTCACCTTTGCCTCTGACTCTGCATCCTTCCCAGAAACGCCTGTCTTCTCTGTGTCTACAGCAGACCTTAACAGAGAATGCAGGCATGGTCTGATGGATAATGATATCTCCACAGACATAAGCATGCGAACATTGGCATAAACATATGCAAAACATCAATTGCTCTACCTAAATGCAGGCAACAAGAACTAGGTATATGATGTGCAGTATTTATGAGCTAGAGACTAATAATGAGGATTAAAGGAAATGACTTTTCCATTACCCATTTATCATTTTCAGTATACTCCACTATTCAACAAACTTCAAATATCATGCAAGGCAAAATAATTCCAAGCCATGGAAAATCCTTTATGATTAAGAAAATACTAATTTCATCAGGCATTTATTATTAAAATTTCAACTTTCTTGTTTTCAGATAAGATCAATGCAATTCAAAATTATATTTTAATAAAATAATATATCTAAGTTTAAATGAAAAGTCTATTGCTATTAAAACTCAGCTACTATCGCTTTAACATAAAATGTGGCATTTTTTTAAAGCTGTGTTTGCTAATGTGATAGAAAGCTTGTGAATTAACGAAACCATTTACAGTTCCAGGATGAATTATAGGTTATTGAATGCATAGATTTTCAAATTGTAAAATAAACTAATGGATTTTAGCAAAATAAAAAATTCTAAAATCAACATACAATAGCATAAAAATTGCTTTTGTAACAGCAGATTTGCAGATTATATCGGCCTAAATTACAATGATGAAAAACATAATATCAACATTTCTTGTCACATGCATACGAACCTAAAGAAACTGGTCTCAGTAGTTAGTGAAAAAACATCACACTATCTTCCTGACATACTGAGATAGAAATTTTTTACATTCATTAAAAAGGGAACACACTATAATTTTTAAAAAATGAAAATTCACGTAGCATACGGAATGAGCACATGGAAACAATCGACCAGCTCTGTCTGTTTGACTCAGAAATCTCAGGGAGTTGAGCCAATGGCTCTGAACTATTAACCATGTTAAATGATATATTACTTTTTGTCCACAAACATTAAGAAATGAAAACAAGCTAATTTTATCCATTTTCATGAAGAACACTAATTGTTCAATAGTGGTTTTTAACCTTTTTGCATTCCATTAAAATGTAGGACAAAAAGGATGGGAACTTAAGTGACCATGACTATGAGCCTTGCATGCATTCAAGAAATATACACTCATACTGTTACAATATGGCCAAAATGACACCACATTAATTTGGTATGTGGCAAAGAAGGATATGATGTTAATTTTAATGCAACAATACAGCATTAAAAAAAACTGGAGATAAAATGAATCCAAAGGTAGTATCTATATCTATAATAGCCAGATGTCCGTCCGTCCCACCCTGTATCTCAAAAGCCGTTTGTCGTAGAGATATGCGGTAAACTGTGTTTTGTTTCTACAAGCTAGGAAGGCCCCTAGAAAATTATTGTCATTTTCATAAAGTCCAGGGTTCAAATCCAGGAGACAATTATATGTTCCCATAAGTTTACATGGGATTTTCGATTTTTCAGAGTGCAAGGTTTTTTTCCTTCATTCATTAAAACACTTAAAAAGTAAAAATGGACCGATTTTCTTTGTTTTTGCTTGATTCGATGGATAAAACTCTATACTATCTTATTCTTGCGATGTTTACATGCTACATGGTCAAGATTTTTAGAAATACGCATTTGTTTTCAAATTTTTACGGATATTTCGTACTCTTTCCGGAGATTGCCAAGGCGACCGTCATTGTTGCCTCCGATTCAATTAATGCCAATTAAACCTTCAAATAGGGGAAAGAATAGCATTATTCGCTTTGCACTTTGTTTAAGTATCAAAATTATTGCTGTAGCAATGTCAACATTTATACATAGCAACATAAATATTTACGGATAATTATTCAGTTAATTGCATATGGGAAGCAGTTGAATCTTCCTATCATGGTTTGAATGCTGGAATCTTATCTCTTTGTAAGTAGAACCATTATATTATACATCCATAATGTTTATTAACACAAATAGGCTCACACATAAATTTAAAATTAAATGAGAATAGGGGGACACATTTTTTAAAACACATTACATGGTTATCTTCTCTTCATTGATAATCTATATAAATGGTTGCATTGATTGTTATATAAAAAGAAAGAACATATATTTGAATAAAAAGAAAAATTTATTTTACATACTACTTCATTTTTTTTATAAATCAATTGAAAATTCACCACGCAAAGATTGCGTGGGATCACTAGTAATTTATAATGACAAGGAGGTTGAATGGATATACATATTAACCTCATCTTATTCAGTAGCCAGGGAAACAAAATGCTGGTTGAACCTTTAATTTTTAAAAATATAAGTGGCATAAATGTGCAAATTATTTTGGAAACTAACTTCCATAAAAAGTTTGTTTGACGAAATTACCTGAAAGCACTTGCTACAGAACTGATCATAAATTGCCTAAAGAGCAGATTGCCAATTTAATCATTGCCATAACAGCTGCCTGCAAAACGATCTGAAATAATTGGAGACAGCTCTGAAAACATTCAATACTCAATTTCAGGAGACCAACAACCACACAATAGACAAGGTCGAATTTTGTATTAATTAAGACACCCAGACCTACCATTCATGCTCAATTGTCAAAAACTTAAATGCAGTAATTATGTTAAACTTGTATGTGCTGAGTATTTAACCTTTAAACACTGGATTTATTTTGGGTATTTAAAGTACCGTAATTTTCCAATTATAATACGCAACCTATATAATACGCACCCATATTTTCAAGAGTGAAATGTGAAAATTCTCTTATCACTATGTATAATATGCACCTATTTTTTTGTAAAAAAATCAACAATTTTACTTGACTATGTGTAGTATCGGGACAGTTCTCACCTTGCTGCGAAATGAGATACGTGTGAGAGAGTTTACGAAAATATCACGTTACATTCTGACTCTCCCATTAAAGATCGCTATGCTGTATAAAGACATTTTGTCTCAATGTCGCCTTTTGTATTAATCTGATCGGTTGGGATACGAGTTCGCGTTTTGCTGCCAAACTAGATGTGTGCGAGAGTTTACAAAAATATCACGTTATGTTCTGACTTCCATTAAAGATCGATACAATGTATAAAAACCTGCCTCAATGTCACTTAACCTGGTCAGATGGAATAAAAGTTCATCCTTTGCCGCCCAATGACATCGTTTACGTGAACATCAACTCCAGTTCATACAAGCCGATCGAGGTGTGTAAAATGTTCTCGGCGACGCAATTTACATAGATGATGAGCGAGAACACAAGATCGCCGAGGAACTGTTTGGGGACAGTGAAGGGAGTGGTAATGAATTCCAAGGCTTTAGTAATTCTGACAGCTAAAGTAAATAAATAAATAATCTTATTTTTATTTTGAAAAACAATATTTAAAGGAATGTTTTCGAAATACATTAAAATGTACAATTTATTTGTAAAAACATGTTCGTTATTGAAATGCATTGAAATATACGATTTATTGGCAAAAACATGTTCGAAAATATATATTATTTCGGTACTGAAAAAAGTTGTATGCATTTATAACCATATATAATACGCACAGTAACTTTCTGTCAACTATCTTGAGAAAAAAATGCGTATTATAATCGGAAAATTACGGTACTATATTTACTCATGTACTTTGCTCACCTTTTTTACCAAAATATCGGAAAAAATCTGATGTGGCCAACACATGACATAGTATTATGAGGCAAAATTATTATTTCGTATTGTAAAAGAAGACACGTCCTTGTTGCCGTAAATTACGTATATTTTGAATATGTTTACAGAATTCACCGCTACATGGTGTTGGCGCTGTATACTGGTATTAAGATAAAACAAAATATCTCCGAAATGGATGGTTCTACAAAAATTAGTTTCAAACAAAACTTGGAAGAAATATTATTCTCTACAACTTTGGTCCTTACGAAGATTAACAATAACGATGTTTTTAAGGAGATATTTGACGGAAACCGAAAAACTGGTTATTTATAAATAACTCCTAAACAATAACTCCTATAGAAAATTGTTTCAAATGAAAACTGTAGGAAATTACATTCTCTATAACCTTTGTATAGAATTGTAAATACAATAATGATGTTTTAACGAAGAAATATCGCAAAAACCGAATCGGGTTTCGAATAAACCTCGACTTCCGGTTACCCGTTATTGTCCAAAAACTAATCAGTTCTTTGTGCTCATGTTAAAGTGTTATATATGAAGTTTGGTAATGATATGGCACGTACTTTTTGAGTTAGAGCGCTCACAATAACGTACACACACACACACGCAGACACACACAGACATCATTCCAAAAATAGTCTAAACGTGTTCTAGGGACCTCAAAACGTGTATTTCCGTTGAAATCTCGAAGTCGATTTTTTTCATGAATACAATACTTTCCCATTACTACGTATGGAGAAAGTAAAAATGGACTGTGGGTCATACATGAAGATTTCTGAACAGGTTATATAAATTGCGAATCTCAATAGTAAATTTATTGTAGCACACTTGCAGAAGACAAATGATTCTATAAAGTATTCACATATGTATATGACCAAGCAAACATTTAGGGTTTAAATGTGTGGTCTATACTGCCGTTGGCGCATCTTCGAGATCACGATGGAAATCTTGACAAATAAGGTAACATTATATTTTTATGGTATGAAAACTGTACCTTTTAAATGATTTTTAAGTTTATTATTGTTACACCATATAAGTTCTGTCATTAAAAGACTACTATGAATTTCTACCTACAATTTGACAGAATAAGTTGGCATTTGGTATTGATGTTAACCAAATTCATCATGAGCCGCTGCAACCCTTTAAAATAGAGTGGCAACTACCAAGGAGGAGGTTTCTGCTAGTGTTGACATTAAGACATCACCCAATACATTGTGTCACATAGGTAGGAGGAGAAGATGCTTAAGTTGGGTGACCTTGTTTCAGGGAAGGGGAATCAGTTAAGAGGGTGACCTTTTTTTAATTCTAGATATCAACTTATTCCTGCATGAATTTTTTTCCCTCTGAACTAGCCCAAATATAGGGAGGTGTGTGGTACAAGAGTAAATATGGTATTCTTGTCAGATTTCTGGAAAAATCACGTATCTCACAAACTATTGGTAATAAAATGTTCAAACATAAAGAATTATATAGAAAAATAATTAATAATTGCATGCTTCTCTTTGTTAAAGGAAAGAAACATTGAAAAACATTACAAAAAATACTGTTATTACAAAAATTTCATTCGCCTTAGCCAACTACTGTTCTAGTCAGAGGACTGAATAAGACAGCTCAGAAAACACAAGATGCCCCAATGGAAGAAGGAAATAAGAGGAGCGGTTTGAAGCTCTATCTTGAGGTTATGTTTACGGTTTCTTGAGTGTTAAAGTGAGTGGGAGTGCTTGGGCCTAGATCTAAATAAGCATCTGTTTACTGATTGTCTGAGGTCTCCCCTTCCCTAAGCCTTTGACCTTGAGAACTCTCGTCTCTGTTTGACTTGACATCATTCTTCTGGGATGTCCTCATCCCAATCTCACAACTCCCTGTCGGGTATGACTTCAGTAAGCCATCTTGGAACTAGGCAGCACATTTGACAGATAAAAAATAAATCAAGTATTCCAAATTTGGCTTGTATTTACATGCATAGCTTTTGTATAGAATAAATATTTTTATGGTAAAATTGGAATTAAAATAGTTTTTAATCTTATTTTTACAGCACTATTTTCAGTTCCTTTTAAAAATCATGAAATTAAGTTTTTCAGTATCTGATATGGGAGTAGCAGGACCAGATCATAAGCCTATGATGAACAAAATAATATACCTGAAGATATTCGTTGGAAAATTTGGGTTTTCGTTGTCGAGTCATGGTAACCTGGCACAACTGAAATTGTTGTCAACACCATTTTAAGGTTAAATAGTTGTATTCTGCATATACAAGAATAATTATGAGCAAAATTGGCATTCAAAATTGAAAATTTTTGTTTTTATTTTTATAAATACGGAAAATACTTTTTACTGCAATTGCTTCGGTAAGTATCAACAAAATGCAGTTTTTATCAAAAAGAACAAATGTTACATCTATATCTAAAATTTATGCATGAAAATTGAAGTAGAGGATGAGCCAAAAAGACTCCCTGAGATTTCTGGCAAAAACAGCTTTGCTTAGGCTGAGAGCCAAAGGGTCAATATTTAATAGTCATAAAATTAACCATCCTATCCTCTTAATATAATTTATAAATCCTTATATTTAACAAATGGCTAAATGACACAATTCTTTAATTAGCTGTTTATCATACTAATAATAAGTTTATAAATAAATTTTCATTAGCAAGACTTCATACCTCATATCTAAAAATACTGATTGTTTTTGTCAAAAATAAAAAAATCCCATAATTCTTTACATGTGCTTTAGCAAACTTTGTCCACTGTAACATGTCTTTATTCTTGCAACAGTTAATTGAAGATCAATTTCTAGATTATTTTTCCTAGTAATTTTAGGATAATATTAAATCTCACAATTCTGAAATGCAAAATTTCAAGAAAGAGCTCATTTTTTAAAATTACCAGCAGAAATTAAGAAATAAAAATAAATAAAATTAAATAAAGATGGTTTTTTCCTAATAAAAATACGAAAATTATTCAAATAAAATATTTCTTTAAAATGGCAATGGTGCAATATTATGAATAGTGAATCATAACAATGACAGCCTGAAAAATATTGCTGCAGATCTATAAATACTAAATAATGAATTACAAGAATAAAGATATAAAAGTAAAGATTCTAGGACCAAATCTGTGCATTTTTAATTTTTGACGTTGGCACAATCATAGCAGGACCATGAACATGAATTAAAATTTAAGTACTTTAAATAGTTCAAACTGACTTTACCTGGTTTTCCAAGATGCAACCACAACTGGGCGCGGTTCCCAAATCATGGCCGATCCTGTCCTCATTCCTTCTCGAAAACCTGACTTTTCCTGCAATTAAATAAAGAAAACAAACTGAAGAAATAAGCTTAATGTAAAGCAAATAAAGGAATAATGTAGGCACATAAACCAACAAATTTAAAGGTAATTCGTGAAAAGGAAATGAATTCAGTCACTCTAAAGATTCCACAGATTTTATTTTCAACAGCAAAAATACAAGTAAAATACAGTATTTTCAAATGTATTTCACCAAAAGGATAAAAAATGCAAACTAAACAAAACTTACCTTAAGAAGTTTTTTCTCTCGAGCAAGACAGCGTGCTATGTAGCGGTAATCTCTAGAGAAACGGTTCAGCCAGCGTGTGGCGCTAACCATAAGGCTCTCAATAAGAGCCCACACAAATTTAATGTAAGCCCATATCCTTCTAGCTCCTTCTCCATCAGATGAACCAGAACTACCTCCATCAGGAGGAGCACCTCCAGGATCTGCTCCATCATCCGGTCCTGCACACACAGGCATATTGATTAGAAAGCATATTCAAATGAAAAAGTTATTAATTTATACCTAGACCAAACTATGCTCTTATAAGTATTGTAAGATAAATTTCACAAGATGAAATTAAGACTAATATGCCTAATTCCATTTTAATCAATTCCAGCAAAGAATAACAATTACTGGGATCATATGACAAGATATTGAAAGACCATTTCATTTAAGATTTCCATAAATAGTATCGTTTACGACTAATATTTGAATTATCTATCTGAATTTTTATTAAGTATGTCGCTATAATAAAATTTTCTAATTTTTGAGAGTGATGTCTACACTCCCAAGGGAAATTTTAATTGTGCATCGATATTTTGTTATCCATTGCAACAGATATCAATTTTGTTTACTTATTGTTTTATCAATGTGATAAGTGATTCAACATATTTTTCACTGTGAAAATTATTCAGTGCTTAACAACTATTCACAACTGTAATTGCTGTTAATTATTCTTCAGGATGATAATGTTGAGAGCAAGCATACTCATTACTCTGTTTGGGGAAAGTCGTGTGCTGAACACATCAGATTTTTTAGTAACATGACAACGTGCCGAGCTAATTAGATGTAAGATTGTTGTATGTTAATGCATCAAGAACCTTGTTGTGGCTCTTAAAAATACCCAAGACACATAATTTTTTAAGTGCTTGTTCTTGAATTTTTTCAGTCACAAGATGGGCTTGATAATTATCTGTTGAAACAATAAACTCTTCATCAAGTTCGTATTTTTGGTTTTATAGAAAAAAAATACATTAACCTTTAAATGCCAGACTTAAATCCTGCAGGTGAGGTCCAGGTGCTGGATTTATTGTGAGATATTTAAATAATTTTTATATGAATTCTGGAGAATCACATATCTCATGAGCTATATGTAATAAAATGTTTAACTAAAAAGCATTTAATACTAAAATATTAAAGAATTAGATAATTTTGTTTACTAGAAGAAATCATCATTCACAAACCACTGAATAAGACACCTCACAAAACACAGACGCCCAAAGTGAAGTAAAGGAAAATACTGGGAGATCCTTGTAGGTTGTAAGGCACTCTCAAAAGGCTACTTTCATTACTTCTCCTTGAGTTTTGAAAGTGGGTCTGAGACTGGGGCTTAACTACCGGGGTGCAGGGGGTGCAATGCACCCGGACCCACTCTGCAGAGGGGGCCCACTTAGTGGTGTAGCCAGGACTTGGGCACTGGTTTAGGTTTTTAGGGCCATATTTGTAGTAAACATAAAAGTCATCCAGAGTAACCAATACTGTACAAAAGAGAACTAGTCCTATGAAATGAAAATTGCACAAAAACAAGAAGATGAAATTAAAAAATATCAGAAAATAACATCTTTTGTAAAACCATCTTCAAATCACCAAGGACAGGGATTGGACAGCGATGAAAGAATATTATCTGAATCAGAAACTACACAACTAGTAGGGAATGAATTCGAAGGCTCTTTGGAACTGAATACATTAGATAAGTTAAGAAATTGCATTGAATTACCTGATGTTACTCATTTACAATCTGCATGCCACAAAGACAAAGTCTTATACTCCAAAGATATGAGTGAAAATGAAAGACGAACGATTATTTTATGTAGACCAAATCAACCAAAAGGGCCGTTTACTAAAGATCCTAAACAGAATAACAGATCATTCAATGAATGTTATTATTTTCAAATCACGCAAGTTGGGATTCATATTAGAAGAGATTGGCTATGTTATTCTAAAATAAAGGATTATGTTTATTGTCAACCATGCTGGTTATTCTCTAAGAAAGTTCCAAACAGTATGACAAATGGAAGCAGAGATTGGCAACATTTAACTCCAAAAATTCAACGTCATGAAGAATCTTCTGATCACAAACAGCGCTGAGTCAGTGACGTGAAGGAAAAACAATCTCTGATGAAATCGATCTCAAAATAAAACAAGAAGCCTCATATTGGAGAAGAGTCCTTGATAGATTAATCAATGTTATGCTCACATTAGCTTTGGGGAACTTGCTATTCTTTGGTCATCGAGAGGATAAGAAGTCAGCAAACAGGAGAAATTTTTTATCAATTATAAAGCTATTAGCAAAGCATGATGACATGTTGGATCAACTCTTAAACTCACCACAAGGAAAAATAAAGTATTTATTGCCAAAAATTTTTAATGAAATAATTGAAGTATTAGCAAATGCCATTTTAGAAAAAAAACATTTCTGAATGCAAATCATCACTTTTTTTCTATATTGGTTGATACAATGCAAGATATATAAAAAAAACGATCACTTGAACATCATTGTCCGTTATGTAACAATTGAGTACAATGAATACCATAAAGCCTCGGCACTGAAATTTAACGAACACTTTATTGGGTTTGTTGTAGTTGAAAATCATTCTGCAGAAGGACTGATGAACATGAATGTTTCAAAATTAAAGGTGATTTTAGGTGAATTGGAGAAGCTTCATGGGCAATCCTATGATAGGACATCTGCAATGAGTGGTGTGTACAATGGAGTATAAAAAAGAATACAGGATTTTCAACCAAATGCCCCATACATACATTGCACAAATCATGACTTAAATCTGGTTTTAAAACATGCTACATCAGATACTGAAGAAGTAAACAACTTTTTTGACGTAGTTGATTCAGTTTATGTATTTTTAGTGACAGTGTGATAAGATTGAATTTAATTAACAAAACAAATTCTGAGGAGCTTCTACAATCACTTAAACATGTATATGCTACACGTTTTTCTTCTAAAAAATATAGATTGGAGGCTTTAAGATACAGATTTGTTGGTGAAATGAAATCCTTAAATGTGATCATACTGAAAAGTACCAAAACACAGGAAATCAGTAAAGCAAAAGTACTTTTAAAACAAATTAGTTGTTTGAAATATTTTTAAATTAGTAGTGTTTACAAGTATATTGGAGAAAATGGATGCCTTGACAAAATTTTTACAAGGTAAATCTTGTGATTTACAAAGTTTTTGATTTTCTTCAGACTTCGCAAGAGCATTTAACCAAAATGAAAACGGATGATGAGTTCGATAAAATGAAAGAAAAAGCTAGTGAACTATGTCTGTCTTGGGGAATTATGCCAAAATTTGAAAGTTTGTAATAGGGCTCTTTTGGAAAATCCTATGTTAAAACAATAAATTTAAATACAAAATATACTTTGGCACATTAAACAAATTTTCAGAGCAAATAAAAAAGAGATTTGAAGGTATGAAAAAAATAATTGAATATTTTTCAATAATAACACCAAAGCATTTATCAACAAGCACTACAGAAGACATCCACACACAATCAAAAAAGATAGTAGAAAAATATAAAACTGACTGATCACAAGACTTGGGGTCTCAGCTGGTATTTTTTAAAACAATTTTTGAAAAGGAGTTAAAAAATATTACAAGTATTAAAGAAATGGCAGACATTCTTCTGATTGATAACAGTGAAGTAGCCTCTAGCTTTCCAGATGTATACACTGTATTCATGCTTTTCCTAACATTGCCAGTAACGATGAATACAAATGAACGAAGTTTTTCGAAACTGAAAATAATAAAAACTTATTTACGAAGTACCATATCCGAATGGCTAAGCAGTTCTTTCAATCAAGAATGAAACAGAAAGAAAATTGGATACTTCCAAAATTATAGAAGTTTTGCTAATGAAAAGTCAGGAGAAAAAATATTTAAAGGATTTAAGTAAAAACATTTTAATGTAACGCTGTATTTCTAAAAAAAATCATACAATATTTATGTTAAGCAAAATTTTTCATCTTCATGAAAAGGTTTTGTTTTAAAATTTCTAATAAAGAGATTTTTGATAATAAATATTAGAAATTTTATGTTAAATTTCATATTCACAAAAAATTGTATATTTTGATTAAATTTTATAAATGTAATGTTATAAAACAGTTATAAACACAAATTTCATTTCATTTTTATTAAATTGTTTTGTTTTTTTTTAAATTCAATTAGAAACTAATATGCTAGGGGCCTACTTTCTCAATTTTGCACCCGGGCCCATGAGAGGATAGTTACACCATTGGTCTGAGACCTTGGCCTAGGTTCTTCAAGTTTTTGTTTGCTCTTTGTGAGGTCTACCCTCCCCTAATCCTTAGAACTTTGGCATGTATGTTGGGGCCTGTGATGATGTCTTTCTCTGGAGTGCCCTTTACCCACTCTCCCCATTCCATGACAAAGGAAACATCTGTAAGCAGTCTTGGAACAAAGGGATTCCAAGCAGTACCGCATGGCAGTGAGCAAACATATTTAACAATGCCAAACAGGCATGCACAGCGTTTAAAAGTTAATGTTCATCATTTTGAGTACAAATTTTTAGAATCCTTTAAAAGGCTCAGTAATATTTTGAGCTGTATTCATCTCAAACTTGCCTCTTTTATCCCCGTCTCTTCCTGGTGGCTCATCTTTTGCTGCCACTGCACTTGGTCCTCTACTGTGGGTTGGAGTTGTTGTAGCTGAGGTGCCTCCTACTTGAGGTTCCTCTTCTTCGCTTAATGGAGGGATACGACTCGACTGGAAACTGGATCTCACACTAACGCTCGAAGATGGCTGCTGTAAAACCTGGTTTCCCTGAAAATTTTTTACAAAAACATTATCATTGTTGAAAGCAACAAAAATGCAGACTGATATTATTAGAGCCCAGTACAGATAATACCTTTTAGGTAAAAAAATTTTACTCTATTATAAATTTCACTTAGGTATCAAATATTCACCTAGCTTCACACAAAAGATATTCCTAATTAACATATCTCATGAAGATAGCATATATAGTAAAATACATAAGCAGTGCCAAATCTACAATAAGGCTAAGGCCATGGTTTGGGGCAGCCATATTTTTGGGAGATGGCCAATATTTTCATAACTTTCGAATTTTTTCATGCAAACTTTTGTCTCTTTACTTCAAGTATAAATTTAATGCAAATAAAAATTTTGTCTTTAGAAACAAAATGTGGAGAAATTTAAATGGGGAGGGGCCAAACTAAATGCTTCGGGATGGAAAATATTAAACTCTACCACTGTACATGCACAACTTACATTTATCATTTTACACAGGGTCTTAACCACTCAACTGGATAATTTTTTTTCAAGTCCCACCCTCAGTGGGTAATTAAATAAATAAAGTTAAATATCATCCAGTTTCCACAAATATAAAACAGCGTAACTGATAAAAATGCTTCTCTTAGAAATGAAACGTCTCTTTCAAATCTCAGAAGCAAACTGAACTTTCCATATACATTTGTTTTTCACATGTACCGTTAGGATTACTAGCAGGAAAAACATTCATAAATAGCAGGATTACCATTGAGACAAAAGTGCATGCAGAGAAAAGTGTGTTTTTCGCAAGGGAGTGTGAAAACACCCTGAGTGTCATAAACGGTCATTCGAGAAGTGGCGTACATGGAAATGCAACCCGCAACGCATATACAGAGCTCCCTTATGAAGACCTGCTTCTCAAAGAAAAAGGAAGACAAGGCCATCTGTGGTAGGTAGAACAAACTAGAAGAACCCATCTATAAGTGTGAGATGCTACGGGATGGAAAATCACAGCATATTCATAGCAATCCACGTATTTGCCATCCCTGTCCTACGATGAATATTTTACTCATTAACATGTTAATTACCGATACAATTTAAATACAGCCTTGTTTTCCTTTTCAATTTTATCAAACTGAAAATTCCAGCTCTTGCTTATTGCATAGTGCCAATTTAATTTAATTTTAGAATTAACTTTCAAAACCAGACCTGTAAAGTATTTAATGACATGTAATCAATTTTCAAAGTCATTTTTATTTTAGCAGGATGAAATATAAGAAAAAATATTGATACACTTACATGATCACTACGGGCAGAGAGACTACTGCTACGACGTGACCTCGTTCCTGGATGAGATCTATGCCTAGATGCAAGTGCACCATCTGGAGCAACTCCCAAGGAAGATCTTCGCCAGTTAGAATTAACTGGCTCATCATCAACTTCAGCCCCTTCATCCCTTCTTCCATTCTCATCGGCCTCTACATAATCTTGGTGAGACATCAGAGCCATGTCTGCAGCCTGCTCAACATCAGTCTTCATTGCAGAGCTGAGTAACTGAAAAAGCATACCTTCTCAATGATCAAAGGGGCCAAAGGTAAATAATCAGGAAACTTGATAAATGTTAATCATTATTTTAGAATGAATAATCTGTTTTAGTTGTCTCGAGACTTATTTGCTACTTTACTGTTCATAATGACTTAAATAGAGAAGAAAAACAGTCCATGCACTTTAATATGATGGCTTGAAATAATGTAGCCATTAATGCAAATAAAAATATGATCTAAAATGAGATGGATTTATTCTAAAGAAGTTTAATTAGCTAGACAAAAGAATGTCTTGCATTTCCAATAGCTAAAAGCTTTTTTAGTTGAATATATGTCAAAAACATATACATCTTTCTCCTTTATTTGCACAGGCTCATAATGCATGATTTTGGTACAGCACGATAAATTTTTTGAACTTGGTTTCACTATATAAGGAGTGGGTTTCACTCATGCACATTAAGCATCAACAGGTTAAGTGAGATCAGGTGAAGCACATCCTGACCTTTGGACTCATGTGAAATTGATCTCACTCCTGCTTTATAAACAACTTAGAAAATTTTGTAAATAGAATGCTGTTAGCTTTAATTATGTGTTAAATGACTCATTCCAATTTACATCACCATAAAGGACCAGCCACATCTCAAGGGATGGAGTCAAGGAGAATGTATTCTGCTGGCCCTCGTAGATACGTCTGCTAGTATCATACATATCACCATGCCTCACACTTTTGACATGAACGTATTTTATTGTACTTAGGATAAATTTGTAGCGGGGATTAAAAAATGGACTTTGAAAAGTGTCTCTATTTTTCTCATATGCTGTTAGATCTGCTTTGCATGGAATTTTCCTGTGCAAAGCAAAAGAAAGATGTAAGAGTATGAAAGCTTTACAACCTATTGCAGGTGCGAAGAAACTTTTGGTCACAACACATAAGGGATCAGGAACCGAAGCTCTTTTTTTAATGAATAACCCCAAAATTGATTTAAAAAAAACTATTTAGGGATATTACATTCAGCTTAATTAAGTAACAAAAATATGCACTTTGTTTTCATAGCAGTAGTAATATAAATAGTTTTACTTATGTATTTAATCGATTGTAAGCCAACACCGATTGTAAGCTGACCCCCACTTTTCACAAGGCCACGAAAGAAAAAAAATTTGATGTTAACCCTCTCGCAACCGGACCGCCCGAGAATGCCTGTCAATTTTTATACTCCCGATCGCAGGACCGCCCGAGACCGCCCGGAAAATACGCTTTCAAATTTACCTCTGAAAATGTTGACTGGATGGCTTCTCTCTCAGAAATGACATAGTATACCATATAAACACGAGATTTAGATCGTATTTGGCAGATTTTTCTTAACTTTGTATACGAAGAATCTTTTTTAAATATTCGATCGAAATTCGCTATTTTTTTGGACCCTGAACAATCTAATATGTCTCGCAGTAATTCTTCTAGTTCGTAGATTTTTCAAAATATATATTTTTGGAGATTAATGTATAATTGTTTTATTTAATGTTTCCCATTTGGTGGCCATCTTGAATTTCTCCGGACTTTAAATGCCAGCAGGTGCCCCACACCTCAGGATGTATGAGGGTTAAAGTATTAACTAAAATTACAGTGACATAAAATACATTTTATTCACTTATTCATAACAACTTCTACGAAAAAAGAAATTTGACCTCGCGGGATCTTAATATAATAATACCCCGGGAATAAATTATGTGAATAATACGTGGTGCGTCAAAGTCTTAAAGAACGCAATGATAGCACTCGTATGCATAAGGAGCTAACACAATGTTTCATTTTACTCATGAATCGAAGCATTTGCCCTCCTCTGCCCTCCCTCCTCCACCTATCATGTTTCAGTGTTAGCTCCTTATGCATACAAGCGCTATCGCTGCGTTCTTTTACGACTTTGACGTGCCACGTATTAATTACATAATATATTTCTTTGTAGGTTTTCAGTCAATTTGATTCTTTTTTTGCATATATTTAAAGATCTCGCGTTATAATGTAACTACGGACATAAATTCATTGACTACTTTTTTTTGCTCCCGATTCTAAGCCAAGTGGCGATTTCTGAGATGGTAAAAAGGTAAGAAAAGGTCGGCTTACAATCGATTAAATATGGTAACTGAACTTTCATGATTTTGGAGTTAAATAAAAGAGGGCATAAACAACTGAATGGATGAAATGAGGGTTGTAGCCAGAAAGGTTTACCCATCCCTGAATCCAATTTTATTTGTTTATTTAAGTACTAACTCAATTGCTGAGCAATGCATTTTACTGTTAATTTTTGTTCACATGACAAAAATTCCTGAATTTCTCAAGCTAACACAAGTTGATAAAATAAATTGCAGAAGAGCAGGATGCCCAATCAAAAATTTTTTCATATTATAGCAGAAAGGTCATGTGCATTAAGGAAGAATAAAAAATTTGGTATTAGCAGGAGAAAATACTTGGAATCCAAATTTTGGTTAATTTTTCAATAATTATCCATGTGTAGCCAATTCAGGTTTCATGAGCCACTATAGATGGCTCTACAAAAATCATGTTGGAGTTTTGTAGCTCACAAATACTTCCAACTCAACACCTTGGTAGTGAGAGAAAAATTAAGAAGCGTGATTCTATAAAAAGCAAAGGCACTTAGGGTGACCTCGTTCATCTCCCCAGCCTATTTACAAGAAGGAAAACTATAAATAGATGGGAACATGCTCAACAATGCATAAAACAACAGTAAGCACTCATCAAAATATAACATAAAAGGCCATTGTTTAATATTAATTTGATAAATTGCATTTAATTTAGAGTAATATTGCTTATGCAACAAAAATTTTGAATTTTATTTTGTTCAAGGCAGCACTGCAACCATGAACATCATACTTACATAGAGAAAAATGGCAATAATTCTGATGAGAGCCATCATGAAAAGCTATATATTAAGAAAAACGAACAGAAAGGGAGCACAAAATCAATTATTCCACATGGTTCCAGTCAATTTATCAATTTAAAGATGTTACAGTGAACCAAATGTAGTTGACATGATTGTGAAGGCTGTACAAGTGGCACTGCATAAAGAGAATGACTCTAACCTTGCTAAGAGTAAACCTTCTCCTACGAGATTTTGGGCAAGTCTCTCCATCTCCATTTTCCACCTCATCATCTTCATCTTCTTCTTCTTCAATAGATCTCTTACTCTGCCTCAGGGCCATTATTTCCTCTTCTTCATCATCATCATACTCTTCAAACATAAAGTAGTCACCAGAGCGAACAGCTGAAAGAAACCAGAAAGAATTACATTAAAACTAATAGTCTACACATTGAATGAAGGGTAAACTAAACAAATCTTAATGAGCTGAAAATCAAATTTTCAAAGATATTCAAATAAGTTAGTAATTTTAAAATGTTTAAGTGTTTGAAATTTAATATCTCACTTTTTATGATTAGTGACTAAAATTTTGTCGAGAAGAAATATCATTCTTTCAAGTTCAACAATTTGCTGGACAAAAATGAACAAATTACTTTGAGAATTGCATGGCAACATATTTTACACTTTGATAAATTTCAAAAGTACACAGTCATAACAATGATACATCACCAATAACATTGTAAGTAACAAAATCACACAAGTTAAACGAGCAAAGCACACAATTTTAGTGTATATACACTGATTGAAATGAGGGAACCACAGTAAAAGAGAGAGATCAGTTTTGTACAGAATCCATGGAAACATTATTAACAATATTTTCATTAATTAAATACATGTTAGAAATGTTATTACAAAAGACAAAGCACATCAAGAGATACCTTTTAACAGAAATTTTACCTCTAAGCTAAAAAGGCATAAAACTATTGGACTGATGTAAGAAGAGTAAAGAGTAAAATGTAATCTCAAAACTGAGAATCTTATAAAACCGATGAAAATTTTAAAATGAAACATGATGAGTAGATAAGAGTAATTTAACGAGTATGACTTCTTCACTGAATTTCTGCTCATGCAAAGGTATTTTTATAATACTTTCATGTCAACATTTACATATAACTTTCCCTGTTTTTGACAGTTGTATACAGCATGGCCATGATGAAAAGCCAATAATTGGTAAAGCAATTTTCAAACTTCTATTTTACAAGCAGTGACATATAAAATGTATCACTAATAACTAAAAAATCAATTGTAGAGATTTTGAAAGCAGTAAGACTGAAGATAAATAACTATAGCACATAGAAAGTTATTATGCATGTGCATATATATACATGTACATAATACACATTAACAGCACACAAATACACTGCCTCCTTGATAAAATATTTGTACAAAGAAAGATGATTTTTATTAGACTAAAAAGAAGAATTTTTAATGTCTTTTCAATCTGGACGGATTCAAATGAGATTTACACGTAGTTTTTCCTTGTGATCAATTTATAGGCATTCATCACTAAATGTTCAATTGTTATTTTTATATTATAACCCTCCTTCATTCAATCTGTGCCTTCCTTGTGCAGTCAGTGGCCAAATTCAGGACATGAAACATCCGTTGTTTAAAATTAACATTTTTACCACAGTCTTTGTAGCTTTGTAATATTTAAACTATCTTTAGGCTGTAATATGTTTTTTTATATGTTGTAATCTAGGTCTGTAGGAATGCAACACCTATTAATGACATTGCAGCTAGGGGAGAATGAGTATTGCTCCTTCACTAACTGCAGAGTTTTCAGGATCCAATAAATGATGATTAGCAAGGAACGTCTGCACTTCTTTCACATTCTATTCAACAGCATTCAATATTTAAATGAAGTTTTTTATGAGTGTTGATTTATATCTTTATAAATGTATTCTGTTGTAATGAAGAGATAATTTTCCTAGTTTGTCTCAAAAGAGCACGTAACATAAGACCAAGTCCAAATGAGCAAGTGACATAAGAGCAAGTGGACAGGAGGACAAGTATATCATGATGTAAAATCAGAAATTTGAGAAGAAAAATTATGAACTTGACTTTCTCCATCTCAAAATTCAAATTTCTGTTAATCTTATCTTAATTCCTCAACATTTCATCTTGTGACTGTAAAATCATATTTATGTATTACGTCTTTGCAAAAGGTCAAGCTATTGGAATTGTTGGTGTAAAAAGAACAAGCATATAATTATGCAAAATCAGTTTGTTTTATATTATTAAATAGTGCCAAGGAGAAAATTTTAGTTGCCTAAAAAACAAATTTATTATAATATTAAATTAATTTCTGCAGAGTTTGTCAGGGATGCTATGATTGTAGCTCACAAAACATTTCAGATTAGGTGCTCCACTGATGCTATATGACTTAGAATTCCGGGGTTGGGTCATCATTTTCAGATGGGATTAATTTGAAACCCTCCCACTAAAATAACCATCAAGAAACCATATTCTGATAAACGAACCCAGTCTAGAAATTCAAAGTCTTGTAGCATTGGTAGAGCTCTGACTGAGATAATACAAATTTGATGCACTTGCCCTTTTTATATATAACACAAATTGATTTAACATTATGGCATACTTACTCTATTGGGAAACACTGATTAAAGTGCTATTTTGCAAAAGTATAATATGTAAATTGATTATACGTTATGATATAATTGCTGCTTTGTCTACTCGCTCTTTTGGGAATTTCTCCTTTGTTCCACTTGCTCTTTTGTCTGCTTGATATTTTGTCATAAAATCAAGTTTTTAATAGACTATCTGACAAAGTGTTTAATACGATCAGAATTTGACTATTGTCCCATTAAATTCTAGAAAATGCATTTCAAAAAGATGCAGACTATTTAACTTTATAAAAATGTACTTTAGTGCTTCTAATAATTATAACTTCAAATTTTACAATATCCTATTAAATTTCATATGCAAGTAAGTTGAAAGAAATATAGAAGTGGATAGAACATACACTGTTACATGATTTTTAATCCAGTTCAAATTCCATAAGCTCATTGGAGTCCATTACTCATAGTAGGAAAGATGATAAAACTTTCAAATGTACACAAATGCAAAATCCACAACAATACAATAATTTTCCAAAGAAACAGTCACACAGAGATAATATAAAAATGCAGTATAAATGGGAAATGATGTAAGCACATAATCAGTAGACATCTGTTGAGTGTTAAAAATGTCATGCAACATTAATTTTATTCAATATCTTATTTAATGGCAGAACGCGCGTGGAAAATGCTTTAAGAAAGAAAATTTCCCAGTATTTTTGTACATACTTTTCTTCTTCAATCAACAAAATGTTTGTAGAATTTATTGCAATACTGGATTGAATTAAACATCAAAAAGGAGTGTCATTTATACAACTTAATATAAATGATAATGAAACTCTCTGCATCTTGATGAACAATTTTAAAATGAACAATTATCAAGAATATTAGATTCATAATATTTTTAAATACTAGTTGCCAAATGTAATATCTGAAAACTTGTAATGTTATATCAATATTTCTGAAAATTAAAAATTCTAGCCTTAAGAAAATTTATAATTGAAATGCAGCATTACATTTTAATAAAAGACCCAAAACCACCATAATAGCAACAGAACAGTTATGTTAAGGAAGCACACTCATAAATCAAACCATGATAATTATTTGATTAACATGGGAATACAATGGGTAAATATTATATTTCTCTAATGATACATTTATAAATGTACGTTTCACCTGTTTTAAGAAAATAAGTCTGATTTTGATCAATAAACTGTAGAACAAATGCTAAATTCTTAAATGTTATATATCCACATTGGTGGATTTGCATCTTGTTCTCCAGTTATTTTGGTGATTTTGTAAATTAATCAAATAAAATTCTTTCCCATCTATTCATTTATACACACACACACATAAAAACAATAACTGTAATCAGTGCTGTTTTTGTTGGAAAAAAGGTGTCAGCACTGCCACCCCCCCCCCCCCCCCCTCTACCTCTTCCTGCACCCACTTCCCTCTACTCTATTGAACTTTTGATGAAATTTTAATAACAAAGTTGATAATTAATATAAAAATGTTTAACATTTATAGAACCCATTCATTACTTGAGGTTTTAAAGAATTAAAAAAAATGAAAATGTACCAAAATTAGACAACTGTCAACATCACTCTGAAAAAAGATGCCAGTATGCCATACCGGAGTGTACCATCACAAAAAAAGCACTGATTGTAATAATGTACTTTTTTACAACTTTCAACTTTTAATGCAACATACTATGAAACTCAACTTGGGCCACAAAATGTATATCACACATGAAATATGTACTTATATTCACTATGAGCACAAAAATAAAAGCACAGTATCATATATTATGATAAAATAATATTATATGCCTAAATTTCAAAAGATAGATAAAGTCAAAGATTTTAAAGCGAACTTTGTTATCAAAAAATGATTGATTTGATGCATAAAAATATTTATAGTATGGAGTTGCAATAAGAACTCCTAGCTGGTTCAATTGACTAGATCAGGGGTGGGCAAACTTTTCAGCATGACAGGCCGCATCGGTGTTTGCAAATTCTTCAGCGGGCCGCATTGAAAGGTGCCAATGCTTAGGCGGGCCAGATTAAAGTTTAAATCAGAAATTACTTACATTCTTAGGCATCATACATAAGTGATAACAATCGCAAACAAGGATTTTAGGTCTAAATTTTCAAAACTAAAGGTTTTATTATCATAATTTTACCAAAAGTAATATGAAATTGCATTAAATTTTATGGATCGCTTTTTCACCAAAGCTTCGCGGACCACATGGAATGCTCTCGAGGGCTGCCTACGGCCCGCGGGCTGTGGTTTGCCCACCTCTGGACTAGATGATAGATGGGTGTTTCATAAATCCTTAATTTAAAATTTTTTAAACTTTAGTGATGCCACTTACATGTTATCCTAAATGGGTCATCAGCTTATTTGTGTTAACCAATATATTTTTCAATTAAATCAACTTATTTACTTTTAAATTGAAAGATTTTCATTTTTGGAGCAGTGAAAGGACTCAGTTATGAAGTTTCTTTTTCATAAGGAAAACTAAAAACGTCTAGAAGGATAACCTTAACAAATCCCAAAGAATGCTTAAGAAACAAATCCAAACTTCCACAGCCTGTAAAGAATTTCTGCAAAAGCAATTATTAAAATGAAGGTGCACCAATAATTGTGAAATGACCAGAATATTCGGAATTAACTTCAGAGTCAAGAAGGAGTTTACCTAAACCTTACCATCCCAATTTTTAGTAACGTAAATTTTGCATTCAAAGGATGATTAATAAGAAAGGAAAGATGGTTTTGGCCCAAGAACACGCAAAATGGCATTTTTTTAAGTATTCAAAAAGAGTAAAAGCACAAAATCCTTTGCAAATCTCAAGTGGTCACTTGTTATGAAATTGAAGCAGCCTATGAAAGAAATAGAACAGGATCCTATCCTACCGTCCTTGCCAGATCTTCTGTGACTTCTCAGATGCCCCTTCTTATATTCTTCACCTATATGTTCACCTGAAGTGGGTAAATGTGTCAATAAATTTTCAAGAAATGCATGAGAAACATAACTGTAACAAATGAAAAATAAACAGAAAATAGTTAATCACAGTATTTCAGCTGTGGTCGAATTCTGCTATTTTTCCTTAACTCAAAAAATTTGGCAAATGGACAAAATCATTAAAACATTATAGAGCCAAAAATATGCCTTGAAAGAATCCTTACAAAGGAATGAATTAGAAAACAAAATTATAAACCAATTTTTTATAATAGAACGCTGGAAAAGAAATAGAAATCATGGGTGATGAAAGATATCTACAAAAATATATCAAACGCACTTGAAAACTGCAAGTGCAAGTATCAGCCTGAAAAGGATAGATATTTACATTCAAAACATTAGATTTTACATATAAATACATAAAAAGTATTTTCCAATAAAACTGTATTTTACACACGAGATAAAAAAGTGGCTGCTATTAAAGCTTTGTGATAATACAACTTTTTAGATAGGTCAAAATAACAAATTGCTGTGCATCTCCATTTGCTCAAGCACATTGCAACAATTCTCTAGCTTGGATTTCTAGGTAGCAACTTTTAAAAAACAGAGTCAAGTCCCTTGAGCATTTCAATTTGGCTGCATTATACAGAGTTGTTCATATTTACAATGAAATATTTTTGTAATTTAAGCAAAAAATACAAAGCAAAATGACCCAATTCATTAGGGGAACTCATCATCACTCTGTGGCCATATCTACCCAGAAATCCAAGTACTACTAATCACAACACAGTAAAAAAATGCTCCATGAAGGTGGTGTTACGTTACATGTATGATGAGATTGTGCTGGCGAAATAGAGAAGGAGTGTCCAGGAGTGGTGTTGGCAAGGGGAGGAAGCCATGGGGGACCAATAGGAGGATTGCTGATTGATCCCCTAGCCCCACGACTTCCCCTTGAAGTGTGACCATCTCTTGGGCCCACACCCGTACTCGGTTCAGTCCCATGGGGCACTTCCATACCGATAGCATCATATGGAGGGGGAGAAAACACCGGAAAAGATTCGTCGTCCTCCTCTGCACCATAGAAATCTAGGTCATTAGGAGGGGGAGGGAAGGATGCGGGACGTGGACGCCTACGCCTAGAGGGTTGACGTCGACGAGGAGTCACAGACAGGGGGAGAACCATGTCGGACGAAAGGGGAGAACTGATGGAAATTCGCTGGCCTTCGAGATAACCATCCAGAGATATGGTAAAAGCAGCTGATGATGGGGTTGGAGCACCACTTGTATTGGTGGTTGTAGTGGTTGTTGCTGCCTGCACCTGCATTGTCTGTGACAGGCTACGCCTGTGGCTGGGTGGAACAGGCAAACCACCAAAAGGCTGTGAGGGCATGATTGGGATGGGACGAGGAGGATGGGATGGTGAAACACTAGGGGTTGGGGATGGAGGAGCTGTGTCAGTCCCATCATCCTCTATAGGAGTATGAAAACCTTGGGGGCTGATGGGTCCTTCATCTGCTGCAGCTGTTACTTTTACGTGAGAATTACAAAGTGAAGGAGAGGATAACCGAGATGATGGTTGGACTGGGAAGGGAAGGGGTGAGGTGCAAAAATTGCATCATTAATTTAAAAATACAGGTGAAATGTATAATGTGGAGGCAACAAAAGATGTGTAAACAACTCTTCCATAAAAACTACTAGTACATTAAGTGAGTCCAACAGACAAAGACAATTTCTCCACACAAAATTAATGAAAACAAATTTCACCAGAATAGAATCCCTGATGTAATATATCCTTTTAGCTCAATATGGATGGCTTTTGAATTTTTTTCTGTAGGGAAGAACATAAGCAAGTACAGCTTACTAATTTAGTACCATAACATATCAAAGCTGAAAAGAAACACAAATTAAAATATAACAAATGTTCCATCATTGATAAAGCTTATCATTCACTGTTTTTATGAGAATATTATTTCAATTTAAATTAATCAACAACTCTGATGTTAAAAATGTTCATCACCAAAAAAATTGATAAATTTAAATAGGAAGTTATAGTAAGTCTACATATGTAACAATAACATTGCTGTTTCCAAGGAAAATATGATTTAAATAATAATATGTTTCTGTTAGATGCTTGATGGAACAGACATTTGAATTGCATAAGTCTTGCTCCATACCATTTCCCTGCTTACCAATATAAACTCTTTCAGATGCTTAGCAAACCCAGTAAAAAATGAACACTGGAAGTATGTCAACCAACAAAGTAAACAAAAATAAAGATGACTAATGAGGTTGTGCATTTATCACAATACAACATATTCTTAATATAGTAAAACCTCTACCTTACGAACTCCCTTAGAACAAAGACCTCCATATAACAAAAATTATCGCCGGTCCTGAAAAATTCACTAATAAAACCATACAGAAAATCTCTATAATATGAACCACCGATAATTACGAAACCTCCCATTTACGAAATAAAAACCGCATCCGTTCCACTAAAAACAAACCTCCATATAGCGAAATTAAAAAAAAGAATATTGTACGTGCTGTTGTAAAGCAGAAATCAATGCCATCTATGTGGGTGTTAACGCTGTTATTACGACCTCACCTGAATGATTCAAAGCATAGTATTTGTTGTAATTTCAAGTGAAAAGGTAGACCTTGTCTTTCTCAGTTTTATCTTTCACATATTTCGATCTTTCACGGTTCCGCATTTGCAACCAGTTTTGCCTTTTGCTGTCTCATGTTTCACTCTTTTGCGGAGAAAAATTATGGAAAAGGCTACGCGAAATTTTTTATATGTTGAATGAATCACCTTTTCCTCATGTTTTATCTCATAGGTTCAAAAAAATACTGTTACGTTATTCTAATATGTAAAAATATTTACGTAAGTGCATTGATGTAATATATATGTGTAATTTAAAAAAATTAGATACACATGTCTTATATATACTTTGAAATATATTTAGGATGCAATTTTCCCATACTTTTGTGCCTGTTGATATGTGAAAAATAGCAAAATATAAGCTGTTCACACCATTCAGGAGCTTTCTTTCTTTTTGACGACAGCGAAGACCCGAGGGGAAAAACTCAACCTTCAACTCTTGATCCTTCCTATTCAGGATCATTAGGATATTTGCTCAAGATTGACATAGTTCACTCACTTAGGCTTTGCATTTTACACATTTATTATTGGTGGAGTTTCGCGGAGTTTTTCAGGAGAAAGACAAGGTCTGCACAGTGCTCGGAATGAGCCAGAACACACTGGAACGCTGCTTCAGCTCGTCACACATGCCGATGATACTGTTCCGTTTCATCAGACATTTAAAAATACCATCCCTTATAACAAGCGCTCCGTTTCGTAAAAATTTCTATTCCACTACCAATACAAGCGTTCCATTTCGTAACATTTTCCATTTCGAGCACTGGGTCTGCCATTTTTGGAAATTAGCTCCTGTGAGATAGCCAACCACCATTCATTTCTCTCAATTCTACTACAGAAGGAGGGAGCTGCCTGCGGACCTGGTATCTGTATTCGCCAAATTCACCATGAGCTGCTGACGCTACTTTAACCCAGGAGAGAACCATAGTTCCCTCTAATTTTTTTCATCCATGGGTGGAATGAATAATGCTATGCGCACCTTCATGATGCTAGTGTGTGGATGTGCATGGGGGTTGATGTGACCCCGTTCCGATATATTTTAAAATACAATCGTGCATGCTTGAAAAATTTAGTGCACGGAACTTCAAAAACTGCTGCGTGGCTGCAGTCGCGCAACTTAGAGTGAACCATGGAGAGAACACACCTACGGGAAATCCCCACTTTTTTGATTTTTTTCTAATTTTCCACTGCCGTAGACATCAACTTATTAAAGCATGAATTTATTTTTTCTTCTCAAACTTGTCCAAGAATAGGGTTGCGCGTGATAATTGAAGAGACAGATTACGTGAGTAAATATAGTATTAAAATTGATTATTATAAATCCTCTAAAATAAATGTCATAAAATGTAAACACTAGAACAGCTGATTCAAATTAGCAATCACTTCCACCAAAAGACAAACGGTCTTCGTAAATATCGATGTTATTCATCTGTAATTTTAGGTTCACATTTTATGTTCAGCATATAAGTCAACTCTCGGTTTCAGGAAAAAATTTTTAGGCTTCAAAGGTCGACTTATATGCCAAAATACACGGTAAATAAGATTTTATTTTCTGATACATTTTCATGTTCTTTTATCTTGTTTAAGTCTCTCTCATTGAAATTCATTTTTCCGTTTCTTTCTCTATTTTTCTGCAGTTACCAATACAGAGAACAAATGATCCATTCTTGCTGGGACGGGAAATAAACCCTATATTTCCCTTTGCCTTAATTACTTCTCTTTCGCGATTTAGTCTTTCGCAGTGTTTTCAGAAACGTAACCTACACGAAAGACGAGGTCTGCCTGTATGTATAATTAAGTATGAAAATTTATTATAAACACGTAATAAAATATAAATTCTTTTTATAAATAAATTTCTATAGATAATTTCTCGTTAGTAGCTCTTTGTGGTAAACAATGAAGACCAACTGAATGTAACTTTTATTTAAATAAAGGACAAAAATATTTTTTCATTAACATTTTTTGTGCTATATCTTCATTTACTTTTACTTGGCTATTTATTGATATACTATCATCTCTAATGTACATAATGTTAAAAATAGCAAAATTTGCCATTTAAATATTTTGAATGCTGAAAAAGTAAATTCAGTATAAATTAATCCAAGTATTGATCAATAATAATGATAAAGCTCAGTAGCCCAGAGATGCCCTACATGATAAATTGCCACATCATATAGACTGTTTTTACTATGAAAATTGATGAATGCTACACGAATGAAAAAATAATATATTGTTTTTATCATGAAGCAAATTTTTTGGAAACATTCTTTAACTAAAATGTTAGTGTAGAAATTAATTATATCCCATGGTCACCCAAAGGGGGGAGAGGCAGATGTGAGGCATCCAGACCCCTAAATAATGGGGCCTCAGAAGTTCTCAATTAAGTATTCAAGTATAGAGTGTAAATTTTGCAAAAGCTTTTACTAAAAATTACTTGAAAACTGATTTCCAATAAAGAAACACTCCTTAAAAGTTATAATATTAAACTGAGACTCCATAAATCGTTCTTTATTACTATAAATATTAAAATTGTTGGGCCCCCATTGATATTCGCACCCAGTCCCACTTCAATGCTTGGCCATCTCTGTTATAACCAACAATAATACACTAATATGCATATATGATGAATCTGAAAAAACCTCCATACAAAGAACCTTCTTACAACAAAGTGTCAAAAATTGGGTCCCTTCAATTTCGTTATAAAGAGGTTTTACTGTAATACCCCAAAATCAAAGAACTATCTCATATATGTTATGATGCTTATAACACTGATAGGAGGAAATTAAACCACAGATTTTGTTCAACAAAAATACCTGACCAAATGAACAGGACCATAAAATATCATATGCTGAGGTTGTTTCAGCTTTTATGATAGAGCATTTACTTTCTTCTAAAGTTGATTGCTCACAATCTTAACAGTGTCAAGTTACAAGGCATACTGCCCCAATAAGGCTATTTTCATGAGCAGTTATATCAACAACTTACCATCATAATGGCTTGCAGGCTCACGGAAGAATGTGTCTTGTCTTCTTTGATGAGTGGCCTTGATTCTTTCCATTTTATGCTTTATCTTCTCCAATACTTGCCGCTCAAGATCTTGCTGTTCTCGTATTTGTCTTTTGCTAAGTTCTTCAATCAGCTCAGCACCTCTGAAAAGTAAGAGCAATTTATATGTTCAAACCATGGCAATCCTACTTTGACTATACTTTATGTTGTGTTTCAATACTTGGGATTATATATTCATCAAATTTTATGACTAAGTTTGTGATTATTTCAAAACTAGCATAATTGTCCGTTAATATGATGGGATATCTTTAGTTAACCTTAAAATAGTTGCCTCCCTCCCCCTCTTTCTCTCTCTCTCCTCCTCCCTCCCTCCTCCTCCCTTCCACTCTCTCCTTCCCTTCTCCCCCTCACTCCCTCTCCCTCTCTCTCTCTTAAATGTAAGAAGGGACTATTATATAGTCTCAATTTCACCCTCAATAAAGTCATTTGTCTGTCTGTCTCCCCCCCTCTCTCTCCCTCCCTTCTTCCCCTCACTTCCCCTCCCTCTCTCCACCCCTTCCCCCTCATTCCCTCTCTCCTCCTCCCTCCCTCCCCTTCCCTTCCACCCTCTCCGTCCCTTCTCCACCTCCATCCCCTCTCCCTCCCTCCCCTCTCCCTCCCTCTCCCCCCCTCCCTCCCCCTGCATTACCATCCCTCACTCTCCCTTCCTATCTCGTATTAAAAGCATTCAGAGCACGCTTACACCCATAAGGATTGATACAACAATAGGATTTTGAGGTATAACAATATAATTGGTTTCCAAGGCAACAGTCCGTTAAAATGGCAATATTTCCACAAAATATGTGAATTAAACGTATAACATGAGCAATTTCAAATTGTATGCGGAAAAAGATTAACAGAATAAGAAACTTGGTAATTTTTTCTTCAAAATGGTTCAGATCCGAAGATCGTAGGTTAATTCCTTCTAATTTTAATTTCCAAAACAATAAAAGCATGAACATAAAGAAATTGATTTTTACATATTACCTTACGGAAAATGGAAATGTCTTCCTTGGAGTCGAACCCAGGACTTTTTTGGAGATTTATTTTCGTCATTACCTTAAAATATGTTAATCAAGCATCCTTGCCAAATTTCAATCTTCTACCTTTTCAGGAAGTTTGTTAAAACGCTCTATATCGGCCATCGTGAAAGCGTGACCAACCAACCAACAGACCTGGGCTATTATAGTATTAAATACTATCCTACAAAAACCTTTCTGAGTGACCATTCAGACATCAGAAATATTATAGTTACTACCAGTACTTTTTTCTACCAGAACACTGTTCCGGAAGTTGTTTTCATGAAAAATATAAAATCAAGAAACCTATAAGAATAAAAATTTATAAATAAAAAGACACTTCTAATTCAAAATATTTATTACTAGATTGAGGTCATTTCACATGTGAAATGCAAACCACCATTTATGAAATGACGTTTATGACCTGACATTTATAATATCCACCTTTTCGTCGGCAAAAACTATGCGTTACGGAAGCTTATTTTTTTTAGAAAAAAGCACTGGTTACCACCATAATCAACTTCAGAAATTTTTAGAAATGTAGCCCCTACCTGGATGCAAGAATTGTTTGTGCTTTTGTCTCATCCACAACACGAAGAAAATAATGACTTCTGAAGAGGCGACGTTGCAACAAGAGAAAGGCAAAGCAAACTCCATCCCATGCAAGTCCAGTATCTTCCCGAGGAACAACACACTCTTTGGGATCTGAAAATTCACTTCTTTCTAAATATTTGGTATACAAGGAACTTCTACATAAATGATTCCACTAATATAAAGATAAATCCACATCAAATTGAATTATAATCTTATGTAAAACAATAAATAGATGCTTAAACAAGATGTTTATAATCACAAAGTGATACAGCAGCTGATGAAATACACTTCTTTAAATTATTTAAATACATTTCATTTACTATCAAAATTTGCAAATTGGCAATAGTATTATGAAAAAGAATTAATAACTCCAGCTGTTTTCTATGAGTTTATAATTATAAGAAAACTGACATTACATCATGAATTTAAATATGTTTTAACTTTGCATTACATTTAAAGAACATATTAATGCTATCAGATCTTTCATACAAGTGTGAAAATCTTTAACTAAATTTTTCTCAGCTTACTTAAAATTTCAAATGTATAATCAAATCAAATTAAAATATAGAGTACAAAAATTCATACCAATAACACCTGCTCGAGAAGATTCATCTCGGAATTTTTTGATGCATGCTATTCCTAATAACTGTACAAGCCAGCAAGCAGATACCTGCAGGTCTCGAATGAATACACATCCTAGCATTTGAATAAGACTCTTGCTTAGAATGACGGTTACATTATAACCAAGCAACATATTCCACCTGAAAGAACAATCAATTATGCCAGATCAAGCATTTTAATCATATTAATACATATTAATATGATAATTTACATAAATATTAATTGAATAATATGTAACTGGGCTAAACTGATGTGTAAACCAAAATGAAGATAGATTCAAGTTGAACTGAGATTAATGCAGAATTATGTTTCAACAGAATTACATAAAATACTCTTAAATAAGTATATCAACAATAAACATTATATAAAATATAATAAATAAAGTACTGAATCAGCAAAGTAAAAGTACGGTTACTTACCAGCTAAGAATTGTGTTCATTGGACGGAGGTAGAAATCATTTCCTTGCCAAAGGAAAATGAAGGATCCAGCTAAGTAACCTAGAGCAAATAGATTTACACGATTGGTGCCTGCTAAGAAAACAACTGCCAATGAGACCCAGAAGAAGGATGATAAAACCACTCTCTTCACAACGTCCAACCATGATCTGAAATGATTAAAGAGACAATATTAAGGCGTGTGAAAATGTTTGTTAAAATACTTCTTCTAAACCTTATAAATCTAGCAATCTACCGATTCATTCATATAATATATATGTTGAATATATAATTTTCCTGCATACTAATTTGAAGAGAAGATAATGTTCTGTATATTTATTTTTGCCGGCCTTGGTAGATGGGTGGTTAGCGTGTCTAGCACCCAATGCTAGGGTCACAGGTTCGAATCCTGCCGAGGGCATGGTTGTGTGTGTTCGTCCTTGTTATTGTTGTTACAATATTCAGTATAATTGGCCCTGTGCTGTCTCTGAATTCTTGCCAATAAATAAATAAATAAAAATAAATAAATAAATAAACAAAAGTTGCCACAAATTCTAACACAACAACAAGGCAGTATTGCACTATTCTTTTATCTCTGTCTAGAGGGAATTGATCTAGTAAAAAGATATACCATATGTACTTGTGTATAACGCACCCTTGTGTATAACGTGCGCCTGTACTTTTTGCCAAAAAATCCAGACTTTTTCTTATACCCCATGTATAATGCGCACTCTTGATTTTTGTGGGGTATAGGAACAAAATTGTAGAATTAAATTGTCATGTTAAGTATTATCTAGAGTACTGTAAATAAATACATTATATCGCCAGTTAACAATTTTAGAACACTTTGACTTGCCCCTAAGTATTACGTTCAATAAGCTCCACATTACGTCTTAGAGAGACATCATCAGTAATGAAAGCGAATGAGTTGAGATGGCAGCAACTTCATACAGTAAGTTGGCCAACTGATGCCGCATAGAAACTGCAGTGTCACTCCTGCCAATACTATTAAAGCCGAAAAAAAGAGATCTATAAAATAGAAAGAGTTTTGATTTATAGTGGATTTTGGTTCTCTCTTTCCTATCTCATTCTAAAACTGTTTAACCCATTAGTGCCTGGCGTACCATATATGGTATGCTGTGCAATGTTTTATTTGGACGGTGATAACGGGTAGCTACATTGTATCAATTTCATTCAATCATGAAGAGACACGAGATATTCCTTTTGCTGTGTCACACTGCTACACCAGCTATCTGTATGTTTATCTTGCAGAGTGACTGCTAATCTGTGGGAGCGCTCAAAATCGAAGAAGATGAGTGCATGCTCCAGGTTAGTGTTATTTACGTGATGCCCAATTGTATTTTTCGAAAATTATTTTTATGCATTTTACCATGAATGTATGTTTCTGTGTGAAGTTTTTTTATTTCATTCCTTGTGCATTTAGATACATTTTTATAGTTGTAAATGTTGATGTACCACATATGGTACGTTAGGCGATTGAGTAGTCTTTCCGCATTTTAGACATTATTTCATTTGGTTTGGTCTTAGGCAGTTTATGTTGCGAGGTAATGCAAGAGAAATGTATTTACAATCTAAACATTTTTAAAAAGGGTTAAATTGCCTGCCTAAATCGTTTTCAGACGAGGAACTTCTCTTGCTTTTGATAAAAGTTTTGTTGGATTTCGTTGAAATCGATGTAATGAAATTCAAATATAGAGAAATCAATAAATCTCTTGCCTATTTGTAGTAAATGCTATGGGATGCTGGCATCAGATGTTTTATTGAGTATACATGTAGTATTTTTGTACTAGGAAGATTTTAGTTGTAATTTCTTTTTTAGGAATTTGACGCTTGAAGAAGTCCTTTCCATTTTGGACGAAGAAGATACAGGTGATGTCAAGGGCATTTTTATAGAAACACCTGAGCCTAATATCAACTCTGATGAGGATTCGGCGGATGAAGACGGTGGCGGTCTAATTGACAACCTCACTGGTCATCAGCTATGTAGCCGAGCTGAAGTAGTCCTATATGGTGGTCGTCGCATGGGAGACGAAGATCTGCATTCCAGTGACGAGGAATATCACCCACCAGCTTCGCCATTACCAGGGTCGTCAGGTATTACTTTGAAGAAACAGCCTGCTCCACGCAAGTGTTCTTCTGCATCAAGAAATACTTTCTTAGGAAGTTGGAAGCCTTTGGAAGTGACTTGGGAGAACAGAGATCTTCAGCAACACCCACTGGGTGTGTTCCCTGAGCCAAATTTCTCTCAGGAGTGTGACCTTTTCCCTGTTAAAATTTTTGAAGTATTTTTGACGGTAAAATTATTGATTTTCTTTGCACAGAAACTTCTAGATATGTGCAATACAAAAACTGCTCTGATCCTGCCTTGTCACATGCTGAAATGAAGGTTTTCATTTCTATTTTGTTGCTTTCTGGTTATAATGTTTTGTCGAGTAAGTGGAGTTATTGGGAGAATGAGAAGGATGTCAGAAACGAGCTTGTAGTCAACGCTATGAGAAGGGATTGCTTCCTACTCATTTTATTTACTGTGCAGATAAAAACTGCATGGATGAAAATGACTAGATGTGGAGGCTGCACCCTCTTGCTGACCTACTGCAAAGAAATTATATAAAAATATTTAGGCCTGAGCAACATATCAATTATGATGAATGTATGGTCGCGTACTACGGGCACCATGGTTGCAAACAGTTTATAAAGGGAAAGCCCATTTGATTTGGGTACAAAATCTGGTGCCTAAATACACCAGATGGCTATCTAATAGCCTTTGACATTTACCAAGGAAAATCAAGAAAACCAAATACGGTGTATGACAGCAAGTTTGGGAAAGCAGCTACTCCTATGGTTATTATGCTTGATGAATTTCCTAATGAAATAAATAACTTGTCATTCCAGATATATTTTGACAATCTTTTCACTGGAATTCCTCTTCTTTGGCATCTAAAAGAGTGGGTGGAACAGGAATGGTGCGGGAGAATAGGATTCCGAAGAATTGTCCCCTAATGCCTTCTAAGGATATGTAAAAACTGCCACGAGGATCTATGGATGTAAAGGTGTCATCGGATGGAATTGCTCTCATACGTTGGATGGACAATTCTGTTGTCACCATTGTGTCCACAACATATGGTTCAAATCCAGTGGCACTGGTGGGACAGCATTGTAGGAAGCAAAGAAAGAGAACAGCTGTCCCTAGACCACATGCAATATTGGAGTATAATAAATACATGGGGGGAACCGATCAAATGGACGAGAATATAAGGGACTACCGCATTGGAATTCGTAGCAAGAAGTGGTGGTGGCCCCTGTTCACCTGGATGCTTGATACTGCTGTCTATAATGCTTGGATATTATCAAGGAAGGCAGGTGGGATGCTACCACAGCTAGAATTCAGGCATCAGATAGTTGTGACTTACCTTACTCACTATGGATCTCCCTCGCTGGGTGCAGGAAGACCACCCGTATCATGCAGTTTAGTGAATAGTCGCGTGAGTGATGCGGTGCATAAAGACGGATCGAACCACTGAGTCAGGACCATTCCCAATCAAAAGAGACGTCGATGTGGTTTGTGTAGTTCAAAATCGCGGTATGAATGCATGAAGTGTGACATAGGATGTTGCATTGACTGCTTCATATTATTCCATACTAAATAGTGAAAGCAAATTCAAATGAGAGACAATATTCAATCAGAGAAAAGATTGTTTATGTAGTTTGTTTATAATCTCTAAAATTCGTATTGAATTTTGATGTGAAATAAATATATTCGTCCAACATTTATGTTTCATAACTAAATGCATTATTTTATTTCACCATAGATATGTATCCTGTTATTTCGATGTTATACGTGTGTTTTGCGTATGTCTTTCGTTCAGCAAGCACAAGTCGTTATTTTAAAGTAAAGAACGTATCAATATTATAATAATGTCATACGAGAAAAAGCAATGAAAAAACCAAAAATACTAAACATATGCAATTGTAGGTTGAGGTACAAAAGAGATTTTTATATCAATACCTTTTTTAACGATTATTGCTATCATCAATAATAAAATGGCTCGCTCAAAAATGTAGTGTTTCTTTTAAAGCATTACGAAAAATACAGAAAACCTAATAAACAGTGATTTACAGGAATAAAAAAAGAGAAGAGAACAGTCAAAATTCATAAGGATATCGAAATACAACATAGATGCCTAGTGTACCATATATGGTACGCATATCATCTCCGAAACCTTTGATGATTTCATTATCAAAATCATGGTCATTCATACCAAGATTTACATTAGTTTAAATCCTGAATTTGAAACTAATCGGAGAAAATAAAAAATTCCGGCGCTAACAGGTAGAAGGAATAACGTGAAAATAACAAACAAATCTGGAAACAGGAAATGCAACAGTTAAGATTAAGTTCATATACGTCATTCTACGGGTTTTAAATTACTTATGTTGTTAATTGTATACGCATCCCTGGCTATTCGTCTCCCAGATTTTCGTCCATAACCAATTATAACCAAACCCCCATTCATTTGTCCATTCGTCTATCAAAATAGCTGGGACCTATGAAGAGTGACTCTCAGACAATTACTCATCAAACGATGAGATGCTAAGGATTTATCGTATAAACTTATAACCTTACGATTGAGAAATGAAAACATCACCTAGGATGTCTGTCTTCCCTTTGTGACTGTGGCTAACAGCAAATTAAAGCACATCACTGAGATGATTTCATCATCACGTTGAGTTTAGGAGTTTTGGGTGAACTGTTTTTGTATTCGTTCAACCACTGACTCCACTGGTCTCACCTACTCGGCCTTGCTCCATGTTGTTCTTCCTTAGTTTGCATTTCGGCACATTTTTATACTGTTGAGTGCAAATTTAAGCTCTGTTTATGATTACATTAATGAATTATGTGGCGACAGCATTTGTAGTTGTGCTTACATCGCGCCTTCATGGGCTGCATAAAATGCTCCTGCAGGCCATAGGAGCCTATAGATTGTGTTTATAGTACCACTAACTCCATAAAATAAGGTAATATCAATATTTTGGTCTGCTTTTTACGTTTTCAGGAATGAATTATACATTTATAACATTGCGCCTAAGGGAAAATAGCCCTCGATATTCGTCTTTTCGCTTATCGTCCAGTTTCTGCAGAACCAATTAAGGACGAATATTGAGAGATACCTGTCATACTAGAACCATTAACTAAATAAAACTATTTCAATTTACTTATTCTATGTTTTTGTTTTCGATGCGTGTTTTGCAGGAAGTCTATCTGGTGAGTTTGCAAAAATTACAGCAATCAGCTGATGAGCTAGTGAAATGCGGAATATTTGGAGAGGATGTAATTATAACTGTATAGAAGTAATTAGGTGTTCTATATGTACTAGCTGAACCCATGCAATGTTTGCGTGGTATATTTTCAATTGATTTATAAAAAATTAAGAAGTACACCGCTCCCCGGTTATAACGCCGTCGGTTATACCACGGAATCGGATATACCGCGGGTCCTCCCTATTTCTTGGAAAGAAAGTCCTGTTGTTTTTTTAGTATGTACTAAAGTAAAAACAACAAAATATACTGACGTTTTAAGGAATTATAAATTTCTTCTACTCACTGTATATTGTTTTTTATTTGAATTTTGTTGTTTGTAGCAAGTACAGAAATTTAAAAAATGAAAAGTCATGACCTTGGTTATACCGCGGTTGTCTTATAATGCAGGTCGCAGCTCCTTCCTCGATACCCTGCATTATGACCGGGGAGCGGTGTATGTAAAATAAGTTGATCTCAATAATTCACATTTAACTCTAATAATGCATTTCTCCGGTATAGGATTTTAATGTATTTGGCTCCCAATGTAAAGTTCGCGGGTTCGAATCTTGCTGAGGGCACAGCTGTGTGTGCGTACTGACAATTTATTATGCGAAGTCAGTCAGAAATCTGCATTTTAAAAGTCCCAACCTAAGAAAATATTGCCGATCAGAAACAGGAGGATTAGTCTGCTACGATAGTTCAGTGGTAGAATATACACCTGGAAAGTGGATGACCTGGGTTCGTAATCCCGGTCATAGCAAATTTTTTCTCCTGTTTCTTCATTTGATCGTGAGCTTTTATGTTTTTCTTTTTATTCAAATATATGTCCTTTCTTTTTTATATAACAATCAAAGCAACGGTTTATGTAGATATATTAATTATCAATGAAGAGAAGATAACCATGTAATGTGTTTAAAAAAATAATGGGTGTCCCTATTCTCATTTAATTTTAAATTTATGAGTGAGCCTATTTGCGTTAATAAGCATTATAGATGTATAATATAATGACTTACAAAGAGATAAGATTCCAGCATTCAAACGATGAAAGAAAGATTCAACTGCTTTGATTAAATCGTTAGAAATGTTTCCCATATTCAGTCAACAGAAATTTATCCGTAAATATTTATGTTGCTATGCATCATTAAATTTGATGCTTAAACAAAAGTGTGAAGCAAATAATGCTATTCTTTTATCTATTTGAAGGTTTAATTGACATTAATTGAATCGGAGGCAACAATGACGAAATATCCATAAAAATTCGAAAACAATTGCGTATTTCTGAAAATCTCAAACGTGTAACATGTAAGCATCACAGGAATAAGATAGTATACAGTTTTATCCATCAAATAAAGCAAACGAAGAAAATTGGTTCATATTTACGTTTCAATGAATGAAGGAAAAAAACCTTGCACTCTGAAAAATCGAAAATCGCGTGTAAACTTATGGGAGCATATAATTGTCTCCTGGATTCGAACCAGGAACTTTATGAAAATGAGAATAGTTTTCTAGGGACCTCCTACCTCATAGAAACAAAACACAGTTTACTGCATATCTATACGATGAACGGCTTTTGAGATAGAGGAGGGGATGGACAGATGGACACTTTCAAAATTATATATAAGATAATTAATATATGTATAACCTGGATTATTGATAACTAGCAGAATTTCTCGTTGAATTTCAACGGATTTAGTGAAGTTACTACAGCACAACATACAAAGTCTTTAAAATATATAGTAGATACTTTTTAAATTAAAATTAGCTTTTCTTAACAATTAATCATATTTGCTTGTAACAATCCGTTTCCGAGCCTACTGCATCAAATATAATGATAATTTTATTTCCTATCATATTACTTTCACTAAATCTAGCTTCATTTCTTGTGTAATTATGCCTCGCTGAAATATTTACTTTTATGTCTTGTAAGCAAGAAACCCGTGAAAAAGCAACGTACAGTTGTCCATGATTGAACACTGACTGGTAAATGTACACCAGATACGTGAGCCTATTTACGTTAATAAACATTATAATGTAGAATATAATTATTTTACTTACAAAAAATGTAAGATTCCAGTATTCAATAGATGAAAGAAGGTTCAATTACTTTCATCAATAAACGCCTCCTGAATAATAATATCTATTTATGATGCTATCCATAAACATCGATTGTTTCGTTGCTTAAACAAAAGTGCGAATCAAATAACACTAAACTTTCGTCTATTTGTAAGCTTCATTGAAGCTAACTGAATCGGAGATAACAATGACGGCCACCTTGGTTACGCCCGGAAAGAGTACAAAAAATCCAAAAAATTTCGAAACAAATAGCGTATTACTGAAAACATTGACCGTGTAACATGTAAACTTTGCAGGAATAAGATAGTAGAGTTTTATTCATCGAATAAAGCAAAAACGAAAAAAATCAATTCATATTTACGTATTTTAATGCTTGAAGGAAGAATACCTTGCAAGTCAAGAAATGGATTCATATGTATTATCTTATGAAAAAATGTTAATCCCCTATACTGGCAGCACTGATTAATCCCGGTTGACCAAACCTTGACAATTCACTAAGTTAGGATGTAAGGAAGAATCGTACCAAATTTGGTTATTCTAGCTTTTATCGTTTAGCAGTAGTTCCATGAACAAACACACAAACACACTTCAAAATATATTATAGTAGATTATTGTGGTTTTCCCCTTAATTCACCCAAAAAGTGGGTCTGGGGTGAGGTAGGTTCACTTTAATTTCTGATTTTAAGTGCCCAAAAGTGTTACCCACATATAGCGCGCACCCCTACTTTATGACCTGAAATTTGGTCTTTAAACTGCATGTTATACACGAGTATACCTATATACCGCTGCAAAAATTGCATGCAAATCTTCCATTTGTGCTCATATGTGAGACGTTTAGGGATCCACCTTGCACAACCTTGGAGGTTGTCATGCATGATCAAATACGCAGGACAGTAGCTGATGTCTAACATTCTGGCAATAGCAGAAACAGTAATCCATCTGTTTTCTTGAATGAGAGCATTAACTTGATCAACATTGTTTGCCGTTGTTGAAGTTGTCGGGCGGCCTGAACAGTCTTTGTCAACCATACTTGTTCTGCCACTTCTAAACCTTTCCACCCATTCGTATACCTTTCTTTGACTAATACACTATTCTCCATACTGTGCTAATATTCTTCTATAAACCTCGGAGGATTTGACCCCTTCTGACCACAAAATTCTGATCACAGCACGTTGTTCACTAACGGTGCAATTGGAAAGCAGAGTCGACATGTTTACACCTCAACTGCACAAAACACACTGAGCGCAGGCAACTGGCAAATCATGTGTAGACTTGTCTAACGATGTAATAAGTATGATGACTTTTGGAGCGTGTTCTGACATGCGTTATCAGTTTTACATGCAAATTACCTTTACTTTTTGATTTACCCTCGTAAAATTTACTATTATCAAAGCAAAATAAAATCCTTATGAATTAAAATATACTATTACTAAAAACTTAAAATGAAAATTAATTACTGCAAAGACTATATATTACTCCAAAAATTTGACATTAAGCTAAATAAACATTTTAGTCTTTTTTTTTGAAAATGAATAAAAAATTTAACTCATACCTAACATTAGAAATAAAATCTGGCACAGGGTTCAACCCAGGATCATCAACATCAAGAGAAGTCTCTCGATTAGAGCCACCAGGATGAGAAATGGAATTAGGACCTCGTTCTGATCGAAACACTACATGCTGCTGACATATAAGCAGGAGGAGTATGAAATCACCTGGAAATAAATTTATAAATATATTTAGTTTATATATTGTGTATATCTCTGTGGCGAAATAAAAACCCTATATAAAGTGCTATTAACTGGCATTGTATTTTATATTAATTTCCATATTTCTTAATTAAAATGAAGCAAAGTGCATTTATTGCTTTATCAGCTTTTCAAGAACTGTTCAATTAAAAATGATCCGTTAATCTAAAACTATTCAATACTTAGGAAAAAGAGATATTCCGCTATTAAAATCTAGCAATATGTTTGCATTCCTTTGTTTATTTTGGAAATACTGGAAATTACCCTGCCTGCCCCCCTCAGTTTTCATTGGCCCTCCTTGGCCCCCCAAAGAATAAAAGTCTAGTTACGTCCCTGATATATGCTATCACATTTGCTTGGAGGAATTAATAAGAGAATTAATAATTTGATATGCATTAAATAATCAATAAAAATGAAAAAATTTCTACATATGCAGTTATTTTACTCGCCAATAGCAAGGAACTTTTCTTAAAAGATTCTAACTAGTTACTTACAGACTAGTTTGTAAGCTCTAGGAGGATGAACATAATCAGGAAGGAACATCCAATCTTGTAGTCGTCTTAATCGCTCATCTATATACCATGGGAAGTCTGAAAAAATTAATAAAATGAAACTTATGTAAAATACTTTTTAAAAATTTCCTCATATTTAACCCATAAAACAATGTCACTGTTTACATTAATACATATATACAGAGAGAAAACATTGCTTCACAGTAACTAGGCCATCTCTAGGTGATCAATCGATAAGCCAATTACAGGCAGGAGTGGATAAATGAGGGGCAGCAAAGGAAATGACATCTGAGCATGTTTTATCTCACATCTTCAGATGAGATCATGATGGCAGTTAGCTGTAAAACTCAATACATGAAATAATTTTACTGGATCCTAAACAGTAGTATAATTTTCCAATTATAATACGCATTTTTTTTCACCAAAAATTAACAAAAAGTTAGGGTGCATATTATACATGGTAACAAACGCGCACAACTTTTTTCAGTAAGGAAATAATTTATATTTTTACCAATAAATCGTACATTTCAATGCAATTTGCTAAAATTCCTTTAAATATCGTTTTTCAAAACAAATAAGAATAATTATTTATTATTATTATTATTGAAGTTTTTGTAAACACACACATATCTCACTTGGCGGAAAGATGAGAACTCTTATTCCAACTGATCAGATTATTACACTATGCGACATTGAGACGTTTTTACTTTCTCCATACATAGTATGGGGAAAGTATTATGATCACGAAAAAAATCGACTGAGATTTCAACGGAAATACACGTTTTGAGGTCCCTAGAACATGTTTAGACTATTTTCGGAATGATGTCTGTGTGTGTCTGCATGTGTGTGTGTACGTTATTGTGGGCGCTCTAACTCAAAAAGTACGTGCCATATCGTTACCAAACTTCATATATAACACTTTAACATGAGCACAAAGAACTGATTAGTTTTTGGACAATAACGGGTAACCGGAAGTCGAGGTTTATTCGAAACCCAATTCGGTTTTTGCGATATTTCTTCGTTAAAACATCATTATTGTATATGCAATTCTATACAAATGTTATAGAGAATGTAATTTCCTACAACTTTCATTTGAAACAATTTTCCATAGCAGTTATTTAGGAATTATTGATAAATAATCGGTTTTTTCGGTTTCCGTCAAATATCTCCTTAAAAACATCTTAATTGGTCATCTTCGTGAGGACCAAAGTTGTAGAGAATAATATTTCTTCCAAGTTTTGTTTGAAACAAATTTTCATAGAACCATCCATTTCAGAGATATTTTGCTTTTTCTTATTTTTCAGTATACAGCGCCACCACCATGTAGCAGTGAATTCTGTAAACATATTCAAAATATAGGTAATTTACGGCAATAAGGATGACTGTATTCTTTTACGATATGAAATAATAATTTTGCCTTATAATGCTATTCATAATAATTTAAATATCTATACCCTAAATATGGAGAAAGTCGTGTGTTGGCCACATCAGATTTTTATACATTGTATCGATCTTTAAAGTGAGAGTCAAAACTAGATAGACGTGAAATTTTCATAAACACTCGTGCACATATCTCACTTGGCAGCAAGGTGAGAACTGTCTCGATACTGCTAATAACAAGTGAAAAATAGCAGTGAACATTTTGCAAAAAATGAGGTGCATATTAAACATGGCGATAAGGCAATCTGCACATTTCACTTGTAGAAACATGGGTGCGTATTATATAGGGTGCGTATTATAATCGAAAAATTATGGTAATATTCTGAGAAAGATAGCATATGAAGTATTGTCTGCGACATCAAACCCTATAATTTAAGGAAACTAATATTTTTTAAGTCGAAAAGAATAAAACACCCAGCACTCAATGATGTTCCTATTTTTGGTGACACCATGTAAAAATTCAGGGGTTCTTCAGATTATGTAAAACTGTTTAGCCTATAAAGCTGCACACTAATGACAAATACAGACAACAGTGAAATGACATTGGAAAAACATTTTTGATACAGGAGTATTTAAACATGCATATTCATCAAAATCAAATTCATTCTTGCACATAATACTTTCTCTAAATATTTTGTTTGTTAGAAATGGATAACAAATTTATAACTGAAAATATGCATCAACTAATATTTTATTACTACTAAGCTACAGAAAAATTAAAATACTCTTTGTCAAGTATTTTGCTCAAATTATGGGAAAAGATGTGTGTACATTAAGCTCAACAGTCCAAAGTTTTGTAAATTCCACATATTTATCTGGAATTTACAACCTTTTCATTTTCATTGTCATGAAGGAGTTCCAACAAGTTATGCTGGACACTATTACATTAAAAGCCTTTTATATTGACCTTACTTTAGAAGAACTATGCTCATATTATGCTCAAAATGTTTTAAACCATAAATTTCTCACTTAAATGAGTAAGACAAATGAAAATCATTTTATCTCTCCAAGATGAATTTCTTACAAAGCAATTATGATAAGGACCAAAGCCGTTTTATCTGTAATTCAAGTAGTTCACATAAAACTATTTCATTTCTTCACAGCATTTTATATCTATAATATATAGTCTACTAGCATAAATGCCAGTTGAATTTCAACAGATTTAGTGAATCTAATTTCGCTGCCAATTCTAGGGCATATGCAGGATATACAAAAATATTTTAGTCTACGAAAAACCAAGTCACTTATAAAGAATACTTATTCACTTAGCTTTTCTTAACAATTAACCAAATTCGTTAATAAACAATCCATTTCCGAGCGTATTGCATTCAAATATTACAGTAATTTTATTTTCTATTATATCACTTTCGACAAATCCAGCTTCATTTCTTGCATAATTATGCCTTTCTGAAATGTTTACTTTTATGTCTTGTAAGCAAGAAACTGTGAAAAGGCAATGTATAATTGTCCATGATTGAACACTGGCTTTGCTACATCGATAATTTCGTTGCTTAATATATAGATAGATAATATAGAGCTGCTTCTGACATGAGATATAGGATATATATAGGAGGACACAAATTATGAGGCACTTCCAGATGAGCTAGAAACTTGAAATTTGGTATGATTATAGGTTTTTTGGTTACAACCAAAGGAAAAATTCTGAAATTGTCGAAAGTTCAATTTTAAAGGGCTACTTTTGCCCCATTATTGCTCCAAAAGAGAAGCACATAAATTGGTGCATAGATTTCAGATGAGCTAGAAGCTTGAAAATTGGTACAATTTTAGATTTTTGGTAACAACCAATGGGAAAAATCAGAAATTGTTGAAATTCAATATGTACGGGCTATTTTTACCCCTTATTGCCCCTTACGAAGACAAAAATTATAAAGCACCTTTCACCTTTAGATGAGCTAGAGACAAGACCAGTGGTGAGCTGCAGCCGGTTCACGCGAACCGGTTGTTAAATTTTGAAGCAATTTTAGAACCGGTTGTTAAAAATTTCTACAGAAAGCCGAGTCCGCTCAATCCATTATTCGAACCCGATGGATGTTTGGTTTCATAAGAATTATTTCCCAGTGTTGAATTTCGTTACAGTAATATAATATTACATTTGAATAAAATATAATCCAGAACATTAAAATATCACAAATTTAATCGCATATAGCAAAAAGAGTTAATTTTGAAAATGATTTACAAATTTAGTATATGAATTTACCTTGATCCTTTTTATACACTTCTTAATACTGTCGCTTCCTTTGATATGCATAGACGACACCTGCAAAGATGTCGGTTTTCCTTTGTAATCTTCAAATATGCCGATAATTTCAAGATATAATAAAGATACGCAATTTAAATTATCGAGAAAAATTTCGGCAGTGTATTAATAATTTAGAGCCTTTTGTTCTGACATTTAATAGCACAATAATTAGGTAAATGGATTTTTTCTAGTGACAAATTAAATATGTAGTGTAAATTAATCGTGTTGAATTCATTTTAATCCCTAATATCGAGTTGGATTCTTGGTGTAGAAAAGGTGATTTATTGAAAAAAGATAAAAAGCGTATATTTTACTTTATTTATTTTATTAGCTCAGTTCATAGAATTTTTTCTTATTTAACGCTTCTTTTTTGTTAGCTCCTTGCCCCTCGCGCTAGTTTTACTGACTATTATTCCCTAATGAACATTTCAGTACGAAACGAAATAACAGCTGAATAACTTCAAAACTTGTAACTACGGCGCCACAGTCGTGTTGCGAATCAGAATAGGGAACCGGTTGTTAAAATTTTGGCAGCTCATCACTGGACAAGACTATAGATTTTTTGTCACAACTGATGGAAAACATTGGATATTATAAGAATTCCAATTATTAGGGACTGTTTTTCCCCATATATTTATATATATATATAATTCAATGTCTGTCCATCTGTCAGTCTGTCTTTCTGTTCCTTATACATTCCTACGCCCTTTGAACTATCGGGACCAAATTTTGCAAATTGACTTCATATGACTCTATGAGTAACATAGGGTACCTGGGAACCCCAACAACCCCGACACAGACAGACAGAAATATTTTCTTTTTTTCATTTTCTCCATTTAAATAACATAGGGACGAGCGCAGCTTATTCTACATTTGAATTTTGAAATTACTTAGAAACATGGTATGAACTTGAGACTTGAATGGTTATGTGAAGAAAAGAACAAAGATTACTTTTATTGAAGACAGAATCCGAATCCTGATCGAATTAGCATAAAAATGCATTTAGAATCAATAAAATACGTGATTTTATCAGTTTTATTACAATACCCATTATAAGCTACGATGACAACTCCCATTGCGCCGAAATTGAGAGTTCAATGCATTTATATGGGAAAAATCTTAACGTAATATCGTAAGCCAATTTCTGTGTACGATTTTAATTTGTTTACATGGAAACCAAATATTTGTTTTTAATTGAATTATCTTCTAATCTAACATATAAAGGAGAATGTTTGTAAGTTTGTTCGCTTTGAATGCTTTTAATACAAGATAGGGAGGGAGAGAGATGGATGGTAATGGAGGGAGGAGATGGAGAGAGGGAATTAGAGGGAAGGGGTGGAGAGAGGGAGGGGGAGGGTGGGAGATGGAGGGGGAAGGAGGAAGAGGAAGAGGGAAGGGAGAGGAAGGGAGGGAAAGGGAGGGAGAGGGGGGAAAGAGAGGGAGGAGGGAGAGAGGGGAGGGAGGGACAGAAGGGAAGGAGAGGGTGGAAGGGAGGGGAAGTTTATGTTATTTTCGTAAAATTTTCTCCCTTCATTCATCTAAATAGGAAAATGCAGAGCGGTTTTCTTCATTTTTGCTTTATTCGATGGGTATAACTGTGTATTATCTTATTCTTGCGATGCTTACAAGTTATAAGGTCGAAGTTTTAGATTCACTAAATCCATTGAAATTCAACGGGCACTTCAGCTAGTATTAGAATAAAAATTATGAGCCACTTCCAGATGTGCTACAGATTTCATATTTGGCAAATTATAGGTATTCAGTCACAACCAATGAGAGATATCGGACATTGTTAAAATTCTAATTTGAGGGGTTTTTTTTACCCCATTATTCAGAATAGAATGTAATTCCTGCAGAATACAAGTACCGTTTACTAGTAAATGATAATTATACAGGTGAGCGCTGCTTAATGCGGCCCCGGCCAACGCGGATTCGTTATAACGCAGATTTTATTTCAAATTAAATTTTTTTTCAAATATAGATATCTTATGTACAGTGCGACCACAGTCTTATGGTCTTATCTTATGATTTTTTAAATTTTGCATTAATCAAATTTCATAAAGTATCCTAAATATTGTGGTATTTCAGCAGTGTTGCATAATATTGCATTGCCTTGTTGCCAATTTCACTCTTTTCTCTGTAAATTTCACGGGTCTAACACAAAAAATATATTTCTTAAGGTGGAAAACATTTGAAAAATGGAAATAGAAATATTATTCATGCTTCATGTTTCTTTGGCATCATTGGATCGTAAAAAATGTTTTTGATGATTTATATTTTTTAAATCTATAATTTTAGACAATTACTTTATTACAATGTTAATTTGCCATATTAACATGCCATTATAAATAATAATAAAACAATAACGCTACACATCAAAACATTATATAATTTTGATATACATATGAAAAACATGTGATACACATGGAGGGATCTTAATGTTTGAATGCATATAATGTATAACAATATATAATCAGTGATGAGCTGAAAAAAAATTGAGAACCTGCTATAAAAAAGGGGGGGTTAGGAAATTTGGATAACGGTGGCAGGAGGCCTATTTTCCAGGGGCACCATATCGCTCTAGTTTAGTAGCTTAACAAGTGTTCGGTTCGTATTATGTTACATTTCACACACTGTTGGTAACTGACTATTAGATAGGGCAAAATGTACTTGAAAGGACAAAATCAATAAATTTTCATATTTTCTAAAAATTTAACAACTGGCTCACAAATTCTGAGAAAAATTAACAACAGGCTCGCGTGAGCCAGTGGTAGTCAGCTTCAGCTCATCACTGTATATAATGATATATAAATTCCAAAAAACCCAACACGCACTACTATGGGTTTGATCTATAAGCGGAGCTGCAAGAGCATCATCGATAAGTGCATGACTTTGTTGGAGGAGCACAATGAATTCACACAAGTGAGTGCCGTGAAGCAAGGCTACAACGGATTATTAGAATCAATTTGAATGCTACCGACAAGTTTTACGTAATAAGCAAAAAAAAGCTAAGCAGTCGACCCTGGACTCCTTTTTAAATAAAACTTCATAGGTGTTATGAGAAATATTTTGAAATTACAGTAAACTCTCGATCATCCATGTGCGGGTTATCCGGTTTGTGGATTATCTGTGCTGCCTCTCCTTATGCCTCGAAATTTTATTAATAGTCTAATTGCAAAGAAATCCATCACTGTGAGACAAAAACATTTTCGTAATTGCATTATATTAATGTCTAAAGATTTTATTATGCGCAAAAATGATGTTTGTAAATGCATATATTGTTTTTTTAATGTTGGCGAGTTTCATGACAATATCACAGGAATCAGCATGCGACTTTATTCAATCAGTCGTTTCTTCGCGGCAGTGCAGTCACTTTTACCGGCAAACTACAAACATAAGACAGTAAGGGTGATCAGATTATAGATTCTCCTATTGTTGTTTCACCTTGCGTGCAGCTCATTGTGCTGTGGTTTTTGTAGTGATAAACTTTTATCCCACCCCTTGTTAAAATGGCAGAAAAATGCAAGAAAACTGTTCTTCCTATTATAAAAAAACTTGAATTAATTGTGAGACTTGAAAAACGTAAATCTGTGGATAAATTCGCAGGCAAATATGGTTTTGGCATACTAACCATTCGTGATATAAAGAAAAACAAAACTAAGTAGATGGAGTTCGCTGCAGTTTCTGACAGTGGTGCAGGTCCCTCAAAACGTAAGAGTAAGAAAAAATCAACCTACGAGAAATTAGATGCAGCCTTGCTTCTGTGGTTTATTCAAAAGCGAGCTGATGTAACTCCTGTCTCCGGTCCCATGTGTGCACAGCAAGCTAGGTATTTTCATGAATCACTAGGGCTAGAAGGGGGCTTCTAAGCTTCATCTGGCTGGTTTACTCGATTCAAACAGTGATATGGTATACACGAAACCTTGTTCGATTACATGGGACACATTGATTTTGATTACTGCGATGTCATAGCAGCTAGGAAAATATGAACAATCATAAAAGAAAGTGTAAAGAAGTCCTCAAAACAAACTGAAATTACAAACTTTTTTAATGGACCATTATAAAAGCCTTGTTTTCTAATCTTTTTGTCACCATTTTAATGAGAATTTAAGCACATATTTTGAAATAAATCATTTTGCATTAGCCATGTTTTTCGCTTATTTGTGCTTTCTCCTAAGTATGTAAATATATTGCTTTTTAATGTTAGTGAGTTTTATGACAATATTACGAGAAGCAGCATGCAACTTTGGTCAATAAGTTCTTTCATCGTGTCCGGTGGCACAGTCACTTGTTTTCTAACCGTTTTGTTCATAAGAATTGAAGCACGTACTTTTAAATAAACCATTTTTGCACTATCCGTGTTTTTCGATTATTCGTGCTTCCTCTTACACCCAATAGGCCGGATAATTGAGAGTTTACTGTATGTACGTTTACCGCTAAAAATCTTTTTTACATTGAATGTGGGTCAAAAAATACCATTTGGGAAGTTATTTCCCTCTGGGCACCTAAAGGTTATGGTGCCCCGGCAAACGCATTTTTCGCTTAACGCGGAGACCTCAGGAACGCATCCCCCGCATTAAGCGGGACTCACCTGTACATTGTTTTTTGGTAAAAATAAAAAATCAATGCATCTCTTACCCACACATAAACCTGGTGGTATTCCTATAGCCAAGACGTATTGTAAAGGGAGGAGAATTGCAACAGTGAGGAGGAAACAAGTCCAGACCCTTGCTAGGGCCTCTCGTCCTCCACCCCACCCTGTACCTCCTGCACCTTTTGGACCTCTTCCCATCTTACCACTAAGGTACACAAGACGACACAGCCAAATGGAGTATATAATTGAGTACACATCCATACGTGTGCCAACTACTGCCACAGTTGTGATGAGACAGATCTGTAGAAGAAAAAGCATCAATAAGTTTGTAAAAAGGCAAAAAATTTAATATGCCCATAGAAATGCATGAAATGCTCTATTCAGCTGTAATGTATTGCTTAATTATTTTAATCGTGCAAAACTGAATTTATGAATTAAACAGAGAAACTTTTTTATGCCAACCATGACCTTTAATCATAACTTATAGTTAGGTTCATCAAAACAAAGGTAGCAAGTGATGGTTAGAAAACTAGTGTATTTAAGCAATTTTCTCTCTGGGTATTTATAGTGGTAGAGCACATAGTTAAGGACAGCATCATCCAATTTATTATTAATCAATACTTGTATACAGTAGCGTAGCTACCATATAACAAGAGTAGGCAATGGCTAAGGGCCCTCAAACAAAAGGGGCCCATATGTTGTGTATGGGCCCACTTAGGGGGCCCATCAGCGATTCTTGCCTAGGGACCCGAAACCTCGAGCTACGCTACTGCTTGTATACATTCTTAAAACAAATCAATATTTTATCATTTTGAAACAACACCTATTCCATAGATAATTTCAAATGTTAATAATTTTATTTCTGGATGCATAGCAAACCACAGTAGAATTCCATTCATCTGTATATGTTTGTATTTACAATGTTAACAATACTGTTACAGCAATTACCTCAACACCAAACTTGTAAAATCCATAGTTGAGAAGAAACTTGATGCAAGTGGTTATATCATTATCAGCAACACCTCTATCAATCCCAGGGAAAAGGATATCTCTCTCTTGGCGTGCCCAATAAGTTGAAGATTCCACAGAGGCTGATGAAATGGGAGTGGTTGGTGGTGTAGGGCCTACTCCAAGGGCACAGCGTACATGCTTTTGTCTTATACATACCACAGCATGCAGTGTACAGACCAAGATCAAGCCTGAAAAGGTGGTTTTGATGTAGAACTCCATCCTAATAATATTATTGTTAGTCATTAAATAAAATAAATTTTGACAATTTTAGATAAGGAGGGCTTCACAAATTAAATAATATTAAAGTTTCCACAATTAGGAAGTAAATAATAATAGAATTTGCATTCAAAAGTGATATAGTAAACCCCCAGTTACCCCGAATGCTCGGGGAATTGGGTTTTCCGGTTAAGTGAATATTCCAATTGCTTGAGAGATTTATTGGATAGGCCATAATAAAGCATTTGGATACGAAAACAAGGAACAGACGCAGGATTGTACATTCACCTTGAAATTTATAACCTGTAGACTAGGTATTCTACTCACAATTTTTCTTAAATAATTCCTTGATATTCAAGGAAGTAATGAAACTCAAATATACAAATATCAACACATTTAATTGGAATATTTTAATATTTACTAACTACATTACATCCAATGGAGTTTCTCGTATGACTATCGCTACTACCTTCTCTTTTGTCCTAATAACAACTGGAGGTACGGGTTAACTTATTGTTAGTCCAACCTTTAGGATTTTCCTAAAAAAATTGTTTCCTTTTCCAAGAGAAGGAGAGAAATGTCACCAAAATAAACCGGTCTCATTGGCATTATAAATTTGATCAGGGGTTACACCATGTTCCATAACTAATGTTTCAAGAAAGTCAAAATTTATCAGCAGCTCCTTGGTCAGCCGATTTTTTATAACCCGAAACATCTAGATGTCTGATTTGATGCCTAATCTTAAAACCTGTTAGCCATCCACCTGAAAATTCGCTAATCTCCATTTGTTTATAAAAATCATGGGCCTTTTTTTTTATCAACACTGGTTCGTAAATAGGCACTTTCTCAGAGCGCTTTATAGAAAACCATTCAAAAATAGCAATATCCAATTGCTCAAGTTTCAGCTTATGAAGAGTGTGCCGATATTCATTTCCTCTAGTTGTCTCAGAAGATGTAACGAATTTCATTAACTGTGGTTTCTGTGTCTTAATGTCATAAATAGTGGAAGAACCAACATTGAACTCTTTCATTAAAACATTGCAGTTCTCAACTTTCTCTAAATGTTTTATTCTATCAAGTTTCTGGGTTAAGGTTAGCACAACCCGTTTCCTTTTATCACCTATAGTAGGGTGACCAGACGTCCTGTTTTTTTTAACTCTGTTCCTGCTTTTTTTCCATCCTGTTTTGTCCTGCTTTTTTAAATTATGTCCCGCTGCATCCTTTTTTCTTAAATATTATCATATAGTACGCATATGTTTATGAATTAGGCCAACAGGATGTCAAAATATGAATATAGAACTAAAATCTCTTTTGTTGAAAATAAAACAGAATCGAAGGGGTGCAGATACTTCAATAATTCGCTGCTTTTATCATGTCTGCGCGGGGGAGATAGTCGAGATATCTCAAATGAAGTAAAGAGCTGTGAAATTGGTATGATATATTTCTTACAGGTTTTCTTGACAACTTATGTCGTATCAGGAGTCATATTTTATTTTATGATATGATGCTTTCCTTCTATAGATCCACATCACATATTGTTTCTACACATCTTACCCTCCTAATAACAAGATGTCAACTAAAAGAAAATGTCATTTCAACAAAGTATTACAGACAGAATTTCCGTATAGTGTAAAAGCTAAAAAATTAATTCGAATAGTGATGTGAAGTGTACCGTGTGTAACTGAATTTTTGATTGCTAACAGTGGTCGTACGTCTATAATCAGACACATTGAAACCAGTAAACACCAAAAAACCTGAAATGTTGCTGCCTCTTCATCGAAATTAACATCCTTTTTATGTAGTAAAACATTTGGAGATGTTGAGAAAAAATGTGCTATATCTGAAGGTGTATTTTCCTATCACACAGTATGTCATCACCAAAGTTACCAAAGCATGGACTATACATCCTGGATAATTCGACATCTATTCGAAAAGAAATTCTCATGTGCAAGAACGAAATGAATCTATTATTAATAATATTTTTCTGCCATTTGTTATGGTGGATTTAAGGCATGATTTGAATAATGCTAATTTTGTTACAATTTTTACTGATGCCTCCAACCATAAAAATGTGAAAATGTTTCCAACTTTCAGTGTGAGGGCAGGAATTCAAATTAAAATAATAAAATTAGCTTCTCTCCCCGGAAAAACAAGTGAAATAATATCAAATCATGTAATGGACAATTTAAATAATGAATCTTTTACTGAAAAAAAATATTGCATTAACCCGTCAGAACACGCGCTAACACCATGGCACGCACGTTAGGGAAAAGACCAATTACTAAAAACTTGCTTTTTGAAATTTATTAATGCGAAAATTGTATTTGTGCCAACATGTTATTAAAAAAAGCTCATAATTACATATTTTATAAAGAATAAGATGATTAAAAATTACTATGGTTAAATAACAGGAATATAAACAGGAATATTGAAATAAAAAACTTTTCAATTACTTATTTAGATTCTTCTTAAAAATTCATTTTTTGATAGCAAGGAAAACAAGTGAATATAGTATGCTCTCTACTGATCGGCTTTTCACAACGATTACACCTTGTCTTGGTTTTGGGGTTCTTTCTTTTAGAGCAATATGCGCCAAAATGCGCTGTATTTCGATTTCGTCCATGTTGATTTCAAAGGGCAACAGCATAAAATAAATTTAAAGGGCAATAATAAACTTGTAAACCACATCAAATTCCAATAATAAATCATTCAAAAATTCATAGAAATCCACCAAAATTCAATTACATGGTAACATGCGCGACGGGGAATCAACCACAAAGATAACAAAAAGACCACTTAGAAACAAACGCGTGTGAATTCGTCATTGGCACGACATCAACTAATTTTATGGACATAAACAGGAAGGTAGACAGAGTCTCTAGCTTACCCTACTGCTGGAAGGCAAAATATTTGAAAAAATTAAAAAAGTGCGGGGATTCTCCCAGGTTAAGTGCAGATAACACAAACATGAATTCTGGAGGAGTGAAGAATGTTTACAGAAAACTAGAGGCAATGTTACAATAAAATTGTTTGGAACTGGTTGTTCTGCAAACATAATTCATAAAGCAATGGAAACGGTAACATGTTCAATGCCAATTGATATAGAGGCAATAGTCTACAAAACTTACCATCATTTTGATATACTTACTGTAAAAGTAGAATCATCAAAAAGTTTTTGTGAGGAAGCTTCCATTGAATATAAAAGGTTACTTGGTTATTACAAAACCAGATGGCTGACTTTGATGCCATGTACTGAATGAATTCTAACATTGTTTGAACCATTAAAGTCATATTTTATGTCAATAGAAAAGTGCCCCACAATAATTTTGAAATATTTTGAGGATGAAATAGCTGAGTTGTGGTTGCTTTTCATACATGATCAGCTTTGTTTCATAGAACTATCTTAAGAATTGAAAACTCAAATGCTACAGTAATGGAAGTAATTGCAGCAATCAATGACTTTAAACATAAATTAAAATCCAGAATAGAATTAGATTGTCTCAATTCATTTAAGATGTGTACTGAGGAAACAGGAAGAGAGCAATAATAATATAACCAAGGATTTTTTTAAAGTACTCAAAAATATTGTACAATACTAGCTTAGCTTAGAATACCAAACAGAGTGGTCAGAACAACTTAATCAATTTGTTGTATTTGATTAGCATGTTTTGAAAAAGAAAATTAGATGGAAAGATGTTCAAGATTGTATAGAATTTTTCTGGAAAAATTTCAACTTTGTTAAATTAAATGAAAGTCTCTTATTTGATGAGGTTAGTAGAGTAAATTTATATTGTTCAGAAGAAAAGCTTTTGCAGTAGAATGAGGAAAAGCTTTCTGTGGAAAAGCGATGGTTGGAAAATTTTCAACATTTTAAAAGTAATTCAGTTCCATTTGAAAATGTACTTGTTCTGGCTGAGTTCAGCCTTTCTTTGCCTGGAACCAATGCCTGTGTTGAGAGGGTGTTCTCAGTCCTCAATGACATGTGGACGAGTGAGAAAGCAAGGGTTAAATTAGAAACTTTGAAAGCCAGCTTAATTGTGAAATGCAATTTCAGTCTTAGCTATAAGGAATTTATGACAATTTCCAGCAATGAAAAATACTAAACAGATTCATGGCAGTGAGAAATATGCCCATACTGCCTAATATACACACACACGTGCGTATGTGTGTGTGCGCGTGCATATGTGTGTGTGTGCATGCGTGCATGTGTGTATTTTTTAAAAAGATTTTAGTTTGACAGGATGTTCAGTGACAGAAGCTGTTTTATTTCTTTAGGCTATTTATTTGTAAATTAAGTGACAAGTTGTCTTATTTCTTCGTTATTTATTTGTGAATAAATTATCTATACTAGGATCGTGTGAACTTTTGTTTTGCCCTACTTTCACCTGAAGAAAATCTTGTCACCTTTCATATCATGCTGAATTTGTAAATGAGTTGCCTATTATGAGAACGTAAAAAACCTTTGTCCTACATTTTAAGTTGAATCCATTTCACCAATGAAGGAAAACCAATCCTGAATTGCCCTACTCAACAATTTAATGAGCACAAAGCAGGAAACCTGATTGGGCAAAATAAAATTCTGTCATCTTTATAATTACATTTCAAAATTTGTTATATATACAGAATTCTACTCAAATTGTGCCTTTTTGAAGTTTGAAAAGTTCATCATAAAAAACAAATTTAGATAAAAGATGTCCTGCTTTGTCCTGTTTTTCTAACAAATTCTGATAAATGTCTTGTTTTTCCCTTGTGTGAATATGGTCACCCTACCTATAGTGCATATTGGAGTTTTAGGAGGCATTTAAAAAGGGCGTGCAAAATATTTTAATTGACATAAACACCAAGTGCAAGAAACATCCACAATTGCATATTGCGACTGCCGAAAATTCCAGTTTTAGCGGTAACATTAGATGTAAACAAAAAATGCCGAAAGCACCAATTTTAGAGGGAACATTCCAAACTAGATGTAATAAAAAATATCAATATGCAAGAGATGCCGGTTGCTTGAGAATTCCGGTTGCATGAGTGCCGGATAACGGGGAGTTTACTGTATTAAAATAGGGCAACGAATATTAGTCTCTAACAACAAAATTCAAATAAACTGATTCAAGTGAAATTTTAATTAAAGGGAAAAACAAAGAAAACTGTTTAAGTGAAATATGAAAAGAGAATGACAAATACATCAAGGTTAATAGTTTAACCCTGCAGAGATGATGCAGAATCTGTGAGACCAACTTGATTGTTTCTTTGATTAAAACTAGATTACAACATTTGCATTGTTATCACACTCAGTACTCTTCCCCCACTATTCTACTTCAGTTTAGACTAGCAGTCTAATTGTAAGTTCAAGCATTGTATATGTAGAATTGCTATACACTTTTCTGTTATGTTTGCTGCATCAGACCCTGTGCCAGCATACACATAATAGCTTTGGACTATCAGGAGGGTTCATATTCAATATAATATATTATCAATGTTATCAATTCATGTTTACTTCATATTTACTGTAGAAATAAATATTTCACTACATACAATTTTAAAAGTGCCCTGAGAACTAATAATATTCAACAAGAAATATCAGGGAAGAATTAGAAATTTATTGACATACCTATCATGAAAATGTCCCTAAACATGTATGAAAGTGATTGATTTACATGATATCACATAATTAAATTAAATTATAAAAGTAACTGTTTCCCACACATCCGGTGCAACCGGTGGTATTCATATATGGGGTGCCAGCTCTACCAGGTTAAAGTGAGAGATGTTCTGAATCAAATCAGAAGAAACTAATTATTTTTGCAAATGATTACAAAATTAAGTGAATAAAAAAAACAATATTAAAATAAAAAATAAATTTTACATGACCACACTAAAAAGGAAAAAATAAATATTAAATCAATATAATGGAGATATTAACATGCTAAGCAATTCACAATTACCTAGAAACAGTGCTTTTTCCTATCAAAAAGAGTTTGGGGATGCAATAGAGGTGAGTGTTGCAAAAATAGGAACTGAATATACAGGTGAGCCCCGCTTAACGTGGCCCTGGCCAACGCGGATTAGCTATAATGCAGATTTTATTTCATATTAAAGATTTTTTAAAAATATAGATATCTTATGCACAGTGTGACCACAGTCTGATGGTCTTATCTTATGATTTTTTAAATTTTGCATTAATCAAATTTCATAAAGTATCCTAAATATTGTGATATTTCAGCAGTGTTGCATAATATTGCAACGTCTGGTGGCCAATTTCACTCTTTTCCCTGTAAATTTCACGGGTCTAACACAAAAAATATATCTCCTAAGGTGGAAAACATTTGAAAAATGGAAATAGAAATATTATTCATGCTTCATGTTTCTTTGGCATCATTGGATCGTAAAAAATGTTTTTGATGATTTATATTTTTAAAATCTATATGTTTAGACAATTACTTTATTACCATATTAATTTACCATATTAACATGTCATTATAAATAATAATAAACCAATAACGCTACACATCAAAACATTATATAATTTTTATATACATATGAAAAAACGTGATACACACGGAGGGATCTTAATGTTTGAATGCATATAATGTATAATAATATATAACCAGTGATGAGCTGGTAAAAAATTAAAAACCGGCTCTAATAAAAAGGGGGGTTAGGAAATTTGGATAACGGTGGCTGGAGTCCTATTTGCCAGGGGCACCATATCGCTCTAGTTTAGTAATACCGTTCCGCTAGCTTAACAAGTGCTCGGTTCGTATTATATTACATTTCACACACTGTTGGTAATTGACTATCAGATAGGGCAAAATGTACTTGAAAGGACAAAATCAATAAATTTTTATATTTTCTAAAAATTTAACAACTGGCTGACAAATTATGAGAAAATTAACAACAGGCTCGCGCGAGCTGGTGGGATCCGGCTTCAGCTCATCACTGTATATAATCTTACAAATATTTTAGTGTATGTGTGTGTGTGTGTGTATATTCTTTATACGTTTTTACACCATTGAAGCTATCGAATTCAAAAGTTTCATGGGCCATCTTATGAACCAAAGGAAGAACTTGGTCTAGGTTTGCAGACCATGGGGTCTCTTATACCCCATGGGGAAAACAAAATACTATTTCCATAAGAATTCATGGGAAATGGTGTAAAGAAACCCCAAAATGCCATGCAGCCCTTCACTGATGTGGATATATATATACCTAAATATTAACTTACGATCACGGGAAATGGATTATTTTACGCACGAAAGACTGATTATTTTAATTCTGTTCATGTTTCGTAGTATTACATGCTAAATCGCTTGAAATTTTCCTTTAAGCACAAAATTTATCGGTTTAGATGTCCATTTTCCAGGCAGCAACAAAGCTAAATTTCTTAATTGTTGACCTCTTGAAAGGGAAATATACACGTAAAGATTAATGCAAGGAAAATCCAAACCGTGGCACGCCATAGAGGAAGAATATCTAACGCAAAGATATGCCTGAATATAGTCTATGAATACTTTTAAAGTGAGTCAAATGATTTTTAAGGAATATTTGAACATTGTTATCTCTTACCATTAACATTGAATGATTTATCGCAACATAAATCGATACATCTACTTACATTTGTTCGGTAATCAAGATGTTGTTTATTGTTTACGTTTCGGCTAATAGTATTGACATAATCCACATAATTTTATTGCCGCTTTAAAGGCTTCAGTACGTCTATCCATGTGAATATTAAGTAAGACGTTAATGCGTACAATACAATACATAAAATAGTAAATGTTAATGTAAGCATCGCTTGTGTAATTAAGGAATGGGGAACGTTTGTCCCGAACAATAAAAATCGTTTGCCCCTCTTTCCCGAGCGAAGCCGGGCGTTTCAGCTAGTGATATATAAATTGCAGAAAACCAACATGCACTATGGGTTCGATCTATAAGCGGAGCTGCAAGAGCATCGTCGATCAGTGCATGACTTTGTTGGAGGAGCACAGTGACTGCACACGAGGGAGTGTCGTGAAGCAGGGCTGCGACGGATTACTTGAATGCTACTGACAAGTTTTACGTAATATGCAAAAAAAAGCTAATAAGTCGACCCTGGACTCTTTTTTTAATAAAACTTTGTAGGTGTTCCGAGAAATATTTTGAAATTATGTACGTCTATCGCTAAAAAGCTTTTTAGTCTTACTGTTTGCTAGGTAATTTTATAGTTTGTTTAATAAATTACAGTCTAAAAGTCAGGTAGAAATATTTTTTATATTGAATGTGGGCCCAAAAATACCATTTGGGAAGTTATTTCCTTCTGGGCACCTAAAGGTTATGGTGCCTTGGCCAATGCGGATTTTCACTTAACGCAGAGACCTCAGGAACGCATCCCCGCATTAAGCGGGCTCACCTGTAATTTGTCAGCAGAGAAATATGTAAGATTGTACAATACGAGTATAACATTACATTGCAATGACTTTGTTTGATTTGTTTTAGGTTATGCAAATTAGTATTTTATTGCAATAAAGGTTCTGGAATGGCATTCTGGTGTGTTCCGGCAGAAAAAAAGCAATGCCCAGAAATATATTCAAACTTGCACTTACAAACAAATTACTTACCAATATAACCTTTCAGAAGATCAGGCAAGTGAGAAGATTTTTTGAAGCCTATCCAATCAGCATTATTCATAGTGTAATTTACATTCCCAACATATTCATTTGTAGAGTTCAGAGATGCCAGCCCCTAAAAGAAGTCAATTAAAATTTTTAAATATCTAAAGGCTCAATATTGACCAACATTAAATTTGCTAAATAGCAATTAATGTTAACCTAACATGCAAAATCTAATAAAATTCAGCCAAATTGTTTATCTGAAGATAGATACAGATGGACACTACCTTTTCTTTGTGTGTTTGCTTTATATGTATGTAAATAATGCATAAAAATATATTTCATTTTTGTTGGCTGCACATACAGTCAACTTCAAAGTTTGCATCTATTCCAATTAAAAATTAAAAACATCCAGCATCTTGCCTATTTTTCTTAAACAAAGTAAAGAAATGTTGCTAGAATTTAACTTATGCCATTATATCAGAGGTCTGCCAAAAACCAGTGACATGAAAGTAAATGGTAAATGATTTGTCATGATTATACATTTGATTCACAGCTTAATACCAATATTTACATTCAAATTCATTTTTATTTTTGTAGAACATAACCAACCCAGGTAATTGTATGACATTGCTAACATCATTTAGGGGACAAACTTTTGCAGTGGGTAATTAAAGACAAATGCTTTTAGAATACTCAACAATTTATACTTCAAAGTCATACTATAATCACTATATATAAATATATATATATATCAATGGCGTATCCTGATCATCGATGATGGTTGTGCAGTTAGCGCAAAAAAAAGTTTTACGTAACCCGTACTACATTAAGGAAAAATCCAACTGCCATCTCTAGGGAAATAGTTTTTATCGTGCATACAGTTACACTTACAGTTGCATCATAAATCAAATATTAATTTCCCATAGGCTTACATGTTATAAACTGAGATGTGCTTTATAAATTAAAGAGCCAACGAGTGTTATATATTGTATAATACAGGTCAAGTTAGCATAGCAGTTGTATAATAAACAATGCAGACATGTCATATTGACGATCGGCCGATTATCAACCGCGTTATCGATAACGCAGTCGATACTCCCAAAGACTGCAACTTCAGGCGGGTGCACTAAACTGGCTGCACGCCCAGCTGGCTATATGCTACCATGCAAAACCCAAATATCTCACCACTGCGCTTGTCTAGGTGCAAGCTGGTTCAAAGGGGATAGGTGTGCAATCTCTGAGTAGCTCCCATCTCGTTGTTGACTTAAGAACTTCCAGTTTCTCTCCACCAAGTCGCTACACACGGGTGTTCATGAGACTGGCCGCTCGCCCTTAGCTCATCGCATTACTTCCAGGCAGTAATCTACTACGCAAGACCCCAGTCTCCACCGCTCTGCTATTCAGTTAAACGCTATAGACTGTGTGATGTCCGATAGCACGACTTCGCTAGAGATCTTCCAGTGAACATTTTCGTGCGTGTAACTTTTTTGGCACAACCGCATTTCATAATTGCCATAGTTTTAATAATATTACATATACGTATATATCATGATACTCAGTGTGTGTGTGCTGCATACCTAGCACACCCAGAATATACGCCCCTGATATATATATATATACATACATACATATATGTGTGTGTGTGTGTATAACTTAAATCTCCTTTTCAACATACCGTGCAATTTGCTTCCCACTGTTCGTGTCTAATGTACTCTATTTGGTAAATCATTTTGGAGAGTAACAGCACTGATGTAAGTGCTGAACAAAGATGGATTAAAATAGCTTGTATTTTTTTCCCACAAGGTAAGGCAATAACTGAAAGCACTATAAATGCCAGATGCAAAGCACAAACCTGGAATAATATGTTAAAAATGAAATAATTACGGAATTACGGCAAAATTCAGCTAAGTGCTAATATAACTGAACAAATATTTAATGAATCAGTACTTACATCACAAACAGCCAACAATACAAATGACAGGAAGACTATTTTCACCATATGAAGTTCAAAAAATTTCCACAACAATTCTATCATTTGAGTTATGAGAATCTTTGAATTCCTTGTCATTTTAAGGAATGTAACATATGAAATTTCTGAAAGAAAGAAAATTTTATTAATGGTTAATGACTGTTTTCAAATTCTATATAAATAACTGCATCAATACGACTAATATTAGAATATGTATGGAATATGACCATAAACAATAACATCATAGAATACAGAAATACATTATAAAAAGAAAAGTTTTGGCGTATTTTATATTTTCTCCATTGTGCTTCAGAGGAATAAATTATCAAATAAATTCTTGCTCAAAGAATTAAAAAGTAAATAAAAATTATTTTATTTTTATCATAAAAATATGCTCAATTAAAAAGAGTCATTTCCTTCAAATTTTATAAAGGAAAATCATAGAAGATTCTGTGATGGAAGTAAAGATTTCTAAAAATGAGCTTTGATTGAATTGTTGTTTCTAAAGGATAAGAAATGGAAATAAGACCAAACGCTAAATTCTAAGTACTTCTCATATCCTTCAGAGAGAGGTTCGCCTTGATTTTCTTCGAATCAACTCTTTTTAATGAATCCTTGTAAGCAATGGTAGACTCAATGATATTTTCTTTCTTCACTTCATTATTTCCTTCATCAGGTCCTGTTGTATTTATTTGAGGAGCAATTATTGAAGGATTCCTGCAATACCATTTGGTTTGTGAAAATATTTTTTTATATGGATAATAATGCACAATAACTTACAAAAGATAATTTAATTCAATGAAATAACCATGAGAATCTATTGATTTATACCATAAATATGTAATTTCATTATTGCTGACTACAGATATATGCTATTAAGTTATCTAATAGCTCAATTTATAAAATTTACCTATGTTTGATGTCTGAAATGGCTAAAAAATCTTTATGAAAGTAGTGCAGTTGTATAACTGTTATGATGACAAAGAAAGTTGGGGTTAAAAGACGTACAAACAAGGCACCAGTATCAAAAACCTCCAATCCTATGTCATGTTGCCTGAAAAAATAACATAATGAGACTTAGTTTTGACTTATTTTATCAATGCTAAAATTAATATAAGATAAATTGCAAATGGCTATAATAAACATTACACATTAATAACTATATAATACAGAGCTACATCATTAAAATTATACATGTAGTCCATGATGATAACAAGGCCTTCAAAATGAAAAAGCCGCTGGAAAATTATTTTGATGTAACTGCATATTCGATCTATGTTTCTTGTAACCCTTCTGTCTATAATGAAAAACCCACAATGGCATTAAAATTTACAATTCCTTCAAGTAGTTTAATGTCTAATTGAACTTCAGATGCCATTTCATTAATACTTTAACACAATGATTTATTTTAATCTCATTTGTACAATTCAAACATTTTGATATGTCACACAAAGGTGGGTTATTAGCAAAAACACAAATTGAAACAAAATATTAGGGTAATACTAATAATTTTTAAATTATGAATGTATAATTTTAGTGTAAGGAAATAAAATCATTTCCAATTATAAAAATGTCTATATTTGGTTGCATCAATTAGAATGAAGTAAAATAACTTTTAATATAAACAAAATTTTAGAATAATAAAATTACTCACAGTTCAATGGGAATTCCAGTATAATTTTGCCAATATGCTGGGAAGTTATCAAACTGATAAGTGTATATGAGAACCAGACAGAGCATGGAGTAAACTATGACTGTCAACCAAAATCCGTACATCATCTTTCTCCATGCTGCATACGACAACTGAAAATACATAGATAAGAATGATCTTAAATTCAGTTAAGTAAAATATAACTCAAATTCCTTTATATAAGCCTCCACAAATTTTTTAACAGAAAGGATGGGATTTGACGTTAACAATAAAGGGAAATTTATTTTGAGGGAAGGATTAAAATCTTGAGTTATTATTTCCATTCACTTTCTTTTTTACTACTACTACTACTTTTGCACAAAAAATATTATTTACATCAATAAATTTTGACTGCATACAGGTTTAAGCTCTATGCATCTACATAAGGTTTTTAAAGGATAAATAATAAATAGGAGAAAGGGTAAATAAAAAGTTTCCAACACCTAAGTCAAAATGCTGTTGTATCTCTCAATAGAAGAATTTAGGTACAAACCACCAATTTGTCATACTTACAATTCATGGTTACGAAAGATTGATCTTATAAAAGTATAATTAATTGGTCCATGTAATTCATAAAGAAATGCAGAAAAAGGAAAAGGTAAGGTAAATTAATTATGCTTGAACCAACAAAAGTATTACCATTATCACCATAAGTATAAACTCAAACTTTTAATATCGTTTCAATTACACATTCTTTATTTTGCTGCAGTGACAGCATTCTCATTCTTTTATTTCAGAAAAAATAAGATATCTCAGGTCACTCAGTTTAATCAGGCTTAATCATAAATGCTATAGGATACGAAAGCAAATGAAATGTATACAAGGCATTATACCCGTTTTCTACTCTTATGAAGCTTGACCTTGAAAATCCTAGTTGTATGCTTACTGCTGCAGCCAATGAAAGCTCGAGAGAGAAAGTCAGTCAGTCTCTCGCCATCGTGCTGTTCACATCACTCCGAGCTCGACTGTGTTGCCAGATCTACCGCGTTTACGCCTTAGCGTTCGCATGCAACTTTCTTCAAGAGCAGATATCGGGCAAGAACGTACTACTTTCCCACGCCTCTCGAAAACTTCAAATGGTGGTGGAAGGGGAAAATGCCCTGATTGGCTATTCGCTGCGCCACAGTCAAGCTTCATAAGAGTAGAAAACGGGTATAGTGAATATTATGAAGAATTTCTGAGAAAGGACATGAGATTTCAAAGGACAACTGAGCACATCTTAATTAAAGGGTGAACAATATAAAAGAGCAGGATGATGTAATCAACTAAAGCAATGGATATACTAATGCATCAGATTAAATATTTCTCTATACATAATCTGATTGAAAACTTTAAAAATATTTTGTACTCAGGAATGATCAAAATCATTCAGAGAAAATTTTCTCTCTATATTATAAGCACACCATGCAAGACACTATGCTTGATGCTAGCACAATCAATATTTGAGTGTGCAAAGATTTTTTTCATTCATCAAAATACCTAAATATGGACGGATTTTCTTTGTTTTTTACTTTATTCGATGGTTACAACCAGCGATGCCAAAAGTTTAAGGGTGCTTCCTAGGTCATGTTACTCAGCAATTTATTATCTGAAAGACATCAAACAATTGTACATGGAATGTGCTTATTCGAAGTCACCACCCTTGATATATTAGTCATTAATGATATTTAAACATTTAAAGTGTAATTTTTATTTACAATAGTATATTGTTTTTATTATTGAAATTCCTTCTAATTTCCGCAAAGATCAGATAACGCGATCTCAGGGCAGCAAAAAAGTCATGAATTCGATGCTGGATGGAATGCCTAACCCTAACTGTCAGGGGCAATGATCCTGTTGTTATATTTTTGGCAGCACATCCCTGGTTACAACTGTATCCTATCTTATTCTTCCTATGTTTACATGTTACATGGTCAAAATTTTCAGAAATAGGCATTTTTTGAAATTTTGTGGATTTTTCATACTCCTTTGGGATGTTGACAAGGCAACACTCATTGTTGCCTCCAATTCAATTAGCATCAATTAAGCCTTCAAAAAGATGAAAGAATGGCGTTCTTTGCTTTAACGTTTGTTTATGTATCGAAATTATCACTGTAACAACGTCGATCTTTATACATAGGTACATAGTTACTGATAATTATTTGAGAAACTGCATGTGGGAAACATTTAAAATGATTGACCAAAGCAATTGAATCTTCTTTCATCATATGAATACTGGAATCTTGCCTTTTTTGTAAGTGAAATAATTATATTCTACATTTTTTTTATGTTTATTAATGCAAATAGACCCACGAATCTGGTTTACATTTACCAGAGCCAATGTTCAATCATAGACGAATATACATTGGCTTTTCAAGAGTTTCTTCCTTAAAAGACATCAAAGTCAACATTTCAGAGAGCTACAAACAAGGAAAAGTAGGAAAGGGCATAATTACACAAGAAATTTTGTGTAAAGTACTTTTGGAAAATTAATGACAAATGCATGCATATTCATTGCAAAATGATAATCTCTCTATATCGAGCAAAACAGGGGTTGGTAAACATAGCAAGCAGGGGGCGGACCCACTAACACTATTTGCCAGGGAGGAAGACAAGAGGTTTTTCTTTTTAATTAGCATTCAAGAAATCAAGGATGCATCATTTTTACATAAACAGAGAAATCACAATTCCTCCAATTATGTTTAAGCATTCAAAATGTATTGTAAGAGGTAAACAATATCTAGCCATTAATAATTCAAAATCAACATATTTTTACCTGGAATGTCAAGACAAATATCAGGAAAAGAGCCATGTATACAATTCGGTACACTACTACTTGGGCACCTCCTAAGCCAATGACACACAGCATGATTGCTACTACCCAGATCCAGAACTTTGTGAGAAAACCTTTAAGAAAGGCTCCAAAACGATGCATCATAGATTGAAGGCCTCCCTCAGCCGTTAATGCAGTGTCATCTACATTCTCTGGATGAGGAATTTCTAAAAATAAAAAGAAAATTAAGTTAGTTTTTGTAAGTCAAATAGACCAAAACAGGCATGTTTGAATCTGAAATAAAATTAATTATTATATATAGATTAACAGTGCTTATGTAGCTGTGTAAAACTCTGAAACCACATACGAGGTCTGATCAAAAATTTCTAAGACACAATGTATTACAAAAGAAGAGTTGAAGGTAACGGGCCAAAATGCTGAGTCAACATAGACAATGACTCATTACATGCAGGAGTAGTGCCGCTTCCCCCTCCACCAAACCAGTTCTGAGCAGAGCATTGTCAAGTTGAGACATGTCTTTGCCCTCAGTCGTAGTCATAATGGATACAAAAGAACAACGTGTGTGTATCAGGTTTTGTGTGAAGAATGGGAAAAATTGAGCAGAAATTCTCCGAATGCTAAAAACTGCTTATGGCAATGCTTGTTTAAGCAAGCCAGTTGTTCATCAATGGATAAACTGTTTCCAACATGGTCGAGAATCTGTTGAAGGCGACCCACATTCAGGTCGTCTGTCACCTTCACGCAGTGAGGAAATGGTTGATAAAGTGAACGAAAAAATTCATCCTGATTGACGATTAACTATTAGAGAAATTGCCGATGAACTGGGGATATCATACGGATCATGTCAGGCGATTTTGACTGACAATCTTGGCATGCGTCGAGTGTAAAAAATTTATCCCAAAACTGTTGAGTGATGACCAGAAAGTTTGCCGCCAAGAAGTGTGCAAGGATCTGAAAATGACGGTGGAAAGGGACCTAATTTTATCAATTGCATTGTGACTTGTGATGAAACATTGGTGTACAGTTATGATCCTGAGACAAAATTCCAGTCATCCCAATGGAAGTGCCAAGTTCTCCCCGTCCAAAAAAGCACAACAGGTTTGGTCAAATGTGAAAACAATGATGATTGTTCTTTTTGACATTCAGGGCATAGTGCACAAAGAATTTGTTCTGACTGGTCAGACAGTAAACCAGGCCTTTTAAAAAGAAGTTTTAATTCGATTAAGGTAAAAAGTTCAGAGAAAATACCCCCAGCTTTTTTAAATGAATGGTTTCTCCACCATGACAATGCTCCTGCTCACACTGCCCTTTCCATTCAAGAGTTTTTGGCCCAAAAAACTATTCCTGTAGTACTCCACCCTCCATACTCACCTGATTTCACCCCTTTGATTTTTTTCTATTCCCTAAAATGAAAATGAAGCTAAAAGGACGAAGATTTGAGGACATTCCAACCATCCAACAGAATGTGACATTGGAACTCGACAACCTCAAAGTTGAAGACTTCCAGTGATGCTTCCAGAAGTGGCAGAAACATTGGGACACCTGTATATCAATGGGGGGAGACTACTTTGAAGGGGACAGCTAGTAAAAATGTTTTATGTAATTTATTTTCTTTGTTGTAAATAAAGTCTTAGAACTTTTTGATCAGACCTTGTATATCTGTCATCATTTTGAAGAATTATCTAATATATAAAGATGAGAATGTTTGACTGCTCTCTATGAATTAGGACACCTCAATATCAAATTATGCATGGAATCCACTTTCATCTAGGTCTATAGCAGTGTTTTTCAACTGGTGTTCCACAGAACACTGGTGTTCAGATAGCATTGCCTAAGTGTTCTGTGAAATATTCCACTGAATATAATTTTTCTATAAATTTAGATTTTTTAATGAATTTAAAAATAAAAAGTATTTCTATTTTGCTCTCACATCATAACTCCATCTATCGCTTTAGCAGAAAATGCTTCTATTAAGTGCGTAAAATAAAGGTTATATGTAACTATACATAAATTCATATGTATATAAGTGTTTCACCAATTTTTTCCCATTCCAAAGTGTCCCACCACTTAAAAAAGGTTGAAAAACACTGGTTTAGAGTTATGTTTGGATCTGATTCCAAGACCCCAACTCTGACTCCAGGAGTTTTTCCTATTAGACTGAGAATAAGTGCACTGCATTTTCAGCTTGCATTTTGATATTACTTATAAAATAATGATAAAATCTTAGGGAATGAATAAAAAAGCCTATAAGGATGAAAATGTTTTCACGCTGTAGATTTTCAAAGCGACATCAAATCAACAGACAAATATGTTTTGAACGTGAGAATTTGATAATTTATTGAGCTGAAAATCTTTGGTGCTCACAGTGGCCACTCAATATGGTGAAATTTTGTAGTTTTGTTAGTCTTTTAAAGCTGAAGGGCAATGAGGCATTCCTTTTTTTCTCTGATGTACCCTGGTTCGTGCCCAGGTGCAATTTTTCCTTCATTTATGAGATTTGTGCTTGAAGCAGTCTTTGGACATTCTCAAATGTTTATTTCTGAATAATTATAAATTAGTACCTCACATTATATAAGATTCAGAGAAAGGAAAATATGATTTTTTAAATAGTCTCACAAAAAAATCTTTGTGCCAACTGATGTAGACAAAATATCTAATGACATGTTTGGCACTTTCTCGAATTTCCATCTCCAAAACTATAAGTTGTAGTTATGTGCTATCAATGACCTTTTTGTGGAAAATGTTGTACTTCCTTCTAATAAATTTTCTAGTTGGGGATTCACAGAGCAAGTAAGAACTAGGGAGTTTGTCATACATGAAGTACAATGTACAATGGATTTTACCCAGGCAACACTGAGTACCTCATCTAGTTTCTAATAGAAATAGATATTATACCTTGACTAGTAGCAGTAGTGACTGAAATGACAAAAGGCTCTGCTGTTACACCCACAACTGCAGATGCAGCATTCTTTAATTCCCAACATTCTTGAGAGTACTGCCTCAAAGTGATCCAAAACATAACAGTATATAGACTCTGAAAAATATTGTAAATTTCATCTTAAGAATCTATAAATGTATCAATTAAATTTAAAATATTTTTTCATTTGATAATACCAAAACTCAAAAATAAAATATGCAACCGGAATATAACAATCAAACTGCAAGCAATAGCCAATAGTAAATATAGTATAACCTCGCAAATCCTTCATCCAAAAAGCTGGATATTTTATACATAATACATAAAACCAGTGACAGATCCAGGGGAGGGGATGACGCCCCCCTTTGAATGTCCCTTCTATTTTATGCTTTCTTAAATGTATCCCATGCCAAATTCCTTGATTCTGCAATGCAGATTAAATTTGTATGATAAGGGAAAGAAAGATGCTGACAGGGGTAGAACTTCAGAATAAAATATCATACGCAGTGGTGGATTGAAGAGGGGAATGAGCGCTTATCCCTCCCTATAGAAAGTTTCTGGATATGCCACTGCCTAAAATCATATCGTTTCGTTTGTCTCTTCTATAAAAAACCTCATCATTACCATTTTCACCTCTCCAGACAACCTATTTGTCAACCTCATCTCTACCATGTAAAGTGGCAGTAATCTCCTTCACAAAACAATATCTTATCTACTGGTAAAATGTAATAAGAGATTAATTATAAGCTTTCCAAAGCTAACATACTCAAGAGTAGTTTTCTGAAATATAGGAAATTCTGAAGGGCAATGTCCTACTTACAAGGATCCCAAATTTGAGAGGTTTTACTGTGTATAAATTGTAACTATACTTTATCAGATATGGTAGGAATCTCAACAAACAAATACTATTACCTACCTTAACAAGAATGGGTTTGAATGGTAAATGAATATATTTAATAAACCCAATCTGGGCAAGATTGATTCCTTCAACATCTGGTGGAAGTTCATCATTGGTAAGATTCATCCCGTACACATATTGAGCTACCAGAAGTAACTCTGCATAAGCTACTAAAAAAGGTGAACAGTGAAGCAAAGATCTGCGCTGATTAGGTATCATCCATAGAACACTTGCCCATAACAACAATGCAAATGTTAGCCAACTATGATAAGTAATACTCCAAGCCTGTGGAGTAATAAGAAAAGCCATAGTTAGAAGACAAATAAGGTTTTCATTGTTTCAATGAGAATATTCTGATTTTAAACAAATATGTAACCAATAGTGTAACCCCTCAAGCATGTATGACGACATATGTCATTCTGTGAAGCATCTAGTTTTACTGTTCCTTTACCCTTTGTGCATTGAGTTTCTGCCAAAAATCACGATGTATCTAGGCTCTTTGGATTTTTTAACCTTCCTATACAAATGTTTTGCCTGATTTAATTAAAATAACATAAGTTGCATTCTGGAGTATTTGAATTATGAAGGAAAGACTTTTTAAAATCACACTTTGAGGGGTTAACTATAAGTATGACCAATGCATAAAAGCGATTAGGTCCCTAGATCATTTAATTATATATCACATTCACAGTATTTAGGTATCTAAAATGAATTGGTATTAAGATCATTTACTCACCATCATAATAATATTTGTTGCAATATATGATGAACGAGTAATGATTTGGAAGATAGAAATTACTGCATCAACAATTTGTTCCAGAGGACCTGAATCCATTTCGATATCTTCAATACCTGTAGTAACTAAAATTAATGTTTGAGTTTTTACCTTTATGTGATAAATGATTTAAAAAACTATGGCCACAACAAAAAACACTACTCTGAAAGTAATTAAATGTAATACTATTCATATTAAGCGAATATATGTTGCATCCATATAATATTATTTACCAAGTATTTCTTTTAATTAAGTAACAAACTCTTCATGGTAGGAAGAAGTGTTAACTACTGTTTTCATCAACTTTATATTATTTATTTTTTGTAAATTTATCTTTGCTCCTAAATGCAAATAAAATCAAACCATTAGTACCATTTTCCATTTGTTGCAAATTAATTTCTTCTACATTTTTATCCGACTCCAAATCCATCCCTTCAGAAGGTGCATGGGCCCATATAACACTCCCAGTGGCATCTTGGGTCAAGGAACTGGTATCTCCTTTTTTTAATCGAACTGAAGCTGCCGTTGCATTATATTTAGACCCCAATCCTTTCCTACCCCCACCCCCACGACCAACTCTTCCACTGTGCATCAGCTGGCAAATACATTCATTCAATATAAGTTAATCAATCAACAAATGATGAAAAGGTCATTACATTTATCATTAATTATACTCTAAGAGAATAATGAAATTCAATCTAAACAAAATTACATACATAGATATATTCTGAATTGAAAAATATAAGAGTTAAAGCAATGAAATGTAAAGATTAAAATTAAACCATGTGAATAATTTGCAATTTAATTATGTATTCACTAATGGTGAAAGGTATTTGAAAAATGGTATCAAAAACTAGGCATTGACATAATTCTACAGTTCATCTCATATTATCAATATTAATTTATAAGTAACAGTCATTGATTTTATAAAGAAAAATTTTCACTAAAGACTTTATAAACATCTGGGGAATTTTTTATATGAACTCCAAAAGCCAATGGCAAGAAACTTTTAGAAATAAATTCATTCCACACAGCATTCAAAACTAAATAGCTTAATTAACTTAAAATTTTCGTTAACCATTACAATATTAAGGAACAAAATGAACATTATGTATTTGCTAAAGAAAAACTGAATTTTACTGACCATTCACATGTAATAGGTTTGGTCAAGGAAAAAGGATAAGCTATAATATAACTTCATAAGACTTTTTTTAAATCTAATATGATAACAGGGTATTAGCTACAAAAAATTATAGCTATTGGAAATTAAACTTTTATGAAGTGCACATGAAATTGTGCTTGAAAGTCATTAATATACAACTATACATCTGCAAGTATTCAATACTTAAACTTTTCTATAAAGATTAAGGGGACAGAAAATACTAAATATACAGTTAATAGCAAAAATGAAATACCACCACCATAATTTAAACAACGTTTGTGCACAAAATTCAAATAATATTAATAATTTTAGTACAATATACACTCCAAGCCACAGATACCTACAGGCGTGCCTTCGTCAAAGCTGCCTAGGTGAACATAGTCAGTCTTGGGATCAATCTACAGATACAAGCAACCACCAGAGAGGAAAATGAAACGATAAAATAAAGGTGCATTTCAGAGATAAGTGTACTACTCATGCTGAAATATCCACATACAAATATGCATAAATACTTCATTTAAGAAACTGAAAAAAAACCTCAAGCAATGTGTCTAAAAAAAGGCTCATGCAACATAATGCTACAAAACATTAATATATGCTTTAATTAGCTTATATTCCTATTATTAGTATAATGAAAAAAGTAACAACAAAATTTCACTGCACTTGGTTATAAGGCCAACACCATCAAACTAGCTGCAGAAGAGGAAAAAAGAAAAAATAAATCAATGAAATTCAGATGGCAAATGGAATTCCAACCTGCAAATTCACCTCAATCAACCTTCAAAGACTCAGCAAAATATAAATATAAAGCTCAAATTTATAAAGATTATCAGGCTTCAAAATTTATTAAGCTCTCCTCTTTAGCTTGATATGGTAAGCATGGCAAAACTGTATTTTACATGCCTAAAATAACTTATAACAATCATATGAAAGCACATAAAATGATCAAATCATTTATTCAGAAAAATTGTGAGGCCCTTTAAAAAAAGTCAATAATAGATGTCTAACTTACATTCAAGATGATTATTTTCAAATTAATTACTTTTATAGCAACCTGAAACCGCTAATGAAATGCTCTATAAATTTTACAAATACTTTAAAATCTACTTGTCCATTCTATTTAATTTAGTTCCCAGCTAATGATAATGATAACTAGCAACATGAAGAATGACATCTCAATCCATACTACAGTTTTGTTTTTACTAGCATAGCATTATTAAAATGCCACAGTTTTTTCTTCTATAAGAGCCTCCCTTTAATATTATTAAAACATTTCATTATCGTTCATTTCTTCTTACCTCCACTTTCTCTTCCCCAAATTCCTCTCTTTTGAGTTCAGCTATCTCCACCACGTGCCTCCCCTTTAACACAGCAAAAAATATCGAATTGGCAACAATATCTGCTGTATCAAAGCAAAACTTCACTTCTGCATCACTTCAACAGCAATAAAGCTACTTATCCAAAATATTTTCTTAGGAAAATGAAGTTTTTAAGAGAAGTGGCATAAATTCATTGGAAAAGATAAAAATTGGCAAACGAGAGAAATTATAATAATGAAGACAGCCAATTTTCTGACGAAAATTAAGATTTTTTTTACAGATATGTACAAAATAATTTACACTTAGACTGGTAAACAAATCAGAGGATGGAGAAGAAAGCCAACACCTATAAATACACATTTTATAAAATACAGCTAAGTAGAACCATAAAACAGACAACATGTCAAATATTTACATTATTCAATTATTTACATCAGATAATGGCACAAATAATAGTAATTTACACAATTCAAAGCACTAAATCAACCTATCTGAAAATATCAGTTGAATGAGTGTAACTGAGTTGTAACAACACACGAGGATGTCTTTGAACATACAAATAATTATTCTTAGAATGTAACCTCGGCAATAATCCTTTGTAATTAAAATCAAAATTTAACACAGATAGTTATTTACATGACCCATAAACAAAACACTCTACTGGTGTAACAAATTTCAATGACCCTGTGCAATTACATTGCTTGGAAAATGCAGCAAAATGAGCCACAACAGTACCAACAAAAAAGAAAGGTATTCATTCGAGATGGATACAATGTTTTTGTAAAAATGAGGAAAACTAACTAAAACAAGAGAAAAAGCAAAATAATGCCAATAAATGGAGACAGAAGCCAGCCTACCCTATAAAGATAACTTTGTAAATCAACAGATTACCAAAATAAGATCTAATAATTGGTGACAAATTTCAAAACTACCTCAACGGTTTTCACCTTTAAATTTATCAAATGACTTTTCTCATCTAATTTATACAAAAAAGTTATTACACGTTGTAAATGCTTTTCTTAAGAAACTCCTTTACTGATGAACCATGTGCCTTTTTTCCCAAAAACTAAGCAACATATAAAAACAGTTGAGGTTAAATCACATAAGAGTGCAATATTCCATTGAAAGGAGTGATAAAAGAAAGATCAACCAAGACATCCAACATACTCGAACCCTGATTGAAGCAGCACGAGACCATGGGATTGTCCGCCTACGTGAAAGTCCCGATGAAGGGTTGGGGTGAGAGGGCCGAGGAGGGGAAGAGGGGGGCAGGGAAGTCGCAGCTCCCACCCCACCTCTCACTGTCCCATTCCAGCTTACTTGGCCCCCTTGTGGAGGAGAGAATGCTGGGAGGACCCCATCTCGTCCCCCCTGTGAGGCCAATGCCACATGTTACACACAGCTCTGAAAATGTACCCTTCTAATTATCCTGCTCACAGCAAATATAGCTCAGACAGACTAAAGTCAATGCTGAGGAAAAGACCTAATATTTCCAACCCACGCTACCAATAATGATTGCTTAACAATTATAAAGACTACCATAAGTCATGTTGAAGCACTTTCAATGTCTCATCAAAGTAGAGTATGGCACGAAAACAGCATTAATATAAAAACCATTAATCTCGTTACAGTTTGAAATTCTTTTAGAAGTTACAGTTGTAAGAGCTGTTATGGTAAATGAAACCTACAATCAACATAACTGTCAAAAGTATCAGTCTCATTTTAAAATGCTCATTAAAAATTATTGAATATTGTCTAAGTAATTATTACGAGGTTATGTCATTTTTACTCCTTATTAACTGCATGCTATAAAGAAAAACTGGGTTAATAAGCAAAGATCATAGTAAAAGATTTTATAGTTTCATTTTCACACCAGAGCTGAAAATTTCAAGAAAATAGCAATAGGCATAAAAATTACACATATTCCTTGAATATTTAGCATAAATATTATGAGTTAAAAGTTTTTGTAGGTACAGTGAAATCTCGTTACAACGTACTTCATTATTACGTTTCAAATTAACGTCCTTTTTTTGAGTCCCCGTCAATTTTCTCATATAAATAATGTATAAATATATCAAAACAATGTACTTCAACTTAATGTATTTTTAAATACTACGTATGAAATTCAGAGGCCTGAAAAAGACTTTTGTGGTTTTAACGTATGCTTTCATCCATAAATGAATCAGCTATAACCAGTGCTGTAGTGGAGGGTATATGGTGGTATATGCCAGGGTTTTTCAAACTTTTTTCTCTGTGGCCCATTAGTAATAGAAAATGTTATTCGGCCCATCAAAATTATATCTTATAAAATATTGTTAATTAAGAATATCTGAGGATGTATTTAAAATGTAAACAGTAGGATTTAATAACCTTTATCTTGGCAACAATTTAGCCTAAATTTTGCATAAAAATATGTCATCAACCCTTTCTTTGAGGCCCTTATTGAACGTTTTGCGGCCCATCATTGGGCCATGGCCTCTACTTCGAAAAACCCTGGTATATGCTGTATACCCTCTGCCTTTTTCAAGTGAATAGGTTATACCCTCTGCTTTTTCGAACAAGAAGCCTTATGAAAAATTATACAGGTCAATTGATAAAAAAACAGCTCGTACGTTTTCTCCTGGTATCATAACATTACAGTCATGTAATTTGCTCTTAAAAACCGGATAAGAACCTTCCCTCAAAGTTTTACCTTAGTATACAGTATACCCTCTGCTTTTTTTAAGACTACGGCAATGACTATAACCAATTCTTGCTCATTCAAGTTGTTTACACCAATTCTGAAGTAATCTTTTGTCTTTAGTATGAAAAGATCTAAAATCCCCATTTTCCGAACTGAAAAATTTAGAACTCATGATCAGTCATACCTCTCGTTTTCACAAATAACATTGAGGTAAAATCTTAAGTTCTAAGAATTATCTCTCTTGTTAGACTCTCATTCTCACCTATTTCGGTTTGCACCGGACCTGTGATAATGCCGATCCCCCAATGAGATGCTCCCAGATAAAATACTGTACCCCTTATGGGTATTTTCAGTATACCGTACTTTAAATATAAAGTATAAAAATTCATGCTCCGTAGAGATACATTGTATCGAGATTTTACTGTACATCAAAGATTTTAAAAATAGTTTTGAAGAAATAGCAATAGTAAGACACAACTTATCAAAAGCAACTAGTAACTGTATGTCATAAAACAAATTATGTTTTCATTCAGGGTAAAAGTTTTAATTTGTTAAAAATAACAAATATCTATAAAAACAAAACACGTTAAAATATATAACATAAAAACTCAGTATAACAGAGCTATACCTGACCCTCCTATATCATGGGAGATGCATTTTAAAGTGCTGTTTAATGTGAATCAGTAATATGAGAACCTAGCTTTTCGTAGTAAATGAGGGTTGCATTTCATATTTCTAACTTTTCGACATTCTTCAGGGTATATACGCTAGATTCATTTACATTATATAACACCAAATAGGTGCAGCAGCCTCTCCCCTATCTAATCGTTAAATCATATCAACCTTTAGTTCTAGAGTTGGCGCAGACCTGGATTGATTAATGAAGGTATCTATAATATATATAAAAACACACAAAAATAATGAAGAAATTAATGCATGAAGAAAATTTAAGACAAGCAAGATCACAAATGCAACCTATCACTATGAAAACCACAAGTGAACAGATATCATGTACCTAGTTATTTCGCAGCCTATGATACTGAGAATAGGGAAAAAGAAATTTAAACATAGCATGAGATTATTCTCTCTTGATACACCATAAACAAGCACCTCATATTCAAGTTTATTTAATAAGAGCTATTTAGCCTCTAAAGCAACATTTCCCAACCTGTGGGTAATTACCCCTCTGGAGGTAATTTCGGGTTTTTTGGGGGGTGATGGACATTTGTGGGAAATGTATCACAGTGAAAGTGGTAAAGGCATGAAAAACTACCTGAAGTGGCAATAGGAGAAGATAGGCTAAGCCATTTCATTGTTCTCTATTAGTGAGCGAATTGGAATCATCTTTGTTCGCACTATCCACATTGGATGTTTAAGAAAAGAACGTGCATAAATCAATCACTATAAGATTTTTTGTAACAGAGGTATTTCTATTAAAAATATTAATGATTTTTCTGATTTCTTGCAGTTACTCTTCTGTTTCTTGCCAGAATATACATATCTTATTAATAAAAGATATATATGTGTCATATATAAAAATTGCATATATTTATTATCTTCCTTCATATGCCCAGGTTTATTGAACATACAGTTGTGTTGTTATATACCAGAAATGTTGTTCATTATTCGGAGATCTTAAGTTCCAGCAGTTTCATGTTAGTAAATAACTTTTTTCTGAGAAAAGATTTGAGTCTTTCCCAGCGAACTTTCTCCAACTTTTTTCTGTTTTTATTAAAATATTTTTCATCGCACATGATAAAATCATTGGGGATTGCAGTTAATAAGTTCTATTCCAATTAGTTTTCTCATAAGTTACTGAGAATAAAAATATTTATTTTATAATTACATCTTAATAGTATTGGAAGATAAAACCAAGTGGAAAACATTTTTTGCTTTGTGTATCTGATTAAGCCTTCTTTTAATGTTATCAAAATAAAAAAAATTGACAGCGAGCATTGTTTCTTCTAAATTTTGGAAGTTTTAATCAACCTACAACTTGAAAGGAAAGCTGAAATTTATAAGGTAGGTACTCCTACAGTTTACCGAATGCCATTAAGTTAGTTTATTTTAATTTGGACATTTGAAATTGGGGGTAATGGCAGATTTAAATGATGGCAAAATGGGTAATGAAATGAAAAAGGTTGGGAACCAATGCTCTAAAGCCATGATAATCAGTTACTTCTGGGCTCTTATACTGGAGACAGTGGTGGATCTTTTTGCCGCATAGAAATCTCTGTGAACAGAATGTTGTTTTCAGTTATTTGATCTTATTAACAAAGCACTTGGGCCTTTTAACATGTCTATTCTTCACTCAGCAATCTGGAATCCTAAATCTGATGTCTGATCAAACTGCATTAATGCTAACCTTAATCTTTTGGCATTAAAAACAAACTGTGTTATACTGAACCCATATAATAAGAACTCATGTTATAGGAGGGCTAGGTGTATACTCAAACTTTACTATTTAGTAAACAATATTTCAAAAAATTAGAAAATGCAACAATAAAATCTAAAAACTTTTTTTGATTCCTTTTAAATTGAGAATTCATCAAATGTAATGGAAAAACATATTAAGGACTAGGATGACACTTACCGGCATGTTGGAAGGTGAAGAAAGTAGAATTTGTGATTCAAAAACTAGTGTAAAATATAGGAACAATAATAGAAATGGGTTAGCAAAAGAAGCCCACTCCAAATTTGTAGACATAGTCAATGAGCGAGGATCATCACAAGATGTTACCACAAGAGCTGTCAGGCCCATAAGTCTGTAAAAATCAGCATTATATTATTAAAAGTATTAGTCTACTTAAAATAAAATATTATATATTTCAGCAAAATTTGTCCCATAAAAACAACTGTCTTGAAGCCCCATTTAATCCTTTTAAAATGTATTTTTAACATTAAGACATAATTATAATTACTAAGAAAATACAGAAAATTCAATGAAATAACTGTCATTGGTCTTTTAAATGTTAGGAGGGTTGAATTTGCATCAATTGCAGGGTCCAAAGGTTAATGCTATGGGTATTGCAAAATTTGCAGAACATCCAATCTACACACAGTTTGAGCATCAATTAACATTCCAATTCCAACAAAGCCTGGTAAAACTGGATTCATTTCAAACAAAATGAATATGGGACTTTCTCCAAATGAATTACTGAAAATTATTAGTTTTGTCATTTTATTCATACCTTGCAAACTTATGATCAGGTGGAACAAGTTCTTGGGGCCACTGAGTTTGATATGCAAATAATACCAACAAGTGAATGGCTACTAATGGTGCCAGGGCCACCTGGCAGACACGTGCAAAGACTTGACCCAAGTTCCTCTGCCAAGCCCACCAGGTGGCCCAAAATATGAATGAAATATAGTAGATTGCTCCTGGAATTGAGGGCCTTGCTGCTCCAGCCAAGCACAAAGCTGCCAAAACAACATATTTACCTGGAATAAAAGTATTTAAGAATGTAACTAGGTATATCAATATGACATTTTCATCAAACCTAGAAATTCTAATGAAAAATGTGGCAGTGTTACTCTAACAAATAGAAAGATTATCTGATATAACAATTTATTAATCTAGTACACAAGGAAATGAGACAATACAAAACAATGTTTCCAAATTTGAAGTTATCCTTCATGAAGTTGTTAACCCTCGCACTGTGGAAACTGGGTCAAAAATGACCCAGTAGTTCTGATTTTGTTTATAAAATCAAAACTGGAATACATATATATTTCATGTTTTTCCTATTCCTTCTTTAGGTTCTTCCCAAGTGTTCTATTCTATTAGAACACGTAATTCATTTTTTTTGTTAACTTATTAACGTCTAACCATTTCGGGTCATCTTTGACCCAGGTTTCGTGGTGTGCGTATTTGTAACGCAGCCACTCTTTCTCAAAGGTTTTTAGCTGCATCGTACAATCCGATCCACTCAGAGTTTATCTACTTTCTTGCAGATGACATTCCTTTTATTACCACTCTTTATTGTGACACGTGTTCTATTCAAGCATTCAAGCAACAAAGTTTTTTCGATGCATAATAAAATCCTATTTTTATCAGCAGACATAATTTTATTTTGAATCCTTAAATTAGTCCTAAATACTGATTTCATTCATTAATTAATGGCAAATTAGTTTTGAACTGACAATAATTATAATTTTCAGTTCGGGTCAATTTTGACCCATTTTGCGGTCTAAGATATTTTTTTTATTTCCGCGGTGTGAGAGTTAACATCTTCTATAGTCTGTTCACTTTCTTAAGTCTCTTGACCTTCATAGAGCAAGTAGCCAATCACAAACGTTTCCCCTTCCATTGCCCTTCACAACTTTCGCATGGGAGGACAGATACCGGTGCACATTGCCAGCTCTTGCGGATTTTCGCATTCAGTTGATATACTACACAATTTCTAAATAACATAACTTCCCTCCTGTTAGCCATTGCAGGGTAACAAAAACAACAAAACTACTAACAAAAATAATAACAAAAATAACAGTAACAATAACTTTGAACTCCATAGCAACAGCAAGGAAACAGCGGTAGAAATGGCAACACAGACCAATGTGAATGTTTCGAGAGCAAGAGTAAGACTGAGTTCCTCCCCACCACCTTCCCAAACGAACTGTCTCCTATTGGCTGCTGCTAAGTGGCGTACTCCCTGTATTCAAGGTCAAGAGACTTTAGATAGTGAACAGAGTATAATGTTTGGTATTTTTCATTGCCGAAGTATGTTTAAACTAGCTAACTTATATAATTTTGATTACTGTATCTTTTATCACTATTTACATTGCACACCTTTCTGATAGGACAAAACTGATTTACAAGACATATCCTGTCATCAAATTTTGAAGGTTTCCATGTAATTCTATTTTTGCAAAGTAGGTAAACAGATAATTTTGCTCCAAAAGGTAAAACACGAAAAGAAATTTTAAAACCTGACAGAAAAAGAATTTAAGTACATGTTTAAAAAACTATAAATATATCTTATAAAATTTTTAAAATTCCTTAATGTGAACCAGTATCCAAGAATATTTTTTTAATGCTTCAAAATTACAAAACTAAGCCTCAAATTAGGATAGGAATTTGAGAAATCAAGCAAATCTAGCCTAATAAAAATAGTTCTAATACAAATGTTTACCAATTGATAAAATTCATATCTGTGGTTAACTTTATGTAGAGCATGACAATTTTTTTCTTAAATTTAAAGAATAATACTTGAAAAAATGCAAGGAAGAAGATATTTGAATTTAAAATGTTATAAGGTAGCTTATCCATGAAAAACATAAGTGACTGAGTCTAATGTCAATAACAATATTTAAAAAATAGATATTATTGACAATAAACCTACTTTACTGAGAAACTCCTTTAATACGAGTTTAAAAGTAGCCGAATCAGCAAATTACCACAAAAAATAACCCACTAAAGAAATCAATTTTATGTATTCACAAGTAAAATAATTCTCACTGTATTACAATTATTCAATGCAATAAATTATATTTGGCTAACTGAATGAAAATTGAAAGTGTATCTTTAAGTGAGGAACTCTCTGTTAGCTGTTCCATAAAATCATTTTTGTTTGCAATTGAAAATGTTTTCTTGCAACTATTTCATGACTGAAAGATACTATAAATGTAAAAATATGGTTTTTAATTATAAAAATTATAATTTAGCAAAAGACGAAATTTTCTGAAGTTCTCACAAAATTTACTTTTAAAATTTCCATTCCAAGGAAGTAAAATAAAAGCTGGGAATTCTAAATATCACCTTTGGCATGCAATTTAAATATTCCTCCTTTTTACTTATTCATTTACTAATTATTTAAAGACTCACCTAAGGCACCTAAGAAATGAATAAACCGTGGTCCAAAGACAGCTCCTCCAGAAGGAGAGGAATGCTCAACACTGGTGCCTGGCAGAGGATTGGACGACTCTCCCAGTTTTGAGAAAACCATATGAGTGGCAAATGAGCCAAGGAGAACAAGTGCATCTGGGAGAAGAAGGCGGACTCCATCCTGAGCACTTATTCCATTGAGACGAACAAGACCCAAGTGACGAAGAGACTGCTCCAACAGATCACCTTCACGAATAAATAAGAGATTAATAAAATTTTCATTGAATAAATTATGATTTACAAATTTGAAAAATCACCATCACTATCTCTTTCACCACTTCTCCTATATTAAGTATGATTCTTCAACATTTACAACTTGCTTCAATGACTTTTTATATGCACAAATGCATTTTTGTCTACTTAACAAAACTCCTACTCCAAAACAATATTTTTTTGCACAATATTTATTTACGGTTTGAATATGTTAGGTGTTTTTAGAGTGAACATCAGTGTACAGCAAACCCTCCTCCAACACATGTTCTTCCAGTGCAGATTCACTTATACACTCAAAAATAAATGCGACAAATTATCTGAGGAAAGCTGAAAATTTGAACATGCACAGCTTGCCAAACACGCAACAGTAGAACTCCATAAACAATCTCCAGCACTTATCTTTCTCTCCTTTAGTCTCGGGTAAGATGTGACCACCCTAAGTTCAGTGCCATACAGTCAATTTTTTTGCCACTTTTTGCAGTTTTTTGTTATAATTCTTAGAGAACAGTATGGAATTCAAACGTAAAGCATCTCCAAGTGGTAGTGAGGCAAAGAAAAGCCACAAAGTTATGACATTAGCTGAGAAAATTAAGTTCCTTCATAAGTTATGCAGCAGCATGAGTGTAGCATCGGTAGGCCAGGAATATGGTCAGTATGCTTATGATTTTATATTTTTAGTTTATATAAAATATAGGTAGGGCTTTCCATTTATGTGTTTAAAAATCTACATATCTAGGTATTTATCAGAGACTTCATGCGGCCGTGTTCACATATCCCAATTAATCCCATAAGGTATTAAATTCCTCCAACGTGGATTCGCCTAACATGGCGTTCTCGAGGAACATAACACCCGCATTGGAGGAGGGCCCACTGTATAAGCAGAAAGAACTGGCATTTATTTATCAGTGTTATTTATGGCCTTGAATTTCTTCAAAAAATTTCAAACAATATAACATTCTGTATTATTCCCAGATACCCAAATTCAGAATTTTGTCTATAAAATGAAAATTCACTAAAAAGAGAAGTCACAAATTCTGAGATTTTCAGTAGCTTATAAGTTGAAGTAGTAAAACTAATTGTTAACTCTAGATTGGCCTATTAGTACAAAGTATGATGCAAAATTTATAAAAAACAATACACACATGCCCATAAAACTACACACAAGTATGTATGTAATGTTTGATAGAAAAGTACATTCTATTAATCAAAGAAAACAAAATATAAAATTTTACTTACAGTTCAGCAGGAAGTGGCCATATGGAGGGAGGGAGAGTAGGGTAATCTGGAACACTAACTGAGAAATACAAATTGCAAGACTAAGGACAAGGACAGCTTTGACAAATCTGCTGGCATGGCCTGAAATGAATTTTAAAAATAATGATTATTACTTAATAGCTAATTAATTTTCTGAGAAAAAACATTTCTTCTATCATTTAACTTAAACACATTGCTAAAAAACAATACAGCCAAACCAATGTCCTTTAGTGAGGAAAAACTTTGAAATTTGAACAATTATACAGGAAAAATGTTTAAATTTATATGAAGTTTGAACAGAATTCACAGGGTGTCACTTTTAAAATTTCAAATATTTGATAAGCAAAATTGTGCAACTATTTTACTGGATGAGGGAAACTAATTACATATTATGCTAGCTTACGATTAATATTCTATGCTTTACTTAAATGTAGTTTCTCACCTTTGTGAAAGTTTGTTGCTGGAAGAGGGATTGCTGGTGAGATGAGAAGTAGGAGCAGGTAAATTAAGGAAAGGCCATTCTGGCGTAGTATGGCAGCTAATTATCATACCCAGATGTGCAGAATGAGTATGGAAAAAGAAGATAATCCAATCAGCTACTTTTGTTAAAAATCAGCAATACAAGAAATCTGAAAATACCCTGAGAGAAAAAGCAGCACACATCTCTACATGCAGAGAATTAGATATGGTTATGCCGCAGCCAAATTCTATTTTCACCAGTTTTTATGTGATATTATTTTGCGTCGGTAAATTCTCTGTCACTGAGAATGTCATATGAGGAAGCATTGGATTTTAACTCATTACTACCAGAGCCAACGGTGATACTTGCGCAGAGGCCTCACACTCTCTAAAAGACATTTGTTGTGCATATAAATTACACGCATTTAAAACAAATTAGGAAAGTACTGAAAAATCAGATATTATAAGGCGATTTTTTTTACAAAGAAATCTAAAATTCAAATTTTGAGGGGACAATTTGAAAAAATTGTTAGCGGCATGACCCAAACAAAAATTGCACATTTGGAGACCAATTGTGCCAAGGAATATTGTACCAAGGATATGGTTCTCAAGATATCCCCTGAAAACACAGTCTGGTATAGTCTTCCCCATTCTGCAAGCATTTCTGCTTATTTTGAAGGTACAACGTACAAATAAAAGTATTGAGCTCGTTGCAATGGTAATTATTTCCTTTCCTGAAACCCAGAAAAACACTCACTTTTTTCCAATAAAAACTAAAAATTTACGCTAAATCTACAGTCGTAGTTTAATATTAATAGCACTATTGTATAGTCCATCAAAAATGATGGGAGTAAATATTCGATTGTTCAATCTATTTATGGAGATCAAATTGGCATCAGAAACATAAATTGTATTGAAAGTCATTTCCCTCTCCCTCTACCTCCCTCTCCTTCCCTCTCTCACCCTACCTCCCCCTCTCTCTCTGGTATTAAAAACATTCAAAGCACGTTTATACCCATACGGATTGAAATAACAATATTATACAGAGGTCTAATAATGGAATAGGTAGGCAAGGCAACATCCTCTTAAAATGGCAATATTTCCTCAAACTGTGTTAATTAAACATTTAAATTGAGCGATTTCGAATTGTAGGCAGAAACAGACGAATGGAATAAGAACCTTTATAATGCTTTCTTCAAAATGGTTTACATCCGAAGTTCGTAGGTCAATTCTTTCTAATTTTGATCTATAAAAGAATAGAAACCTGCACGTAGAAAAGTTCATTTTTACGTGTAATTACGTAGTATCTTATTGGAAATGGAAATTATCCCCTGGAGTCGAACCCGGGTCTTTGATCTCGAGTTAGATCCATTGAAACGTTTTGTTATTATATCATAATGCTATACTGAAAATTTCATCACATTCGGTTCAGTTGTTTGCGAGATATTAAGCTTCAAAGAGCGTTACTGACAGAGTGACTCAAGCAAATTATAAGGTAAGGTTATAATATAGCACTGTGATTCCTATTAAAACCTTACTCATATAGAAACACTGAGCTCGTTTCCATGGTAGTAGATTGTTAGGACACAGAAAAATTCCCACTTTTTACTTTCTCCATATACGTAGTACAGAGGAAGTATAGTTTTCATGAAAAAAAACTTATGTGGCCAACACATGACTTTCTCCATATTTGGGGTATAGATATTTATATTTATTGGAAACCCGATTCGGTTTTTGCGACATTTCTCCGATAATACGTCATTATTGTATACATTTACCATTACAAAAAATGTAGAAAATATAATTTCCTGCATCTTTTATTTCGAACAATTTTCCATAGCAGTTATTGTTTCGGAATTATTTAAATAATAATCGATATTTTCGGATTTCATCGAATATGTTCGTTAAAGCGTCGTTATTGGTAATCTTCGTGAGGACCAAAGTTGTAGAAAATAATATTTCTTCCAGATTTTGTTTGAAACAAATTTTCGTAGAACCATCCATTTCGGAGATATTTTGCTTTTTCTTAATTTCCTGTATACAGCGCCACCACCAAGTAGCGGTGAATTCTGTAAACATATTCAAAATATACCTAATTTACGGCAGTAAGGACGACTGTATTCTTTTACGATACGAAATAATAATTTTGCCTCATAATGCTATTCATAATAATTTAAATATCTATACCCCAAATATGGAGAAAGTCATGTTTTGGTCACATCAGATTTTTTCCGATAAAAATTATAATTACGCTAAATCTAGAGGGATTTGAATACCGCCTTCAAAATTAAGGAACCACAATGTCTAAACTTTCCAATAGTTTAAGTCCCGGGATCGAATATTAACGGAAAAAAATTTAAAAAAGCAAATATAAAAACCTCTACACCGATTTACGTGCTTTTTTATTGGGGCAATAATGGGGTAAAATTAGCCCCTGAAAATTGGAATTTTAAAAATTTGGATTGTCACACGTAGCTCTCATACGTAGTAACTTATCCTGAACATTTGGTTTCTTTAGGTTCAGAGATATCACCTGCACAGTCGGACGGACGGACAAACAGACAAAGTGAATACATAAGCAATTTGTAAAAAACCGAAAAAAATAGAACTCGGTCATAGGGTGCTTGCTTTATTTATTAAAATTTACAATTAAAATTTGTTACGCGTAAAAGGCCCCGCGCGCACACTTTACACCGGTCCTCGCAATATTCCTAGCCGGCTCTGATTACTGAGTCCACGAACATAATAAGCTGGGTTCCTCAACCTTATCTTCTATATATTTCCTTCAAAGCAACAACAATTTTCCCTGGTGAATTAATAAATCCAATTTAATGAATTCGAGTCAATGTTCACAATCTAAATCAGAGGTCTCCAAACTTTTTTACAAATGGACCACTTGGCAAATACATTCTATGCTCGCGGGACAGAGTATCAACACGAAATCCTTTTTGAAAATATAGGCGCACGCTATACAAATGTCTGTATTTTTCGTATTAAAAGGTGCTTTAGTGAACTGGATAAATTACGATTTTTCCGGGAAAATTTTCGACATGTCCAATCAAACTTTTATTTCTTCTTCACCGAATATGAATCGAAATCAAACATAAATGGGGCACAACTATTTTATATAGTAGAAAATATTCAGTCTTATTCCTGGAATGAAAATTACTTACAATTAGAAGTAAAAACAGGTAATGAAAAACAAATAAATTGATATAATATTAAATACATACCGAAATAACGCTATTTTTCGTTTTTGTTACGTTTTTCGTTAAAGTTAAATTTTGTTAACGCTTTTCTTTACGTTACTCAAAAATTATTTCGTTATGTTACGTATAACGTTTTCCAATACTGCTTGATTATTATATTTAGTAAAAAATGGGATATACCTATTACAGGCTCGCCCATTAAATGGGTTCGTGGGCCCAAGTTTATTGCAGTGGTTTCCACCAAGCGTGGAACCTTCACAAAGCGAAATACGCATCCCTTCAATTAAAATTTTAGATGAAATAGTTTGCGAGTTTTTACTTTAGCCGCGTTGACCACGAGCCTATTAATTAATGATAATACAAGATTTCAATCCCATTGAGCTTCCCGAGCGTAATTCCGGCGAACGAGCCGGAACATGAGTCATGGGGAGGACCGCTTACACCGGTCGAGTCGAGTCATTTCGAGGGGAAAAACTACAATCGAACAGCATTCGAAGCGTGAACGGGAATCCCGATTTGGCTATATTTGAAGCAGGACCCTCGAACGTTAATGAGTTTGCTGAAAATACAGTGAATTATGGAAAGGTCAAACAGAGAAATCTGCGGAATATCTCTAATATTCGTTGACTCGAAGATGACGTTTTCTTGTCCGTATTCATGCACCTTTAGTTCATACAGCCCTATATTTCATTGTTTTCCTAAGCTTCGAGAGTACGTGTAAAAGCAAAATTACGCACACGTCGTTTATAATTATTTAAAATTCCGTTCATTTATGAAAAAGAGTTATTTCCAAAATGCAACATAAATAATCAAAATGCAAATTTGTTATAAATCAACATCGATTTTAATGTAACTGTTAGCAAAAATAGGTTTTTCTAATTCTGATGGAAATACTTAATTTCCTTCATTGCAGCTTACGCTATGACTATGATGTTGACGTGCGCGTAAACAATGCACAATACACTCATTCTGACGACTTATATCTGTACATGCTCAATCAATAATATTTTACATTACATATTGGCTATGTAAATACGTAACGCTGCCCCGTATCAAAATCCAATTTGGCGCAAACAATCTCACGAGGATAGAAACAATAGGATTTATCCTAACTACAAAAATATTCTCAGCGCGACAGAATGACATACTAAGGTTTTTCGTTATAACAGCCTTTTAAATGCCATAAGCTCCATAAGCGAGAGGTAATGCTCCGCATCGAACAGCGTTGTATTAATGCAAAAAACACCAAATTGTTACAGAAGTTCACATGAAGATAAAGTAAAGAGCATGGTAGTCTCGTGATTCAAGTTATTTTCTTCCTGGACGAAGTAAACACCTTTAAATTTTCTCGAATAAACCAAGCTTTTCAGATACTGGAATTGATAAGATATTTTACATATACTCATACTTTGTTTTTTTTCCTATAGAGGTCTTTTTAATTCCGAAAATTTTTAAAAGCAAGAACGTAGGCAAGCAAATAATACGTCAAATTCGAATTATTCAAATTTTCACCCACAGCCACACCAACCATATCCCCTCTCTGCTCTCACCCCTGGGAACACTTTCTCAAAAATGGTTCCGAACCGATAACGCCATTTTAAAAAAAACCTTCCCATCGAAAACGATAAGACGCCGACGAGAGGGCCCACAAAAGGAACACCGCGATTCACATAGTATCGGCAACTTCCTTTCCACGTACGTTCGTTTCTCCTCGCGGCGTCTGGGATCTTTCGTTTCTCCACCGATGAAGAAGGAAGGAGAGAGAGAGAGGGAGTACGAGATTACGTGAGAAGAGTGAGAGAGCAATGCGGTGGAGTCGAAAGGGTAACAAGGAAGGGAGAGAGAGAGAAGGGTTGGCGTGACATTTCCGCCATTATTGCGATCAACGCGTGCTGCTCTCTCGCATGACAAACTTCCTCCCGCCTCACGCCGTTCTCTCCTTTACTTTCTCCCGTCCGCTACGCCCCCTTAATCCACGCGCACACACTTTTATTCCCCACCTTTCGTCCCTCGCACGACTTTCGCTCCCACGCTCCAAACTGCGTGGATCCGAGACACCCCGCCCTCCGACGTCGTTGCTCTTGTCGCGACTCCGATGTCCCCCCTCTTCCCCCCCTCCCCCCAAACACTTTCCGCTTATGCGGTTATTTTAGCGAAACTTTGATAATAATAAAAAAACTTTCGATTTCGCTCGACTTGGTATTTATTTATTTTTCATTTGTATCCAACCTTTTGCCCAGCAACTGATTGATTGTACGGGTAGGAGGGGAGCGGACTCCCGATGCGCGAAGATCAGTCGAAAGCGATTACGACAAACTTCTTCTCTTGGGCCTCATTACACGCACAATCTAACTAAACTCACTCAGACAAAAAATCTTCCCTTATTAGATAAAGCAGCGCGATACTAACAAAGTCTAACAGCCGAAATTAATTTTTTATTGTTAAAAAGGAAAACTAATGTTGGATTTTTTGGAAAAAATTATTTTTATAATGAAACGACAAAAAAAAACCAAATTACGAATGATGGCCGGGAGATAAATCAAAATTTGAATGGATTTTCGCTCTACTCATAAATTCTTTCAAAATATTATTATTTATTTTAGCAAGCAATACTTGTTCCTCCTCAAATATTTTTACACAGCAGGTCCCGCTTATTATTAATGGTGACTAATGTCATTAGCTTGCTACTGAAATCAAAGGTGTAATTCAAAAACCATATTGTTAAAGAAATGCAGCCGTTAACTTTCATCAATTAAACTGAACTCAGTATACTCACTTTAAGCGGAATCTACCCAGTAAACTTTTTAACTGTCAACTCACGGGCGGATCCAGGCTTTATCCATGGGGGATGGGGGGTAAACTATTCGAAAATATCGCAATTCACAATACAAAAAAAGGAAATATATAACTTTTTTGCAGCAAAATGTAGTAAAACTGTATAGTTCTCGCCTGACGTGCTCAGTACGTAGGACGAGGTTTAGGGGTTAATTTTGTCTAGCGTTCAGAAATCTTGGGGTGGGGGGGGATTATTACCTCCTTTACCCCCCCGTATCCGCCCTTGTGCCAATTCCATCCATTGTCGAACATATTTATCTCCCACGCGTCAAAAAACCGTCATTCCACAACAGCTTCCAACATTCCACGTTCCACTCCCGACCTAATACTTCGCTCTGCTTCCAATTCTTTCATGTTCGTAACGTCTATTAATCAACTTCATCGTGCATCGTCTTAGCTTGCGAAAAACTGCATCGATCGATCTTAGACTTCAATTTTCATCCGCGTCGATGTTTCCGCACGGCTGTATCGCACCTCTACACAACACTCCCACTCCAACAGGTGCGAATATACCGATCATCCAACTCCAAATTCCCCCTCTGATTAAATGGTGTTGAAGGCGCGCCACGACGGGATATGTAGATTGGCAAAAGTTTATTAAGACAGGCACAACGGTGCCGCCAATTTTCGCATTATTTAGTTACGAATTTAATTATTTTACTTGAGGGCAAGCAAATTCGAAGTAATGAGAGTCCCGTACTTTGTTATGATCCGCATGGGACGCGTACCAGTCCCGCCGTTGAAGAGAGGAAAATTTATTATTACCGCGCGACACATAATAAAAATATATTCGCGTTCACCCTTTGGGCCCGCGGACTATTGGTTGAATGCCACATGCCCGTCTTGGTTGAAAAAGTCGAATTTCCTCGCCACCTCCTCTTTTAAAAAAATAAATAAAACTCCGGCTGCCTTTTTCTCCTCCGCAGTGGCCGTTTCTTTGTCGTGGGGCGCGTAAAAAAAAAAAAAAAACCAACCCGAATCGGGCGATATGGAAACATAAAAGGTTGACAGGGAGGTTCGGGTAGTTCTCCTCTCTAATGCAATAGGTCTCGCCGCCGATGGGGGGAGGGGGGTGGTTGTGACGGGGAGGGAGTAGATGGAGGGGGGAGGAAAGGACACTTCGATGGCTCGGGGGGAAAAAATTGAAGCGCAGCGGAATTGTAAAGGGCGAATGATGCGGTGCGAGGAAAGGGTGTGTTTTTTTAAAGAGTTTATTTCAACCGCGGATCTTTCTCGGATATTGTGGTAGATTCACAATTCCCTTCCACCCCCTCGTCCAAACCGCAGTTATTGGGTAGTTAAAATGTTTTCCCTTACGTGCGGTCGGATAGAAACTGCAGCGCTGCTATGTACTGCAACACGAAGAAAATATTATTATAACTTCGCGCGGATCGTAGGTGTTAAAACTAGTGAAATAGTTTTTTAGCACGTTTCCTTAAACGAAAAAATCGGGCTAATGTGCCTGTCCGACCGACTGCCTGTGGACAATCAACTTTCTTTTTAAGATCGATTTGGAAAATTCTTTATTATAAATCCATAAATTTCCCACCGATTGGATTCTTAGATTTTCTGCAAGGGGATTTCAAACATAAACGGAATTTCGCCGAAAAGCTCTAGGTCAGAGGTCGGCAACTTGCGGTTTTTTGAGGACTCAGGTGCGGCTCCCTAAACCAACAACTACCTAGTATCCCATATAAAGCTCCTAGAACATCCAATTCACTCGTGACTTTAAATACAGAACGCTCGTGTTTATTGATGTTCTGAAATATCATAAATTGAATATTATAAAGTAAAAAACATCTTATTCCCCAGTAATGTGACTCTGCTGATGTAGGGTTTTTACATTGAATCGGAAAAAAGTGGTCCTCTGGACAATTCGGTTGCTGACCCTTCCTCTCTTAAGTGAATATAAGGTCGACCTTTTCTAGGTGAACTTCTCGAAGGAATCGTGCGATACACAACTATTCTCGAATTCCGAAGAACCAAAGAAATCGCCCACGGGGAAAAAGAAGAAAAATTCGCCCGCAGGGTTAAGGGTTATTAGCAAGGGTCTCCCCACAAAACCACTGTCAGCGGGCTACATCCACACCGCGCAACGATTTCATCCGGCCAGCCTTACCTCATCAATTTCTTCAATAAATGCATATTCGTATATTTTACAGCATGATATGCCATTAAATCTCAATAATGAAATATAAACGTTATTTTTGTCGGGGGTGGCTACAAAGTAGGTACATTTAATATTTATGTATTTTTGATAGAATGAGACATCACACTATCAAAAAGAATCTTCGCTGAAATTTACAGTCGTGTGAGAGGTCGTTATGTAGCCCGCACGGTGTATATAATGCCTCTTGCAGAGGCGTACCTGGAAGATATAGCGCTTATGGAAAAATTTTGGGGCAAACCTTTAGTTACGCACACGTGTATAATATATTTTTCCTGCATTTTAAAAGAGAACAGTAACATTTTATTAACGATGCCTTTAACATCTGAGTATTAAATTTATACTTATTTGTCCGAAAATACGCTTTTTGCATGTTTTGAGGGAACGTGTGGCGCCTTTTGAGGGCGGCGCCTGGGGCAAATGCCACGTTCGCCGTACCCTAGTTACGGCACTGGCCTCTTGGGCCCCTTTCAGTAAGAAGGGTCAAAACGCCTCTTGAAAAAAAAAAGGCGGCTAGAACTGTTGTCAGCTTTCATGGAGTAGATTGTTACGCAAACAGAAAGACACTGAACAGAGGGTAAATGTAAAGCACGTCCTGCTAACGCTTTAGAAGGTCCGCCAACTCGTATCCGTGTGACTCTGCATCGACAAGCTACGGTTAAACGCCTTCGAATTTTTTTTTCATTTCCGCGAAGCCGCAAAAATATCAAAAATTAAAAAAAATGCCACGAAGTAAAGATTCCATCGTGGATACATTTTTAAGGAGCGCGAGATCAAAAATAATATTATAATCGCTCGCTCTATCACAAAAGTTGATCGCACTTCCTATATCGTTTCGAGCACGCACAAAAACAAGATAGGTTTATCTTCTGTCGCTAAGGATGAACCGGTCACTTATCTTCCGAATAATGAGGAGAAGGCCGCCACGGAGCGCGCTAATCGAAGAAAAACGAGAACGAAAAAAAAGTAAATTCGCAAGTGTGAAAAGAATGTTCGACTAGATATAATAAAATGCGGAAAGACGACTTGGCCTAATAATAGGGCTATTTAATGAGGAAAATACTGCCAATATAAAATACCAATGGAAATTATGTGAAGAGTTTTAAAATATTTCAATGTAGAACTATCTATTTCGTCATTTGGCTGAAAACAAATTTTAAAAATTAGAAATATATAGAAAAATTGAAAAAAAATAAGCACTTTTCACATATCTCAAAGCCACAACGTGGTTGTTGGGAAATTTGGGCAATTCAATTTGAACTCGAGTTTTTATACAAATTCCCTCATTACGAAAATATATACCGCGAATTATCAAAACAAATTAAATAGCCATTACCGTCGCGAAAAAAGATAACTAGGCAGTTTTTAATTGCTTTAAAAATTAACTCGCAATTTAACCCTTTCCGGTTCAACGAAGCAAGAAGGTTTTGGGTAGGAGGGAAGGAACAGGATTTAACCAATCTCAAGCATCCGGTGATTCACTGACAACTAGGTTTGCCAACTTTTAGATCTTCACGAACCGGAGATATTGTTACGGGTTGCCTACTTTAAGATATTCATAAACCAGAGTTTGCTTGAAACTTAGATACTTTAGAAGAAACCCAAGAAGAGAAATGTAATGATAAATATATTCGATTTTCTTAAAGGTACTCATGATTTTAGCACATATAATTAAAAATCGTTTATTTTTTTAAATATCGCTAATTAACGAAATTGTAAGAGCATCGTCATTTTGTTTTTTGTATAAAACAAAATACAATGGAAATTAAAGTGCAAACTATCGTAATTCGAATCAATTATAAAAAACGCAAAAAAGTCATAAAAAGGGCTTTCCGCTGCAATCGAAATTGAACCGGAGATTTGTGCTACTCACCCGGAAACCGAAGATTATGGCGACGACCCGGAGATCTCCGGCCCGAAAGCCGGAGGTTGGCAACCCTACTGACAACGTCCCAAAGATTCTTAGATTTTATGAAGAGTATTTTAAAATAATTTTATGAAGAGTATTTTAAAATAATAAATCGCCTTTTTACTTTCTCCATGCGTAGTAATGGGAAAGTATTTGACTGTGTAATACGTGACGCGCGAGGCAAAAAATAACAAAAAGATTTCCTTCGCGTTTGAAGGCGTCCCACCAATGAGAATCGTCCTATTCCTTTCGTATCCCTAATATCCTCAGTGGCGACAATAGAACGAATGAACGCCGCCGCGTAATCGAAAAAAATAATCCTCGAGATAAGAGGCGGAGTGAAGAAACGAGGGCATTCGATTTGGGTGTTGTCGAGCGAAGCCTTTGCTCGAATAGGACAGCATCCCCGTATTAGGCACTGCGAATACGCGACGGCACAATTCCCCGACGAACGCGCCCTTTTCAAACGACTCGCCACTATATTTAGTCTCGAGAGACTGCATTCCACGCGTCCTACACAGAACAGAGACACTATTTTACAAACCGCTGGTGGTTGCGGCAAAAAACATAAATCCCGACTCATAGCGCTAGTTGTTACAAAAGATGATTCGGAAAGTGCTGACTAGCAAGGCAAGAAAATATCAGACTCATAGTGGCAGAGAGAGAGACAAAGAATAGGGATTTGAATTGAACCTTTAACAATTATGTCATGTCGGTAAGGAATAAACTGCTATGTAATACGTAATTGAGGCTGCCCCAAGTACGACTGCCGAAATACAAAGACAACGAAAACATTAAAGTTAAGGATTTCGGTGCGTAATGTATGCTGCAATTTGCGCATACTTTCTCGTATCCGTAAGTTTCTAGCCTATGCAATAATATAACCGGTTAAATTAATATGTATTTACGCATCAATAATGCTGCTCCTGGAGCAGGGACAGCTTGGCGGTAGCTGGACGTAAAACTAGATATATTATAATGTCACAGAACGCTATTTGAATTATTTTGTTAGAAATATAGCATAAATTATGTTGTATGCCGCATCATGCTATAACCGGACGTACTTTGATCGAAATCCTTGAAGACAAATTCTAAATGTCATTCGATTTTGATGGCGCGATAAAGCCTCACAGTCGCACACCGACGACAGAGAGACGGAATTTTAAAATCAAAACCTCCGCAGCGCTTGGAGGCATCTAAAAACGTTCATATTAATAAAAATCTCGAATTCTCTAAATACTTCGCAGAAGAAAAAACCAAAAAGCTGAAATAAAAGTTTAAGAGAAAAAACCTCGTGATTGATGGCCATCGTGGAGAGAAAAGTCATTAATCTCAGAGATAAACTCTAATAAAAAGGGAGGGCGAAGAAAACCTAAACAAGGGAAGAATTCTAGAGCAAATTACACAATTACATAATTTTATTGTTTCAGGATTATGATGTCGTCATAAATTGCATCTTTGGGTGAAATCGACAACCTCATACCCTATAAATTCTCTTCAAATGCCTTATATTAATGCTAAATAAAATACGTTTCCCATTTTAAAGCATTGGAATCGTTGCTATGGCGGTTTTATTTCCCATTATTAAAAATCGGAAAATTTTCCCTTTTTTTTCGCGTAAAAGCTCTTGTTCGACACGGATTTGAATTCTGTTTTTTAAATGTAATATTCAGTCTTTCAGCTATGGAACAGTTAATGTCCTGAGCTCCTATCTTAATTAAACTGATTTTAAAATGCAAATTTATAATGCCCTGCGACAATTTCATACATAGGTGGGTAGAAATGAAAAAAGGGGTTGGTGAAGGAATTCGATTACTCATCAGTAGCTGATCTTAGACTCACCAACTTTGTACCGTGTCTAGCCCTCTTGTAAATCGCCCTTTCTTAAAAATTTGGCTTCTACAGGATTTCAGATATATTGCCCGAAAAGACGGACGGACGGATGGACAAACCAAATACATAAGCGACTTTCTTTTCAAAAAGAGCTAAAAAAAACCACGAATTGTCAAAACCCGTATAGAGAAATTAAATTATAATGGCTGAGATACATTTAAGAAACTTTATTAAACTATAAGTTGGGTGACAGCAAAGCGGCGTAACTAATATATTGTTCGGTAACATGTGTTGAATTTTCATAAGACAGTGGCATGGCTATCCGTCCTAGCAGCTTGGGCGATGTCCGGAGCCCAAGCTTCAAGGGTCTGCACAAGATTGAACGTAAAGTTTTTGAAAAATCTAGCCCATGGGCCTGCGAAGCCACTTGAGTCCACACGAAAATTTTAAACGAAGACAGTTTTTGATTTCACATTCGGTTACACGAACTGTTTCATAATCCTACCCAAAACACCAAGTACTGTTAATTTGGGGATCACAATTAATCGTGAAGTCGTAATGCCAATAACGGGGAAAATTAAAGTCTGTCCGTGAAACATTCTCTTCATCTTCGCGGAATTATACCATTTCCCATTCGCTTAATTAGTTCGTGTAAAGCTTTCTGCAGAGAAATTAGACTTGAGGAATGGAAGAAATGTACCTGGTCGATGAACACGCGTAGGTATGTCTTGCATGCAGAGAGAACTTTGAATTTTTCAATTTTCACTTTTTGAATAAGTAATCAAATTAGAGCTTGATAGAAAGCTTCTCATTTACACTGATAGATTTACTGTGCAATTCAGTTTGGTTTAAATTTAATTCTTACTATTATTTTTAAATGAATTTTGGAGAAATATCTTTAATTTGAGTATATTAAGGAAATAATTCCAATTCATTTGGCGCTTTTCGGATGGAAGATAAGGGGGAAAAGCGAAAAGAGAGAGGGGTAGAGAGAAGAAAGTGGATAAGGGGAGATATATAGGAAGAGAGTAGGGGGATAAGGGAGTGAGAAAGAGGATGTGAGGGAAAGAGAAGTACAGGTACCGACTGAACAGGAAGAGGGAGAGATGGGAAGTGGGTGCCAGGAAGAGGTATACGGAAGAGTAGAAGAGGGGAAAGGCTGGGGAGGGGAAGAGAGGGGATAGAGGAAGAGGCTGAAAAGAGGAAGGGGAGGGGCTGTGGTGTAAGTGGGGCGGGGAAGGGATGTGTAGAGGGTGGGGAGGGTAAGAGAGGGGTAAGAAACGAAGAGAGAAAAGGAAGATAAACACGGAATGGTAAGGCATAGTGCGAGGGAGAGAGAAAAGAGGAAAGGCACCGTAAACGAGCAAAATCAGAGTGATTGTTTTTCTTTTTAACGGCTAATGGGAGTATGAAAGCAATGAGAGGACGGGGCGAAAGACAAATGACGTAAAACGTGTCGGTCAAATATTGAGAAGAGGAAGGAGAGAGGGAGGAGAACAGGGACGAAGATGATGGAAAGAAGAAAAGAATAAAAGACCATTTTCACTTCCATCGAGGCAGGCACGATTTCTGACCCCGCCCAAAGACCCACAAGCTCTTTCAAGGGTGGAAGGGGTAGGAATGGGGTAGGAAGATGGGGACGAGACCATCCCCTGTGTGCGGCCACCGCCCTATTCCAAGGGCGGGAAAAAGGGGGACGTAGGACGATCCCAATTGCTCAGCGGGAGCAACGCTTTTTCGCCCCTCACCCCAACCACCATCACCGTCCTCGCAGTAAAACCCCCGCCTTCCCCTTATCCGCCGCCCTCTCCCATGCACCCTCTCTCATCGCCTTGCTCATCCCTCTGAATGGAAACCTAAAGGTGAAAGTAGGGGGGAAGTACGTATGGCGAGGAAACTTCCAGAAGCAAAGACGGATCCGCCGTTAAGACATAGTTTCGTCGGCAATCTGCAGGGAAAATTATACGCAGTCCTAATAATATTTGACGAGTAAGCATAATGTCTTTTACAAAAACATGTGGTCGAAGAAAAAATTGAAACGCAATGCCAATCGATCGAATGATCACAGCAGTGAAATATATAAAAGAATTGATTTTTATGACATCTCGTCTACAAGATTAACTAGTCACGGTTACTTCGATAACATATGTCTACGTATGTGATCATTTTAAAGGGGTTAGAACTAACACCGTATCCATTACCTCCGTTTAAACGTGAAATTGCAATCGAAGAGATTTCTCACAGAAAATTTAGATAGGTCCAATGACAACAAAAAGTATCTTCAATAGCTATATAATAAGGCGGACCAGGTAACTTATATTTGAAATATTTTTTATAACTAATTCATAAAGAGCACCTTTCACGATAAGCGCATCAAAGATAACAAAGACGAATTCATATGACCATTTCCTCTACCAGATTCGAATCCGTGACCACAATACTTGAAGTCAAGACACGCAAACCATCTCTCTACCAAGGCCAACATTTTTCGTACCTGCATACAATTTTTTCGCAAAACAAGACCATTCGACGCGATCTCATAAAAAAGTTGTTTCTGACAATAAAAGCCAGAAAAATCGAAATTATAAAATAATTCAGAATACCGCTAATGAATTAACTAATCGTCATAACTGTCTCTTTATGGTAAAACTAAGGAAAAACTCCGATATAAAGACGAGAATGTGTAATTATGGAAATGTCAGCGGCGGGCCAACGCTAATTTTACATTGCACAGTTTTTTAATTGCTATTACATAATAAGGAAATGAAAAATGGCTACTGGAAATACCTAAACAAATATTATTCTATTTTTATACTTATCCTGGAAGTTGTTTTCAGCCTTAAAACGAGTTCAATGATTCTCTAATGAATTAACATAGTATACAAATTATTAATGTTCTCTATAGACATAAAAATACAAAAATAAGGATCGACTAAATCGTTTTAGATTCGTGCATACATCTAGTTCAAGATAGGCTAACTTCGTTACATATTAGATCAACTAAATGTAATGATTTGGATGAACTTCAAGAAAAGGTCGCTGTTTTTACAAAAAGGTGGCTCTCGCGCACGAGTTCAACGCATTCATTCGCTGTTTTAAGAACATATCAATGCAGCGGGAGTGTAAGGAGATAAAGCCAACCGGCACAACCTGCTAAACAGGGAAAACTACTGTCTTCTTTCCCTCGTGCCGTTGATTAGCGCTTTCCGGACTGGCCAAGGACGCCGCGATACATAGTGTTATCGCTGACCTCAAAACAAATTTTTATTTTCGCGCTTCCAAAAGAAAGAAAAATATTTCTATCCTGCGAGCAATTTATACTTAGAGCAGTAAAGCATCGGCAGTTCCGAAAGATATAGTAGGTCGAAAACTGACGGGCATTCACGAAATGACTCTCGGATCAATGAAAGGGAAAATGAACCGCCTAACTCATATTACTGACTCAACCAAGATCCAAAAGTATAAATGGAACAGTTCATCACAGAGTCGCTATTCAGGAGATCTTGGCAAGAAAAAAATGTCATCTTAGGAGCAAAACCAACTGCCATTTGCACCAGGACCCATGAGTTCTTATATGGATCCTAGCACAAAAATTCGCTGCCGCCACGAATTTCCAACAGAGTTGGTGTTGCTGGGGAAATATATTTATATTAAAATTCAATTATCTCCGCAATTTAAACCTAAAAATTGAAAAAAATTACGGTCTAACTCAGGGATGGCAAATACGTGGCACGCGTGCCAGAAAGGGCACGCAAGCTATTTTACTCGGCGCTCGTAATCTTGTATTTTCTGTATAAAATATGAAGCTTCTTAGAGAAGGAGTAAACTGGTGGCACGCGAAAAAAAAAATTCTGATGGTTCACGTTGCTTTCTTGGCACGCGACTCAAAAATCATTTGTCATCCCTGGTCTAATCGGAACCCACTCCGAAAAAAACGGCCTAAACAAAAACATTAAACGAACTACCCGATACCAATTCTCTAACGAGCCAGGCATTTGTTTTTCTACGAAAAGAATTTCAAATACGAGAGCGGAGAAAGAAAGAAGACCTCGATATACGACAGGTGACCTATCACGGATAAGCGATTTTTCTTAAACGGTAGCAAAGGTCCGCCGCCAGTTCGTTTCCGCGAAATTCTTATTCGAATGGAAAGAAAAATAGAGACAAAGTTCAGGAGTACTCTACAATAGCCGCTCATAGGCATGTGATCTCATTCAAAACCCATCAGATGGCCTCTTAACCTTAACAGGTTAAAGAGAGCTTTCGATTCCGGCACAAGCAGACACGGGGCAAAGGTCGGTGAGTAATCGCTCTCGAGATTCCTCTTGCCGCCCTCGACGACCTCCATACCGCAAAATCCTACGACCAGCCGCCTTATCCGAAAATGACCGGAATAACCAGGCATCGGTCGGGAGCGAAGCAACGGGAAGTTCGAGCTAGAATCCCCGAATCCGCTCCTTTCCGCCGGCTGTAATAATGATATACTTCCTTTGACTCCGTATAGACTATTGCATAAACAACGCCGACCTGATTCTAACTGAAAAAGAATGAGGCTTGATGATGCGGTCTAGCGACGAATGGAGCAACGACAAAAATTCTCGTCCTTATTCGCCCACGGTCGAAGATCAGAAGCTACGGCATAACAATTTAATATATATCATTACAATGGAAGAAACGTGTTTGAGTGTGAAATAGTATAGTATGTTGCAAGGGACGAAGTAAAAAATTAGCCATCCATGGCTTCAAGACCGATGAAAAGCTTCCATGTTTTAAGGTCCTCTAATTCCATTACGATTAAGTTTTTTCGGTCAGCGAATCCTAAATCGACACGAAAATGAGATGATGAGATAAAAAAATATGTCAGCCAATGGATTAAACAAATTTAATGAGCTGGAAAAAACTGGTAGATGTGTTGTGGCCAATACTCCTTCAGTTATATCAGATGACACTAGCGCTGGTCGTTAGGTCAAGGGAAAAGGTTGTAACCGAGAATATCAACGAACCGATAACATTCTTTTGCTTCAGGTTTCGCTTTACGCTTTTGAATAAATAATACTTTCCCGCGTACTACACCAAGTGACAGCACGAAGAAATTTTATCCAGGCAAAAAAAGGTTTATCATTTTCATATCCTCCCTCTCGCTTCGTATAACTCGGAAAATGACGAACGTAAGATAATCGCTAATCACATACTTAGCACTGAAAAACCTCGGCCCCCACAATTAAATATCATTATAATTTCGGCTGATTCACACTATTAAGAAAGGGGTGCGCGTGGGTGAAAATTCGAGGACCCGATCAATATCGCGTTCAATTCCATCGTTAATTTACATTTTCAACAACCAGATATAAATTACGCAGTGTTATACCGCTGGTCGACCGGATTAAGCTTTCGTGCGCATGTGATAAAGTTTCGACTGATGGGTCAGGGCACGAATTTTTGGCGGGACTCTCAAGGTCACACGATCGTAAATTCTCTTTTTTTAACAAGAATATTCCCTCGTGAAATTGATATTTCCACCGGAAGGGCAACGCCTCACTGACTTCATAATCGCAACGACTACCGTTATGCCTTTCGATGCTGGCTACTGCGATTTTTTATAGCAGACGTTAATTCTGCTGAATTTCAATCGACGATTCGCAATTATATCGTACAATGGATTTCAGCATTGACATAACCATCAGAAATGAGCGATTTATATGGCACACAGCAACGTGCATGAATATATCGATGACCGTTCTTCATTCGTCGTTCTTTGCAGACAACGTGATTTGTGGTGTACTTTGCTAAAACCAAGAGGTCAACCTGCAAAAGATGACTGCGATACTGTTGGTTCTATTTAGCTGTTTACGAACGTCTCGTTTGGAACATTAAAATCTATTTTAAAAGAAAATTTCCTCGGTTACGATGACCTGTTTTAACTGGGGCATAGTTTTGAACATAAAGTCGGCAGTGTCCTAGTGAATTTTTTAGAGCATTTAATCGAGATGCGCACATCGTGGCTATAAGAATCAATCGGCAGTAATAACTTAAGTAAACTACATCCGATTTGTCAAATACATCTTAGCTAGTAAAGCCTTTCTAAAAACGGAACATGAAATATTCAAAGAGGCCGATTACGAAATATATGCAGTCAGCCATTCTAATTAGGTCAAAATCACGAAAGAGGAAGAGGATATTTTGAAGGTCGATCTATTCAAATGTATTCTCAAGTGAAAAGGTGTGGGTGAATAAATTTCGCACATTTAGCTCAAACTGCAATTTTTAAACTTTATATATGTCGCGTCAAAAATAATATTAATTGATGAAGGGTTTGATGGATTGAATTAGCCTAACAGAAAATAGGTTACATTTTTTCGGAGGAGAAGAAAAAAAAGATTTTGGTGAATTTTTCCAAGGTGAAATACGAAACATTCATTTTAAAATACGTAATTCGACTCGAGCGAAAGTGTATGAAAAACAAGCTCCGATAGCTTTCGCAGAGCGAGCCTAGATGTTCCGAACATTTATTCTGGGAAAAAACGTATTTTTTTTTTAATTCAGCAAACGTTGAATTATTTGATGCTGTCTAGAGGACGGCCGGGCGGATGCAATGAGAAAACAAGATTCCAGACTCAACGTCAAACGAACGTTTTGCAGCACTTCAAAAACCGAGTCGGCGAAAATGACGAGGACTGCAATTGCGCCATTAAGTCACAAGACACGCTTTGTTCCAGCAGCAGCAGACAAAACAGCTGCTACTGTCAGCACAAAACAGAAGCGATGTCTGTTTTTTTTTCTCGCGTCGACTTGATCCCGCTACCTAATCCGACTCTCACACCTTTTCCTTTTAGAGCAGGTTTCATTAAAACATTTTTTCCATCACTTCGTCTGTCCGTCCCTCTCTCTCTCTCTCTTGATGTTTGCTTAAACTTTTCCTAAAGACTACACAAAGAATATTTCTCTAAATAATGTACATGTATACACAAACTGACGCGATCAATAATTACGGTACGGAAGAAAAATTGTCGCCTTGATTTTTTTTGTTATTTTAATACAATAATGAAAGTAACTGGAAGTTTTATTTGGTATAAACATGCTTTGTTGATTTATTTATTAAAATCCAAAACAAATATAAAACAACGTAGTAAAATTAACGTACATAAAATCACTGTATCACTGTTAATTCTCAAAGGCCAAAGTTCCGGTAAGATGACGTCATCTCAAGGCTTTTCTTCTATTTCTTCCTTTATAACATTCTCCAACAACTTTTACCCATTCCACTAAACTTAACACCACCCTCTTGCTACCGGTAATTTAGTATATGCTTTCCTCAATTACTCCAAAAAAATCACATGCTTCGCCTCTTAACCAGTCATTATTCACATATTTCGTGATTAAGATGAGAAACCAAAAAAGCCTGCCAGGATATTCGGCGACTTAATTCCATCAATTACATTTCGTACATGTCGTTCTTAATACTAGCATAACTCAGCTTTGTGAGTATATTCCATTGACGAACGCGTCTCTGTAATCATTACAGATTATATACTGTAAAAAACTTTATAATAACAAGACCGACGATTCAAATGAAACTATGAAACCGAGGGCTATATGATTTGAAATTAAAAAGAAAATGATGAAGTTTACCGTTTAGTCTGTTAAATCTCTGCTGGCGAAGAATTTTTTTGATAATGGTTGAACACGTTTTTACCTCTGATGTGTTAGATAAAAACGAGGATTTAGGGAATAAGACCTACTAACATAAGTAACTCTGCTCGTTAATTCTTTTTTAATCCTCCGAATACATTTGCGACTATTACAAATTTCCTCAGACTAATATGACATCCGAAATTCCAATACGCGGACCTTTCTCCGTACGATTGGCGATTTCTAAATATCTCCTACGAGACTCGAGGGATTGGTAAGCGCAAACGAAACACTGCGTTCTACTAATGTAAGACGCAAAAGATCGGTGTAATGAAAAGCAGAGAAAAATCAAAATCGTATATTTGATATTAATTTTTCGGTTTATAGTTTTACATAAATTTAAATTGCCATTAGCTAAATTAAACGGTAGGTAGATAAAAAAAATGCAAAATCTTAGCGTGTTGTTTGGCCAAAAACTTTTTAAAAATATATTTTCTGTGAATGCGCACAAGCTTATTCCCAGAGCGTGTGATACTGCATCCGACAGTTGAAGTATATTTCCCCACAGGCGTCCGAACGCGCTTCTTCTTGCACGCTATGGGCGTGACCCCTAATTATTTTCTCGAGATATTTATAGGGGACGATTATCCGCCAACTTTGAGGAGTTTTACCGAGCGAGTTTTCCAATTCCGCCTATGCGGAGGAACTGAGGAAGGGTGCAAAAGAGGTTGCTTGTTTATGCGAAAGCGACGGCTCGCTTTTGGCAAGAGCATCTCGTTGAGTTCTCCTTCCCGAAGTGCTTTCTAAAAGCGGAAAATACTGGACACTGCTGGCGGTTCACGGAGTGTGTATCATTTGGTAGACCAAGACAAATATTTTTAAGAAACAAATACTTCGCTCTCGAAACACACTAACTGACCGAAACTTATTATACAGGGTACCTACTTGATTAGTGCCGTATTTACACAGCTATAAGACGAGACTTTTCCTTTTTTCCATTGAAAGGCTGGTGGTCGTCTTATATTTGCGAACAATGAAATACATATAAAAAATAGTGGCAGTGACAGTCACAATTATTTTTTGGTCTGCGCATTTTGTTATTTAAATAATAAACTCCAAATATCTTATTTATATCTTTGGGATGCATTATGAAACATTTTTTCGTTATAATTAACATCTGTAACATCTTACATTTGAGGTCGTCTTATAGTCGCCTAAATACGTTAACACCATTTTTATAAGCAGTGGCGGATAGTTAAATTTTGGGAGCCTGGGGCTAAAGTTACCTGACAGCCTGCAACCAACTAAATTAAACAAATGCAAATTTTTCTTTAAAATAACTCTGCAGAGCCACTAGTTTAATAAAATATCAAAATCGGTTTCTATGAGTTATAGCACCATCGGCTGACTGGTAAGTTGTAATAAATTAATAACCGAATGGTTCTACAAAGTTATTTGAAACAAAATATTTCAGTATAAATAACAAGTTCTACAAAGTTACGCATAAATGGTAGATTTCCTATAAATATAGCTCAAGTTAGACTAAGCTTACTGTAATGTACTTTTAGAGATTCCTAGCCAATGACAGCAACTCGCGAAAAAGAAGTTATAACAGTGGGGGCCAGATTCTGAGGTATCACATAGTGAAAATCAATCCTAAATTATGTTTTTGGGGTTAACATTTCAATATCAAGTGTTTCATTGCGATAATTTGAATGTGAGATGAATTTTTATTAAATCTCTTTTTAATCATAGCTTCGCGGGCCGCATGAAACGCTCTATAGGGCCGCTTGCAGCCCGCGGGCCGTAGGTTGCTCATCACTGGGTTATAGCATAGAATTTTTAAAAACATCCTACGCCAAAGTTCAAGGAACCTTATTTTTTCACAAAAACAAATAAACACTTCGGAAATTTTTTTGTCCCGAAAAAGCGTTAATGGCGAAATCTTCGTTCGTTCGAAATTCTTTAAGTGCTTCCTGCCCTTGTATTTTCCCGTCCTTTGCCTCAAAGACAAACGCGGCTTTTAAGAGGATGTGGCCGCAATTCAACAGACTCGCGCAAGCAAAGGACAAAGAAGTGCTTCTCGCAATCTCCTTTTCAGTAACATAAAAACAAATTGGCACAGGTAATTCTCTCGTCATGCGCTCGTGACTGTGAGACTGCACACCAATCCGCGAACCAACTTCTGGATTTTATCCAACGAATTCAATAACCCTGCAACCTTTCACTCTTTCTTAGCGTGCTGTTTATGAAAAAGAAGGTGCAGTAGACGAAGAATGGTTAAATTAATAGCTCGATCAAATCAATACAAGCTGAAATATAATGCGTTAAAAATCCCAAGTACTGTTTCACAGCTCATAAAAAATTAATGGGTATCCGTTCAGATCTGCGAGTCTCTTTCGAGGTATGATATCCAGTCAGCTCTGCAAAGTTAGAATCCGTCTTGTTTATAGAATACGGCACATTTATGGATACAAACGTTTTTTTATATCGTATTCCTTTGTATTTTTATTAGTTAAAAATACGTCACCCATTGAACATAGTTAGCGCAATACATACCACGAAAGTAAAGTAAGCATCTGAGAATGAGGCGGACGGCATGGCAATGGAAAAATGGAACCCATACTTACGTACTCGAGTGCGACCACAAAAAGAAATAAAAATTCATAAAGAATTAAATAAACACAATTCCGATACTGAAGTAATGGCCATTCTTGTCCCTAAATAGCCATATTTCACGAGTCTGGCGAGGGGATTGCGCATAAGCACCCGGTTTTTTTTTCATTTTTGCTTTATTCGACGGTTAAAACTGTGTGCTATCTTATTCTTGAGATGTGTAACATGCAGGGTCGAAGTTTTATATTAACTAAATCCGTTGAAATTCAACGGGCACTTCTGCTAGTTTGTCGAATAAAGACTCCGAGGAAAAAGACGACGAGAGAAAATGATTGAGATTCAGAACAGGTTGGAGGAAAGGAATAGTTGAAAGAAAACTGACGCCAGAGAATTTGAGGGAGAATCAAGAAGACATTTTTATAAATTTCTTCTTTTAAAACGGTAGTAGATTTTTTGGATGCCATAATAAAGAAATTCCAAGGGCCTAAAGGCTAAAAATATTACCGAACCACTAAGAGGACAGAAACAAAGAAATCAGATATTTTTTTCACGTTTTCGTCTCGGTCTGGGAAAATATATCAGAATATGTAGACACTTTGGGCCGAGATATTTTTTTCTACTCAACATTTATTCAAACAAGAATCTTATAAAACATATTCGCATTTAAATGGAAGATTTTACATGAAACAGCTACATAGTTAATGACTTATAAATCCAATTATTTTTCTTTCAAGCCGACACTAATGACCAATCGTTTCGGAAAGACATAATAGAATTCTATATTAAACTTTTTGCGATCCTTCCTTCTAAAATCCCCGAAGTCATTAAGCGATCTTTGTTCGTAAAATAAGCATTCGATGGATTACCACGAATATTTCATAGTTAAATTCCATGCACGATTTACCAAACTATTTGTGCTATGATAGAGAAAGAAGCAATTTAACTCTTATATTGGCAAGGTTAGATTAAAAGTTGGAAACAAGTATTTTATATCTTCTAGAACATGAAGAAAATGAATATTTTTTTGTTTTAAATTTAGCTTTATTTTCAGTTGTATCCTAGAGTATACATTGCCAAGTTTTAGAAGTAACAGAGCAATTCACGTAATAAAAATCAAAATTACCTTTGTATATTATAGGATACATAACCAAGTTAAAGGTTAAGATGGCTTCTTAAATGGTTTTAAATAATAATCCAGTGAAAGTAAAATTTAACACTTTCTTCGGATATTTTAAAACTTAGACATTTTTAATGAGAAAATAGACCAAGCATAGAAAACGAGAATAAAAAAATGCTTTCATGGGCACTTTCAATGCCGCCAGCGGCTTCTCGGAGCTTTAGGTCGTTCCCTCATTGGCTATCCTGTAACACCAACGCTGTCATTTTTTTGCTATGGAAGTTTTCTACACCATATATTTTATTCATAAGTTTTATTGACCGATTATTTCCACCGGTTCGGGGCGACGCAAATACGATAACGAGCTAATACCGAACATCCGCGCACTTTCTATATTTTTTTTTCCAGGACCCAGATACCCGTGGTACCTCAAAACGCGCAGGGCGCACTCTTGGTGTCCTCTGTGCGAAAACAAGGATGGGAAAAACAAACAAACAGACAGCCAGGGCTCGAGCGATGCCATTAAGGCGTCCGTACGCGATCTCCCTCCAAAAAACAAAACGAAACGCGACAGCGGATCAGAATCGCGGGAACAAAAAAGTTAACCCAGAAAAAATAAGCCATACTTTGAACGATCTCTATCACTCCTTAAAAAAAGATACATATAAGCGAACAATCATGTCCACGCGAAGAGTGCTAATGGAACTAAATCAAATAAATGCGAAGAGCAAACAATGGGCGTGGGTTCGTGGAACATCCACGCACGACATCAACCCAAGGAAGAGGAGAAAAAAGTAATAAAAACAAAAGAAGCTAGGTTTAGGAGGGAGAGATTATGCGTGCCTTTTGCGCGCTCGGAAATAAAAAGCGAAAATAATAAAACGTGACGAGAGCGCTCAACAACAACAGGTCAGCGAGATTCATGCCGACCGGAGTGATTTGAAATGACAGGGAGAGGGGGAGAGAAAGAGAGAGGGAGAGAAAGAGAGGGAGAGAGAAAGGGGGAGAGAAAGAGAGGGGGAGAGAAAGAGAGGGGGAGAGAAAGAGAGGGGGAGAGAGAAAGAGGGGGAGAGAGAAAGTGGGGGAGAGAGAAAGAGGGGGAGAGAAAGAGAGAGGGAGAGAAAGAGTGGGGGAGAGAGGGGGGGAGAGAAAGTGGGGGAGAGAGAAAGAGAGGGGGAGAGAAAGTGGGGGAGAGAAAGTGGGGGAGAGAGAGCGAGAGAGAGAGAGCGACAGAGAAAGAGGGAGAGGGGGAGAGAGAAAGAGAGGGGGAGAGAGAAAGAGAGGGGGAGAGAGAAAGAGAGGGGGAGAGAGAAAGAGAGGGGGAGAGAGAAAGAGAGGGGGAGAGAGAAAGAGGGGGAGAGAGAAAGAGAGGGGGAGAGAGAAAGAGAGGGGGAGAGAGAAAGAGAGGGGGAGAGAGAGAGGGGGAGAGAGAAAGAGAGGGGGAGAGAGAAAGAGAGGGGGAGAGAGAAAGAGAGGGGGAGAGAGAAAGAGAGGGAGAGAGGGGGAGAGAGAAAGAGAGGGAGAGAGAAAGAGGGCAAAAACAGATATGCGACGGTTCCCTGATAGAAATATTCACGCAAGCAGCAAAGGGGACACGGGATCTTATATTTTACGACCATCCTAGGAGACAACGCCAACTTCCGGAAGATCGGGGGAAGACGAGGATATGAACACATCTCTCTCTCTCTCTCGATAAATATATATATAAAAAAACCTTCCACACACCCTAAAGGCACTCGTCGAGGATGACGCCATTTTAGGGCAGGGGAGTGTCGGGTTTTTTCCTCTCTCTCCCCCTCCCCCCTCCCCTCCCCCCCCCCACCCGACGGCCTAGAGAGATAACGAGGAAGGATCCCTTCCTTTCCTGGACTGAGCTGGGAATGAAGAGCAGTAAGACCCTTTTCTCGAACAAATGAACCACTCCGAGGATAAAATATTAGCTTTCCCGGAAAGTATTCGGATTTCCGCAGAAATGAGAAATTGCTCGACGAATGTAACAGTCACTTCCCCAGATTGCTCGCGGCACCTAACTCGTGTTAACCTCGAGGAAATTTAAGTTGAACACGGCATTGTAAAAATGACGGAGCAGCGCTTCGAAAGTTTTGCGTCGACATCTTCAACACGCTTTTACACCTAACCAGAAGGGTCTGTTTGAGCGTAAACAACGTTTAAAAGAGTGAGATTCTCTGGGTCATTGCGAGAGTTTGTAAGGAATACCAACGTGAAAGAAATGTAATTATTTAAACGCATGGGATGGTGATAGAATAGAGATTAATTGCAACAATTACCTAGGTTCGATTAAATTATCTATTTAAATGTTCCGGAAAATGTACGTCGTTGTCACCACCTTAAAATATTACGCCAGTTCATGAATTTCAAAAAATTCAACTGCCGATGAAAATACCGCCACTAATGCTGCATTGTGAAAAGGCACGTGGTGGAACAAATCATTCCTAAAAGTTGATTCATTTTGTGTAACGCACGTGTGCCTATATTGAACACAGTACAAATGTTATTGCGGTATCGCAATATAATTTTGCAAAACGAGTTCTGGCAGAACATCTCCACCAAATTTACAGAATTCTTTTATTGCGTGACTAAAAAAATTACATCACGTCTCGAAATCAAAACGGACAATAAAGAGAATTTTTTAAAGGCGAGGCTTCACTCATCCCATAAAGAAAAAATTAACACGATTGTTTATTTTTGCGACAGATATCGACCTCTCAAGATGCTACGCAATTCATTAAACAATACGGCGTAATAAACCGGCAAACCGCAACCTAAACGAAACAAAACGCCAAAATCTTTACGCTTGCGCACAGTAAATATCCACACACGAGTCGGTGACAGATGCCAGGGCGGCGCGCACAAACGATATTAGCGAGTTAATCTCATTAAAGTCTATTACTCCAGAACGAAAGTCACTTTTGACACGCACCGCGAAGGGTAATGCGGAGTATGCGAATGTTAGCGTGAGCGAATGCCATGCGAAGTTTTCCCGAGGAGAAAGATAGAAAGCGTGCTCGCTCGTCTCGATAGGAAAAACACGCGTGCATTACCTTCTTCCCCGCGCACATTATCGCTGAATAACAGGTCATTAACCCCTTTATACGAAAACAGCGCCCGTTAAAGTCGAATTTCCTAATTTCTACCGGTTTGATAAAATCCTCTTCGCTCGTGCAGTTATTGAAAGCGAAAAAAAAACAAAATAATGAATCGGCCTATTTTCCACGTTATGAATGAAACGCGATGGATTATCTGTTTAAAGACTAATGTCGGACCGATTTATCGGCGAAAAATATATGCGATATATAACGAGAAGCCTCTAGGTCGAAAATGAATGTAGATGCCACAGTTCCACGTGCAGTTATTAACCCCCCGAGTCCTTTTATTAAGTGGCACGCTGCATGACCTGGTAACCGCAGTTCATACGGCTGACAACGTATTTTTTTCAGAATGTACCCGCGTATCTTTTTGTATATAATCAAGCTAGACTCCGGAAATCTTCTGGAGGTACTACGATGCTGTACTAAATATAAAATTTGTCAAGAATTTCATACAGTTACTACTCCTTTATCTTAGAATTTCACGCAATATTTCGCGTTCAACGCGTTATTTTCTCAGATATATGAAAAAAATTACGACGGAGAGTTGAAACGAAACGTTAAGCAAAGGACAGTTCATTCAATTATCCGCGGGATGTTAAGGAAGAGTAATCTAAGAAAGAGTTGTGAATATGGATTCAAGAAAAATTCAAAACCGCAAAACCGCTTTTCCTTTTAATGTGGCCACGTTTGAGATTCGTCATTATGAGTCAGTAAATTAAAAATAAAACATTCGAAACCGGAAACAATACAATCGCAACTCAAAACCGGTATTAAGACTTATTTTTATAAAGAACTAATTCAAGAGTTATTACCGGTTACTTCCACAAACGGAATAATATCTAAATAGGTCATAATTTTTATATGTATAAGGGTAAAAAAAATTTAATCACTCATTTACAAATGAGCTGAAAAAAATCACTCGCGAAGCTTAAGTGATAATTTCTATAATACTGGATAACAAACAAATTCCTTCAATTTTACACTAACACATAACTTTGATTACAACGACTCCAGAATTTTCAACTTATAACAGCGCCCGCTTGAACTTAAAATCAAATAATTTTAATTTCACGGACGAGTTAGCAAAGAAATAATCCCTTGTTTGGCTTCGACCGAGTATGCATTTAATTTTTTTAACGCAAGACAACAGGGCAAATGATCGAGGACCAATTATTAATTGTTTAAAAAAATAAAACAAGGAATGTACGTGATATAAAGGCGACGACACAGAATAACGAAAGGGTTAAGACGGAGAGAGACAAAGTTACATTAATTAGGGTGCGAGGTGAGGGGTAAGCAGAGGTTCGGTCCTGAATGGATTTTTTTAGGGAGCTAGGAAGGAGAGAAAGGTGGCAGGAGGAGGTAGAAATAAAGAGGGGAAGTGAGAAAATGGGCGACGATGGGCGTGGTCTTAACGAGCCTCTTGGGCGTCCTTATGCAATCGAAGCGGCATCAAGAGCGAGAGGGGGCACACGGGATGGCCTCTAGGCCTTCGTTGTTTCGTTTTTAATTCCATTAACGCGAATGCGAGGGGGGGGGGGGGAGAGAGTAAATGTATGGGGCATTATTCAAAGTGACCAACTCTGCGGATAAGCAATCGCAATCCCATTTACATTATCACCGCAAGTTCCGGAGGGATATGAGAGTAAAGTGACTGGGAATCAAGATTAAGGGCCATCATCATCGGCTCGCACCGCCTTTGAATGGAATGCGGAGAAGAATGCAATCGGAACGCCAACAAGGTTGTTCCATTTAACCCTCTCTTTCTCCCTCCTCCGTGACAACGAGACGGTAATTATCCCGAGTAATGAACTGTTGAGGGATTACTCGATCAACTATTACACTGAAAAAAACTGATATAGCCAGCGCATGACTTTCTCCGTAAATGGCAATGAATATGATGATTGAAATAATACTTACAATATGCTCTCGACTACAGTTTTCTCAACAACAACAATTAGCGATTACACCCATGAATAAATTTTAAACACTGAATAATTTTCAAAATGGAAAATACTCCGAATCACTTTTTAAATTGAAAATACGACGCGTATACAGAATCTTTATTTGCTGCTATGGATAATAAATTATGGATCAAAATGCAATATATCCCCTCCTACAAAGAATAAATAAAATATGCATCCTACTCTTGAGGAATTTATGGTGACGAAGAAAAGAATTTACAATTCGTAATTGAACGGAAAGTCATCGGGAAAGCTGACTGGGTAATTCGCAACATCAAGGAGGAAATAGACTGTCGTATGCAGTCTACTGTTCTCTTTTAGACATTACCCACTCAATCGCCGCCCACATGGTAAGGGTTTCTTTCCTTCTGGGTAGCGAAGGGCGCGTCAGCGCCCTGAATGGCGTACACCCGAGACAAAGTCAGCCGAAGGCTCGCCAAGACGATACCATTTCATAGGCCGCGGTAGCTGGTCTAATATGCAAGTTGTACCAGTTTTGTTTATGGTTGTCGTGGTATTTTCAAGAAATATGTCCAATTGAGGCGCCATTTTGAGGGGTGGAGGTTATTGCACTTTCTCCACGTCCCTTTCGAAGGACGGAGCGCTGACCTGCGCGGTATACTCAAACCACTCTAGTAGAGTTAAAAATCCGATCTCCGCCGGACTTGTCTACAACTTCGATAGTGACAAAATTTACAATTATTAAGCCCTATAGGCGGCATCTGGCATAAAAGGAAAAATGAAAGGAGTAAACCTCTACTTCCGTTTCACCGATTTTAGCCAAAATCTACTCAGACATTGATTTTCTAATAAAAACCTTAAATATAAAGTTTTGTGTTGATCTGAGTAGTAGAGTTTAATTAAGGGCATCCACAAAATTCCTATCACACAGACATAAAATAGCGAAAATTGTGAAAACGTATTCAACGGAGCTTAAAACACGTATTTTCGTCGAAATCTCGAGTACGATTTTATTTATGAAAACAATATTCTCTCTAATGCGTAAGGAGAAAGTAAAAATAGTCGAAAGGATTCGATTCTTGTGAGAATTTTTGGGAAGAAAAATCACTGGAAATGCCATGGTGAAATATGGCGTATATCACTAACAAGCTTCCGATGGATGTGCGAATAAGGTTCTAAACAGCATTGGGATATGTTATCAACTTTTAAAATTGAATATTACGCTGCGAGCTTTTTCTTTTGATAAGGGAGAAAAAAATCGGGTTCGGCTGAAGTGACCGTCGCTGGTCATGTTTGCCGAAACACGTAATAAAAATATTTTCACCAATTTCTTTATAGTTTTTTACTCTATGTCGCCGCGGAATGATAATAAAATCTTTAGTGGTCAAAAAGGAACGTTAACCATCCTCAGAGCCGCGATCTTCATTCTTCTGATTTTTGTTACTTTCAGAAGCAAATTATTTAATTAAATCCCACAGTCATAGAACGACTGAGTAAACCGTATGAGTATTTCCGATGCAAACTAGCAACCGTCCGTAGTTAATTCACCGATGTTTGAATGAAAAAGCGCTTATAATAATCGCCGATCTGCTAACCACCACTGACGTAGGATATTTCGAAATTAAATACGAACGCGTTTTACAACCGTAGGAGTAGGATTCTCAGTCTCGAATCCCCGTATTAAGGGTAACGGGAAAGGCGAAACATCTTTCACGTCCGCATTAATCGCATGGCAGATTTTCGCCGAATTTCTGCGAGAGGTGAACGGATTGAACCTACGAATCACAACATTACATTTTCTTAACCTAACAAACGATTTTCCAAATTCTGCAACGTTATCGTACCATAATATTTATATGATTAATAATTATTTAAACATCACTTTTTATCATACTTTCAAAATTCTCAACAAATCTCACGCTACAATATGAAGAATTTATTTCATCTTTCGCGAGAGTGGTGAAGTCATGAATAGCTGTAATGTAAATTCATGTTTAATTTCATAATAATGACGTTTTTTTCCATGGAAATACCTTGCTGTAAAATAAAGATATTAATAGAGTGGCTCCCTATCTATACAGATGCAACACCCCCTCTTAAGGTATCCGTATCTACAGAAACTCAATTAACACCATCGATCAACCAATAAACACAAATTTTTATACTGACTTCAAAATCTTATATCTATTTTATTTGGGCAAAAATTATTTTATACGAGATATATCCACACACAATAAAAAAATAAAAACATTTTGTCTTAGTTACCCACAGAAATTCTCTCGTGACCTCATCTAAATTAAACGCGACTTCTTGTTTGGGAAGTACGTACTGCATTTACACATCCCTCCTGTTGCAATTTTTTGCACCAATATGCGCTTTAAAATCTGTGTATTTTAATATCATGAAAATACAATAATCTCGATTATTCGAGTTTTGTTTTATCCGCAGCCAGTGATGCACGCCAGATAACGGAAATATTTCCGCATTGAAAAAGCAGTTTGAAAAAAGTGATTTAATTTCTGTCAAACGAGCAGGCGATCAGTGATTTACTGCTGTAATTAATTATCTTTCCAATTGAAATATAAAAATCTTGAGAGAAGCTACGACACCTCAATACAAAAGGAATGTGGAAATGATTAAGATTTCTGCAATTGCTTGTAAATTTTAGTTGATAGGGATTAATTTATTCCATATAGTTCATCGCTCGGTCTACAAGCATTTGGGCCACAATACCGTTTAATCCGGAGTGACCCTTACAATTCACGGGTTAAAGCCTAATAAACTATAGGCCAGGGTTTCCCAAACTGTTCCACGGAACCCAAGGGTTCCGCAGAAGCTAAATGGGGTTCAGACAGACAGACAGAGGAAGAGACTCGATACGTTATTCCTTCTCTTATTTACAGCAGGAAACATGAGTTTTAATTGTAAACTGTATAGAGTAAGATACATAAAATATGTAAATAAAAATAACAATAATTGTGAAGTTAATTTTATTGCGATATGGATTATCGCCTCTTACAATTAGTTAGGGTAGCGGGAGAAAAAAATATTCACAAAGTTTGAAAACCACTGCTATAATCCATCCCTACTTGGTTATCTAATAACACCGTTCAACATGTTCTGAGAAATCTTCGAAGTCTACAACATTCAAGATCTTTGTTGTTAATACACACAGTTTGCTACATAAATGAAAAGTATCTGGATAATTCCACTGCTGCTTCAGGTCGTTCTTTTAAAGAATTACTTCCCAATGTAGAAGAGCTTTCAAAAGAAAGCAGTCTCATAAGGCTATTTAATTAGCAGATAATGCAACCTCTAATTTAAGCAAAAACAGAAACAAAGAGAGGAAAGTAGGCCATTTTTGCGTCTCCCAAATTACGTCATAGATTCATTAGCTGGACCAAAAGATACTAGGAAGGTTAAAAAGAAACTAGAAACAATTAATACGATATGTATCGGCAAATTATTGACAAAGGCTAAGGACTTTTTAGCTGTGTAAATAAAATAAGGATTAAAAATGCGTCTTGTGTGGCGGTTGCTTTGAACGGGTTTCCTGCTAGACCATCCAAAACCAGTGGTAAAAAATATTTTATTGAAAATCCGATGACGAAGAAAAGAGAGATAGGTAAGAAAGAGCGAGTGAAAATTGAAATTAAATTGAAGCAGTGCCAGATTTTCCATTACATGATAACGATAACGCGAAATAAATAAGTTTGCAGTGATAATGACGAGACAGATACAGTTGAGGCGGATATTGCGGCGGAAATTAATGGGAAACCGGAAGGGGCTGACCAGGGCGAAGAAGAAAGAGTGTGGCATATGAACAGCTCACGGCGATGCACTGAAAAGCAGCCATGCTTCAAGTTTATTACTGAACGAAGTCCACCAATGTTATCGTAATCGGATCAATCTTTTACTGTATCTACACTTGAATCTCGATAAATCGAACGTATACAGGTCAAATCTTCGACAGGTCGATAATGGGACATTTTTCTTCGGGCGCAATCACGTACGTTAAAACGAATATCTTTAACTTTTAGTTTCGATAATTCGAACCTTTTCTTTCTTCTCTTGAGATGTGACTTATCAATATTTGACTGTCATTTTGGAAAGACGGAAAATCCGAGTTCGCCCCCTTTAAAATAAATTAAAAGTTTAAAAAACATAAATTTGTTCAAATCCAGTGTACTAAATGTTACGTCTCAGTTCTCCGTTTCCTATTTAGCAAAAGGTTGCCAATGATTTTGTGGGCCGGAAGTTACCTAGACATTATGAGACATTATCTAAGTGAAAATCAATTATAAATGAGATTTTAGGGTTAACATTTCAGTATTTAAATGCTTTATTATCATAATTTGAATTTGAAAAATATGAAATTGTGGGTTAAATTTTACAATCTCTTTTTCATCGCGGCTTCTCGGGTCGTACAAAACGCTCTCGTGAGCCGCCCACCCCTATTAAAGACAACGGCCCTCCCTTAACGCTCATTACTTTGTAACGGTGAAGGTAAATTTAAAAAAAAACTGTCAAAATCCAAATCACTCATCCCAATTTCACCTCTCCTCTTTCTGAGTTATATTTCAGCCTGGTATTTGTCATTCGTCGAAACTGGTCGTATATTATACCAAGTCATCTCTCAGCGCGTATTTTTCTATTTAGCATACTATTATGCCTATTATGGAGTTCGACAAGTTTTCAAATTTAAATATAAAATAATCTATGCGGGTTATGTTTCGACGTACTTGAAAATAGTTTGAAACTCCCTTAAAGTTTGTCACTTATCACCAAACAATATAAGCATACGATACACAGAATAAAACACTTTTTATCTTTAGTGGAAGATTTTTATTGTGTATCATGAGTAAATTCAACGAAGTTGAGCCTGATTTCGTTAACTTAATATAAGCTTAATTTGCTATTATAACTCTGGTGAATGGAAAAGTGTGTCTACCGAATAGATTTTCAACAAGTACAAAAATCATCTCTCCAAAAACTACCACGTTTCGCAACAACTCTTAAGCTGAAAGAGGCACTCACGAGCTTACTCATCGCCCCATAGAAACTGCCTGATAAGAGAAAAACTATGCAATGAAAACATTTCTTCTGGTATCTCGTGTGACCTCCTCTGTTCTTCGAGTTTTATAGGGCATACTGTTGGGAAATGTGGGCGTTGGTGAATCTTAGTCGCCTTATCAGGATATATAGGTACCCTATTTTCTCTCCGCAGGATCTCATGCGAGGAAGAGGGAAAGATCTCTTGAAGGCATTTCAACGTTTCTTATCCGAATAACTGACTGAAGCTGAATTCTTCATGGAACATTAAACGTAAAAGATACATTAAACTTTTCCATCAAAAGATTTTTAAAACCTAACAGAATTTTTTGTACATCTGAGAGGTTGATGATACGACATACAACTTAGATACAGGAAAGAATAATAGGAAAACCTGGTAAAATTCCACTTTATTGACAAAAAAAGGACGACCGGTTTCGACTAAAATATAGTCATCATCAGGAATTTACCAGGTGTTCCTATTATTCTTTTCTTAATATGAAGTCCAATCATGTGAAGGCTACATCCGTCGAGTTTACAACTTATATAGCATAAAAACGTTAACTAAAGCCAAATGAAAATTTTTTCGAGTACCTATTTCATGATTTTCTTTCGAGGTGCCTTTTTCTTTCGTATTAAAACAGATTTCAACACCTTTCCTTTGAGACACTAACTGTAATTATATGTGTGTGTGTATATAGTATATAATATACGATATGAAAGAATTCAAACCGGAAAAATCAGCCGAGAAATAATAGAAAACGTAGAATAAATGACCCCGCGGTGGACGAAACTCGAAATATCCTCCACATGACGTGGTGACACTCACCTGCAGCCAGGGCCAGGGGGAGAGCGAATCGTAACAGGCATAGGTTGACGACGTAAACTGCCATATTAACGCCTCTTGTAGCGCCACCACCTTCTTCCTTACCCTCTTCTTCTTCCACCAACACCCGCTCCTCGTTCCTCCCCTCCCCCCCACAAGCAGGAGGCAGCGGCCGAGGCGATTCAGGGTCCGAGACTGGATCGACTGCGGGAGAAACGAAGGGCGTCAGTCGAAAAAGGGACACGCTTGCGCGAACAACGTTTTGTTGATAAATTAAGATTTAAAAAAACGCGCTCAAAAGTAAAAGGTGCGCGGAAAATTTACTTAGTAAAATGAAGAAACGATGTGAGAACAATAGTACGTTTTATCGGTTATCGTTATGAAAGCGCCAGCAAAATACATTCCAGCTGTAAGGAATAATTCGTGTAAGCAGCGACAGCAAATTCGAGATATTCGTTAACCCGAAGAAAATAAATGAGCCAAGCTATTTGATACGAAAAGAGAACGCCATAAAAAGCATTCGATTCGATGAGCTCAATAACAAAATATAACGCCAACACTCACAATATACGTAGAACATTAACGGATGATACGCAGCATCCGTCACACAGAAAGGAATTGTCCAGCACGTCGAGGGAAAGATGGAGAGAAATTACCTGTTAAATATGTCAATACACAAAGACACGTCAATAAAGGTAACATGTAATTACCTTAAGTAACAAACTTAGTTTGGGTTTTTTTATAGGAAACATAAGGCTAGATAATGCATTAAAAATTTGTGAAAGGACATGGGAAGAAAAAACACGGCAGGCCTATCGAAAGAAATTACAAGTTTCATAACACTCCAAACTTAAAAAGGTAATCTTAAAAATACACAATGTACTATAATTTGTAAATAGGTATTATTGTCTGTGGACCGAAATTCGCCAATGTGCGAGGTGGTCAGGTTAATCTAATTCGGATTTACGCGAATCTCTTTACTTATTCGAAACGCGATTTCAGTGTTTAAAAACCTTCACCCATGCATATGACAAGGAAAAATTACGCTTCGATTTATTAACTCGATTTAAAATCATTTAAATATCAATTATTATGGCGGATAAAACGCACCCTATCATCTACTGTAAAACGGAGTCAATGTCATTCAAGAGTGACATAATAAAATTATTCTGAGAATGAGAAAGACGGCTTTAAGAATGTCATATAAATCATGAAAACTCAAATAGCTAGACGTTTCCTCCCCTCACAAATTTTGCAACCTTGCGAGATAAAATTCTTCACAGCGAGTGGCATTAGCTCACTCGAGAATCAGTATCAACCGATGAGCGCGTGGGATCAAGTCATCACAATTACTCACCATAAGGCTGATAACGCCGAATCTGACAACGGCCACAACAAGAACTCCAGCATAGAACAAACATCACGTCCCTTACACTTATCGGGAAGGCTATGAAAACGAACGTAATTCCCCTCTAGTTGAAAGCTGTATTTTTTCAGGAGTTGAGATCGCGAACGACTGACGAGGGACTTCGATTTGCCCTAGACTGACATCCTCGTATCGCAGAATTATATCAGACTTAGCTCGACAGCGAAACGGTAATGGCGATGTAGTGCAAATGAAGGAAGATCTTGCAAAAAAAGATCTTCGATGACAATATTTACTCCACAAAAAAGATCAAACTTTCGAGGAATATTCTCACGAGCGAGATTTTAGAATATAGACTAAGATCGCGTCTTCTTCCTCGGAAGTTGCTCGTAAAAACGAAATAACAATGAGGTTATTGATGTTTCTTCTACAAAGATCTCAATTTTTTTCCTACTTACACCAAATACTGGGTTAATTTTTAGACTGTGAGAAAACAAAGAATCATTTTTTAAAGTCGCCAATCACTAGGCAACATTTTTCGTCTATTTTGATGAAACGGTCGAGTTAAATTTAATTTCGAATGAATCAATATCAGGAGAAACCAAGCATATCTATTCTAGTTAAACTAAAAATATTAGGCAAATCACAATTTCGGCAATTCTATTTGAAACTATTTAATAGAAATAATATGAACGATTTAAGTCTCATAATTTATAAAAAATATTACGAAAATATCGTTAGCAGATTTTTTACGACTGAAATATTTACATTAATGTAATAATACGGATTTTAATACAAAGTGATTATAATATAATAAATTCTCGTAAAATTCTTTTTAAAAATTCCCTTTAACGGAGAGGGAAAAAACAGCAAGGAATTCCAGGAATAACTCATAATGCTTGTGCAAGAATTAAGTAAGTCAATGTCCCATGGGCATATCGAAGGGGAGGGGGGTGGCTATCACCCTCTCTTCATTCCATTCCAGACAAAATTCATTCAACGGCTGAACGGCAAGAAAGATCATTCCAGCGGTAGGTATATACTGAGTGAAGGATCGTCGTCCGTATATGATCCAAGGGAAGGACGATCGACTACCCCATGGGAAGTTTCTGGATCCTCCTTTATCCAGTTCCTTTTTATGGAACCTGGGAGTGGGATGTTGCCTTGGTAATAGAACTTGAACGGAGCTGTTTCATCGTCTACGATTTTACCTTACTACACAAACGATCCAGGGTCATCCTTCCGTAAACTTTATTATACAATAACGTCTTAACTATTACACCGACAGTTGGCGATACGAGATGGCGGAAGGATTATAAGTTTAACCCTTAAACAGACGTGCACAAGTAGGCGACTGGGGTCTATATGACCCCATCTTACATTTTTCCTTTAATAATTATTATATTGTTTGCTCTAGATATTCCATGAATTATACTGATAAAAAATACATTGCAATGGCTTATAAAAGCAAAAAACACTGAACAACAATATCAACAAATAAATTAAATTGTTTATAGACCTTACTAAATGGTTAAAGGAATCACTCAGCCAAAGTGGTCTCTGAGAGACAAAGTCTGCTCATTAGCAATGACGATTTATAACAGGTCTGTTCGGCAGTCATAAAAATCGCAACGACTTAACGATAGTGCGCTCACACCTGTTCAATCTCGGATACTGCACACGACTAAAGTCAAACTCCGCCTCGTCAATTATAGTATGGTATGAAAACCCACGTATGGAATATGAAAAAATGTCCTATCCCCGGACATGCTTACTTGTACGGCGAGGCTGGTCCCCAAAAATAGACGCGTAAAATATGCGGACCTGCTTCGTGAGTGTGAAAGGCGCATATATATATATATATATATATCGTTAAAGGGCCACCCGTATAAAAAACAGCACTGTGCAGATCGTATAAATAAAGGCCGCCAAAAAGACTACACGGAGGACAAAAAGACTGCATAGCTCACTTTAAATGTGATTTCATGAATATCGATAAAACTTGAATAATTTTTCGATTGAAAGCCCTACATTGAATAGCTCATCAATGACGATATCAAATAGACAAATTACGTGCATTTGAAGAAAAATCCGTATGAGTAAAATATCAATTCAGTACCAATTGAACGTTGGCTCATTCTAACCATCGTAGAAATGAACGTATTTTTTTATACTCTGGGTCACCACTGTTGTAAATTAATTAATGAGAAGGTGATGTAATTAGAACGATAAATCTGCGACACTAACCTCCGAGTAGTTAATAAAACATAATAAGCAACATAATAAATCCGTCAATGTGTGAAATAACGACGGAAAACTACTCTAATATTTGCCAGAGGCTTCTTAAAGAAAAGAAAAACGCCAATTGCGAGAACTTCTTGAAGAAGAGAAACGCAAAAGTATAGGTAAAATAATTGCCAACTTAAAAATCCTATTACATCCGCAGTAAAAAAAATCGGTACAACATACATTGTACAAACTTTCTCATATACTAATGCGTCGTTTAGTTATCTTTAGAAAATGAAAATCGTATGAGCCTGTTTTTAGAAAATCCAATTTACATTCATTCATTGAGAAAAATGAAATATGTAGTATTATTGTAGATGTATACTCAAGTAACTGTACGAAATTTTATCAAAAACGTTAGAGCCGTTTTTGAGAAAATTGTTAAAGTTGCCTAGAATAAACTAGCCTTATATTCATTTTTTGAGAAATATGAACTACACAGTATTATTTAAGACTTAAACTCAAGTAACTGTACGAAATTTGATCAAAATCGTAAGAGCCGTTTTTGAGAAAATAGAATTATTGTTAAAGTTGTCTAGAATAAACTAGCCTTATATTCATTTTTTGAGAAACATGAACTATACAGTCTTATTGAAGACGTAAACTCAAGTAACTGTACGAAATTTGATCAAAATCGTTAAGAGCCGTTTTTGAGAAAATCGGATTGTTGTTAAAAATGCGTAGGATAAACGACTGTTAATTATTGATTAATGTCAACCATTTCTATATATACCCTGCTCAGTATGATAAAATGCCTAAGTACGAGATTTCATTCATTTTCGCTCTACTGTCTAGGCTCCAGAGCCAGTAACAGACAGACAGACGGCATTGCGAAAACCGCTTTTTCCGATTCAGCGACACCTAAAACGTATATGTCCGTAAAAATCTCGAGGTCGAATTTTTTCGCGATAACAATACTTTCTTGATACTTCGTATGAGAAAGTAAAAATCGGTACAACATACACTGTACAAATTTTCTCATGTACTAATGCGTCATTTAGTTATCTTTTGAAGAATATGAACCATGTAGAATCGTTATAAACATCAACTTAAATAACTATACGAAATTTGATGAAAATCGTATGAGCCGTTTTTTCTCAAATCCAATTGTTATTAAAGTTGCCCAAGAATAAACTAGCCTTATATTCATTTTTTTGAGAAATATGACCTATGTATTAATATTGAAGACGTAAACTCATGTAACTGTACGAAATTTGATGAAAATCGCTAGAGCCATTTTTGAGAAAATCAAATTGTTGTTAAAAATACGAGAATAAACTTCCCTTAATTATTGAGCAATGTCAACCATTTCTTCAGAGGTTCTACTCTGTATGATAAATGCCTATGTACGAGAATTCATTCATTTTCGCTCTACCCTCTAGGCTCCAGAGCCAGTAACAGACAGACAGACGGACAGGCAGACGGACGGCATTGCGAAAACCACTTTTTCGGACTCGGGTACACTTAAAACGTATATTTCCATCAAAATCTGGTGGTCGAATTTTTTCGCGATAACAATACTCGTACTTCCTCAATATACTTCGTATATGAGAAAGTAAAAATCTACCGTTTAGGCTCTAGAGCCGCGAACAGACAGACTCACAGACAGACTCACAGACAGAGACGGCCAGACCCACAGACAGACGGACAGATCCACAGACAGACGGCAGTGAAACCACTTTTTCGGACTCAGGTACACCTAAAACGTATATTTCCATCAAATTCTCGAGATCTAATTTTTCCGCGATTACAGTACTTTCCCAATACTAGGTCTGACAATAAAATAAGCACTTCCGGAAGTCATCCTCCTGCAAGTTGTTTAGAACGGCCGCCGTAATCTTCTGAATCTCTTCCACGTTATCAAAATGTGATCCCTTGAGGTGATTCTTCAGGGTTGGGAAGAGGAAGAAGACACACGGAGCGAGATCTGGTGAGTTATCAGGTGTTCCAGGACCACGACCGATTTTTTCGCCAAAAATTCCTTCACGGAAAGCGCTGTGTGACGGCGCGTTGTCATGGTGCAAGATCCACTTGTTGAGGAATAATTCTGGCCTCACACGACGAACCCGCTGTCTCAAACGTTCCAAAACTTCTGGTTGACAGTCTATGTGGCACAAACTCTTGGTGCCCTATTCCTTTGCAGTCAAAAAAAAAAACCAAATCAACGTTGTCTTGACTTTTGATTTTGGGGCGGGGTAAGCCCGAATATTTCCGTTGCATGCTCTGCCGCTTTGTCTCAGGGTCATTCTGAAAAACCCAACTTTCATCCCCAGTGAGGACTCTGTTCAGCCATTCGTCATTCTCCTCGATTCGTTGCAAAAGATCAGTGCAAACTTCCCTTCTCCGCTGCAGTTGGTCGTTACTGAGGTTCTTGGGCACCATTTTTGCACAAACTTCTTCATCCCCAAATTTTCCGTCAAAATCAATCGTACAGTCTCTCTACCTATTGATATTCATTTCTTCTTAAATCATTCTTAGACTAACAATATGTACATCATTCCGCACCAGAGTTCTCACCTTTTCGACGTTTTTATCCGATTTTGATGTTGTCGGACGTCCATGTCGGCTGGCAAACTCAACTTCGTCCCTTCCTTCGGAAAACCGTTTACACAATTCAAAAACACGTGCTATTGACATATCCCCTTCTCTATACACTTGCTTTAACATTTAAAAGATTTCAGTTGGTTTTTCCTAGTTTTAACAAAAATTTCATGTTGATTCTTTGTTCAAAATATTTATCACCAATTTTCGTGACGAGCTATCCAAACACTACATCAGTTAAAGCACAACAGCTCTGCACTCGCTGGACTTGTCAAGACAAATTTACTACTATGTAGCGTTCAGATATGTACCTATTGTCTGTAACAATCGTCATTGGCCCATTGTTGCCACACGCTCTACAGTGTTGTCAGTCTCGTTATTTAATTGTCAGACCTCGTATACTTCGTATATGAGAAAGTAAAAGTGACCGAAACGCATAAATAGAGGTAGCAAAATTTACCACGAACACGTTGATTTTCGTTTCAAGGTCATCATCACTACAGGAACTAAGGCTGGCAGCTTTGCGCAGTGTCAATAACTTCCTATTCGAGAAAACTTGGGCACCTTATCAGCCGACGCTGTGCCAGAAATCCAACAACTGTCCCTTTCATTAGTCTCCTGCTGCCTACCCAGTCAACCAGGCTACTTCCACAGCAAACAAATGACTTATTAAAGAGTCAATGACACCATAAGATATTTGACCAAGAATTTTTAAGGAAATATCCTTCAACACCAATGCGTGCCTCAATGTATGTATAAAGCATTGTCAAAATTTTAATGGCAAATATCACCTCGTATAGTAAATATTGGACCGTGATATAGCGGACATTTAAAATCCATGGAACGAAATGTTTAATTTTATGTCATTCCAAAATCAAAGATTAAAAAAAAACTAATAAAACGATAATGATACCTAGAAAAATAACAGAATTTATTATCGGTTGTTTTAATATTTAATTAGTGAGGTGAAGTTGTGACATTGAGTTACGGCCTTCCAGACCGCTATTGTTCATTATTATTATTTATTCACTATCCATATCTTCAACTGTATTTTCCATGTGTAATAATCTACGATGACGGGTTAATAAGTAAATAAAAGAAAAAAATTCATATTCACTTCTTTCTTTGTAAAATGTAAACTAACGGAAATAAGGTAGCCTGGTTAAGGAAATAATAGGAGAACATTTCAGACATAACAAAAACATAACATATGAAAGGGTCACCTTCCAATCGAAGGGTATTTGAACAAACAACGAAAAAGAAAACGTGGCACGAAGAATATTTTGCTTCCCGAGAAGAATGCCGGCTGAGAACAAACTTTCGATTTATCGAATGCGCCAAAACCGTATATATATCTTTTCTTTCTCCACTAACCAATATCGAGTCCACGACGGGCACGGAGTCACCGAACCTAGACGATGCGGAGTTTTGAGAGAAGAGGCGATCGATGACATCATACGACAAAAACGCCCCTGCAAGGGATTTGAACTCGACAGCCTTGCGAGCCAAAACCGACCACGCCAATCACGACCGACCGTTTGATTTCCTTCGCAAACACGTGTGACAGGTGATAACTTCACGAGCGTGAAAGCGTTTCGACAAGTAATAGAGAAAAGCTTATGACACTTAAGAGATAAACACTAAACATTAACGGTCCTACCAGAAATAAACCAAAAATATATTCTAAATGGAATAAATAAAACACATCATGACGAAATTAGTACAATTTTCCGAGATTTTTATCGTGTTATCAGAACACGGCAACTTAAGCGTGAAAATTATGGTTGGAATGGTATATTTAACGGAATCCATCGCATTTTTTTATAAATCACACCGGTTCACACGTCTTTTGACAAAACGACGCGCACGTTATGCCCCACACCCTCGTCACATCGCCCACACAAGAAACATCACAATTCCTCTTAACGGTAAACAGAGAAAGACAAAACCCGGCTGAGTAAAAATAAATACCGGCGGAAAATTGTCTCCGCATACCCGTTTAAATATAGAAAAAGTGACTTTTTTTACCCATGGCCGCGAGTCGATCTCGACACTCTTTAAGAAATTATCTTCATCGGTTCCAACTCTCTCCCCTTCTCCTCGAGAGTCCTTGCAACAACCCCATCCACCGCAGACCGAATCAGCAACGGGCGGAGACAGGTTTCGGACGACGTGTCAGGATCTCCTTCACAGCATCCGAACTCGAGTAAAAGGAACCACGGGGACGTGGCAGCCGCGAGTAAAAACCTTCCTCACTCTCTGCCTCGGTTGAGCGTTGAAGGCGAAGGGAAAAAAGGGGAGAGCTAGAGGAGTGGAGAAAGGGGGAGAACGCAGAGGGGAGAAAAATGGTGGAAGACACGCGCGAGGCGAGAGTGGGGGGTCGGGTTCTTCTAACTAAGGAGCTATGGAAAACGAAACTCAGGAGGAATGCCGATGCCAGAGCCCAAGGCGAAGTGCGTCAGTGCCTCAACTCCTCAGAATGCACAACCAACCCGCTGATAATTCTTCTGCGACCGCTTCGGAACGCACTCGGAAACGCACGCTTCTCCCTAGACGCCGCGTAAACACGCACCGGAGTCAAATATTTCCCCCCTCCGACTTATTATCCCGACCGCTTTTTGCGTCGGTGGGACTCTTAAATATTAAAAAAGGAAACCGAAGAGATAACGACACCCAAAGTTTCTAGGATAAGATAAGGCGAAGAACCGGCTCGGAATAAAGTTTGTCAGACTCGTGGGCGGACGAAACGGAAGCGGCAAACGAAACTGCGACGATAATACTTATTAAAAAGCACGAAAGACTAACGACAGAGAGGCGGAAACGATATCGAATGGGTTCGATATTTTAGATACAGCCTCACGCACGAGGTGTTATTTCGTCCGGCTTTGCGCTGAAATCAAGGAGATTACAAACACTAGAAATATCTTGGCACGGCGCCAGTCTCGTCCAAATAACGACTGCGCAAAGGAGGGTGGATGCGAACGATCCGCAGAACTTCCTACAGATGCAGGATCGAAGGTATTCCGTAAAATGAGAGTTGTACGCGGACGGATACGTGTCCGTATAAAAGACGCTCGACTGGGCGGAACAGCTGACGGCCTCCGGCGACCCTGTGAACGGCAGATGGAGAGCGGGCTTCACTCGCCGATGGGTATCGCGTCACTGCCGTGCGGACACGCACACGTTCTCTCAACGGTAACCAACCTACCGTCACCACGCCCCCCTACCACCGAATGTCTTCCTCCCCGCTTTCCTCCCACTGCTACTTCCTCCCCCGCTCTTTACCCCCTCCTTTCTCGCTTCTTCTGAAGCGCATTAATCACTAAGGTTCCGCTGATACATTACGTCACCGCGGAATCTGTCGCTCGCCTTGTGGTATTGCGGAGATGAAAACCAGAAAGCTTGCGTTTGTGTAAACGAGTATATACATAAATCCACCGCTGGATTAAAGACAAATGCACTTCACGTAACAGTATAAGTGACGAGACCGTTGATGGATTCAACGTGAAAGGATTATTGGTCTCCTAGGACCTTCCAATTTCTAAAAACAATTTAAAAGGCGCCACACGAACTCATCGCGTAAAACCGTGTTTTAAAATATTAAAACTTTATATATATTCTCTCTCTTTTTCCCTCCATATTATGATGAATAAAATCATAAGATTTAATCAATAAATACAATTTGTCTTTATAATAAACTGTTGAAGTCGCTCCACCCTCGGAAATTTCAGTATAATCCCTCGAACAACAAAGATATAAACAGGCGCTTATGAACCTATCACCTCCGAAGATTAAAAACAAAGGTATAACGTTGGCATTCCTGACAACCAGCCTTCAATGTTCGATCCCTTGCCAAAGATGAACAGTAAATGAACGTGATAAAGAGATTTCGATGGAGCACCTAAATCGCCTCCGCCTAAGGACAAAGGAAGAGAAAAAAATCTCGCATTTAAACGGGTCATTTCCATGATGTCCTATTCTTTCAAAATTTCGCAAGATCTTGGCAACCTCTTTCCCGTACGAAATTACCGCACTGGGATATTCCTATTACTTTAAGTTAACTGAAATTCCTTGATTTTTTCCCACGAATGCTCCTTTTCCTGGTATATATTTCATATAGTTTTAGATGAATTGAATGAGGTCGTACCGACCTCATTCAAGCATCGATGACGTTCGTCAAGGTACCCTTTAAAGCAGTCCTTCTCAAACATTTTTGCCCCACAGCACGCCTTCATGCATGCTTAAGAACATCGCGGCATACCAAACCACCCCTAATTAATTTCACCGCGTAAATACTCATTTTTAAAGATAAAAACTAGCGTAACAAGTAAAAGTCGCAGTTATAATATATTTTTACGATTGGTAAAGCAATAATTGTATAATGTTATTGTACATTAAATACGTGTAAAAATGTTATGCTCTTAGACGGAAAATTCCTCTTGTAGCCTCATGATAAATTCCATGCATCATAAAATTTATGCGAATTTATTTGTTTCAAACGCTTTTAAAAATTAAATATCTTCGGAGTGTGCGGCACACTAGTCCCTTCCTCGGGGCACGCTGATGTGCCGCGGCAAACCGGTTGAGAACAATTGCTCTAAAGAATAATTCGAAAAAAAAAATATAAAAATTTCAAAACTGATTTATCTTCGGGAGATTAGAAGTTAACATTAAATATGAATTAGAAATAGTTTACTCATAATGTTCTTCATTTTCACAGGAAGCACCGAGTCAAGTAAATTTATTTTAACCTCGAAAAAATAATTAGCGCTCACCATTTGTAATCCTAGTTACACATATATATATATTATAACGTCGTCAATGACCCGATCGTGAGTTCGTTACCGATGATGCCTGGTTTAATTTCAACAGACAGGTGAACTGGAAGAATCAGCGTTCTTCGCGAAACGGAAGTAAGGTTCATACACGCGTACTAGTGCATCCAAACCCATGGAGCGTTGCGAAAATATGATAAACGTGCAAATTTGCCGTTCTTTTAAATATAGCGTACTGAAGTCAGTGTTCTCCGTACAGTTGCAAATACTAACACCAGCTCACTTGCATAAAGACCGCGATTGGAAATACAGGGTGTCCACATTAAAATGTAACAACTTTGAGGTGCCATATACTTTTATTCAATAATGCGAAGAGACGAATATGGAGGATTCTCACATTCACACACACAAAATTATAATGCTTCAAAGTTGTTATATTTCAATGTGGACACCCCGTACAATTCCTCGCGCATATCAATATATAACAAGTAACCATTACCGTGAATAATAATAAAAATATTAGGACTATGACACATTAAACACAAAACGCATAAAAACTGGCAACGTATACGTGCTAAAGATATCCTGATGCGTAAGACATTCAACGCATCTAAGAAAAGTAAAATCGATTTTTTGTTTAAAAACTCACCTTTAACGGCGTGATAAATCGTGCGTAAAAAAGAGCGAAAAACGACGGCGCAGGTCTAACAGTTTGTAACAACTAGCTACTCACAAATATATTTTAAAAAACAACCGTCCCTTTAATGTCATCCCTTCAGGTTAGAGACCGAGTGAAAAACCTGAGGATATAACATCAATGAAAATGTATGTTAAAATCCCATTCTCAGCAGACGCGATTGAAAATAACCTTCAGAGAAATATTACTTATGAAATTTACAGATTGTTACCTAATCTGCTAACTTTGAATTCATTCATACATTTTTCGATGAAAAACGAGTTGTTATAAAAGACTATACAGACTCAATTTCGCTCTTAAGAAAGTCGTCTGTCTTTCTATTAGAGGTAGTAATTGTAGTTCACGTCAAGCAATATTTTCAGAGATGCTGTTCGACGAATTTAATTCGGGTGAACATTAACTACGCGCGTCAACTAAAAATGAATTATTGTTTTTTAAAGGAAGAGTGACAAGTTAAAAGATAAATTACGATGTTGGACAATTATAACGCCGATGGGTTTGATTGGATACTTTTTACCAATGCAACGCATAAAATGACGTCAAATGGCTCCGATGCAGGAGCTATTAATGATAAATACCAAGCTATCCGATGAACCTCAACTCCTGTCCCAATCGCAAAGAAGCATCGGCAACCACGAAATCCCAAATACTTCATTCAGTAAATATTTATTACGGCGCGAAGCCAATTAATAGAGGCATGATCATTAAGATTCTAAAAGATGTTTGGGCATATGAATTGCTTAGGCCTAAACCGATTCTTTAAGGCGATCGATCCCGAAGGTTACCCCCGTGCATTACGTGACCTTGATCGGAAAATCTTACCTCTAGCGTGAAACTGGCGACAGAATCAATCGTTTCTAACGAGAAGGAAGGAAGAATGTCAAATTTTTCTTCGATCACTGCGTTTTTTTCGGGACTGACGAAAACAGGGGAGCGGATGAAAACTTTACCGCAGTTTTTTCCAAATTTGACATCTCTATACCAACATCACGACGCGACAACTAACACATGATTGTGAATATTGTTTTTTTTACTAAAAAATCGCCTATGCATTAGGTTTATGTTATCTGTATAGGCAATATCTCTAGAATCCTGCAACCTGAAGAAACCGACATTTTAGGATAGATAGGTAAGATAAAAGCAGAGCCGGCTTGATGGCGGTGCGAACGGTGCGACCGCACCGGGCCCCGCACTTGAAGAGGCCCCACGCTCTCTTAAAAAGTATTTGTCGTACTTGTAAAGTACACGCATTTTTTTAATCTAAAAAAATATCGGTGTCATAGTTTGCTTTAGCTATTAAAATTTACTATTAAAAATTATTGACGCGTAAGCGGCTCCGCGCGCACGCTTTGCACCGGAACCCGCGATTTTCCTAGATGTCTCCGGATATAAACCTTTATATGGGCGCGGTTGAGACTTGCAAACCCCCTCTTATTCATAAACCCAATTGTCATTTATATAATAATAATTTATTATGCATGGTGTTAAAATACAATTACAGCAAAGCGAAATAAATACACGATACTGTTTAAATGAATACAATATATATATCAAAGAAGAATAATGTGAAAATCAACTACTAATTACAAATTAACAGTATAGTAGATGTAATAGAAAGAAGGATATTCAGCTTATTTAGGATCAGTTTAGGTCAGTTTATACGATAGCTATGTGTGGTAAAAATTCGGTGGTTCTAGGATCAGCTGCTTGAGGAGTGCTATAATCGAAAAAAGCGCCTTATGTAATTTTCGCTGCAATTCTTCCCTCAATTGTTTAAAAATGTAATCGGAGGGTGAAAGTGAGCTTCTTCGAGAGAAGGCATTCTTTCCTTTCGAACATGGGATTTACAAAAGCTTTTTTTTTAACTTTATCGGTGAAAGGTGCACTTAAAAACCAGAATGTCAGGCATCATATACAAACACGCTTTACTCTCGGCGACGTTTCAACGGTTGAGAAATGCCGGGGTGGAGTGCTAGATTCCCACGCGTAGTCGGATGCGAATCTCAGCGGTGACATATTTTAGAACAGGGCTTGGCCACTTTTCTCTTCCGCGCCGCGACGATTTAAAGGAATTCCATCTTTAACAGGATGCACTCTTCTGAAGTCTCGTGCTACTTATGCGTATCTCGTCGGGTACAGAAGTCTCCCATTTTCCGAATGCAAACATGCGTGCACGTAGGGGCATATGTGCGAAGTGTGCGATGCACACGGGCGGTCAAACAACGGGGGCGGCCATTTAATCGTCAGACACGTACGGTATTTTTAACACTAATTCGGATTGTACTATAATATGCCGTATATTCTTTCATATTCATTGACTACGGAAATTTATCAAAGTATACGGCGTTTTTTAAAAGTTTTGTAAAGAACGCCTAAAAAGGTCGGCAAATGAGGGGCACACGGGTGGCCAATGAGAGGCTTGCACACGGACGGCCAATTAGAGACTTGCAGGCACACGTGCGTGCGGTTTGCGTTTCGTCTTAAATTCGACGGTTCGACAAAAATCCGACAGGCGTGCGTCGAAAAAAAACAAATACATACATTTCGCAAACTTTCTCATTTCAGTGTCCTATTACACATAATACGTAATGTCAACGGATAAAGTGCTAAGTATTTATGCGAGAAAAACGCCAATAAACTTATTGCCGATCGCTAGGAAAATGAATCGCGAACGGCAATTCCTCGATTGAGTGAGATATAGGAGGCTAGGAACCGTGGATAACAGAATCGAATCTCACACCAATTCAATCAGGCTAAGGGCCAAATTAAGAGACCCATGGGCCCCACGCACGGCACGTTTAAGGTTCCACCAAAATCGTAAAAATTTCCTAAAAGTAACATTATTGCATGGTTTGTGATCTGAGCGGCAACATTTAGAAAGGGTTTCGTCAAGACGGGATAGGGTCAGCACACTTTGGGCCACCCTTGTCCTCTGGGCCCCACTCGCGTTTTGCATACTGCCTAATCCTGCCCTGTAAACGAGCTAGAATAAATCCAATTCTTAGGGACGTATTCTTTGGCAATGGCCATACCACGATGAAAACACCGGTTCTCGTCCGATCACCGAAGTTAAGCATCATAGGGCCCTGATAGTACTTCCCGGATAGTACTACTTGGAAGGGTGACCGCCTGGGAACACCGGGTGCCGTTTCATTTTTTTAAAATTTTTCGCCGTAACTACTGCTATTTTTCCGATTTACAGAATTTCCATTTTCTTTCCTCGAGTGTATTTTGTCGAACTGGATCCGAAAAGCGTTTTAAGAGGCCCGCCCCTCTTATATAATCGATTTAAAATCGACCTGTATTGAATACTGGCAATTTTATATTCATTTAAATACAAATTATGGCTATCAAACCTTTCTGGTGACGTTTAAACGTTAAAAAAAATTGGTAATAAACTGCGTTGAAAGCCGTTATTCGGTCCACCGGGAACCGGAATTATTCATGTTTAAATAAAAAGTTTGCATACTCAAAATAATATGTCGAAGAAGCCGATGTTTTGCAGTATTCCAAAAATTTGAGGAAAATAGAAGAAATAACAGCTCGATGAACAGGAAAATTATGGTTTGGGAGACAGGAGCGTAATATAATAATTTTATGCACGAATAAGAAACCCATGGGCCCCAAGTACAACACTTTTAAGGCTCCACCCAAATCGTAAATTTGTAACAAGTAACAGTTATTGTAAGGTTTGTGATCTGTGCGGCACTAAAAGTTTTTAAAAACACTAAAAATAAAAATACATTAACAAATAGCTCTTTAGTGGAAGATATTAAGCTTTTTATTATGTGTAAAAATCGACTCAATTTATTGTTTAGAGATCGCCTTTTTGTGATAAATAAATATTTAATCCTAAATAGCTAAGAACCTAATAGAATATAATTAAAGTTTTGTCAATCCTTATTTTTTATGTCACGCTTGTGAAATCATTACTTCGCAGTTGGAAATCAAAGCTGAACTCGGTACCGTAAAGCGGATTGTCATCACAAAAATTCAACAGTTTATCAGTTATTAACAGTCGGAATTTCCCAATACGAATAACATTGGGCCGAAATTCAAATCCTAAAAGTTGCGATTTAAGAATGGTTAGAATTGAAATGGGCATTGGGACATGTATACATGCAGCTGACGGAATAAAGTTTAGTTTAACTGCCGTGAGAATTAAAATCCGTTCCGAATAAGACCAAAATACTGTTTATAAGACGATTAAATTATAATACACAGTACTTCACTTATAATTTTGTTTATAATTTTAATCTTTTTAGCGCTTTTTAAAAATAAATAATCGCTGCTGTATTTGGATTTTTTTGTCCTCCATAGGTACGGACAATATCTCTGGAATCATGAAACTAGGAGAAGCCAAATCTCAAAATCTCCAGAATAGTGTGGTCAATGTGGGGGCTAGATATGGTAAAAATTCAGTGGATCTAGAATTTTTTTTAGTAAGTCCTGTGTGGTTATTTCTTTACAGTTTCACTCGCAGAAAGAATGCTGCTGCTGTCAGAGTCGGGGTACTTTGGCGGTAGTTGGGCGTGAAACTAGATAGATTTTTATGTAACTGGACGCTGTAGACTTAAGTTTTTGAGACACAGAGTTTATGTAATATCGTTTATGACATTAAGTGGATATTTTTTTGTCAAAATCGACCACAATAAGCAACTCTCCGTTGTCGAGCGATATGATTCACTTCATCAGGCTTTTTATTCCTGGTAAAACCCTATATAAATACGACATGTGTCCATATTCTGTTAAACATTTCAGTCTCTAAAGCAGAACACAGTCTATATACAGATGGAATCGCAACTGTTTTTTCGGACTCAGGAGCACTTATAAATGTGCCTATACATCAAAATATCTAAGTCGAATTTTTTTCACCAAACAAAACTTTATCTATACAACTAGTATGATATAGAGGTTTAACAACGGAATTGGTAGGCAAGGCAACATCCGGTTAAAATGGCAAGATTTCCTTAAACTGTGTGAATTAAACGTTTACAATGAGAAATTTCGAACTGTAGGCGGAAAAAGATGAACAGAATAAGAAGCTTTATAATGTTTTCTTTAAAATGGTTCATATCCGAAGATTGTAGGCTAAATCTTTCTAATTTTAATATAAAAAAGAATGAAAGCCTGGACGTCGTAATGTGCATTTTTACCTGTCACCTAATGGGAAATGGAAATTATCTCCTGGAATCGAACCCGGATCTTTGATCTCGAGTTCGATACATTAAAACTTTCTGTTGTTATATCATAATGCTATCCTGAAAATTTCATCAAATTCGGTTAAGTCGTTTGCGAGATATTAAGCTTCAAAAAGCATTACATGACAAAGTGACATTGTGACACTTTTATATCAATATACAATTCATTTACGATGAATTAAAAGTACAAATATACCTAATAAACCCGCGGCGCACCGATGAAGTGAACGACCGTGTGAGAACGGATACATTCGTCGCATGAATGAACTTTAACTCCAAAACCTTCATTTTCCTCCTTTTTCCCGTGAAAATAAAAAGAACTGACCGCTCCTAAACGGGCACACGAGGGAATACCGCCGAAGGCGTGACGAAAACCGCTCTCAAACATGGTTACGCAATGACCGCGAATGAGCCGCAAACCGTCTGGTACACTGAACTTCAGGCCTTATTAGACCTTCAAAACCAACTTTCGTAACTCCGATTGATAATCCGAAAGCGTCATCGAAAATTATCTGTAAAAGAGCAACTTCTAATTACGTCTCCAAATATTTTCTTACGTTTTTAGCGCATGAACGCTTCCCCCGAAAAAATACGCCCAGAGGACATTTCAAAGAAAACTAAACAATTAATTTAACTCATAATTTACGGAGAAAGAAGATTTAACTTGGGAGACAAAAAAGTATTTTGTTTTATCACGAAACTCCTAAAAAATACATCGTTTACTGCCGTTCTAGTTATTTAAATATAAAATATCGACTGACCGAGAACAACGGCAAATTATAGATTCGTCAAAAATCGTTGTAGGTGCAAGGTTCACTTTCCGCACATCGACGGTCAATGAAAAATCGCGCCGTTATATTTATAGCGCAGATTTGTAATCTCGAGTGCCTTCTCCTAAGATCGTTTAAGCGCGCAGTTAAGTTCGCGCATAAATCTGCCGCGTTCTAGCGCGGGTCGATATCAGAGCGTAGATATCTCACCCCTTCTCCATACGCCGATTTGTTTTTGTTGGCCCATTTCTCCCGGAATGAGAACGAAGGAAGCAGACGAAATAGAAAGTGATTGCGATCGTGTGCATTAGCGGGACGGTCGGACTCGGAGGAAACTCCTTAATATATTTGGCGCCGTCCCTCCGATCCACCAATTAATCTGGCGACGCTTAAGAACGAAGAAGGAAATCTTTTTCTTTTAATGTTGCCTTCCACGCAAAGTCAATTTTTTTAGGCTTGTCTGCAGGTAGGGGAAAAACCCCAAGACGAATCACAACATCCATGCCGAAGCGGGATTCGAACCCGCGACCTTGGGATTAGAAGGCAGGCACACTACCTACCTGTCTACTTTCTCCATACGTAGTAATGGGCAAGTATTGTGTTCACGAAAAAAATCGACTTCGAGATTTCAACGGAAATACACGTTTTGAGGTCCCTAGAACACGTTTAGACTATTTTCGGAATTATGTCTGTGTGCGTGTGTGCGCGCGCGTGTGAGTGTATGTGATTGTTGGCGCTCTAACTCAAACAGTACGTGTCATGTCGTTACCAAACTTCATATATAACACTTTAACATTAGCACAAAGAACTGATTAGTTTTTGGACAATAACGGGTAACCGAAAGTCGAGTTTTATTCGAAACCCGATTCGGTTTTTGCGATATTTCTTCGTTAAAACATCATTATTGTATATACAATTCTATACAAAAGTTATAGAGAATGTAATTTCCTACAACTTTCATTTTAAACAATTTTCCATAGCAGTTATTGTTTAGGAATTATTTATAAATAATAGGTTTTGTCGGTTTCCGTCAAATATCTCTTTAAAAACGTCGTTATTCGTAATATTCGTAAGGACCAAAGTTGTAGAGAATAATATTTCTTCCAACTTTTGTTTGAAACAAAATTTCGCAGAACCATCCACTTCGGAGATGTTAAACTTTTTTCGTAATTTTCAGTATACAGCGCCAACACCATGTAGCGGTGAATTCTGTAGACATATCAAAATATAATTTACGGCAATAAGAATGACTGTATTCTTTTATGGTGCGAAGTAATAATTTTGCCTCATAATGCTATTCATAATAATTTAAATATCTATACCCCAAATATGGAGTAAGTCATGTGTTGGTCACATCAGATTTTTTAAACTCTATTCAATCTAGTTTATATCATTTAATGACTGAAGGATGGAATCGTAGATTTGGCGCTTCAACGGTTAAACGTTTTTTATGGCATCAGATCCTTTGTCGTATATTCCGTAAGAATGAAAGTTCATCGATAGTAATACACTGAAATTTCTCAAGAAACGCACGACGTTAATTTAATAGCCATCCGCTAAAAAAAAAGAATGGAGACAATCAACTACTTCAAATGAGGTTTTTTTACTGTCAATTTTACTTTTTAATATTCTTTCTTGCATTAAGTTTGAGATTTAATGTTAACACATGCTGTAGCTTACGACACTCGATCAAGGTATATAAAACTCGCTGACGAACACCAATTAAGGGTATCGATTATATAATTCGTCATTCAAAGTGTTTAACTTGATATTTTTTCAGAGAAACGTCAATTAAGCTGCTATTTCAAGATTTGAGGGAAATTTTCCCAGCAGGACTGCAGTGAATATACGAGGGTAAATCAAAAAGTAAAGGCAATTTGCGTGTAAAACTAAAAGCGCATGTCAGGACACGCTCCCAATGTCATCATACTTATTACATTGTTAGATAAGTCTACACATGTTTCCCCAGTTGCCCTCGCTCAGTGTGTTTTGTACAGTCGAAGTGTAAACATGTCGGCTCCGCTTTCCAATTGCACCTTTAGTGAACAACGTGCTGTGATCAGATTTTTGCGGTCAGAAGGGGTCAAACCCTCCGAGATTCAAAGAAGAATGTTAGCACAGTATGGAGAAAAGTGTATTAGTCAAAGGAAGGAGCACGAATGGGTGGAAAGGTTTAGAAGTGGCAGAACAAATATGGTTGACGAAGGTCGTTCAGGCCGCCCGACAACTTCAACAAAGGCAAACAATGTCGATCAAGTTAATGCTCTCATTCAAGAAAACAGACGGATTACTGCTTTTGCTATTACCGGAATGTTAGACATCAGCTACTGGTCTGCGTATTCGGTCATGCCCGACAACCTCCAATATCGCAAAGTTTGTGCAAGGTGGGTCCCAAAACGTCTCACAGACGAGCATAAACGTAAGCGTTTGGAGATTTGAATGCAATTTTTGCAGCGGTATCGCGACGAAGGAGAGGCATTCCTACGACGAATTGTTACGGGAGACGAAACATGGGTGCGTCACTACGAGCCCGAAAGCAAGCAGCAAAGCATGAAGTGAAAACACACGTCATCCCCAACAACAACAAAATTCAAAAGTGTACCTTCTTCCGGCAAAGTCATGTTGACGCTGTTTTGGGATTTGAACATTCTCAGGAACGTGGACAGACTGTCAATAGTGCAAGATATTGCGCCATGCTGGAAGAGAAACTGAAACCTGCTATTTGCAGTAAACGCAAAGGTTTGCTGTCAAAAAGTGTTCCGCTGCTGCATTACAATGCTCGACCTCATTCAGCCGCTGCAACCGTTGAAATGATTCGAAAACTTCAATTTGAACTTCTCCCTCACCCACCATACAGTCCGGACTTCGCCCCTTCTGGCTATCACCTTTCTGGCCCACTGAAAAAAGTGTTACGTGGACGTCGATTTTCAAATGACGACGAAGTCAAGGAAGCGGTGCATAATTGGGTTCACGGACAACCGAAAACGTTCTTCTCACAATCAGAGGGCATTAAGAAGCTTGTGGGCCGATGTGACAAGTGTTTGGAGAAGCAAGGGGACGACGTTGAAAAATAATACTAAAATTTTGCATATTTCCCTTTTCTTGATTTAATAAAAAATAAATTGCCTTTACTTTTTTATTTACTCTCGTACAATCCCCCATTATAGCTCTAACGCTGTATTGGCACCTTTGACATTCGGATTTAAAAATTCCTCATGGATATCAAACGACACGTACAAATAATTCAATAATTCAGGCATAAAAATCCAGGAATATGAAAAAGATTTCAAACATGACTAAAACAACGAAAAATCCGCGCCTTTTTAGACCATAAGCGCACTCGTCCTAAAAGCGCGTCCGCGCGCACTGGGCGTCTCAACCCACCCAAGCGCGATTCATCGCGTGAATTCTTCATTATCGCAGGAAACCATTAAACGAATAACCGTCTCAATTTTAGTTTTTCAATCCACCGAAAATTACTCGAAATGAGACACAACTCATCCCGAATCGTGAAGAGGTCCACCTATTACGTCGCGCATCAAGATGGCGTAGATGCAATCCCGGATAACCGTATCTTTCGTCCACGCCCCCTGTCATAACCACCAAAAACACCCGAGGGTAAAAGCCGAAAAGGAATAGAGAAAGAGAAGAGATAAACTCGAGAAGAACTAATTAGGCGGGAAACGGCTCTGGGGTGGCCCAGTTCTTCCACCTGCGTCGAGACACGCGATGAGATTAACTCCCTCTTCGCCGCACCCTCCACAGGTCCCTCCCTTGCTCCCTAACCCTACTTCGCCCTTCCCCTCCATCCTTAAAAAAACTCCCCTACCCTTCGTCAATCTCATCCCTTATAACGCTGCCCTCGATTCGCAAACGACCTCAACAAAAAAATGGAACTGTTCGCTCCAAAAATCCAGGACGCGCTAAACTAAAAGATTTTTTGGCCTCAGGTGACATTTAGAAGAAATCGTTCGTCGAAAGCCTCAATGATTTATTTATTTTTTGCTTTTTCACGCGTAGTATGTACCTTTTTTTTTTAAAAGAAACGGGGGTATCTCATCTTTGGAGTATTTGCTGATAACCCAAAAGAGAAGAACAATCACAGAAAACCAGTTTAAATCTATCACCGGATTTAATGTATCAATCCAGGGGTGGCCAACCTTTTTTTGTAAGGTGCCACATATTATTCTGAAAATGTGTCGCGTGTCACCTAATATTTTTGCATTAGTGGTAGTCTAGATGGCAGGGGCTACACGACGGGAAGCCACCATTGTACTTGTTTCGAAGATGGAATTGTCTATGGTCCTTTTGACTGCGGGTTGGAAGGTTTTTTTAAGATCATTAATACTATAAAAAATATGATGTGGTCAACACATGACTTTCTCCATATTTGGGGTATAGATATTTAAATTATTATGACTACCATTGTAAGGCAAAATTATTATTTCGTATCATAAAAGAATACAGTCGTCCTTATTGCCGTTAATTACATTTTGAATATGTTTACGGAATTCATGGTGGCGCTGTATACTGGAAATTTACGAATAAATTAATTATCTACTAAATGGAAGGTTCTAGGATAATTTGTTTCAAACAAAGCTTGGAGGAAATATTATTCTCTACAACTTTGGTCCTCATGAAGATTACCAATAACGACGTTTTTAAGATATTTGACGGAAACAGAAAAAACCGATTATTTATAAATAATTCCTAAACAATAACTGCTATGGAAAATTGTTTAAAATGAAAGTTGTAGGAAATTACATTCTCTATAACTTTTGTATAGAATTGTATATACAATAATGATGTTTTAACGAAGAAATATCGCAAAAACCGAATCGGGTTTCGAATAAAACTCGACTTTCGGTTATCCGTTATTGTCCAAAAACTAATCAGTTCTTTGTACTCATGCTAAAGTGTTATATATGAAATTTCGTAATGATATGGCACGTCCTTTTCGAGTTAGAGCGCCCACAATCACATACACACATCATTCCGAAAATAGTCTAAACGTGTTCTAGGGACCTCAAAACATGTATTTTCGTTGAAATATCGAAGTCGATTCTTTTCATGAAAACAATACTTTCTCTGTACATACTATGTATATGGAGAAAGTAAAAATGAATACGATATACTAAACCAAGATTTCCGGAAAAAGTGAAACGAAATTTTAAAAAGCTTATCAACTGCTTTCGAAACATATGAACTAATAACATACTGAATGTACAATTTTAATTGGTTATTAATATAAATTAATAAAATGTCGTTATTACTGCGGCTCTACTCCTCCGTTTTCATGTTGTTAGTAGTGGAGACGGCAAGAGATCCACGGTGGTTCAGTCACGATTCATGCTGAGAAGATGGACCTGCCTGTGTCTCTTGCGGTTGCTGGTTTAAAGTTTGACATTGACTTTATCCCAATCAAAAAATGAGAAAAATGTTAAATAAACGTACGTCCCATTTCAATACGAAAAAGAATAGTTTAAACAATTACCTTGAAAACAAGGGAAGTCCAACTCAGTCTTGAAAACAGTGACTAGTTTGTGTACACAATTTTCTTATAACACGTTCTCATTTCGTGGGATTAAAGTAGCCGCACGCAGACACAACACTCAGTCTGTTGCCAAAGAACAACACTGTAGAACCTTGAATGTTAACGTTGACATTTTCAATTTATTTCTATATATTTTATTTTATTTTTTCAAAATGGGGAGGCGTGCCACTGACAAGAGCTTCGCGTGTCACTAGTGGCACGCGTGCCGCAGGTTGGCCATCCCTGTACTAATCATTTCGGATGGATATCATAGACAGGCACTCATCACACTCTTCTAACTTTTTCTTAGTTTTAACGCGGGCTTAAGACTGAGAACCTCTGATTGAAAGTGTGCAATATGAAGAGGAACACAAGACCTTTTAGCTTGTTGCCTATTAGCATTTTACGAATCCTCCATTAGTTTGAATGTCCACCGTTCGAAGGCACTAAAGTTGGGAAATGAATAATCTTTACACTAATATTGTAAAGTCTATCTATGCAATAAATTTTATATTTAGGTGATTTAATAAATTATGGATTGAAATCAAAGGAATTAAATACAATAATAAACAATTCTAGCAAAGTTTTATAAAAATTTTACAACAATTCGTAAATTGAGGCAACATGACAAACAGAGATGTCTTTTCTTCGGTGTTGTGTTATGTTGAAGTAAATAATTCGAAGCATCATCAAATTTGTCTATTAGTTCTTAATAAATACATATTTGAACAAAAAGCTTATTTTCTGCGAAAACTAGCGTTCCATATTCGCCATAGGTTTAAAGTTGCGGAGACGCAGTTCTAAAAGGTAAAGATTTCATGGACGCTATTTTTCATTAAAATACATTCAGGAAAACCTGGCTGGATCCAATAAAATTCGCGGAGAAAGGTACAACAAAACATTGAATCGATCTCTATTTCATTCTATGCATGCCTTCTCTATGTTCTATATAGCTCACACGTGCCATTCCCTCTCTTCAACGCACAAAAGGCCGTTTATTTTTTAAATTTACAACAGTTCAGTTTTTTCTGGTCAATCGGCCACAAAAATACACGGAAATCGTATGATTTATTTATTTGCGACAGTTTTTCACTTAACGTTTAATAATTACTGCAATCTACAAAAAAATAAAAACTTTGAGTGGAGATAATGTGAACCCGTCGTGATAACAAAATAAGACAAAATTACATACGAAGGGAGAGTCATAATTGCTTACGTGAAATGCGTAGCATGCAGCCAGGCTTTTTCCATGCTAGTTAAAGCTATCACATGCTTTTAACATGATAAATCCGTAATATTTCCTCTACAACGATAGTAAGGCTAATACTTCCGAGAATATTGGATACTGAGCCCCGTCTTTCATGTGGGTTTGCTGCTTTCCTGTCGTCCTGAATACATAAAGCTCTCTTGAGTAAGCAAAGCAATGAATGGCTAGTTTTTAGATAATTTAACCGATAGAGACTCATATCTGAGTTTAAAAGTCACTTGAATTTAAGGACGTCCTTCACAACGCAGCAGCAGTCTGCCACTATTCAAAAGAGATCCCTAAAACTTTCTCCTTCCCCTTAGAGCTTTAAGTGTTTAAATCCGGTCTCATAATCTTTCCAGGAAGTAGAGATTTTCATAAACTCAACTCCTTTGCATGGTATCCCAGGATCTACCTTCTAAATCAGTTCGAAACCTTTAAAAATGAGAGGAAATTCAAGACACGATAAAAATTACAAATATCAATTTTAACATCAATGCCGTTACGCCGTGTTGAATTTTTGCTAAGGAATTAAAAAATCGCGCCGGCTACTGCACTACACAACTACTTTATATATATAGGGGAGAGTCGGGCAGCGCCGGACGGCGTGTAGCACCGGACGTCTTTAGTTTCACTAAAATGCCCCGAGTTGGAGGCATCTCTCGGGGTGCGTTTTGAAGATTCACTCCTATATACTGCACTGCCGGCAGTGTGAGTTGATATCCCACTGTGTCAAGAAGCTACGGCGTTCTTTGTGATTTTCTTCGTGTCTGTGCTTGTCTCAAGTAATATTCAGGCCATCACAACTCTGTAACAGGTTAGTGGATTATATCTATCGTATATAGAAGTATATATTGTTGTGTGAACGAACTAATTACAGAAGTTTAATCGAAACTTTTGTTTTTCTTGGAAATGGCGGGAATTATTTCACGAGCATGTGTGTCGGCTAAGACCGGACACTGCTATGTCGAGAAGCCCCGGACAAATGCATATTTTTTTTTGTTGCAGGTTGCAACAGAGAAAGCTATTATGCCGAAATTAAAAAGAAAAGAGAGCGACAAGGGTTCTTGGGCTGCAGAAAATATGAAGTTGGCGCTGAATGCTGTATTATCGGACAAACAGTGTCAGAGGAGCAGCACGACGCACAGTGGTCCAGAATCGAAAAAACGTGATCGAAAATAGATTTTTCAACTTTTTGGTAGGAACTTGAAACTACCACATAATAAAGTACTAGAATTGGGTCATATTTAACACTCACTGTTTTTCTCCTAACTTTCGTGTGAAGTTTGCTACATCGTCTCAAAGTTAGGGAAAATCTGTTGTTTTCGAGGTTTCCCTTTTTCGGCTAAAAATATACGTATGTATTTGCCGTAAGACGGAGCCGTTCAAATGAAGTACTAGTAAAAGTGAAGTATATTTTGTTATAGAATGTTGCTTTAGCTATAAGAATATGCAATGCACAATTATTTATTAATTATTTTAGTTACTGAAAAATGGCTTCCTACAATAGCTTACATTTTGGTTAATTTCTTACTAAAAGCAGCGCAACAAAAAATCGGAATCAAGCGGAACTCATGAACCTGGTCTCATATTAAAGGGCCGGGTGTAGGCTAACTAATAAATAAGGGTGCAGGTGCCCCTAGGTGCCCCCCTGGGAGATCGATGCCTTTTTGTTTTACTTTTAACACGTTCGTGCGAGCTTCCGGGCGCCGCTGGATGGCCACGCACGTGTATTTTCCTCTCGAGAAAGGCATGGAGACTGCGTCATAAAATGCTTTGAGGCGTTGGTTTTCCGTATCCTTTCGCCTCGTTTCTACTTTTTCCGTGATTGCGTTTTGCCGGCTGCGTCTGGTCGGATTCTTTGTGTCGTTGGTGGCCTACTGGTGTATGTCATGAAATGTTTTATTGTTCTTGGCCTCTGAGCAGTTCGTCTCTCTAGGAAGAGGAACTCAACAAATTTCTTTAGGAGAGGGAGTGTGAAATTCTATGCGAAAATACACCACCACGTAAGGACAAGAGGCCAGTTGTGTATTTTCGCTGGCAGCAAGCGGTTGTGTCTGACATTCAGTAACAATCTTGTGTCGCGAAAGATTTGCAATTGACATCGGCGCTCTATAGATTTAAAATAGTGCAGTGAAACCAATAAAGAGTGCGTGAAGTGCTGCAATTGTTTATTTAGTAGATTAATGTCTTCAGGCAATTCATCGCTGAAGTTTGCTGGTAAGTTTCATGTTCTATTAATTATTTTTCCTTTATTTTTAAGGAAAGCAGTTTCACTGATAATTTCTTTTTTAAATAAATCTTTCATTTTTTATATTCCTCTCGAAGTAAATGGTGTGCATGATTGCATCAGAATGATTTCCTTTTAATATATATTATAGATATATATGGTATTCTTCTCGTAATTGCTTCAGTCGTTTAAATCCAAATATGAATCCGTAACTCTAAGTTATTAATAAGTTGTTTATATTCGTGTTACTTCGAAATGTCATCAATAAGAATTACGAGGTTAATGCTCCATGACAAAATGATGGAATGTTTTGATGATCCGGATGACGTTAGGAAAAGTCATGTCCTAAACTACTTACGGAAGGTGTTCAAGATAAACGGAGATGATAAAGCAAACGAAACTTTAACCTAATTTATAAGACTACATTTTAAAAAAATTAAAAACTTTCAAAGTTATTAAAATTGTTGAAATAATTAACATTTTAAAACTATTAAAGTTTTTGGAATATATTCGGGGCTAAGAATGGCCGTGGGGCTAAAACTTTTGGGTTAGGAGTCAAATGGACCTCAAAATCCAATTCAGCAACCTCAGAAACATATAGAAACGTCATTTTATTAAACTTGAACAGATTAGTTAAAGAGAAATTATTTTCGATCACGTTTTTTCGATTCTGGACCACTGTGCGACGGTTTGGCGTCCCAAAAAGTTCTTTGCAAGATAGGATTTCCAAAATAAAGAAAGGAGAAGAAACTAGGCTACCACCTAAATTAGGAAGATTTGAAGTAACGTTTATTGAAACTCACGAAAAGGATTTACTCGTTCACATCAAACAGTTGGACAACATGTTAATGCCTCTAACTAAAAAGGAGTTCCTGGAATTGGCATTCGATTTCGCCGAAGAGCTTAGGCTTCCGCACAGATTTAATAGGAATAAGAAACTTGCCGGCAAAGACTTTTATTATGACTTCTTGAAGAGGCATCGCGAACTGGCATTAAGGAAACCGGAATCAACAAGCATGATGCGAGCAGTGGGCTTCAACAAGTCTCAGGTGGCCCTCTTCTTCTCGAAACTTGGTCAGTTAATGGAAAAGCATTCATTTCCTCCTTCGCGCATGTTTAATTCTGACGAAACTGGCATATCCTCTGTACACGAAAACAGCAAAGTAATTTCTGTGAAGGGCAAACTGACATCAGGAGAAAGATGCCGAAATATCACTGTGACGTTCTGTATGAGAGCCACTGGCCAATTCATTCCACCTTTTTTTATATTTCCAAGATATAAGATGAACCCACGCCTTATGAATGGAGCCCCTGATGAGAGCGAAGGTGTCGCTCAGCCCACCGGATGGGTGACTGGTGGAATATTTCTGTTATGGCTGAAGCACTTCATAAAGCAAGTGCGTCCTAGTCAATATAGTCCGTGCTTCTAATTTTAGATGGTCACACTTCCCACAAGGAACTACAGGTCATTCTCTATGCCCGTTCGCACCATGTCCACATGCTGTCGATACCATCGCATACATCGCACAAACTGCAGTCACTGGACAAATCTTTTATGAAGTCGTTCAAGGGTGCATATTCAGAAGCCTGTTCTTCATGGATGAGAAAAAATCCGGGATTGCGAATAACCGAATATGACATCGCACAGATTGTATGCACTGCCTATAGAAAAGTATGTCGCATGGAAACCGCAATGAAAGGTTTTTCTTGCACGGGCATACATCCATTCAACCCCGATGTGTTCTCGGATCTCGATTTCCTACCCTCACAAATCACGGAAGTTAGGTTTTCCGCTGATGCCAGCGAAACTGTAGTTAAAACTCCATTAACAAGAGACCTCGCCAAAAACCCACATGACAATACGACAGCCAATCCTGGACCAAGTGGGTCTCCGTCTACTGCTTCTGTTTTGCAGAAGATTTCACCATTGCCCGACGCCAGTAAACGAAGGCTTGTAGGCAGAAGAAGAAAGGCAGAGAAGAGTGAGATTCTCACTGCAACTCCATACAAAGAGAGGCTACAAGAAAAACAAATCGCTAAAACAGGGAAATAATAGAAGAAAAGTCGCAAATGCGCTAAAACACTGAATTTAGATGAGCCTTCGACGTCAACAAGCGCTACTAAGGATGCAGGTCAGAAGTCCGGTTCAAGGGAAACGTTCTGTATTTTTTGCGGAGAAAATTCTGAAGAAGACTGGATTCAGTGTGAACTGTGTAGTGGCTGGGCGCATGAGGCATGCGCAAATTTGGAGACTGCAGCTTTGCACTATAAAAGTGACGTGTGCATTCAGTTATAGACATTTGACACCAGTACTATTAAAATAAACTCAGAAAATTGAAGTCATTACAAAAATATCTTACCGTCCGGTATTACCCGCCCATTTGTGAAATAGTGGAAAAGAAAGCATATTTTCAGATATTTTTTCCCTGTTTGAGTTGTATTTTTTAAACGTTTTCTCCTTTACAGTGTTCTATACCCTTGTAGGAATATTACCTATAATTTTATTTTTCTGATTAAAATAATAATAAAGCAAAATATAAAAAAAAACCTTAAGTGTCCGGCGCTGCCCGACTTCCCCCTACATGTATTTACGCTCGTTATCCAAAACTGGACCACATAATATACACTCGACTTATAACACGGCATAAATTCTGGATACATTCTTCAGTTATACGTATGGAGCTTCATGCCTAAACATCTTTACAATTCATTAACTTTATAAATCCGTTCAGCGACAGCGATCTTTTATCTCAATCTTACGAAAATAATAATTACAGATTCGAAAGGAAATTACTCACGACGCGGTTTCGTTTCCGAAACCCAATTAATAGCGTTCTATCGTTCTTTTTACCTTCTCATACTAAGTATCGAGAAAGTAATGTTTTCGCGAAAAAATTCGACCTCGAGATTTTTACGGAAATATACGTTTTAGGTGTCGCTGAATCCGAAAAAGTGGTTTTCGCAATGTCGTCGTCTGTCTGTTACTGGCTCTGGAGCCTAGACGGTAGAGCGAAATGAATAAAATCTCGTACTTAGGCATTTTATCATACTGAGCAGAGTATACATAGGAATGATTGACATTGATCAATAATTAACAGTAGTTTATTCTACGCATTTTTAACAACAATCCGATTTTCTCAAAAACGGCTCTAACGATTTTGATCAAACTTCGTACAGTTACTTGAGTTCACGTCTTCAATAATACTGTATAGTTCATATTTCTCAAAAAATGAATATAAGGCTAGTTTATTCTAGGCAACTTTAACAATAATTCGATTTTCTCAATAATGGCTCTAACGATTTTTATCAAATTTCGTACAGTTACTTGAGTATACATCTACAATAATACTACGTATTTTATTTTTCTCAATGAATGAATATAAGCCTAGTTTACTCTTGGGCAACTTTAACAAAAATTGGATTTTCTAAAAACAGGCTCATACGATTTTCATTTTCTAAAGATAACTAAACGACGCATTAGTATATGAGAAAGTTTGTACAATGTATGTTGTACCGACTTTTTCATTATTAATACATACAAGTTTCGCGTAAAACATCGTCCGAGTATTCGATATAAAAAATGAATCAAAAAATAATTCACATAGTCCTATGAAACTAATGTACTCGTTCGTGTGGATGAGCGTATCTTAACGTGGCCATGGCGAACAGCCAACACACAGTGTATCTCTCTACATAACACTGAATCGCTCATTTTCTGATATATTATAGATAATCCTATATGTACTATCTGACATACACCCAGGATTTTCTCTTGGGGGGCTCAATTCTAACAAAAATATTCCACCAAACATTTGGACAATTTGGAGTCCCATCAACTACAGGCAAGAGCAGGGCTGTTCTAATAAATGAGACGATATATTAGAAAATCAATCTATTTCAAGATGCAAAATGAAGTAAACAGCGCGTAATTTAAGAGATATCTGTATAGTGATTATTAAGTATTTGGTGAGATAAATACGAAATCGAAACCTGGTTAATACAAACTATTGGAGTTTAAGGTTCTTAAGTCAGAAAATTTAGAGTTTAGCGGGAGGGGCTAAGCCCTTCAGCCTCCCTCTCTCCTGGTTGCGCACCTGTGTACTACTAATGCTACTAACTACACTACCAATATTAAATACTTAAAGTGAGTGATTACACGTCACGTAATGATGTACAACAATTCAAGTGATTGAGTTTCGATGGACTAATTTTGAAAACACTTTGAAGACGCTATATCCCTCTATTTACAAAAATCAAAACATATTACATCCACGCACTTGAAGGTATCGTTAATTTTTTATTCAAATTTCCTAATGAAACCACTGGTAGCGCTGATACGGATGTGTACGTTATACAGAAATATATTTAGCGGCAAGACTAGAGAAATCACTTTGCGGGCCCCATATACGAGATCACTGGCCGTAGCTTGGGGGACCACCGATGTAGAGGATCTTATCTGCATCGACTTAACTTGAAATATACAAAGTTTCCATTGAAATACGAAAATTTATGATAATTTTTGTAGCATATAGACGTTCAGAGCTTGAATATGAGACCGTTCCCAACAAAATCGGTCTTCAGATATATGAGCAGCAAAAATCGTGCGTCTTTTTAATATATAGATATAAGCCTAATCCCAATTGAGAAATTAATTAGTATTGTGATATGATAATAAAACTCGCCATTGAGAGGGAAACAAAGTCTTATTATAACCAAACAAAACCTGCTAATAATCGGATCTGCACACAACTATATTAAACGTAAATAATTGGTTACAAGCAAAAAAAAACGTTGTGATGCTTCGAAACCAGAAGCCTTATTAACAGCTAAAAACTTACTTTTGATGAGTTTCTTCAAAGACATCGGTCGATTTATCGCATGTTCACCAGGAGTTCCGTTATTTAAACTTTATTTTTAATTAGCCATTTTTTTTTGAGGATTTAGAAGGAAGTGAAGCGTGATTTCATAGCGAAAAAACATACATAAAACGCATCTAAAGGACGGCCTGAGATAACTTTCATTTAAAAAGAGACACTTTCGATTGATATACATATAGACCTCCATTAATGGCCGAGAGTAGTGCCACCGCAATAAAAAAATCGTTCCAAACCTCCGAGTGGAATCTGTATCGATTTCGTTCATCTTCCAGTTCTTGTCCCATCTGCTTCTGAAAAATGTCTTTTCTCGATGTCTAAGGGAAATAATGACGTTTGGTTTAGTTTTTAGCAAGGAGAAAGTCTGAAGTTTTCTGATTTTAGACAAATCTTTACACTTTCAAGTTCTTAAGAAAGAAAAGGGCAGCCATCTGTAGGCGATTTTTCAAATTTTTATTTCTACGAGGTTGTTTAAAACCTGGAAAACTATTCTTCCGTTTTCATAACGCATATTAAAACATTGTGAAAACTGTACTTCAAGTTTTTATTCAAAGTTGCGGAATTTCAAGCGCAACATCTCAATTCGAAACTCGATAAAAAATGTAAAATGTTGTCGATAACATGCTCAGCTTTACATTAACCTCACTAGTTTAAACTGTTTTGGAATTTTTGGCGAGTTTAAATAGATTATTTTTCCAATTTACAATATAAAATACCTTTGCTTTCATTTAGAAGAATAAACCAGGTCAAACATCTAAGTACGCGTTCCTATGACTCGGTTAACTTGAATTTTCCTTTAGGAACATGCATTGCGCTAAATCACTACTTCCGACTTAAAGCTACGTCCGGATGAGTAGCAATGGCCAACTTTCACTTTTCCATCGTAGGAGCACAGTCTGATAAAATTAGTAATTTATATGATATATTGAAACAGTTCTTACGGTGAGTCATCGAAGCATTAAAAATCGATTTTGTATTAAATTCTTTTTTATGACTCTTCCAGGTACATACTATCCAGTAAATTTCCAACCGAAGTCGTTTCTTTGACGATATTTTCCAATCCTTTACGGCTAAATGATGTTCTCAATCTCATCCCCTCTTCCTTAATAACACAGCACCATTTCGCTAATCGTCGTCACTAGTTAAGCCGATTTCAAGTGATTTAAACTCAGCTCAAAAATACCCGCACGAAAAATGAATAAAGGGTTGCCATTAGGTTTTTTCTTCGTTCAGCACGTGCCATTCTGAGTCAATGACAGAATTTGCGAGGACATGACGAAACATGAAAAGATAGAAGGCGTTCAATAAATGGATGCGCGCAAATAAGAGCCAAAATTCAGCTGGTATGCCATTTCTTGTGACAGTCACGGACGAGAAAAGGTCGCGGAGAAAAAAATATTACAGAAAATACAACCTCGCCGGCTATTTGTGTTCTCGGCGAAGTCCACTGCTTATCTTTTGAAATTAATGCCGCGATCGTGACATCTATGTTTCTAAATTTACAAATGGATGCGCCCTTTAAAGACGATTTTGGAAATTTTCTTAAAAGACCGTCTATTAAATTAATTGTTGAACTTTTATTTACAGATATAGGTATTAGTCAACAGAACTGGAATGTATCAACGAAACTAATAGCGTCACAGTCAATTCTAAATATATACCATGTATTGTTGACATGATTTATTTTTAAAGCAAAATATTAAGCCGAAGCTTGAGCACGCAAAAGAAACCTTCAGAGAGGTATTTTTAAGGTTAGAAACCCTTCGGTATAAATTCATCCCATTCTACTGAGGGCAAAGAAAAGAGAAAATGTAAATAAATCGTCATTTTTACGTTACTTCTTAGATACGAATACACCGGAATTCATAATATGTGAATAAATAAATGCAATAAATGCTAATACCTCAATTTAGTTGCTGTGGACACATTAGTAGTTGGAGCCCATCCGTGAACCGGAATCGAATGCACCGACGTTAAATACGCCACTGAGTCCATGTGCTATGGTACATACAATGAATAAATATTCACTGCGTAAAATCATTCAAAGTAACGCTTCCGCGAGCAAACGAATGGAACGGTGGTTCTCAAAATCATTGTATTATTACACCATATTTAATACATTAGAGAAAAAATTATTGCCCTAACCACCCTATCAACACATCCCAGGGGCGGATCCAGAAACTTCTCAAAGGGAGGGGGGGAGGGGGGCGATCGCCCCTCCACCTACCGAAACCGCCCCTGCCAACGGCCCTATATTTTGAAAATCCCTTCCCCTATCAGAATATTTCTTTCCCTTGCTATACAGACCTAATCTGTGGCGTATAATTGAGGAATTCTGCGCGGAATGAATTTAAGAAAGCACCCAGTGGAGTGCAATGGGGTTATCCAAGGGGGGGGAGGGCATCGCCCCCCCCCCTCTCCCTCCGGTGGATCCGCCACTGACACATCCAAATCTTCGATTTATTTGCTAAACGAATTTTTTCGCGGCACCCCTAAAAATCAGCTGCAGAAACCCATTGTGCCGCGGCACAGTTTGGAAACCACTGAACTAGAATAAAACGCAGGAAATCACGATCATGATGTTACCACAGTCATTGATACATATTAGAGCAGTGGTTCTCAACCGACATGACACCCCAGGGTGACACGACGGTTATTGAGGGGTGACGCGAATATGTGATAAATTCACAGTATATCATATTCTGATTCAGAAACATAAATAAAACCAGGAGAATAAACACTCCTGCTTATTTAAATGCCAGGAATTTATCTTCATGTGGTATGGAAAGCCCAATTTATCTTTAAAGGTGACTTGAAGGTAATGGAACTGTAAACAGGGTGACGCATAACTGAATGAACTTAACATAGGGTGACGCAGATAAGAAAAGATTGAGAATCACTGTACTAAAGAGACAAAATATTATGCTCCATATAAATCTACAGCTGAAATTTTCTACTATTTCGGAAACGAGTTTTAAAAAAATACCGAAAAGATTTTTCGGTCGAGTCGGTAATAAATGAGAAGTGCTTTCGTTCCTAGCCTTTCGTGCAGCCTTGTATATTCTCGCCAAACATGTGGTAAACTAATTCCATTACGAATCCAAACGCTCAAAAAAAAAAAAGCAGCGGGACGAGGAATGAATCATAGCATTGCGGGCAAGGGACGAAAAACGCCGCCGCAATTGGAAAATATAATAGCGAAGCGAAGACAAACTTCTGGCGGAATAACAAACAGATGACAAGAAAGATTTCTCCAAGATTTATTTTTAACCGCGAAAGAAAGAGAAAACCTTCCTAAAGTGAATGAAAAGAAACAAATGACGCTCTCAGATTGAACTACACTTATCTGGAGGAGATGTGTTAGCGCTTTAAGCAATCCTTTAGGCATATTTATAAATTTCTTCCAGGATCACACCAAGACTAACTTTACTCAGTTTATCGCAGTAACACGTTCGCTTGCGGAAAAAATTGGCCGAAAGATAGATTCCGGAGGCGGTTAGACAAGTCGATTCGATTCCGACGTTCATCGAAGGAAACAAAGACTAACCCAGAGAGAAATTATTGCCTATTTTATGCGTTTTTCCGACGAAAAGAATTCCTAAATGTAGCACTGTGATATCAGTGGCGTAGTTTTATTCGACAAAACTGGAAAAAACATGAGTTCACAGAGTTATTTTTGATCCTACAACTGATCTATAAAAGAACAAAAAATAGCGCCGTGAGATTTCGATACACCTTGCGTTCAGAACTTCCCCAAAAGCAAATATTTGCTTCGATCGTAAAAAGTCGTTTAATGGGAAACAATCAAAAAGAGGCATTGATCGGAGTTTTGTGAGGGTCTCGGATAAACTGGGCGAACGATGGATGGGTAAATAACATAAAAACCATCTCAAAATACTTGCTCGTGGAAAACTGATCCTGCGGAGCCATTTCCGAAATGATGGCATTCGTGTAATTAATTCCAGGTCTCACTAGGTCACAACGTGCCCTTTACATCGAAAAATTGATAGTTTGAATTTCTTCTCTAGCAAATAACTACAAGTGTCGGAGGGGCTCCTTATAAGATATAATCAGGGCCGGCCCGAGGTACGAGCGAGCAGGGCGACTGCCCGGAGCGCCAAAGTCTTGGGGACGCTATACCGACCATATATCTATGCATTGCTTGCAGGTGAATAAATATTATATACCAATTTATATATCGCGGAATAGGCTATAATCTTCATGCTATCTTTTTATTTTTTCATTATCAATAATTTTTACATGGCGATGATTAAATTAACATGAACTTCGAAAATATCTCAACAAGGATTTACTTAAGGGGGCGCTGGAGTGCTATCTCGCCCGGGGCGCCAAAATTCCTAGGGTAGCCCCTGATTAGAATAATAAAAATGAAATATCGAAAAGCTTCAACGAAAGTCGCTCACACACCACCGTCAACTGAGTGACCATAAAAAATCCTTCGCAATATATTACAAAAAAAGATTAATGAAATTTGCAACTCAGCGATTTATATGGTTATATCGATTTCACAAAAAGATTTAAAAAATAATTTTCGATTGTGCTAAGATAACCAATGTAACTTTTCTGAAGTGGAAGAAGTTAACGTGAGATCTTGGTCGCTTTAAATAGAAACTGATGTCAATTGAGAAAGTGCGTAAAACATTAAAGATAATCACTTAATAAATATTAGCATACCATTAACCGTGTCACTCATGACGGCAATTTTTTGGCGCGTTTCGCTACCAGCGTGAGCGCCTATTATCGTCGGTCTGTCCGTCCGCATGTTGGTTCTCGGCTTCTACGGAACGGATTTTCATGAAATTTGCTATTAAGGAATTACAATCAAAGATAACAAGAAAATCGCAAAAAATGAATCACGTACGCCAATCAGGGGTACCACTTTACTGGTGACAAAAAATGAATTTTCCGTCATATCTCGTAAAGTATTAGTCATATCAAAATATCTTTCAAACAAAAGTTGTAGAACTAGTAAAGTAGAGTTTTCCTTTCCTATACATTTTTGTCGTAGGAGTAGTCGTTATCGAGAAAATCAAACAAGAATGTCTTAATTCGAGTTGAACTTAGAAATTTTCTTGCATGCTTACTTCTTCATTGTTGCTAAAATAAACAATCTCGCAAACAAAACTTTAATTTACTTACGTGTGCATGCAATATCTTTAAAAAGGAATAAAATGGATTATTTATGGCAAAGAAAAGAACTTTAAAACGCTATTTCCCTTACGTACAGGTATATCATTTCTTTCTAATACTCCATTGCACGAAACGCGCCCATTTGTGATACGTTGTACACGTTCCTAACTTGTTTTTATCTAGGGAGACTTATTTAAATCAGTAATGATATATCGAGCTGCTTAAATTATACTTTCAAAAACTCGTTGGATAACAATTTCTAGTGATTTTTAATGAAGCTGAATATGGTCAACTACATTCTGATCTTCACTTCCGCTACCCTTTAACTCTGCGCTCCGCAAGAGGTGAATTAAAATGCATTAACTTGTTTACAAATGTAATTAAAGTTTCACTCCCAAGTTTTCTGTGCTATGTTTGATTAAATATTCAACTGAACAGAGCACGCAAGAAACGAAACGACGCCTAAGATTGTATTCATATTCAAAATACAGAGTAGGGGACGAGAAAGGAATACGTCGCTTATATTAATGGATTCTACGCGCTTTAATATGATTTTGTAAGTAATTTTAAATAAATAAAACTAAAATAAACGTTAATTCATTCTCTCGAGCATGTTAAATGCCGAAAGGGCTAAATTTCCTAAGTATTTAAGAGAACCAACATGCATCATTCTAAGTCGAACTCCAATAAAAATAAAACTAATGGCGAGAGAACAAACACGAGAGGGTGAGTCGGATCTGGCGCATTCTATAATAGTAATTTATTTTACACAAACAGGTTCCCCCAATTACATGTGTTGCGATACAGTTACGACAAGCACAAACGACTCTGCCCTCAGAAGGATTCGAACCCGCGACCCTGGCATTGAGAGCTAGACACGCTAACCACCCCTCTACCACCTCTACTACGCTTTGTAAATCTCGGCGAATTAGGTTTATACCATTTTTAACGGTAAATTATGACGAAAAAGCGAAAACTTCGTGGTTTCAAATCAAACCGACGAAAAGCTCATAATTTCGGCTATTAAAATCTCTAAAAAATATTCTCGTTACTTTTAACAGTAAAACATACGATTTAAGATTCATGATAATGGAAAAAAATAATTGCATTACGACAGAAAAAGAACAGAACATGAACCGATGAACAATTTCTTAATTTCGTGACCGACTCCTGAAAATGGTAATTTTCTAAAACCAACTCCGACCTTAGGCGACAAGTAAATTTAATTCCGTTTCTACATAAAATGAATCAAAGAGAGGACATGCCGAATGAAAAATCGCCATCTGAAACTAATCTGAAGACAAACGGAGGATGACAACAAGGTCGCAAACTTGACCTTACCGCACTTACCACCCCTTCCCCTCTCCCACTTCCTACTCCTACAAAAATAAAACGATATTCACATGATCAGAAGATGAAGGATGAAGGCATGAAGAGGGCGGAACGAGTGGACTAAAAGAACGGTCGGTAGCCAAGAGCTTTATATAGAAAACGATGAGTCTCGGAAACGATCGATTCGGTTACGTGCGAAGTTGCCAATGCGGAACAATAAAAGGCCTCGGGCAGAGAACGCTACCTCGAGGAAACCCTTCACTTGGAGACGGGGACGAACAACAGTGCCAAAGATTGCCCACGAAATCGCGGACCGAGGAATCGAAGCGGAGGAGAAATCGGGGGTGACAATGCAGGCACGGAGGGGGGCGTGCGGCTCTGAGGGAACTGTGAGGTCACGCCATCTTCGCGAGAGTAGATCGAAAGGAGGGTGGGGTCGCTTCTAGGAAAGTATGGGGTCGAATACTGAAAATGGATTTGGAGGAGAAAGGGAGGAAAGGAAGAGCGTATGAATCATGCGGCTGTGATTTTCATGTAGCTCAACGATTTGAATCCATAACGTTAAAGGACTAGTGGTTCCGCGTGTAATTATTCATTTACAGAGAGAGAGAGAGGTTAGGTTTGCAGATCAATTGAAAAAACGGCGCATACTTGTTTCCGTAAAGATGACATATATGCAGTTTTATTTCAATGGTATCTTACGACGAACAATCGACTGTGCGTCCAAAACCAAACACAATATGGTAAGATGTGATTTAGGACACTCTTCAACTTCCACCTTATACAGTAGCAATTTTCGGATACCAGCCGTAGCAAACATACATATGCAAACACAATTTATGCGTCATTTTTTAGCCATGTGAAAATTTTCTCACGTAACACTGGTATAAACTTTAAAATACACAATTATTACGTGAATGGAAAAGGCAACTGGTGCTTTTTGTATAAGAATTTCCAAGTATGTCTCATAGTCAGATTAACGTGCTCATCTTCCATAATTCAATACAGCATTGACGTTTCCGTTAAACCCATTTAATACAACTCAAGAGCCCACGATACGAACGGATGACCAAATCACGAAAACCGCGTGCCCCGTGGGATAACACTAATGCTTTGTCAAATGGTTGGATAATCACCAAATAGTCGCAGAGGCTGGCCAAAAATGTTGCTTCTAGGGGGTATTTCTCCGAAAATGGATCATCCGATAAAAAATGCAAGGAACGCAGACTTTTTAGCTCAAGCTTGAGATTTCGCTCAAATTGATTATGAAAATAGTGCAATACCGACCTAAGTTTAAGTGGGACTATAAATTTTAGCGATGGTTAACATAAAAATCTATTCAGCCAGAGCGGACTAGGTGCTACCGCGGAGACAGACATCGTGTATCTACGTATGATGCGAAGCAAATGCCATAAGATAACAAGAAACTCGAGACGATACTTTCAGCTCTTTATCGAAGACGCTAAAAGAAAAAATAACAGAGGACACGAATGTTTTAAATAATATTTAAAATATTTAAATAATATTTCAAATATCACCGGAAAGAAGGTAAATGATATTACGAGAAAATGGTAAATGAGAGTTAGTATGGAGGGCAGATACAATTAACTGCTATTTGACGGATACATTTAGAAACTCAGGTAACAAAAGCGTAAATTCTTTACCCAACCAATTAGTCTCTAAGAGCCTGTATATGGCCAACACATTCAAGAGTTGGTCGATTAGTCATGAATATTGCATACGATATTTTCTACATTCGCCCTTTCATCAGCATTAAAACTATTAACCATTGGAAGAATGATTTAAATAAAAAAATTCTGTCTCCAGAGTAACTTTTTCAAGTCATTCTTATATATTTTAATTTATTCCTGACCATAATTTTAGTTTAACAAAAGAAATATCATACCAGACAATTGTCCTGGAACCTATTTGAGAAAGATAATAGATATCACTTTGTTTCGCCAGTTTACGCTATCCATCGTTACATGACTCTTCTGTTTTCAAATCCAACCCTACGCGATGAATACCGTCCACCAAGTTTAAAGAATATAAATAAATAAATAAATATAAATAAAGATATATATATATATATATCACATAAGGATAATACGTTAAACGTACAGATATAAGTTCATGATATAATAATTTATATAAAATGTTACGCATCACATGCAGCCCTCTAAAGAATTTAATATTGCTTTACCTTGTACTCTGAGAAAGAATAATGACTGGTCTCAATCTCACAACTTACATGTTTCTTTTCTTCATCCTACGCATTTACTTCCGCGAAGTTGATTTTTGTCTTTTATTCTCAACCTTAATTGATAATCTCACTATTTAATGCTTTAACTAGGGAAAAAACTCGATAGAGAACTAAGTAGAAAAATATTTCTCAAGAAAAACTCAATGTAACAGTTACAAAACTACCACTCAACTCTAACAACCAGAACGGATCTAGGATCTGAAACCTTGAGCAAAAGACGGATATCACACGTCACAAATTTGATTCTCGGGAAAGGAAAGAGAACCACATATTAAATTTTACGTTACTTTAATTAGACCCTTTTCATATACGAGCTGGGAATTTAAAAAAACAAGTGAAATGCTTATAAAAACCACGAATACACCAACAACGTTTCATGGACAAAAAAAACTCTTCTCAAGGATATTAGAATTTTACGATAATTTAAAAATAATTTATTATAGCAAAATTACAGTGTTAAAAAGGAAAGGCGATAATTATGGAAGTAAAATATAAATCGCGTCGAGCATATTATTTTGAAACGATTTTGACGAACGACTCACAATTTCGCGGCCTTTATAGACACGATCTATACCTGTCATTAATGATATGATCGGGGGCAATAACGTAAAGATTTTCAGTGGCGTTCTTTGACCTTTCGTATTGCGTATTTTTTTCCCTTGCTCCGACGTCACTCCAATAAATTTAAAAAATTGCCACGCCCTCCACACTCTAGTTATTGCTTCATAATGTCTCTCACCATGCTAATCCAGAAGCACGTCTACATGGAGTCGGAATTCTAGAAGAGTGAGAAGTGGCAAAAGGAAATCCTTTCGCACGATGCTTTCAATAGCCACTCTCCCATGAGTCAAGCTTCACTCGTGTTACTTCTGTGAGCGCTGTGCGAAATCTACGGGAGAAGGTTAAAGTGAAGGCAGCAAATTCTCATCGACACGATTTCTCTGGAGTTCGCGAAACTATTCCCCATATCCAAAGAACATTCGATAGAAGAAATGAGGACTTTAATTTTGATTTAACTTTATCTATCCCCTTGATGTATACGTTTATGACACATACAGATGAAAATTAAGCGTGATAAATCCAGATGTGGCTAAATTTAAATGGTATCTTAGCAACAGAAGACTAGAGGGTACTTTCCTGTTAACAGGAATACCTTAAAAATGAACATGTATTGTTATGATTGTTTGAGAGGATATAACATTGAAAGGATATATTATTGACCTGTTGTTGGATTTACGATATTCTATTTTAAAAACAACATTAACAGAAACTGATTGGCCGGTCTCGACATTTACAAACCCAATCTCCGGACAACGTGGAGGGTTTCTTTGGTTCCGGGCGAGGCGAAGGGCGCGGTAGCGCCCGAAGACGACTACCCATTAGAACGAAGCGAGCCGAAGGCTCGTCGATATATCCTCTCAATTTGCGGCACAACAGTCAAGAGGATATAACATTGAAAGGATATATTGACGAGCCTACGGCTCGCTTTGTTGTAATAAGTAGTCGTCTCCGGACGCTACCGCGCCCTTCGCCTCACCCGGAACCAAAGAAACACTCCACGTTGTCCGGATATTGGGTTTGTAAATGTCGAGACAGGCCAATCAGTTTCTGTTAATGTTGTACGTAAGTATGACATCGGGATAATACGTAAGTACCAGGTCCTGCGAAGGGTCCTAGAGGTATTCCCGTTAACAGGAAAGTACCGACTAGAGAAATATCGCTGAATATGAAAGTACCATAACACTACGTGGGAAATCTAAATTAGACAAAGACTTCAAAATGCACAGAAAAATAACTACCAACCTAAAACTTACGCTAAAGAGAGTTCTGAAGTCACTGAATGATTTTGGGGCCACTCATAAACATAAAAGGCGGAACGTAATAAGAGCGAGAAAAAATTGTAAATTAGTAATTAACATAACCGGTAAATAGAATCGATTAACTTCATGAACCAATATAAGTCAACTAGTAACATGTAGCAATACGACTAACTGGTTACAATTTTAAAAAAATTAGACTAGAGGATGAAATCGAGTAAATTGAAGCATTGTGATATTTGGAACAATTAAGCACTACATATCTCAAGGACGAAATTCTGACTCTTAGAATAAAAGACTTTCAAAATCGACGTGAGCTTGAATCAAACTCTCAACAATATACTTAGTCTACTTGTCCTACATCTCAGCTTTGGAGTGCATAGCACAGGTTATCATTCACTATGGAACTCGAAATACGCGGTGAGGATTTTAACCTTTGTAAATCTCGGCTTATACGTCACATAATTTCCACTTTTCTCCAGCAACTAGCAGAATACTGCGTATTAAATGTAATCGCGATTTCCGGAATATTACAGAATATTTTATTACCATTTCAGTCGTTCGGAGGAGAGCAACGAAAAATTCAAAACAGCCATTGTGATTATTAAAACAAATAAATAATTTGAAATCGAAATGGGGATTAATACAGAAGAAAGAAATCGCAACGAAACGCGGCAAATAAGACAGGATCTTCGATTTTACAACAAGAGATGGGAATTGATAAGAATTTTTTCTTATATGCGCGAAATCATTATGAATATTGTTCATTACACAGTTTTGCGTCAGCCTTTCCTAGATATCTTGAATTAATAAACTACTTTCTTCCTATTCAGTAAATAATTTCGTGCGTCAGCACTATTTACCAACTATGTTACTTTTATAAATCAAATTAAATTACTGTGTGAAACACGATTACGTTAAAAGGAAGGTTTTCCTAAAGTTTTTAGAGTTTAGCACAGTCGCGAGTCCGTACTATGTCGGCGTCAAGTGTACCGGCAAATTTTTTGTTCGTTGAACGAACTTAAAGATTTTTTAAAAGCGCAATGACTATTTCATTCAACCTCTAACAATATATATAAATTTATCAACTCTTTCTCAATTCTATGAATTGATTATTTCGAATTACCGCCATAGAGTTCACAGCCAGCTGGAAATAAAAGCATTCATGAAAGAGACGAATGACAAACCTACGATTAACTATGTCATTTTAAATCTAAGTAATAAGAGAAAGTTTTGGCAATTCCAATGAGACGTGACAATAAATTCATGAATTTCTCCGATATATCGATGAACTGATGGGATCAGAGATTAATAAACTTTCACTCGAAATCCCCTACCTAATGAAGTTAAGAAATTTACGCCGTGGAAAATAAAATTAGCACATTTTAATAATACAATTCCTATATTACTTACTGTTAACTTCCGAGTTGCATCGTTGAGTTCCCATTCTTTCCTCCGATGAAATATCCTCCTCTTTAACTAAGTAAAAATTAAAATACAAAACTCAAGTTTTGTTACATTTCGAATGCAGTAAAAGTTTGACAAATATCAGTCTGAAACCTTCCTGGTCCTGGTAATACTAGCGCGTTATTTCTTATCTTTGAGAAGATGATTTTATGCATGAACGGTTTTAGGAAATTAGTTTTCAATTTTCAGTCCGAATTTTCTGGTCAGGAGACGATGAAACATTTTCTAAATTGACCTGTGGTGGAATTTGTATATTTAATTAATCACTATTAATAAATAGGTTTTACAATACATAAAAATTCATTTTTGGACTTATAAATACAGACTTGTTAGACTTATCTGAAAGGTATTCTCAATCCGTGAGGTTTTCCTGGATTGGACGTAACTTTAACTATCAAAATTAAAAAGCGTTGAAGGTAACAAGATATTACCCATAATTTCTTCTCATTTCTTCTAGACCGATTTAAAATATGATTTACAGCCAAAGTAGCGTAGCAAAAATTCTTCATGCCACATTCTATTCCAATACCAATGCTTTGCCTCGTACTATTCTTACTCCTTATCACGTCTTTAGAAACATGTAGCCAATCTGTTTCATTTTAGTTCTCATTAGGTATATATTGGTAATTTATGTTCATTTAAAATAAAAATACCGAATTCTCTAATATTAAGATACACGAAAAAATGCTATTATAGGAATAAACTAAACCATTGCATCTATCATTCTACACTGTCCAGTTGCAATCGATTTCACGGGTGAAACCAAGTATATAGGCGTTAAAATCGACGATTCAGAAATTATCTAGAATATTGACAAGCAGGGTTCTATCATTGTTAATTCGTTTTCCCTCGATTAAACTTGGCTAAACAACTCAATATATTCTCATAAGATATTACACAGATTGAACAATGAATTAACACTAAGATTTCTGGATAAAAATAATTGAGAAAAATGTTTTACATTAATTCCAGAACAATTTAATCCGAGAGAAAAAAAAATTTGAACTGCGGCATCCAATGCGGACGATCAATCCGTATCTAAACCTAGCCTGCCAGCAAAAGCTTATAAATCGTAGATATAGCTTTATAAACACATTAAAGAATTGAACTATCTAGATCCACCCTATGTGAGTGTTGTGTGTGTGTGTATATATATATAATGATTACCTTAAATTTTATGGTAAATAACACGCTTTAAATACAAATAAATGTATAAATAAAACGGAGAGATGAGATAAAATTTAACGCAAAATTCCAAAACGTACATTTCTTCACTCACTTTATGATGACATTCATTATCTAAATAAAAATAGCGGTATTAATTGAATTTTCGCCCATTTATCTGGATCGACCCTTTAAAAAGAATAAATAGAAGTAGATTTAAGGTAACCGCTCTTAATATCAAATTAGCAACTACACACCAGCATTAGGTACATTTTGCTATAAATTTTAATGCAAAGGTTAATTCCCATGGCAAGGAATTTATTCAATATCTATAAAAAATAACGGTGCGTAATGAAAAATGTAAGCGTAAAATTCGTTATTTCATTATGATTTAAGCATTGATAAAATATTTCTCAATTTCGGAAACGCTACTTTTTTAATATCTACTGCAGAATTTTGAGAAGTAATAGGACTTATGCCGAACAAGAATCTTTTTTGGATTACTGATAATCAAAGATTTAGTAAAGCAATTTATATAGAGGCCTTACTACATTTATAATGAATTCCACAACCTACTATGGCAAAATAAAGTAGCTGTATTAAGTACACGATTCTAGAAAAAAATCTCTAGTTCATTTCCGCGTTGCATCAATAAACGTGTTCACAAAAATTACTCGTTGCACTATATTAATTATCAATGATATAGCTAACATAAAAACATCGGAAATACAAAACTTATCACCATTAATTGCCATCAAGCAAACCTTAACCACTAAATGAAGAACTCGTTTACTGCGGGAAACAGTATGCGCGATGTGTAGGATATCCTCGAGATTTTTTCTTTCAAAATTCGCATCCTGTCTAATGTATGCGATTCGAAAGGTTTTGAAAAAAATATCACATGATGCGAGAAATAACGTTTTGCGAATTATTCAGTTCATAGATTAAGAAGTAAAAGGTAGTTTGATATCGTAACTAAAATATTAACAAAAATTGATTAGGCTCATAATTCAAATCACCGAAATGCTATACAAGGAAAAACTGTCGTAATTGCAAGAACTGTCTAATGAAAAACATTTTTTAAATAACTTACACGCTTTGGAATGTCCTGCCCTCGATCATATTTTTCATATAACTCTTTAAAATTGATACGATACTGGAAGCTTCCTTTCCGAAACTGAACTTGCCGCAGGAACATGTATTACGAGTGGACGAATTACCAACACGAAATATATGACGCATACGGACCAACTGATCATATAATTAAAACCACGGTTTTTCAAGTACACGATAATAAAATCTATCCATTCTTAATTAGCATGCGTTGGATAGTTTCATACAAATATATAATTAATTACATAGGTAAATTATATAGTGAAATATACTTAAATTGTTTTATTATTATACTTCTCGCCTGTATACTTTAAGATAAAATTACTTTGAATAAATAGCGTATATTACAAATGATCTTTAGCATCAATTTATGTCATAAACTAAGATAAATACACAAGTTAAAATGATAAGATGTATATTCAGAAGTTCTTTCTTTAGTCCATGAAACATAAAATAAATCGGGACGAGAGAAATCATAATACTTTCTACAGCCTTATATACACCCTTCTAACGCCTAGGGAGGTTTTTTTTTACGATTAAGTATTTTTAACGCAATGTGTTTACAATTATTGCAAACCTCCAGACCATAGTCACCATGGTTTTTTCATTTTAAAAGCTAATAACGTTCATAAGTTGACACTACGCACCTCATTTATCATTTATAGTAATATAAAATCGAGTTTTTAAATGACTTACCTATTTATCCAAAAATTATCCGGCAAACTGCTTAATCTGGACCTCCCCATGCAGAAATTGTTTAATACAGTCTCTGTAGCACAGAAAGTCAAGCACAAAGGCGAATCACCTCCAATATACCATTACGATGGCTCACAACATGATCAAAACAATCACAAGCAGGACTTGTCATCTGACATCTGTCTTACGGTACGCCTCCTTACTTTCTTAAATATTGAATGAACGCGAACGAGTTCGCTAGTTAACAAGATCGAGTCTAACTCGATAGGTCGATCGAAAGGATCGAAAGTGTCGACCTCAGTTGACCAAATAACAACACTAACTTTCATTGGCTCGAAATGGAGCGTCTCTATTGGTCAGATTGTACGGCAAGTTCAACAAGATACTGTTTTTATTGTACTGTGCGTAATTATTCATGCTTATCCTTCTGTCATAATGTACGAATAAAACAACTATTTTCTTAAAAATGAATATTTGGGATATTTGTTTTTCACTAACGTGTTAAGTATCAATAACTTCAAACCTACATGGTTAGGCTTCAAAGTTTGTCTTTGATTTTCTAGACGATTGATCTTTATAACAAAATAAATTGATGCACTTACAAATTAATCAAGTTTTAATAAAAACTAACTGGTTCCGAACGCCATTCTGTTCGTCATAATTTTTCATCGCTTCGAGGCTGTCTATTCCATTGACTGCTGTCTGAAATACTCCTAGTTACTAAGATTTCATCGAAAACCGAAGGAAGTTCCAATGTAAAATTTTATCACTAACATTAAAGCTTTGGTCAAAAAACATTCATATATGAGTAAATAGTTTCCAAATTGAAGTTAGTGCCAAGGCTTGTGTATGGGCGCCAGCAGAAATTTTTTCGGGCGAGGGGACGGGAAATGCTCACCCGTTATATAGCATTGGTTGCTCACCTCGTAAGGGCTATTTACACAAATATAGAAAGAAACACGTTTTTAAATGCTAAAGTTTCAAGGATTGATATCTCTGCTACTTTGTATTCTAACGTAGGGCACTTGCAATAATTCCGGAGAGCAAATAATTACTTTAACGTGTTCCGTCTTTTCTTCTTCGTTTTGCGAATGGGTTTCCGGGAAGCCTCTCAGCAAGTGCTCGGATTACTTGTTGCTTTACTATTGATTATACAGAACCCAAATATCAACAAAAATGTCGGGAAAATTACATCCAGTCATCTGCATTCCTTATATTTCGTACAATCAACATTCGGAAATATAGTTTCAACATAAGAAGTATGGGAGTGTTATTGCACTCAAAAAATTTACTTGCAGCCACACTTTAGCAGATTTTTGCCCAGTCGCAAATAAAACAAGTATTTTTAGATAGCACAGGGTCCGTTTCAGTCACACCGTTGGCTCCGCGATCTGTCAGCTCTGCTTGTGCCAGCGTAAACTTTAAAATGCCATATGCAAATTTTTTTGGGAAACGTAGGTGGGGGGCAAGTGCCCCCTCTTACCCCTTACTGTGGGCGCCCATGGGCCTGTGTTCAATTCATTATGAATTGTACTAAAATCTAATCTGGCATGAAATATATACGATAAAGTATGTACCTATATCAATTTTAGAAAACTAGAATAGAAATTGTTTTTCTATAAAATTTGCTTTAGGTATTTTTATTCATGGACGTGTACATTATTTATGTTGGCATGTTTTATGTGAATAATTTTTTATACTTTCTTCATGTTGCATGTAATTTATTCTTAAGTTCAATAGGCCCAATTAAAAAACTTGGTAATAGTATTTTTCATACAACTGAAATTTTAATTGTTTAGTAAATATATATTTAAAATAATTTGAAAATTTTAAAATAAAAAATTCTTTTGCATATACTGTTATCAAATTCATTCTATGTATTCCCATCTACAAATTGTCTTCTGCACATTAAGTGAATTTTGAAATTATATGATTGCAATACCATAGTTTGTGAAGGGCAAGCAGGTGATTGTGCCAGCAGTAATGGGCAAGTAACAAATATATATTTTGTCATGAGTATTTAGAAAAATATTTTTGGTAGAATTTATGGTAATAAAAGCAATATATTATTTAGCACACAATTTCCATCATTTTTTTATAATTTTGTGAAAGTTTCAAAGTGATGTTTTTTGGTATTGCTCTGGATGCCAACCATTATGGCTACAACATGTATTAACCATCATTTCTTTGGATTTTTGCGGTGGCCACAGGGTAAAAATTAATATTTCTCGGCATGATAAATCAGCTGACCAGTAACGGAGTTCATTTATTTATAATAAGAATCCCAGATTCTTCAAAATAGTCTATTGATGACAATTTTTTTAAGGTTAGTTGAGGTTCAATTGAATTTCTAAATATATAAATCATAAATCATTACCTGTAATCAGGGCCGTCCCTAGGGCATGGCGAATTGGGGCGACTGCCCCGGACCCCGCACTTCTATATTACCTCAAGGAAAGTTTAAATTTAATTTGGCGGTTTATGATAACAGAGCCCTGCATAGGACGATTTGCCCTGGGCCCCACACCTCTGTTGGGGTGGCTCTGCCTGTAATGCAGTGCGTGTCTTGTGTTAAACTTCATATTCTTATCCTTGTAAAGTTCTAACCTTTATTTAACCTTAATCTTATATAATACTTGATAATAATTTTTAATACAAATCATTTGAATACCTATACACTACTAATTTCAGGAAAAATGCCTGAAAATGTAAATTTCTGCCATTAATTGGCTAAAATAAAAGAAAATTTTGTTTTAAAGAAATGAATTATAATTGTATTCTCCAAATGAAGTATTTTACATTAACTATTGTGAATTCACAATGAAAGAAATTCAGTCTAAATGGTATTTTTCTCTGCATGTCTAAAGCAGTATTTCCAAGCATTTTATGCATGCAATACTCTTCCAAAGATAAACAAAATTTTTTAGACAGGAGTTGAAGATAGCGATATACAGATATGGCTGGACAGACATAATGGAGTACCAGCAGGCTTAGATTCTCCCTTCAATCCAAAAATAATAATGGAACAAGTAAAATTATATAATTCACTCATTCTATTATCATTCCATTATTTACTCCACTGATTTAAGAATTAAACACCTATTCACACAGTTAAAATTCCACAGTAAAGTTTGCTGGTGAAAGTTTATTCTTTTTCATGGTGTATAGCAGGTATTGCAAAATTATTTTATGTGAAACGTAATATTAGAACATAGAATTAACAACTAAAATGTAATCAATTAACTGCTCTATTTGGCAATGACCATAAAAGAAAAATTAAATATAAGAGCTCAAATCTTCAGAAGACACATTTTATAAGCATGCTCTAATCTGCATGTCCAATGCAAACAAGAGACCCAAGAGGTAAACAAGAACACAAAAACCAAAGTATAATCAATTTCTTTCATCAGTAAACCTACAATGAAGCAATAATATATAAGAATCTTATAAGAAATTCTTATAATAAGATTATAATGTGATAAACATTTATCAGATGAATGCATATTAAGAGCACTTTGAAGAGCTCAATCTGATTGTGATTGGTAGAATATGCCGGTTGGATTGAGGCATATCTTTGGCGATGCAGAATAGCATCACAATGTTTAAGGATAAAAAAATTTACTACACTATGTAACCTCCACTGATTTCGTTAAAGACGGAATCTTTCCTTAACAGATATAGAAAAGTATCAAAAAGAATACATAGATACATTCAGCTATTATAGTAAAGTTATTAAGTTGCTAATTCAAGGCTGAAAATTGTCATAAAATCTATCAAAATTTCCAAATATGTGCTATGATAAATTTCTGTGGAAAATATTTACATGAGAAACCAAAATACTGCAGTATCCGGGTTAAAAAAAACGTCTAGATACATAAAATATTAGATTTGGGTAGTTTTGCTATTCTAGCATACAAACTTAAAAATGAACTTTAGGTACATACAACTTTTATTTTCAAATTAACTACTAAGTCTTCTCTCTATACCAAGAGCACATGATAAATAGAAATGAGAACAGCATACAATGTCTTTTAAAATTTTATTATTCCCAAATATACTTCAAACCTCTTTTAAGAAACAAAAAGCAACACTATACCAAACTTCTTCCATATTTCTTGTGAGGAAAAAAGATATACTTTTATGAGATTCTGCATAAAAGTTAAAGAAATTTTAAAGACATTCAACTTTAAAGTCACGTTTAAAATTGAAATTAATACTTCAAAAGATATGTGACTAGGATCAGCACACTTATATCCAATTTTTAATAAAAGATGAGCATTTATACTTTATTTAAATAAATAATAAATATCCCAACCAATGAGTGAAGATCAATAAGCAAGAGAGATATACAAACTAAAGTTAATATAAAACAGCCTTAAATCTACTCTGGAGTGGGTGGTTCTGATTCAGCAGCATTAAGAACGAAGCTTTGAGTTTCTACACTCTGGGCCCACCGTACATATTTTTTGGGATCAAAGACCTCTGGGTTCTGAAAGGCAGAAGGTAAAATGAAAAAATAATCCAACTTCCTCAGAAACAACATTATATTTACATTAATGTTTAATAAATAGCTAATATATGGATCTTCTTTACACGTAAAAATATTATATAAACTTATATGAAAAGTTCATTATTGAAACTTGAATTTAGTCATGGTAACTTAATAAAAACTTTAACATCTAATAATTTTAAAAAGTCCTTTATTATTAAGATTTAAAAGCCATATAAAAATAAATTTTTAGTCACCATGAAAAAATTATTTGTGATACTTACCACAAGGTTCTAGTTTTATTTTATTTAACAGTAGTTACCATATTTTCCGTCGTATAAGACACGGTTTTTTCAAAAAAATTAAGTCCAAAATTCACCCTGCGTCTAATATGGGAAAAGTCAAAAATATTACTAAGGAAAATGCGATCCTTTTCTATGTTTAGATAGATCTATGGTCTGATTCATTGTAGTTCGGTGTTACTAAAAACAAATATAAATTATTACAAGAAAAATGAAATAATTAACATCTATAGATAAGGGAGCACAGTGAATCAGTTACACAAAATACCGAGGGATCCTGAAAATTTCGACACCACTCTTGATATGTGGTCTTGCATAAAGTGACCAGACGTACAGCATTATGCTTTATTGTACAGCATTTGCATCTCCTGTACAGCATTGGAAAGTGTACAGCAAAACATACAGCATTTTAAAAATTTGACCGCCAAATTTGATAATAATTGCAATAATTTGTTTTTATTATTTATGTCAGCAATATAGAAAAGTACTTAAACTCAGAACAATAATTTGTTTTCTGTGGTGTGGTTGTAGCTTTATATGTGCTCTTTATTTTATGGTTTAGTTTTACTACTACATCCATGGTTTTTGTCAAAATGAATGTATCACTTATACAACTTTAGAAAATCTGTGGTTGTAGCTGGTTTATGTGGTTTAACACCTGTCACAGTCTGCAAAGCACTTGCAAAGTTTTATAGTTTTCTCAAGTCATCGTCACAAGTTTCGAAAAGTGAAGTAATTGGAAAATTGAATTAATTTATGTTACAGTTAATTACATGATGTTCCAATTTTATTTTGTATTTGTTTGCTTTTAGAAAAATAACATCAAACGCACCGCGAGGAGGGTATGACTTTGAAGAATTAGTATATAATTAACAAAAAAATTGGATTTTATTATCTTCGTTAAAACTGTTGTTTTTAATAATTCAATATTGATGTATTATCGAAATGTTTTTATTTTGTTAAAAATACGGATTCAAAAACACGCATTGTATTTTGTGTTTTTTTATTTTGTACAGCATTGAGCTTTTGGAAATTTGGTCACTTTAGTCTTGTATGTCTTTCCATTTTCAGATTCCCTTAACCCTTCCTTGCCCAAGGGGATATTTAGACTACCACACGCTGTCTTTTTGTTGTTATTTTTTCGTGTTTTAAAATACGATGACATCATTATAATCGTTCCTAACACACTACTCATACTGACGATGAACTTTTCCGTTGTATTTTATGATTTGTTATTTAAAATTTCGCCATGTATATTTTGGGATAGCTGGGATACCCCGGTTGGGCTGTTGTGTCACGAATATCATGTTCATTTGTCGGCGTTCTCGCTGCATACGTCTTGATTTACGCGTTTGAATACACGTGGAGTGAGAAAATGGTCAATAGTACACGTTGCAAGAATACTTTTTCTGCCATAGCGAATATTTTTGGCTTCATTCTTACGACCGGCTTGCATTTTGGGGTGGTTTTGACGACTACTTTTTGACTTTTGCGCATGTGCAATGAATCTCTATTCATTTCTGTTAGTAGCTGATATATATCAATCATCACTATATCTGTATTGCTCAGTATAGGGCCTGAACGCCAATGCTGTTTACCAAGATCCGTCGTGAGCGTCGACAGATACAGTATTCCTCCATATTTGGAAAGTTTCCAAACTTTGTGAACCTGAAAATGTGTTGACTGCATAAAAACTGATACTTCGAATAACTCTGGCTTTTTATGTATCGACTACACATATAATAATGCACGAAACGCCCAAAGTAATACATTGTCAGCCAATACGTGGAAATTTTAATATTGGTATCACTGCAAAAGACTGTAGGATAGCGTTATCCATCGTAATACGAGACCTTAGCCAAACAATACGTCTGAAACCATGTAAGAAAATTTAGAGTATTGTTAAACATTCTACGCCAGTTGTGAGTGACGAAAACATAACAATACATCTGCAAGGTGAACGAGAAGTTGTTTTTTCTCAGTAATTGTGGTAACAGTAAATACATAGAATATGGACAAAAAGTTTTTCTCCAAAAAAATCCCTTCTGAAATAATGGTGCGTCTAATACGACGGAAAATACGGTCATTAACTTTTAAGCTGCAGCAGATGCAGTGGCAAAGCTGTTTCCTAGCCAATTAGCTTACCAAAAGTCACTATAAGTGATTTAAATACCAAAAAAATTTGTTGGGGGATAGGCAATTTAGCTTCTACAACTTAAGAGGTTAAACAAATTCTTGAATTACGTCATCTCAATTTCTTAATTGAGTTAAATAAATGTTTAAATTGCAATTTGAAAAATACAAACTCAAAATATGAGTTTTATAAATAAAAGTTGTAGAAATTTTAATTTTTAATCATTAAATGAGAAAAAGTTAAATGAATTTGTTGCATTTATTTATAAAATTTAATTACAAATATGATAAATTATAAAAAATACTCCTCTTAGAATTTCCAATGCAAAGGTATCTAATAAATTTAAATTGTGTCCAAAATGTATTGAATACTTTCATAAAATGGCAATCTTTCCTCAAGGGTACATGGAAATGTATTTCAGAAGAAAAATTAAAATTATTGAAATTTTCTGTAGATAGCTTTTTAACAAGTAAGAACTTAATTTTTCAATTCTTGGTTTCTATTTGTTATCAATTACTTAAGTTATTCATTAAACTATAGTTTATTTACAAAACTTATGACTAATCACTGATATGTTTGTCTCTCTATCACATTACCATTTCCTCCCAGATGGTGCCATTCAACCAATGCTTCAAAGCAATAGTTAATAACACTACTAACTTTCTTGTAAGAGACAAAGTAAACAAGCTTATGCAACACTGCCCATGCCCATGCACTGATGGCTTTTTACTACCATTCCTTAACTACAAAGTTAGAATGTTATCACATATGACACAGTTTTATTACCTTTATTTAAGAGAACACAATCCATTTTTAAAGGTTTACAGTTTGACCCTACGACTTGGAAGATTCTCCGTAGTAAAATTTTGCAGTTCAATTCTGCTTCAAATATTTCATGAAAATGTCTTCTATAAAATACCTGATAATGATAATTAAATGAATTTTAAAAAACAAGTCTTTTCTAACAGTTTTAGGGATTAATTTAGGATTTTTCTTTCATCATTGAAAACCTACTTCAACTGCACTGGTAATTATTTATAAAAACCACTTTAAATCAGAAGAACTCTGCAAAATTCCTGGCATGAAAATTTTCACTCCTCGTATCCATTACAGAATTCCAGTTACATATGGTTTCACATGCAGAGCGATCAGTTTTGTCCAACTTCCAAGTCCAGATGGTGCATTCTAAGTGCTTATCAAAATTGTAGGATAGCCTAATTTTATAATGAGGGAACATTTCTAATGAACTGAGGAATTTGGTCTAATAAGGAACAGCATTATCTTCTCTCACAGCTTCATCCACATTCCTGTACTCTATGACTTCAAGTTCAACTTTTTTATGATTCCATTTCATAAAAAAACATGGTAAAACCATGGAAGTGTCCTAACGATGGACCTGGAAAAACTATATTCAGGAGCAAGACAAAAAGTAATAACAACTATTAATTAGGGGAAGAAATTAATTAATACTAAGTAAACAGTTCATGCAATCAGTACAGAAATTTTAGTGCAATAATAATCCAAAATTTTGATGACATCATAAGGTTGTTTAACATGTACATATAAGCGAAGTAAATTATTTATATCCCAAGCAATATATACAGCCATGCAACAAGTAAAATTAAAATCTATCTTTATTGAGCATTTGAAGGGCTAATTATTGGGTGCTTTTTAAAAATATCACACAACAATAAAATACAATCTAGCACAAAATACAGTTCAGATTAATTAATCTTTATAAAAATTGAGAATTTAGTGAATTTTTAGTCCATGTGATTAGTTAAATTTATTATGCAGCAAAAACATTATCTTTGATCAAGTCAACAAAATATGTATACATATTGAGTTTCTCAATTTACCTACTATGTTCATATGTCATACTGAATTCCATGTACCAAAGATTTTACGAAGCAGACCATGTCACCTAATAATTTCACCGATATTAAAAATATTCAATTTGTTTGGGCCTCATCCACAGATACTAATTTGTAAATAACCTAATATAAAGTGTAATCCTATAAATGAAATTCTCTAAAATTATAAACTATGAAAATAAAACTAGGTAATCTACAACATACCAGAGCATTACAGAGTACCTATTCTAAACAGAAAATAACCTCAAAAGCTTCCTTCACCAATTAATACTTGAGATGTAAGTTCAACGCTATAAAATAAATTGACAATTACAGAAGTAAATCAGCAATGTTTGCTAAAAGTCAGTGATGTAGTCATCAGTGCAGTAGTATTTACATTTGAATAACTTAATAAGCTGCAGTGAGAAGTTATTTAATAATAAACTGCTCAGTATATATATACCTTGAATCAAGTGAAGTCAGTTACTGCTGCCACGATGAAGGCGTATCTGAAATTTAATTCAATAACACCTTAAAATATGGGCAGCAGTAAACTAAATAGTTAAAATCCTATACTTGTTCTTAGAATACAATGAAGTTCTATGTCTGCCTCAAAATAAACAGCAGTTAAGCATCTAAGTATCATATTTCCCGGCCCATAAGACGCACTTTTTTTCTCGAAAAATGTGACCTAAATTCGACCTGCGTCTTATGGGCCGAGGGTAAGTATTATTTCCAACCTTAGGAATACCCATACACGTATTAAAACCATTTAAATGTAAGAAATAATAATAGTGACACTGTTTTTTAACTACTAATCAGTAATAGTGGAATAGTTTTGGTATTTCCCCGACAGTTACAATACTTAATAAACATTTTCATATGTAAATCTCAAACGCAAACAATGTAACCTTTTTAATTTCATGCTTCCATCCGTAGACACTCTTTCACGATTCTTGATTAATTGTATCACTTGTGAATAGCCTACTTTCCTATCCTGGGATTTACCCTAACGTATACATTGTATTACTGTCGCCAAGCGGTACGGGTTACATAATAGCCCTACTGATTTGCGTACCCGGGTACCTAAATAACCTGCTGAAGTAGCAAGAGTGTAGTTCAAGTGCGTCACACGTTCCTTAAAGTATACCTATCTGTTTTGTGTGTATTTACGTTTTTACAAACAGTAATTATAGAGTTACATTTAAAATTTCAAATCAAATAAAACCCTCATGGGATCAAAAGAGAGACGATTATCTTACAGTATTGCATTTAAACTTGAAGTCGTGGATTACGCTGTAAAACATGGAAACAGGGCAGCTGAAAGGCATTTCGGCCCACCTCCGACAGAGAAGATGATACGAGAATGGAGAAAGCAAAAGGAAGATTTAATCAATGCAGATAAGAGTAAAAAAACTTTACGTTCATGTGCTCCTAAATGGCCAAAACTTGAAGAACATGTTAAGAACTGGGTAATAGATCACAGGAAGAACGGAATTGCTGTTTCAACGAAAATGATTTTAATTGAAGCGAGAAGACTAGCCATTGAAATGTCTATTACTGATTTTGCTGGGGCAACGTCGTGGTGCGAAAGATTTATGAGAAGAAATGGCCTGTGTATGTGTACTAAAACTACAATAGTGCAAAAACTGCCAGTTGAGTATGAAAGAAAGATTATAGAATTCCATAAATATGTCATAAACATGAGAAAGAAGCTGTGTTTTGAGATAGGACAAATAGGAACATGGATGAGGTACCTTTGACGTTTGATGTTCCATCGAACAAAACAGTGGACGTTAAAGGTGCTAAGACAATTATGATAGAGACTTCTGGTAATGAGAAGACGTGTTACACTGTTGTTCTTGCGTGTTGTGCTGATGGCACAAAGCTTCCACCTTTATTAATCTTTAAAAGAAAAACGCTGCCTAAAGATGTAATTCCACGTGGGATTTATGTTCATGTTCATCCTAAAGGATGGATGGATGGAGAAGGAATGAAGTTGTGGTTAGAAAAGGTGTGGTCCAAGCGTCCAGGTGGTCTTCTTAAAAAACCATCTTTATTAGTGTGCGATCAGTTCAAGGCACATGTAACAGAGTCAACAAAAAGGCTTGCCACTGAACTGAAGACGCATCTTGCAGTGATTCCTGGTGGATTAACTAGTCAATTACAACCTCTGGACGTTTCAGTTAATAAACCGTTCAAGTGATTTATGCATGTGGAGTGGATAAAGTGGATTGAGGCACCAACTCATCTCGTTACACCGACAGGAAGAATGAAACGGCCTTCGATTTCTAGTGTTTGCGAGTGGGTGAAAAAGTCCTGGCAGCGAGTTAAAACTGAGACTATTGTAAAGTCTTTCAAAAAATGTGGCATTAGCAATGCACTAGATGGAAGTGAAGATGACATTTTGTATGAAGAAAGTGACGTTTCGAGCGAAAACAACTGTGAGGATGATTTTAGTGGGAGTGATGACGATTTTCTGGGTTTCTATGATGAATAAATTATATTATGGTTGCTGATTTTGGTATGTAACAATCCTGTTTTCTTCCTATAAATTACTAAAATTAAAATACATTCATTATTATTTTTTCTAAAATTTCTAATGAAAAAATCACGGTGCGTCTTATGGGCCGGGAAATACGGTATCTAGCAACAAAAGAAAATATATAAAAAATGTCAAAATTTGGCTTGTTTGCAAACAATGCTGCATTTTAATGGTATGTAAACTTGCTATGGTACACTATGATAATGGCCTAAGTTGATTGCTGCATCAAGATCATGTTTGAGTTTTTAATTATTTCATATGGATCGGTATATGGATAAAAGAATGCCTTAAACAGAGAAATTGTCTCCTAAACAGTAAGATTGAATCCACAAAATTGTCAAATAACATTCTGTTATGCTTCATTATTATGTATAATTTTCTCACAAGTTATTTTCATTTAAAATTTCAACTGTTTGGATATAGGTAGTTACAACATTAAAGTAATTGAACTGAATAACCTTGAAACTGCCTTCACGCAGGTTGAAAGAAAATGTAAACATGTACCACTTGCCAATTTTGGGTAAAGCACATAAAGCTGAAACCAAGAAACAAGACATGGCTTGAAAATGATATATAATGGCAACCAAATATGAATGAATTTTTTCAATGAAATTATCTTTCTGGCATTAGATTACAAATTTTAATTAGATCATCACAAACCCTGTGTTCACATAGGCCATTTTTTAAAAAGTTAACAGTATTTTTTTGGTTTTCATAGCTATTTCAAAAGATTTTTGTTTAAGTTGTGAAACCACTTAGTATACATAATGAAGATATTTTTTTAAACCAAGGAGTAAAATGTTATAAACAAAAACAGGTACAAAAAACAACAATTAACATTCAACATGCATGAAATGAACAATAAACAGTGGAAAACTCCATACTTTCAAAACATAGTCAATATCCACAATTTCCATAAAATAAGCTTTTCCCAAGGAGACAAGACAAAACCTGTAATTCATTCATACATTTTCACTGGTCACAAATGTTTGAACATTTTAAATGATTTAAAAAAGTTATATTGCTAGTACAAAAAACACTAAATAAAGGATATAGCTGACTTTATTTAATGTAATAGTAAAATAATGAGATTTCATACTTACCTTGTAATGTTTACCTTAAGATATCCTTAGTTTCAAGGAGATAAATAATTTTGAGGTAAAACAATATTAACACACAAAAATGTCAAATCAAAAAAAGAATCATCAAGCAGGCCTTATGGTTGAAATCCAATTAATAAACTAGGTGGTTCCAATAACCACAAAAAGGTTAGGGAAAATCACACATTTTGGCTACAAAGCAAAAGAACTACACAGTCTACTGCTTGTGAAGTACAAACAAAAATGTTCCTTCATAGCAGAAATGCATATCCGACTTCCTCGACCATGTAATGACTATTGAAGCTACTTAATTTGTTATTTATTAATGTCAACAAAACACCACATACAAGGAAAAAATAACATCACTTTTGTTAAGGTTTAGCTGGCAGATGAAAAATAAGGTTGAAGGCACCTTCACTGTTAGTACCATCAAGTTGAAAGATTAAAAAAAGATCTATTTCATTAAGATTTCAGATTTTTTTCCAAACAGATATAGCAACTTCGGCATTTTACTTTGAAATGATAACTCTGTCTTAAAGATATACATTCAGCAGAAAGTTCTAATACTCTCAAGTTTGTTTCACTCCTCAAGCCAGTAATTACTGTATGTCTGAATGACTCTTAAAGCTATAATGTCTTTGGCAGTTCTAACATCAAGCATGATCATAGTTGTTTCTTTTACTGTATATATTTCATTGGTATTTTTTATTGTTTCAAAACATATATAAATCCTTCTTGTTATCATCAAGGAAAATACTGATTTCAAAATTAGAATGAAAAATATTATGGGATCCAGTCTCGGTCCCAACCCTGCATGGCATGTTGCTTTGCTCATCTTTATTGCAAAACAAGCTTTTATTACAATAGTTCAAATGAGATGCTACACAACATCAGAGTGCAAGGGGAGGCTGTTAGTGCGAATATTTTGGCAGCTGAAGCATTCCACAAACACCTGAATGAAATCATTGAAGAGGGAGGATACTCTTCAATACAAGTCCTCAACATTGATAAGATAAGGCTATTCTGGAAGAAGATGCCTTTCAGAACCTATATACTCAAGAGGAGAAATCTATGTCTGGCTACAAAGCTGCGAAGGATAGATTGACTCTTCAAACCCAATCAGGAGGTTGTGGTGATGGATAAAAATCTGGAGTTAGAAGTGGAGCTTCAGGATGTGGAAGAACTACTCAATTCTCATGCTAAAGAATTTGAGGATGGTGAGATTATGGAACTGCAACTACAGAGTCATTGCAGAGCTTTTCGTTCCGGAGAGCCCCACAACAGCCATTCTCACCACTAAGGGAATAAATGAAGCATTCAGGCCCTCTGCACAAGCCAAAGCCGTTTCAGAGCCAGGACTCCAACTTTTGAGAGGAGCATGAGGATTTGCAATGGCCAGCAAGTAAGTGCTATGAACAAATGTTAAGGGAGAGGAAAAAGGCAGGCAGACAAATGACCATGAACTCCTACTTCAAGAGACCAACTCCTGCTGCTAGTTCTTCTAGTGATACATATGATAATACAAAAAATACTCCCGTCCTATTCTTTTAAATGCACAACAGATATTAATTTATAAATGTTTTTAATGTATCTAAAATATTTTAATAGAAATAAATGTTCTTCCTCTGAGTTTTTTAACACTTTGCTTTTGGGGGTTGTGTCAGGAATGAATTAACCAATTTTTAATTAGTTTGTATGAGACTATTTTCTCGTTTAATGAATTTTCATTTAACGAAAGATATTCTGGAACCAATTAATTCATTATAGAGAGAAGTGTCTATATTTAAATAGTTATACTAAATCAGAGGCTCAGTCTTTGCACACTTTGCTTGTTCTACTAGTACTTTTTTGTCCAGGACTGTACATACGTTTAAAAATTTGTAAAAAAATGTCGACCATTGTCATAGTGTTAGAAGTTGCCTAATTTACTTGAATTTATAATTTATAAGAGGCCCTGCATGCACACTTTAAACTGGACCCAGTGATTTTCTTAGCCAGCTGACTTGTGGTGTTTCCTCTCTCTCTCTCACCACTCACCTTACTAGGAATAGGATCGTCACCCATTTGGTTTTGCTAAGAACAGTTTGCTAAATGAAAAATTTTGTTGATGTTTGGTAGTTAGATTGGTTCGAGCACAGAATGACCAATAATTTCTTTTCATTAACAAACGTAAGACTACTGAAAAAATTTACATAACGTATTAGCCCAAATATAACACAGCCCCTAAGGTTTTGAAAGTTTTTCAAGAAAATACTGGGAAGAAAACAAAATAAGAAAACCATGAATTTTTTTTGCATTTCACCTTTAAACCTCCAGCATGGTCGCCTTTTTTTACAAACGAGATTCAGGTTGCTGAGTGTCCGACACCCAGTATGTTTATTCTTTGTTTTTAACGAGCGTAACTGCAAGTATTAACTACATTTTACTTAATAACCAATTTATATATATATATAAACACACGAAAGTATTTTTGAGTATTTTATTAAACTATATACAAAAATATTTTATATATAATTTCAATCATCTGAAGTGTCTGAAATCTCCATTCACAGTTATTTTTTTCAGGCAATTATCACAATAAATATTTGAATGTTCCTGACAGACATGAACATCACAGAATGAGCATATTGATTTAGTTTTCCAATCCTTTCCTTAGCATATTTTGCATCGAAAATATTTTTCTTGTTTTTGGTGGTGGAAATACCTCATCACTTGTGCTTCCTTCCTTAGAGTTTGAAATCGCATATTTACGACGTGTATGAAAGATGAGAGGAAAGATTCAGTAGTTTAGCTAGAATATTAATCTGTGGTTGCATGAGAGCAATGGCTGTCTTTCAAAAAAAGCTTCCTGGATTTATACTTCTTTGGTGGATTTTCAGTGGAAAGCAAAACAATTCGTGCATTTATGCCCGCAACATTCATAAATGAATAAAACTCTACAAGAGGCCAATGTCTGCAGTTTCTTGCTACTCTGTAATTTGCACATAATTGGTCGGTAGTATCTACTGCCCCTTTAGTGGAATTATAAAAGGATACTATTTCCGGCAACATGTCATTCCCTTCCAGTACATTGTCATCGTGATGAAATGTAGACAGCAACAGAATGCATTTATTTCTTTTCGGCACATAAGACATAATCGTAACATTTTTTTTAAAACCAAATAATGTTGATTTTATATCTCTCCCTTTAGGATTTGAAAACGATGGTGGAATTTCTCGTTTATTTTTTCTAATCATCCCTACCATAGTTGTCTTTCTAGCTAATAGCTTTTCTGCCAGGGGAAAGCTAGTATACCAATTATCCAACATAATATTAGTCAGAATCTAGCAATGGGTTAGCTAAACGCTTCACAATAGCTGATGGTTTGAAATCTGTTTCAAAAGGCACATCAGGTTGTTTTCCACAGTATACCTCCATTTTCACGGTGTAAAATGTTCGTGAATCTACCTGCAAAGATTTTGATTCCATATTTACTTGGTTTGCTTGCAATGTACTGCCTAAAATTACATTTTCTGCGGAAACCTTCAAGTTTTTCATCTATAGTGCAGTACATTCCGTTATAGGTTATCTGAATATTATTATTGCAGCCAGTTTATCAAATTTTTCTCTTTATTAGCGAACAAAAATGTTATCAAATCGAATAGCACACATTAGAAATGAGAATTTGTCATAACTCATTATTGCGTATACAAGTTCAATTCCAGTGCCATCTGTTGCCCACAAGTCTCTTACATTTGCTTGAGAGGATTTATGAAGACCTGCTAAATACAAAACTCCAAATAGAGCTCGTATTTCAATGTTGTTTGTTCGCCTGACGTTGCACTTATTTTTATATCTACGGTCTATGTTATCAATATAAAAATTTGTACACACTACAATTTCATCAACAAAAGTAAAAAATTACTCCCAACTTTCTAAAGGACTTTTTACATTTATTGAATACTCAGTCAATGAGGAAGTCGTTCGGAAAATGTTTTCGGAGCCTATTCGGACATTTTTGTGAAAGGGTTTTCTTCGCCACACTGTTTCCTTATCCTTTTCATAAAACAGTTTAGTATCTTCTTCATTTAACTCATCATCACTCTCAGACATATCCAGATCAGTGCTCGTGTTGTGGTCACTTTCTCACATTATCAGTATCATCCTCATCGGAAATATCACCAAAGATGTCTTCCTCTTCTTCCATAACTTCTAGCAATTGCAATATTCTTTCTTGATCTCTTTCATATGCCATACTGCAGACTAAAATAATTATTTATATTAGAGCCTCAATAATGGAATAATTGTTATAACTGTAAATTGTGGAAAATAAAGGCATCTTTATGCATTTACATCAAAGTGCAAAATCCACAAGTGTTATGAATAAGAGAATGCTCATATTTACCTTCTGGTATTCACAAGATGAAGTTTTGTTTACTGCAGAAGACAAGCACTTCCCAAATCCAGTTACTTCTACATAGTAAAATACTTTGAAGAAAAGAGACTACACAAAAAGAACACGCTAACTTGTACTCAACTCAGTAAATGAGAAAGATTCACAGAAAAGTTTAGGGAAGTGTATTCTAGAGCAGGAATTTGGGATGAAAAAAATGAAAAACAGATACACTGGTATTCATATCACAGTACTTTGAAAGATGGCTTTATTGCTTGGACCTAAGTCATCTGGTAAATATCTCAAGAATGTGTACACATTTTGCCCTTTATACATTGCCATCTGGAAAATCTCAAAAACTGGTACATATTTTGTATTGAATTAACTCTGTTTGGATTTTGAAGAAAAAGAAGAGAATGCGCTGCAACGATCTCCCTTATCTCTCGACTAAAGTTATAACATGTGGTGATGTATTTATTGCATCTGAACTCTTGGAGGAGTCTTAGAGTGCACCTAATAGAGGGTGAAACTTTGCCCCGTCAGTACGGTTGGTGGGTGTAAGACACCCAGAACTCCAAAAAAGATATTTTTTAGCCAATGAAAAAATAAAATCATGTTAATATTCCTCTCAAAATTCTCGAAATGCTTAAAAATGCAGCTACTATAGCTTTGGATCTAAAAGTGTTGACCAGATAATAAATATTGCCATTTTAAAACGCTCTGGGCGTTAAACACCCAAGTGACCATGCTGGAGGGTTAAATAATCAATAAACAGATTAATAATATTATACGCTGTATTTAGGGTAATCCTGCACTTTAATTAGGCTCTTGCCAACGCTTCACCTTCTTCATTCACCCGAAAACATTACATAACACATAATAATAACAACCACGGAAGTTTTAGAGCCTTTCTTCTCAACATGATCAGCAACACTCCTACCTTGATCGTCATCCACAAAAATCAGATGTGTAAGAACTTGGCAGTAGACAGAAAGAATATGCCGACTAACTGATATACTCCATGTCATCTTTTCCATGCAGTATGGGATGTTATGAGAGATTCTTCCTCTTTTCCATGTTACTTTCCGTATAGGTCTATCTCTCTCTAAAGCTAGCCTCTACCCAAAGTACGGATAAACAAATCTTTCCACCAAAATCATTATTTATTGCTCTTTTTCCATGTTTTTAATATTATTTTTCATGATTTATAGAAGAAAATGTGTTCTTTACTGGATCTGAATTGTTAAATTACAAGAACATTACTGAAATAGCATATTAACTGAAAACCCCACGTTTTTCCCCACATTAAAACAGATAAAATACCAAAACTGTCATATCTCTGGCAATTTCCAATCAAAAGTAATGATTTTTTGTATGTTACTTCTTTAAAGATTCTAGTCAATGTAAATCTCCTTGTCAGCCATAAAGTACGATAATTGTTTTCAAATACTTTAAACGAAAACTCGATAATAAAATGAAATTTTCAGTCGCCTACTAAGAGTGTTCGATGGTTTTTGAAATATTGAATTATATTTAAAAGAGCGAGTGCGCCGTCCGAACGCCCGCAGAAATTTCCTAGAGAAAAATATGCATTTACTTCAGGTTTAACTGTTGGTTTAAACTGTAAATGCTTTAGATGCTTTGATTTAAAAAATGATTTATTCTACCCCTGGGCTGTAGTTTAGGTATCATTGTTTTAGGCAGCAGAATTACTCATAAGTTACCAGAAATTTGGGTGCTGGTGTTTTAGGCAGAGGAATTTCAGTCTGCTCCGGCTTGCACTCACCAACTGAGTATTGATGTATTTGGGACTGCACTTGAAACAGGTCATCATATCCATACAGAGGTCTAGTTTGAGGAGTTAAATGTTACAAAACCAAAATTCATAAACAAAGAACAAAATCCAAAAACTTCTTGAAGGAGATTTGTAGAAAACCAAACAACAATTGAAAGTTAAATAGATATTATGATTAAATATCATTTGACAGTAACATGCAGATGCTTGTAAATAGGCTTCATAATTCCTGTGAAAAATTTATTATATATATGCAAAAAAGCCCAATAAATATAAAAACAAACTATAAATAATGAGATGTTAGTATTACAATGTTTTATTCATATTAATTTAAGTTTACAGATAAACATACATGCAACATTGTACATGAAGCAAGAGAATTTACACATGTCCAAATGAATCATAATTAGATTTTGAGTTATGTTCAATGCTGAATTATTAATTTATGAAAATATGGTAATACAGAGAAAAAATATAATAAAAAGCTTGTGGTGGAAAAGGTAAACTATCTGAGCATTGCTGTGGTAACACACTTTATCACGATCTTGTGTGTGATACCAAAATAATTAAAGAGCTTATACATGCGTAAGACAGCCCCACTTGTAACATTAACAAATATACAGTTAACCAAGACAATAATAGCATGTTTTAAGATGAGATTAGACCTCCAAAGCCAACAACCATATATTGTTACAATATAATCACTGTAGACAATAAATATAAGGTTTTTTGTAAATCAAGCAAAGCAGAAGCACAAATATATTAGCACATCATGTAGCACGTAAATTCCTGCTCAAGAGGTCTCCAGCTTCTAGTTAGTACATTAAAACAATATTAATTCAGGTATTCCTGCAATCTCACTTTGGAAATGCAAACATATATTATTGAATATTAATATACAAGCATTCTCAAGAAAACCTGAAGTTGAGATTTGAGAACATTCTCATTATGATTTCATTTAATAGTGAGAAAAAAGAAGTACAATACTTGTGAGAACTTAGCCCATTACTGCTGTAGCAGATGCCACAATATCTGATGAATTAACCTCCATGAAAAGTTTATGTAAATTAAATCAACCAATAAAAATTCACAACTACAAAAATCTCAACTTTGTAACAACCTCAAGGCAGAGTTAGAGGAACATCAAGGTATAAAGACAGTCATTATTCACATTACCCTCTATTCATCTCAAGATTATTTTATTAAACCTTGGGTTTAACAATTAAAGAGGTTCAATAAAATAACTATTTGCAACTAAGGCAACAATTTTTTTATCACCAAGGGGTGTCAGGTACATTGAGTTAAAAAATTAAAAGAAAATTAGTAGTTGTGTGCCCTCTTCCAATAAAAAGGGTTAGGAGGAAGAGGAGCAGCAACAGGGGCAAGGGGACGCATCAACATTTGGGTATTCCACATAAGCTTTTGAGGAGTGACATAGTTACGCGGTGAAGAGAGAGGCGATGTAGGAGGGGGTAGCAGTACCTTCCGGATAATACTCGGGTATTGACTTGAGATGCTTTCCCAATTGGAAGGTGGAATTCTGCTCAAAGGTGACAAAGCACAACTGAGCAAGAAATCATTTGTATAACGAATTTTAATGGGCCGTGAAGGTGGAGGACGTTCTGGCTGTTTCTTTTGCTCCATAGAAACAGCGCTAAGAATAGATTTTAGTTGAGGCTGCTTTAAGGTTGCATCTGATGCACCTGCGTGGTAAAATGAAAGAAATAAATTTAATTTAAATTCAAGTGAAAATCATTCAGTTATGTACTGTTTCCAAGAGATGCAATAACATTTTGATTACTAGAACAATATGAACATGTGTGTCAGTAACTTGTTCAGACAAAATAACAAAGAACAATCCGATAAAAAACAGAAAATCTTATCATTGTATAATTTTGTACATATTCCTATAGGTAATTGATGCAATTCTATTTATAAGTAAATCATTTATATATATCACAAAAAATTAGGTTCTCCACAACACAATTTAAACAAAAATGTCTAAATAAATATTCGATAAATGGATATTTTATCATATCATTAATCTTACATATTAAGTGCATTTTGTCCGTGTGTCAGCAATAGAACAAAGAAAGAAAGGAAAATCAAGTCCCCGCCCCGATTTTCTTCGTTTTTGCTTTATTTGACAGATAAAACTGTGCACTATCTTATACTTGTTTACATGTTACATGGTCAAGTTTTCAGAAATATGCATTTGTGGATTTTTTGTACTCTTTCCAGGCGTTTCCAAGCTGACAATCATTGTTACCTCCAATTCAATTAGCATCAATGAAGCCTTCAAATTGATGAAACACAAATTGTCGCTGTAGCAACATCAATCTTTATACATACCAATGTAAATAGATACTGATAATTATTCAGGAAACTGCATGTGGGAAGCATTTATAACAAATGACCAAAGCAACTGAACCTTCTTTTGTCTACTGAATACTGGAATCTTACCTTTTTTGTAAAATTACTATATTCTATATTTTTAATGTTTATTAATGCAAATAGGCCCACCGCATCTGGTGTACGTTTACTAGAGCCAGTGTTCAATCATGGACAACTATATGTTGCCCATTCACGAGTTTCTTGCTTACAAAAAATAAAAGTAAACATTTCAGAAAGGCACACTTACACAAGAAATGAAGATAGATTTGGCAAAAGTGATAGGAAATAAAATTATCGTTATATTTGAATGCAATATGCTTGGAACAGATTGTTTACAAATAAATTTGGTCAATTGTTAAGAAAAGCTAAGTGAAAAAGTATTCTTTGTAGGTGATTTTCAGCTTTTCATAGACTAAAATGTTTTTGTATATCTCGCATATGCCCTAGAATTGGCAGCGAAAGTAGATTCACTAAATCTGTTGAAATTCAATGGGCACTTACAGTATTATTTTATTAACATCACAATTTATAGTGGCCAATTGTATTCAAAGGAAATATATCAAACCCCCAAAGTTACCTCCACATTTTGTTTCATGACTGTAACATTATTCAACCAAAAAAGTCAAAGAAATTTTAATAACACTGTCTTTTTATAAATAAGTTGGAATTGTATTTTTATAAAACTTTTAAAGGATATTTAAGCTTCAGCGTTACAAAAAGGGAATTTAAGAGTTTAACAATAACAACCAGGAAAACATCCTTATATTTCTACATATATCATCATTTCATTTTACAGTAGAATGCTGATTATCCAAGGTGCATGAGAAAAAGTAGCAAAGTATCATTTTGGAGATTTGCAATTGAAAAGTATGGTATTTGATACAATTGTAACAAAGTATGAACACTGAAATTAATGATTAAGGTATTTTGATAATAAATCCAATTTATTTCACAGTAATCTATTTCAAAACATAGTGCCACTAAGGTATCTATTGTTATCCTTTATATTATCAGACAAGGTGAGGTGATGCTTTATGCTAGGTGGAGTATGTTCTCTAAGAAGATGAAGGCACTACTGACCCCCAATTTGGCTGAAACTTCATAGAAGCTGTGTTATCCAGCTATCTAGTAACCAGAATGCTTTAGAAACCGGACTTTTCACAAATGCAATTAAAAGCTGTGCTATTGGGCTATTTAGAAACCAGCCATCCTTATGCACCACCAATTACACAAATATAATTAATTTTGTATTTTATTTCTTTTTTATTAATTTTTTATGAGTTTTTGTATGAAATGTATTAGTGTAAACCACAACTTATGACAGTAAGGAGAAAATAAACAAAATCAAATAATTTTGTCTTTTTCTTCCCGGACACCCAAAACTTTTCAATAGTCTTTTGTTTCCCAGGTAAGCGTAGCAACGTATGAAATAAGAATGTGTAGATATTTAGATCTAACTACATATGGAAGAAATAAAATGGAAAATGCAAACCTTATGCATTGTTATGTTGACTGCTGCTAGAAGAAGCATTTGGGGAGTACGATAGTGAACCTAAGCCCTATTTTGTTTGGTTATTGCTAAATTTGCTGTCAATATCGAAAAATGCTCCCCTAACTGGCTATTTCTCCAAACTGGCTATCCACACTCCCCAAGACAGCTGGATAACACAGCTTCTACTGTATATATATCAGGGCCAATACCCAGCCATTTTTATTTTATTAATAAAAATAATTTAATATTTCCCAAGCCACTGCTTGAGTACCATACACGGTAACGGAAATCCTAACAAGTGGCCTAGAGGTTAGAGTGCTCAGCTGTAAATGTCAAGATCCGCATTCTTCCAGATGTTTTTTCATTTTTTCCCACAATCACTTTCCTCATTTTAAATGTTTATTTCCTAATAACACTAAATATTTTAATTTTTTTGCTGTCCCCTATATAGGTGGTAAATATAAATATATGGGTAATGTAAAATAAAACTCATCCAGTTAACGGTAACATTAAATATTTACTACACACAATAAATATATTTTTTGCTGTCCCTTTCCTTCATGCCCTTCCTACTGGTGATCTCGCATTGATTTTGCAGTAGGTAAGTTGCCTAATGAAATTCTTGACTTGCCGATAAAGATATACGTCGCAGGATTGGCATATTGACGTGCAGTTTTGAGGAATTATTTGTAGCATACATAGTGGTTGACTTTCCTTGTCAAGAATTTCTTGTTCTGAAATGATTTATTAGTTTGTCCTTCCATGAATCAACAATGAAAATAAACACTGTCTTGCACGTATGGTTTCAGGACATTGTTGAGAAATTCTTCATAAGTCCCTGACTGCAGTTTACCAAATTTTGTTGCGGTAACAAATACATTTTTAAATTTGTCCATCAGCTCTTTAACTTGATTTGCAACTTTAGGACCAAACTGTCCATCAGTCTCTTGTAGACAATAACTCTCGGATAAAGTTTCCCTGATATTGTCATTGCATACTTGGCTGTGTATGAATGAGTAGTCTTTGCAATGCTGCCCACATTCAACTAAATGCGTTTTTATCCTTTATGGGTCAGAGTCCGTTTAATTTGCACTCGGTATTCACATCCAGTCTGGTTCACGTTTATTACAAAATCTGGATCAAAATTACTGATCAGAGGTCTTGTTTGGTCTTGGAAGCGTAAATAGGACTGCAGAATTTCTCCTCGCGTGGCTGATTCTTTCTTACTGATGTACTTCATGATGCGTCATTGATGAATATTATGCGTCACCTTGAAATTCACAGCCAATCGTAAAGATGCAGTAAAATGAAAATCTTCATTAGAAATTCTGCTGCCATTCCCCACTGCTGCAGCGTTTTGTCTCCACGTGCTGCTGATTATTCCAAGCTTACATAAAATGATCGTACACCCAATCACTGATTAAGTCATGTTTATTTTTGCATGAGCTTCCATTCTCAACATCTTCTCACCATTTCCTTAACTGCTTCATATCCCTTAAATACTTCGTTCCCTGTTTCTGTAGAGATGACAATTTCCACGGCGGGTGCATATCTGCAAGACCGACCACTTTCACTTTAATTTTATGAATGAAAGTGCAACTATCAAGCCTTACATATATTTTTATCGAAGTCAAGAATTTCATTAGGCGGTTGCAAAATGCAACTTACCTACTGCAAAATCAATGCGATATCACCAGTAGAAAGGACATGGTGAAAATTCATGCGTTGGTTCATAACCAGCTGTCGGTCCCAAGGTATATGAACATGCTTCAATATGCATAGTTTGCTGCAAAATTGATTGACGAAAGGTGCATCTTTTTGAATGTTAATCAAATATCTTTCCTGAATCCCTGTGAACATTGACATGCGACTGCGAGGAACGAGCATTCGTGAAATGTTCGTGGTGCTTTAATCCATATTGTTTCCATTGTTTTTATGATCAGTACCACCCTAGAACCTGTGCAAGTGCTGTCGAACTACCTAATTAAAAACCAACACTTACTTTTATTAATAAAATAAAAACAGCTGGGTATTGGCCCCCATATATACAGTAAAATCTCGTTACAACGAATACCATTATAATGAAAATTTCACAAATATAACGGAAAAAAATTTTAAGTCCTGATCAACTTCCCTTTATTTCTTTTTAAATCTTGTTAGAATGAAATTACTTGTTATGAAAAATTCAGTACGACGAAACCTTTTTGAAATCATCTATGCATAAAATGTGTTTTTTTCCTGCCCATTCTCCCTTCTTGGATAATTCTTATCTTTCTAATGATCCTTTTCCTATAGTCTCCACTTTGCTACAAGATTTTACTGTATATGTACGTTCATCGGGCATCATGTACATTATATCTATGAAGTTTCTGCCAAATTGGCTGAGGGTCAGTAGTGCCTTCCCCTTGTAAGCTTCTGCTAGAGAGCGTGCATGCAGAGTACAGGTAGTTCCCCCTAACATAGCGAATGAAAATTACTAGAAGCTACCTTACACCTCGGTGCTTGGAGGTAATATTTTAAGGCACTTCTTGAACAGTTACATACTTGAAATTTGGCAGAATTGTAAGCTTTTAGGAACACTGAAGAAAAAAATCCGAAATAATAAAAATTCGCAGGTGACAATGCTTTGCGAAGCGAGGCACGGGGTTGGCGCCATAGGTGCCAGGGGCACAGCCCCTAATATATAATACATTATAGATACATATAGGTCTACATAATGAATGTAGATATTAGGAAAATATGTGACTGCTTTTGTTAATGATATATTGCATGAAATGTGTCATGTATTTTCCCAGTATAGGCAACGTTCTGTATTATTTAAGTTTTTTAATTATCTGAGTCCTCTGTTGACCTCAGATTAGCTCTATGAAACTCTCAGTACTGTTGTTTAAATGTGAATTGAAAAGTGCAATATCAGAAACATTAAATATTTTTTGTATCATCTTTCATAGTGTGGTTAAATAAAGAATATTTTTTGGTTGGATAAGTTAAACTTTTAGCTTGTATGTAAATATTTAATGTTGCCATAAACAATTTTAAATTACATAAATTAGTAAATGGGTAAAATTTAGGTCATTAAAGATAAAATTGGCACTCAAATGCTAAAAATACAAATAAAGAAGAAATAGCACAAAATGCATTAAAAATGTGCCATATATTAAGCAAGGAGACAGAAAACTGAGAAAATATATTAACCTCTAGGGAAAATGCTTTTTTGTTTGAAAAAACAGGGCAGAGAAGACAAAATGGCCTAAAAAGTACAGCCCAAATTTTCATTACTTGTCAACTCACATCTCTCTCCCATCTCATCCACTTTGCGAATCACTTATAACTGAAGAAAAAGCATAGCGTTGCTTCTTTTTGTAAAAACAAATACATGACATGATGCAAAAAATGCCTTACAATGCTGTATGTCTCTTCTCTATCCCTTGTATCTAAAGATACTAATTGATTCTGTTTATATTCAAGTTATCTACAGATGAAAGCTTTGGTCTATGAATTATTTTTATACGATTTTATTGGCAATTATGGTTTGATAATTTCTAATCTAAACACTACTATTTAAGTTAGCTCATTATAAATATGACCCTCAGGGCTATGTGAATCAAATGCTAGTCCCAGAAAAATAAAGCCATAAATGTGACACATAAATGACAAGTACAGTAGAACCCCAATTATCTGGACCAAATTTTGAATTGCTTTACTGCTGCTTGTTTCTTAATCCTTATACTACAACATTTGGGTATATCCGAATACTCATTTATGACACTTTGCTGCAGCATTTGAATTTACCACACTGCCTTTAAAAAACAAACTTTCGATGATCCTCCATTCATGATTCCTTCTTTCCCTTAAAACACCCAACTCCATTCTAATTCTCTTCTTTGCATAAATACCATCATATTTTGCCTCAATCACTTTGACATAAACCCCCTGAATGCAATAACACATGTTCGATGTAATTTTTAATGTTCTTTCCCTTCTTTTGGAGAGATTATGGGAGATTTTATGGCCCTGGCATTGGTTCGAAAGGTATTTTAGAGAAATTAGTCAGGCAGTTTATGAACATCTTTCTTGGTTATCAGATGCATTCTTTGGTTTTTTCACACATATCCAGGGGTGTGCTGCAGCCGGCTCCGCCCGGCTCGCACAAGCCGTTGTTAAAAGTTTTTATGCTTGGCAAGCTGGTTGTTGAGCTAAGCATTCCACATTATCCAGAGTTTAGCGACGCATCATGGTCTGATAATAATGGGATGCCAAAAGTTTAAGGCTGCTTTCTAGATAGCGTTGCGCATAAATTTATTATCTGAAAGATGCCAAACAACTGTACATGGAATATGCTTACTTAAAGCCACCACCCTTGATATATTAGTCATTAATTATATTTAAACATTTGAAATAAAAATGTAATTTTTATTTACAATATTATCTTGTTTTTTTATTGAATTCCTGCAAAGATCAGATAACGCAATCTCAGGGCCGCAAAAAAAAAGGTCATGAAATCGACGATGGATGGGATTCCTAACTGCCAGGAGTGGTGATAAAAGTGAGCTGGTTGTATATATTTGGCAGCACACCCCTGCACATATCCACTTACCTTGGATTTTTTGCTATATTATAAATTATTATATGGATAATAATAATGTATTTGCTCGAATTCATGCATTTTTTCTCATGATATTGTAACTAAAAATTGGGTGTGTGAAATATGCGTGGTATGTATTACCAACCAGAAGCAGGATATTTTCACATGACTATCACACCTACTTGTATTACAGATAATCAACAATGTTTTGTGTTACCTTGAAAATTAAAATCATGTGTTTATTATTTTAACTCATAATTGCTCTTTTTATTTTTCAATTATCTGAATTTTCGATTATCCAAACCACATTTGATCCCTATTAGTTCAGATAATCAGAGTTCTACTGCATTATATTTATCTTCATGACAATTGACCTTTGAACTGTTTCATTTTTAAGCAGTCCTTAGATGTTTTGTGTGCTTGCAAATTCAAGAAGAATTTATGTCTCTTACAGACATTAATGTTACATTAATATGACAATCTGGTCATGTAATTTATTTACACTAGTAATTTAATAAGATATAATATCATAAAAACTTGTGTATAACTACATTACTATAAAGCCCAATCGATGATATCAAGACTGAAATATGGCATCTAATTCTCAGATGTAACTTCCTGACAGCTGCATTTAAGTGATTGTAAAGAAATCACCCTCCCATCTTTTCCCACAAAAGCAACTTTCTATTACTGTCTCATTTGTCAGTCTTTTGGAAAGTTAAACCCATTGTGATTAAATGTGAAAAACAACCGTCTCTTTAGTCAAAGACAAAGTAAAAATCATTATGAGAATTGAAAATAATCAAATTTCAGATAGTGATCAAGAGCAAAATGCAACAGAAGAACAATTCCAACCTCTGGTCTATACCAAAACTAGATATAAAATGATTTGGGAGAATTTTATGATAAATTAGTGATTAAGGAATGTACAAGACTAGGATGTTTTTCTAACTTGAGATGACAAAAAAACACTGAAGCTTGCTTGATTCAGACATATAGATTTTACAAAATGCACTATCATACATAGTTTCAGGAACTGGGAGAAAAATAAATATTAATTGTTCTCCAAGGTACAACACTTCGAGATTTTGCTGTAAAAAATTTCTACTAGAAAGCACAAAATGAAATCAACAGCAGTTAAAAGAAAAACAAAATCAAATATAGAATGATGAGCAATCAATAATAAGCATGTATGAGTATCACGAATCTAAACAATCATATAGATATATTGTTTCATAGGTGTAATGAAAACTCATTAACATTATGTCACAGGATTCTTACATTACTTTTTTAGCTTTGGTTTTTTTAAAGATGAAATTGTAACCTAATCATTTTCTTAATTATATAAAACATATTCTTGGAATATGCTATTCAAAATTTAGTGAAACTAACACATTTTACAGATATTATTTAGTCATTTATGAAAAATGATGACTATCACTGCAACAAAATTAATCAAAACATTATTTTTTGGATTGAACTTAAAATGTCTTTAACTGTTCTAACTTTATATACCCTAAACATGACCAATTTGATAAATTTGGATACCCAAAACAAAAATATTATTCCAGTTGCATGTTAAGTCTGCAATAGCTACTCACTTTCAAAAACCCCTATCCATACAATTTCATACCATACATTTTATTTCATTACAGCCAATAAAGTTGCTATGAGAAGCATAGAAACAAGTAATTTGCATTTCTTAACTGTTTAACCAACATTTTCTTAAACCATAAAGTGCATGAATTCTGAATTAAAAGTAAACTCACCACCATCTTCAGATGTTGTATACTGATCTGCAACATCAGTATCCTTGTGCTGTACCTTAGAAAAACAGCCTCTACGGGTCTTGCCAGCATCACCTGATGCATCATTATTAGATGCCTTCAAATGAAATAAAACAAAATTCTATAAACAATGTCTTCCTTAACATTTAGGTTTATACACACTGTATTTACTCACATATAAGGCATACATTCCCCCAAAATTTTATGTTTAAAAATTAAGACAGCTTATATGGGTAGAAAAAAATGGGAAAGTTTAAAATGTAATATAATTGTTAAATTTCACTAGGATACTGCTAAATGGCTATCATGACTGAATATGCAATATGTGACATATAACACATTGCATAATTATTGCAACAAAACGGAAAGGAATAAAAATATTATTGATGAAGAAATTATAAACATTTCAGGTTCTGCTAGTGATCACAGGAGAAAATGTAAAGAGTCAAAAAGAAAAATTCTTTAGTCCATTAAATGACAAGGCATCATGACAGTTCCATCTAATATTCCGATTCTATCAGGAGGGAACATTTTGATGTTGCTGCTTACAGTTTGGAAGTAATTTTGATTAATTTCCTCTTTGTAGTTTCTTCGTTAACAGTGCTGGGAAGAGAAAGTGATCTCCACATTCAAGATGTATGTATTGGCCTTCATAGTACACATCTTGCATAAAACTTTAAAATAAAGAATTAAATAATATTATATATTGTCACGTGGCGACTTTGTAGCGAGCGAGCAGATGATGTGGAATATCCTTCGTAACTGTTGAGCCTTTGGCCCGTCGTTTTGCTTGCTTAACTGGCTCGCCCAGCGGCACCAGGCCAGGAGCAACTCGACTGAGAGATATCAAGCAAGCAAGAGCAGTAGGAGTAGTCTTGTTGCCAGCGAGGGAGTAGGGCAGTGAGAGTGGTGTCAGACGGTTGTATGTGCTGCATCGCCCAGCTCTCCAACTGTGCCATGGTGTTGTGGGGGCAGATTGCCAGGGGAAGCACTGGAACAAATGGTGTGCTGTGTTGTCTGGTGCTCCAATCATGCTGAGGCATTGTGTTGGCAGATTGTCAGGGAAAGCACTGGGACAAAGGTGACAGTGATGTGCGACTTCTCGCCTTGTAAATAAATGTAAATAAATAGACCTAGGTTAGCACTATCGGTGTTGTTGTGTGTGTGTGCATAGACTCGAGCACCCTTTACTGAATAAATTTAGGGTTCTCTTCCTCATCCGTGGGCTACATGACAATATAATGAAGCCCTCTAATAGCAGGCCATCATGGGTTATCTGCCTGCAGCAGGTTTAGGTAAAATACTGTGTATATCACAATTTCTAAACATTTGTCTCTTTCAGCTGTATTATCCTTTGTATCCCATGATATATGTTGCCAATCAGTTCTAGATAAGTCACAGAAATATTTATATCATATATACATATTTTTAGTTAATCAGAATGTTTTAGGTCTAATTATGATATATATTTTTCTTTAATTTGTATAATCTAGTTCACAATACATATAACGTATTTACTCGCATATAAGCCACTTTTTTCCTAAATTTTTATTAGAAAAATTAGGGTGCAGATTATGCACGAATACAAAGGAAAACATTCTTAAAGTGAGATTCTCAAATTACAATCACAAATTCCATGTTTATGTAATTTTCGATTAGAAGTCGTAACATTGTTCTCTTTATAAGCTATCTTTATTGCCTGACTAGTTGAACAAGTTGCTAGCAACCTTTTAGCTATTGTTCTTGAGGAGTAAAACAGACGTAAAGCTATGTGTGTCACTTCTGCTGTGTTAAACACACATTGCAATTTGCCTGTAAAAGTCTAAATATTTCAATAGCGTAATTTTTTAGCATTATTTCTTTTATTTTTACATCTTTGTGCCTAAAATGGTGCTTATGTAAACATATTATAATAAAACATTTTTAATGGTACAATTTCATATGGTACTAAGTATATCTTGAAACTTTAGTTCGTATATAATGTAGAAAATCCTAACAAAAATTTCAACAATGAAAATTATAAATCATTACATGCATTAAAAGACTGAATAAACAAAAATTAGAATGAATCTATTGTTATTATTACTGTTTACATTCGCGTTTTTTTTTGACACGCCCAGTTAAGGGTTAACAAAATATTGCTTCTTACATTTCTTTTATCAGCACTGTCAATTTTAGTTCTAACTTTCATATGAAAAAGAATGTTGGGGAAAGTAGTTCCAGTAAAGGCCGTATATGCACTGAAATATGCTGTAGGGAAATTTTCGATTATTTCTTTATGCATAGTTTTCCTTTGTTTGCAGTGGCCACGTAATCTTACTCATTTAAAACAGGCAGGGAGAAGAAAAGGTAAATCATGAATCTCTTGCGTATGCACCTGGGCAAAGTCAGCTGAGAAAATTGAAAATCGAATTTTAATGCACTCGTAACTAAAATTATTCTACACCATAACTTTTCAATTGAACAGCAGATAAGAAAATTTCTGGAGCCTCCGACTGTAGACATATTGTTGAGTTCAAAATGCAGCTCATATCGAGGGAAGTTTCTTTTTCTATTTTCAATGTTGAAAAACCCTGGGTGTGGCTTATATGCAATGGTGGCTTATATCCGAGTAAGTATGGTATTCGAGAACTCCTTGTAAAAATATAGGATGTGGTTCATATTCAGGAAATTTTTTCCTAGTTTGTCTTGAAAAACAAGTTAGCAAAGTGTACGGTGTATGAAAAACATGCACATTTCATACAATGATGCATTTTAAAATAATAGATAGTTTGAAAAAATTTGCACCATAAAACAGCTAAACATCATAGCCCAATTATGCCTTCATACCTCCTACATTGGTGCTTTAAATCACCCATTTCTTTTCACTTACATATGTTGTGTATATGCAAGGAAAATAGATGAACATATTTATGTTCATTTCTTAATTGTACATAATCCATTTCCTTATACTTACTAAATGCTGCATGAATACGAAATTAAATTTATTTACATAATTACAGCAGATCTTGTTTAATTTAGTTGCTACAAGGATTGATTTCACTGAAAACAATAAAACACCATAAAAGAAAATTTCTAAATCAAAGTGAATTATGCCTTTGTTTGATATTCTTGGCAATGGCTACTCCCATGACACAAATATGCCGTATCTGCCTGAATAGAAGCCGACCCCGGATTTAAGCCAACTCCCCAAAAATTTCCAGTTTTTTTGGCAAAAACATAAATTTCGTAGATTTTATGCTGAAGTGTGCCGGGCATTCATGCACGTCTTAAAATACATTATTCGAGATTGAAGAAATGAGTGGGAAATGGTTTAGTTGTTGACATTTTGAAATATTACTCCAATTAATAATTTTGCGCTGCTGAATGATGTTCCACATTCAGTGACAATAATTTCATTCATCTTCATTTTCACAAAAGGTCAAATTTAGTAATAGAGATCTCGCCAACATATTTTTTCATCCAAGTCTATTTCCAATGAAATTAGCATTAACAATGCCTTAAGAAATTGCATTTTTATAATTATACACATTCCATGTAAAGTTTTACTGAAATTCAAACAGTTGAGCATTCAACGCAGTCAACGCATTTTGCATAATTGTCTGCATCGCCAATTTATGCAAGTGATCTCACCAAGATATTTTTTCATCCAAGTCTATTTCCAATGAAATTAGCATTTACATTGCCTTAAGAAATTGCATTTTTATAATTATACACATTCCATGTAAAGTTTTACTGAAATTCAAACAGTTGAGCATTCAACGCAGTCAACGCATTTTACATAATTGTCTGCATCGCCAATTTATGCAAGTGATCTCGCCAAGATATTTTTTCATCCAAGTCTATTTCCAATGAAATTAGCATTTACATTGCCTTAAGAAATTGCATTTTTATAATTATACACGTTCCATGTAAAGTTTTACCGAAATTCAAACAGTTGAGCATTCAAAGCCGTCAACGCATTTTATGTAATCTTCTGCACCGTCAATTTACGCAAGCGATCTCGGCAAGATATTTTTTCATCCAAGTCTATTTCCAATGAAATTAGCATTTACATTACCTTAAGAAACTATATTTTTATAATTATACACGTTCCACGTAAAGTTTTACTGAAATTCAAATAGTTGAGCATTCAAAGCTGTCAACGCATTTTGCGTAATCGTCTGCATCAATTTACGCAAATAATTTTATTTTTATTTATTTGTCAACAGCTCTTAAACAGCACATATACGGCCTTTTACAAAGAGCTTTTAACAGTAACAGAGACAAACATACAGAAAAACAACATCACAACACCCAGCCGGCAAAAGTCCAGCCTTAAACGGTAACAAAGCACAGGTAGTGCTAAATTCAATATTCTAGCCTTTATTATTTATTCATTAATATTCATCGTAGGTCAAATATTTACTTTACAAAAAATATAGTACTATCATTTGAACGCGAAGGCAATAAAAGACTTCGAGATTTAACCATAACCCAAATTTTCCTCGGACTTACATTTAAGCTGAGGGATGATTTTTTCATGATAGATTTTGACAAAAAACATCGGCTTGTATTCGGGCAGATACGGTAATAGACAAGAAAAATTACAGTTTACTAGTTGTAGAGATTTTATGACTTTTGTTAGTATAACCATTACTTTATTAAATTTGATGAAAACTTTGTTTTTGTTTCTAGTACAGTGGCATCCCTGACTGGGTTATGTGAGCCACTTATATAATTTTCTTATTGCCAGTGGCCATAATACAAAATTTCATGAAAATCTGTCTGTTTGAAGTCAAGAATGAACACATGTACAGATGAATCAAAGCTAATAGGAATTCATGCTGAAAGCATAAAGCTCCTAACAACGATGCAGGTTATATGTAAGAATGACTTATATGTGAGTAGATATGGTACTTACAAGGGGACCTTACGACATGTTCGTCGCCGATTCGGTTGAAACTTGGTGAGCACGTAGCACACACCTATTTATGAAAAACGCCAAAGCAAGAAGACGCACCTCTCAAGCATTCGCGAGATATTTGCAATTAAATTTAGCGAAATTACTATGGGTCCATTGTATACCCTAATATGAGTCTCTACGGCTAGATGAGGCGGTGGCCGAGTTGGTTAGGCGTCGGGTTCGCGAATTTTTGGGCGCGAGTTCAACACTAACTCTCAAATTTTTTTTTCAATTTTTATTATTTGATTTGTTTCTATTGTCTAGTAACTTTTGGGATATATTATTTGCTGAAAGTTTACTGTATTTATAATTACATTTTCACTAATTAAAAAATATTTTTCGCAATAAGGTTGAAAAAGAATTGGATTAGAATTATCAGCAAAAATTAAAGGGGAATAAGGGCCGTTTATCACACATGTTCAACTCTTTTCTTTTACAGGGAGCTAATGCTTCATTGCAAATTATTATTGTACACATTTATTAATCGATTTTATTATATGACGTACAATGTTTCGGGTGGTAGTTATCGTAGAAACAAGAAAAGGAGCGATCTAGATTACACCATGCACACGTTATTAAACCAATTGATTGACAGGCACAGTTATTATATATATTATATAAATCCAGGGGGAGTGCTGTAGCACCATACGCACCCCCCTGGATACGCCTCTGGTGTGCAGGGTGTAATCTAGATCTCTGCTTTTCTTGTTTCTACGATAACTACCACCCGAAACATTGTACGTCATATAATAAAATCGATTAATAAATGTGTACAATAATAATTTGCAATGAAGCATTAGCTCCCTGTAAAAGAAAAGAGTTGAACATGTGTGATAAACGGCCCTTATTCCCCTTTAATTTTTGCTGATAATTCTAATCCAATTCTTTTTCAACCTTATTGCGAAAAATATTTTTTAATTAGTGAAAATGTAATTATAAATACAGTAAACTTTCAGCAAATAATATATCCCAAAAGTTACTAGACAATAGAAACAAATCAAATAATAAAAATTGAAAAAAAAATTTGAGAGTTAGTGTTGAACTCGCGCCCAAAAATTCGCGAACCCGACGCCTAACCAACTCGGCCACCGCCTCATCTAGCCGTAGAGACTCATATTAGGGTATACAATGGACCCATAGTAATTTCGCTAAATTTAATTGCAAATATCTCGCGAATGCTTGAGAGGTGCGTCTTCTTGCTTTGGCGTTTTTCATAAATAGGTGTGTGCTACGTGCTCACCAAGTTTCAACCGAATCGGCGACGAACATGTCGTAAGGTCCCCTTGTTAGATAAATTTAATGCCACTGATATTTTAATGATAACAATTTTCCTATTTTGGTCAATAATAAGATAAAATTAATAACCAACTGAAAGTAAAGACAGATAATTTTCCTCTAGTGAAACAAGTAACTGATATAAAACTTTTTTTAACTAAACCACTGAACTGCTAACATGCTGAAAGAAAGAGATCCTGATGCAAACACTAGATTAAATACATGCAATTAAAAAGCATGCTAAATAAGACATCACTAGTAAATACAATCTAAAGGCAACACAGCTAAGCCAGTTTCATTGTCAGACTTAACTATCTGCTGAATTTTTACTAACAAAAGAGAAAGGAAAAATATTTTCTGTGGAAGATGAATATTGAGGATACAGAAAGGAAAATATGGTACTTAGGGACTAATTGGCTCACACTACCTAGTTCAACGTATAGCTGCTAGACGGCACTTCTTATGTATGCCTATCTGCCTTCTATTTTGGCCATTACGTGGCACTGTGTGCATTAGTCGCTCAGACTGCGACGTTTTTTCCATTTTCATTCCAGCCAGCATGGGATTTTCCCCGAGTTCAGAGATCGCCACAACCCAACCATTATTTTGAAACCCTGACGTGCAACAATAGCGCCGTCACAATAACGTTTGGTGTGAAAGTTATAACGGGTGCCTTAAATGGAACCTAACCCTCAGTCCCAGTTTGCAAGCTAAATAGGCTCCATTTGCAGTGCAACAGTCAGGGGAGATATTTAGCCACAAATTTTCCTATGCAAATAACAAAGGAACAGCGAAAAACCCAGTGCCACATGTACTCGGGAAAATTCCATTCTGCTGTGAATGAGAATGTAGAAACATTGCAGTCTGAGTGAGTAATGCACACTGTACCATGTAATGGCCAAAATAGGAAGTTTTTGGGAGGCAAAACGATGCGCAGAAGTATCATCTAGCAGCTAAACGTTGAATTAGTTACTGTGAACTACTTAGTATCTAAGTACCGAAAAAATAAAGGAGAAAATCTGAGCTGAGCATTACACTTGATGAGGCTTTTTTCCCCGATGAAGTTCAATGGAGAAGAAATTCAAGAGGGTTGGTTTCCTTTCTTCCCATCCCTACTCTAGAGTACAAAAGGGAGAAGGACGGTGAGGGACCAATATGAGAAAGCTCCACAATAAAAGCAAACATTTCTGATGAAAGGAATAAGGCCATCAAAAGAAATTGGTGAGGTCAGGCAAAGTTGAATGATTAGTTTGATTTCATAGGGTTAAAGGAGAAAATTGATTTCTATGTAACATGTAAAAACCCATTCAGACAGTACATCACAAACACTGGAGAACCATATTTCACCTAGGATTTAAAGAAAGCTACTTGCATGTTTCGGGCTTACCCCTTTTGGTGGTACTGGCGTTTCTACATATGTTCCTTCGCTGCTATCGCTTGTTGTGGCACCACTGTCATCATCATCTTTATGACGACTACTGCCACCGATACCTTCTCCTCCTCCCCCAACAGATAATCGATGAGATTTGCATCCATCACTTCCATTACCTCTACCATCATCAGCAACAGAAGTTACAATGGTATCGTCTTCCAAACTTAAAGGAATGAAAACCAATATTATTACTGGATAAAGTAAAAAGTGATGGATTCATTTGATTTCACTAGGATGTTGTAAAATAAACACATACATGAAGGGGCATATAAATTTGAGTAAATTGCTCTACACATTTCCAAACGAACTTCACAAAAAATAATCTCTATAAAATCAACCTACTTCTGATTCTATAGATAGCCCTCTCCTACAGATTGCACAGTAAGTACATTTGATCATTATTACATTTTATCAATCTCTATTCAACAAATTACAAGTGTAGAGAAGTACAGTAAAAGCCCATTCTAACGGCTAAAGCGAATATGCCGATATAACAAATGATGCCACAAAATCACATTCCAATTACATTGATGGCGTATATGCTATCTTTCAGGGATCTTCTTCCCTATAAGATATTGTATATGCTATTATTCGTTATCTAATTCACTATTTTTTGTCGGAATTATCACGGTGTAACATAATTTTATTAATTTTTGTAGTGCTCATTCTGGGAACCAAATAAGGGTCCATTGAAAATAACATTAATACTACAACCATAATTTATTATTCACAATTAAAAGACTGTCTTGCTTTTTTCATCGAAAGTAAATATGAACAGTTCGTAAGTTAACGAATTTCTCATTTCATTTGTTGGAACAGCTTGCAAGTTACCTATCCACATCCCTGATCTACTTTTGTTGTTTATTGCTAGGATTTGCAATGGTATAGCGGGAACAATTTGTTAATTTCCTTTTGTATATCTTGTCCGAATTTGTATGGGATAGTTTGAAATATTAATTTTTTTAAGCAAGCTCAGCAAATAAACAAAAGAAGATCGAAATCGCATCGGGGAAGTTGGCCAGGTAATTTTCTGATAAATGTTTTGCCTTCTCAAATAATAGTGTACCTGTGATATGGAAACCTTAAAAATGCTTCTTCACCTTAAACCACTCGTATAATACTGCATTCAACTGTTCTAACTTTGGCTTCCTTAAATTTTTACATTTTTGGATATTTTCATTTGTCTCCAAGTCGGCAATTTTTTTTAGAAGTTACTGTTTTCTTGCTTTACTGTCATATATCATAGATGAGCTTATTTTGTACTCGTTCATTAGTAACCCATTATTGAGACATTGGCAATGTCAATTTTCTGTTGTAAAGTCAGCACCATTCACTTCTCGTGTTTTCTACTATTGCTGCTACTACTCGTTTTTTTAGGGTATCTTAAAATGTTAATAAAATAACTTTAACAAAATTATCACGCAGTACACCTTGAAGCAGAAGAGGAACTACTTACAATATGTGGATGATCGGTCATGACTGGCAATATCTATTAGACAATTGGAAAATGTAATTTCACCGAAGATCCCGTTAGAGCGAGTTTGCCGGTATAATGGGTGCCGTTAAAACGAGCTTTTAATGTACTTCCTTACTACTCTGTAACATCTATGGGCAAAACATTTGTATGCTATTACCATAATCTAACCAAGATTTCAATTAAGACCCAGTTATCTAAGTAGTCGTGAAAATGGCTTTGCATAGATTATTCAGTAACAAGATGCTTTTTAGTTAAACAATAATGAATATGTAAATCACACTTCCCAATACTGCTCCCACAGCTGCTATCTCAAACAATCAGTAGCAATGTTTAAAGACAAAATAGCTTAATACCATAAGGACTGTCAAATAACAGATTCATTGCTTTTGCCTAAACGACAAATGGATTTAAGATACGTAAACATATGGCATGTCTGTGAGCTCATTTTAAGTGAGCTCGATTTCGATAATGAAAATAATAAATTATCGATCATTCTGTATTTGGATCAACAGAACTACCAAACAGAAAAATTCTTCATTTAGCAAAATGGTTATAGTTAAACCAAAGAGGTGGCAATTCTATTCCTAGTAAGGTGAGTGGAGAGAGAGAAAACACTGAGTCTTGAATGTGCAAGTACTGTATATCACGGCATATAAGTGTGTAAGATGAACTGGCGTATACTCGACCTCGACTTTTCGGCTTGAAAATGCATGATTAGGCATATATTCGCTGTATAAGTCAACCCCCATTGTTTCACTTAAAAATACTTCTCATGAAATTTTTTCAGACAAAAAGACAATCCAAGTTTTAAAAAAACAGAAATAAAAACAAATATGTAAATATTGTTTACAGTCCATGCTATTCTCCTTGGGCCTTCCATGTGACAGGTGTTTTAATTTCAACCAATAAGAAACTGTTATTCTGAGCGCTAGGCCTACTAAATAAAGATTCCTATAATTTGATTGATATCAGCTATTAATGAAACTATCGAAACTTACTATACCTTGTGATAGCAGTCTATCTCTACGATGGTGAAAATAACAATAAAATATCGCATATTTTGGCAGTCACAAGGATAGTTTTGATAACTGTATTATTCCCTTTTTCAAAAAAGAAAATGTATTTTATTGAAATCGGGGTATTTTACGAATTTCTCTGCCATCTGTGGGACGAGGACGAGAAACCATCCTCAAGTTGTTCAAAAAATGCAGAATATCGAATTCCATGGATGGAAGGAAGATAATTTCTTGTGGGAACCTGATAATGAACTCGAATCTTTAAAATCTGATCCAGAGTGGGATCAATACAAAGTAATAAAAACAAAACACTGTGATTTGAATTTTTTTATTAACAGCCGTAATTTTCCATACATAACATGAATTTTTTTCACAAGAAATTGACAAAAATTAAGGGTGTGTATTATACATGGTAATAAATGCATACAACTTTTCTAGTCGGTAAATAATTTATATTTTTGAATGCATTTTAAATAATAAATCGTACTTGTCATTGCATTACAATAGCATTGCTTTAAAATATTAATTAACCAAAAATAATAATAACTAGTAGGACAGTCCCGGATCTCCAATCCTCAACGCGATTTAAATAAACTGAAAGTTTAGTGAAATAATTTTGATTGAATAATTAATGAAATAAATGAAATGCAAATACTCTAAATAGTTCGGCTCAAGGTTAGATCTCCTTTGTTCCCTATTCATTTGACGTGTTTTCCTATTTCTTTGTCTTTCTAGTACTCTCCGCTCCTCATCTACACAGGCAATCCTATGAGCTTCCGCATCTCTTTCTCTCTCTTTCCTACAATACTCTTCCTTTGATCTCTGGCTCCTCTTCCTTTCTCTGGCAGCTGTAGCTGGGCTAATAGCTCTGCCTTACCTTAGTTCCAATAATTATCGTTGCACCCTTATAGAGGAACTCACAAACAATTGCTTTACTTCATGTGTCTCTCAACGAACGCTTCTAACTTTTTACAGGACCTACTATAAAGGCGACGTTAATGTAAGGGTTTATTTGGATTATCAATGAAGAGAAGATAACCATATAATGTGTTTACAAAATAATGTGCTCCCCTATTCTCATCTAATTTTTAATTGATGTGTGAGCCTATTTGCCTTTATAAGGATTACAGATGTGTAATATGATGGTTCTATTTACAAAAGGGTAAGATTCCAGCATTCAAATAATGAAACAAAACAAAAACAAATTAATTGCATAATTTAAAATAAAACTCAATACGCTGGGAGCTTGTTTGTTATACACGTTATTGACATAGCTAGAATTATCCGTAAATATTTATGTTGCTATGCTTCATTAATTTTGATGCTTATGTTAAACAAAAGTGCAAAGCGAATAATGCTATTTTTTCATCTATTTGAAGGTATAATTGATAGTAATTGAATCAGAGGCAACAACGACGGTCGCCTTGGCAACGCCTGGAATGAGAACAAAAAATCCGCAAAAGTTCGAAAAAAAATGCGTATTTCCGAAAACTTTGGCTGTGTAACTTATAAACATGGCAAGTATAAGATAGTATAGAGCTTTAGCTGTCAAATAAAGCAAAAAAGAAGAAATTTGGTCCATATTTACTTATTTTAACGAATGAAGGAAGAAAACCTTGCACTCTGAAAAATCAAAAATCCCGTGTAAACTTATGGGAAAATATAATTGTCTCCTGGATTTGAACCCAGGACACTTTAGCAAACGAAAATATTTTTCCAGGGACCTCATAGCCAGTAGAAACAAATCGCCATTTACCACATATCTTTACGACGACCGGTTCTCGAGAAATACACCGATATAAATTGTAAACAAATGTCTAAAGACGTCAACGTAAAATTAATATATAGTTAGATAATTACTCCTAGCAGTTGTCATCATTAAAGCCTCTGAATTTTTAATTACCGTCCTCAAGTAGTTCTTCGGCAATCTTGTGCTCTCTATTGTCTGCGTAAATGATGTCACTGCAAACGTCCTCTTCATCCTCGCTATTCACCTCGGTGAAATCCTCATTCTATATAATGTCTTCAGAACCATCTGTGACATTTGTGAGGCAACACTTTTAAAAGCAACGTTTTTATATTGTAAACTCTCTCGCACATCTCGCTTGATGGCAACGCGACAACTGTTAATAATCCAGTGAAAAATTACAGTGATCCTTTCACAAAATATGAGGTGCGTATTCAACATGGTTATAAGATAATTTTCACATTTCACATTTTATCTGAAAAGTATTATGATATGACCAATACTTTACAAGATGTGACGGAAAGTTCATTTTTTATCACCAGTAAAGTGGTGCTCCTAACTGGATTACATGATTCATTTATATGACATTCTTTTTGTCTTTGACTGCAAGTCCTTCATATCAAACTTCATGAAAATCCGTTTAGTAGAAACTTAGAATGAACATGCGGACGGATGGATGGATGGCTGGACAGACTGACAATAATAGGCGCTCACGCTGCAAGTGAAACATGCCTAAATAAATTGATGTGTCCAACACATGACTTTCTCCATATGTAAGTTGTCAACTAAAATCAAATAAATATGGCGATAGGAACAGTTCAACTTGCATGCTTCAGCACTAGCGATTCAATTGTTGTCACTACCACGCGCGTGAGCTGCCCACAAACCGTCAATTTAGAAGAAAATTGAATATCTCTTGAAATATTCCTCATATGAATATTTAGTTCAAACAAAAAGTTGTAGAAAAAAAATAATAACTACAACTTTTATATATATATGTTAACAAAAATTCAGTTTTAAGCGAAATATTAAAGAAAAACTAAAATTTTACAAGAGTAAACCGCTACTTTCGGTTGACCGATTGTTATCAAAATCTTTTCAAATCTTAAGAATACCGTATATACTTGAATATAAGACGAGGTTTTGTTCCAATTTTTATGACCGAAAAATCGCTAGTCGTCTTATAATCGCGCGGTGCGTAATAGTTTGACTGACAGAGGAACAGAAGCCAGAGATAGCTGGAGATGGGAAGAATCGAATAGCTATAATCGAAATATTCGATTCAAATGTATTCGCATACAAACACTTTTTTGAGTTTTATCCTATATATTATGCGCGTAGTGAAGCTGCGTGCATCCGTGCATATGAAGCCTCGTGTAATTACATTGGCGTATTTCTCAAGAACCGTTCGTCGTAAAGATAGGTGGTAAACGGAGTTTTGTTTCTACTGGCTATGATATCCCTGGAAAAATATTTTCGTTTGCTAAAGTGTCCCGGGTTCGAATCCAGGTGACAATTATATTTTCCCATAAGTTTACACAGGATTTTCGATTTTTCAGAGTGCAAGGTTTTTTTCCTTTATTTATTAAAATACGTAAATACGGACCGATTTTCTTCTTTTTTGCTTTATTCGATGGCTAAAGCTCTATACTATCTTATTCTTGTGATGTTTACACATTACACGGTCGAATTTTTCAGAAATACGCATTCCTTTTCGAAATTTTGTGGATTTTTCGTACTCATTCCAGGCGTTGCCAAGGAGACTCTCATTGTTGTGTCCGATTCATTTAAGGCCAATTAAACCATCAAATAGATGAAAGAAAAGTGTTATTCGCATCGAAATTAATGAAGCATATTTGTATGTTTACGAAAAATATAGTACTATCATTTGCACGCGAAGGCAATGAGAGACTTCGAGATTTAACCATAACCCAAATTTTCCTCGGACTCGCATTTAAGCCGAGGGGTGATTTTTTCATTATATATTTTGACAAAAAACATCGGCCTGTATTCGGGCAGATACGGTATATATATCATACTAGCCAAGGTGTGCTTGCATTCTGCAAGCATTTTCTCTCACCCTAAAGTAAAGAATGAGCCTACAAATAATTTTTAAATGCAGGAGTTTGAACCTTCTTGCTGATTTACGTTTTTCCTTATGGTAAATATTGGGGTAAAAACAACCCCTAAAATTTATAATTATAAAACATTTATAGGTTTTTAGCATTTGTTACGAATCCCTCACATTTATGCAAAATTTCATTGATATAGCACCTCTAGAAGTGCATTTATATGAATTTCATTGTTTAAATTTATGAATTTTTAAGTCACAATATAAAACTTTTATAAAATTTTCAATGTTATTTACCAACAGAGCATTACTCCCTACCTTTGTTAAAACTTTCAGCTTCCTGGATCTTCAGAAAGTACATAAACATTAGTCAATTTGTTTAACATTTAAAAATTTATTATAGCCAAACAAATACAAATTTTCAAATTTCTATAATCCTGTTTTCATTATTTGGCAAATTCTACCATTATAAAAAATTTCAGCTTTATAGCACATTTAGAAGTACCTAAACCATGAAGTGTTAGTAAAATTGTTTATAATTTTTACCGGTCAAAAAAATAAACATTGTTGCAATTTTTCCTCCGATTATTTTTTATTAGGCGCGTTTCGCTTCCAGCGTGAGCGCCTATTATCATCCGTCCGCATGTTCGTTCTCAGCATCTATCGAACAGATTTTCATGAAATTTGATATTAAGGACTTAAAATCAAATATAAGAAGAAAATCGCAAAAATGAATCATGTACACCAATCAGGGGTACTACTTTACTGGTGACAAAAAATTAAATTTTCATCATATCTCGTAAAGTATTGCTCATATCAAAATATTTTTCAAACAAAAGTTGTAGAACTTGTAAAGAAGAGTATTTTCTTTCCTATACATTTTAATCGTAGGAGTAGTCGTTATCGAGAAAATCAAATGAGTCTTAATTCGAGTTGAACTTTGAATATTTCTTGCATGGTTACTTCTTCATTGTTGCTATCATAAACAATTTCACAAACAAACGTTTAATTTCCTTATGCATGCATACAATATTATTAAATAGGAAGAAAATGGATTATTTTTGAAGAATATAAGAACTTTAAAATGCTATTTCCCTCACGTACAGGTATATAATTTCTTTCTAATACTTCACTGCACGAAACGCGCCCATTTGTGATACGTTGTACACTTTCCTAACTTGTTATCATGTGTAAGAAGCGTCTATATATTATAGATATATATATATATACATATAGGAGGATACAAAATTATGAGGCACTTCCAGATGTGCTGGAAACTTGAAATTTTTTAGGATTATAGGTTTTCGGTCACATCCGAAGGAAAAAATCCAAAACTGGCAAAATTCCAAGTTTGAGGGCCGATTTTGTCCCCTTTTTGCCCCATTTTTGGCCCATAAGAAAACATGTAAATCGGTGTAGAGGTTTTTATATTTGCATTTTAAAATTCTTTTCTTTCAAGATACGAACTCGAGACAAACTTTCGGATAGGATATAAATTGTAGTTTCTTATTTTTGAAGACAGAATTCAAATCTGAGTAGAATTAGCATAAATTTATAAGTTTTATCGGAAAAAAGTGGTAATTTTTCTGTGCCCAACAATCGGCTGCCTAGGCAACAGGCTTAATGCTTTCATATGGGTAAGCTTTTAATGGGAATCAGAGGCATATATTTTAATGCCATTAATGTTAAACTACGACTAATGAAGGAAATCCCATATTGATATAATCCCCATTTTTGGGTCTGTTTTGCTCCATATGAGAACAAAAAATATGATGCAGCTCCATAGGACCTAGAGACTTGAAATTTGGCATGGTTATAGAAATTTCGTTGCAACCAAAGATAAAATAAAACACAGGCAGTCCTCGACATCCGTACATAATGCGTTCCTGAAAACGTGTACGGAAATCAAATGTATGGATGTCGAACATAGATTTACATGTTTTTGGGAGGTTCCGTTCTCAGAGAGCCAAAAAATATTATAAAATCTCTAATTATGGTATAAATGTTTAGTTTTTTGAGTAGGGGCCTTTTAGACACAATCGTCGATTTTATAATATAGAGAGATAGGGCAAAAAGCCATAAAATATTTAAATAATTGCACAAATAAACACACCTGTACAGACAAAGATGATGGCGCGGTGGAAACTGGTGGCCTTGTGACTGGCAACTAGCAGCACTCGAAATATTCGTTTGTCATTTCGCTGACGCACGAAAGTCCGAATTCGGCGTACGGAAGGCGGTTTAGGGGTGTAAATGTATTATGAATGAAAGTTCGAGTTTTTTTCATTTAAGGATTTTGGAATTTTCATAGTTTTTTGTAATATTCCCTAATCATGGCCCCAAAGAGAGTGATGACTGAAATGAAAGAAAAGTCGGTAAAAAGAGAGAAAAAGTTACAAGTTTGGAGAAGAAACTTGAAGTTTTAGATAGGCTTGTGCATAATGAATCTGCTTCATCAGTTGGTAAATTACTTGGTGTGACTGAGTCCACAATAAAATCTATAAAGAAAGTGAAGAAGCGATTAGAGCTAGTGTTGCAAGTGGTACTTCAGAGTACAAAAGTGTCTTTTGCACCTAAAGAAGACGGAGAAGGCTTTAAACCTGTGAATCGAGACTCAAACTTGCAAGAAAATCTTGCTAAGTTCACTTGTTATTCGCGAGAAAGCCAAGCAACTGCACGATCATTATGTCTCAAATTATTTCGCGGTCTGCTAACGGGATATAGCTAACGTCATCGAAGCGTGTGTAGATCAGTTCCTTGCTCTTTAACAAAATGTGGCGTTTATTCAGAATGCCACAGTACGTATTGTATTATTATATTTGTTCTTCTCCTTCACAAATGAACACACTTGACCAGCTTAAGTCCAATGAGTGTCCGATTGAAGCTAAAGATTTGCCGCTTTCGCTTATTTCCATCTTTTGTCTCAATTGTGTTCAGTTTATGAGTCCTATGTTTCTTTTCACTTGTTTTAGCACTTTCAGTTTTCCGTTTCTCACTCTGTTTATAAAATAATAGGTGCAAAATGCACAAAGAAACACTGCTGTACGTACAAACAAAGATGGTAATGTTGCTGAGACTGAATAATAATAATAATTTATTGATTATTAACCGACTTTACAGTGGTATTAATCTTGTCAAATTTCAGTACAATATTAAAAAACATTATACACAAATCTTACATAACATATAATACGTATATTATTACATAGCATACTTTAATTTGGTAATTTATTAAAAGTGTTGGCTTAGCTGACAGACAGTGCCATTATGCGATAGCTCGAAATGTTTGTTCGTCAGCTGATGACGAAAGTCCAAATTCAGAGTACAAAAGGCGGTTTAGGGGCGAGAATTTATAATGTACGAAAGAGCGAATTGTACGGATGTCGAATGTACAGATGTCGAGGATTGCCTGTATTGCAAAAATTTCAATATTTAGGGACTGTTTTCTCTCATTTCTGCCCCATACGAGTGTAAAAGTTATAAGGCACTTCTTAATGAGATACAAACTTGAAATTTGGCAGAATTATGAGTTTTTAGTTACAACAAAAGGAAGAAATCCGATATTTGAAAAATTCTAAATTGTAGGGGCTTTTTTGCCCTATTATAGCCCCATAGGAGGATTAAAATTATACGGCACTTCTAAGTCAGCTACAAACTTGAAATTTGGCATGGATATATGATTTTGTACTAAATCGATTGGGAATAATTCGAAATTGTAAAAAAACTAAATATTTAAAAATGTTTGAAGAATGCAAGCACACATTAACTAGTATATAAAATCACAAATATAGACTTTAATGCTGATCTGATGAATAGTTTTTGAATTAGAGCACACGCAAAATTTGTCACACACACACGCACAGACAGACATCATCGAGAAAACGGCCAAAACATGTTCAGAGGATCTCAAAACGTGTGTCTGTTGAAATCTCGAATTCGATTTTTTTCATGAAAACAATACTTTCTCTATACTACATATACGGAGAAAGTAAAAAGGCCAGCTTATAATCGAGTAAATACGGTGTTTTTATTTAAGCCATAATTTGTCACACTGATTTTGACATGTAACAAGTTAGTATTTAACCAATTCCTCTAATATGGTGCTCAAACATACCTTATTATAAAAGCATCTCTTACTCAATATTTATGTGCAAATTTTCAGGTTTTTCTTTCAAAATAACTTATAAATTCATAAAGCCATGTTATGAAGAAAATAAAAATATTATGCATAATTACTTGGTAAATTCATCCGCACTTCCAAGAAACTTTCCTCTGGAAAAAAGGTCATCCAAACTTAATTTAGCAGCCTGAAATTATATGAGATAAGATACATTTAATTAAATCGAAAGAGTATGCACTATCTACATTTTAAATCAAAACAAATCCTTTCATTATAAATGGACGAGCTGATTAAAACAATGAAATTATTAATTTTTGTAAAGATAAATTAGTTAAATTTCAAATATTTCAACTCAATAAATTGTGAATGTTAAGTGAATACTAATATTGGTTCTAAAAAACCAAAATTTGCAAAATGCAAAATATACTCAGCATACTAAAATTTGTATTTACATCAGTTGAGAGACATTGCAGAATATATTAACAGCTATAAAATAATATTTTAATCTATGACAGAAAATATTAATTTAAGAGCACCAAAATAAATAATTTCTTAGTAGTCATTCCTGAAATAAAGCATTACATTGAACTTAATTTATTGGCCATTTATCTATACTCCATCTTATCCATCCTGTTCTGTATGGAGGCTTATGGGAGATTCTCCCTCTCTTTTCCACATTATTTTCCCTATAGGTCTATCTCTCTCTAAAGCTAGCCTCTATGCAAGATACAGATAAACAACTCTTGCAACCAAAAATCATTAAAAACATTATTTATTGCTCTTTTTCCATGTTTTTAATATTATTTTTCATGATCTATAAAAGAAAATGTGTTCTTAAATAGTTCTGAATTTTTTAATTACAAGAACATTATTCAAATAGTGCAATAACTGAAAGCCCTACGTTTTTCCCGTGTTAAAACTGATAGAGAACCAAAACTGTCATATCTCCGGCAATTTCCAATCAAAAGTAATGATTTTTTGTATGTTACTTTGTCCGCACCATGCTTGTCTTTCAAAGTCTCAAAGATACTCAAAGGCTTAAAAGGCATATGGTACTGAATTTGAGCTTTAATCCACAAAATTAACAGTCTTTCCATCTCTGCCACAAGTCCTGCACGTTGCCTTATAATTGTCAATTGCAATGGGGCTGCACTTTTAATTTCAGCACTGATTCTGGTCTTTTCTTTTATGATTGTTTGCACAGTTATGCAGTAGTGTCAAATTGCCTTCCAATTTCAGACTTCGATAATCCTTTTTCACTAGGTTGTATCACTTTATCCTTCACTTCTAAAATAATAACTTTTCTGCTACGTTTATTTCTATCACCATCTTTAGAGCACTCACTTTTTCTTTTATCAGCCATTTTTAAGAATCAAATAAATAAAAAGTTCTTAAAAATCAATATTAAAATTACTAAAAGCTCGTTGTCAGGCAGACTGACTGTAGGGACCTATAAATACTCATTTATATTTAGAATAACCTCACTGACTGAGCGATGTATCCTACATTGTGTTACATTCTGCCAAAGGAGGTGTTGACTGTTAGTAATTGGAGAAGAGCAGCGAATAAAATGAGGGCGATAACGGGAGCTCGAATTCACCATGAACCGCAATGCCACAGAGGAGGAAGGGAATGAATATTTAGAATGACCACAAAAATTCATATTGAACACAGACACACGCAAGTGTCACTGTGAACACTTCCAAAAAAATATTAGGGTGGCTTTAAACGGGTCTAGGACATCTCGACGCGGCCATCTCGCCGCGGCCACCTCGCCGCGGCCACCTCGCCGCGGCCGTCTCGCCGCGAAGACCTTTCGCCGCAGCCGTCTCGCCGCGAGACCTTTCGCCGCGAGGACTTTCGCCGCGATCGCCTCGCCGCGGGGACTTTTTGCGGCGGATGTTTTTAAGTGCATTCCAGAGTTGAATTTTTAGAGAAGATAGATAAAAGTTTACTTCCGAATTGTAATTTTTACCTATGGTATTATCTGCAATACAAACGATATACAAAGCATATAAAATGTATAGTGTGTAATAGTTTAATGTTTTTACTTTTATAGAAGCGAGTCCAAGTTGAAAAACATCAGTATGTATTGATAAACTGAGAGAAAGTCTTTGAATTTTAGTAAGTCGAGTGTTTAAGGGAATTTTTATGGTAAACGTTTGAGAGTTAAACTAGAAACGAAACTCTAAAATTCAGAATAACCAATTAAATATTCCGAAATTCATTTTTATTAGGTTATCTTGACTGTAAAATTAAATTCTTTAAGTCAACCCGCATGAATGATCATCATGAGTTACATTCATTTTTGAAATGCATATAATTATAAAACGTGCTTTTACGCAAATTATTATCTCCTCTTTTGATCTAGAAAACTTTACTAAAGCGTCTATTCAGTACATTTTATTCGTATTCTGAAGAAATTATTTTCTGTATCATTTGAGTTTATAATGGAACTAGGGGTATAATCCAAATTAGACTTCCTATATTGTGTACGTGCTTGATATCAGCAGTCATAGGAATGGTTGACTGGCGGCCATTAATGTAGAGAAGTTGTCTTAAACTTTTGAAAATTATTGCATGAGTTTGCCTATCAAAAAGCACAAAAACAAGGTTTTTGTATAATTACCATTTGAATAAATTTTTCTTTCTGAGAGGATACCCTATTTTTAAAAATCGACTTATTGAGATGCACTAATGGCTTCAAAAAATTCTCTCGATGAGATTCATACATAATTTGCCGTGGTTATAGCTCGATCGTTTTACAATGGCAGGCGACGACGCAGGAGTTAGTGGAGGAGAAACGTAATTTAATAGGTGAAAATGAGTGGAGAACAGTATGCCAGAAAAAATACAGAAAATGAGTACATTCAAAGAGAATGTATAATGAACGGAATTGAAGAAATACTTGTTAATATAAATTCGGAGAATGAAAGTGATAGCACTGAAGCAAGTGACTAATAAATATCAAAATAATTATTAACTATTATTGTAACTATTATATTTTGCATGTATAAAATGATAAATAAAGGTTTCCTTAAAAATATATTTCAGTAGTTGTTGTACTTTGTATCAAAGAAGCTTCCTCCTCTATTGACCACCTGCACGAGGAACTGAACTAGAAAATAAAACCACTCCCACTAGGCATTCATAAGATTCAAGGAATTCTCAAATGAGTAAATTTCCCCATGGAATTTCTGGAAGTCGTTAGATATTATCTTAATGTCAAATTTGTGGAACGAACCAAGGGACTTGAGGATTAGTAAATTTGGTTGGGGTTTGGACCCCATGGCGACAGGGTATGGGAGCGTGAGGGTGTCGATGACCATGGAAGGTAGGACAATTCGGCCTTTCGCTAAACAATCGAGCTATAGCCTAAGATCGACCATGATTATGGCAGTCTTATCTTTGCTAACGTATGGTAAACATCCGTCCTCCGAGTTCCCATTCACGGTGTGATATCGTCTGTGGATCCTTGCTAACTTGCTCAGTGAACATTTTTATTCACTTTACAATAACATTCCGAAAGTTTTTCTAACTTTTACTAATCCCTTAAAATGGAAATTATTCTGTCTATCCGTGGAAAGGAGAAACTATTAGTGGACGGTTTTGTGTATGTGTTTGTGCGGTTAAGTAGCGATGAGCGTGAGAAATTTTGGCGTTGTGAAGAACGTGGAATGTGCAAAGCTAGAATACCCACTTGTATTCCAAAGTGAATCACATATTAACGAAGCGGCAACTTCGTATTTTAAGAAAATCAAATTATTGTTAAAGTTGTCTAGAATAAATATGAACTATGTAGTATTATTGAAGACGCAAACTCAAGTAACTGTACGAAATTTGATCAAAATCGTTAGAGCCGTTTTTGAGAAAATCAAATTGTTCTTAAAAACGCGTAGAATAAACTTCCCTTAATTACTGATCAATGTCAACCATTTCATCATAGTCTCTGCTCAGTATGATAAAATGCTTAAGTACGTGATTCCATTCATTTTCGCTTTACCGTCTACATTTACATCAATACCCTGCAAGCCGCTACAAGCGTTTGGCAGGGGGTGTCACAACACCAAGTGAACTCTAACTAATTCCTCTCTTGGACTGTCTTATCGCGTCTGGGAAAAAGGATCTGTAGTATTTCTCTGTTCTAGCGATTTGTTTCGACATATTTTCTCCTGTACTCTGATCTAACATTACGTTCACTAACACCGATGGGGACGACTATGCCGCGTACGTCTTCAACGAATTCGGAGCTTTCGAATTTTTCAAAAAGTTTCCTTTTGTAATCAATTCTTCTACTCTTCAACGTCTGCCGTTTAGGCTCCAGAACCAGTAACAGACAGATAGACAGACAGACGGCATTGCGAAAACCACTTGTTCGGATTCAGCAACACCTAAAACGTGTATTTCCGTAAAAATATCGAGGTCGATTTTTTTCGCGATAACAATACTTTCTCAATATACTTCGTATATGAGAAAGTACGAAGCAAGCATGAAAACAATTCATAGTTTTTATCACTTCAAAACTCCATATTTGGGCACTCGTATTTGAAAACTCAACACTTCTTTTTGGTTTGTCGAAATCTTCTTTTCGCTTTATCTCAATTTACTCAATTTAATAGTGTATAGTTACATGTTAGACGAATCGCACCCAAAGCATTTTTATCAAATTAGCGATGGATAAGCGATTAAGGTTCTTCGCGATCGTCAGAGTTTTGTTGCTACGGTAGATCGATATGTTAATAGCATAGGATAATCAGCACGTTTAATATTAATATTATGTTAAACACTTATTATTACTAAAAGGACGAAAATCAGACAAAGACGTGAAGACAGAAAGAAAACTGAACATTGTTCGCATAGGCCGTGAAATTTTCATATATACCTACTTAAAAATACACGTATAATATAAAATAAAACTAATATGGAATATTCAACGTGATTTTCCGTTAATTTTTAATCAATCACGGCGAGAGAAGTCCTCGCGGCGAGATGGCCGCGGCGAAATGTACCTTCGCGGCGAGATGGCTGCGGCTAAAAGTCCCATTCCCGCTTTAAACATGCATTTCCACTTTGATACAGAATAAAACTTTTTCCATAAAGATAAATAAATTCCGTAACATGTGATACTGTCACTGGTTTCTATTATGGTGTATTAAATCGTGCAATATCACTTATGTAGGTGCTGTGTCACCATCATGTTGAAAGTATGGGTCCGACCACTCTTAAGTAATAACATAAGTGGTAACTGACGACTGCCGTAAGTGCGGATTAACGTAAGTCAAGGACTGCCTGTAGAGGGAAAATAACATGGAAAAGAGAGAGAGAGAGGGAGAATCTCCCATAAGCCTCCATGCCTCCATACTGAATGGACTAGATGAGATAAGAGTATAGAGCATTCACAAACTCATCACCAACTAAATCCATAGAAAAACAACTCAGAGGCTCTTACAACTTTATCAGTGATGGTTGGTCTATATAAGCAATGCAAGCACTGCTCGCCTAGTGAAACAACACTGCAACAAACATTTTTAATTACTTACAATAACTTTAGTTACTATTAGAAAATTGATAGAAATATCTTTAGTATTTTCGTCATTTGAACATATTTCTACTAGATTGCACTTTGTATTATTCAATTGGTTACTGAGCAGATCTCGAGAAGCAGTTCCACTTCTGCTTCTCTAGTGGTTATATGCATGGAAACAAGAGAGCAGGGAAAAGAGGGGAGAGCCTATGTCTGCCCAATGGAGAGGAAGTAAGCAGAATTTGAACTGCTTCTCAGTGCCGTGGAGAGTTTTGACCACTGGTGACATGAAAATACTGTGTTATGTCTATCTATCAGGGAAATTTGGTTTTACATATTTTTAGAGATATGTATCACACACCAGCAACAATACTGGCAATACTCCAAATTAATGTTTTCAGAAAAACAGAGGCATTAGTTAAGAGTTCATTTGGTGCAGTAACACCCCTGCCAAATGCTCCTGGTAGCTTACAGAATATTCATGTAAATTTAAATCTAAAAATCAAGAAATAAACTGCACCTAGCAACATCAGGTTATTTACCTATTGAATAGCAAAAGTAACAGCCTTGAAATTTGGTAATCCCACATGATAACTACCATTCTGCCATTATTGCAGGACGAAAGAGAGCCTTAAACCAGGGCCGGATTAAAGGTATTAATGCCTTGGCAATTATGTTAAAATGTGCCTTTTTCGCTTGAAAATGATTAGGTACACCCATAGATTAAATAAGACTATGGATGGAGTGCAGTACACCTGCACTACAGCACCACCACACTGCTTGAAGTATAATTACAAATTTAAAATGGGATTTTAAAAAAATGCGCCTTTGCAGATTTTGCACCTTAGGCCAGTGTTTCCCAACCTAGGTGATGCGGCACCCTGGGGTGCCGTGAAGTGTTCTGACAGGTGCCGCGAAAATTATTCTGTTTTTCCATTTTTAGCCTCATTTTGCATCGTCGACTTTCAAAAATCCAAACCAGAGTTAAGACGAACTTCACTTTGTCGCAAAGGCATTTCGAAGTGAAAGGAGATATGGAGAATGGGGTTAGGGGTTCAGCTTCACCACAATTATTACTGATGGTGGATAGGGAGGGTTGCCGCCAAATTCTGAAAAGTCACTTAAGGGTGCCACAACTCTAAAAAGGTTGGGAAATACTGCCTTAGGCAATTGCCTGAATTGTCTTAAGGTAAATCCAGAAATGCTTACAACCAACTCCTCGGCTGTATCAACTCAAAAATAACATTTTTTGAGTTGTGCCAGTGTTGTCGCTGGCATGCGATATATTTGTTTAGATATTTCGTGCCCTCCACATAGTTTATAAAGTGTTTATTTTTGGTACGCTACATTGGTACTTCCTTTTATTGAACATTGTTAACTTTTCATCCAAAAAATGTGTGGGGATAATGAACAATGTGTTAAAGAATATTATTGGTGAAATCATTTTCAAGTTATCAAGATGTAACAACTAAAAAAGAGATTGTTCAAGCCAGAAGGTTTACAATAAGTTGAATCTATAGAAGTAATTGCATGGTTACAATATTTCAGAAGCGCAATTTAATATATTTTTGTTGCTTCAAATTATTGGAAAGAGAAAGGAAGCAATAAATTTCGTTTCAAATGAGGTGTACCCTTATTTCATATACTCTAGCATATTTCCGAATGAGCTAAATGAATGATGAGGTGGGCTTCGCAAAGTGAGCAATTCATAATGCTTTGTTCCATAAAGTTAAACTGCCACTGCTTGCCTTACTCACTGGGTCACCTACCACTCATGAACTTTATATTGTTAACAAACCAATCTGGGAGCAGGGCTGCACCAAGTGTGTTTGGTGCCCAGGTGCAAAATAATTCTGTGGTGCCCCCCTCCCCTCCCCATAAGTGACTACTAGTCAATCCTAGTCCATCTGAGAACCGATTTACGATCGCTTCTAAGGTTGTGGGAAATGACGAACAAAATACTCGCTAGGATGGAGAGTACAATTAGGGCAGTGCCACATCTCCCCTGCTGACTCCGAGCTCTGATTTTTGGTCGCCTCTAATAATACGTCCTTTCCAAGAATAGAGCAATGTGAATGCATACTGCGAGGTTTCTGAGGTAAATTTTTACTGAGAAATTTTGTATCACTCTGCTATTTCTGCCTTTCCCTTCCTGCTTGAAGGGAAATAGATCTAGAGTGAAATGATAAAAATCATCGCACATTCATTGCTTTCCAATAATATATAGATACAAATATCTTGATCGGAAGGTGCTCCCGCCTAGCTGGCGCCCGGGTGACGTGCACCCCTTGCACCCTGGTGTGGCGCAGCCCTGTCTGGGAGATACTTAATTTCTATAAATTAATGCAATTTGGGACATTTTGCAGTATATGAGGTTTCCAACAAAATTTTCCTTTGTAATCTATGCTGAAAAGTTATTGAATAACACGATTCTCTTTAGTTTGATTTTTACTTTTCTTTCTGAACAAAGTTAAATACAAGGAGACCTAAGATTTGATTCAATTAATTTTATAGAATTTGTGTTATAGACAATTCATATTAAACTAAAAGGTTATTCACACATGTTACAGTGGTTATAAATGTAGAATTACGTGATTATATTACTAACTATAAAAATAAAACGAAAACTCACCCAAACAAGATCAAAGTTGGTCCCAATAATTTTAATAGTATCAGAACCTACAGATACTGTGTACTTGTACTCTCCAATATTAGCATCATTTGTCGAGTAACTGTGAGGTAAGGCTGCTCGACGTGCAGCAACTGCAAAAACAGCAGCAAACAGGTAATTATTAGTCATCAGAAAAATATGATTTATGATATTTTTTTACATTAAAATATGGTTTACAATAAATCATTTCTTAAGTTCTTTAAATAACCTGTTTATAGAAAAATTATTTTAAGATTCACTTGTTTTAATAAATGTCTGAAAAAAATGGTCCCAATAAATAATCAGCAAAATTTGCAATAACAATAATAAAAATGATAAATATAAAAATTAATTTCTACTAAATAATTTTGATATTTATTTTTTAAATAACACTTACTATAATCTAGAGCAGGGGGTTCCAAAACTACAGTCCACATGGTGATTTTACTTTATTGTAATGGTATTTCAATCGATTAAGTAAATTTACTAATATATAATAAGGCATACATTCATATTAGTTCCTTCAATGTCACCCTGAGTACATACTTGAGCTTACATAACATTTAATTATGGTCTGTACCAAACTTAATGATCGCTGGGAGGCGGGGTTAAAATGTGTGGAAAGGGAACCTTGTTGCCGAATCAGTCCACAAACGTGGACCAATTATAGTGCTTCGCAAGTTGGCAGAGACGCTGGATGGATAAGACTCTTTGTAGGAGTGGGGTCAGACAGGCGAACATCAGTAAACGAAATTATAAAAATGTTGAAAACTTTAATATTTAAAGCTACATAAAATGAAATTACGAGTATTTACGTTTGGTAATATTATCGTAGTAACTACGAATATATTACTTCCTCCTTTGTCTTTCATAAGTAGATATAAAACATTTTCCACGTTATAGGGTACCTATTTTATATGATTGTCATTTAAACAATATAGAATATTCTCTGCTTATATGACAAATAAGAGAAAAGGATGTTATATTTTACATTTTTGAGAATACGTAGAAAAAAAGTTAGCAGGAAGATGAGACTATTTGGTATGCGAATGGCAAATGTCGGAGCAGGTAGTATAATAAACACAAGGAGGGAAGGACGAGGGAAAAGAATGGTGTGGGATTTCTAAGGGACCACATGTATAACCACAACATATGTTCCGTTCTCACAGTTATTTGCTTCTGCTTTCAAGCAGCTGTTAAGTATATAACGGTAGAACTGCGTAGAACCATCTCGTAACATTTCAGCCAGATGAAAATACTGCAATATTTTCCGTATCCTATCTCGTATTGCCGAAAATACAGAAATTTTAGCCATAGGTTGTAAAGACGCAGCATTCTAAAAGTTTAGGTCTTATTGAACTATTAATTTAAAAAAACCAAGTAGTACAATATGCATCATGAAAGGGAAGAGGGTGCGGAGTAGGAATAAATACACAATATTTAATTTCATCTATTTATTTTTATTATTAACAATCAACTCTATATAATTGCAAATAGTTAATAGATCACATGAAGAAGAAGAGCAAAATATTCTTAAAGGTAACAGTTGGATTACGGAAGAATTACATTTCGAGTACTTTCTTACTTCTATTGTTACTAATATTTTAAATATAAGAAATGCATTACACGGATTAAAGCAAACACATAAGTTAATAATTATCATATTATTAGGAAATCATGATTGGATAAAAGAATAAAAATAACGCTTCTCATTGAGTAGGTACTTTTACTTATTCCAAAGACAATAAACCATTACATATTATATACACTGTGATTCAGAGTAAACGTTTGCATGAATATGGGAATATTAAAGAAATTCAAAGTAGTAAAATTACTTAATATATTTAAAACTGCACACAAATTGAACATTTTTACAGGGAAAAACCAGTAAGGCAAAAACCCCATTTGCACAAAAACGGCCACAAGAAGAGACGTGAAAAAACTGCGAAACCTACTGAGGTAAACTAAGATATAGAGAGCTGTAAAAGAAGCAATGATTAGAAAACATAACAATAAACACGATTAAATTGTGCACATAAATAGTAAGATCAACACTAGAATAAAATAACCGTTTTTGTCAGCATATTATTATTACTGAATTTCATAAAAAGAAGTAAGTAATATAACTTCCTGAAAACCAAAACTTTATTATGAACAAACTGGGTTAAAACATTTACTGTCGTCATTACATTAGGATGAAAAGTATTTCAAATCCCAGATCATTCAAAATAAATTATTGGCTTCTCAAAAGTTATGAAATTATCTCTTTTTCAAATATTCTATTATTAAATTTATCCTGAGAAAACATATGACATTAGATTAATCATAGCCACATCAATGTCACTATTGAAATATAATGATAGGTACAGAGACAGAGTGAATTAAAAATAGAGTAGCTACATATAAAATTTAGGTTATTTGTAAATAGATGAAGTAAAAATAAGAGAAGCAATTTTAGGATATAAAATAAACAGAAATGGAATTATATACTAAGCATGAACAGTAAGTAATAAAGTGGAAATGTATAATAATGAGAAAAGTTAAGACAAAAATACTTTTGAAATAATCACTTATCTTCACCTGCCTTCAAGTTATTTAAATCCGTCATTATCATGTACACACAGGCGCTGACACTGACACTATACAAATAGATTGCAATTTAAACTTTAATAAGCTAAGTCATAAAGAAGAAGAAGCACTTACATGCTCTGAGCATGAAATATAAAAACTATAGCACTAAAAAGGGAAAAGCACTGTGGGATAGAGGGAGAAACACATTCACACTTCAGGGATTTCAAGTAGACACTGACCCTATACAAATAAATTACAATTTACACTTTAATTAGGATAATAGGGAGAACCACATTTGGTAGAAAAGGCACTGAATAAGTTAACCATTATAAAGAATATCCAAAGCTGAAGCGCACACGATTTGAGCGTGAAATGGCAAGACTATAGCACTAAAAATGGGAGTAAAAGCACTGTGGGATAGATGGATGAACACACACTTTAAGTAAGCACTGACACATGAAAATAGATTGATGCACATTTGAAGTGTAGGGATTACAGCAAGCCATGGAAGAATTTAAAACTGCACCTAAGAGATAACTAAGGAATGTAACAGAATCATATACTTTTCTTGCAGAAAAGAATGAAAATTTTTTAAAAAATGAAAGGCTTTTCACCATATAAAATTAATTGATGAAGGTTTTAGTTATATCATTACAGATTATTTTTATTATTAGCATTGCCTTAACTTATAACTTATGAATTAATACTTATAATCAAACTTAAGTATGAACATTGGTTGGAATTAACTGGTTCTGCAAAAAAGAGAGGAATAGCATAATGAATTTCAAAACACTCATTCAATAGTGTGGTAATGTAATACTCCAATATACTTATCTTGTGGAAATTAATTAGCAGCTGGAAATTTGGGCAAAGGCACCATGGAGGAACTGATCAACTTGGCATAGACTGAAAATTTAACTTGTTAATAAATAGTCAAGAGGAAATTATACCTCATCATTCACCTCACCTTCTTACCTAGTAAAACATTAAGATATTTAAATCAGGAGACAAATTGTTGACTGATTGACAGTGTTCAATTGAAGCTGTTCAAAAAAAGAGAGATATTTGTATGAGTAAATGGCAAAACAATACAGCATATTAGTAATTATCTAATTTTACACTTAATTTTTTAAACAAAGAGTAATTATTCAATCAATACCTACCTTCCTTAGTATTTAAACAGAATGAAACAAATATAAATAATTTCTATAGTTACCTTCTACAAAGGTGAAACTCCTAATTCTTCCAGTCCAACGTTATCTTCGCTAATATTGACATCACTGCTAGTATTCGAATCCGAACTTGAGGTCAATGCTATTATAATTTCTTGAATTCCCTCTTCCAATATTCCTTCTTTAATCCAAGCCTCCTCGATAACTTTCTTTGTGTGTTCTACTACGGTTTTCCTGAGAATACTTCTCGTTGGTTATTCTTCTGACTGTAGCCGTTCCCAAGTTAAGGGCAACAGCTGATCTTTTTACAACCTTCGAAATAGCAAGTAATGATCCACCATTACTTTTCTCCCTCTCGAAGTAATTTCGTACACTTAAAACTAAATTCCGCGCGGAACTCTGAAGAACACGTCTCACAGATTTTCGCTCAGACATCTTTCACACAATACTCATCCGCCGCAAGCGAAAGACGCTACGCATCTGCTGTGTGTGAGAGAGAGAGAGCGGTAAAGTCCCCTGATTGTGAGAGAGAGAGAGAGCGCGGTATTCCCTGAGTAGGGAACAAACAGACGGCAACGCCGGATGCCTCTGATTTGTTGACGAAGGGAACGCCCTAATTTTTGGAGGCATGGCCAGCGATCATTAAGTTTGGTACGTAGTATAGTTTTTAAGATGATGCAAACAGTTACAATGTCTGATAATGAAAAGATTAGTCATCGCATTTCTAAGTGGAGTTACTAATCCTTTTCCAGCATAAGAATGGTGAAATCTGGTATACTGTATATCATGGCATATAAGTCAGCCTTAGAAGCTTAAAAAAAATTTACTAAAACTTAAAGTCGACTTACATGCCAAATATAAAATGTGAACCTTAAATTACAGATGAATAACATCGATATTTATGAAGACAGTTGATCTTTCAGTGTAGGTGATTGCCATTTAGAATCAGATGTTCCAGTGTTTGCATTTAATGACATTTATTTTAGAAGATTTAAAATAATTAATTTTAATACTGTATTTACTCGTGTAATCTGCATTCTTGTGTACCACATGCACCCCTATTTTTGAGCCAGTTTGGGGGAAAAAATAAATTTGTGCTGGAATAAGTAGACGTGTACGGCAGTGGAAAATCAGAAAAAGTCAAAAAAAGTATGAGGATTCACTATAGGTGTTCTCTCCCAGGTTAAAGAAGCATCAACGGCTCACGATGAATTTGGCAAACACAGATACCAGACGTCAACTTACTCCAGCAAAATTAGATAGCAAATTTTCAATGACAACTGCTTATTTGGAGTGAAAATAAGAAGCTTAAAACTCAATTAAAAGGTACAGCTTTAATATTATAAAAGTATTGTGTCATCTCAATCTTGAAAATGCACCAACGGCAGTATAAACTGTGCATTTAAACCCTAAAAGTTTGCTTGGTCCTGTATATACGCATATACTTCATAGAATTCTTTGTCTTTTGTGAGTATAAATATAGTTGCAATAAATTTACTATTGAAACTTGCCATTTTAAAAACTTGGTCAGAAATCTTCATGTACGATGCAGTCCATTTTTTACTGACATTTAGGGAAAAAGATGCGTGGGGTACACATATGCGATATTTTATTGAATTTCAGCACAGTAGAGATTAATTGCGATCACTAGGTATAGTTAGTTTCGATAGTATCTTTAACATCTGATGCCAATCAAATTATATGAAGCTTTACTCTCTCAGAGAATAACAGTTTCTTATTGGTTGAAATTAAAACACCTGTCACATGGAAGGCTCAAGAAGAATAACATGGACTCTAAACAATAAACATGTCTAATCACGTATTTTCAAGCCGAAAAGTCAAGGTCGACTTATATGCCACGGTATACAGCAATCATTTTAAAATTATACAGTAGATACTCACTGCAAACCAACATAATGCTAATTTGTTTGTTTTCTTTAGTAACAATAGTAAAGTATACAGTTTCTCCTCTTCCAGTAGCATTAAAATCTTAAATGGGTACATGAAAACATTGATCAATTTTGGATTTAATACGCAAAGAAAAAGCAAAACATGTCGAAAAATGGCACAAATTTGATCAAATTATTTCCAAGAGTTGAAGAAAACCTCAGAATATTCAAATGCTTTTTATTCTTAAGCAAAAAGTATTTTGAGGTCTGTATAATATGTTTGGATCTGAAATTATGTAGGTTGTAAACCTTAACTTATAAGAAATGTGAAATCTAACCTGAGACATCATGCCGCAATATGTTGTCCTCGGAAGCACTACTATTAATACTGGATCCTGCACTCCCTCCAATAATTCCACCCTCTCCTCCATGATCAGGTATTTCTGACCTAGTAGGTGATGCATTGCGCCGGATGGTCTCCTCAATTAATTGTGTGGCATGCCTAATAGCAACCAAAGAGGTATGCAACCAGAACTCAAATCAGCACCAAATATTATTTTAATGAGCAATAAAAGAAATGTTTAAAAGCATTGTAATTCTGAAAATATATACTAAGTACAAAAGTAAATCATATTATCTGCAAAACATTGGCATACATCTAATATAAATATACAAAATAAAATGAAAAATCAAATCAAATTATACAAAGATATTTCAAGAAGCAATAGGCTACATAAAACTATACATGCTTTTGATGACAAAATTAATGGATAGGAAGAAAGACATTTCTATGAAAAATGACCAAATGTCACTCACATTATTTTATCTTCATTGGGCCCTGTGATTTGCACAAGGCGTTCTTTTGCTCCAGGATGAACTGAAATGAAATTTGCAAAATTATATTAACATCTACCATAATAAATGAGGGACTAAGAATGAAATAAAAACATACTGCAGCTTTAAACCAATCACTTATCAAAATGAGTTCTTCAAATTTATTTCTGAATAATAAAACTGGCCTTATTTTTAAGACAAAATAATTCAAAATTCTGACCTGCCACGTGAAAGAATCCTTTCATTAGATTTAATTAAAATGCAAGGCTACCATAAAAAGAATATACAAATATAAAGGACTTTGAAAAACAAAATTATAGCAACACAGAAATCATATAAGAATCCTTTCCCATAACACTGACAAAATATATTTAAATGGGAAAACTAAATACTGAGAATGAAGAAAATTAGTTTAATTGCATATTCAACCTCAAACATTCTAAGTATATTCTAGATAAAAAATACTGCTTTTCTTAGAAAATTTGCCTAGGATATTCACTCACACTAACACACCAGATTGACTAAGTACTATGATGCAGCAATAATAAATTCTGGCACTGAAGATCTTGACAAAATAATTATAATTACTTAGTCTAGCATCAAGTATAAAATTTGCTCATTCTGTTTTTAGTAATAACATTTGCTTTGATGCAACAGTAATTATTTTAATTAGTACAATCTTGTATTATCTTATAATAAACCCCTAACTTTGATCAAATACAGGTTTAGTATGCATGCCTTAGGAGGTATCATTAACATGATTTTTTTCTGTGCAAAAGTGAAATGGCAACTTCAACAGCATTACGACAGTTACAAAAGATGTTAATTATAAATATTAAGTACAGTGCATCAGTGATAAAGCAATGACTGTTGATTCAAATTAGAACTCTGAATTTGATGATAAAATTTACATGGCAAGATTAGTGTTTCAGGTTTTTTTGAACATTTATTTTACTGTTAAAAATGAATTCCTCAACAAATGTAAAAGTCACTATCCGGAGTTATTGAAACATTTTTAAAGTTGCAATAATATTAATTACATTACCAATACTTTCTAATTTACAATGAATCCAATTATTGGAACTGATTTTGTAGATTCAAAGGGAGGCAGAAATGCACAAAAATAATTTCATTGGTTAAAATAATCTTAAGAGGCATTTATAGTTATTTATAACATCAATAGCACACATCAAACAGTCCTCAAGAACAAATAATTTTAAATAAATGCAGTGTTCTATAAATTTGACCTCTAATGATTAATGCACTAGGAAACTCCAAAGGCAGTTTTATTTTACAACTAAAACGATTAAGTATTCATTAACGAGTAACTGCTATACCATACTGAAATTTTGGTGTAACAAAATAATCTTTACAAAGTGTAGCATATGAAAAATTAATCATTCAATTATTTGAGCTAAGTAGCTCAAATATTTTTACCCTTGATGAATCTTGGATCTTCAACACAAGAGAAATTTGTATTGTATCACATCTAATAAATATTTTAGTGTATATATGTATGTGTGTGTGTGTTCTTTATACGTTTTTACACCGTTGAAGCTATCGAATTCAAAAGTTTCATGGGTCATCCTATGGACCAAAGGAAGAACTTGGTCTAGGTTTGTGGACTGTGGGGTCTCTTATACCCCATGGGGTCAACAAAATACTATTTCCATAAGAATTCATGGGAAATGGTGTAAAGAAACCCCAAAATGCCATGCAGCCCTTCACTGATGTGGATATAAATATACCTAAATATTAACTTACGATCACGGGAAATGGATTATTTTACGCACGAAAGACTGAATATTTTAATTCTTTTCATGTTTTGTAGTATTACATTCTAAATCGCTTGAAATTTTCCTTTAAGCGCAAAATTTATCGGTTTAGATATTAGAACATTGTTATCTTTTACCGTTAACATTGAAAGATTTATCGCAACATAAATCTATACATCTACTTACATTTGTTCGGTAACCAAGATGTTGTATATTGGTTTAAGTTTTGGCTAATAGTATTGACATAATCCACATAATTTTATTGCCGCTTTAAAGGCTTCGGTGCATCTATCCATGTGAATATTAAGTAAGATGTTAATGCGTACAATACAATACATAAAATAGTAAATGTTAATGTAAGCATCGTTTGCTACTCTTTCCCGAGCGAAGCTGGGCGTTTCAGCTAGTATGTGATATTGTTGAAATGCAAAAAGATCAAGTACAGAATCTTATCATTCCAGAAAAATGCAAAAATTGAAAAATGTGAACTGAAACTAAAACATCTAATCCTGGGATATACACAATAACAAATTGAAAAGAAATTAAGACCTCATTCAGTATAAGAGAAATTAATATCTATTTATAATATACTTTGGCCATGTACTGTAAACTGTCTCATATAAATATGTGTATGTGCGCATATGTGTATATAACAAGAGAAATTTACTACAAAAATAGGAAAATTTTTATCAGTCAACAAGAATATTAAGAAACATCTGGCAGACTTGGCAATTTACAAAGAATGTTTCCATGTTTTCCTCAATAGTGCAAAAAATTATCTAGTGACACTGATGTGTTTTAACTTTTAAATATTTTTTAGGGATAGTTGATCACCTTCAACACAAACATACAAAGGTAGCAAAGCAGTAATGAGAATTCTAGAAATGCTAAAAAAGTTGGCAGATAAGATCAAGGGATATAGGCAAATATAGTTTTGGAGGTCATTACCTCAAGACCAGAATTAATGCTTGTTTTCATCTTACAGGTAAAGGAAATTTTGAAAAATATTTCTTATTGATGGATTCATTTTTCCTGTGAGGGAGAAAACACATTCTTGAAACTTACTTCAAAGCACACTCTCCCAATTGAATACTTAAGAGATGATGATGAATGGGAGATAAAATACCTCCAATGAAATATATACTGAAAAATATAGAAGGATGAAATAGATTGTTTTTCTCCATGAAAATGTTAAGCACGAAATGATGTTCCCACCAAGTATACAAATAGAATATTACATTTGAAGAATAAGAAGACATTGGAAATGACAGAACACTTCATTGGTATACAAGTAAACTAAACTGGAACAAATTGACACAATACCTCTATTAGCCATAAAAAGGTTAGGAAAAAGATGCCCACTCTGGCTACAAAGAGGCCATCACCAGTGGTGATTAACAATAGTCCTAATCTTGTTATGGCTATTGGAGAGACACAATGTGTAAAATTTTATTTTAGTCTTAAGTGGAGTTCAATAATTCTCAGTTGAATAATAGTCTATTAAAATACATTTTGTTCAGGATCTCTTAATTGTTATTTTTAAATAATTTAGAAACTCGTGACTTAGATATTTCCTGAAGGAGCAAAGTAAACTTTTGTAGAAAAGAAAATTCAATTCTATACTGAAATAATTTTATAAATGTCATGACTTTTCAGGGTAGTTGCTGTTTGAGAATGCAGGTAATATAGCTCATTATGAAATGCATTTAATAATTTTGTCACTGCTTTGTTTAAGAGCTGAAATTTTGTCCAAACATTAATAACTGCTAATGATGTGTAATTGGCAATTGCTCTAGTTGTTAATATTTTAAAAACCTGCATTTCTCAATATGGCTGTAAATATGCTGTAGATGACAAATGATACAGATACTATGACAAACAAATATACAGTGGAACAATGATATTAAATGATGATAAAGAAAAACAATGGAGAATGACCAAGGAAAAGAGAGCCTCTTCCCTTCAACTTACACAGAGCGACTTATAAAACACTCACTAAAACGATGATAGTAGGACTACAAATCTGTAATTTGTAATGCATATGAATACATTGAGGTAGCTGTTAATACGCCATTTTAAACATATAAATCATTTGGTAAAATGCATTAATAGTATAAGTCATTTCCTTATTAATGTATATCTGGAATAAAAAATATTAATTTAATAGTTATTTAATTTTTCAACATTTAATTGTATTACTCAACATGAAAACACACAAATTCGATAAAAACACTGTAAATATTAAAAACAATTTGAACAAAACAAAAAGTTTTTAACTGCCCTTTCATTAATTTCATAACATGAGATTTCAAAAAAATTTCAGTGATCTGAATCAAAAGCTAAATTGTTTTCTCAGTGAACCTCAGCAATAATTTGAAACACTAAACATACATGCAATGAATATTATTACATGCTAGTTTAGAGCATTGTTAAAGCAAAAGTTTATGCATTTGTTTTAGCTCTTCCAATCTACTTTTAACCCTCGAGCGGCAGCGCTGGTGCATTTCTGCTACCAGGAATACATATTTACTGTCAGCTAATAAAAAAAAGGCTCTGTGAGTCATCCTTCTAGGTATTCCTCGAACAGGCCTCAGTACACAAGTTAGCAGTATGTATGACATCATTACGATCAGTAGATCTCTCTGTTTTCAGTTTTAGTGTCATAAGCCGTATTTGGTTCAAAATTGCTCCGGCGCTGCCACTCATGTAAGTAAATTTTATTTACAATGTTTTGCCCTTGAGCGTCAGCACTGGTGAATTTTTCCTATCAGGAATAAATATTTGCTGTCACCTAAATTGCATGTAGTACACTTTCACATTATTTGAAATCCATCTGGGGATGATAAAGAAATTTTAAAACCGGAATACTATGAAAAAGTTTTGCTGGAACTACCTGAGGAAGAGAGTGATGCAGATCAAGATTCTTTGTCTGATGAAGAACAAGAAGTAATAAACAACGATAATGTTGACAACGATTCCAATTCTGAACAACATGAAAGTGATTTATCTGATGATGATGACAAGACAGAGAATGATAATTATTTTTATCGGGCGAGACAAAATTACAAGGTGGCAAAAAAATACTTATTCCATCAATTCAAAATCCAAGAAAAAAAATATTACAAAAATTTTTCCAGGGCCTAAAGGAAACACAAGAGCAGTAAAAGAGGAATCTGAGGCTTTTTACCACATGATTGATTGCAAGATAATTGATGAAATAATAAGTTTCACTAATATGCACATCAATAGAAAGAAGTGTTATTCCTTACACAAGGGACAGGAACTATAAAGAAATATCTAGAAGTGAAATGTAAGCTTTGCTCAGAGTATTTGTATTTGGTGAGGACAAAAAAAGGAAGTCACACTAATGTAAAAGAATTTAGGCCATCTGACGGAATGGGCATTCAAATTTTACGAGCTTGTATGAGCTATAGAAGATTTTTGCAAATTTTGAGGTCAGTACGATTTGATAATAAAGAGACATGAGATGACCGCTTGAAAACTGACAAGTTCGATCCTATAAGGACAGTCCTTGAATCATTCATTAGAAATTGCCAAAGTTGTTACAATTTAAGTGAATTCGTTACAGTGGATGAAAAACTCGAACCATTTCGTGGTAGATGTGGCTTCATTCAGTATATACCCAATAAGCCTGCTAAATATGGAATAATAATATTTGCTCTCTGCGATGCAAAAACATTTTTTACTTCCAAAGTTTATTGTGATAAGCAACCAGAAGGGCCATTTTGTGTTTGTAAACAGATTGGTAGTCCCAATTGTAGGATCAAATAGGAATCTTATGACTGATAATTTGTACACCAGCTACCCGTTGGCATTATCCTTGCTGAATAAGGGTATTATCACATTACATACACTAAATAAAAAATAAAAAAGAAATTCCCAGTCAATTTCTGCCGAACAAAAATAATCTAGCAGGCTCTAGTACCTTTGGTTATTAAAAAGACATTACGCTTGTCTCATATGTTCCAAAAAAAATAGATCAGTGGTGCTTCTGTCAACAATGCACGATAACGGTACTATTGACAGTGAAACGAGTAAGCCTGAAATAATTTTAGACTACAACATGACAAAGGGGGGAGTTGACACTGTAGATCAGTTATGTGCAACATATTCTGTTTCACAAATACCCAGAAGTTGGCCACTAGCCCTACTTTATTCTATACTTAATATTGCTGGAGTAAATGCAAACATGCTATATAAAGACAATCCAGAAAATCAATCAATTAGTATAAGGATCTTTTGAAGAACTTAGCCCTGCAGCTGATGAAACCACATCTCACCGAGAGATCAATGTTATTCAATTTACCAATGGATTTAAAAGTCTTTCTAAAAAACTATACGCCAGAAGAAGAAAGTAGTGGCGAAGAAGAGCGCCCAACTAAAAAACGAAGCAGATGTGTCATTTGTGGTAGAAGTAAAAATAAATTTACAGTTGAAATGTAGCATATGCAAATTCTTCGTTTGCAAAGACCATTCAAAAATCACTATAATTTGTGATCAGTATGAAAGTGGAACTGCTAATTATGATTGTGAACAATTGTTCCTAGTAATTCACATTATTTTCAACTTTCTTTCTGTATTTTTTGTGCAGTATAAATAAAATTGTTTCACAAAAAGTTATTTTAAATGAAAAAGTTTTTTTAGTCTCTACAAATATATTTAGGGATTTTGTGAGATATCGCTAGAAAAAGATCTATTTAAATAGTGGCATAAGAGAAGGGAAATTTATTTGTGACATAATACGGCTGGTTTGTTCTTATACATCATATTATTCATATTAAATTTGCGAGGTAGCAATTTTGCTCTGCTCTGCTGCTGGTGTTAGAATATTTGGCGCTGCCGCTTGAGGGTTAAATTCTAAAGCCTAAAATAAAGCAAATAACAAATGCAAAGTGGAAAAGACTGGAAGATTTTAGTACAAATTCATTTCATCAAAACATGCATATTATTATAGTGTTTCTGAATGAGTGAGTATAAGTTTACTGCTCAAGTCTTCAAGATTTCAGTAATTAAAGCATTGTTTGGGTTTATATTATTCAGTATATTTCAACCTTATGACTCCCATGCTTTAAACTGATATCTTAGTACATCAATTACAGCCTTCACAACAGAAATCTTAAATACAGTTGGTTGAGAAACATGGGCATGCACAAATACGGAATATTATACCCCGAAATCTCAGGTTATTTACACCAAGCTGAAACACAGAAAAAATCCTAGTTCTTCCTTTCAAAAGAACCATACCTCGCTGGAACGAAATGATGGTCTCACTCAGCTCTTCAATCATGTGTACCCTTCTTCCCTTGATTCCCATCACTGTAGCACACAACAGAAAACATTGTTAAACTTACCGTAAAACAGATGAAAATGATAAACATAAAATTGAGAATAAAACAACATATATAAATCTGAGAATGAGTTAAGATGGTATGTTACGAGGCTCCAAGGCAAAAAGAACCAAGTTGGGATGTTTCCACATTTCTAGAAAATTCACTGTAGTCTATAAGGGAGATATTCATACATCATACTATAGTCTCCTGATTTATGAAGACATGATTTTACAAACAAGAATTTTTAATTACAAATTTGATTTATGACCACAAAATTCAATCTAACAAACTTCTGCTCAACCTCAGCAACCCCACATAACACCATTATTTCAAAATAAAATTAGTGAAATTATTTCTGAAATTTATGTATTTAACGTAATTTCTGTACATACATATACAATATAGTACAGTATTTATGTATACAGGTGACTCCCGAGATTTGGCCATTCGAGATTCAACCAACTCGAGAATTTGACCGGTCAAAGTCCACTTATTCGACCCAGCTGATCAGTCGGTCGAATTAGGAACTAGTTTACGCGAAGTAATTTTTGGCCCGCCCAATCACGCAAGGTTTAGTTTCAGCCTAGACATCGTTATTTCTGCTCTAATTGTTTGAATTTGTGCTTATTTCACTCATTTTTTCTGTTAATCTTTTATTTAAATTTATTTATTTAGTTTATTTATAAATTTATCACTTGACATGGCATCATCATTCCTGATCCAATTGTTTGAATTTGTGCTTATTTCACTCATTTTTTCTGTTAATCTTTTATTTAAATTTATTTATTTAGTTTATTTATAAATTTATCACTTGACATGGCATCATCATTCCTGATCTAATTGTTTGAATTTGTGCTGATTTCACTCCTTTTTTCTGTAAATCTTTTAAATTTATTTATTTATAAATTTATCACTTGACATTGCATCTAAAAGGAAATGTAATAATGATAATACAAGTGAACCAAATAAAAGAGTGCATAAGACTCATAGTTATGAATTGAAATTAGAAATTTTAAAGCGTGCTGAAATCACACGATCGTTGGGGGATGTCTCATTCAACTATTAGCACTTACGTGAAACAAGGAGAAAATTCTAGAATATGTGATAAATTCAGGTAATTTGACAACAACAATAAACAGTCCTAGGCACGGTGTTGTGATTCCTAAAATGGAAAAACTTTTAAAACTTTGGGTAGATGATCACTGTCAGAAACACATTCCTATTAGTGAGGCCATGATTAGAGCAAAGGCTAAGGATCTGTATGATGATTTGAAGGAAAAGATGAATGAAATTTCTGTTGATGAGCCTCCATTTAGTGCAAGTCATGGCTGGTTTGACAGATTTAAGAGAAGCGCAGGTTTGCATAGCCTTAAATTAACTGGCAAGGCTGCAAGTGCAAACACTGATGCTGCCTCAAGTTGTTAATTTCGCTGCGATATATAGTTGTATGTATAGATAGATGTATGCAGGGATGCGCTGCAGCTGGCCCGGTCCGGCTCGTGCGAGTCGTTTGTTAAAATCTTTGAAGCTCAACAAGTCGAATGTTGCACGTCACTCTTCTGTTGACTTTGTTGGTAAAATATTAATACTACTCATTCCTCCATTTAAATAACATGGGAATGGATGAGGTGGATTTTTTTTAATTTGGATTTTAAAATTACATAAAATAATCATACAAACAAAAATGTATTTTTTTCTTTTTAATGCAAAAAATAAGTTACACATTTAAAATACTTATTTAATTTATTCATAATTTAATATCGTTGTATTAACACATTAGTAATGTTATTTTATCTTTATATAACGTGAGGGGAGATAATTTTTTTCCAAGATGCGGGAATGTATCCTCTGATTATAACATGCAAGTCTATGGAAAAACGGCGTTCGACATCCGACTGTTCGAGATTCAACCACGTTTTCATGAATGCATCCCGGTCAAATCTCGGGAGTCGTCTGTATTTTCTGTAAAATTACTGTTGTTACTGTGGCATTTTATCCCGCTAATTGAAAATTTTCAGAGAATAAATACATTCCAAATACATTTATATACCAGTATTACATTTTTTAGAGCAGGGTTTCTCACATTGTATTCCGCAGAAGCTAACTGGAGTTTCGTGATAGACAGAGGAACAGACCCGATACGATCGTCCTTATCTTATATTTACAGCAGGAAACATGAGCCTCATTTATAAAGTGTATACTGAAAGATACATAAACTACGTAAATAAATTTACTATTATAAAGTTAATTTTATTGCAATTTGGCTTATCATCTTTTAGTTAGGGTTCCACAAGAAAAAATATTTGAATATAAGGGTTCCATGGGTTCAAAAAGTTTGGAAACCTCTGCTTTAGAGTACATAAAAAAAAAAGTCAAATTTTCTTTTTTGTAAGATTGTATATATAGTGTATTACATATGAAGTTCTTGCAATGAACACCACCAACTAAGCCAGGGGTTGTCAACTGAATTAATGAAAAAGGGAAACTTTTTTCCAATTCCACATAAAAATCAAAAGAGCTACAGTACAGGCAAGTAAGTTGTTTCTTGCAAAAAAAGGATTAATTAATATTTCTGAGTATCATTGTAAGTAAATGTGAACTTAAGATAATTGAAATCAAAAGCTGATTTGAATCTCTAGGCAATGGTTCTCAACCTTTTTTTGTCTGTCACCCTAGCTTCAATTCATTCAGTCATGCGTCACTCCGTTCACAGTTCCATTATCTTCAAGTCACCTTTAAAGATAAACTGGCCTTTCTCTACCATATAAAGATGAAATTCTGGCATTTAAATATGCACGAGTGTTTATTCTCGTGGTTTTATTTATTTTTATAAGCCAGAATATGACACACTGTGAATTTATCAAACTAGTGAATGTGTGCTTGCATTCTGCAGGCATTTTCTTGCCGATTTATGTGTTTTCCTTATGTTCAATATTGGGGTAAAAACAACCCCTAAAATTTATAATTATAAAACATTTATAGGTTTTTAGCATTTTTTACAAATACCTCACATTTTTGCAACATTTCATCGATATAGCATCTCTAGAAGTGCATTTATATGAATTTCATTGTTTAAATTTATAAATTTTTAAGTCACAATATAAAACTTTTATAAAATTTTCAATGTTATTTACCACCAGAGCATTACTCCCTACCTTTGTTAAAATTTTCAGTTTCCTGGATCTTCAGAAAGTACATAAACATTAGTCAATTTGTTTAACATTTAAGAATTTATTATGGCCAAACAAATAAAAATTTTCAAATTTCTATAAACCCGTCTTCATTATTTGGCAAATTCTACCACTAGAAAAAATTTCAGCTTCATAGCACATTTAGAAGTACCTAAACCGTGAAATGTTAGTAAAATAGTTTATAATTTTTAGCGGCAAAGAAAATAAACATTGTTGCAATTTTTCAGTTTTTCCTCCGATTATTTTTTTTCGATTCACCTATGTATTAAATTTCAGCACTCCAACTATTGTAGTTTGGGCCAGACATTAGTATCCTCCTATATCCTCCTCCTCTGTAAGAAGAGTGCTTATAGAATGACTAGTTAATTGTGCATTCTGCAAGCATTTTCTCTCACCTTAAAGTAAAAATAAAAGCAGAAAAATAATTTTCAACGCATAAGTTTGCATCTCGGCTCCAAATTACGTGTTTTTCTGTTTTGAAAATATTGGGGTATAAGCAACCCCTAAAATTTATAATTATAAAACATTTATAGGTTTTTAGCATTTGTTACAAATACCTCACATTTACGCAAAATTTCATGAATGTAACACCTCTAGAAGTGCATTTATATGAATTTCATTGTTTAAATTTTATAAATTTTTAACAACCACAACAATAAATATTTCTAAAATTTTCAATGTTATTTGCCACCGGAACATTATTTCCTAACTCTGTTAAAATATCCTATATATATATATCCTATATCCTCTGTAAGAAGAGTAGATATAGAATGATCTTCACATCACCCCTCAATAACCGTCGCGTCACCCTGAGGTGTCATGTCACCCCGGTTGAGAACCACTGCTCTAGGCACTTTATATGAGAGATGTTGGTTTGGTTAATTATTTCCAAATCCTAACAGAGCTGCAGGTCGCTAACCCCTGAACTAAGCCTTCATCTGGAAGAATGACAAAAATGCATGCATCCCTTTACTTTGACACTGTACGTGTATGGAGAAATTGCTCCCAATTTATGAACTTTCAGTTTATAATTACAGTAATTCCTCGTTTAACATGTTTTCCCTATAACATGAATAAGCAGTTGCGGAACACTTCACAAAATGCAGCCTTTCATCGTAATAACACCATATTATGTCCTGGGCCAGAGTTCCATAACCTTTCACTAGTAGCATGCTAAGCTCATGTCAATCTCAGAAATGTGGGTAGATCCACTATCAACCAGAAGTTGTTTGTTACCAGTTATTGTCTCTCGTGTACATCTAGCATGTTTTAATTGCAAAGATGAAATTGCTATTATTGCTGAAGCATGGGCTAAAGTATCAACTGCATGCAGGGCCGTGCCCAGAAATTTTGCCGCCTGAGGCGAGATATAATATGGTGCCCCCTGGCCTCGCTGGCCTAATGAATTTATTTTGATAGGTTTACATTTTTGTCAAATTTTGGCACCTCCCTTTGAGAGATGCCTGAGGTGGTTGCCTCGCCACCTCACCCAGATATTCTGGTCTGAATGTGTGTCTTCAATGGTGCCATGCTATCTGAGGATGCTATCAATGCGAAAGGTGACACTGTAAATTCCACCAAAGAAGGTGGATGTGGCTGATGTTAAGGCATTGATCCTCATGTAGGAGAGTTATCAAATCAACAACCGATGTAACTAAGTGAGCTATAAAAGAAGGACCAGAAAATTGCTGGCATTGAACCTGCTTGCATGCTGACTAGCAAAATATTGTCATAAGCATTTAATCACATTGAGGAAGTATTGTCAATCTTTGAAGAGGATGATCCAGATAGACAATGTTGCTATGAGGTAGCCAGAGCAATTAGTGATGCCATGTGTTGGTGTTGTCAGAATTTTAAAGAAAAAATGAGTTGATCAAAACAACAATCACTTGCACAATTTCTTAAATGAAAAAGACATACACAATTGACATTCAACCATCAAACTCAAAAGTAGAAAATAAACAGCACCAGATTCCACCATAATCATTATGCCCTTCAACTCCTGAATAACTAAACCATTATTGTTGGATTTTTTTGCAAAATTATATAATCCTAATAGGAATAATTCTTAGTATGGAGTTTTTACTTATCTAAATGACTATACAGAAGGAAGAGGGAAGGCAAAAGAGAGGGATGGAGAGAGGGGTAGGAAGAAAGGAAAGAAAAGAAACAGGGAGAAAGGTGAGAGATAAGGAAGGAAGGTGGTAGAGGGAATTATTACTTGCTGTCAATTTTGTTGAAAAATTGCATGTTTTACATCACATAACATTTTAATGGCAAAATAAATTATGCTACTTAACATTTTTGTGGAAAAATAATTTATCGAACTGAGAGCAATTTTTTCATGCAGGCCCTGTCTCTTCTTTCCTCCTCTCATACTATAAATTCCTCCAACCTGACAAAATTCTTCTTGCTTTTCTTCCACTACAACTACTTGCTAAATTCTAAATACAAATTAATTTGTAGGGTAGTGGCAAAGGGCATGCTAGTAAAAATAATGTACAATGAACAAATAAAATGACTTCGTATTTTCCTCTGCTTTAATATTTTAACATTATCTAAGTCATGTTGAAATATTATAAGAGTGGAATATACAAAACTGTTAATTTTTGTTCAAAATAAATCAGTTCCACAATGTTCCACCTACCACCATAAATTTTATAATGTATATTATTAATGCTTAACTTTTATGAGTAATTTTTCTTTTGTCTCTCTTCCCATTCTACAATATTTCTCACATGAAATACATTTATGTTTAACGCAATTTCATTTAATACGATACTTTTTGGGAACAAATCTACAGTGTTAAGTAAGGATTTAGTGTACCTTTCAGTAATGTGTAGTTTTAGTAAATCGGGAGATTACAGTAATTAACTTTCATTTGAAATAAAAAAAACCAAAACCATTAAGCCAGTGACCTGCTCTATCAAATCAATTATAACAAAAAAACTTAATGCAATGCCATGAGAGGCATTTATGCATCTTTTGAAGTTTGTTCTAAAAATAGAGTACGGGGATTTAAACATAAAAACCAATCTAATACTTAAAACTAATGGTGTTACTTCTTTGTTGTGCTGCAAATTCATGGCAATATGCAGCAGAAATATATTTTATTTCAAATTTTCAACAATGCCAATATATTTTAATTTGTAAGTTAAGTGACATTTCGTTTTGCTAATATGTTACTTACCTGAATGGTAAACATAATTAGAAAATAATTATAAATTTCAACTTTTTTGTTCTCATCATTCTCAGATTGAAATAATGATTTAAATACAATTCAAATCAGTGTTCCAAAAAAAATAAGTAATAGGGCTTTATAAAAACACAAATACTTCAAATAGTTAAACTGAAATAATGCATACTTGAATAAAATAAATTGTAGCATGCAAATAATATTGTGAGATCAATAGTATTTGCTTGACCAATATATAATCACCCAAAGAAGGTATGCAGTTATTGGAAAAATGAGAGTACTACCAAACAAAAATATCCAAATCGATACCCAATTTTCATACTATATATTTATAACTGCAGTAAGTTCAAAAATGATACATTCTATATTTTCCAAAGGAACAAGCACATACAGCAACCTGAAATCAAAGCTCAATAAAACAACAACAATATTCAAGAATTGTTTGCTGCATGTCATCATCTATAGATAGAAGAAATCATTATATTACCTTTCCCAGAATCTGAGTTACGAATTACCACCTCGTCTCTGTAGTAATTCTTATTGGGGATTTTGGTTGGGTTGGTATATTTTCCTGAAGATTTCACCACCTCCCCTTGGTTCAATATCATTTGTGCAGGTGTAGTTGTATTCGTTGTACCAATAGATGATGGAGTAGAAGCTGCCGGATTTGGGGTGGTAGGAGTTATGCCTCCACTTCCTGCAGTTTGAGATTCATTCTGTCCAGACTGTAACATTTTTAGACAATTAACATATAATTTGATTAGAAATAAAAAGTTAACATGATAGTCTATAATTTGGAAACAATGAAATGCAGAAATGAATGCATGGAGTGATTTTGTAGTCAACTGTGCTTCTTCATAAATGAACTAAAGATGTTTTCTATACAGTGACTTAGGATTACAAAATGACAGCTATAAAAGAATCACTTAACATTTTCTAATTAAGAGAATTAATATAATATAATACTGAAATCTGCAGCACAAATTTTCAAAATTAATCAGTACTGAAGAGTAATACTTGTCTTCAAACAATTACTTATGTTTTTTATATCAACATATGTAAGACAAAGACATTCTAATTTTGTGTTTGCAAATGATAATAAACTAGAAAATGAAGAAGTAATCACTTTTATCTCAAAACATCTTGTTAGATGAAAATTTGGTTAAGGTTGAAGCCAAGAAAGTTGGAGTAATACAAATGTAAAGTGTGCCCATCTATTTAACCTTTCAAAAGTAAAACAAAAGAGCTATTTGAAATAGAGCAAAAAATTAGAATCACAGATACCTCATTATATGAGGTATTCCCTTGTTGTAGTCTGTTCGCTATCTAAAGTCTCTTGGCCTTCATAGAGCAAGTAGCAAATCACGAACGTTTCCCCTTCCATCGCCCCTCACAACTTTCACGCGGGAGGACAGATATCCAATCACGAACAGCAACAGCAAGGAAACAGCGGTAGAAATGGCAACGCAGACCAATGTGAACACTTCGAAATCAAGAGTAACACTGAGTTCCCCCCACTACCTTCCCTAACGAACCGTCTCCTACAGGCTGCTGCTAAGTGGCGTCTTCAACGCCAAGAGACTTTAGATAGTGAACAGACTATAAATACAATTTATAAGGAAAAAGTCATTAACTTTTTCAGCGCATTGACTTTCCAATGTTTTCACAATAATAATTTAATATAATAATAGCTGTCGTCCGTTGGTTGGTCACGCTATGCAAACGCTAATAACTCGAGAAATAATAATGATAGAAACTCGAAATTTGGTAGGGATGCTTGATTAACACTTCTGCAGAGAATGACAAATTTAAATCGCGGAAAAATTCCTTGGTCCGTCTCCAAGAGAGGCATTTCCCATTACTTAACATATAAAACGCGATTTTTCGACGTGCAGGCTTTTATTCATTTGGAAATTAAAATTAGAAGAAATTAACAGATGACCTTCGGATTTGAACCATTTTGAAGAAAAAGTTATAAAGTTTCTTATTCCGTTCATCTTTTTTTGCCCACAGTTAGAAATATTCCATGTTAAACGTTTAATTTGCATATTTTGTGGAAATCTCGCCATTTTAACGTGATGTTGCTATGTCGACCATTATCATTGTTAGCTTCAATACGAGAGAGGAAGGAAAGGGAGAGATTGGCGCGTTTTGTGGAAAATAAGTATATTAACGTAAATATAAAAAATTTTAAGTATCAACAGTGTCATTTTAGAAAAATTGGAAATAAAAAGCATTCTTAAATTAAATTCTTTGTAAACCATACGTGCTTACGAATTTATATTGTTATTCCTCGAATTAATTTAGTAACAATGGCCGAAGTTTGGAAAAAATATAAATTAAAATTCAATTAAAATTAAAAGGACATTTAAAACTGTTAACAGGCAATTTTCGAAGAAACAACAGTGGATCTTTTAATGAAATGATTTGTTTTTATAAAAGTAATTTTGGTGCTTATTTAATACAGAGTAAGTTCTAAGGCTTATAATCCATTTAAATCGAATAACAGTGGCTATTTTAGTTTAAAGAAAGAACTTTATTTATTCACTTTACAGAATGAATTAATTTTAGGCTAGCACTGTCTATTATAAAAGGAGTTACTTTGGAATTTACAGTATGTAATGTGGAAGTTGTACTGAATTGACTAAAGTATTTTGGGTACTTTCCTGTTAACGGGAATACCTCAAAAAATAAACACGTATTGTTGTGATATGTTACGACGTATTTGTTTGTTAACAATGCGTAACAACGGGGGAATTACTTAAAAATCACACTTTTTTGAAACTTATTTATTAATAAAAGCAACATAATTACTAATACAATCTAAATTTATGTTACTAGGGGACCAATATGTCTTTATGGCATTTAAAATAGCTGGAAATATGTCGATTTCTTTGTTATGTTGTCGCCACATGAATTCTGGTGACAGGCTTTCGCATTGCATTTCCAAAATATTCTGTCGCAGAAGTTTCATAATATGATCCTTCTTGCACATGGTTTTGAAGCAAAGATACACCTTCTTCTTCACTCCTCGGCAAGCTCCACAAATTCATCATTAAGGGATCAACGTAAATATCTTAACGAGATTTGTTATGCATTGTTAACAAACAAAATATCACAACATATCACAACAATACGTTTATTTTTTTAGGTATTCCCGTTAACAGGAAAGTACCATTTCAAAGCAAAAATCAATTTAAAACTATTGAAAGTTGTTGTTTCTGAAACTGAGAAGTCCAGAGTGATGAGCGATATTAAAGTACATTTTATTCCAAAATCTATTTAAAGTATTATCAGAGGCAATTGAAGATTGAACAAATTTTTTTGTTACCGGAATTCTGCTTATTTCATGAAATTGAAATGCTAATGCATTAATCCATTAAAATCTGTTAAGAGTGGCTATTTTAGTTGAAAGAAATACCTATATGTACATGGTACTTTTATTCACATTTCAGAATGAATGAATTCTAGGTTAACATTGCATATTATAAAAGGACTTTCTTTGGAATAAGAAGTTTATGTGGTTATTTTAACTGAATTGAATCAAGTTCTCTTCTAAGTTTGAAATCCATTTAAAACTGGTGAAAGTGGTTGTTTCGGAAAATGAGAAGGCAAGAGTGCTGAGTAGACGATAAATGATATTGAGGTACATTATATTCCAAAATCTATTTAAAGTATTATCAGAGGCAATTCAAGATTGAACCAATTTTTTGGAACCGGAATTCTGCTTATTTAATGAAATTGAAATCCTAATGCTATAATCAATTTAAAACTAATAACAATGGATATTTTAGTAGAAAGAAAGGTATTATTTTATTCACAAGGAATTTCTGTGAGATTTTAGTTAATTAATTAAAACAGACATAATATAGAAATATTCGATGGTTAAAACAGTGCAAAATTTTATTCTTGCAATTTTTACATGTTGCATTGACGAAAATTTAGAGTCATTAAACCCGTTGAAATTCAACGGGCACTTATGCTAGTTATTTTAATAATAATTATTATAATTACACAAAAAACTACTATTCTAAACAAGTTCTGACATGGTGGTAAATACCAGAAAATACATGACAGAGAAATAAGCATCCAATCCATGGTAAAATAATAAAAAATTTATCTTAAAAATATATTGATAATTTTTACAATGTCACTTTCATTATTACAATAGTTCACATTACAGATACAAATAGTCAGCAAAATTATTTTGACAACTTCAAAAATTGAAAATAAACTGCATTAAGCACTCACCTCCAACTGGTATAATTTTTGCTTATAGTAAGAATCTGTATCTTTGCTTTGCCACTGCATAGCTCTTAACTCAATTATTTCCAAAAGATGAAGCCTAGAAACAACGTCCAAGTGTTCTTCTCGACAGCCGTTGCGAAATGTGACAAATGCACGGTCCAACTGATCTGTAATGAGAAATGTAACTGATAATAATAAAGTATGGAACATTTACACTAATAGCAATGCTTTCATTTGAGCAGTACGAAATACCGGTATCTTTTCTCAAAAAATAAAAAAATCCTATAATAAAAAATAAAATAACCTATTTGTGTTCTTGGAAAAAATTTACACATTGAGCAATAAAGCAAACGTTTTTCGTATGGAGAGTATAAAGGCCCATGTATATTTTTACGCTTTTGGTCTCAGGAAGCAATTCTATGTACAATTTCTTTTGTCTGCCAAAGCCAAAGGTGTTTATACTCCTTGCCTTCAATTCAAAATGAGATTCTTTTTTGTCTCAATAAGACGTAATGAATTTCATTGTGTAAAGTTTGAAGAGGAATGAACATGATAATTTGTATGATAGTTGAAGTAAGGAATTTTGTAGCTAAGCAGTTCATCATTAAATAAAGTGGCAATTTCCATGCAGGAGGGTGATCCAGTTTCTTTGTATGAAACTGATACATTTATGTTCGCTCCATTGAGGAAATTGCCAGCCAGGTAATTTAAGCAAACTATATTACAGAGAATAACTGCAGCTCATTCAAAATAAGAACGTTCACTTTTAAATATATTTTCATTGAATCACCACTGAATATGGCTGCTTTGTAGCCAAAATGCACATATGGTGTTTTATAACTAATGAAGATACCTATGACAAGCATTCAGTTTTAAAATTTTTTGTGCTTAAGTGCTTATCCCAGAATTCATTTTCATCAAAAAGACAAGCTTGATAATTCTCTATTGAATTGAGGGTACTATCCTGTTATCTCCCCCCAAAACATTAATTTTTAAGGTCGCTAAGGAAACATTAAATATTCTTCCCATGATTAATTGGCCGGTCTCAACATTTACAAACCCAATCACCGGACAACGGGGAGGGATACTTTGGTTCTGGGCGAGGCGAAGGGTGCGGTAGTGCCCGGAGACGACTACCCATTAAAACAAAGCAAGCCGAAGGTTCGTCAATATATCCTTTCACTGTTATATCCTCTTGACTGTTGCGCCGCAAATGGAAGGATATACTGACAAGCCTTCAGCTCGCTTTGTTTTAATGGGTAGTCGTCTCCGGGCGCTACCATGCCCTTCACCTCACCCGGAAGCAAAGTATCCCTCCCCGTTGTCCAGTGGATTGGGTTTGTAAATGTCGAGACCAGCCAAACAGTCATGGGTTAGGAAAGCTACCGCATCTTCTTCATTATTTGGCAAATTATAACAATGCATTATAACAATGTCAACCAAATCATTATAACATTGAAATACCCTTTGGGGGGAGATAACAGGATAGTACTGAATTGAGGTTTTATAGCATTTATAATTCACGCTACCGTGTGACTATAATAATATATAGTGATAATAATATAATCAAGATATTTCCCAACAAAAAAAGTCAAAATTTCAGAAAATATTTGTCAAAACAGTAAAAAAATTGAACTAAAAAGAAAAGCAACAGACTAATATAAATAACGAAAAAATACATGAAAAATGGAAGGTCTTTGAAATAGAAAAAATCCATCTACAATAATGTAATCTTATACAAGAATTTAAATTGATAATAGCAATTTTTTAAAAACTACGAAGACAAAGTATAGATTAGGTACTGACACTGCCATTGTGAAATATAAAGTTAAAGAGAGCGCCTTTAATGGCAATTTCATTTGGTCAAAGTCCTACAGCCAATCACAGCGGCCTGCTAGAGGTCCACTGCCGCGTGGCAATGGCTGGCGCTGAAAGGTTGAATGAGTCTTGACCAGCAGTATCGCTTTGTTTTTGGGCGTGTGACGTTTATTTGTTCCGTCATGTGTATAGTTGCATTGTAACCTACTGCTGTGAACACGGGAACTATGTCGGCAGCTACAATGAAAAAAGCTTATTTTTCAGCATCCAGGCTTAAAAGAAGTAAACTTGATGATGAAGAAGGAAGTAAAAGAAAATAACCAATTTTAACTGCTGTGGTAACTTCATCTTCTTTGTTTAAGTTCAAAATGTTAATAGTTGGACTAGCTGTGGGACTTTGGAACACTAAAACGATTTCTACAAAAACTTACGAATTTGTTAAAATAAAAAAGCCCCTGCAAAAATGTTGGAATAAAAGTCGAGAAAAATATGGACATGAAAATATCAACAATAAATGTACATATTTTGGAAGAAACATGACATGAACAGTTAATGTCTTTACAGAAGCAAGTGTTCGATCACAAGGAAAGTTGCATCAAAGTTAAAGGCAGAAGCTAACAAAAATATGCTAGAAAATTACTAACTCGTGAGGAAAATGTAACTGTACAAAAATATTTTCCAGGCCTACAAATTGGAGATAAAAAACCTAACACTCAACAATTTTGAAGCAGAAACTGATTTACAGGAACTAAAGGTTATTAACAACGGGCACATGCTCCACTGTAAAAATGTGCGCATCAACATTGTTAATCACACTGCCAATGAAATGAGAGAAAGGATGGTTCAAAGAATCATAAGCTCTAAAGAATAAATTTCGAATAATCAATAAATGGACCATTCTGTCAAAATTGTACATTAACATTCGGGGACCAAATAAAAATTGTTAGTCTTCAACTGAACGAAATAGATTATCTACGTATTCCGTGAATATCTGGAGCAAAAATCCAAATAAAATAGTACAACTGAAATATATCCCTGATATGATTAATATTTCGTCAAGTGGCTCCAAGAAGAATATCTTGGTTGACAAATATGATATTGGCACTGACCTTCATTAAAATTGCTTAACCTCTTGGTACTTACGTATTAATGGGAAGCCCAACTTAATACGTAAGTACCGATTGGTTTCTAACAAGATATCTGTAGTCTACAGAGGAATTATATCTTGTTTGACTGTTGTGCCACAAATGGAGAGGATATTGGCGAGCCTTCGGCTTGCTTTGTTTTTATATCAGTTGTCGTCTCCAGGCGCTACTGCACCCTTCACCTCGCCTGGAACCAAACTATCCTGGTGATTGGGTTTGTAAATGTCGAGACAGGCCAATCAGTCGACAAGAAACAAAGACGAACAGCACGCCACCATCTAGAATCATATTTAGCAGAGTTTATGTGATTTAATTCTCTCAACAATCGAGACGCTTCTGATACCATTTTGGAAGAAACTGCTAAATATTGGCCACCAGAAAGTAAAATGTGATTGTTTTTTTCAATTGTTATCTATAACAAATCATTTAAATGTTAATTAGTTTCTGTTAATGTTGTTATGAAAAATTAAAACAATTTAAATAGTATTTGTTCCATATTTGTATTTTTAAGTTGGGCTCCCCATTAATACGTATGTACCAACCTCTTTAACTCATTTCGATCTGATAAAATACGTCAGAAATAGCTACTTTGTCGGCGACATTCTGCATTGCATAAAAATAAATCAAACGGCGAAATCGAGAAAATGAGCCATACGAAAAAATGAACCAAATTTGGAATCACTTAAGAAACGTGGAGATCTATTTTTTGATTTTTTATCATATTCATTCCTACTGTTACTTTGCTAAAAAATGATTAACTCGATATTATAGTTTTTTCAAAAAAATTTCCCTCGGAGTACGTCAAACCTCAGTATTTTCCAGAAAGAAATCACTGACTAAAATTACACACACAATTACTAATTAAAAGGTTTACTTTACACCAAAATTGGAATTCTGGAAAAAAAATTATAAAGCTGAAGCGTTGAGGTGTAGTTTCTAATAAACAAATAAGTTTTTATCATTTTTGTTTCAATTGGTGAGTCAATGAATATGGCTTTGATTATAATTTTCGTTCGGCAATACTTAGGAAAAATTCCCAAACGTACCCCCTTGTGTGGGCAACCCGCCGAACTAAAGTGGACGCGCGCGAAAGATAAGCTATCAAAGGCAATGAAACTGTTTCCACCAGCTTAGCTTAAATGATCGACCCTGAAGTAATATATAAAAAGTCTTTAAGTTTAAATGTCTATCTATCCGCATATCACAGAATTAATCGAATAGTAATACCGACCTGTATTACATGGCGCGTTTCCAATATTTATTCGAAAACTGGAGTATTTCACTAAATAGTTATTCAGGAAAACATCGCTTTAACTTCATTACTTTACTGTAAAAAAGGAAAAATTGGCATTTCTACGAATTTTTAAACATGAAACCCGAAATTGCAAAAATAACGATGGCTTCAATGTGAAGCAAATTTAAGGAAATAATGCATAAAGAAATGAGTATATCGGTATCTAGATTCATGTTGGCATACTAAAATTTAGTAAATTTTGTTTAAATTAAATAATCGCAAATAAAATCCTACCGTAGGTAACGAGATATCCTTATGGAGCCGAGTACAAAGACGATGGAGGTATTTTCAAGTAAAATGTAATTTTAAGAAATTTACAGTATACAACTTATTTCCAAGTACTCTAACACATGATTCATAAATGAGTTACACTAGTGCATTTCATGAATCAAGGGTTTGATTTATGGCCTAAGAAATATGTACACCTACTCAATATACAAGTAAATGAAGGAGTTAATATGCCAGTAGATTAACTCAATCTGCAATACTATGAAGTACTAACCAACATTATTTACACATTTTTATAGATAACGATTTAAAAGTGGGTCTCGTTTTAAAATTTATGAGAACTTCATGACAAAATCTTGCTCAAATAGAGATAAAATTTTAATCTACATCAGGATTTTTTCAGTACAATGTTGCAAAGGCTCAATAGAAAAATATGAGCACAAACAGCAGAAATATACCGAAAATGACAGGGAACCAAATGCACCTGTTATATAAATACCAATATTTTAACATATATGGCTTTTTATTGCAATTTAATGAAAACTCGAATCAGAAGTTTTTTTAAATATCACCTTTCCTGACACTGGGCAGCAAGACAAAAAGTATGAAAAACATCTATCTAAATGATAGATCCATCTTATGTACCTATGGTGAAGTAATATAATCTGGGCATAAATCACATTGATTTCACTGGTGCTGTATAAAACCAACATTTTCAACTTTTGCTACAAACTACGATAAAAACAACAAATAAATGGCCAAAAACTATTCCTCAAAATACCTTAACTAAAATATACCAAAAATATTGTTAGGAAATCATATATTCAAATGCATTTGAAGAAATATTTACTATACCACATAACTAAACGCGAGGTGGTGAGTTAATACTCTAATTAATGAAAAGTCAACACAATATTATGCCACAAGATCATTCTAGTTTAGTTAGTAGATGTTGCTGCTAAAATTGAACAAACTCCAGTGGTTTCAAATATGATAGACGGATTGACGACAATAAATGATTATGTTTGACATAAATAAGACTTGAAGATATGCATTGGTGTTTAACAGATATTGAAAAATTGTATATTTTGACAATACTAAACTATTTTTGGTAAATAATGAATAGTTAAATTTGTTAAATATATTTTATAAACCAAGGAATACTAAATAATTGATTCAAAATCGACTTACATGTAAAACAAGCCCTAATGAGTATGTGACAATGTGAAACAACTAAACAAACAACTCCATGGAAACTATACTTTACCTTTATATATGGTTTCCAGCTGTTGGCCATAAGCTTTGAGATTACTGCACATTGCTATGATGTTTAACTGCAACGTTTGGTCAAGATTTCCATTTCCTATGCTTCCTCCCACGACGTCAATCAGATGCATTATATCTTCAACTTAAATAAGTGTCATTAAAATAAATATAAACACTCGGTTTGAAAATCAATTCTCAACTAATATAACTGTAAATAAAATGCATGACTTAACAAAAGCTCACCAGAATTTAACCTGACAGAAGGCCCGTCAAAATTGCTGTGTCGGTTGAGATTACTCAGTTTCAATGGTCTCGGTTTTTCTAAGTTTCTTGTCGTTTTCGTCATTCGTGCCAAACTTTTTATAGACATGTCGTTCGATGTTTTAATCTGTGATATTGAGGAGGAACAATGGTATAAAACAAAGCCTACGTACACGTGCTAAATAACACAACACGTTCGCATGAATATAATAAATGAAATGTTAGTACGATACAAAGCAAGTCATCTATTCAATACTAAACCCATACCATCTATAATTATATATTTATATACAAAGTAATAACCTCCTACTACTTCTGCCACAGAGACAAACTACGAGCTACATTCGGATAGTACGTATGAGTACGTAGATGGCATGGAATGTTCTTTGCTTGCGCGAACTGGCGCGTGATTTGATTTTTGGCTTAACTTAAGAGTAGTAATTGTAGCAATTTGTAACTTAAAACATAATCTGGAGTGTATTTATAAATACAGAAAAATAATACGATTACTATAAAATCAAGAGAAAATAGACTTAGGAAATTGCTCTCCTAGGTAGTATCGTAACGAAATTTGACAACCTTATAAAACAAGAAGTCCAGAATACACTTCGTGGAAATGAAAAATCTTTACAAAAAACAGATAAAAATAATAGAAGGACTAAAATAATAAGTTACGGAGTTACTATTTTGGTATACACCATAACTAATTCAAACATTTCGACAAAAAGTGGTAATAAAACATTAATAGCGAAGAGGATAGAGTGGATCAGTGAAACCGATTCGTTTAAAATTTGCATTTACAACATCCTCCTGAAAACCACCGAAACTGAATTTACTCAATTAAAAACTGTAATTTTGGTATTAATTTGAAGACGTGTAGTACAATGTTGATCATTTTAAGTCCGTGTACCATGAATGGCTCTAAAATGCTGCAATTTTTTGCGTGATAATGTCCAAAGCACTTCATCAATGATCAGTGCTTTTTTGTAAAAAATAAAGGTGCCGGTAATCTCATTCCCCATCCAACTCTTCCTGCACCCTCTCCCCCTTCTCTACTGAATTTGTAATAAACTTTTAATAACAAAGTTGATAATAAAAATCAAAGTTTAATATTTATAGAATCCGTTTATTACTTTAAGTTTTAATGCAGCGTTTCCCAAACTTATTTCACCACAGAACACTTTTTTAATTATAATATATTGACGGAACACCAACAGGAGCTCATTAGATATAACGCGCGCTTGGATTAAAATAGACAGTGAAAAATGGTCTCACAGACGAATTAATTGCTGCAAGAAATGACCAAAATTTGATTCATATTCGTTTTTTTTTACTTTATAACAGAACAAATTAGAGAAATTCAACCATGTTTATTTTATTAAGAAGAAAAAGAACAAAACATATAAAGATCAAGTAAAACACCTTTCATTTTACATTTTTGTTATAAAATATGACACAAAAAAACATTTTTTTAAATGAGAACAGTGTTTTAGTGTTTATCACATATCCTCTTAATATTAGGAACGATGTTGCTGAGTCGGATCCTCATATCAGGTGCAGCATGTATTCCTATATTTTTTTCGTTGCAGCGTAATATGAAAATCCCGTTTTGCACAGATACGATGTAGCCAAGGGAATTTTGCAATATTCGAGTACTCCTGAATTATGCTGCTCCAAGAATCATTCAGCGAAAGTTCGTTCAAGTTTTGTTTCAGTTCAGAGTCAGACGTCATATCAACCAGACTCCTATTCCTGCGCTACTAATGCGACTTGTTTGACTGTAATTGTAAATGGATTTCGAACCCAAGCATTATCGTCGTTTGTTAGAGAAAAATATTTTAACAGAGTAGAGTGCAGGGGCGGTCGTAAGGGGGGGGGGGGTCATGGGGGTCACGACCCCCCCCCCCCAAAAGGCCTTTCTCGCTAAGAAAAATATTCACGTTGGTGCTCGATAACAAATCGAAAGAAAGGTTTTTTTAAGCGAACTCAGCAACACAGTGAGCCCAGCGGAGCTTACGCTCAGGCCGACACGGACACGTCACAACCCGCTCGCCCGCGTGCCGCCGCCGTCGCCGCCACCCCGGCAGGCGCCTGGACAAGCACTTCCCCCTCCACTACCCCGCTTCTCCGCTCGCTGTCTGCGGAGCTGTTGCTTGCGCCGCTCGAAGGCCCGCTATTGTTGCGGATTGTTTACATGCACCACGCGCAGAGAGTAGATTTTGGTGGCTGAGATTGTTGATCATATGGAATTTTCAGCGCTGTTGTCGACCAATGGTGAGTTGCAAGCTAGTTGCTATCGAATATCTGTATCTCTGTAATATGTGATGATATGAATGTTGTTTTTTGATTTTGGCCTTGGTGCGGGAACTTTGTCACCCTCTTCTTACAGTAACTTTAATTTCTGTCTGTGGTGCAGGATACTAATTCAGGGTGTGAGTCTGAGTCAGGTCGTGGAGGTGAATGAACAGGTGGAAGACGCGATTATAAGAGAAAATTGATCACAACAATTAACAGCTTTTTCATGAAGAAATCGAAACAAAGTGAGGCTTCAGTGGACCTTGTGGGATCCACTTCAGATAACGGTGAAATATCGTCCTCGAAGTCAAAATGTGAACCGGCACAAGGCAGTTCACGTCAAACGCAGGAGAATGTGAAGGAATCAGCACCAATTACCGCACCACCGAGCGAATCTGCCTTTGCATCGGACATAGGATTTTATGCAGGCAAGGTTTCAGAAATCGACGATCTAACAAAGTTCACGCTTCTTGAGCATCCATGGACCCCGCCACCCGGCTACGTCTTCCCCCACTGCGTTGTGACAAAGAAGGGTAAAGAAACAAAAAAGTACGCGCAACGCTCTCATCTTGAGAAATTTCACTGGCTCGTCCTCTCTCACAGGGATCAAATATTGTGTTCTCTTCACTTCTGACAGTGGGGGGGGGGGCGGCATAAGTAAGTCCACTTCGGAAATTGGTGAGGGAGCCCCTCTTGATATTTGATGATATGTTGGGCGAGAATGGTACGCTTGTCGCACATGGAAGAAATCAGTATCACCAAGGTGCAGTTGAGGACGGCAAAAACTTTTTGAAGACTTTTCACAATCCTGAATTGGACGTCATTAATCAAATCTGTACGCAACGTCAAGCTCAGGTCAAAGAGAACAGAGATCGACTCCGACCCATCATTGAGACCATAATTTTTTGTGGGAGGCAAAATGTGCCACCTCGTGACCATAGAGACCACGGCTCTCTTCAGTGGCAGTGATGATTCCAGAGATATTGGAATGGGCCCAATTCATAATTATGGGCTGTTTCGAGCTCTACTTAGATTTCGTGTGTCAGTTGGGGACAAACTATTGGAATATCATCTTAAAAATTCTCAAGAAAATGCCACATACATAGGCAAGCGTGTGCAGAATGAGCTTATTGACTGTTGCAAGGAGGAAATTTAAGTTGAAATTTTCAATAGAGTTAAGAGCGCTTATGCATACTCAATAATATTTTATGAGACCCCTGATATCTCTCATGTAGAACAACTGAGCCTCACCTTTCGTTATTTTCACGATGGCACCATCAGGGAGGACTCTGTTACCTTTGCTGATGCCTACAAAATGATTAGACCTGAAGATTTAAAGGACGATGAAACTCGACTTACAGGCATTGCATTGGCACACGTGGTTGAGGATTTAGTGAAAAAATTTTCAGTTGATATCTCGAAATGCGTTGGCATAGGAACTGACAGTTGCTCTGTGATGGCTTCTCAAGTGAAAGGTGCGGTGCAAGAAATTTTGACGAGGGCCGTTAATGCCAAAAGGTGTCCATGCACAAATCATATGCTCAACAATTCACTGTCAAAATCTTCTCAAGTTGTTCCATGCCACAGCACTACCAATACAATGAAGAAAGTGATTGCATTTGCCAACTCTTTCCCCAAGAGGCATACCGTATTTGTCGAGGAGATTGGCGTGGCCCTCAAAGGGCTCTGTGAGACTCGCTGGGGAGAAAAGCACGACAGACATCTTCAGTTCCGTTTTTTGCTCCCTAAGATTTGCAGGGTGCTCAAAAAAATTTCTGAATGGCAGGAGAGCAAGACCTCATCAGAAGCCTACTGTCTGCTGCAGGCTCTGCGCTCTTCAGAGTTCATCGTATCAACGATATGCCTATGTGATGTACTAGATAAGTTTTAAATTGGCATTATTCCATCTACAAAAATTTTTTAGCACATTTGCTCATGCTTAATTAATTTGAAATATTTATTTAACTCTGATACGGTTCAACCAGTTTCATTGCACGGACTACTGTGTCGTTGAGTCGGCTTTTGCAGTCGCCATCGCTTGATTTAAAGAGAGCATCTGAAGCCATTCGCAACACTATTTCTGTCCTGGAGAGGAAGCGTCAAGATACCAACTCGCACTTCTCAAAGTTGTTCTTGGAGATCCACCATCTGGCACTGGATATGGGAGTGGAGATTTCCAGACCAAGGACTACGGAGAGGCAGAAACACCGTGAAAATCAGCTGGCCACATCCAGGGAGGAGTTTTATAAGAGAGCTGTCTTCATTCCCCTTTTGGACAACATTCTAAGAGATTTGAAGGAGAGGTTTCCAAAAGAGGTGCTAGAGACATTCAATTTGCGAATCCTACTACCCAAAGAAACATATTCTCAAGACTCAGAAACCGAGGATACTGAAAATCTGAGAGTGATTTCCAGGAGCTACAGACAATTCCTCCAAATCCCTGAGGACTCTGTTGTACGAGAATATGAACTTTGGGTAGCTAAATGAAAGAGAGTATGAGAGGATGGAGGTCGTGTCCCTAATGGCATCCTTGAAGCGATAGATGAGTGTGATAGGGACATGTACCCATCAATCCGTACACTTCTGCATATCTTAGCCACACTTCTGGTGAGCGTCACCACTGCCGAGAGGACTTTCTCGATACTGAGAAGACTGAAAACTTGACTCAGAAATCGTATGGGGGAAGAAAGGCTCACGGGGTTGGCCTTGCTGCATACGCACCGTGAAGTAGAAGTGAACATTGACAATGTAATAGATTGATTCGCAAAGTCAAATAAACGATGGTTGGAATTTGTCATCTGAATGCAGAACGCATACTCCACTGCTGTTTGGTTGCTGAATTTTTGATTGATAACTGATAACTCTTTTTAGTGGGAAACATATATTGATACATCATACATATATAAAGATAATAAAAAGCTTACATCCAGAAGCAGATTTAAACTTTAACAATTTTTCTCTCCTTTCTCGTCCCCCCCCCCCCCCCCCCCTGCTTTTTGCTCCGTGACCCCCCTCATAATCGAAGGCTGCGACTGCCCCTGGTAGAGTGCAAGAAATCCCTTAGGTGCTGCACAATGGCATTGCAAATATCTTTATCGACTGTAGAATTAACTTCAATCAAAAAGTCACTGAGTGTAGGAAAAAAATCGAAGTTGTTTTATTCTACAGACGAGGCCCAAAATTCCAGTTTCCTTAACAATGATGAAATTTTATCAAATGCTGTAAAAATTGTCACATTCTTTCCTTGCATCGACAGATTCACCTCATTTAATTTCGTAAAAATATCTGCAAGGTACGCAAGCCTCAGCAGCCAAGAGGAATTTGTCAAACAATCAGACAGTCGAAAGGTAGAATCCATGAAAACCAATAGTCCACGACATAGCTCAAAAAGTCTTACAAGAAATTTACCTCGCGAAAGTCACCTCACCTCTGTATGTAGAAGCACTGTGTGCTGAGCACCCATTTGTTCACACAACATTTTAAATAGTCTGGACTGAAGTGGTCGAGCTTTAATATAATTGATGATTTGTACTGACTGGTCTAGCACATTTTTTTAGAGATGTAGGCATTTTTTAACTGCTAGTGCATGTCTTTGTAACATGCAATGACTACTGGTGCTATCTGGTTCCGCACTTTTGATCCGCGTTACAGCTCCTGCTATTTTTCTGACTATTGCCTTGGCACCATCGCTACATACATGGGACATTTTCTCCATTGAATTGCATGTTTTTGCATAAAATTGTTGATGCAGTTGAATATTTCTTCACCAGTAGTGTTACTTTGCAAAGATTCACATAAGAGCAGGTCCTCTTCAACACTTGTCTAACCTATAACGGACAAACACAAGCAACAAAGCAAGCTCTGATACATCAGTTTATTCATCTAGTTGCAATGAATACCCATCGCAAATTTTCAGTAGGCAAACTAGCTCTTCTTCGATGTCATAGCAAGATCCTTAATTAGACGTACAACAGTATTGTTTGAGAGCTGTACTGCGTTTACCTTTTTACTATATTCCTCATCAAACATGCACATTACTATATCTTTCGCACAAGGCTTGATAAGCGATTCTCCAATCGTGTGAGCTTCTCCGGCGAGCGCTATGCAGTAACTTACTTTGTATGATGCCTCTGTTTCGTTTTCATTGTATGACTTGGCAATTTTATACATCAAGAGTTTACTATTTTCAAGTGAATCAAGATGTCGCTTGTAAAAACTTAAATCTTTGTCTTTATATGCAGCATAGTTAGTTTCCAAATGCCTTCGAAGCTTAGTAGGAGCTAAAGAGCTGTTAGATAATGTTTTGTTGCACAACACACACTGAGCATCAGGAGCATCTTTATTCCCAATGGAAGTAAATCCAAAAGACAAATAACTTTCATCGTACTTTCTTTTTGGTTTCTTACTACCTGATGCTAATTTGCTGGAATTGGACATTAATTGTTCCATCTTGGACAGCCTACCTCCCGATTTTTTAGGAACCGAAGGGTGCGATTGTTCATCTTCATTTTGAAATATTTCTACTTTTTGTGTTTGATTCAAACACAGTTTGAGCACCACAAGACTCTGCTTTTCGTTTAAAACTTCCTTCTTTCAGCCACATGGGGAACGAGTTTGTGTAGTATAAATGTTTAATATACAATAAACAATGAATAATATCACAAATATATGTTGAAATTATAAGACAAGATACGTAGCATAGACCAGCAATCATCGAATAGACCAGTGACACCCAACCTTTTCTACGTGGCAGGCCACATCGGTGGCTGCGAATCCTTCGGTGGGCCACATTGGAAGTTGCCAATTGTTCGGCGGGCCAAGTTAGAGTTTAAATTGGATGTTACCTATATATTCTAAGGTGCCATTTTAGTGAAAATCAAGTATAAATGGGATTTTTATGGTAAAAATTCCAATGTTAAAAAAATTACTATAAAAAATGTCATAAAATGCATGAATTTGTGTGTTAAATTTTTTGGATTGCTTTTCCATCATGGCTTCGTGGGCCGCATAAAAACCCTTCGCGAGCCACATCCGGCCCACGGGCTGTAGGTTGGGCACCACTGGAATAGACGACATACATAAATGTGACAGTTAGTTGGTAAATGCTGCCTATGCAACAATGCGCAGATCGAACGTCATGTGCTCATGCATCAGATTATCTCTCATGCGACTTCTTGGCGTTCTCGGGTATGGCACACCATTTATTAAAGGCAGACTATCGCATAATAATAACAACAACTATATAAATGTGTTTAGTATTTTTCTTACATATATATTTTTTTAAATAAATTTTAGAAGGAAAAATATTGCTAGCATCAATATTTTTCGCGGAACACCTATTAACATCTCGCGGAACACTAGTGTTTGGGAAACGCTGTTTTAATGAATTTAAAAAAATGAAAATGTAATTAGACGGGGATCAACATCACTGAAAAAAAGGTGCCAGTATGCCATACTGGCATGTACCCTCAAAAAAAAGCAGTCAATGATTATATATATATATATATATATATATATATATATATATATATATATATATATGAATGATACAGCACCTGCAAACAACACAGAGGGGCATGGAGAGATGCATGTTAGGGATCACCCGAAGAGACCGCAAGAGGAACGACTGGGTAAGAAAGAAGATGGGAGTCTGTGACGTGATTAGAGGAGTGAAGATGATAAAATGGCAGTGGGTGGGCCACAATGCTAGAAGAAATGACCAGCGTTGGACGTCCAGTGTCATCGAATGGATCCCAAGAAACATCAAGAGACCAAAAAGAAGACCGAAAGATAGGTGGGACAGAGAGCTTGTTAAGTTCTTGGGGCAAACTTGGAGGAGGGAGGCAGTTGACAGGGAAAACTGGAAGAGTCTGGGGGAGGCCTTCGTCCGTCAGTGGACTGAAAAAGGCTGATGATGATGATATATATATATATATATATATATATATATATATATATATATATATATATATATATATATATATACATGCATGGTGCATTAGTAATATTAAGACTTTGAGAGTAATGGATGCTTTTCAAACAAAAATTAACTTTGTTGTTTTATAACCACTGATGAATTTTATCTTAATGCAAACAAATCTGTTTTTACAGCTATTGTTATATACCATTAGACGATGCCTGCATTCTGCAAGCATTTCAGCCTACTTTTAATACTGGGGTAAAAACAACCTCTAAAAATTTGAATTTTAACAATGTCAGCTTTTTTCCATTAGTTGTAACTGAAAACGTATAATCATGCCAATTTTGAAGTCTGTAGGTCATCTGGAAGTGTGTCATAATTTTTATCATCGTATGGGGCAATAATTGAGGGAAACAGCCACTAAAAATTGAAATTTTAAGAATTTTATATTTTTTCCAATGTTTGTTACAAATGCCACACATTTCTGCAAAATTTTAATGATGTAGCGCCTCTAGAAATGAATTTATATGGATTTCATTGTTTAAACATTATGTATTTTTAACGGCCACAATAATAAACTTCATTGTAATTTTCAATGTTAATTGCTACTGCTTCACCAACCTCTAACTTTTTGAAGAATTTCAGCTCTCTAGCTTGACCGAAATACATAAACATTTGTCTATTTCTTTAACTTTTATGAATTTCTAACGGCCAAATAAATAATCATATTTAAATTTGGTTATTTAGTGAATTACACCGTTAGAAAAAAATTTCAGCATTGTAGCACATTTAGAAATACACCACTCCTGTGGTTTACGTGACTTCAGTTTACATGGTTTCACTTTACGTGCCGTTCTACATTAGGACAATGGTCAAAGTTTGCACGACTCGTTCCGGTTTACGCAAAGCAAAGAGTACAACCTTCAAAATATTAGCGATCCCTTACAAGATGGCATGAAAAAGGTCAAAATTAGTGTAGGTGATAATAGTGAATTAAAAAAGAGGAAAGTGATTACTTTAGAAGTTAAATTAGATGTAATTCAAAGATCGGAAAGCGTTCAAGGCCCTCATTACATCGGTCATGTATTGGGTCTTAGTGAATCCACAGTAAGGATTATTTTAAAGAACAAATTTGAACTGAAGGTGTCTAAGTCTGAAGCATTTGGTGCTTCAGTAAGTGTCCCTCAAACTTATAGTAGCAGTCATAGAAGTGAGCATATGATTCCTATGGAATGTCTACTTCTCTCATGTTGCAATGAACATACACGAGGTGGAGATCAGACTGGTGTTACCGCTGCAGTTATTAGTGAAAAGGCCTTGACGATTTATGAAAAATTTCAAATGAAATATCTCCCCAGTCAGGGCCGGCCCGGGTGCCAAAGTTTTGGGGGCACTATACTGATCATATCATCATCATCATAGGTAGTCTGTCCATTGACAGGTCCATGATTATTCTAGGTTAAACTTGGTTCTCCATATACTCCTATTTTCTGCAGTTTTCTTCATGTCTTGATAGCTCTCTTTCCCTTTCAAGTCGTCTACTAGCTGAAACCTTTTCCTACCTATTTCTCTTTTTCTATCCAGTTTTCCTTCTAGCACTTCTTTAATCATGCACTCTCTCCTCAGGTAATGCCCAATCCAGTTCGCCTTCCTCTTTCTGATAGTCTGTATAATCGTTCGCTTCTCTCCTATTCTTCATAGTACTTCCTCATTTTTCACCCTATCTGTCCATTTTATCTTCAGCATTCTTCTCCATGTCCACATTTCGAAGCTTTCCAAGTATTTAATATCATTTTTCCTTAGCGTCCATGTTTCTGCTCCGAACAAAGCTATACTCCATACATAGCATTTTATCAACCTCTTGCGGATTTCCTGCTTTATATTTCCCGTTGGCAGGAGTTTCTTTCTTCTGAAAGCGGCTTTTGCTTTTGTTAATCTAGTCCTGATTTCATCTGTACATTTTGCTTCTCTTGTTATGATGCTTCCAAGGTATTTATAATCTGAAACTTGTTCTAATGGCTTTCCTCCAATACTTATGTTCAAATTTTCTTCTTCTTTACTGATCATATATCTATGGATTACTTATATGATAATAAATATTGAATATCAATTTATATCACGTTACAGGCTATAATATTTATATTAACCATTATATTTTGTCATCATCAATAATTTTTACATAGCGCTGAATAAATTCACATGTACTACTTCGAAATATCTCAAGAAGCATTTACGGAGGGGTCTATCTCGTCTGGGGATATAATTTCGCAAAATATTTAGTATTGAAAAATCGACACTTATCGACGGAAATTTTCATCGAATATTTAATGTTTACATATTCTTTGATTATCAACCTTAATCAATTCATACCAAGACTAATTATGATATGATACATATAGTACATACCAGCATGTATTTGATATGTAATTTTGATAAAATTGTTAATGGAATGGAATATCTGTTTATAATACTGTGAGCCAAGACCATAGAGAAGGGGGAGTTCGCTGCCCTGGTCTACCGAGGGCTCCACTTCCCTTTTTTAACTTAAAACAGAGAAAAGGGGCCCAGCAAGGATATTTGCTCAAGGGCTCGCTCTGGCTCTTGGTGGCCCTGCTTATAGGAATACATTTTTAAAATATTATAAAATTTTAAATAGTAACTTGCATAACAATTGGACATGCTCCATAAGCCAACAAATATTCAATAACTATACTTCCAATTATTTATGGTATCATGGTAAACAAGTTTTGGACCAGGCTGTCTAGTCTCTTAGGCCAAAATAAAAAGTAAGTCTGGACATGCATGAGCATATTACCGTAATTTTCCGATTATAATACGCAACCTATATAATATGCACCCATATTTTCAAGGGTGAAATGTGAAAATTCTCTTATCACTATGTATAATACGCACCTTTTTTTTTTGTAAAAGATCAATGTAATTTTACTTGATTATGTGTAGTATCGGGACAGTTCTCGCCTTGCCGCCAAATGAGATAGGTGTGAGAGAGTTTACAAGAATATCATGTTACATTCTGACTCTCTCATTAAAGATCACTATGCTGTATAAAAAAAATCTTGTCTCAATGTTGTCTTTTGTATTAATCTGGTCGGTTGGAATAGGAGTTTGCACTTTGCTGCCAAAATAGATATTTGTGAGAAAGTTTACGAAAATATCACGTTACGTTCTGACTCCTGTTAAAGATCCATACAATGTATAAATACCTCAGTTTTAATGTTGCCTTTTGCATTAATCTGGTCGGTTGGAGTAGGAGTTCGTGCTTTTCTGCCAAACTAGATATTTGTGAGAAAGTTTACGAAAATATCACGTTACGTTCTGACTCCCGTTGAAGATCGATACAATGTATAAAAATCTCATTCTCAATGTTGCCTTTTGTATTAACCTGGTCGGTTGGAATAGGAGTTTGCACTTTGCTGCCAAAATAGATATTTGTGAGAAAGTTTACGAAAATATCACGTTACGTTCTGACTCCTGTTAAAGATCCATACAATGTATAAATACCTCAGTTTTAATGTTGCCTTTTGCATTAATCTGGTCGGTTGGAGTAGGAGTTCGTGCTTTTCTGCCAAACTAGATATTTGTGAGAAAGTTTACGAAAATATCACGTTACGTTCTGACTCCCGTTGAAGATCGATACAATGTATAAAAATCTCATTCTCAATGTTGCCTTTTGTATTAACCTGGTCGGTTAGAATAACGGTTCGTGCTTTGCTGCCCAGCGACATCGTTCATAGAAGCCGATCGAGGTGTGCAAAATGTTCTCGGCAATGCAATTTACGTAGACGATGAGAGAGAACACAAGAACGCCGAGAAACTGTTTGAGGACAGTGAGGAGAGTGGTAATGAATTCCTAGGCTTTAGTAATTCTGACAGCTAAAGTAAATAAATAAATATTCTTATTTTTGTTTTTAAAAACAATATTTAAAGGAATGTTATCGAAATGCATTGAAATGTACAATTTATTTGTAAAAACATGTTCGTTATCGAAATGCATTGAAATGTACAATTTATTGGTAAAAGAATGTTCGAAAATATAAATTATTTCTGTACTGAAAAAAGTTGTATGCATTTATAACCATATATAATACACACCCTAACTTTTTGTCAACTATTTCGAGAAAAAAATGCGTATTATATTTGGAAAATTACGGTAACATAAATTTCTCTCCTCCCACTCTCTTTTCTCTTCTCACTGCCAGACACAACCTTCCCTGGGCCCCAGGCAAGATGGGCTTCGCAAGCCCCAATCTCATACAACCTTTATTTAGGAGATGTTCTACTGGACCCATGAATGTGCACATGATGCCATCTAATTTAATACATCAAATATAATAATCTAAATAAGAACAATCTACTTAATAATAATATTTTTAATTAGAATAATATAATATCTATATATTAAAAGGCTTAGGTATGTTTCCGTGAGAGAGACACTAGGTACGTGTGTCGGTTTAAGACACGAAAGTTTAGGTATTTCTAGAAGTGCTAGAAACTTGAAATTTCATGAGATGATCAGTCATGGGTCACAACCAATAGGAAAAATTGAAAATCCGAACATTTTCCATTTTGAGGGGGACTTTTTGACCCTAAACTTTCATTTCATAACTCCATAATAAAAGCATTGAAATGAGTGCAAGCCATTTTTTAATTGTATTTTAAAATTACTTAAAATTATGACACAAACTCTGGACTTGAAGTATTAAACGGAAAAAAGAGTGAAAATTATTATTTTTGAAAAGAGAATACAAATTCATGCCAAACTAGCTTAAATATTTGATTTTAACTGCATAAAAACGAGAAATTGAAAAATTTATAATGGGAAATTTTATCTACCATGGAAATGCTACAATGCTTTTATATGGGATTCTTGCCTTTTAATAGTATGAACATCTATATAGCTTATGAGCGTAAAAATAACGTGTTTTATAAGCAGTTTAAATGAAGAGAGGGTAAGGGGAAAAGGAGAGGGGGAGAGAGGGAGTGAAAGTAAAAGAGGTGAAAGGGAGATAGGGGAGGAGGGGGATGGGGAGAGAGGGAGGAGAGAAATAGGGGAGAAGGGTTATGCAGGAATGTAGTAATAGAGAGGGTAATGGGAAAAGGAGACAGGGTGAGGGAGGGGGGAAAGAGGTGGAAGGGAGAGAGGGGAAAGAGGTGGAAGGGAGAGAGGGGAAAGAGGTGGAAGGGAGAGAGGGGAAAGAGGTGGAAGGGAGAGAGGGGAAAGAGGTGGAAGGGAGAGAGGGGAAAGAGGAGAGACAAAGAGGGGAGATGGGGATAAAGAGGGAAGATAGGGAGAGAGATGAATCAATAATCCAAGAAAATAGTAAAATACGTCTTTAATAGAATAATTTACTATGGGGATGTCATTTGCACCATTAATAGATTCACATTATTATTAATAAATTAATTGAAAGAAATCCATGTAAACATTACGTGGGTACAGCCAAAATGCCTCCGAAATGAAGCCGTTATCATGCTCCTTAACAACCTAATGCCATTGGGAGGACTGTGTAATTATACAAGACTTACTGTTACTCAAATACAAACACACATAATCAAAGAAAAAGTGATCGGTGTAGCAAACTCAGACACGGTATTATCCCAAGAATCTCACTCATTCCATCATATAAAAATTTATCATTCGGTTTCAAATGAAAACAATTCCCCATACATTTGGCTTTTTCAATGACAATCAATAAGTCACAAGGCCAAACATTCAATAAAATGCCTTTACCTACCTAAGCCTGTTTTTAGTCATGGACTCTTTATCAAGAGTCAGATCATTTGTTACACTTACTGTAATGTAAAGAAAGAACCCAGAAATTGACAATTGCGTCTTTAGAGAAATTTTTGATTAAAAATGTTAAAAAAACTGCGTTTAATTAAGAACATTTAAGATCCACTAGATCGGTGTATGCTACGCCGGGTATAACTACTAGTAATATAATAATTAACCTAAACATTTACTAGAAAAATACCTCATTCTTGGAACATGTACAGTTTGTGATGTTGTGGTCATAATGTTGAGGATTAAGCATTAACGAAACATTATCTTTTTATTTTTTCAGCAAAAGATTATACACATTATTAGCCATAAACAAATAAGGTGATAAGCAGAGCACAACAGACTGCTACAATTATATCTCAATGGGAACTGAACAAAAGGAACAGAGTGTAGCATGTGTATTAGTTATGAATATAAGGAAACAATTACTACCGTGTTTTACGGCATATGAGACGCACCCCAATTTCAGCAGGTAATATTTAGGAAAAATACTTTTTAGTGTATTTAAGCATTTAATGTTTACTCCTACCAATATGTCTGTTACTGGATCTAGAGCCTAAACGGTAGAGCGAAAATGAATGAAATCTCGTACTTAGGTATTTCATCATACAGAGAGGAGTATACATAGAAATGGTTGACATTGCTAAATAATTAAGGAAGCTTATTCTACGCATTTTTAACATCAATTTCATTTTCTCAAAAACGGCTCTAACGATTTTGGTCAAATTTTGTACAGATACTTGAGTTTACGTCTTCAATAATACTGCATTTTTCACATTTCTCAAAAATTTATGACTAGTTTATTCTAGGCAACTTAATGATAATTTGAATTTCTCAAAAACGGCTCGAAGGATTTCGATCAAATTTCGTACAGTTACTTGAGTTTACGTCTTCAATAATACTACATATTCCATATTTCTCAAAAAAGAATGAATTAAGGCTAGTTTATTCTTGGGCAACTTTAACAAAAATTCGATTTTATAAAAACCGGCTCATACGATTTTCAATTTCTAAATAACTAAACGACACATTAGTATATAAAAAAGTTTGTACAATGTATGTTGCACCGATTTTTTCTGTAGGTGGTGGCCCATAAACCCGTTCTGCAGCTCTATTTCCATGCTCTTTCGCATAATTTATCACTTTTAGTTTTAACTAAATAACTTAATCTTCTTCCTTCTGCAGCTTTACTGCTCTAACCTGTTCTAACCAAGGAGGTTATAGGTATACATAACCTCCTTGGTTCTAACTCGAGTTTTAGAATTGCGCTCGATTATAAACGCTGCTCGATTTTCTTTTCGAACCTATGGAAAGCGCCTAAGCATCCGAGTTATTCAGTGTTGTCATCATAATTTCAACTTTCTTTCAAAAGGTAAGAATATTTCCTAATGAAAATAATAAGATAAATATGGCAGGTATGACATTAATAGATAGTAATGCTTGTAAGAGTTCAGAAACGGTTACTGCTTAGCTCTGAAGAGTTGGGTGCCGTACTGGGGATAATCGTCTCGGGTTAACCAGCTTTAATATTTACAATAATTCCTTTTTTTAATCATTAAAAGTAACAATAATGTAATAATAATGATGGAATAATGATAATGTGTTTAAGTAAACAATAACAGTTTTCATTTTGGACTTGGGCTAGGTGGAATTTAGCAAATTCACGTATTGGACGCAGGGTGATTTTTTGAGCCATTTTTTGGAAAATAAGTGCGTCTTATATGCTGTAAAATACGGTAATATTTATGATTGACATATTACTCACCTCGTTAAATGAAATCTTGAAATTTATTATGTCACTTAAAGATTCGTTTTTTCACAACCAAAGCTTCAGTAGGTTTACTCATAAGTCAAATTATAAAAGAAGACAATCTTTCATTTTTAAAAGTATACTTTGTTAGAAAGATAATTATGTGACATTAATATAGTGTTGCTAGGAGTTACAAAATAAAGCAATTTTTGTTATTATGCTTTGTTATGCTTACACAAAACTTTTTTTCCACTTTCCCTTATAAATTTATTACAAATCGAATGTGTCACAAATTTCAAATTTGGGAAAAATGCACTATAGTAGTCCACTTACCTATCGCCGTCTCTTGGCCAAAAACAATTACAATTTGTTAATTTACCTTATCAACGTATTCAAAATAATCTATAATAATAATAGCAACAAAACCATGAAAAATATACCTAACCTAACTTGTGCCGCAAATGGAGAGGATATAACATTGAAAGGATATATTGACGAGCCTTCGGCTCGCATTGTTTTAATGGGTCTCCGGGCGCTACCGCGCCCTTCGCCTCGCCTGGAACCAAGCTATCTCTCCACGTTGTCCGGTGATTGGGTTTGTAAATGTCGAGACCGGCCAATTAGTTTCTGTTAATGTTGTTTTGAAAAATTAAAACAATTTAAATGATATTTATTCCGTATTTATATTTTTAAGTTGAGCTCCCCGTTAATGCGTATGTATTTAGAGCCGGCGATAGGTAAGTAGTCCACTATACTGCAGTTTAGCCTTCTTTTTTGATAAATATAAGAGCTAGACCATTCAAGCTTTCATGCAGCATAGTTGACCTTAAGTAGGATTTTATTAATTTTAATAATGATCCACTGTTGCAATGGTTATGGGTAATGTCACTATATCCTCAAGGCAATGATTGTATTGGGATAAATTTCTTTCAGACTCAATTCTACAATCTTTTCTAAAATATCACAAGTGCTTAGTGTAAGATTTTTCGTAACATGCTGGAGTGATTCAATTTCAAATGCTAAATCTACCCATTCAATATCACACTCCATTTTCTCCATTTAAAACTTCCTCTAGCTTTGAGTTATTATTTATGCTTGCTTCATCTAAATTAATAAAATTTTTAGGTCAGACAAGAAAGTTGAAAGGTTTGCCTATTTTTTCAGTATGTTTGAATCTCTCTTCCAAATTAATTAAAGGTTTTTCCACCAAAATATTAAAAAATTCAACCTCAAGCTTCTTTTTAGGGTCTGCTATTGCTTCATCTTTACATTCATACTAAAAAAATTGTTTTGTTTTTCAAATACAAGGTTCTGATATGTGTTTTAATATTTAGTTCCTTCGATAATTCCCAACAGTCTTTAGAGCCTGATGATCAAAATGATTCAAATTGATGTTTATTAGCATCAATTAATTGTAATTAAATCAAGATGAGGACTTTGTATGGCTTTACTAACACATTGAACATGTTGCAAAATTTCAAACCAAACAACAATCAAAAATACAAAAGGAAAAGAAAATATTTCCTTGATCAAACCTTTTACCTTGGCCAGTGTTTTTTGATCCTTTGAAACTGATGCTTCGGCTACTTCTCTCTGAGATTTTTTAATATCTGGTAGCTGAAATTTCACTACTTTTACTGCATTTATTTTTCTTTCCCGTCTTGTGTCAGGTAAAGGCTTCATGGCAATTTTAGCATTTTTTGTAAGCATTTCCCATCTTTGAGTTGATGCAGCAAACATTTTATAGCTTCTGCAGTATACCAAAAAACAAAACTGCTTGTATTGAAGAGTGTACCGCATCACATATAACTACATTTAAATTGTGGCCACCACATGGAACATAAAATGCTTTTGTAATACTGTCTTTGCACACAGTATTACTGTCATTTGCTCTTGGTGAGGGATATCAGGTGTAAAATCCAAAATAATGGAGTAATATTTTGCTTCAAGTGCACGACGAACTACTACCTTAATTATTTCCGAGGCAAGAATTTCTGTTAGGCCAGGCGCACACCTATAGTATGAAACAAGGCGAAACTGTCTCAAGCTATGATGAAAGGAAACGTGTCGACACATTTCAAACACCGGAGCTTGAGCACTGGTTAGGCGAAGCAAAACGATGCAATTTGTATAGAAAACACACTTCATTTCAGGATGTCAAGCAACGATGATGAGGTTGTTCCCATTCTGTGGGACTGGTTGGTGAAAAAGTCAGTAACACTCAACATGATAATAATGTACTAATGTAATTAATGCAATTAAAATACAGTTAAATGCATGGTATTTAAATATTCACCTGTTGCCTACATCTCAGTCACTATTTCATTCCACAATTTATCTATTACTTCTCTGTTGCTGTAATCTTTGCTGGAGGTCATAAATTGTGCTTCTTTCGTGTACAAGGGCCACAAGTTTATCAGCATCACACTCCTTGGCTTGAGAAATACTGAAACGTTTCGATGAAACAAAGGGACGAGAAACAGCATGACACATGATTCATCCTGTTCTAACCAGCTTGGAGTTGATGTTTCGCTTCGCCTTATCAATGTATGTGCACTCATTCATTTGTATGTAATTTTCGTCTCTTGAAACTGCTTGGAGCAGTTTTGCCTTGTTTCGTCTTGTTTCGCTCTATCAGTGTGCGCCCGGCCTTAATTCATTTTGTACCCCCTTGTGTCTGTTTAAGTTCACCATTTTCAATTCTTATAAAATATTCTGTCTTAATTAAGGTGACCAGATGTCCTCCTTTTTCAATCGTTGTCCTTCCATGTCCACCTTTTTTGAAAATTTTCTGTCTTTGTCCTTCCTTTTACTTAACTTTGTGTATCCATGGAACATTTATATCTACTTTGAGAACTCAGACCTATGCTAGCCAATGTCATGTGATTCTTGTGCATTGGCTGGCTTTGCTCCTGTCTGTTACATTGTTATACACGCAGGGAGTTCGTCTTTCTCCCAAGACACGATTCTCCGAGTACACTAAGCTTTCTGACAAGCTGCTTGTTAAATGATCTTTGTCCATCTCGCTGATTATGTTTTCTTAGCGATAAAGAATACTTTGTCTGCTAGAATAAATGTTTTATTTTTTCCTTGATTATATTTGTTTGTTTTCTGGTTTATAAAAATCCTGGTTTATGCAGCGTACAATGTATCCCATCCTATTCCTCAAAATATTTCTTTTGTAAAACAAAGTCGATTCACTCCTGTTCACTTGGTTGTTATCGGCAATGGAGTTGAGTGATTTTAGTAGGTTTTTGTTTCTGTGTGTGCTAGTTAAACTCTTACAGCTTCCTATTGCTTGTTTTGTTCTTCCTCTATCAGTGAATTGTGAAAAAATAGTTATACAGGCAGTCCTCGACTTACAACGCAATTGGTTCCTGAAAGACGCGTTGTAAGTCGAAGCGTCGTAAGTCGAAGTACATTTTCCCATAAGAGCAATGTAAAAAATTTGAGTTACGTTCCCTTCCTACCGGCTATATAATGTATTATTATAGAATGACTCTCGATATTATACTCAAGCAAAAATAAACGTAAAAACAACCAACTTAATAGAAAAATATTTTTATTCTAATCAGTATTCAATAATTAATTAGAAAAACGTTATTGAAAAGTAACAAGTTGAAAAAATTCCAGAAGGATTAAAGTTTCCATAAAGTCATGGGTTTTATACAGTGGTGCGTTATACCATAGGCAAAAAAGACATTTGCCTAGGGCCCCCGATTCCAAGGGGCCCCCGATTCCAAGGGGCCCCAAATTAATTCCAAATTTTTTTTTCAGTTTTTAAAGGGACTAAAATATAATTATTAAAACAGTAAAATCTGTGAGAGGCAGAATCTTTATAAGGTGGAAACCTGTCAAAGCCGGAAATATCGAAGTCGTACTGCATAATGATAACATTTTTCTCAAGAAAGTCCCTCCGTAAGGTGAAATCCGTGAGACGTGGATGGAAAGCTTATGTCTTGTACTTCTTTTATCAAGAAGTATAATTTTAATCTGTGAAAGGTAGAAAGAAAGTTTCTCACAGAAATGTTTTCAGGTAGTTTGATTCAGGTTTTGAATTGTTCACCAATCACACATCACATGTGGTCCGACACTTCTTTTGTTTGAAAGACCTTTCCTCCCAACTGGTAAGTTTGGGATAACCAGGGATGTTATGTTCCTTGAACCTCACAGATAGTTACAATATATAAAGCGAAGCGTCTGTTAGAGAACTCTTAGATAAGTATTCAAAGTTAATATAAAATTGAATAAATCGTGTTAGTACTATACCACTAGTGCTACTAAAGTTTTATTTTTGTTTGTGAAAAAAATCCTACATTTGTTTATTAAGTAAGTTAATGCAGTTGCAGAATCTTGTTCCAAGGCTATTCATTTTTTTGATTTCATTCAAAATTTATTCGTCTTTTTTTGTCGTCAACATAGAGGTGGGATTTTCTAATTAAGACAAACAAAATCAAATTTTACATTAAAATGAATCAGTGATACCAGATGGTCCACAAGGGCTAGGGTGGTACTTAATTTCGAAAGTTGGAAATATTTGGGTTTATCTTTTTGGTGAAAAAACAATGTGATAAAAATTGGACCGCTGTATGTCAATATTTACCCATGCCTCATCGAGCTTAAACATTAGTAGAATTGATATAATTTCAGTAACTCTAAACTCTTAACCTTTGCGGCCTAACAAGCGGTGAATATGTCAAGCTGATACAATTGTATGCTTTGGATAATATGAAGCACATGAAAAAGAATGTCAACGGTTAACAGTTTCGAACATGGAACACAATAACACAGAAGTACAGCTGCGCGGGGCAAGTTCCGCATCCAAGCCCAGTGCCACGTGCTGCCGACACCCCAGCGCGGGCTTGCCGGTTAAACTATTTCTTGTCATAAAATAATGCATAAATATATTCTTATTTAAGAAATTAATAACTGAAGTATGTGGATATTAAATTTTGATTCCGATTTATTCTCATATTTCCTCTGGGTTGTCACAAAAGAACTATAAGTTCTATATATAGTTAGATGTAAGGTGATATGCAACATTGTTATTTTAATTACGCCAATTATGGAGCAGCCGACAAAGTACTTTCTGGATATTTAACGTAATTTCCCTTTATACTTATACTTAGACAACATCATCACCCTCAGATGGCGACGCGGCTGTCCAATTATCTGGCATCCCTGGCTTAACTCTTTGTAATCACAGTTTGCCGGCCAGCGCTATTCAGCTCGGGTCTTTTCGATCTTTCTGTGCGCCCTTGCACTGTTCGCAGGCTGACGTGCTAATGTTGATGAACAATGGCTAAGCAAAGGAAGTGAATTTTCATGATAGATCACATAGAAAGTAAAATTATGGGAGCTAAACTCCCATCTAGACTACAAGTGCTTCGATACATGCTATATCACACGTGCGAAATGAAGGAAAATGTTCATGAAAGTGCCGTTTCCACTGCTCAGGAGATTTTCCTTTCTGGCAAAGGGCAAGAATTCCCACACATGAAGAATGCAACATCATCCATAAAATAAAGCTTTACAAGGAATGGCGCAGTTTGAACAAGGACTCATCGTGCAAAAATCAAAAACAAGTACAGTTGGAAGAGGAGTTCAGGGGTAAATTGGAGGATTTATTTGATATAGCTCCCATGAATATGATGGAATTGATAAAAATAGCAGAGGACAGACAATTTTTGTTGAACCAAAGGATGAAAGGCCATGTGGGATGCATGACCAGTGTCGAATATGCTCTAGCTGCCAAGGAAAAGAAGACAGCCGAACGAGAGAGGAAGAAACGAGCCTGAGAGGAGAAAAACAGGAAAGAACGGGAAATCTCCGGCGAGTTGTCACTGATTAGTTTTCGTGCTCTGCAATTTCCTAGTCGTGGCTCCGAATTTCATTCCTTTTATTTTTATATTGAATTTTTTGCAATTACAATTACTTGAAGGTAGCAGTGACGACGATAGTGAAGTTGCACCCGACTCTGGCCCTGAACATGGCAATCCTGATGAAACAGAGAAAGATGCCACAGAAGCTGAGGCACGAGCTGATGTGCCTGTAAAGAAAGGGGCTACCACTGACATAATGACCCCAAAACTTGCTGCTTGTCTTGATGCAGGGATGCAGTTGCTACAAAAGTCATTGCAGCATCAGTTGAAGCTTGCGGTACACATGACTTGAGCGATGTCAAAGTGAACTACTCTACAGTACTGAGCGCTAAGGCACGGTTTCGCACCGAGAAATCTGCCCAGATAAAAACAGATTTCTTGGAATCAATAATGATTGCCCTCCTGAAACTTGTAGACGACTGCACGTGTCACTTGCTGATCTGCCTCAGTGGGCTTTCGGTGATTTGGATAGATTTGTGTCGAAAAACTCTCATCAGCTATTTGAGTGATTCTTGCTCCCCTCTGATTTTCTCAGTGTTAATCCGTCAGAATGGACTTCATGAGAAGATTATAAGCGAGGTGTGGGTTATCTGCAAACCTTGAAGGTGGTAAATGACGTCGCTGAGCGAGGAGTTTCCCTAGTGACAAATTTCCTGCCAGTTTTGCACATGGAAGATCAGTCCCAGCATATGCTGCATGTAGTTCAGAATTTTCGCAAACAGTTTCCCAACTGCAAAAAAGAAACTTTGGCCAGAGAATACGATTGAAGTATGTTTAATTGTCAATGTGAATTGTAAACCACCGATTAGCCTTTTCCTACAGATATGTGTAATTTAAAAATATTATATCAGTTTTGAAGCTCATTTTGCATTTTTTGTAAATTATACCAAAATATCCTAATTTTAATCTCGATGAGGCATGGGTTAAAATTAACAGAGAGACCAGAAATTTTTTCCACATTGTTTTTTCATGAAAAGGAACACTTTTATCGATCAGTACTACCAACTTAATAAAAAAAAATTTGACTAAATTAAGTACCACCCTAACAAGGGCGGATGCAATATTAGCTGCTAAGGTAAATTTTGTAGCCATAAAAGAAGCATTATTTGAACTTTCTAATGAACCAAACGAAAAACCTATAACGAAATTAGAAGCAAAAAAACTATACAACTGTTTTGAAGACTATGAAATAGCACTTTTGTTGATTTTATGGAATACACTTCTACAACGAATAAATGCCACTAAAAATGTGCAGAGTAAAGATTGCAATCTACAAGAAGGTGTAAATCTTCTTAAATCATTGTCTTCATTTATTTTAGAAGTTCGAAACAGTAATGCGTCTGAAGGTATGGAAACAAGCACAATCATTGACAGGTAATAAGGAATACAAATCTGATAAAGGAAGAACCCAAAAAATGAAACTACATTTCGGCGAAAACGGATAATGAAGCAATAGTAACTGGCAAAAAATTATTTATTGTTAGTTGCCTTAATGTAATATGCGATAGTCTACTATCAGAAATTAAAAGCCGCATTCAGGTGTACGAAGACGTCTTACACCAATTCCCAATATTTATAAATTTAAATTTACGCGATACATCACCGAATGATTATGACAATTGTATTGCAAATTTAATTCATAATTATAAAGATGACATTGATGGAATTTTGTTTAGAGATGAAGTAGCCTAATTTCTTCATTTTGCAATGATTGAGAAATTAAATACACTGATGGAAATGTATATAGCAATTCAGGGAGGGCTAATTTCAACCTTTCCACATGTTTACAGAATTTAAAAAATATTTTTGTCAATGCCGATTGCGAATGCATCTGTGGAAAGGTCATTTTCCGTGTTAAAAAGAGTAAAGAATTATATGAGAAATTCACCTGGGAAAGAAAAATTAAATAATTTAGCAATATTGTGTATTGAAAATGTAATAACAACAAATTAATTATGATATTATAATAGATAGTTTTTCAACTCAGAAGCCAAGGAAAGTTAATGTATAATATATTGTATGTACCTATGTAAATGTTCATTTTTAAATCTAATTTTTAATTTTTACTTTCTCCATACATAGTAATAGGAAAGTATTGTGATCACGAAAAAAATCGACTTTGAGATTTCAACGGAAATACACATTTTGTGGTCCCTAGAACATATTTAGACTATTTTCGGGATGATGTCTGTGTGTGTGTCTGTGTGGATGTATGTGATTGTGGGCGCTCTAACTCAAAAAGTACTTGCCATATCGTTACCAAACTTCATATATTACACTTTAGCATGAGCACAAAGAAATGATTAGTTTTTGGACAATAACGGTGAACCGGAGGTCGAGGTTTATTCGAAACCTGATTCGGTTTTTGCGATATTTCTCTGATAATACATCATTATTGTATACATTGATCACTACAAAAATGTAGAAAATATAACTTCCTACATCTTTTTTTTCAAACAATTTTCCATAGCAGTTATTGTTTAGGAATTATTTATAAAAAATAATCTGTTTTTTCGGTTTCCGTCAAATATCTCCTTAAAAACATCTTAATTGGTCATCTTCGTGAGGACCAAAGTTGTAGAGAATAATATTTCTTCCAAATTCTGTATGAAACAAATTTTCATAGAACCATCCATTTCGGAGATATTTTGCTTTATCTTAATTTCCAGTATACAGCGCCACAACCATGTAGCGGTGAATTCTGTAAACATATTCAAATTATACCTAATTTACGGCAATAAGGATGACTATATTCTTTTACGATACGAAATAATAATTTTGCCTTATAATGCTATTCATAATAATTTAAATATGGAGAAAGTCATGTGTTGGTCACATCAGATTTTTTAGTATATTTTTGTAAGCATGAATATACCTATTGTTGATTGAATCAATATAAAATTAAAATCTGATACTGATTGTGACTTTTTTAATTATAAGTATGTCTGAATATTACCGAAACAAAATTTGTTTTAAGAAAAAAAAATCATGTAGTATGGAAAAGTATTGTGATCATGAAAAAAATAGACTTCGAGATTTCAATGGAAATACACATTTTGTGGTCCCTAGAACACGTTTAGACTTTTCGGATTGATGTCTGTGTGTGTGTCTGTGTGGATGTATGTGATTATGGGCACTCTAACTCATAAAGTACTTGCCATATCATTACCAAACTTCATATATAACACTTTAGCATGAGCACAAAGAACTGATTAGTTTTTGGACAATACCAGTTAACCGGAAGTCGAGGTTTATTCGAAACCTGATTTGGTTTTTGCGATATATCATTATTGTAGATACAATTCTATACAAAAGTTATAGCGAATGTACTTTCTTACAACTTTCATTTGAAACAATTTTCTATAGCAGTTATTGTTTAGGAATTATTTATAAAAAATAATCGGTTTTTCGGTTTCCGTCAAATATCTCCTTAAAAACGTCGTAATTGGTCATCTTCGTGAGGACCAAAGTTGTAGAGAATAATATTTCTTCCAAATTTTGTTTGAAACAAATTTTCGTAGAACCATCCTTTTCGGAGATATTTTGCTTTATCTTAATTTCCAGTATACAGCGCCACCACCATGTAGCGGTGAATTCTGTAATCATATTCAAAATATACCTAATTTACGACAATAAGCATGACTGTATTCTTTTATATATGAAATAATAATTTTGCCTTATAATGCTATTCATAATAATTTAAATATCTATACCCCAAATATGGAGAAAGTCATGTTGGCCACATCAGATTTTTAAACATTATTTAGGTAGGGAGTAGGTCCCCAAATTTATTTTGCCTAGGGCTCCCAAGAGCCATAATGTGCCACTGGTTTTATAAACAAAATCAGGGCACAATTTTCTGCACACCATTTAAATTGGATCCTTTCACCTCAATCCAGAATTCACCAATGTTTTTCACTGCCTGATAGATATCATAACCCTTCCGAAACTCTTAAGGGTTTTCCCACCATTTACATCAGTTGCCTTGATAGCCTGAGCAAATGTTTGGTTAAGGTAGTATGCCTTGAATGAAGCAATAATCCCCTGGTCCATTGGTTGGAGCAATGATGTTGTGTCGGAGGGCAGATAGACGACTTTAATGTTTGGATGTATTTCATCAAGGTGAAATGGGTGACTAGGTGCATTGTCTAGGATTAACAATACTTTTTGACAGCTGGAACAAAATGATGGATAAACCAGTCCTCAAAAATTACCCCAGTTACCCAAGCTATACGGTTAGATTTCCATATGACCGGAAGAGATCCCTTTGAATGACCCTTGAAAGCCCTAGGGTTTTCAGAATGATACACAAGCAAGGGTTTAAAAGGGAGCTTATAATCACCTGCAGCATTCAAACCAAGTAAAAGAATGAGCCTATCCTTAGAAGCTTTAGGACCTGGCATTGATTTCTCTTCTTTTGCTATGTAGGTTCTAGATGGCATTTTTTCCAATAGAGCCCAGTTTCGTCAATGTTGAAAACATGACAGTCACAATAACCACCTTCCTCGATAATCTGAGCTAATTCCTTTGGACATTTACAAGCCACCTCTTCATTTGCGCTAGCAGATTCACCAGTCACCTTGGTGTTATGTAAATTTGCTCTTCTATAATATATTTTGAAGCGTGTGTTTGTGTTTTTTTTCATGGAACTCCTAAATGATAAAAGCTAGAATAAGCAAATTTGGTGTGATTCTTCCTTACATCCTAACTTAGTGAATGGTCAAGGTTTGGTCAACCAGGATTAATCAGTGCTGCCAGTATAGGGGATTAACATTTTTTCATAAGATAACACATATGAATCCATTTCTTGACTTGCAAGGTATTCTTCCTTCAAGCATTAAAATATGTAAATATGAATGATTTCTTTTGTTTTTGCTTTATTCGATGAATAAAACTCTATACTATCTTATTCCTGTGAAGTTTACATGTTAGACGGTCGAAGTTTTCAGAAATACGCTATTTGATTCGAGATTTTGTGGATTTTTCATACTCTTTCCAGGCGTTGCCAAGGCAGCCGTCATTGTTACCTCCGATTCAGTTATCTTCAATGAAGCTTACAAATAGACGAAAGTTTAGCATTATTCGCTTCGCACTTTTGTTTAAGCAGCGAAACAATCGATGTTTATGGATAGCAACGTAAATAGATACTGATTATTATTCAGGAAGCATTTATAACGATTGATGAAAGTAATTGAACCTTCTTTCTTCTATTGAATACTGGAATATTACATTTTTGTAAGTAAAATAATTATATTCTACATTATAATGTTTATTAATGTAAATAAGCTCACATATCTGGTGTAAAATAATTATATTCTACATTATAATGTTTATTAATGTAAATAAGCTCACATATCTGGTGTACATTTACCAGTCAGTGTTCAATCATGGACAACTGTATGTTGCTGTTTCACGGGTTTCTTGCTTACAAGACAAATGTAAACATTTCATAGGCATAATTACACAAGAAATGAAGCTGGATTTGGCGAAAGTGATATAAATGATAGGAAATAAAATTATCATTATATTTCAATGCAATACATTCGGAAACGGATTGTTACAAGCAAATATGATTAATTGTTAAGAAAAGCTAATTGTAATTTAAAAAGTATCTACTATCTAGGTATTTTAAAGAGTTTGTATGTTGTGCTGTAGTAGCTTCACTAAATCCATTGAAATTTAACAGAAAATTTTGCTAGCACTTTATATTTAGCAAACCAACCCCTACTTGCATTAAAAGATTCGGTATTAGAATTCTCCCCCTGCCCTTGTTTCAGCTGCTCATAAAGACTCCTGGCCTTTTCTTGAATTATTGATAAACTCAGTGGCACATGGCATAGAGTTTGATCCTGAATCCAAATTGTAAGAAGCTTTTCAACATCAAAAATAATCCCCCCTCATTGTTTTGTTATCACTGTTGCTTGCATTGGAGCAGAGCCCTTAACATATTCCTTAATTCTTACCTTGTCTTTAATGATTGTAACTACTGATGTGCAAGGGATAGTCAAGGCACGACCGATGTTTGCCGGTGTTTTACCTTTATCAGAGCGCTTTATTATGTCAATCTTCGTATCCAATGTTATGGTTCCTCTTTTCTTAGAACTAGAATTATCTCCAGAACGTGATTTTCTATTATCAACCATTTTTAAGGGCATATAAAGTTTTAAAATTTAATATAAAATACGCTGTGTTCAGCAGTCACAATGCCTCTTCCTTCTCTCGTACCTCTGCCTTACACACACGAGGAATCACTCTGAATGTCCTTCTTTGTCTGAAATCTAATATGAAACTCGCGTAGTAGGAAATTAAGAAGATGAAGCAGTTGGCAAACCAATCTTTGAACAGTTTACAAGTAACCCATGCCTTCTTATTAGACCTCCAAAAGACAGGTAGATCTGATTTAATCTTCCCTTTTAGAGCACGAGGATTTTCTGAATGGTCAATTACCATTGGTTTGCATTTAAAATCTCCCGAAGCGTTTCCTCATAGTATTACAGTGAATCAATCTTTTGCAGCCTTAAAACCTGGAGCAGTACGTTCCTCTTTGGAAATAAAGGTCCTATTTGGCATTCTCTTCCAGTATAAACTGGTTTCATCGACATTGAAAATTTGTTATGGCTTATAACCTTTCTCCTCGATAAGCTTCAAAAATTCACCGGGAATTCCCTCGCTCCCTCTTGATCAGCTGATGCAGCTTCTCCTGATAGCTTAATGTTATGCAAATTTAAACGCCTCTTTAAATTATCAAACCAGCCCTTACTCGCTAAAAAACAGAAGAATTCTCTTCATCATCTTCTTCAGTTCCACTCTTTAAATGTTCATATAGGTTAAGTGCTTTATTTCTTATTAACTCCGTGCTAAAGGGAGCATTTTTCTGTGTTTTATCCTCTATCCACACACAGTTTTTCCATTTTTTCTAGCACAGGGTCACGTCTACTTACAAAAGAAACTTTAGCACTAGACAGAGTAGAAGCCATTACACTACTTCATATTTTGTCTTCGACCCTTTTTATAGAACGTATGGTTGATTCATTTACTCCATATTCTCTACCACTTTGTAACTTATCTAATGTCATGATCTTTTCCCTCAAAGTCATGACTTTACGCTGTCTCTTAGCTAATGCGTCCCTTCCACTTATATTAACACGTTTAGATGCCATAATAATGTAAAATAATGGTTTAATTAAAAATGTTTATAAAAGCACACTACTATAATACAATGCCAACATCACTAAAGGCCACCGCACACCGGGCGCTATACTATGAAGATATAATATAAAGATATATCGCTAACTTTTGTGAAACATGTAATTCAATGTAAGCCCGCAGACTGAAGGAAAAATATAGCGCGCTATAAGCTATAAAACCCCGCTATATAGCACGCGTTGTGGTCTTGGCTATTTTAACAAAATATAGCAGAACTGACGCATGCGCAGAATGCACGGGCGACCACGTGTACAGTGCTCCTAGCGTCATATAGTTGAAGTCTTTACTTGAGCAAGTATCGAGCTGCTTGTTTTTTTCTTATACAGTGTTTGACATGGAAGACACGCAATATCTCTTCAAACTGCGTTTTTGTTAAACGAAAATACTGTCGGAACTTTTCGTCATCGTTTTGTAGATCCTGAAATACATGATGGAACTCTCCAAGTTGCTCTCTACTAATATTAATTTCATGAATCCACTTCCTCTTCTTTGGCTTCAACCCTTAAACCGAAGTATCTACTTTTTGTCTATTATTAGAAGTATGTGTATGTCAGACACGCATATAAAAATATTCAATTTTTATTGTTTTATTATTAAGTGTAATGATACATTAAGCTTATTCATTTATTACATATAATTACTATTCGCCATATACCAATGTAATGTCTACATATTAATATTCAAAAATATTTGCATTGAAAGTATACGTAATGTAAAAAATAGTTTGCGCTTACAATCTCCACAACATATGTCACAAATCTTTTTGAAACATTGTAAGTAGATTGGCCTTTGACATTTTATGCATTTATATCTGGTATTTCGATTTTGTGTATACGGACATTAGCTACACTTCCTCTTTCTTTCAGGTCTGTCGCTCTCAGATTTCTGTTTTGGTTTCGGTGTGCTATCCTTATTTGCTTCTTGTAAAACGGTTTCAATGAGTTTTTTCAAGTCTTAAGGCAGATTTGGAACAGTAAGTCTGTTTCCAAGGTGTGGCCTCAAAAGTACTAGACATAATTCTTTCAAAAAATTGAATCTCTTTATATTTTTCCGAATTTTTGAAATATAAGTAGACTATGTAACTATTCACCACAGATGTTTACAAACATATAAAATACTGCTAATGGCCAACGTCGGCTTCTTCTGTTAGAAGAATAATTAGCGCATTTATGATCCATTACATCGACGCCTCCTTTTGTTCGGTTGTAAAATCCAACTATTTCCGGTTTATTTGTGTCGATGCATGGTTGATACCATCAGCACCGCCTTATTCTTTTTTGGAACGTAACTGAGCAACGTGATGTCATTACTAAATCCATGCAATGTCGAACCAACTTCTCTTTTCCTCGATGGTAAAAACTTGGAATTTTCGTTTTTTTCTCTTCAGTGTTCCTACGTACGCTAGCTTTTTTCTCGTAATATTTGCACCAATTCTTTGATGTACTACCGCCTTCCGAGGTGCTAGGGCGTGCATCCATCCTTACTTCTGTAATAAATCTAAATTATAATTATATAATTCTAAAAATTGTTAAAAAAAGAAATGAAAATAATATTTATTTGTGTGTCCACCAGACATGCGAAAAATATACGTTATGAGAAGTATGTGTCCACGAGACACTGTAACCTTTGAAAAAGGATTTCTTACGAACGGTTGAGAAATTGCGACTGCAAAAACGATGAATCACCCGCAGCAGGAAGTAATTTGAGGAAAGTACTGTGAGGTTTGGGCCGCCAGCTCAATCAGTGCAGCCACACTAACAAAATGAAAAATCGTATGTGGTTGTCAGACACATACTTCGGTTTAAGGGTTAAAGCCAATGTTAACAACAGATATGCCTCTGCCATTTTGTAGAACTAATTGTAAGCGATTTTCCGGGAAAAAATAAAACATATTATAGTATCTGGTGTGCGCATATTTATATCTTATCGCTAGCTATAATATCGCACAAAAATATAGCGCTATATAGTATAGCGCCCGGTGTGCGGTGGCCTTAAGTGTAGTCCTGTCTAATTTAAAATGAGAGAATAAAATGAAACATCACATTAATACCACAAACACACAAAGGATATCAAGTCATGTTGCTTGCAGCACTATAGAACAGAAATTGATATAAAATGTGGAAAACAGAAGCTTGCGAAGGTCCCCCCATATTCCCCTAAAAGTCCCTTTTTCAACAAGCCGTGTGTCTTTTAGTCCAATGGCCATATTTATTCCGCGTCAAAACAATCAGACTTAATACTGTTTACACAGGTGGCGAGAAAAATAAATAGAACATAGAGTGGAGCAAACTAGGAGATTTTCCCGTTCAGTATTCTATGGATCCTTCAGGAAACGGGAAGATTTCCCCGTTCAGTACGACAAAAAAACGAGTAATGGGTATTGCTGAGAAACCGCAAATAAGCAAAACCGCGAACGGTGAGGGATACCTGCATTTGCATTTATAATATTTTAAGTCATATGTCTGAATACCTAGTTTTGTAATATTCAAATGCTTTTCAGTAGATGACATCAGGACCTCACAGTGTGTCATTGCTGCCCATGTGCAAGAACTCTTTCGGATAAATGCATGCACGTCCATTTATGGTTGCTAATTTTTAAATTGATACAAGGTAATGATGAAAAGTATTTTTTAGATGTCATTTATTTGTAAAATTAAAGTAAGATGGTGTTAATAAAATAATATACAGTAGTCCCAATTATCCGAGGCACATGATAAAAATGTAGCAAAGTATCATTTTGAAAATTTGCTATTGTAAACCATCATATTCGGTACAACTGTATCAAATATACACTGAACTTAACAATTGGGATATTTTGATAATAAATACAATTTGTTTCACTGTAAGCTGTTTGTACTTTAAATTATTTCAACACAGTGCAACAAGGTATATATTGTCATATACAGTATAAAGGCCTGCATAACAAATGCAGATATTGTTGATGACATATTGTACAAAAATCCCCGTTTCTTCTCAATATGAACAACGTCTTATTATCTGAGGTCGACCTCGGGCAACTGGGATCTACTGCATGGGCGTACCAAGGGGAGGGGGGGGCAAGGAAAATACAACTGACCAATTTATGTTTCAAAAGAATGTGTGTTGGCAAAACATGCACCCATTTTCGGTCTTCTGCAATTTCCATTTATTTTCCCTCTTCTTGGTTTTCCTCAACTTGAGCCTTTCACCCCTCCTCCCCTTGCATTCCTGAGGCAAGAAATCTGACCACGACCCTGCCTCCCGCAGTTCCCCTTTGACTTCTTTCAATCCCTTATCCTTCAACACTTGCTCTTTCTATATATTTCATATTTAAGACATCAAAAAAGAGCAGATCCCCATCAGGCCTGTCTTATATATATAGTAATATGAAATCCCTTAAAAATAAAGACAAAATGTTGAGATAGGATTTATTTTATTTCTTAGTTTTAAAACCTTCCTATGTAACTGGTGTCAGAGCCGGTTTTACAAGGGGAAGACCAGGTTTACGGGTCACCGATCTAGCTGAAATTTGGTAGGTATATAGCCCGCAACACCACAATAATGAATAACCCCCCTTTTGCGGTTATATGAGCAATAGTTTAGCAATAAAATGCGTTTGTAGTTTGGATTTTCAGAGATATCCGTCTGTCTCTGCTAGACACGTAAGGTACAGCATGGCGGAGGGGTAATGTGGTAGGCTACGGAGGTGAAGGTACGGAGTTCGCATCCAATTGCTTTTTTTTCGCTTGTTATTGACATTAATTTTTGTTGGACACGATGAGGATCCATTCCCTGATTCATCATCAGCTGTCTTCTGCTCTATTTAAACCGATGATACGATACGCATGGTTTGCATCTCGGCTGACGAAAAGCAGGGAATTTTTTTATAACGTGAACCAAATAATTTTCCCTGAGGAAGTATTGAAGAAGAAATGCAGCTGTGGGGAGTAGTGCTTTGCCAGGTGTTCCCACTGTAGAAAATATTGGTGCTTCCGTTGTTTTTTTGATTTGTATCACCCCACATACTGTTGTTATGAGAATGAGACGGAATAGGATCAAGATGAATGAAATACCAAAAGAAGAGATAAAAATGTAGAAAAGCCCACGAAAAAAATGCAAAAAACGAAAAAATCGAAAAAAAACAAAAATTAAAAATTCCAGAAACAATGTAAAAAGTATGGTTTTTATAATAATGTAGCATCATCGCATAAATGAAACAAAAATTAATGTCAATAACAAGCGGAAAAAAAGAGCAACTGGATGCGAACTCCGTATCTTCACCTCCGTAGCCTACCATGTTACCCCTCCGCCTTACGTGTCTAGCAGAGACAGACGGATATCTCTGAAAATCCAAACTACAAACGCATTTTATTGCTAAACTATTGCTCATATAACCGCAAAAGGGGGGTTATTCATTATCGTGGTGTTGCGGGCTATATACCTACCAAATTTCAGCTAGATCGGTGACCCGTAAACCTGGTCTTCCCGGTACATCAATTGGGCCTGTAAAATTTTTGCAATATGCGCTGTATAAGAACAGGGAAATATCGCATTGTTTTGACCTGATGCTTGACATAATTTTTGTCTTTCCATTAAAAGATAAAATAGAAAAACAATTATATCGATTACCCATAGTAAAACGTATATATGGTGACAGATAAAAAAGCTATAGGGGTGGTGGCAGCATTCCATTTTCCAAGATATGCTCTTTATTCTGATAAGAAGGGTACGAAGATGGGAGAGACAGAAAATGCTCATCGTTTTTGGAAAAAGGTGGGCAAACAAAGAGGAGAGTGCAGGGGTGATGTAAGAAGGAAGCTCCTTTTACAAAGGAAAAATCCCTAAGTGGGATGGAGGAAGGAGAGAACATGAAAAGGGTGTGACATTGGTTGAAGGGTGTGAAAAAATTAGTTACAATGCACTGTTGCAGTGTGTATTGTCACATTGAAATACATCCTTACCATATCATTTCCGGCATAGATTAAAAATACTGTTGAATTTAATTTCAGAAATATGTCATTGACCCCAATGCAACAGTTACTGTTAGCATTAAGATAATATGCCACAGGTGGAATGTTAGTTAGTGTGGGAGACTTCTGTGGAGTCCATAAAACTACAGCAGGCCAAATACTTAGAAAGGTCAGCAGTGCATTGGTATCTTTAAGACCAAAATATTTCAAATTGCCAAGGACAATTGCAGAGAGGAGGCTGGTTCAGGAAGAATTTTATGAAATTGCTGCTTTTCCGAGAGTAATAGGCTCTCTAGATTGCACCCATATTAGAATTGAATCTCCTGGTAAGTTTCACGCCTTTTCCTTGTGAATCTTCATTTAACCCATTCAATGCGGCACCAAAAATCCGAGTTCTTTGCTGGTGACTGAATCCAATTTTCTTACATTTCCAGTAGAATTTGGTGCAAGAAATGCAGATATGAAAAAATTTAACGAAAAAACGCAAAAATAGATTTTTAACGATTTTTTAAAATACTTACCGTTACAACAAGTTATTACAGAAAAAATATGCAAATCGTCGAAAAAAAGTAATAATATAAAAATGAATTTTCTTAAAATATAAAAAGGACCTGGAAAGAAAAGAAAACAACCTTTAATCGATAATAAAATGACTAATTTTTATTCACTGATGGTAATTTGAATTGAGTACTTACCAACAAATTATTAGAGGAAAAACATGCAAATCGTTGAAAAAAACGATGTACAAATGAATTTTCTTATAATATAAAAAGGAACTGGAAAGAAAATAAAATAACCTTTAATTCATTATAAAACTAATTCTCAATCACTAAAGGAAAATCAGAGTGAGTACGTACCCAAAAAAAGAAAGTCGAAAATCCGAAGAAAATCCACCAATTGCAAAACGGACTTTCCTCAAGCGCTGGTTAGAGTCAAACTGATGGCTGGAGATGCATAGGAAACTCATTCCGCCGGCGGTCCCTTACCCAGGCCGCTATAACCAGATGTAGCGCTATGACTGGAATTCCAGTCATGCCGCCATTCGATTGAACCACCATGACTGGAATTCCAGTCATGCCGCATTGAATGGGTTAAGAAACCATAAAGGAATGTATAACCTTAATTATTCTCAGGAGGAGATTTAGCAGAAGAATTTAGGAACCGAAAAGGATATTTTTCAATTAATGTCCAAACAGTCAGTGACAGTAAGTTATGCATAATGGATATTATAGCAAGGTGACCAGGAGCTGTACATGACTCCACCATATTCAATAACTCTGTCATTAGAGCACGCCTTGAAAGAGGTGATTTGGGAAATGGAGTTCTCGTTTGTGACTGGTTATTCTCCTAAATCATTCCTTTTACCCCAACTAAGAAATCTTATCCTACCTGAAAAGCCCTTGTTCAATGAGTCTCTAATAAGGACCAGGAATACTGTTGAGAGGCAGTGTGGTATTTGGAAACGGCGTTTCCCTTGCCTTGCATTGGGAATAAGGCTAAAAATACCAACTGTACAATTGGTTATTGTTGCCCGTGCTGTTCTGCATAATATTGCTAATATAATGGGTGAAGGTGAACCACCAAATGGTCCAGAACTAACAGAGTTCAAGAGGGTTTAATGGCTCAAGAAATTGAAGTAATTCAAAATAATGAGGAAGGGCCTGAAGCAATAAGGCAGTCATTCTTCGACTATTTTAAAAGGTTACTTGATAGAAACTAAAAAAAACATTATATTTAGTGAAAAAATTTATTTTTCAATTTTGAAGTAAATAAACTAGGGCTGTCAATTTTTTTCGAAAATCGGTAACTCGACCGTCGAAAATCGAAAAGTCGGTAAGTCAAAGTCGAAAACCGAAAAATCGAAATCGATTTTTACCGAAAAGTCGAAATCGATTTTTTTTACCGAAATGTCGAAATCGATTTTTTTTACCGAAAAGCCGAAATCGATTTTTTTTACTGAAAAGTCGAAATCGATTTTTTTTACCGAAAAGTCGAAATCGATTTTTTTACTGAAATGTTGAAATAGATTTCTACTGAACTATTGAAGTCGGTCTTCTGGATGTTTACATCGATTTTCTCAAAAAAGCCTACAGTATGTGACCGTGGAACGAAGTGACACCGCATCGTGTCCGTTGTCTATGGTAACCTGATGTGCTACGGATCTGAAATTTGGAATGTAGGTAGAACTCCGGGTGAAACAAGTTCGAAAAATAAAATTCTGAAATTCATACTCCAGAACAGACATATAATGTAATGGTGAAGGCTCACTTATAAATACTGCTCCTACTATTTTATTTTATTTGGAGTAAGATTAAGTAATGATTAAGTTATAATTAAGTAAAATTAAGTAATGTATATGTATGATTGTAGCAGTAAATGTAAATCATCTTCTGTGTTTTTCATCCTATTATGAAAATATTACTGCTGGAGTCGAAATCGATTTTTTTTACCGAGGAGTCGAAATCGATTTTTTTTACTGAACTGGGGAAGTCAGTCTTTTGGATGTCTATGTCGTTTTTCTCGATTTAAAATGATTAAAAAACACTTTTTTTTTGATTTATAATAATTAAAAAACATACTATTATGGAAATCATTCGATTATGGCAATCTCTACACAAAGGATGCATCGAGGTTTGCATTTCTTCCATTTTCCTTTCTTTCATTTTCTCATTCCACAAAAACAATCAAGGCGGTGTGACGCTGATACCCCACTGCCCTTTGGTCTGACAAATACCATTATAAATAAAAAATAAAGGATAATTAAAGCGGACAATTGCAGATGGACCCGTGGATATTCAAGGCTATTTCGGACCTTACCGTTTCCCAGCAGGCGACGTTTTCATCTTGGCGGTGAAATAAGAAACGGCAAATTCTTCTAGGATTTGAAAAGGAAGCACTTTACAGTAATCCTTGTTCGTAAGCTGCATTTTATTATTACAGCAGTAATATTTTCATAATAGGATGAAAAACACAGAAGATGATTTACATTTACTGCTACAATCATACATATACATTACTTAATTTTACTTAATTATAACTTAATCATTACTTAATCTTACTCCAAATAAAATAAAATAGTAGGAGCAGTATTTATAAGTGAGCCTTCACCATTACATTATATGTCTGTTCTGGAGTATGAATTTCAGAATTTTATTTTTCGGACTTGTTTCACCCGGAGTTCTACCTACATTCCAAATTTCAGATCCGTAGCACATCGGGTTACCATAGACAACGGACACGATGCGGTGTCACTTCGTTCCACGATCACATACTGTAGGCTTTTTTGAGAAAATCGATGTAGACATCCAGAAGACCGACTTCAATAGTTCAGTAGAAATCTATTTCAACATTTCAGTAAAAAAATCGATTTCGACTTTTCGGTAAAAAAAATCGATTTCGACTTTTCGGTAAAAAAAATCGATTTCGGCTTTTCGGTAAAAAAAATCGATTTCGACATTTCGGTAAAAAAAATCGATTTCGACTTTTCGGTAAAAATCGATTTCGATTTTTCGGTTTTCGACTTTTAAAACGGCGGTCGAAAATCAGTAAGTAGAATCGGTTTTCGAAAATCGATTATTCACAGCTCTAAAATAAACCAATATAAAAAACCAGTATGTCAATATTTTTTCCTTAACCTTAATCTCTAGCTGTAGCAGTTTAATTTCTAAATTGTATTTTTTCGTTTTAAGTGCATGTATTTATTCCTCCTTCTTCTCTCTTGCTTCAAATTCCTTTAAGAGTAGAGTTCGTTGAAGGTCAGCCAGCTCCTTTCTTGCACTTGACCAGGATTTCAAATTCCCTCTACTCAAAGAATCCTCGTGCTGGCTCTCTGAATTATTCCCTGGCAAACGTCTCCTCATCCATGTTTTCTTTCCTGAAAAAGAAAGAATATTACTAGTATTTATATTGCTCATTGACTCAAAATGTAGTTGTTCTTGCAAATTTGGTTGCCAGATACTTGGTTTTGTATTAACACTTAAGTTCATTGATTGGTGTAATCATTTTCATTATATTTTTTTTAGAAAACATGAAATTGGGAAAGAAAGCACACAAAGTAATATTTGATTTTATTCATTCCAAAAAATGACTTTATGTAAACGAAATTTTATGAAATCACATCAAATATTGAAGTCAAGCAAATTGATGACTAGGCAATGTCACTAGCAGCCAAGCTTTATTTACCATTCATTATGTTTTTTAAAACTGAATTACCTTTCTCATGTTGATTGCCATTTGATCCCAGCCACTCTGCTATTGCATTTGCTAAGATAGGATTTTTCTTTTGCCGCAACATTGATGGGCTGTGGTGTGTCCAATCTTGAGTTTTTACTGAAATAGTTAACACTTTGCTATGAAAGATTGTACCTTATGAAAGTTCTTTAATTGCAATACAATTTATGAATCTCTCACCAGCTCCATGCTCAGTAGGAGTTTCTGCTTCCTCAACTGCAGCATTCCTGTCTTGAATCACCTCTGAAAGAAATTTGGTTTTTACAAAATAATTACAATCCCAAAATTATCTCATTTGATTATACTTTATTTCAATAAACATTTACCTTCTTGAGGTACTGGGTTGTGATCCAAATCAGTTGATGTTGATGGAACTGCAATTAATCCTTTCACATTAATATCAATGCTAAGAATAAAATTTGTATAACTTTTCATACTATGAATCTTAAATTATAAATAATTATGTTAAAAACGATATTTAACACAGTCTGTAATTACCATCAAGATCTTCAACCACAATTTCCAGATGTTGGATATCTGAAGCATCCATTCCTTCAATGTCCATTTCCGCTGTGGATTAGTTACACATAATATTAATGAAAAAGTTCGCTACATGCTTATATTCTGAAAGTACCACTTAAATGCATTGTTACCAATGTCATCACAGTCTCCCTTGTTTGGTAGGCCATGGGCTGATACTTCCACTATATTTTTCAATTTCTCCAGAAGGAAATTACTTCTTTTGGGTTCTGCTGGTCCTCCCCCTGTTTTAAGAAGGCTTTTCCTTTCTCTAGAGGCCTCCTTTCTAGCCTCTTTCTTTAGAGACTCGTACTTGAGACGTAATTGCTGGGCAGTTCTTCCATCCGTGCTTGTAGAATTATATTCTGCAGCAATCATATCCCATGCTTTATTCTAAATAAGAAAAACATACAATTCAACGGTAATTTATACATGCACAATCATCGATTAGATGGAGTTCCATTATAGAGTAACTATCGCAGCTTCTCTTTTCCTGCCAAGTCACAGCATCCGTCTTCTTATTCTCTATTACTTCTTTATGTTTTAGACATATCTCTAAAAGAGAGAAACAATTCTCCATTCCGAAATTGCCTCCTCTAATCCTTTTCTTCACTTCACTATTCACTTTTCCCATTTTTCACCACTTCAGAAACACAACAACTCCTACTTCGCAAGCGTTTTATGACAATATGGCAGTTGAGCACCAAAAAAAAATAAGGTTTAGAAGATTTCTAACCTTCACGCATACCAACAAAACCTAACTTAGGTAGAAAGTTGCGAGTAGTTAACTGGAGAATAACTTAAAGTCGTAATATGACATGGTGAATTTAGCTACCAGATAGGTTATCTGGAAGTTACTTATTCGGAACTTTTAACTGCTGGTCGTAATACCGGCCCTCTAGTGTTTGTCTTCTTGAGTGTTTATTCTTTTTGTTTAATCATTTGGGATAATTTCATACTTTCCACTTGGTTGGTGAACACGGCAATTATTCGCAGTCACTGACAGTCTTTTGCCTCCATGGGCGTCAGCAGGGGGGGGCAGTTGCCCCCCCCTCGAAATATGTAAAACCCTCAATATTATATTAGGTACTAGTGGAAATGCCCATTGAATTTCAACGGATTTAGTGAATCTAAAACTTCGACCGTGTAACATCTAAACATCAAAAGAATAAAATAATACATAGTTGTACCCTCACGGCCGCCTGTGTGCAAGTCTCTCATTTGCCACCATTTTTAGGTGTTATTTACAAAAATAAAAAAATGCCTTAGGTTTGATAAATTTCCTTAGCCAATAAATATGAAAGAATATACGGCATATTATAATATAATCTGCATTACTGTTAAAAATACTGCACGTGTCTGACGATAAATCGGCTGCCTCTGTTGTTTGATTGCCCACGTGAATCGCACAGTCGCACATATGGACGGTTGTAACTGTCGAATATAGCAAAAATGAAGAAAATCGGTTCATAATTAGCTATTTCGATGAATGAAGAAAAAAAACTTGCACTCTGAAAAGTCAAGAATTACGTGTAAACTTATGGGAAATAATTATTGAATTAAGCACCCCTTCCCCTGAAATTTTTTATCGCCATATATCTTATGTTACTCGCAGGATAAAATTATATACCTGTGCGAAGTTTTGTGACGAAACCTTCAACGGTGTGGATTTCTATAGCGGACAAAAAAAAACAATTTCACTTTTTTATACATAGATCATATCACTTTCGTCAAATACAGCTTCATTTCTTGTATAATTATGCCTTTCTGAAATGTTCACTTTTATGTCTTGTAAGCAAGAACACCTGTGAAGTATATATGTCTATGATTGAACACAGATCCTGATAAATGTACACCAGATGGGTGAGCCTATTTACCTTAATAAACATTAAAAATGTAGAATATAATGATTTTACTTATGAAAAAGGTAAGATTCAAGTATTCAATAGACGAAAAAAGGTTCAATTAATTTGGTCATTCGTTATAAACGCTTCCCACAGGCTGTTTCCTGAATAATTATGTGTCTATTTACGTTTCTATGTATAAAGATGAATGTACTGCTTTCTAGCAGTCACAAATGTACAATAGGATGAGTTAGCAATTAAAGGACAATGTAACATAAATAGAAAATTAAAAAACAATATATTTTATGTTTACCTCTAATTCCATAATGGATAAATGCATTTAAAACAAATTAGGTAATTTCGACTCACAACTAAATCCTTAATTTCCATAAGTCATTCTTAACTGCTATTTTCGACTGTGTGTGGCCTGTGAAGAGGGTGGAATTGAGCTATGTGGCCCGCGATGTTTGCAAAAATGGATCATTTGGCCCTCGGGCCGAAAAGTTTGTGCATCACTGGTATAAACAGTCATCGGTAATATCAGTCCAGTAGAGCAGGTTGGCTGTCTTTATGCTTCGGGATTTAATGGTAAACCCCTCATGACTGCAGAACTAGTCAGTAGGCAGGAATTCAATAAAGAATTGCGAGTGAAGGCAATAAGGTCTCTTTTGGTGGTGTCAGGAAGATGCAGTAGCAGTTAATAAGCAAGTAATCTCTTTATTATTTTCCTATTCCCTGGGTGAAAAGGAGGAGCGTATTGTTTGATTCAAACATTACTTTAACTTTGTAGCTCTGATACTTAGCCACTGTTGCACATTAGGTTTTAACTTTTCCTTTGGAAATGCTATTATAGTTTGGTACCAATTTCTTCTTCAGCAGTACTGCATTTCGTCGTAATAGGACTCATTTCTTTGATTTCCTATGGCTCGTTCGTTACCAGCTGTCAGTAGCAGAATCCTGACGTATGCTTGGTTTTTAATAAAATAGTTTAATGGGATATTGACAAGTGCTCTCACGTAACTTTTCTGTGATTTATTATTTTGTGGACATATAAGGTGTGGTAATAATTTAACAAATTAAAAGCTTTTTAAAATTAAGTTCTTTCCTTTTACCTATAGGAATGGAAAAAAATCTAACAGGAAGAGTACTTGTAAAATAGAAGATACTGTTCGTTGTGATGAATGTAAATGAGTTTTCTGTCTCCCATGGTGGCAGATATGAAATCACAAAACATTTAGCAACAGAAAAGCATAAGAGAGCCTTAACTAATGCCGCTTCCTGCTCTAACTTAAGAGGATTTCTTCCGAAAAACTAATTTCCCTGAAAAGGAAAGACAATTAGCAACAGCAGGACTATTTTCGTTCCATGTAATTAACGGTAATCAAAGTTTTCGGTCAATGGACTGTACATCCAAAATCATCCAAAAACTGTTCCAAAAAAGTTTTCATGTGCCAGAACATTCGTTGTTGTTTGTTAAAGGTGGATATTTTAAATATATTATAAACATGCAATATTTATATTGGATGCTAATCGTTTCCTGAAAATTAAGGCGAATAAAAGATTAATACATATTTGTTATTTGTGTCGAAGTGTTTAGCTGATCGAAGTGGATTTTAACCAGTGTTCGAAATGAGCCAGAATACACCAGAATGCCGCTTCGACTCGTCACACACACCGATGATACCGTTTCGTCAGACATTTAGAAATACCGTCCCTTATAACCTATGTTCCATTTTGTAAAAATTTCCATTCCACTACAATACAAGCGTTCCGTTTCGTAACATTTTCCATTTCAAGCACAGATTTTAACATGCTTCAAGGGAAAGGCCAATCATCATGCGCGGAATAAATTAGTCATTTAAAATATACCTACTTTAAGTTAATTTCAAGAGGATATTCAGTACAGTGATAATATTCATTGGTATTTGTGGTCAGATGGTGGGCGGTTAAGTAAAATTTTCCCGGGTTAGAAAAAATTGCGTCAGCCCCTGGGAAATAGGGATTTTTGTGTTTTACCCCCCTTGCAAACTTTTCTGCCGATGCCCCTGTTTGCCTCATTCATCTCTCAGAAGTGACATCGCCTGTACAGGAAAGCTTCATTGAACGGTTGGAGACATGTAGGTTAGTGGCCCTAATTCTTTTAAATGGAAATGTTTTCCGGTGTTACTTGAATTTTCTATATGTACTTCCTAAAATCCACGAAACATAAACATAGCTGTGAGGTGGCATGTTGTGGTGGAGCGTCAACACCAGGCGCCATATCTTACATTAGGGATCTTACATTAGAGCAGTGGTGCCCAAACTTTTCTACATGACAGGCCACATCGGTGGTTGTGAATCCTTCAGCGGGCTGCATTGGAAGTTGCAGATTCTTCTGCGGGCCAGATTAGAGTTTAAATTGGAAGTTATCTATATATTCAGATGTGCTATACATGCAAAAATCAAGTCAAAATAATGTTTTTATGGTTAACATTTAAATATTGAAAGTTTTATTATCAAAATTTTTATAAAAATGTACAAATATGTCTGAGAAATTATTCGGATTGCTTTTTCGTCATGGCTTTGCGGGCCACACAAAAATCCTTCCCGGGTCGCATCCGGCCTGCGGACCGTAGGTTGGGCACCATTGTCTTACAATTAGAGCAGGGGTTTTCAAAGGGGGGTACTTTTAAAGGTGCTAGGGGATACTTGAGAAAATTTACATAATGGCTGACGTTATCACACTCGACACTTCAAATAAACTTTTTTCGTTTTGATGCTTTGACACAATAGCGATAAAATAGGATAATTTTGTCTTTAAAATGCATTCATGAAGTACATTCAAAATCAATTTATAAAATGTGTACCCTTGTAATCTCATACAAAAGAGCACATATAATGTTATTGTTAAATATGAGCTTCAGTGTGTCAATAGAAAGGCTTAAGACTACATTATCACAGTCCCCGTGCGAACTACCGAAGAACTTTCACGTGACCGCCCAAGCACCACTAATAACACTCCACCAATACAAATGTGTTATTCGTCAGTTTGAATTTGTCAAGTGTCAAAGATAGTTCATGTGTTCATGTGCTTCTGTGGAAGAATCATTTACGATTTTGAATAATACTCTCCTAGGTATGTTCAATAAATTTATAAATTAACTTATTGAAGTACCTATTCAGCTTAAATCCTAACTATTTTACTATTAACTTGGTAACTATACCGATTTTTGATTAAATAAATATGAAATTAGCTAAAAAACAATTTTATTTAAAATTATATCAAATAAGTAACAAGAAAATTATGAGATAATTTTGATAAATTTATCTGCGATCGTTTTCTAAATTAAATAATTATATTTAATCACAGCCCTCTTTTATCATGGATAAGTGGCTTAAAACCGGGAAACTTATTAAAACAACTGATGCTCCACCTGAATCTGGAGAGTGCGGAAATATTGATCAAGAAACAACCCCACAATCGTCTTCCAGAATTTTACAGAGAAAACATGGAGTAACACAATTAGAGATACACAAGGAGTTAAAAGACGTAAATACGATGAGAGCTATATTGAATTTGGATTTATATTTTCAGGAGATCATCCTCAACTATTGTGTGTGTTGTGAAGTGTTATCCAATAATTGTCTCAAGCCATTATATTACGTCGTCATTTAATGACTAAACATAGTCAGTATGTAGGAAAACCTCTTGAGTTTTTTGTACGCAAGGCTGAACAATTGAAAATGAGCCAAAACAGTATGCAATCTATTGCTGTTAAAGAAAATAAAAATGCCCTTGAAGCCTCCTACCTTGTGAGCTACAAGACTGCCAAAACGGGAAAACCGCATACCATAGCCGAAAATTTAATTTTACCCACAGCAAAAGATATGATAAGATGCGTACTTGATGAAAAATCCGCGAAGAAACTAGTCAGTATACCGCTTTCCAATGATACTGTGTTCCACCGCATACTGGAAATGGCAGAAATTGTTCTTTTGCAGCTTTTGGATCGTGTTAAGAAGAGCATTTTCTATTCTTTGCAACTAGACGAAACAATAGATAAAACTGGTTTTGCCCAAGTTTTAGTGTATGTAAGATACATACATGATTGTGATTCCCACAAAGATATTTTGTTTTGCCATTCATTGCCAACACGAACTACAGGAGAAGAAATATTCTTGTTAATTGATACTTTCATGCGAGAACATAATATTGACTGGTCTAATTGTGCAGGAATTTGTACGGACGGAGCAAAATCAATGACAGGGAAAAACTGGATTAGTAACTCGTATAAAAGCCGTTGCACCAGATGCAGAATGGATGCACTGTTGTATTAATTGTGAGGCTCTTGCTGCTAAAAGTATGCCATCTAAGTTGCGATCAGTATTAGATGAATCGGTGAAAATTATTAATTTCATCAAAGCTCGACCGTTAAATGCGAGAATTTTTTCATCCCTATGTAATGAAATGGGTAGCGAGCACAAAACTCTTCTACTTCATACTGAAGTCATATGGTTATCCCGGGGAAACGTGCTGATGAGAATTTTTGAGGTACGTGATGAAGTACGTAATTTTTTTAGGAATAGCCCATTCCAATTCTCTTCTCTTCTGGATGATAATATTTGGACTCAAAGACTGGCGTATTTGTGCAATATATTTAGCCATTTGAACAAATTAAACTTGAGCCTTCAAGGTCATAATACGACCATTTTTAATACAGTGGGCAAAATAAAGTCCATGATAAAAAAATTAACATTTTGGGCCACTTGTTCGGTAAGAGATTGGATTGCTTCGAGACACTGCAAGAATATCTCTCGATGAATGAAATATTGATGGACGAATTGGTGAAGTCAGATATAAAGGAACATTTGGAAGGACTCGTAGCGCAACTTAGGGAATATTTTCCAGAGACTGACGAATGTAATAACTGGGTGCGCAATCCATTTGATGTTGATTTTCCGATTCCAAATTTAATGGAAAGAACAAGAAAACCTCCTGGACATTTCTACAGACAGAGATTTAAAAACCAACTTCACGAAAATATCTTTGATTGGTTTCTGGGCACAGTTATTAAACGAAAACGGGGCCGTGGCTAAGAAAGCAGTCAAAACATTGATGCCCTTTCCCACAACATACCTGTGAGAAACTGGATTTTCATCTCTTAAGTTTAATTAAGTCAAAAAATCGCAATAAATTTCATGTGGAACCTGATCTAAGATTGAGGCTTTCCTCAATCGAACCGATGATAGACTCTTTATGTTGTCTAAAATTGACAAATTAATTTGTAAACTTATTAATTTTAAAATTAATCTATTTTTCATTATTCTTGGAGCGTTATCTTATAATAGAAAACGCTTATTAATTATATGTAAACTCATAAATGTTTAAGTATGTCTATTTTGTACAAACTAACTAACTCAACTACCAGTATTATTTTATAAGGGGTACTTTAATTGATTGTTTGAATTCAAAGGGTACACGGCCAAAAAAGTTTGAGAACCTCTGTCTTAGAGCATAGAGCAGTGGTTGTCAAACTTACAACTGTCGTGGGCCCCTTGAATGTTATGCAGCCTCCTTTGAATTGACAACAGTAAAAATAATAAACTTTAATACTAATTCCTTTATTTTGTATAATTGTTAATAATTTTTATTGCATTGTATTTCCTAAAATTTTATTATTGGTGAATATTTTATATTCTGGTATTTCACCTAACACCTAAAATAATTTTGCGGCCCACAGTTTGAGAAACTGTCTTAGAGGACTCGGATTTTTTTAAGGAATTCTGAACTGAAAACTTTTTTCGGAACTTGTAAATAGCGAAAGTGAAACGTGGGACTTCTCCACCGCTCAGTTATCCTCCATTTTCACATTTCCACCCATCCTCACACTTGTCTCATGCTGTGCGCCCTGGAGTCTATAGGCTTTGGCACAAAACAAAGGGTGTGCTATCCCAAACACTTCTGATAATTCTTGAGAGCATCCGGTCATCACGCACTGCATTTACTATGCAAAAGGTGCTCTGTTGTCTCTCGTAAGATAATATCTACCGTCTTCCTGTACGAGCAGAAAAGATTCCCAGATGGAGAACTCTTTGGATGTCGAGAGGGGGAAAAGAATTTCAGTAGTGATTGGTAAAGGAGTTTCTACATATATGTGCTGCCAGTTGTTTAGAAGTTCTGTCCCATTAGTCATCTCCATTTCGAATATAAATGGAAATGAATATTTTAGCTCCAGTGCAGGCAATATATTTTTATCTATAACGAAAAACCTACATGGCTGAGTAATTTGAAAACTTTCTACATAAATGGCCGCAACAAACGCACATTTGATGCAAGACTTGATGGTGAACTTTAGTAACTAAAGTTTAATCTTAGGTGTGCAATATTACTCCCCTAAAACGAAAATCAGACTGACTCTAAAGATAATCCTTTAAAAACTTTTTTAATGTGTGTAAATAGCCCCAGCTAGGTAGGCAACCCATGCTAATAACTGTATTAATGCGACTCTGAATTGATATGTGTTGTTCTGAGCCCCCCAAACCAAAATCCTGAGTACGCCACTGATCTACTGTATACATATTTGTATTGTTGGCCCATTCTCACAGGTTGAGGTTGTCGTAAAGGAGGGAAGTAAAAGCGAAGAGAAAGGGAGAAGAGGGATGCGAGGGGAAGCATAGTGGTAGAAGGAAGGTGGAGGGGAAGCACAGGGGAAGAGTGGGGAAGGGAAAGTGACAGGAGAGAGGTGTGGAGGTGAGACAATTTCATTTTTCCTTAGCTAATCTGAATTATTCTTTGTTTAAAACTTAATTTCGTCAGAATATAATTTTTTCTACATGAAAATCTATTTTGACTTGAAAATAAAATTTTTGTCAAGTTAATCTGTATTGACAAAGTTAATTTTTGTATTCATGTTTATTTTCCTAACACAATCTTATCTTTTGCATATTTTTTGTTACAAATTTTTTTCACAGGAAACACTTCCCGATAAAATATATTATCATGTATGCAAATTTATTTGAACAAACAATTTAAGATATATTTAATTTTCTGGAGATAAGTAATTTTTTGGGTGACAATTTAACTTTTCCTTTGGCAAATTAATTTCTTTCAATGGATTTTTCCTAAGGAAAAGTGATGTTTTTATTTTAATTTTTTGTTAAATTTTATGCTTTGATGGGAAAATATCCATGTAAGTTTTCACTATTAATTTGGTGCAGTCAGAAAATGCAGTGGAGGAAGCACTAGCTTTTGGGAAGACTGCTGATTTTCCTTCTTATAGCCAGCACCATAAATAGATATTTTAGTGCCCTGGGCAAACTACTGAATATACGCCATCTCCTCTTTAAAGAAATTATTTTCTCCATTTTATTTAGTTACTATTTGGATTTTTTGTGCTCCTTGCTTAGCTGCACCCAGGGCAGATGTCCCCCTTGCCCTGCCCTAGTTATGGCACTGCTTATAACAATTGGATCATCTGTCCATTTACCTTTGCTATGCAGTCCCATATGGAAACTAAGGTGGAAAATTTCTTTTCTTTTTACACAGAGTTCATGTTGGATAGATTTTAAATTTATAACAGTTTTTGATTAAGCATATTTGTCAAATCTGAAGTAGACAGTGTGTGTGGCACATTATTTCCTTCCTGGCTCTTTATTCCGTGTTTTTTTGGAAATTCAAGTTTATTTATTACAAAAGAAGATATTTTAGGATCAACATAAGTTTTCTTTGATTAAAATTTTATATAAAAATCATTGTCTTTAAGAAAAGTTTTATTTCAGGAGGAAATTGTTCCTATTCTTTCTCTTGGAAAAATATATTTTTATTCCCTGGTGGATAATGAAAATACTGAGGTTAAAAAAGGAGGTTTTTCTGCATATCACATTGGTTCAGTACCAATGTGATATTGCAGAATATAAGAGGTATGTTAGGAAGTGGTTTTACTCTACATAAATATTGTTTTGTGTTCCTTTTCAAATTAACTCATGAAAATACTTCCTAGAAGTAGAAATAAAGGGTTTATGAGTATGATACCATTTTTTGGTTGTTAATTTGGAAATAATCTTTTTTCCCAAAGAGTTTGCTTAAAGATTCATGTGATTATTTTTGAGGATTTCTTTTTATGAACCCAATATCCAAAAATATTTCCTTTAAGAGAGACACTGGGAAATAGACAAGACATCGATGGAGACTGGTATTTCATTTTTTTCACTGAAAAACTTTGATTATTTGAATTGATTAATAAGATGGCATGTTTATTGCTGAGGTCTGTTGAACTTGTACAATTCATTTGTAATATTTGTAGTATAGATGAAATAGCCATCAAGCAATATATAAATCTGCTTTATCCCAAGCTGTAAGCTCAAACAATTTAAACATGTCATTACCATCCTTGCTCATTAAATGCTAAAGCAAAGCTACCTTCTGCTCACCGGGTACTTTATCTTCTATAAATGCATTAATATGTACAATGAAATTGTTTTCCTGCTTCTCCCAGTTGGAAGATAGGTTTCCCTGTAAGGCCATAGGCAGTTTTGATTGGTTGAGACTTTCAATTTCCTACAGTATCTTTTATTTTGTTGGGTGAGAGAGGGGCAGCGAATTTTATTTTGCACACCGGTGGCCACAAGGGTTGGAGTGGCCCTGACCAACCTTATACACTTTTATAGGCCTACAATGTTGGTCATATTTTTGTTTGATGGCTTCTTCATTATGAATGATTTTTGTCCCTTATTTTTCTTGATTGATTAGTTATATGACTCCTTGATATTAATACCTGGGCAGAAATTGCACATTACATTGCAGTGTTATGGCAATGTTAAATGTTGGTCATACCCAGAATCAGTCATTTTAAAACATTTTTTACAGCTGATTCTGCCATTAGGGCTTGCAAAATGTAATATTTTTAAATTTCCATTGTTTAACAAATTCCTTAAAAAGAGCACTATATTAAGTTGGTAAATATCTTGGGTCTACTAAATATAGATTTTAGGTTACTAGTTCCTGTCTTACTGATGATATCTACATATTAGGCTAATGACCTCAATGAAATTAAATAATTATACCTATGAAACCCAAACACATCTAAGCCTACATCAGCCCTTAGTAGCTTGGGAACTTCTCAAAATGTCAGTGTATCCTTAGGATGATTATTTTTACACTTTTAACAGGTGAGTTAACCCAATATTCTATGTGTATATATATATTCATGTGAACCCACAACAGAAGTCATATCAGATTGCCCACCATGTGACTTCAGTAGAAATGTATTTATTAAGTTCATAGGAAACACTATTGGGTTCTTTAAAAAATTACAATTTTAATACAGGTGAGCTCCGCTTAACGCGGGGGATGCATTCATGAGTTCTCCGCGTTATGCAAAAATCCGTGTTCGCCGGGCACCGTAACCTTTAGGCGTCCAGAGGGAAATAACTTCCCAAATGGTATTTTTGGATCCACATTCAATGTAAAACATATTTCTACAGGACTTTTAGAACATAATTTATTAAACAGACTATAAAATTACCTAGTAAACAGTAAGACAAAAAATCTTTTTAGCGGTAAACGTACATAATTTCAAAATATTTCACATAACACCTATGAAGTTATATTTAAAAAAAAGTCCAGGGCCGACTGCTTAGCTTTTTTTCACCTATTACGTAAAACTTGTCAGTAGCATTCAAATAGTCCGTCGAAGTCCCACTTCATGGCACTCACTCATATGCAGTCACTGTGCTCCTCCAACAAAGTCATGCACTGATCGACGATGCTCTTGCAGCTCCGCTTATAGATCGAACCGTAGTGCGTGTTGGGTTTTCTGCAATTTATATATCATTATACACAGTGATGAGCTGAAGCCAGTGCCTGCCGGCTCGCGCGAGCCTGTTGTTAATTTTTCTCAGAATTTGCGAGCCGGTTGTTAAATTATTAGAAAATAGGAAAATCTATTGATTTTGTCCTTTCAAGTACATTTTGCCCTATCTGATAGTCAATTACCGGCAGTGTATGAAATGGAATATATTACATACCGAACACTTCTTAAGCTAGCGGAACGGTATTACTAAACTAGAGCGATATGGTGCCCCTGGCATATAGGCCTCCTGCCACGGTTTTCCAAATTTCGTAACCCCTTTTATTTAGAGAGCCGGTTCTTAATTATTTTCCAGATCATCACTGATTATATATTATTATACATTATATGCATTCAAACATTAAGATCCCTCCGCACATACCACATGTTTTTTCATAATAAAGTAATTGTCAAAAATTATAGATTTAAAAAATATAAATCATCAAAAACATTTTTTACGATCCAATGATGCCAAAGAAACATGAAGCATGAATAATATTTATTTTTCCGTTTTTCAAATGTTTTCCGCCTTAGGAGATATATTTTTGTGTTAGACCCGTGAAATGTACAGGGTAAGAGTGAAATTGGCCACCAGACGTTGAAATATTATGTAACACTGCTGAAATATCACAATATTTAGGATACTTTATGAAATTTGATTAGTACGAAATTTAGAAAATCATAAGATATTAGACTGAGGTCGCCCTGTGCATAAGATATCTATATGTTTAAAAAAAATTTTAATTTGAAATAAAATCCGCCTTATAGTGAATCTGTGTTGGCTGTGGCCGTGTTAAGCGGGGCTCACCCATAGTCTGCAAAAGGTCTTTGAAATTAACAGTTTTATTTCTGGATCTAATTGGATTTTGTGTTAAGGCTAACCCTTAGAATATTTTAAGTATGTTAAATATTTTACCAAAATTACAGACAAGTAATGCACCATAATAAGTTGTATTTTAATTCAAGAATTGAGATGTTCATATGAATAATCTTCACATATCTTACAATTTTGAGCTCAATATTTTATGTATGAAATTATAATTGCTTCTATTATGTATTGTATTCCATTCTATGAATGAGTTATTGATTATTTGTAAAGATTTACAATGTATGTTGCACAGAAAAGATAAATAACTTGAATTATTAGCTGCTAGGGAGATGGGTAATCCTGTAGTTATTTCAAAGAGGCATTTATATTTCATTCAAATCAACAGTGTTCCAGGTTATGAGCCCGAGAATGTTCAGCACCGCCAAGGTAAGTGTGTTCTGTTGTTTTACTGTAGTTTAGAATAAGTACCTATCAGTCTCAAAATACCACCCTGATAGCTGAGGTTTTAAGATTTGGATCATTTACAGGTAAGCTAAACCTAGCTTAAATTTTCTTGGTAAATTTTCATGGTTTAGATCAGGGGTCTCTACCAGTCGATCTTTGGCCCTTTGGAAATCGATCGCTGAATCTTTCCTCAGCATTATTACTTTCTATTGAATCAAGTAAGAAATGTTGAGCCGATATAGATTTTGAACTTACAGTTACCTAAAACTTTTTTATCGAGCTATGCAGGTAATTTTATAATCTTTCAAAAATTAAGAGCATTTGGAATGCATAAATCAAATAATACAGATATCTGTCGATATCAGCTCTCTCAATGAGACACGAGCACATCGATGTTTATCGATCCTGAGTATACTTAAGTAGCTCAATATGTGGTGTTCCAATCGTGAATTATTACAAAGGGCAAAAGTTTGAGGCTAACTGCGATTTTATGTGTAACTTGATTAACTAATTCAAGTTATGTTTTGGTTGATTTATTCCATCGGTATAAAATAAATGCAGATCGTTGCCCATATCAGAAAAATAAGTGACAACTTCCTGCAATATATAGTAACAAAAATAATTATTTGTCCTGGAGGCACTACATGTACATATTATTAATTCTAATAATAGCCCACGACTGTCCGTCCATTGGTCACGATATTATATAGGTCGCACATCTGGGGGTGAATTATGGTTTAACGCGAATAACTCGAGATATAAACTCCAAATTTGGCAGGAATGCTCGATTCACATATTTTAAGGTGATGACGAAAAAATCTCGAAAAGTACTGCGTTCATCTCCAAGAATGACATTTCCATTTCCTATAAAATAACGCGTAAAAATCGTTTTCAACGTGCGGGCTTTCATTCTTTTTTAAATGAAAATTAGAAAGAATTAACCTATGATCTATGGGTCTGAACTATTTTGAAGAAAACATTATAAATTTTCTTATTCTGTTCATCTTTTTCCACCTACAGTTCGAAATCGCTCATGTTAAACGTTTAATTGACATTTTCTGGAAATATTGCCATTTTAACGGGATGTTGCCTTGTGTCTACCAATTAAATTGTTAGACCTGGAAATCATATTGTTATTTCAATCTGCTGCGTTTACACGGATCGAGAAAGCGGCCGTGAATTCTCGAATGACTAATCACGAACAGTTTCTCGCCCTATGTAAATAATCTCTGTGACCTTGGGCGTCTCGACTAATTTCACGACTCGGTTTATAACATCAGACATTGATTCTCCTTCGAGAAAGCGGGCGAGAAACACTTGTAATCGCTCCCAGTGTTGTGATTTTGTTAAATTGGTGTGATTGGCAGATAGTGCTTCTCGCATGTTTGTGTCCTTTTTTTTTATATCCGCTTGCAATTTATTTATCAAAAATTCAAGTTGAATCTTTGATAGTCTAAAAAAATTACGATTAGACATAGTCTTCTTCATTCAGTTCTTTGCGAATGGTGTTTGACGCTCCCCAAGCTCTCCTCTGCATTATCCAATTCTTTACCCAAACTCTCTGCCTCTTATTTTAAAGATTTCTTGAAACTTCACAAAGTTCATTACACAGCAACGCAATTACAATGTTAACATCGTCTTGTAAACAGTCCATCTTATTGTCTTCAGCACGACTGAATGGTTTATTTTATAAACCCATGCAACACTTTTCTCGAATGTCATTGCGTCGAGATGTGCGTGAAATCACGACCATTTTCTCTACCCGTGTAAACGCGGCTTAAAGGTGTAAGCGTGCTTTGAATGCTTTTAATAGAAGAGAGGGAGGGAAGGGTAAAGAGCGTAGGAGGGATGGAAAAAGAGGAGAGGAGGGAGAGGAAGCGAGGTAGGAGGAGGAAGGATAGGGAGGGAGGGAGAGAAGTACATATTTTAACTAAATATAGCCTGTCATATAGACGGGCTTTTATACTAGTTAATGATAAAAGCCGTCACATTTTCCCGGTATCTACGTTCAGGGCCGGTTTCAGACGTAAGCGGTCGCTTACAGGTGCCACTTAAGATGGGCGGCAAAATCAATATTTCGGATTTTTAAATTTTCATTTTTTTAAAAGGTTTATTGCACAGAACTTGAAAACATCGCGAAAAATTTTATTTTACGCCATGATATGTCATTTAAATTCAGGGTCTGTTTAAGTTGTAAGCGACTTAACCTACCGCTTACAGGTGTCACCTAAGAAGGGCGGCAAGATGAACGTTTTAAAGTTTTACATTGTCTAAAACGCCGATACACTGTACACTTACCTTAACCTCTTTAGCAGAATATAACCTTTGATTACTCGGGGTTTGTCTGTTTGTGCAACTATTTCACATTCTGGATATCTACCTTTTGCACGTAGTAGCTTCCCTCTCTGATCCCTGATAATTGACTTTGCAAAGAAAAAAGCACAAAAAACAATCTCGTCCTTTTCGAAAAGTGGGTTCGTAAAGTTGCAATATAAAAATATTCGGTAATATGATCATTGCATAGTAATTTGGTTATAAGGTCAGTGAATGTTTTATTTCTATTTTGTGATGATATTTAGCTGAATATTTTTTTGAAAAATAAAACAAAATAGGTTTATTTTCTTTTTTTAGTATATCAATAATATTATTTCAGGCCTTTGATATTCACAGGGGCGGCAAATTTTTACCTCGCTTACACATTTTTAACTGAAACCGGCCCTGTCTACGTTCATTATGGGGGAAATTGGGGTAAGATGACGATGCTAAGGGAAAACTCCTACTGCGAGAATTCCAAGGCGGATAAATCATTCATTTGGGAATATAATGGTTCTTTGTTAAGCATTCTATCATTGAGTAGCGTAATTAAAGTTTAGAAAATATTTGCAAATTCGTCAACTTAACCATCCATAGGGGTAAGTTGACTAGTCACGTGAGGTAAGATGAAAAATTCAAGATTTGACAATGAAATTGGTCTATTCAAAATAAATTATTGTTTAATATTGTAAAAATTAGTTATGCGTGATGCTGAACATAATTTAAAGCAGCAACAGCTTACACTAACACCAGCATTCTCAATCACAAATAAAAGTGTCCGCCTTCATATGAAGATCATCTTTCGTGCTACCACTTCTTGCACTGAATACATAGTAACCAATCCTCTAATGGGGGGGTCATCGTAGCACCCTTCACAGACGGGACAAATATCACCTGAACCCTCTACAAGTGTTGCGTCACATTTTGAAGGGGAGACAAAGTCTTCTCGGCTCGCAATTAATTTCTGTTCAAGCCGTTTACCGTTCTCTTTAATCAGGAAATATTTTATAGGTGTGCTCGATATGATCATTGAGGGAACTGATTCTCTTTTTTACCTTGTCTAATCGCCTTAGGGAACGAAAAGAGTGACATCTGTAGACCACTTAACCCTGGTTCTTGCGATCTTTGTTCAAGTGAGTTTTCATTTATCTGATTCGCTATTTCTGTGTCAATAGCCTCATCACTCGATTTTTGCATGATAACATCTTCATTAAGGGGGGAGAGTAAGGGACCGCTGATTCACGTGAGCGGTGTTCTTCCGAAGCTTCCACTGGCCTGTCTGTAGTCATAGATGGGACGAATTCGTCATCTCCAAATATTTCTGGATTGAACGGATCAATTCCACGAGCTTTAAATTCATTAACAATGTTTCCAACGGTAGGCCACTTTGAAGTATGCGGTGCCAAACAGTACTACATCATTCTCCGTGATTGCAAATCAAGGGTTAGTTAATGTGAAAATTATATGCCTGACTATAGTATGTTTTCAATGGTCTATAGCAGGGGTCCCCAAACATTTTATTGAAAGGAGCACATTAGTCTTTATGTACGACAGCGCGGGCCACTTAAGACCTTTCAAATGACTGATTGGGTCGTGTGAAAACTTCAAAGAGCAAGTAGATTCGAGGGGGGGGGGGGAGTGGTTATCGAGAAAAGTGAAAATATGAGGTAAGGCAGGCGGGCCGGATTAAATCACTGCGCGGGCCGTAATTTGGGGACCCCTGGTCTATAGGAAGTAGAGCTCCGCACGAGCCTGATTTTCTAGGCCGGCCCATACAAATTCGGACCCGGCCCGACCCGTGAGACATTATGGAGGACCAGTGCCACTCGTGTGATTTTTAAAGCCCGGCCTGGGCCCGTAATTAACTCCAAAGGATCGGCCCGTGCAGGACTGTAATAGGAAGCCACGTCTGGAGGCTGAAGTTTGTGCGTGGTTTGAGGGGGTAACCCCATCAACGTGATGTCATTTTCTCTTGCGAATGAGACAGCTGAGAGTGAGATATGGGAAGAATGATTGCCTAAGAGTAAAAGAGCTGGTTTAATTGCAGAGGGCCTCACGTGTTGGAAAAAGTGCTGGAGGAAGTGAACGAGAACATCTGCACACATTCTTAGTAAAAGATTTGCGACTGTTGATACACGAAGCGTATTGCTACCTCCAGCGCTGTTGCGTCCTATATATGCGTCATTCGAATCTCTTAATTTTCTTTTCATCATCGCCTTGTTTACTATTTAAGATAAAAACTCGAACAATAGCAATATTTACAACCGTAATAGGATGAATACACTTGATCCTTTTCACTGTTTAATATATTTTTAATAAAGTTAGTCGATAGTATATTTGATCCACATAAAACACGTATTAATGATGTAACGCAATAAAATTTGTTATATAAACAAAGTAAAATTATCGCTTTCTGTTTTTATTACAGCCAGACTTTCGGTTACCCCCTGAATGGGCCATTGGGAACGCCGGAGGTGACATTCAGAGGATCTGAGCGATGCCCATCGGTGACCACCACCTGTGCTCGTTCACGAAGAAACGCTCTTGTGCTTCTTACGATGGCTTCGGTAATCCCCTAACATTTCAACCCTCGAATAAGATTGTAGTGAGGAACTGTGTCAGAAGCTTTACTAAAAATACAGCGTGTCCACCTTCGTATTTTTCTCACCGTATTTAAAAATGACCTGTTTGAATAATTTGGTCTCACACGAGGTACCTTTATTATATGTATCTGCTAATGCTAATCAAGTATATTCACGACGCCAGATATAATGTTGGAGTGAAAAAGAGATTTAAGACCAATATATTTAGATTTGTGTTATAAATGTCCTTAAATTAATCCCCTGAAGGTTTTTGTTGTTTTTGTGAAATTATTTGCACCATTATTATTTAAAAGACATGTTAGAATAATTATTAATAATCGAATATTATAACTGTATTTCATGAGGTAAAGCAATAAAGAAGTCTCTAAAAATAAGTTGATTAAATTATTTATTAACCGCCCTTACTACCTATACCTTACATATTTTAACATCCCTTTAATTGCATAATAAAGGGTAAATATGTCTAAAAACGATTTAGTTTAGTATAAAAATATTTTTGAGAATATCGGGGAATTATCCAATAACTATCAAAGAATGAATATTCTATATATGGACAATGATTTTTGTCTTACTGAAACGCCCAATATCCGATGTTTGTCTCCACTTTAAACCTGAGCCCATGGAACGTTTTCTGAAAAATCAGTCGAAAAAAGTAAAAAAATAAAGTTTATTCTTGTCATTAAAAATTAATTGGTTGTAATTCGTAACAACGTTTTCCAATAAAAAAAACCGAACAATCGAATTGGATTCGAACACGGGCCTTCTTCATGACAGCCAAACGCCCAACCTCTGAGCTATGAACACCTTCGGACGAGTATATGAGAACGTTACTCAAGTATAAGCAATTGACGCCATCAGATGGGGTTGGATAGGTAGAACGGGTAGAACCCTTCAAGAGAGAAGAGGGGTAGCCACGAAGGCGGAAGAGGGGAAGTCCGTGACGTTGAGGAAGACTTCCACTTGACTAGTATTTTCGAGCAAACTTCTGGATAATGAATTTGACTGTGTAAGCCATTATAATCATTATAAATATTATTTAAATTAGTTAATAAACAACTGTTACCATCCTGTTACAATTAGCGCAATAAGGGTTACAAATGCAATCAGAAAAACCCATGCCGTTGACGGGATTCGAACCCGCGACTCTAGCATTGGGAGCCATAAACGCTAACCACACGTCTATGGAGACATGGAGAACTAGGGGTCTCTAAAAGGCATAAGAGGTTAATAGGCGCAAGAGGGGTAACCCTCAAGGCGGCAGAGGGGAAATTCAAAATGGCGGAATTAAAATGGCGGACGAGAAGCCGACGAGGGGAAGTAAAAATGGCGGACGAGAAGCCGACGAGGGGAAGTAAGATGGCGGATCACTTTCACTTTCTTTAGCATTTTCGTGAAAAACCAGAAAAGACCCAAATTTGCCTGTTTTGGCCGGTTTTGACCTTCAATGACCTCTAAAACTCACTCCATTCAGGTATATGGCCTTCAATAACTGCGGGACTCCTCCGCTAGACGGCAGACCTGAGCCCGAGGATTTAATACCGCGGGTGTTTCAAATTCGTTCAATAACTGCGAGAGTCGTCCGCTAGACGGAAGGCCTGAGCCCGAGGATTTCATACCGCGGGCGTTTCAAATTCGTTTGCACTTGAATTTTAATTCCGATCGTATTACTCCATCTTACATAGCTTCTTGGTATGACTTATTTGTTATCTGTTCTTTCCAAAGCTTTGTAGTATGATTATTACAATTAGTTTCAGTTTTATTTATTCGAATGTGACGTTAAGAAACATTAAATCCTTACTTATTCATCATCTTCAGCGCGAGCACTGGGACGTTAGACATATACAATTTTAAATAAAAAAGCAATGAATTCATAATATTTTTATTATCATAAAAGTACCTACGTATGTTTACATAATAGATAATACAGACACGGTAATAAATTGCTGCCGCGTATTAACAATCTGCGGCCCATACTCTTTCGGGAATCTTTACATAGTACATAATATTACGGGAAAGGAACAAGAGGAAACTGCATACAAATCATCCCACAGACAGCACGTGGAAATGTAATGGTCTCAAATAGCAGAAATGTTCTTCTCGCGTCGGTCTCCGTTGGAGTGTACGTGCTGGATGTCTTGGAGAGAGTATGAGCGGCCCCGCGGCGTAGAGAGGCGTCGTTTCCTTGGAGACGGGGGTCCACGCGTTAACGTTGCTCCCACGCTTCGGATATTCTTTAACTCCATATCAACCTGAAAGAAACATAAATGCGTAAATTTCAATCGGATGCAACTTTTGAACTCGTTATCAATATACCTATCGAAAAATACAATTTTCTGTCCCTGATTAATAAAGTGGGAAACAGAATATAACTACAGGTTCACCAAATTGGTGCATCACACCTACCCAACAATTATCTCTCTCTGGTTTGACTCTCCTTTTAAACAACGAGCCTAAATAACATTGTCTCACAATCGATCTTCTGTGTTTTATCGTCACTGTCTCGTGTACCTATAAATGTATTTGCTTGAACCGTTCCTAAAACCTCCTCTGTTAGACATTCTGACCTATGTCTCTACATAAGCCTTAACATAACGTGAAATAAAATCTTAGATTTTGGAGGAGCGAGCCCTTTGGGATCATTGTCGGCCTCCGCGATTCACTAGTGCAATTTTCATCGAGAAATGAACAGTAACGCACAATCAAGGGATTCCTTCGGTCCTACGCTAAGACGAACTGGGTGATCGGCTTCCTATCCTCGAGGATGGCCTCGAAGGACCAGTGTTCGGCGTTATTAAAAAATGGATTTATAAGATCGCTGATCGAGTAAAAGAGTGAACCCAATCGACACGGGATACATCCAGTTGGCTACAAAGGACTCATTTGTTATGAAAATACGTCCGAGTGCAACGTGAGACACTCGCAGGCGTGTTAAATTAGATTTAGTTTAAAATAAAAAATGAGCAAATATAAAAATGCGGATGTAAATAAAGATCTCTTAAATTTTTATTGGACTTAATCTTCATCATCTTTCTCTTTTTCGTCTTGAATTTCGGAACAGCCGACTCATGTAGTAACCGCATGCTCTCTGCAAATATATTTTCAGCACAACACAACAGCTTCGGGGCCTTCTGGTTTACCGAAAATAATTAATGATTATTTAAAATATTATTAAGAATGTCTGTATGGTATAAAAAACGTACACATTAAAAGGGTGTTTTTATGGAACATTTTTTACACTGTTTCAAGGTGTCGCGTCCTGGTGCGATCCTTTTCTCCATTAAAGATACATGGATCCGTTCAAGACATCGATGGACGACAATATAGGTAATATCGTAGATTTTTTAAATTATTTAACATTTAGATAGAAACTCGGTAGTTGACTATATTAAGGCTAAAAGAACAGAGTTGTTTCTTCCTCTTGCCGAGCTCATTCGAATCTGTACCGATAAATTATAAAAATGTTTAATAACTGTAATAAAATCGCTGATTCCGATCAAAACATCGATGCAGGACATTATATAATAGCTTTCTAAAATCATTTAGAATTAAGATAGAAACTCGATAGTTAGACTATATTATGAATAAAAAAACGGAGGTGTTTCTTCTTGCAAATTCATTCAAATCCGTTCCGAAACGAAATTTAATAATAACCGAAAAATACGCGTATTTATTTTAAGCTTTTTAAACCCTCGAGACAACGTTTAGCGTATTGAAATGATCATTCAGCGTTACACATGATGATGATTATCACCATTACGTTTTTATGATAAGTAAAGAGATGTATTCGCGTGAATATAATAAGATAAACACGTCATTTATGACGCGCGTTACACATATTCAGCCAGATTTCCTGAAAATCCAAAAATTCCCCCAGCCGAACAGTGTCGGGTAAATTTGCTATTATTATATACAAGGTGTTTCATGACCGGTCTGCCATACTTCGGGAGGTAAGTTCGAGTAAAAATATTTAATACAACATTGGCCGTAGTTCCAACCGTCGAGGAGATACGTACGTTTTAAGATGTGTAACGCTGTACCGTTGAAAGCAACTTTCAAAATCGATTCTCAGTTAATGTTTGGTGTGCTCTGATTTGTTGATTGGACCATTCTTTTTTAAACAACGTTTAAATGCTGCTAATTACCTGAACTTCATGAAGAACGAATTGTCGCTTTTAATGGAGGGCGTGCCTCTTGAAACAATGCGCAGGATGTTCTTTCAGCAGGATGGAGCGCCTCCATATTTTGGCTGTCAAGTTACGGATTACTTGTATCAGCGTTACGGGAATCGGTGGATTGGCCGTGGTGGTCCATTACCTTGGCCGCTGAAATCTCCGGACCTAACCACGCTTAGATTTCTTTTTGTGGGGTCTTATGAAAGAGATGGTATACAAGATCAAAGTACAGACGAGAGGTGGACTCATGCATCGCATTATGGATGCTGCTGCGTATGTACGAGACCACCCTGAAATTATCCAACGGGCATCTTGTTTGGAACGAGCAAGACTGTGCATTGAAAACCGTGGCAGCCATTCTGAACAGTTAACATAAGGTGTATCTCAAAACGTACCAATAAAATCATCTGATTAATACTCTCGTTTATTTTCTCCTGCGCGCACCTACAATCATCCGTAGCTCCTCAGCGGTTGGAAATAGGACCAATGTTGTATTCACTTTTTTTTACTTGAACTTACCTCCCGAAGTGTGGCAGACCGGTCGTGAAACACCCTGTATAGTGAAGACAAAATCCTGTTAAATCACATCACCCTCGTAACGCTTCGTTAACATTTTATCCAACCTCACTCTTTCCTGCCGTACGTTAATTTGTGACGGCCCCTTCAGGTTTCATTGATGTAGTAAGTTTTTAAAATACGATAATTGAAAGGGTGAAAAATAAATATGTCAAGAATAATAAGAGAAAATAGGGACTTATACGAGGTAAATACGTAATTTGGGGTGTTTAAGCTGGGGACCGGAATTCCCGAATAGGAAACTTCTGGAAGAGTTAGCAAAAGGAAACGCGCGGAAATTGCCGAGTACTTGACTAATGCGGAATATTTATGACAAGAACACAACAAAAATATTCAATAAATGCCAAAACTATTTGAAGCCTATTCACCTTAACTTTAGAAAAATGGAGAACTTACCAGATTACTTGTGCGCGTTGATTCGTAAGATATCGGGGGGGATGACTCTCTTACTTCACCTTACAGAAAAAGATGAACAAAGTGAGAGGCTACTTCAATGATAGCACAGACGTGATCACTGCTTCAGCACAAATGAAAATGGCAGTGTAGGAAGAGGGCCAAAAATAAAATCTTCATGCCCGAATAAGGGCCGAGGGGCAAATAGAAGAATAGACATTACACTTTTCCAAAAAAAGGATTAGCCAGGAAAGAGGCGCGGTATGAATATACGAGATAGGCCAGAAAGGTCATAAATGCTTCCCGGTTCGGGGCACCATCGTGTGGTCGATGCCCCACAAATGTAGTCGGCTAGCAGTAATTCCGAGGAAACAACAATCGCGCTACTGGGTGCCCTTGTTAATGGGTGTGTGCAGGTTTACTCTGGTATTTCCCATTTCCCCCATCCTCTTTTGGAAAAGCGCTAAAAGCTTTGACAGGCAAAGGGACTTGCATTGGACTTCAAGAAAATTTTGCCAACCCTGGGTGACCGGTTGCTTCGCTCGCCCTTATAGCCAGCTCTGTTTACAAGGGGCACCCAGTTATAAAATGACCGAAAATCCCATAACCAAACCATTTCTCACTCCTACATCCCTCGCTGTGTCCCTTGTTACAGCAAATGTATCTCTCAGAGCATTTTAATGATTGATTTATGAATGCAAAGGGTAAAAAGTCTGAGGAGTGAGGGGGGCTCTGCAAAAGGATAAAAAAGTCAGTGCTCTTGAGTTCAAAGAAAATAGTAGTCATGTCGGATGGCCTGATGAAAATGATAATGGTCTCACCAATTTTGGCCATCTACACACCTGCCTAATTTACCTAGTGGTCGGACATGCTCCAGGGCCCATTGCTTACTTGTTCCACTACTGTCCTCACAAGATTAAGGATCGGCAGTTACTTGAGTTTATAAGAAAAAGATTACCAGGTAATGCAAGGGATCATTTTGAGTAGAAGTTTTATCTTTGATCTCTCATTGTTCAAAGGAAAATTAATAGCTCGGAGGTCCCTTTTTTATAAGTGGATTCATTCTCTGAAAGTTTAACTACTTCATAAATAATGCTATGATGTGTTATATACCATTAAATGACATTTGGAGACATTTTTTTACAGTGGAGGAAAAGGATGGTAAGGGATCCAGAAGCATGAGAAATATATGAACCTAGTATTTCACTCCCGGGTCCCCCCTCATGCTGGGCCCCTGCCCGTTTCACCCATGTCTGTACTTCTTACCATGACAGGGTTTCGTAGAGGTCAGCATTCAACCCTAACCACATTGTGAGTAATCAAGTTAACAAAACAATTTAATGAAAATTTGCAGCATATCATCTCACAAAGGAAAATTTTAATTTGGCCAGACAGGAGACGTGTTAAAACTTATTGGTGCATCTTGAAAGCTGTAATGACATAAAAAAACAATAAACAAGTTATGTATTCCAATTCTTTATAGATGCATTCAGACATCAAAATTTAAAAATGACCCAGATAAATGAATTAATTAATTTTTTATTTTAGCTACATAACTAACAATTTCATTACAAACATAAAAGTTTGAAGTTTACAACACAGTCTAATATCAATAAATGCTTTATCCTGTTTTGTCCACAACCTTTTCTATCACTTTCAATAATAAATACGTGCTACATGGTGAAATAAATAACACCCAGTTTAAATCACACACAAGCAATGAACCTCACAAAGAAAGCTAAGAGAACAATTAAATATAGTCATGGCTTTTCATAAAATCTAATCAATATGAGCAGAATTGACTATTTATAGGTCATTTCAAGCCATTGTACTATAAAAAAAAAGTATTATGACCACTAATACACCTCATTTTGGACATAACAGGCTCACAGTGATATATCACTCAGCGTTTTCGTAGAACATTGCAGTGAATATGACATCACATAGCTATTTTCACATAATTGCTATGGCAGTAAATAGTTTTTAGGCACCAAGGACTATAACTGCAATGTCTGGATATCAAGGCCAAAGGTCAATTCTTGGAAATAGCTTAGAAAATTGGATTAAACAGTAAACTATGAAGAGTTTCTTATAGATAAGTAAATCATTGTAATTGCTGGCAGTTTGAGCACTACCTTGAAATTTCTAAGAAATACAAAATAGTTCACCCTGGAATGGTTTTATGATACATTAAATGAGCCTCACTTAAATTAATATAAAAATAAAGTATTAATCACTGGATTAGTTTTCACTACTTTGTAAATCCAAAATATACAATAGATATTTCAAGAGTGATTATTAATCAGCACCAGATAATCCAAAGTTATAAGAATAAAATATGAATGAGCACACAAAAAAGATTTTGTTCTGAATAATCCCACTGATATCTGAACATGTGCTATTCCATGAATCCAGTTTTTCTTTCATAAATCTAAATTATGCCCATACGAATGCACATATTTGTAGAAACAGTAATTAAAAATTGTGCACATTCTGGAGTAGATGAAATGATATACAAAAGCAAAATGTTTTAAGATGTAAAAGTTATTCATTAACAAATACAATTATCCATCTACAAAATACACTTCATACTAAGGTAAATATAAAGTTTCATTAGGGTATTTCAAACACTTTTTGAACTTTGAAAATGAAAAATTCATTTCCTATTTCTATTTCTTACACAAATAAAAGTAAAAAATAAATTATTTAAATTAGGAATCAGTTTTATATTTGTATTTTGTGCTAACCAATTATTCACTATATGTGCCAGCAAATGTACTATTCTACAATTAAATGAATATAAAAATAACAAATACAATGCATACAGACATAAAATGACAGTACAGGCGACTCCCGAGTCTCGATTAATTCGAGATTTCGATCCCACCGATCGATAATATACGCAAAATAAACTTCGCGTAGTTATTGGTTCCGACCAAACACGAGGTTTAGTTTTGGTGTAGATGTAGTTATATCTGCTCTAATTATTTGAATTTGTGCTGATTTCACTTTTTTCTGTTAATCTTTTATTTAAATTTATTTATTTTATTGATTTATAAATTTATCACTTGACATGGCATCTAAAAGGAAATGTAGTAGTGATAATTCAAGGGAATCAAATAAAAGTGGGCATAAGATTCATAGTTATGAATTGAAATTAGAACTTTTAAAGTGTGTTGAGAATGGTGAAAGCCAAGCTGAAATCGCACGATCGTTGGGAATGTGTCCTTCAACTGTTAGCACTTATGTGAAACAGAAGGAGAAAATTCTAGAACGTGATAAATTCACGTAAATTGATAACAACAATAAACAGTCCTAGGCGAGGTGTTGTGATTCCTAAAATGGAAAAACTTTTGGTAGATGATCAGTGTCAGAAACACATACTGAAAGCTATACTGAAATCGTACGATCGTTGGGAATGTGTCAACTATTAGCACTTATGTGAAACAGTAGGAAAAACATCTGGAACGCGATAAATTCAGGTAATTTGATAACAACAATAAACAGTTCCCCACCCAATAGCTCCTCTTCTTCCAACTAAAATCTTCTAACTTCTCAATTAATAAACCAAGTCCAGTAAGCGCAGTTGAAAAAGATTTAAGCTATGAAAATATTTTTAATTTTATTGTTTCTTTATTCTTAAGTTATTTTGTACATTTTAAATAACTTTTATATTAATTTCGCTGCGATAAATAGTTGTATGTAAAGACAGATGTACGCAGTTATGTTATCCAGCTCGTGCGAGTCGTTTGTAACAAACGACTCGCGCGATCCGGACCGGGCTGTTTGTAAAGCATATTGCATACATCTATCTTTGAAGTTCGAAACACAAATTTATTTTTTCCTTTTTAGTGCAAAAAATAAGTTATACATTTATTATATAATTTATTCATAATTTAATATTGTTGTTTAAACATATCAGTAATGTTATTTATCTTTATAGAACGTGAGGGGAGACTTTTTCCCGAGATGCGGGAATGTATCCCGTTTATAACATGCAAGTATATGGAAAAATGGCATTTGACACTCGAATATTCGAGATTCGAACACGTTTTCAGGAACGCATCCCCAACGAGACTCGTGAGTCGCCTGTATTTTTCAAGAAAAAACAAGGACATTGGAAATTCACAGGAAGGCTGATACAATGTCTCATAAAACAATCTTATGTTTTTTCTCATATTAAATGATTATCTAACATTTTAGGGAATTTCTTTATAATTATGAGATCCTTAATTCGAAAATGTGTAATTAGCAATATTTCATTAAAAGAGGAGCCAAATGAAAATCTCTTCAATAATACCAATATGCAAAAAACCTCATTGTCTTTCCTATCTAAAACAGTAAACATAAGTCCCAGTCATACTTTATGATAAATTTAAATATATACAAAATTTAAATTATAAAGCACTTTCCACGTGAATTATAAGGTAACCTCCGAGACAGTGAAAATGTTTATTTGCAATTTCATAACAATATAAGGTGTTTGGCTTAATTTTTTCAAATTTAAAAGCAAGCATCACATCACAGAGCATGTAAGCAAAGTATTAAGCTAACCAAGGATATGCATAAGAGTGTGGAGCAAACTAAAGATTTTATGAATACCTATTCACACACCACCTCTATATCACCTCCCATATATGGATAAAAAATTATTTTGTAAAAAAACTAATTATTGGCACACTTTTGGCAATGTTGGTCAATTTCTATAGACAATAACTTTAACAAGAGAGGAAGAGTTGATGCATGAGTTGGTAATAGATGTGGAATTTTTAAAAAGATTATTCCCCATCAGCCCAAGTATTGATAGGTAGCAGGAACTCCCTGAAATGAGAAAAATGAATAAAATCAAGAATAATGTTACAAACTTCAATAAAATATAAATTTTCATGTGCTATTTATCTTTAAAGCATCACCAACTAATCGCACATATTTCTTCGTGTTAAAAATACTACAAATGTATTGGAAGTAAGGTTCATATGATTTTTGGTTACATTAAATTTCCTCACCAGATATGTGTTAAATTGTACTTATGTCCATAAAGGTGATCATGTAAACCATTTCGACTTTGAAATGTGTGCTATATAAATGAAATATTAATACTAAACATAACAATGAATTTCAACTATTATCTATATATATATATAATATATATATATTATATATAATATATATATATATATATATATTATTTATATATATCTATATATATATATATATATATAATAAAGTGTTTGTATGTAATTTTATAGCGCAGTAACTACAGCACGTAGAAACGAGAAAGGTATCATTTTAACCGGAATAACAAGTATGGTGGCGTAGTAAGGTTTTTATATCGATTTGATTGACCTTTCTAATTTAAAAAAATATTTTCTTTTTTCATTTGAATAACAGAGGGACGAGTGCAGCACATTTCTCATTTGAATTTTAAAATTATGTACTTAGAAACATGGTACGAACTCGAGACTTGAATGGTTATATGAAGAAAAGAACAAAGTTTATTTTTATTGAAGACAGAATCTGAATCCTGATCGAATTAGCATAAAAATGCATTTAGAATCAATAAAACGTGATTTTATCAGTTTAATTACAATACCCATTATAAGCTACCATGACAACTCCCACGTTTAAAAGACACTTCAAATCAGCAATTTTACCCGAATTTGATATTTGAGTTAGTATCTCACTGAGTTAACAACATAAAATACTTTAAATTACATTGTAGAAACATAGCTGGGAGGGAGGCACTAGCTGAACCGAGTTAATGACAGTCATAAGATCCCTCACGCAGTCTGTTTCTGAGATGGACCCAGCTATGCACCCTGAGCATATGCCCGAAAAATAAATGCCAGAACCCAAAATCCCCTACTTCCCACTTGCATTAATGGCGGATGTACAAACATAAATGCCCAAAATCTTAGTTGTTTGAAAAGCTTAAAGATTTATGTCTATTGTCTATCAACAATTAATTTCATTATTTTCTGATCAAGTGACTTGTATTTACGATTTTTACATGGCTGACGATTATCAAAGTTGCCCCTATTACCCAAATAAAAGAAAGATTTTTACAGTAAAAAGTTACTAAAAACATATTATGATATTATCTCATGTTCTTTTTGCTGATATCATACTTTATATCAGGGCTCTCCAAAATATGGCCCGCGGCCACATATGGCTTGCGATCCCATTTAATGTGGCCATCGAGCCTGTAACAAGTCTTTACCATTTCTTACTAGATAAGTATAACCAGGGCTGTAGTGACCACTTTTGCAGCCCTGGGCAGAGGATTTTTTTGGCACCTCAAGCTGATCTAATAAAATGATGTGCATATTTTAAAAGGGGTATTTAACTAAAATAAACCATCATTTCTTAAAAGATTTATTTTTTGGGAATTTGCAATTAGGGCAAATGAGTATTAGGGCAAATGAGTAATAGAGCAAGTGGGTATAGGGCATATGAATTAGGGCAAGTGAGACCTAACCGTGAGAAAGAACCGAAGGAATTATTTGGCAGTAAAATAGTCCTGAAAAATACCCTACTTAATTCAGCACATTGAAACTAGCCTTTTTCATATGAAGGGATAGAATATAAGAAATCACTGCTTTAGATGTGAATTAAAACAAATATTTTATGCATCTCACTAAATAAATTGTGAAAACAGAAAATAAATCACCTGAAGCTGACGTGGATGATGATTCAGACGCTGAAGGTGGCAAGAGCGACACAGTAAATGACCCTCTAAGGGATAACATCTCTTGTCTGGTTCATCAGTTAATTGCATTCCACACTCCTGGATGAAGAGAATTGGTATTTAATGGTAGCAACACTTTTTCATAATATGTACTCAACATTTTCAAATTAATCAAATTTCTTAGTAAATATATAAATAAAAATAACTATAATGCATGAAATTATTCTAAAAAACCTCCAGATGAAGAATACTTCAAAAATATTAATTTTTTGAAGACATTTTATTTAATATGAACCAATCTTACAAAAATGTAATTGTAGAATTCGTGCAATTAGTTATATGCTTGTTACCATGTAGCATTCTATAGAAATGATACTACAATGTATATGCATACTAAAAGAAAAGAAAAATACCAAAATCTGACATTATATTTACTAGATCATTCCTGTTAAGATGTGATTGAATAAATAAAAGAAAGTTACAAACCTCACATATATAGCAGTCCACATGAAAATCTTTGTCCATGGATACTACTCGAACAGTTTCTTCTGTCCCCTAATAAACGGAATGGATGTATGTTTTTTCATGATTAGAATAGATGAAAATACAAAACAAAGAACAAGTAGTAGATATATCATGTAATGGTAGAAAATCTTAAATTTTGTTTTTAAATTGAATTAGTCTCCTCATATCAATTAATCATAAATTACAGCACTTCACCTCATAAGTTTACTATCAGACATTAAATTGAAAAGTTGCCAAAAATGACAATTATTATCTGAAGATTATTAGAAGGGCTAGAATTTGGTGATAGCATTATAGAAAATTGCTTCATTAAAGAATCAAAGTAAATTTTCATAGCAGAAAAATGAAATATTAGTAAACCTCTTATTAAAATATTTTATATTGTTTTTCTCAGTCTATATTATGCACAAAAAAAGATATTTTTGGCACAGGAAATATGGGGTCATTAGTTTAATACAAAACATTAGCTCTGAACAAGAAAGACTTTATCCTGTAGTAGAATACATTTACAAAGATATTAAAGAAGATGACATGCATAAAATGGTGGTAATTGAGTTCCCAAAATGTTACGAACATACCTTGACATAATTCAACAAATCTGTAACATATTTTAAATTAATTTCTTGTTTGATGTTTATATGCAGTAAAAATATGAATCAGAGGAGTAAACATTTACCCCTAAAACATAGCCACATATATAAACAAATCAAACCAATAAAATTTTATTTGTCTTTATGTATTCCTAATATAGGTAATAAAAAAATTTCATAATATTTTCTCTTGACCTTAAGTAAAGCGAAAGTTTGAAAAGTTTTGACTGTAGCATTTATTCCTGAAATATTTTGGAGGACAAGTCCAGACAGATCCAGAAGGATGAACTGCTACTAAAGAAAGCTAATTAGTAGCCAACATGTAAATTTGGTTCACTCAATAATTCGATCAAAATCAGTTTCAATAAGCTAATAAAAATAATTGAAAGTAAGCTTATACCAATCCATTATACTGACATCAACTTTAAAAATTCTTCTTTGAGAAAACATTGACATCTCTATTATACATTCATTTGGTTAACCAATTTTGTCAATAATGATTACATCTGTGCAATACAGAAGATAGACAAAATTTTAATCAAGGAGTCACATTTAAAAAGTGAAATTGTTTTGAATTGACCATATGCATTTAGCTTAGCTCTTGTAGTTAGCTACAGTAATTAATGCAATTTATTAATGATTTTCTGAAGGAAAAACCTGTCTTGAAATGCCCTGAATATTAAATAAATGTATTTGGTTTAAAATTTAAAAAAACTTGGCTTTCCTTTGAAATAAAATAAGATCTGCTCAAAGACAATAAGTCTGCCAGAAATTTGAATATGATCATTATCCTCACTCAATTTAGAGTAATATAGAATGCATTTAAAAGATATTCAATAGGTAATAATACCAAGCAAATGGTAAAAGAATAAAAAAACAATATTGAAACTTATGCGCACTTTTTTATATAATACACCGAGAGTAAATTACATTAGCTAAAGCACTAACTGGGATTATTTTAGCCCAAATCAAAAGCTGGAATTCAATTTAAAACATCTGGCTTAAAGCATCTAAAGAGTAAATGATATACCGTATCTGCCTGAATAGAAGCCGACCCCCCAAAAATTTCAACGATTTTTTGGCAAAAACGTAAATTTCGTAGATTTTATGCTGAAGTGTGCCGGGCATTCATGTACATCTTAGAATACATTATTCGCGATCTAAGTAATGTGTGGGAAATGGTTTAGTTGTTGACATTTTGAAATATTACTCCAATTAATAATTTTGCGTTGCTGAATAATGTTCCACATTCAGTGACAACAATTTCATTCATGTTTATTTTCACAAAAGGTCAAATATAATAACAGCGATCTCGCCAAGATATTTTTTCATCCAAGTCTATTTTCAATTAAATTAGAATTTACATTTTGCCTTAAGAAATTGCATTTTTATAATTATACACGTTCCATGTAAAGTTTTACCGAAATTCAAACAGTTGAGCATTGAAAGCCGTCAATGCATTTTGCGTAATCGTCAATTTACACAAGTGATCTCGCCAAGATATTTTTTCATTCAAGTCTATTTCCAATGAAAGTAGCACATACATTGCCTTAAGAAATTGCATTTTTATAATTATACACGTTCCATGTAAAGTTTTACCAAAATTCAAAAAGTTGAGCATTCAAAGCTGTCAACGCATTTTGCATAATCGTCAATTTATGCAAGCGATCTCGACAAGATATTTTTATATATATTCATCGTAGGTCAAATATTTACTTTACGAAAAATATAGTACTATCATCTGAACGCGAAGGCAATGAGAGACTTCGAGATTTAACCATAACCCAAATTTTCCTCGGACTCGCATTTAAGCAGAGGGGTGATTTTTTCATGATAGATTTTGACAAAAAACATCGGCTTGTATTCGGGCAGATACGGTAATAATGCCATGCATCTAAATCTTCAAGAAAAGTCACAAAATCCGACAGCTTTGAATTATTGTTCTTAATGATTAAAAAGCTTGAAATTCAGTTTGCAATCGCCATGTTCAAATAAAAATTTGGTAAAATTATTACAGAAATATTTTAAAAAACCCGAATAACCACTAGATATTATGCCTCAGTAGAGTAAGGAGTCAAATAAAAATTTTAATGCAAAACTGTAGAATCTATTAGATTTTTGTAAGCAAAATGCAGCAGGTCAATGTAAGCATTTAAGCATAAGAGGTTTATAGAGATGCATGCAATTTTCTCAAAGAAATTCTGTAGAAAGGTAGATAGGTTAAAAATAAACATGATGAAATTATTAACAGGTGTAAGGATAGTACCTCGACTGGTGTGATTCCTTTACCACAAGCAGCACACTTCGGCGCAAACATTCTGTAAAGGGAAAACAGACAGAAAAATGCATTTGGAAATGAAGCAAAATGGGTAATAGGAGTAGAACAGCTAGGACAGAAATAAATAGAAAAATCCACGAGTTGGCCCCTACCCAGCCAAGTTCATCATTACTTGGGCTTCACCATTAAGTGCCATGCCTTCATAAGACCTGCTAATATTAAACCCTGAAGCAGCAAAAAATAGCATTTATAAAGATTTGTAAGGATGAAAAATATTTCGATAAATTATTATAAATCATATTATATTTGATAACAGGCACTTTTGCAACAATTTTGGTAAATATTTTGGACTACAGTTTGTAGTCAATTCCATAATAAAGAAAATTTTATATAAATATCACTTTTAATCATCATTTGACAAACTAGGGGGGCACAACTCAAATGCTTCCATGGGCCAAAACTAATAATTATTGTTACTAAACAGTAAATGGAGACACTGATATAATGCAAAAAAAGAACTAGAGGCCGCTTGATCTATGTAACATAGCAGATTTTTGTCTTGGATATACAGTATAGAACCTTTTATCCAGATTCCAGTTATCTGGAAATCCAGTTAACCGGCTACTTTAAAAAATGCGTTTTTCCAAAATTTGTTAGGAGAAAGAAATTTAAATTTAAAGCCACACCAGTAAATACCCGGGTCATCACAGTGGTTGGGTGCACTCCAGTGAACAAGTAATTTTAAAGAGAACAAGGAATTTATATTGGAAAGTACTCAATTACCAGAGCCGGCTAGGAAAATCGAGGGGTCCTGTGCAAGGTATGCACACAGGGCCTCTTATGCGTCAAACATTTTTAATAGTAAATTTTAATAAATAAAGCAGTCTCTCTCACTATGCTATGACACTTCAATATTTTTTCACTTTATAAGTATGGTAAATATTTTTTAGAAAACGTGGGGGTTCTTTAAGTGCAGTGTCCGGTGCAGTTGCACCATTTGCATTGCCATCAAGTCTACCCTGCTCATTACTGTAGTATTACTATTACTATACAGCACAGGCAGTGATGAGCTGGAATAAAATTAAGAACCGTCTCTCTATAAAAAAAATAAAAGATCGTAAGGAAATTTGGATGAGGATGGCAGGTGAGGCCTATATGCCAGAGGCACCAGATCGTTCTAGGTTAGTAATACCATTCCACTAGCTTAACAAGTGTCCTGTTCGTAATATATTCCATTTCTACACTGTTGGTAATTGAATGTCAGATAGGGCAAAATGTACTTGAAAGGACAAAATCAACAAATTTTCATATTTTCTGAAAAATTAAATAACTAGCTCACAAATTCATAGAAAAATTAACAACTGGCTCATGCGAGTCTGCTTCAGGTAATCACTGAGTACAGGTATATATCATAATAGTGCTTGATATAGAGAGTATTACGAAATGGACCACACATTCTGGTAGTGAGACTGAAAGCAATGGATGCGAAATAACGACAGAATATTTACAGTCGCATTAAATTTTGAATTATTTCTTATGTACTACAATGAAGAAAAGTAAAGAAAAAGTTTTTATATTATTTTTATTAAATGAAGTTAACAAAACGGTATTACTAAATGTTTGACGAGACGGAACAATATTATCGACCGACCAGAACACTGTTCCGGTGAGTTCTAGCCCTTTCTGAGCATTGTTTATGAGTATATTCCAGATAACAGGCTATTCCCATATCCAAATCTTGCTAGATAAAAGGCTCTATGCTGTATTAACAAGAAATTATTTGTAATTGAATTTTGGAATAAAATTGTATACAGTAAAAGCTGTGTTAACCGGCTATCTTGGAGAATGTGGATAGCTGATTAGGGGAAATAGCCAGTTAGGGGAGTGTTTGTCGATTTTGACTTCGCAAATTTAGCAATAACCAAACAAAATTGGGCTTAGGTTCACTATTGTACTCCCCAAACATAACTATGCATGAAGTTTGCATTTTTCATTTTAATTCTTCCACATGTAGTTGGATCTAGATATTTACCCATTCTTATTTCATATGTTGCTATGTTTACATGCAAAACAAAAGACTATTGAAAAGTTTAGGGCATCGGGGAAGTTTAAGCAGCACGACCGTGAACCTGTTCCCAAAATTGAATTTAATGAATTACAGTCATGCCTCGTTTAGCGCAAAGAATACGTTACAAACAGTCTTTACGCTAATCAAATTTGCGCTAAACAAACCGATTATAACATGTACTTAGTAGCGACCAGTTCGCGAAATTGCAAGGTTTGCTAATGTTACTTTTTTATTTATTTTATATTAATTATCATTAAAAATCAATATTAATACAATTTTAAATCTTTTGCAGTGGTGCTCGCATTTATGCATAGATCACTAGGTTCTGCGAGTTATCATTTTCGTCACAGCAGCGCTCAAATCTATGTGTAAATTACTTATGTATGTATGGGATATTCACCATTAGTACTATAACAGCCCAGGTCCGTTGGTTGGTTAGTCACGCTTTCACGATGGCCGATATAGAGCGTTTTAACAAACTTCCTGAATAGGTAGAAGTTAGAAATTTGGCAAGGATGCTTGATTAACATATTTTAAGGTAATGACAAAAATAAATCTCCAAAAAAGTCCTGGGTTTGACTCCAAAGAAGACATTTCCATTTTCCGTAAGGTAAAATGTAAAAATCCATTTTTTGGCATGCAGGCTTTTATTGTTTTGGAAATTAAAATTAGAAGGATTTAACCTACGATATTCGGATCTGAACCATTTTAAAGAAAAAATTTCAAAGTTTCTTATTCTGTTCATCTTTTTCCGCATACAATTCGAAATCGCTCATATTATACGTTTAATTCACATATTTTGTGGAAATATTGCCATTTTAACGGGATGTTGCCTTGGCTACCAATTATATTGTTATACCTCAAAATCCTATTGTTATATCAATCCTTACGGGTGTAAGTGTGCTTTGAATGCTTTTAATACGAGATAGGGAGAGAGAGGGAGGGAGGGAGAGGGAGTGAGGGAAAGAGTGAGGGAAAGAGTGAGGGAAAGAGTGAGGGGGAAGGAGGGGGAGAGAGTGAGGGGGAGGGAAAGAGAGAGACAGAGATGGAGGGAAGGAGACAGACAGACAAACGACTTTATTGAGGGCGAAATTGAGACTAATAGTCTCTTCTTAAATTTAAGAGGGGGGGGGGGGGGAGGCAACTATTTTAAGGTTAACTAAAGATATCCCATCATATTGACGGGCAATTACGCTAGTTTTCAATAATTGCTTGAAATTCACAGGAAAATTTATAGCTGCATCTTTATCAGCGCTTGCTGATTCATCTGTAAAACGAACGCTATGTATAGTTGCATGGCATTTAAAATTTTGAAACCAACCGGAACTGGCATGAAATGTTTCTGAAGAATCTCCACCCTCTTCTTGCTTTACATATTCAAACAAATTAGTGCTTGACTAAGGGGCATGTGTTCATTAGAACGCTTAGAATCAATCTACAACACTAGCAGTTTCTCCATTTTTTCAAGCATATTACTAACAATAAGTGATGGTGTGAGTTTCTTCGCAGTTACTGCACTGGCTGCTTCAATGGAACTTTTTATTTTGTCTTTATTTAACAAAATTATGTGAATTGTAGAAGTTGTGAAGTTAAACTTACGTGCAATATTGCTCTGATGCTCACCTTGTTCAAAACCCTGAATCACTTTGTTTTTCCTCAAGATTTATGTTTTCCTTGATAATTTAGGATTATTTTCTACACTTTGATTGCCTTTACTCAGTTTTCTCCTTTCTGCCATGATCTACTGAAATTATTTCCCCCTATTTACTGTTAAAATGTTATTTTGCCATAGATACCATATTTACTTGTGTACCCCGCACACATTTCTTCCCGAAACGCCGGGGAAAAAAGGGGGTGCGCATCTTACACGAGGATTTATGAACAGGTTATATAAATTTTGAGTATTGATAGTAAAATTCGTTGCAATATGCTTGCATCTACGTTTATATTTGTAAAAGACGTCGAATTCTAATAAGTATATGCGTATTTATGCGACCAAGCAAACGTGTAAGTTATGCTCAAGCTGCAAGCACAAACTCACAAAAGTAGGCGGAAAGAATACGCTGAGTAACTGATAACTATAGTTCAATAACTACTGAAGGTTTGCTGGCTTGAAAATATGTAGGTTCAAGTTTGGTCCTTTTCCTTCATCCACTTCAAGGAATTCGGAGTGGTGAAATTTTTTTTGTGAATGAAAGATTTCATGCTGGATAGCGCAGCTTTTACTGTATTAGAATTTGTCAAATTGTTTTTTTTTACAAATGCAGAGAGAATTTCCAATTCAAATGCTGTTTGTGTTATAGTGCCAATTTTGCAAACCAAGAATTACTCAATAATTTAATACACGACTCTCTTATTTAGATATTTTTTTACAAACTTCATTGATAATAAATATTATGTACCTGCAGACCATCTCCAAGCAACACGTTATGCACCCCTGTACTAAAATATTGTTTTTTATTCATGAATAGTAATGGTATAAAATCATTTACCATTAAATAAAAAATAATTGGTTCAAGGCAAAGGAAATAATATGTAATATTTTCTTTACATTTTGTGCAAATTAAGTGGATTTTAACACTGCTGAAAGAATATATTCCATTATAGATATGCATTTCTATTACTTACATAACATCATTTATTTATCTTTTATGTTATCTTAAACTGTTAACACAAAACGATAAAATGTAGATTTTGGAGTTTTTTCTCAATCTGGTGAGAGAAAGCCACATTATCCCTTGGAATATCTTAATGATGAACGTAAGTAAAAGCTTACAATTTTCTCTGAAAAGTTATGCTGACTGATTAACTGGCAGAATGTTACATAAATGCCCATTGCGTCACTGCCATCCATTTGAATAGCAATAGCCTCAATTTATATGCATACAATTGTAAGTAATCAACAGGTGGTGACAAAAGCAGTAATCAAAAGGTATATAATCTATTAATCAGATGATCTAAACCAGAGGCATTCACCTTTACTTGGCACAATAAAATTGAAAATTTTATACTGTTATCTTTTCTTTATATTTTTCACTCCAGATATTACTTATCCCTTGTTTAACATGGTAGATACATTCCTGAAAAATGCCACGCTAAATCAATATTCCATAAGAATACATGTAATATTGATAACATGCATTCCGACTCATTAACATGGCCTCCATTTTCTCCAATACCAAACAATGCAAATGCTGCTATTTCATAGCTGATAATGGCGTTATGCTCTGACTGCATGTCTTTATTTTTCTTATAGTATACACAGTAGATTCTAACAACCCCATTGAATTACCAAAGTCAATCACACTATCGCCTTGCTCAAGGCCTTAAGCACTGCAAGTTTCTCTTTTAAATTAATACTTTTGTTCTTAGCAGCTAAATAAGTTGAAGATGATGATGGCCTTTGGCCTTTTTGAAGACAAAATGAGGGTCAAATTACTTTCTAATATGAATCACTAATAATTTTAAAAATTCACAGAGCATACATGTAATGTGCATTTCTCACCATAACACAATAAAAAACTGATATGACAGGAGAGTGCTTCGAGTCAAGGACTTTGACTGTTTTGTTTATTTTTTGGATATGGGATTCCCCCAACCTGCAATGATTTCTTTAGTTTTTAATGAAAAACATTGCTTCAGTAATGCCTGCGTGCATTTCTGAAGTATCCATAAAATAAGGTACATTTTCAGCATGAAAATTTTGTCTAAAAAGTATTTAAAATATTGTTTTGCGGAAATTACCAAAAAATTATTTTAAGATTCACCAAAATATTATATTGATTTTAATAAAACTATCATAGAAGTAATTAGATTGGTTTATGCTGAATATTTTGCGTATTTCAGACCAAATGTATACCGTATCTACTCGTGTATAGTACGAGTTTTTACGACCAAATTTTTATTGCAAAAATTGGGGATCGTACTATACACGAGTAATGCATTTGAGGATTTAAAATTCATTTATCTTCACGGGCATTTTTGGTGAAGTTATGCCACCCGCACGCACTCTAATGGTAGGCTAACCTTAACAGTGAAGTCCTTTATCGTTGTTATGTTGCTTCGTGAAAAGTAGAATCTTTTTCATATATACAGCTTCAAATTCACAAATACTTGATATAAGTGAAGATTTACGGGCACTTCCTTTCTTGAATTTTATGTATGTACATCTTTGTTTGCGTCTTTTTACAAGGGATGGATTGGAACGTGTTGGACTAAAAGTATCGTAGACGGCGTAACTTTATGGAATTTCGACATCTTGGAAAAAAGAAATTACTTTGTAATATTCAACAGTCTTTATTGTTTCTTCAATCACACACCCATCGGTTTCCACTACAAGGTCATTCTAAAGGTGTTACGTCGGTTAGTAACACCATTAGAATGATTTTGCAGTGGAAACCGGTGGGTGTGTGATTGAAGAAACAATAAAGACTGTGGAATATTAATAGTAATTTCTTTTTATCCGTTATCCCTACCTATTAAGTAGATGAGCGAGTGGAACCATTACGTACGCGGAACGTAATCCAGACGTACTAGAATTGAAACGATTTTATTTCATATCACTTTTTATTAAATGTTTTAGGAGTAAGATACTTAACCTATCCGAACTTTAGTGTACTCGCAAGAAATACTATTTACGACATTTACGGTCTATTCTATGGTGGTGTGGAAAATCAAGGTTGTTCGATATATCTCGCTTGTAACCATCGAGCTATCGAAACGAAATATATCGACCCTGGTGAGAAGCTGGGGTCGTACTATAAACGAGATATATTAAAAAATCAGGTTTGTTCACCAAAATATTAGGGGTCGTACTATACATGGAGTCAGAATATACACGAGTATATACGGTAAGTAGCTAAATGCTGAAAAAATAGTCACTAAAGTAAAATGTCACTAAAGGAAGTAAAAAGTTGCTATGTTGGCAACACTGGCTACATATACATTACAATTTAGATGGTGTGAGGTTTAATGAGAAAAAGAAATTTCTCTATGTGAATGTGACCTTTATTATTCATGCTGGATTTGAAAATCTGATAAATTACATGAAAAAAATATGATGGATAGGACAGAAAATCGAGATTTCCGGAAAAATTTCTTGGCATGAAAACCACACAAAAGTGAAAATTATTAACGTGCTATACAAAAAAGATCCTCGGTTTGAAAACTGCATAAATGCAAAATCACGCTAAACGAGGGATGACTGACTAGTTTTATCTCAGATGATAAATTATTTCTTTTATAATAAGGATGGCATGAAAGGTTTTTATTGAAAACATTTGTTTAAAAAGCATTACTTCAGAAATAATTGTTAGTTATAAAAATAAACATTCCAATGTTAAAAGGCAGAAAAAAGTTAGGGCCCCATTACCTCATGTTATAGGAGAATTCCACATTTCATTCATTCTTAACCAATATGAAATCAGGAATATTAATTATTGATATTTGAAGATAATTCTAGAGGAAATAAATTAACTAGGATTAAATTTAACAATATAAATTATATATCTTCTTTTCTGTATGACAACTGAAACATTTCAATTGATATATTTATATGACTAGAACAGTTATCAAGGATTATTAACCAAAAGATTAGTTATGACACAGAACTTCACTAAAAGCCATTAAAATTCTTATGAAGTAACAAATATGACTGTAATAATAAAAGTCATTTTACTTTTCCAAATCATTACTTAGAATGAAATTCTTAATTTTAATAAACCAAAGGTCAGTTTTTTAAGTTTAAAAGTTATTTTAACCACAAATAATTTCCTTTTTAAGTGCAATTAATAATGGGAGTAGGCAAGCCTTAGTTTTTTGTGTGAAAATACACACATTAGATAAAGTCTCAATAATACCGCATTTAATCGATTGTAAGCCGACCTTTTTTACTTTTTTACCTCCTTAGAAATTGCCACTCGGCTTTGAATCGAGTCTTAAAAATCAAAATAAATGTTTTGATTCACTCCTAAGCCATCTCTTGTATGCACACGCCTAATCCTAGGATTCCCCGAGCCAACCATAATTTCCTCGTGCCTTTGCAAGCATACATTTTTGTCATTTACTTTGGCGAGTTTTTCAGTTTTTTCTTAATAATACCATAATGGGATGAAAGCATTATTCTACAGACTTTAAAAGAAAAGCGAGAGCATATGTGGAAGAAACATCAAATCTTGTTGCTGGACAATGGTGCTACAGGATTGATGAGTCGAATGTGAGACGATGGAGAAGAAAAAAATCGGTACAACATACATTGCACAAACTTTCTCATATACTAATACACCGTTTAGTTATCGTTAGAAAATGAAAATCATATCAGCCGGATTTTAGAAAATCCAATTTTTGTTAAAAGTTGCCCAAGAATAAACTAGCCTTATATTAATTTTTTGAGAAATATGAACTATTTGGTATTATTGAATACGTAAACTCAAGTAACTGTACGAAATTTGATCAAAATGGTTAGAGCCGTATTTGAGAAAATCAAATTGTTGTTAAAAATGCACACAATAAACTTCCATTAATTATACAGCAATGTTAACCATTTCTTCATAGCTTCTGCTCAGTATGATAAAATGCCTAAGTACGAGATTTCATTCATTTTCGCTCTACCGTTTAGGCTCCAGAGCCAGTAACTGACAGACAGCATTGCAAAAACCACTTTTTTGGATTCGGCGACACCTAAAACGTATATTTCCATCAAAATCTTAAGGTCGAATTTTTTTGCGATTACAATACTTTCTCAATGTACTTCGTATATGAGAAAGTAAAAAGAGAGAAAGTGGGATATTTTTGTTGTGAGATTTAAAATCTGGGGCATAACCGGGACGAATTACATTTTAGGAAAAATTATACTGAATGCTTGAATATAAGGTAATTTATGTTGTCGTAATTTTAGTTGATACCTTTTTCATTTAATTATGAATTGAAAACACAGAGAAATTAATACTTTTTGGTATTTTTTTCGCAACAAATCCAGGATGTCTGTACACCCAAAATAGAATTTTCTTCATGTGCCCTTGTGAAAAGTGGAGGTTGGCTGACAATCGATTAAAAATGGTATATGTCAAATCTTTACTCTTATTAATCACAAAAGCTGCTAAAGAAATTATTCTTAATAGTGAAATATGATAGATTACAGTGAATCAGGGCAAAATTGTTGTAATCTAGAGGAGAACAAAAATTTTGATGGCATGGATGAAATTTAGTATAAAATTCAACATAAAAAATAATTTTTACCTGTGGTAGTCATTAACACAGTATATTTTATTGTCAACATCCACGGTGAAGGGAACACCATCTAAACACTCATTGCACACACAGCAGCGGAAGCATCCAGGATGGTATGATTTACCCATTGCTTGCAGAATCTGTAAAATAGAAGATATTTTTAATACCTCCATAACTATAAGGGTTAATTTTATCTATTAAACTAATACCATTCAAGATAAACCTTGACACTAAGATTATTTATTTAAGAGGCAAATAGAAATAAAATAGATACATTGCTTTTCATTATCAAACAATCAACTACAATGGATCCAAAACAGATTGTATATCTATGTGAATCATTAAAATGCCATTTCTTGTTAGTGTATTTACAAATTTAAACAATGCTTTCAAGGCTTTGTACAGTTGACATACATACATACATATAAGTTATAAATCTGTGATTTTCTTCTTGGGCAATATGAAACAAAAGCTAAATTTTAGTTATTAAAAAATAAATCAGAAAAATATAAAACGAAGGATATTAAAAATTGATATATAACAAATAGAAGAATCTACATCATAATTTACTATAATAATAGCCCAGGTCTGTTGGTTGGTCACGCTATTCCATAGGTCTTGCCTCTTGTAGCGAATTATGGTATTAACACGAGAAAGAATTGAGATAGGATCTCGAAATTTGGCAGGAATGCTCGATTAACATATTTTAAGGTAATGACGAAAATAAATCTCAAAAAAAGTCCTGGGTTCGACTCCAAGGAAGACATTTCCATTTTACGTAAGGTAACACGTAAAAGTCGATTTTTTGGCGTGCAGACTTTTATTGTTTTGGAAATTAAAATTAGAAGGAATTAACCTATGATCTTCGGATATGAACCATTTTAAAGAAAAAATTACATTTCTTATTCTATTCATCTTTTTCTGCCTACAGTTCGAAACCGCTCATGTTAAACGTTTATTTTACGTATTTTGTGGAAATCTTGCCATTTTAACGGGATGTTGCCTTGGCTACCAATTATATTGTTAGACCTCAAAATCCTATTGTTATATCAATCCTTATGGGTGTGTGCTTTGAATGCTTTTAATACGAGAGAGAGGGGGAGAGAGAGGGATGGTAACGGAGGGGGAGAGAGGGAGGGAGGTGGAGATAGAGGGAGGGAAGGGGGGAGGGAATGAGGGGAAGGGGGTGGAGATGAGGGGGGAGGTGGAGGCAGGGAATTAGGGGAAAGGGGTGGAGAGAGGAAGGGGGAGTGAGGGGAAGAAGAGAGGGAGAGAGAGGGAGAGAGAGGGAGGGAGAGAGAGGGAGAGAGAGGGAGGGAGAGAGAGGGAGGGAGAGAGAGGGAGAGAGAGGGAGGGAGAGAGAGGGAGGGAGAGAGAGGGAGGGAGAGAGAGGGAGGGAGAGAGAGGGAGGGAGAGAGGGGGAGGGAGAGAGGGGGAGGGAGAGAGGGGGAGGGAGAGAGGGGGAGGGAGGGAGGAGGAGAGAGAGGGGAGGGAAGCAACTATTTTAAGGTTAACTAAAGATATCCCATCATATTGATGGACTTTTATACTAGTAATAATATAATGTCTAAATATTTTCAGCATTTATCAAGTTTTTCTAAGGAAATTTATTTATATTTACCATCTCCATAATTAAGTGACCACATATTGCACACTTCTCTGCAGTCTGCTGAAATCCTGAATACTGAAAATAAGAGATATCTCAAATAAATACCATAATGAAATACCCTCAACATCAAGAGAAACTATATCAAAATAATAAGATTCAATTTTCACATTTTACAAAGTAATTCACAGTTTCACAATGAAACAAGAGAGATACGACTAAATGATAAACTATGTTCTTATTTTAAGCCACTAATGAATATTCATATTTTTATCACTACAGTTCTTATGGTTACTGTTAACAAATGCCACACAAATAGAAGGATATTAAAACTAAAGCATTTAAATAGATAAAATTATTATATTGCAGTATGATTACCAACTTTAATAAATAAACTCCAACTTTACAGATTATACATGAAAGCAGAAAATTAAAAATTAAATATGGTTTAATTTTGGTACAGAATCACCTAAGATCTTATGTAATGAAAAAGGTTTTCAAATGAAACATCTTGATCACACTGCTTGATAAAGAAATGACAAAACCTTGTAACTTCCACATATATGTATATTAGACAACCATGATTTCATTGCAGAGCAACATCAGGTGAAAACCCGACTTTTTATTGAGTACATATATATTGATACCTCTAGTGGGAGGTACCAAAAGTAAAACAACAAGGAGTGAAGGAGGAAAGAGGAACGTTACTGGTTGTATAAGGAATGGTATCACTGAAAAATGAGAGAGGGAAGGGGTGAAGGGGACAGATGAGGTACAGAAGTGTAATGGTTAAGGACTAAAGATACAAAGTTATTTTCTCCTTGGCAGAGCATATAACTGCAGGAGTGGAAAGGGAATAAGACTTCGCTGATTACATGACAATCAGGGGAAGCAACACAATGTAATATTTTAATTTGTTCTAAAATATCAAGTGTGGGTCTCTTACTTTCAAGATGGAGGACGGTGGGAATGAAATCACTATTGTCTCACAGTTTAACAAATGATTGGCAAATGAGAAGTGGTTTTATTTTTGATGAAGCACTGTTTATGTCCATTTATTCTAATTTTAAAATTTCTGCCTGTCTGCCCCACATAAACTGCGTTACAATCCTTACATTGAAGTTTATACATACAGTCAAGCATCGCTAATTTGAAAAGCTCACGATCCGGGCTGTTCCGGATTACAGATAATTTCAGATTAAAAACAATTGGATATTCTGGGGATGGGCTATATGGTAAGAAAATATACAGTATATTGCTTATTTTGATTTTAATAATAAAATGTCCTGAAATGACAGTCCCTACTTAATTTTCACCATCGTTTTAACAAACTGGCCTTTCATAGGTCTTTCAAACCGGCGACCGGCCTCCATGTTGAAAAACCGGCCAGTTGGTAACCCTAGGTACAAACCAATTGAACATAGTTAAATTAGGTTCAAGTACAGTACTGCATGTCATTATACAATGATTAGAAAAAAAGTCAACATAAGTTTAACGTTTCTTACCTCTGACAATATTACTGTTCATCTACTGATTTTGTTTCATCTGGGTCTTCTATCTGTAACTGCGCAAAACAGTGTTTGATGAAAATATAGCGTGATAGAAAATAAAATGTTTACATATTCCAAGTAAAACTTATATGAATTGGCAGCATTTAAAATCACTAATATACTTTATTATTTTTATTATGTTCTGCGCATGACAACCATCACAAACGAAACAAAAGAATGCGAAAAAGCGAAAACAAAAAATTGCATACTACCATATCAGCAACTATTACGTGTACATTGTTAATGTGCATGCAATATAATTTGGCAAATTGTATAAATATGTACCTTTTAAGGATAAAATGAAAATATTAAGTGAACTTTGGATAAAGACGCAGAAATAAAATAAAATAAAAGTTAGCTTAAATTTAGTTTCTTACCTCAGGCAACTTAATATCATGTTACATCCAGGAGTGAGGAAGTTGAGGCCACTGGGTTGCCAATGCTTTTTGTAGGTTGCTTTTTCAACATTTTTTGGAACATATCAAACAAACTAGCCTGCTTCATATGTTTCGGCCGTTCACAAATCATCTTTGCTTGCAGCATGTAGAGATTCATGATTTCTTGCTCAGTAAAGCAGTTTCGTTACTCCAGTCCCGATATTAACATATTTACCTGGTAAATACACTTTTCCGACATTTTCTCTTCCACAATATCATTGTCCTCATCATCACTACTTTCTTCTTTATCTTTCTTTTGCACAGTATCTATAATTTCTTGGTCAGTTTAATGATGCACAACTGGTTCATCTTTATCTACTTCAACCCATTCCTCTAAATTTTGCAATTGTACATTGCCAGCTGCTGGGTTATTGATACCCTTCACATATTCACGTAATTCAATCATCATTTGCTCATCTTGCGACACATGAAATCCATAAAAGTTTTCTTCTTCATCACTGTTGAAAACCAAAGTGGGCCACAATTTATGCCATGCATTCTTCAATACATGCTGAAGTATTCTGTCCCAAGCACGAGTCAAAGACCACACAACATCCTTCAAATTATATTCATTTTTAATGTACTTCATTGATTTTCCAGCATTAATTTCGCTCAAATACTTTAGCAAAAATTCTGATCGATAATGACACTTGAGCGAATGAATGATGCCCTGATCTTGCGGCTGAATAAGGGATGTGCAATTTGGAGGAAGAAAAAATACAAACACATTATCTTTCGCCATAAGTACTGCATCGGGATGGCAGAACAGTTATCTAAAATTAGCACTATTTTACAATTTGGATCTTTCCCCAAACTATTTTGATCATGTTGTGCAGAAGGAATAAAATGATTTTCAAACCAGTCCAGTGAGTGTGATGTCACATGTAATCCAGCCTCGTTTGTTGGCATAATAATCCATGGGGAAAACTTTAATACCTTTAAATGTCCTTGGTTTCTCACTTTACCGATTACAGTTAGTTTTAATTTACGCATACCTGCCGCATTTGAACAAGCCATAACAGTCATTATGTCCTTTGATTCCCTTAGTCTTGTGATCTGAATTTCATTTTCACTAGCCAATGTTTTTCTAGGCATACACCACCAAAACAATGCTGTTTTGTCAGCACTGTAAATTTGCTCAGGGGATAGTTTTTTATCAAGGACTAATTCTGAAAACTCTTCAACGAAGTTAATGGCTGCTTCCAGGTCTGCCGAAAGTTTTTCGCCATTGATACTATACAAAGTTATGCCATGCCTTCTCTTAAACTTTTGCAGCCACCCATTTGTGTACTGGCAATCATTTGAAAGGTTAAGCTGAGCATGAAAAACTTGGGCTTGTTTGATCAACATTTCTCCATTAATACTTAAGACCTTCGCTACACCATAGACGAAACCATTGCATAAGTATGTGGTTCCAAATCACTACTTTTAACTTCCTTCATTGTCCTTCTCATTTTTATTTACTTCATCGAGTTGCTCTCAGCATAAAAAGCAAGTATTTTTTCCTTTTGCTTCTTAATGTAACATACTTTTGTTGTTCCAACATGGTACATGGAACAAAACTGCCACACCGATGAACCTTGGTCAAGTTTCTTTAATAATTCCACTTTTTCCTGAACTGATAGCATTTTATTCGCTTACAATCAGATAAATTTCCAGCATTATTACCTTCAATTGATCTCTTACAAGACAGGGTTAACAATATTAACACTAAACATATACCACACTAATGCATGCATGTGCACCTCTGTTTTTATTTATAATGTTCAAATAAATACACAGCCTTGGTTTGGAATAGACTGTAGCACCACAATGCCATGGCAGCCGGTCGGGAAAGTAGTTGGGAATCAGTCTTTTCGGATTACAGGTGGTTTCGGACTACAGAATTACGGATTAGCAATGTTTGACTGTACAGCTTTTTTCAAATGTTTCAATTTGTCTTTCGTTAGGCTTAATAAGTTCTGTAAATTACATTGGTCAATAAAGGCTACTTCAATTTGGTCTTTAGGTAATAGTTTGTTGACTTTAAGGAAAATATTTTCAAGAAATGAGAATGTATGCCATTGGGGTTTTAATTCCAAAATAGGAGGGGAACCAATAATACATTTAAGGGCCAGTTTTACTTGTTTTTTATTGTGCAGATTGTCAATTAATTTACTAGAATAGCTATTACTGATGGCAATTTGTTTTATCTTGTTTAATTCAAGATTTGTATATGTCTTGGTTTAGGAATGTTAATTAACCAATGTAGCACTGAATGGGAAACAGATAATTTTTTTAGAGAGGTGATGTCTTGAAATATGATAAGAATGGATGATTTGATCCATAGAGGAGTGTTTTTGAAAAATAGAGACATCAAATTTCTGGTTATTAAAGGAAATTGTGATATCCAAGAAGTTAAAGGACCCATTGACTTCTCTTTCACAGTTGAAATTAATATTATCATTTAAAGAGTTTGACACATTTATGAAATTGTCTAATTGTCTTTCTGACCACGTCCAGACACACAGAACATCTTCTACATGTTGGAGCCAGCAAAAAGGTATTACTTAAAAGAGGATGATTAGAATTAGACATTTTCTTTTCAAAATTGTCCATAAAAATGCCTTCAAGAAGAGGGGATAAAGGTGATCCCAATGCCATGCCTTCTGTTTAAAGTACTGAATAGAAAATAATTTTGAGCTACATACATTTTCAACAAAAAGCACAATTCACTGATAATGGGTGCTGGAACTTTTGCTCTGTGGAATAAGATTTCGGCTAGATCCAGACTTTTTTTTTAGTGGGAACACTTGTGAAGAGAATGGTTAAGTCAAATGACACTAAAGTTACAACGAATTTTTGATTTCTTTATCATGAAGCGGTTCCACCAAGTTACCCAGGAGGCAGTTACATCACACTGCCTGATTACACTAACATTTTAATGCATTTAAAGAACAGTTCTTTTCATATTTTGATATATAATTTTATTGAATTTTGATTATAAACTGTTTATGCCTGATTAAAATGCAATGCAATGGAATGTTGAGCTGTAGTAACAAATAAATTGTAACTGTTATTTTATGCTACTCTGTACATCTATATCTGTTTTCAGTCAATGGAACTCACATCATTAGATTCCTATGAGTTGATTACAAATTCATTTAGGAAAGCTATGAACTTTTCACTCAGGAATTTATAAAATGAAACTATAAGAAAATCAAAGGAAAGGTTTCATCATGTGTAACATAATCAACTCACTAGATAGTCTTCTTCACAGTAGACTCTGCCATGGACATTGTAAAATGCTTTGCCTCTTAATGCACGGCCACAGGAACAGCAGATAAAGCAGTTAGTGTGATACAGATTACCCATGGCCTGGCATGCTTGCCCTGCTCCAGTCACTCGCTCTCCACATGTGTGGCACAGACCTACATATAACGAATAAATTACCATATTAAGACATACAATTGAGAGACCACATTTAAATTGGCAGGAAAAATGTTAAGAGCTAATCTGCATTTAAATAAATAGTAAATGTTAACATATAGAATGATAAGTATAAAGAATACTGGTCAATCATTTGATGCTGACTAAAAAATAAAAGGGTGCAAGATTTTGAAGATGGGATGTTAAAAATGTTTAAATTATATAAATGACTAGCTGGAGTGCCCAATGAATTTCAACGGATTTAGTGAATCTAAAACTTCGACCGTGTAACATGTAAGCATCGCAAGAATAAGATAGTACACAGTTATAACTGGCGAATAAAGAAAAAAATGAAAACCGCTCTGCATTTTCCTATTTAGATTTAGATGAATGAAGGAAGAAAATCTTGCAGTGTCAAAAATCGAAAATAACGTGTAAACTCCTCTCCATCCCTTCTCCCCCTCCCTCCCTCTCTCTCTTAAATGTAAGAAGGGACTATATAGTCTCAATATAAATGCATTGAACTCTCAATTTAGGCGACAATGGGAGTTGTCATGGTAGCTTATAATTGGTATTGTAATAAAACTGATAAAATCCGTATTTTATTGATTCTAACCACACTTCTACGCGAATTCGACCAGAATTCGGAATCTGTCTTCAATAAAAATAAACTTTATTCTTTTCCGCGAAGAAGTATCCAAGTCTCAAGTTCGTACGGTGATTTTAAGTAATTTTAAAGTGCAAATTCAAAGTAGTCTACACTCATGATTAACATTGTGTCAAATGTGTAATCCAAGCAATTAGAGATTCAGTATCTGAAATTCTATAAACTTAAACAAAATTATGCACTTCGCAACAGGTTAGGATTGAGGGGCTTATTAACTTAAATATCAATAAAGATGTAATAATAGAAATTTAGAGAAATACCAACATAAATCGGGGAATCGGTAATATATGTCTTATTCTGTCCCTTTGCCACTCCCTCTGTCACGCTCTGAAACCTAGAAATATACCTGGCAAGAGGGGACTAAGGTCAGCTTTTGAAGCACAATAGATACTCGCGGCGAGGGTTTCGAACCTTCGCTCGGATCGAAGGCAACCCTCTCAGCAGGAGGTATGATTTCAGGTCAATGAAGACTGCCTCAATTTTATTTCAGAATAATCGATCAAGATATGTATTTTTTGATGAATTATTCGTATTCTCTGTGAAAAACTACAGTAAAATAGATTTTTATTTGCGTTCCTGCGGTATTTTTTAAGAAAACCGAGCCCCAGCTATATCAGTGAGCTTGAAATTTGGCAAAGTTTTATGTTTTTGGACAAAACCGAGGGGAAAAATATGAAATTGTAAAAATTCCACAAATTAAAAATGCTAACCAACTCTGTAAGTGCATTGCCCGAATTTATGCCCACTCAATAAATTTTTATTTAATGTGTACCGTGCCAATAAACCAAATCACTCCCCATCATTTTTGACGGGCATTTATACTAGACCAAGAATAAAAAATAATACTGACTTTGAGACAATTAAATAATCCCGTAACAGGGCGAAAAATATCACATATGTTGACGATATTTCCGGGTCAAAAACAAAACGCGAGAATAATTTTGTAAAATAAAAACAAATGACAAAATACGTTTAGATATCCCTGCTTTCCTAATTTAACAGATCGAGAGTCGCTTTATACCGTTTTAAAAAAAGCTTTTTTGGGTTTCCCCCGCGGATATTAATTCACCTACTTCACCCCGTCTTGAAATGGAAACCGGTGACCTTGCAATGCTTCCTACGGCGGCCAGAACAAGTTGAATATCTGGCCTATATTGGGAAGTGGCGGAAACGAGTAAGGACGGATGTCAACCGACAGAATTTTTCTGCATAATGACGACTGGGTGTTGAAACCAAGCGGGGAGAACGCGGCCGGCTTACTTGTCAACATCGCACGTGACGCGACGATGCGGTTGCTCCGAAACTTTTTGCAAGCGTGCGAATCGTATAATTAAAGCCACGTGAATTGCAACTATAAAAGGGCTGCGAGTAATGTCCGTCAACTTTCCAATTTTTTTGTTGGTCATAGTTTCAAATAACAAAATCGCCATAAATGGGGATCCTCATCAGATATACAATCCAACGCTATTGTTCATTTGAGTCAAATTCGTTTGTTTACCCAACTCTCAAGAAAGCTAAGAACGTGACGGCGACACGAGTGACGACCGTACAACTCCAGAAGAATCCACGGGAATTACGGAATGCTCGAGACACTTTTTTACAAGGTATTCCTGTAACCTTAGATGCACATAAGGGATTATTGTTTTATACCTTTCCTCTCCGTCGCCCCGCATATAATTAAATCCCCCGTGGCCCTCGTCGCTACAGGCGGAGGATAGCGGGCGAGGAGGAGGGAGGGAGGGTGGGTGGGAGGCGTTGAAGGGGTGGCGGACGTAAAGTCTACTCACAGCTCGAAAGGGGTACGAGGAGCGGTGAGGTAGAGGAAGAGGGAGAGGAGCGAGCGGCCACCAGCTCCGTCGCCCTCTCGGTGACGACCCCTCCTCTGCCCTCCGGCATCGTGGACGCACTTCGCCGAAAACTTCCTAGGGAGATGTCACTTCCTCCACGTCGACATCACTTTACTCGGTATCGGAATCCGCACGCGAGCACGCACGCACACCCACACGCGAAACAAGACCGTTTTAGATGAAAACATCCACGAGCAACGCCACAAAAAATAAATAAAACGGTTCCACGCAAGGAAAGACTAGGTTAATTTTTCCTCTACTACATCCAAAGGTTCGAAGGCAAGGCCGATTGACTTCACCCGTCGACTCGGAAACACCGTCCAAAAATCCACCGAAAAGTGTGTGTGCGGAAAGACCGCGTGCCGAACGCTTCGCGGCTAGAATCACTCCGTAACACTCGCGTAGCTGGGAAAATAAAACGAGTCTGGCGGCAGATGCCGGTTTACTTCTTCGCAACCCGACATCCGCGATTCGCGCTAGCGTCGCCGATTTTTTTTTTCGGCGACGAAAAAAAAAAATAAAGTCCCGCGACTTTGCGGGGGAAGGTAATAAAAAATGGAAGGCCGCAGTCGGGACGGAGGGGAACGCTAGCCCGATGGAGGGGGAAATGGCTCGTTGATCCCTATTCAACAACTTCCTCTTCAAACCACTTCCCGTAGCACGAAATGCGCCGACAACGGAGGGAGATGGAAAGGGGAATAGGTGATGCAAGCTGCCGGATGGCTATCGGATGAAGGTTCTTTTCCGTAGAGTATAACCGAAAGGAGCCGCCGGCTATGTATCTTCCCCCGCATCCGAGCGAATGGACCTCGGATGAGAAGTCCTCGAGTACAGGCAATGATCGAACGCGCCGAGCAGCTCGGCACCCCTCTTCCCTTCAGCCCCTTCTTCGCCCCCTCCCGACGACACCACCGGACGAAGATCCGCTTCTCTCTCTCTTTAACTTTCTCTCCCTCTCGCGCACAAGCACGCACACGCTCGCCACGGGCGCTATAAAGACGACGGCTCCGCGATCACGCCTACACGAACAGCGGGTACCAACGAACGCGTGGAGAGAGAGAGAAACGCGAACGTTCCTTCTGCCTCCGCAACCCGAAGTCAAACGCCGGCTGCTGTTTGGGGAGGCGAGGTCGACCTCTTCTCTACACCACCCTCTCTCTCTCACTCTTTTCCGTCTCCGCGTGGATCACTACGCCTTTCCGAGCGACGCGCAGACTTACGGACCACCGAATGCCTCCTCCTGTTACTCCTCCCAGAAATCCTTCCGCGCCAAATCCATGGAACGCGCGTAAAAAAATGACCCGAGCAAACAACGGATGGAATGGAAACAAAAAAGAAACGACAGAAAAGAGTACATGCGGCACTTCGCGGCTGACAGGGGTCCTTCGGTTGACAGCGGAAGACTTTCGGATGGAGAAAACGAGCGCGGGAAGCGTCGCGAGAAAAGTGGAAGGAGGAGGACAAGAAATGTTTAACGCCGCATAAATTACTGACAGATCAAAAGGCTTTGGTCGTAGGACTTCGGACATCCTTTTTGGCAGACCGTGAATCTCACCAGACTCCAGGAAAAGAGAGAATCAGAATGTGTAATTTATTTTCAAAAGAGGATAGACAAAAAAAAAACAAAATGGGGACATACGACCACAAAAAACACGGAGTTGCATAAAGTCGACTCTATTAATAAAAAACCCAGTAATAGATTTCTAGGAAGTCTTTAACTCGACTTTTCTCTCTCGACATACAGTTTAATCTTTTTACAACGCGCATGGATATGGTGATAACGAGCATGTTGAAAATTGGAGACAGCAATAAATCGATGTCAAATTTAATGGATATGATGCTTTTTCTCACGGTTATCACGGCCAAATAAATATCTGAAGTCCCGTATAGTTAACAGAATCGAGACTCATCTCTATCGTCATTCGAAAGCAATATTACGCGAAAAATCCTTCAAATGCATTAATATATTATATATGTTTTTAATTGATTCGAGTCCCGGGTATGACGATTTATTTTTACCAATAAATGAACAATAAAAAATACGATTGCAGAAACAAGCTAACAAAAATTTAAAGTTTCCGCAAAAATCAATAGTAATTTCTTAGAGGTACGTAAAAATCTAACGTAAATGTTGGTTTGCATTGGGAGCCTGTACTTAATTGGACATTAATGTCTTTCGGGATATGACAAGATACGGATACAACGAAAAAATTTTCCGGGACCCGAGTTCCCGCATTCGGGCGTAGTAGTTACGCTCTCGGCACGTTTTAATTCTTATTCAATACCTATGTATTATTAAAACAGAATTTTCTGCGAGTAGAATATTTCGAAAAAAACTGATAGATCAATAAAAGTTTCCCGATTCATTCTCTAGAATCAATCGAAAAACGCCGACGCTTTTCAGAACGAAACCGAACGCGGAAACAAGACGACTCTCTCGCTATTAAATTCGCTATTAAATTATCCGACGTAATTAACGGAGGCGGGCGCGAAAATAGCGTATAGACAGAGAGAGAGAGAGGAAGGGAGAATGAGCGAGATAGCGAGGGTGGAGGTAGTAAAAGCACGCGACGGGAAAAAAATAAGACGTAAACAATAACAAGGCAACGCAAATATAGAATGGAGCGCATCGGCATACATCTCAGCAGGCGCATCGCGGCGTGTCCATCGACGGGACGCGGGCAACGAAACAAACGAGACAAAAAAGAAAACCCGAAAACCTTGGGAACGCAAAAAAACAAACGCCCGTGAAAACATCCATGACGCGAGAGGACAATGGTTCCCTAATCGAGTATTAGTTTTCCTTTTTTCAGTAATCATCCCTTCCTCCGAGTGAACTTTTAACCACGGAACGATTCGTGACGTACACTTTATCTATTTCGCTTTCTCTCTCTCGATTTAAAAAAAACACTATCGGATTAGATAAACAATCGATCATATCCCGTATCTATTAAGACGTATTATGAAGCGCTCCCTCTCTCTCTTTCTTTCTCCTTCCCCTCCCAAATTTTAAATTATGCTATTATATAGTAGGTTTCGCGGGTTTTTCGCACCCCCTTCTATTGCGGGTGTTATATACTGCAGCGGGTTTTTCCCTAGGATATAGTAACATAATTATCCTTAATTTTTCTCCGCTAACAATTATCCGTTTTCATTTCTCACTTGGCATTTCACCGATGTACGATTTTATTGTATGCATTTTTTCTTTCTTCTTAGGGCCGGCCAAAAGGCTGCGGAGGATGAGAGGCATCCGGGCCCCCGAATTATGGGAGCCCCACGATTTTCGAGATCTCAATTATTCATGAAAATTTCGCAAAACCCTTTACTAAAAATCACTTGATAAACCGATTTCCAATAACAAACACACTTTAAATGTTATAATACTAAACTGGGGCTCCATAAATCGTTCGCTATTACTATAAATATTAATATCCTGGGCCCCCCTTCAATGCTTTGCCGACTCACTTTCTTCTTGTTTGTAAATGGCAGTTGCTTAGATCAGTGGCTTTTAAACTCCTAGCCGTTAGACCTACAACCTAGCAGCCTTCAAATTCTATCCCTCAAAGTTTGCGTCAATATTTTTCTTCAGGTGGTTAATGGGAACTGTAGATCCAGTAGGCAGGGAGGAATTATGGCGCCCTGGGCGAGATAGCACTCTAGCGACCCCCTCCGTAAATGTTTGTTGAGATAATTACGAAGCATGTACATACATGTTAATTTATCCATGGCTCTGTAAATATTATAGATAAAGAAAAAAACAGAATGAATGTCATTAAGATTCCAGCTTGTTCGGCGATATAAATCGGTATCCAATATGTATTCACTTGCAAGTAATGCATAGATAGATGGTCGGATTAGCGCTCCCAAGATTTTGGCGCCCCGGGAAGCCGCCCGGTTCGCCGGTACCTCGGGTCGGCCCTGCCAGTAGGTATATATTATTGTTTATAAACTGTGATTCAGCATTATATAGAATGGGTGCCGGGAGAAGTAGGTTTTTGGCGCCCCCTTAAAGGTTATACCTAGTATACCCCATACGGGGTTCCTTCGGCGCCCAGGCGGCCGTCCGCTTCGCCAGCTCCTAATGCCGACTCGGGGTGCTCAAAGTCATTTTCCTTATGTGAGGGGAGAGTACGAGACTTCGTAATGTCAGGAATCCGCTGGGTTAGATGGAAGGAGATACTCAATCTCACCCTAATAAAGACATATCTATCCATCCCTTTCTCGCGAAAAGGAAACAGGCAGGTGGAAAGGGGGAAAGCTTGCCGAATCCCCGTGGGAACGCGAAACAGAAAAGAAGACACGGAATGGAACATTAACGTATGAAAGCTCTCACACCAATGAAACAGAGACAACATTTTGAAGACGCGAACCTCTGAAAACAATTTTTAAAAAAAGGCCCTCACAAAATACTTTAGGACGAGTGTTTGTTTTTCCTTATTTTTTTTAAGTGGCAGCGTGAGTGCGGTAGCCTTAACACTACTCCACGAGGAGAGGAGATATGTCGTCACCGTGAGGGAGGAAGATGACTGGTCGGCGAAGAGTAGGGGGAGAATAGAGGATAATAACACTTGCCCTTTTCGCGGGAGAAGGATGGGTGGAAGAGAAAGAGGGGCGAGAGAGAGGGAGGGGTGGAGGGACAAGGGGAGAGGGAGGGGTGGGGGGAAAGGGGGAGAGGGAGTGGTGGGGGGAAAAGGGGAGAGGGAGGGTGGGGGGGAAAGGGGAGAGGGAGGGGTGGGGGGAAAAGGGGAGAGGGAGGGTGGGGAAAAAGGGGAGAGGGAGGGGTGGGGGGACAAAGGGAGAGGGAGGGGTGGGGGGGAAAGGGGGAGAGGGAGGGGTGGGGGGAAAAGGGGAGAGGGAGGGGTGGGGGGACAAGGGGAGAGGGAGGGGTGGGGGGGACAAGGGGAGAGGGAGGGGTGGGGGGGAAAAGGGGAGAGGGAGGGATGGAGGGACAAGGGGAGAGGGAGGGATGGAGGGACAAGGGGAGAGGGAGGGGTGAGGGACAAGGGGAGAGGGAGGGATGAAGGGACAAGGGGAGAGGGAGGGGTGGAGGGACAAGGGGAGAGGGAGGGGTGGAGGGACAAGGGGAGAGGGAGGGATGGAAGGACAAGGGGAGAGGGAGGGGTGGAGGGACAAGGGGAGAGGGAGGGGGTGGAGGAAAAAGGGGAGAGGGACGGGGGAGATAGGAACTGGGAGCGCGATGGGAAGACAGCGCGTGTCTTGATGGGGCACGGAGAGAAAGAGGGAGAGAGGAGGAGAGAAGGATGGAAAAGGGAGATGGTTGGTAGCCATTTGCTTCGACCCCACACCACACAGGAGCGCTACTAATTTTAGGGATGAAAGAGGAGGAGGGCCAGGTCGATCTTTTAAAACCTCTCGCCGACGTTGGAAAGGTCGCAAACGCCGAGTTCAGGTGAAGAAGCCGAGACGCGTAAAAGTATCTTTTTGAAAATAGGTTGAAAACTGCGGGCAGGCCCGACATTAAACCGTAATCTTCTCGTTTCTCTCTCTCTCTCTTTACCTCTCTAGCTAAAGTGCGAGGAAGGTTAAAAGAGACGACCCCCTTCGGACGAAACCTAAATTCGACGCAAATTCGTTCCAAAGCGGCCGGGGATGACGCCAACGACCGTTTCAGAGGATTGCACGGAGTTAACAGTCTAACTGTCACGAAGCGGAGTGTCTTAAAAAAGTGAGTCATCGAAAGCGGTTGAGAGGAACTAATGAAGACGGTGCTTTTTGTTTACTCCAGCTCCTGACTAGGGTGCCTAGCACGTCGGGCAGATGCGGAGGGTGGTGCCGATGATCGTTACGGGTGGCGGCCACATCCTTCACCTCCCCTCCCATGAAGGAATCTTCGAAGATCCGACTGCGGGCTTATCGAGACAATTGAAACGCATATAATGACCCGACGCTAAACAATACGGGATCCCACAGACCCGAATTCCTAAGGCTTGCCTCAGTTGATGCAATTTGGATACCGCACAGCGTTCCGGGCAGAAATTCCTCACCGGCTGTCTTCCGAGTATATAGGCAACAGCCTAGGGGGAGGGGGGGGAGGACATTAATGAGGACCTGCAAGAACACGTTAAATAATATAAAATCTCGTAGCGGTTTTAAGGAATAATTCGAAAAATAACGCTCGAACTTTATTTTTCGTGAGAAACGCAATGACTGCGAAAACATCGATGCATTTCGATTGAACAAGACTGCTCGTGCGCGTAATGGGCGAAACGAAGGGGAAAATGACTACGGGCCGATACGTAATTCGGTCGAAGGAAGCAGTGGGCTTACGGGAAAAAAACCTCCCAGTGACTTCACTCGAAGAGAATGGCGATTAAAAGAAAGTTGTAGAGGGGATGGGAGTTGCATCCTGTCCAGATGTTTGCCATTTCATTCCGATGAGTTTATTATTTTTAAGCTGTCCTGAAATAATTTCGTTATTTTAGAATATACAGAAAATCGACTATTCCGGCAGTGATGTGAATTACTTACGGGCGTGAAATTATCATGCGCAAATTGTTTTGCGATCAAGTGGCGATTAATTCACATTTGCATGCGCAACTTGGCGAGAAAAGTCGATAGCGATCCAATGCCCTACCTATTTAGACGCTAAAGTTCTCTATGAAAGCCGATCCAAGAGCAAAGCATAGGATTCGTATACGTATGAAATATATTTCTTCCCCAACATCTAAGCGAAATCTTCAACTCAATGCTACACCTTTTTAGAGATTTGAAAATAGGAGGAGCGTATTTCATTGTCTATCTAAGAACGTTAAGTGTGGATTATTAGACTGCGTCTCATTTGTCAGTATAAAATATTATTTCGCTGTAAGCCGTTGAAGAGCGAGTTTGTTCTTAGCACTATCAGCTTTCCACAGTTACCACCTGAGCATAAACGTAAGTTATTGTAATGTTTTTAATTAACACATTTTTTCGCGATTAATATTTTATTTATTCTCGGATTAAATCAATTTGTGCGTATATTACGGTAGGTATGATAACTTACTAGCACACCTTACTCGTTACTTGTAGAGAGACAGATTAAGATGCTCGACAGGAAAAAATTATAAATCCGATGTCTGACATGGGAGCGAACACGACGACGATTTATATGTCCAACTTGGACGTCGATGTAGAGCAGCGGCCAGAAGATCCATGTAAAATTATCAACTGGCGGAGAAGCCTATGTGAAAGAATGGTAATGAACCTACGAAAGATAATCGGTTCACGACTAGCGCATTTGCATTTACACAAAAAATCCCGTAGGCAGAATCCTAAAACAAAAATAAATGAGAAATACCCTAGCCTAGATAAGCGGCTCCCAAACTATGGTACGCCTACAACTAGTGGTACGCGAAGCTTCTGCCAGTAGTATGCGAGTTTAGTGCCAGCATTCACCACTACATTAACTACATTCACTTACCTATACTACGTACCAAACTTAATGATCGCTGGCCAGGCCCCCAAAAATGAGGGCGTTCCCTTCGTCAACAAATCAGAGGCATCCGGCGTTGCCGTCTGTTTGTTTCCTACTCAGGGAATGTACCGCGCTCTCTCTCTCTCTCTCACAATCAGGGGAGTTACCGCTCTCTCTCTCTCTCTGTCTCACACACAAAGATGCGTAGCGTCTTTTGCTTGCGGCGGATGTGTATTGTGTGAAAGATGTCTGAGCGAAAATCTGTGAGACGTGTTCTTCAGAGTTCCGCGCGGAATTTAGTTTTAAGTGTACGAAATTACTTCGAGAGGGAGAAAAGTAATGGTGGATCGTTACTTGCTATTTCGAAGGCTGTAAAAAGATCAGCTGCTGCCCTTAACTTGGGAACGGCTACAGTCAGAAGAATAACCAACGAGAAGTATTCTCAGGAAAACCGTAGTAGAACACACAAAGAAAGTTATCGAGGAGGCTTGGATTAAAGAAGGAATATTGGAAGAGGGAATTCAAGAAATTATAATAGCATTGACCTCAAGTTCGGATTCGAATACTAGCAGTGATGTCAATATTAGCGAAGATAACGTTGGACTGGAAGAATTAGGAGTTTCACCTTTGTAGAAGGTAACTATAAAAATATTAAAAAGTATAGAAATTATTTATATTTGTTTCATTCTGTTTAAATACTATGGAAGGTAGGTATTGATTGAATAATTACTCTTTGTTTAAAAAATTAAGTGTAAAATTAGATAATTACTAATATGCTGTATTGTTTTGCCATTTGCTCATACAAATATCTCTTTTTTTGAACAGCTTCAATTGAACACTGTCAATCAGTCAACAATTTGTCTCCTGATTTAAATATATCTTAATGTTTTACTAGGTAAGAAGGTGAGGTGAATGATGAGTTATAATTTCCTCTTGACTTCTTATTAACATGTTAAATTTTCAGTCTATGCCAAGTTGATCAGTTCCTCCATGGTGCCTTTGCCCAAATTTCCAGCTGCTAATTAAGTTCCACAAGGTAAGTATATTGGAGTATTACATTACCACACTATTGAATGAGTGTTTTGAAATTCATTATGCTATTCCTCTCTTTTTTGCAGAACCAGTTAATTCCAACCAATGTTCATACTTAAGTTTGATTATAAGTATTAATTCATAAGTTATAAGTTAAGGCAATGCTAATAATAAAAATAATCTGTAATGATATAACTAAAACCTTCATCAATTAATTAAGACATATTAATTAATTTTATATGGTGAAAAACCTTTCATTTTTTAAAAATTTTTCACTCTTTCCTGCAAGAAAAGTATATGATTCTGTTACATTCCTAAGTTATCTCTTTGGTGCAGTTTTGAATTCTTCCGTGGGTTGCTGTAATCCCTACACTTCAAATGTGCAACAATTTATTTGCATGTATCAGTGCCTACTTAAAATCCCTGTAGTGTGTGTTCATCCATCTATCCCACAGTGCTTTTACTCCCATTTTTAGTGCTATAGTCTTGCCATTTCACGCTCAAATCGTGTGTGCTTCAGCTTTGGATATTCTTTATAATGGTTAACTTATTCAGTGCCTTTTCTACCAAATGTGGTTCTCCCTATTATCCTAATTAAAGTGTAAATTATAATTTATTTGTATAGGGTCAGTGTCTACTTGAAATCCCTGAAGTGTGAATGTGTATCTCCCTCTATCCCACAGTGCTTTTCCCTTTTTAGTGCTATAGTTTTTATATTTCATGCTCAAAGCATGTAAGTGCTTCTTCTTCTTTATGACTTAGCTTATTAAAGTTTAAATTGCAATCTATTTGTATAGTGTCAGTGTCAGCGCCTGTGTGTACATGATAATGACGGATTTAAATAACTTTAAGGCAGGTGAAGATAAGTGATTTCAAAAGTATTTTTGTCTTAACATTTCTCATTGTTATACATTTCCACTTTATTACTTACTGTTCATGCTTAGTATATAATTCCATTTCTGTTTATTTTATATCCTAAAATTGATTCTCTTATTTTTACTTCATCTATTTACAAATAACCTAAATTTTATATGTAGCTACTCTATTTTTAATTCACTCTGTCTCTGTACCTATCATTATATTTCAATAGTGACATTGATGTGGCTATGATTAATCTAATGTCATATGTTTTCTCAGGATAAATTTAATATTAGAATATTTGAAAAAGAGAGAATTTCATAACTTTTGAGAAGCCAATAATTTATTTTGAATGATCTGGGATTTGAAATACTTTTCATCCTAATGTAATGACGACAGTAAATGTTTTAACCTAGTTTGTTCATAATAAAGTTTTGGTTTTCAGGAAGTTATATTACTTTCTTCTTTTTATGAAATTCAGTAATAATAATATGCTGACAAAAACGGTTATTTTATTCTAGTGTTGATCTTACTATTTATGTGCACAATTTAATCGTGTTTATTGTTATGTTTTCTAATCATTGCTTCTTTTACAGCTCTCTATATCTTAGTTTACCTCAGTAGGTTTCGCAGTTTTTTCACGTCTCTTCTTGTGGCCGTTTTTCTGCAAATGGGGTTTTTGCCTTACTGGTTTTTCCCTGTAAAAATGTTCAATTTGTGTGCAGTTTTAAATATATTAAGTAATTTTACTACTTTGAATTTCTTTAATATTCCCATATTCATGCAAACGTTTACTCTGAATCACAGTGTATATAATATGTAATGGTTTATTGTCTTTGGAATAAGTAAAAGTACCTACTCAATGAGAAGCGTTATTTTTATTCTTTTATCCAATCATGATTTCCTAATAATATGATAATTATTAACTTATGTGTTTGCTTTAATCCGTGTAATGCATTTGTTATATTTAAAATATTAGTAACAATAGAGGTAAGAAAGTACTCGAAATGTAATTCTTCCGTAATCCAACTGCTACCTTTAAGAATATTTTGCTCTTCTTCTTGATGTGATCTATTAACTATTTGCAATTATATAGAGTTGATTGTTAATAATAAAAATAAATAGATGAAATTAAATATTGTGTATTTATTCCTACTCCGCACCCTCTTCCCTTTCATGATGAATATTGTACTACTTGTTTTTTTTAAATTAATAGTTCAATAAGATTTTGACCTAAACTTTTAGAATGCTGCATCTTTACAGCATATTAGTAAAATTTCCGTATTTTCGGCAATACGAGATAGGATAAGGAAAACATGGCAGTATCTTCATTTGGCAGAAATGTTACGAGATGGTTCTACGCAGTTCTGCCGTTATATACTTAACAGCTGCTTGAAAGGAGAAGCAAATAACTGTGTGAAAGGAACATATGTTGTGGTCATACATGTGGTCCCTTAGAAATCCCACACCATTCTTTTCCCTCGTGTTTATTATACTACCTGCTCCGACCTTTGCCATTCGCGTACCAAATAGTCTTCCTGCTTCGTTTTCTCTATGCATTCTGAAAAATGTAAAATATAACATTCTTTTCTCTTATTTGCCATTTAAGCAGAGAATATTCTATATTGTTTAAATGACAATCATATAAAATAGGTACCCAATAACGTGGAAAATGTTTTATATCTACTTATGAAAGACAAAGGAGGAAGTAATATATTCGTAGTTACTACGATAATATTACCAAACGTAAATACTAGTAATTTCATTTTATGTAGCTTTAAATATTAAAGTTTTCAACATTTTTATAATTTCGTTTACTGATGTTCGCCTGTCTGACCCCACTCCTACAAACTCTTAACCATCCAGCGTCTCTGCCCACTTGCGAAGCACTATAATTGGTCCACGTTTGTGGACTGATTCGGCAACAAGGTTCCCTTTCCACACATTTTAACCCCGCCTCCCAGCGATCATTAAGTTTGGTACAGACCATAGTACTACGTGGTACAAAGAAATTTTATCACGTTTTCGGTGGTACGCGAAAAATAGTTGGGAACCGCTGATCTAGATTGCATACAAATTAAAAACAACTCATCGCATCAAGAATTTTCATGCGTTTTCTTAAGACGTTCTAGAGTTGTTTGTCTGTTCAGACATTTCATCTGAAAAATTACGAGACTGATTTTTACGTACTTTGACATATTGGAGGCGCAAAAAAAGTTGTTCACAGGATAGCACTTTGGCCCACACTGACTAATTTAGAACACTCCCTTAGAAGAGCCTAAAATGATTTTTTACGTGACTCTCGTGAGACGACGAAAGTGATATCACGACTACTATCTGCAATATTGCGGCATAGTTTGGTCTAAATTTAAAATTTGCCAGTTTACACAGATACCATTTGTTTATATTTGGTTCAAGAAACCGGCTATATTCAGAAGAAATTACGGAAATTGCGTCACGGTTCCCATTTTTGACATGTAAATAACACAAAAATATTTTCACAAGCGAGGTAGGACTAAATAATTCTATATGTAATTTTTTTATCGTAACCGGTTTTATTTTTCGGATGAATATAAATTTGACATTCCGTTCTGTAGCTCTTAAACCAACAAATGAATTTAAATTAAGTTCACTTTGGAAGGAAAACACGGTCTAGTCAACATTTCCAAATCGCAAAGAAAGCATATGGAAACTGAAAAACCGACAAGGATTGCTCCTTTCCATTCTTGTTCCATTGCAACGATACGGCTCTGGGCTCGTACGTTTCCCAAGAGTGAAAAGTAGTCATTCTACTTTCAATTACACACGTTATGCAAAGATTGAAAGAAAGGAGAAAAGGAAAAATGCGGAGATAATTCGGCGCTGCATCACTGCGAAAGGCCTTAAACACAATGGGCCGACTATGCGCGACCCGTAATCCTTCCCGTAAAGGCGGCCTCTTACTTTTTTATAGTCACGAATGCAGCCGGAGAACGTTCACACGTTGATTCATCAATCGTAACAAAAATGAATCGGAATAAAGCTGTGAGAAAGAAATTCACTTCAGAATATTCTGTTTGGTGCTTACGTATTTAAGTATCTCAAAGAAACGTTGCTGCCTCAGAATACATTTCGCTAGTTAAAGATTGAAAAACGTACGCATTTTTCCAAAGTATCTTTCACTCTCGCGCGAAAAAATATGAAAAATTGAGTCGGGAATTTTTACGTTTTAAATTACTATCACATGCCTTGGAAAATTAACACAAAGAACTCCCGCTCTTCGTGTGATTTACACGTAAGTTATTGGTGTATTAAAGTTAAAGGCCGTGTACGGAATTTCTTCAATCATGTGCCAATGATTCATACAAGATCAAGCGTAAACTAATTATAAGTCCCTATGCTACACTGCATTTAAACGACAAACGATAGCTTGCAGTCGACATTTCTCGCCAGGAATCGGAGAGATTGCAAGGCGCCTGGATTCCTCGAGATCCCGCCTGGCGCCGAACACCGGTTTGCTACTTTATTCGTGCTAATAAGCGGTCAAATACCATTAGACGTTAACGCATCATTGCGCTAAAGGCAAAAAAAAAGCAGTGTACCACACACGAAGGAGTCTCCGGCTAAAAAAAACGACGATAAATAAGACTTCCTTCTATCTAAAGAAGAGAATTCATATGATGTTTTTGTACAAGTATCATCTGCCGGTTAATGAAATTATTATCGACCGGAAGAGGATATAAAATAATCTCTTGGAAGGGGCGTCTCCCACCAGATGTGACACTCCAATTAATGCTATTGGCCAATTATGAGTTGCGTAAGCCCACGGCCGCACTCTCCCGCCCCATACGACGCACGAGGAACGCCCAACCGAACAAAAGGAAGAAATGGAAAAGCGCAGAAGCCTTATAGTCATCGATTCCTCTTCCATCCGGACTAGTTAGCGGTATAAGCGGAGCAATCAGACTTTCGTAATTGAAATAGTGGGTTCGAACCTCGCCGTTTCCTAGCGACTGAGATCGTTGGTGCGTTCGTTACGCAAAATAGGTTTGCGCTTATTAGGGGGATTTCGAACATGAATTATCGAACTTACTCGATGGTTTTAATCTAATATATAGATTACTAGCTCTCATGAAATTACGCAAGGTATGAACATAGTTTTACAGTTTTATTAGCTATCGAGATCGCCCATTAATAAAGGGAATGCTTCGTGAGGAACTGCAATCAAACGTATTCAAACTACAACAACGTGAACTTCAATAAATTTACCTTTCTATCACTCAAAGAGATTATATCTAATCTCTAGCATTCTTATTCGTTGACTTGAAGTAGAATATTCTAAAATTTGAACTTTTTTATTCTTCCTAAATATTCAAGATAATGAGACCATTTGGAATAGATTTGTGAGGAAACATACCAAGTTAAATTCCAACATTTATTAAGAAAAAATAATAATTTGCTCGGTTGTTTCCTTTTTAAACGTATTCAAGAATATCAAAATATCACTGACATTGATTTTACTCATTATCATTCCCATTTTTGCCGAAGTATTGGTGCTCGCCACATCCAATATGCTAGGAACCTTTTCAAGGGGTCTCTCCGACCTTTTGTAAACACATGAACTTCTATGGTCTGAGTTGGACGTCTGTTACCGTTCGTTAAAGTGAACAGTACGCTCGGCTTTAAAATTCAGCACACCCGTTAACGTGATCGTACGTTGGACGAACGTTCGTTCAAAGAATGTTCCCTTTATATTGCAGTCTTGTTAGGGCTATTAGAGATAAATAAGACAAGTACATAGTTATTCTTTCAATTTTTGAAACTTGAGCTTATTCTTGAATTTGTTTTCTGCCATTAAGACGATCTAGCCAATTATCTTTGGAATTACATAGGCAGAAGATGATAGGCTTGTGGCCGACTAGGAGATCGGAAAATATTTGTCTGGGTGGGTGGAGTAAGGGGATGGCGAAAGTGGATGGACGTATCGTGTTATAAATTTAAAAAAAATAAGTACTGCATTTAAGTAAATATAGTGTCTTCTTTGTGCTTGATTGCACGGAAACAGCGCGAAATCAGGCCAAAAAATCAACTATACATTTACGACCCCGTTGACATCGGCATAATAAGCACCAACAATACAAAGGCAATCTTGCAAATCCAGTCCCACCCACGAGTTAATCCAATCGAAAAATTAAGTTCATAATACGCTTCGTAAGCGAGGCAAATGGAGAACAAAACAGGACTTAAAACTGTTCGAAAAACCGGAGAAATCGAATTCATTTACGACGAAATAGCTGCACATACGACGAATATAAATGCATTCACCCACCGATAACCAAACCGGTTATGTAGAGAGATATTGTTCTTTCCGATGCTTTCCCCGGCTCATAGGTGAACGATATGAAAACCAGTTATTATTTTTCTAACGGCTTCCATTATCGCTTACGTCCAGACCGAACGAAATACTGCCCTAAGACCCGAAAGGGGTTCGAACAAACGACCACGCTTGATGATTCAAAAAGTGCTAGCGATGTAACGAACCTTGGAACTCATTGTTAGTTAGGTTTCTATTGTGCGAGAAATCAGAACAGGATCGAAAATTAGAGATAAATTAATTAACAGCTTCATGTCGTCGTTAACGCTCGTTAGTTAAAGGCCAAGCCGTGTCCAATTATCGTTCGGACTCTTATCGTTTTCGTAATTTAATAAGCGTCTGTTCCAAAAGATGTCGTCAAATTATCAACAAAATTAATTCGACATATGGATACATTAAACTACTATCGCATTTGCGGTATTAATAAATTAGAGTTAGAAAAAATGGATTATTTATTGCGATGAGACGCGAAATATTGCGGCATAATTCGAAGTAGCAAAGAAAATATATCGATTCTCGCTCGCTAGCTACAATTTTGAAGTCACAAGCATTCCTGGAGTTTTTAAAAGGAAAAATAGCATTATTGTAACTCTATAATTGTGACTTTCATCAAATTTTTAAATAGGCCGCAAAACCTAAAAATTACCATACATACACACGCACACGCGCGCACACACGCAAGCGCGCGCACAGTGAAACTTCTGTTTCACGTTTTAGAAGGGGCCGATTAAAAAAAAGTAAAACAGAGGAAAATGTAAAATCGAAATTTAACCGTGCATAAAAATAATTAATGGAAATGTAATTAATTGATTAATGCAATTAACTTTCCGGAGACACTGAAATTGTAGCTTTTGTTAATGTGTTAAATATCTAGCCATACTTTTTCCAATTCGTAAAATTCTGTCAAAAGCAGAATAAAATTCATATATGTTTTCAACTGCTTTCTTCTATCCCATCAATAAATGTAGCAATTATGAGAAAAACGCAGTAAAAAAGACAGAAAGCATTTAAACAATTTTTTTAGAGCTAAAACTCTTTATTCCTGTCCGTACTGTTCAAGTTCTCCAAACATTTTCCAGCTACTCGAGGCAGCAATAATATTCAACTTTCCGCTTATCCGGAGGTCTGGACGAGAACTTCCTCGCTATTATTGTGGCGCAGGTTTTTCCATAACGCCTCCGCGAGAATTGTAGCAAGTTACGACGGAGGCGGAGGGAAGGGAGAATAGGTGGAAGGCCCAAAGAAGAGGAGACGCCGGGGACCCGCCCCCGGTACCCTTCCCCCCTCCCTAATGCAAGGAGACAAGGCCTCCGATAGGTGCCAAATGTGCCCACACGCTTGACTGCCTCGTGGGACCCTAACAAATGAATTCTTGCGGGGGAGCGAAACCGCTCCGGTGACTTTTTTTCATAAACCAAGGGCAGAAGAAAGGCCTTAAAAAAAGCCGTATGTATAATAGGGCGTAAAAATTTTATTTCTACAACCAGGTGACCATATGTGCTGTTATAAAACGTTCACGAAGCGCAGTAATAGGTCTTACGCAAAAGGAATATTTTATTGGCGCTAAAAAACAAATTACGGCGAAATTATGGCGTAATAATTATTGAAAAAATATTATGAGCTTAGCGAAGAAGAATAAAGCTTAATTGTTAAAGATGAGGTAATGAAAAGTAAAAATGCACATCAAGACATATTTCGAATGCAGGTAATAAATTAGTTGCTTATAAGTGTACATGTTACAGGCAAAGTTTATAATCCAGGCATTCTACACAATGTCTAGGCAATGTAAGAATGCCTAGGCATTGTATAGAATACCTGGCAGTTTTTAGGCCAAGTATGAAATATACGAGTTCTCTGACTGAACTTACGCACGCCAACATTTCTCAACCGATTCCGACCAAATTTGGCACGATTGTAGGGGGCATTAAGGGGAAGGTCTGTCCGCCTGATCCAAAATGGCGGCCAATTGTCTGTCTCTTACTTTATACACACTAACATTTCTCAACCGATTCCGACCAAATTTGAGAATATTGTAGGGAGCGTGTACAAAGGAAGAGACAGACAAATGGCCGCCATTTTGAATCAGGCGGACAGACGGGCGGTGACCTTCCCCTTACTACCCCCTACAATCGTGCCAAATTTGGTCGGAATCGGTTGAGAAATGTTGGCGTAAGTTCAGAGTCAGAGAACTCGTATATTTCATACTTTTCCTAAAAACTGCCAGGCATTCTATACAATGCCTAGGAATTCTATACATTGTCTAGGCCAGAGATGGCGAATCTATGGCACGCGGTCCATTAGTGGCACGCAAGACGATTTTGGATGGAACGGCAACGAAAGGCGAAAACCAATCAAAGCATTTATCGTACTGATTTAGTGCTGCAAAAACGTGTTATTTAGTTAACTATTTTAAACATTAGTTTTATGGCTACAAATTTCAATCTTTTATGTCTTGATCACGAATTTAATTTAGTTGTAACGCAAAAAAATCAAGGACTTTATTGTGGTAATATTGGCACGGGGGCAATAGAAGGTTCGCCATCACTGGTCTAGGCAATATGTAGAATGCCTGGATTATACAATTTGCCTGTAACATATATGTATACTGATTAATACGCACAGAAATAGTGTAAGCTTCGACACCTAACAACCTGTATCATCAAAATCCTACGTTTTACAATAGGGATAAGAATTTGTCGAGCAAAGATATGCTCAAATGAATAACACCAACAGAGCAGGCAAATCAAAATCTGTTTATGTGGCATACATATCTCGCAAGAATATCCAAGAAAAACGACATTAAACGCTAACACATAAGTAACTTCCTTAAATTGTCTATTCTCGTTGTAATGTACATACTTAGAAAATTTCTGGTACGAAGCCACCTCCGAGTTTTGTTTCAGACCTAAGTCTAGAACTTGAATTTAAGCCCACAAACTCAAAATACACATCACAGGATGGGAAGAAAATCCAGACGAATCTAGAAAATTTACGCACGGACAAATAAACCAGGGAAATTTAGAAAGTTGCATTATAAATTATTAGCAATCTGGTGTAACAAATATTGCCTATGACCCGCTCTTACCCTAAAAAATGTTTTTTTCCCAATCGGAATAAAATTGACGACCTCAGCGAATTACGAATTCCTTTAATAAAAACTTCGGCTACCCATATCCATTGCGTCTGCGACCTAACTCAGGGTCGCGACCCATGAGCTGGGAACGACAGCTGTTTACCAGTGATGAGCAACCTTTTTTTTGCTAGCGGGCCGTAAATGTACATTCCAGACTTCGGGCGATATGCTAATAAATCAAAACAGAAAAATGCAGGACGAAAAAAAACAAAAATGTGCGTCTTAATTGTTACTTCGTATGCTCTCTCGGTGGAAATCGTTATCCTGGAACGTTCGAACATTATAGTCGGATTGTACATTTGATTTGTTTAAATATTCTATTGCGAAACCAGCCGTATCTCGAATGAAAATTGCTAAAAATCACGCGAAAATTGATAATTTTTTTCGTTTTTAAATTTGTTCTATTTCAATAAAGAAAGCTGCTATTGGTATTTTTATGATTAGGAGGCTTATTCATCTTATATCTGTTGATAATCCAAAATTATTGTATTTTGCTAAGGTTCAATCATACCTATCATATGGGATCTTGTTTTGGGGCAATTCTAATTTTTTTTACCAAAGCCTTTTCCTCCCAAAAAAGAGCTATTAAAGCAATGCTCAAAGTTTCTTATCGCACACCTGGACAGCCCCTTCTCAAATCTCTTTCTATTTTACCTCTGCCTTCAATTTACATTTTGCAGTGCGCCACATTTGTCAAAAACAACCCTAGCTTCTTCCGCAACAATGTAGATTTTCACAGTTATGCCACACGCTCAAAGAACGATGTGCACCTACATTGCTACTCATATTGTTCTTGCCAAAAAGGTCCCCTGTACTCAGCCTCACGAATTTACAATCACCTGCCCGATAACATTAAGTTTATATCTTCCAAGAATCTATTTAAAAGCAAGTGTAAAGCTTGGTTATTGTCCAAAAGTTATTATAGTGTCAAGGAGTTTATGGATGACTAATTAAGGTGTATCTTGCAAATTTGTAAATTGTATTTATTTTCCGATTAACTATATCATGTAATTTTTAATTTTGTATATTATAATTTGATGTATATTACCTACGGCATAGTCCATGTCTTTTACTGTAAGACCAACGGAGCAAATAAATATTATTATTTAAAAAACGGATGAGGGAAGATGAAATTGTCTAAAGCTGTCTACGTTAATGATTATTTACACCAATGATTTCCGAAAAAGTAGGATAATTATTTAGTATTCGACATGTTGCAGCTTAAAATTTAACAATTACCTGTTGTGGTACAGAGCAAATAATAATCGCAAGCAATACGTCCAAACAACTGAGGCATTTATACCGACTTTTTTTATCGAAATCTTCAAAACATGGCATCAACGAAGAGAAATAGTTCTCTCACATAAATGGAATATGCGGCGATGCTTGAATTACCGAGTTATAACTTGTAATCCTTACTGTTAGTTTAGTTTATTTAAGAAACATTTGTTGCACAAGATACACTCAACCATAAACATTGGGGTATATTAAACTTTAATAACCATCAACAGCGCAACTGGTGCCTATTTACCGACATTTTTTTCCGGCTAAATTTTGGTTGGATTGACAAATACCGCGGAATTATCTGAACGGCAGGAAATCCTTCAGAATGTTTGGATATTTTCATTTTTGAACGATCACCTACGCCACTTTTGGTCCTAAATCCGGAACAATCGGTAACGTGGGTAGCACGTTCCTGATATCTTCGATGAAAAGTGTAATAGACGCCCACTAAGGCGAGCCTCCTTCGCAGCTATTCCACCATTTCTGCCGCCCACAGCCCAGTCTGCACAGCGAGGTTGTGACGGCGCCAGAAAACCCCACCTTCAATCCCACAACTCTTTTCACACCACCTTACCTCGTATACTCGAGAGGATGTTTCTTTTTCCTTTTCTATACTTGAATTTATTTCATCAAATTCATCCGTTGAAAGAACGAGGCGCAAAAAATAACACGAAAGCGGAATAAAAGACGCCAATCGATGTAGCTATACTATTTTCAAACGTGCAACAATTCGAACAACCAGTTTCGGCTCCGTTTTCGAATCGATGAAAAATCAGCTACGTAAGATTTATGTAGCTTTATAAGCGTAATTAAGAGGACATATCGGTAGTTTCTATTTTACGGTTTAGAAATATGTAAATTCCAACACGACCAAAAAGTGACGCCGTAAGAGACTTTTGGTCATTACTTAACTCGCGAAAAGGTCGTCACAACATGATACACGTAACAGAAAAGTCCAAGAATACAAGACCTGAATAAAACCATGTTTATAGATTGAGTACAAATGGAGATTCACCTATCGTTGATTATGGCAGAGGGGGGAGGGGACTTCTTTAGTTGAAATTTATAATAAGTGAACTTAACAACTTTTAAGGCCAAATGGTAACTTTTATTGCCAATTACAAATGCAACTCATGAACAGATAACATCAATCTATTTAAAACTCCTAAACTAACGAAAGCACATTTTATGATCTCAAAGGTGAATTTGTTTGCGTCTTCACAATTATGACAGCATTCATATTCTCCGATTAAAAAACGCATTAAATATAATGAGTGACAACATAAAAATTCCAGTTTGTAATGACATCTATTATCGAACCATTAAATTAAGACAAGGAAGGATAAAAAATATTCCACCAAACATTTGAACAATTTTGGGTCCTCTCAACTACAGGCAGGAGAAGAGGCTGTTCGAACAAATGAGAGACTTGGAACAGTGGATCGTTTCGACGATGTATTAGAAAGTCCATCTATTTCAAGATGCAAAATGAAGTAAACAGCGCGTAATTTAAGAGATAGCTGTATAGTGATTATAAAGCACTTGGGGAGAGAAATACGAAAATTAAGCGTCATTCCCCCTCCCCCCTGGTTGCGCGCCTGTATATGGCGATAAAAACTTGGAGGGAGGGGGAGCTTAATTCAATAATTACTTTCCCATAAGTTTACACGTAATTTTCGATTTTTCAGAGTGCAAGATTTTTTCCTTCATTCATCAAAATACCTAAACATGGACCAGTTTTCTTCGTTTTTGCTTTATACGACGGTTAAAACTATGTATTATCTTATTCTTGCGATGTTTACACGTTACACGGTCGAAGTGTTAGATTCACTAAATAAGTAGAAATTCAACCGGCACTTCCGCTAGTAGATAGCTATAACTCACTTGAGTTACGTAGTTGTAATATTTACGCTAAAGTTCTTTTCTTCGTAGTAGGTACTCCATTTCCTTCCGCATGCTGCATGCAGAGGTAAGGAATTTAATCGTATTTTCGCAATTATAGCTGCTCTTATTTACTTCAGTTACGACTATGATTGTATTCGTTGACAACATGAATGAATTTTTCTAAATTCTAAGCGAATTATAAGTTATCTGTTGGGTTTTCATGTATTTGGCAAGAAATATTTTATTTGACTAGTTCTACAAACTTTTATTTGAAGATTTTATCAGTATGACTAATATTTTAAGAGATGCGAGGAAAAGGTCGTTCTTTGTTTCCAGTGAAGTGGCATCCCCGGCTGGGTTTTCATTTCCTTATGTCATTTGCCTATAAGTCCAAAATGTCACATTTCATGAAAATCCGCTCGGTAGAAGCCGAGAACGAACATGCTTACGTACAGACGGAACGAAGCTCTCACGCTGGAAACGAAACGCGCCTAAATATTGATTAGGTATCCTGAAACGTAGTAGCTAATACAATTTGCGGCTATATCGTGACTATATAAAACTACTAAAGTGTAAAAATTTTGCAAACCTTATCGTATCAAATAACTAAATGAAATTTGGAAATTCAATGTGGGAAGGTTTCGGTTCGGGTTTCGGTAATTTTCTTGATGCGCCAAAGCAAGAAAAGTGTACTCTAGATAATTTTGATGGAAGAAAAGAAATGCTTATATCATCACTCTACAAACATCACGAAAATCATGCTTCAAAGTAAACGCGACAAATTAAGCAAACAAAATTCTTTGGAATTCCTACGACAAATGCATTTATCTTGCATTTGCGTTATCTTATATTTGTGAAGGCTACTCCAAATCAACATTCAGTCTACAAGTATTTTAGATAACGATAAACGCTGAATACTATCTATGTACATAATAAATGGGAGAAAGGCGAGCGAAAATATTTTCTCAAAAATACTCCTCAAAATTTCTCTTTCAAGCAATAGTTACAATAACACCTCACTATGGAACAGCAGCCATATAAATGTCACTAAGCTTCTAATCTAATATTGTCTTTGAAATAAAATGATTATATGTTGTTGTAACTATTATGACAAAGAATTCACCAATTAGCTGTCAAAAGATAATCATCAGGGTAAGATATAAATGAAGACTGTCTTCATATGAAAGACAGTAAGAGAAAAATGTAAATTTTGTAAAAGATTAAGTAACACAGCTGAGATAAACTGATCTTAAATCCCTACAGAACCAAGATTAGTTTCATTAAACATTTATGGGATATAAATTAGCTCTATTTTCCTTTTGCCCATTATGACACCATAAGTTCTGGATAATAGTATTTGTCTCATTGTCAGCTAAATAAATAAAAATTTTACCCAAACTACTTTATACATTACTGTGCCACAAACATGAAAAACTAAGATTTATGATTTAAAACACTTGATCTAGAAACTTCCTGTAGCCATAAAACAGTTGAGCCAAATGCACCTTGCAGCTAAAATCTGCAATGGTAATTTATCAATTGATGATTCCAGTAAGAACAATAAAATTGGGAAATTACTTGTGAGGTTGGTTACTTATTGTTGAAATTACATCTGGTTTACTATAACTCGTTCACTGTGGCTAGTATTCCAATAATACAAAAAGTTAGTTTATTTGCTAAAATGTTTGTACTGATCAACTAATTTTTTAGGTTGTGAGCAATATTACTGATTATGCTGGAAAGTTATAAAATAAAAATTTTAGTTTTAATATAAAACTACTATAAGAAGAACTAAAATATCCTATAATTATGGGCAACTTTTTTTATTTTATAACAATTGTATTCAATCCAAATCACCTTACTAAACATTTATCAACATCATTCCAACTATAAAAGACTAAACAATGATGTTTGAATTTCATGATCACATTCAATTTTCATTAAAATTTCTTTTCACAAAATGATTTCGGATGATGACTTGGTAAGCAAGTACAAATTAAACATTAGTTGTTTGAGATTTAGAGTTCAATTGAAAAACAAAAAAATAAATTGCCAAATCTCATAAAGCTGATAAAAATTGTTTGGACTAGAACTCAAACTTAAATAATTTTTAGACATGGCTACCACTAGACCAGAGGTTCTCAAACTGTGGTCCACCAACCCCCTGGGGGTTCACGAGATGTCTCAGGGGGTTTCTTGGCAAAAAATCCGTAATGGCAAGCTAAGTTTTTCAGTAAAACACTTAATTTGGTCTCTGCTGGAATTCAAGTTTTTAACAAATTCTATATAACTAATTTTTTATTAAAATGCAAAATAATCCATTGGTTAAGCAATATTTACATCAACCTTTTATTTGAAGCAAGAATGTTGTCTGGAACTAAACCTATTTTATCAGCCTTAGGAAGAGAAATCATCGCTCCCTTTTCACTACATAGAGGAGACTTTCATAACAACGGAAACTGTATAGGCCTTTGTCTTTGTAAGCAATAAGTTGATAGAGGGCCACTATCTTCTTTAAACAATGCACAAATCGATATCATAGCAGATAATATAATTGTAAAGCACTCTCAACAAAAGGGACAAGGACGAATGTTGAGACATAATATTGCACACAAATAGTAAAACAAGTAAATTTTGTTCTTCCAGGCTTTTGTTTTAAATCTCAAAATTTCATGATAATTCTTTGTAACTGTAATACATATGCAAATGAAAATTACGCTGCTCCCTATACTACTAATATGACCACAAGGTTACAAACAAGCAAATAAGCAATGGAAAAGTATATATAAAAGGTGGAAATAACAACGTTATAATAAATATTGTATACTTAAATTGATAAATATAAAAGATTGTTTACAACATATATTCTTTAATAATTTATACACAGTAAGAAAGATCATCTTTGAAAATTCTTATTTTTAGGAGGGGGTTCGCGAGATTTGTATCATTATAAAAAGGGGTTCGTGGAGTCAAAAAGTTTGGGGAACACTTCACTAGATCCATAAAGTTATATAATCATTTATAAGCCCAGCATTTTTTCCAAATATTTCCCTGCTAGAATAGCTAATTGAATCTACAGGTTTTCTAAAAAATGTCCTCTGCAACTAATAAAACTTCTTTATATGAGAAATTTTAAGATGAAATAACATTTTATTCTTTACAATGCACGATAAGGCCAAATAATTCTAAACTTATGGCCACGAAAAACTTCAGAATATTTCCAAAAGTTAACACTGATACTGACCCAATAACTACTAATATCAATTTGCTATACTGTTGTACAAGGGAAATAACATGTATTTTTTTATCCCACAACCTACTGAACCAACACATACAAATCCACTGAACCCAACGAAAGATTGAACGAGACAAATTTTTTGTGGAAAAAGGTTTATAACACAGTCCTAGAAGGTTATAAGGAAGGGTGGGAGGAAAAAGCTGTTAGAAAACATCTAGCTAGGGTAGAAAATTACCCTGTCCACCAAGTACTGCTGGGGTTAAAAGAGGCGTTAAATCAAACTGCTACTGGAGCAATTCAGCATAATGCAGGGCTGGGACGGGGGTGGGGCAAGTGAAGTTATTGCCCAGGTGCATCATTTTAGGGTGCGCCAAAATGTGATTATATGTGTATTTTATATAAACATATATATTTAGAACCATAAAATGTATTGAAATGACGTGATAAAGTGATATTGGTGGCGTCAATTATTTTTTACATCATAAAATGCAGAGTTTGGGCTAGGGGTGCGATTCAAATTCTTTGCCCTGGGTGCCCAAATACCTAGTTCCAGCTCTGGCAAACTGTGCAAAGTTGCTACATTAAAATCTATAACTGAGCTTTCATCAATGCATTAGTTGAGAAGAGCACCATTTAATTTCCCATAAGTTAATGAAATAGACAAATATTTATTTAAAAATCATGACAACTAATTTCATACCTGAATATTTAATTTCTCCTTATATTTAACTGCCATATAAATCAGAAATAAACAGGTTCCTTTTCATTCTCCAAAGACAAGTATTTACTTTAAACCAATTTTTGTCAAGCTGTACCGAACAAAAAATGACTACCGAATATCAATTTCCCATAGACTTACGTGTTATAAATTGAGATACGTTCCAGGACCTTGAAAAAATATGTATCAAGTTGTATTTAGGCTATAAATTAATAGTTTAAGAGCCAATGAGTGTTATATATATATACTGTATAATGAACATTTTTAAGACTTAAAACAATCAATAAATTAATATACCCACAATGTGGACGAATCCAACTGAATATCGACCAAAAATACACAAAAGAAAGCAGACTTGGAGCATATCGGATATCGTATGTCAGGAGTACGATATCATATGTTGATTTTAAAGTATCAATGTATTAATGCCATAAGTCTGGGTTTACTGTTAAGTTGAAACATTGTAAGTTGGGAACCCCTTGTATGAGGTACTTCTATTTTCTATATATATTTTCTAATTGGAAGAGTTGCAATATTGGGGTTCACTATTAGTCAAAATTAATATAAAAGTTTTGTGGAAATTTCTCAATTCATATATGTAATTAATATTTGTCTTTCAATCACTTGTGTTGACATATTTTTTCAATTTCTGCATCAATGAAGAGTTTGAAGACAATAGAAAAATTCAGCCACAAGATGCAATAAATTCACCCTCTAGAACAGGGTTCGGCAACCTATGGCCTGCAGGCCACATGCAGCCCCCAAAGGCATTTTATGTGGCCCGTAAAGTGATTGGTATAATTTAATACAGTCAATTCCCTATTTTTTATTGAATTATGGTCTCAAAACTTTTTCTGGTAGAGTTTTAACGCTATTAAACTAATTAGAATCGATTTTCATTAATATGAGACCACAAAATCTCTAGGTAACTTCTAATTTAAACGTTCATCCAGTCCGCCAGAGCTCTCATGATTTCCAATGTGGCCCTCTGTAGCATTCCCAACAAAGAATGTGGCTCGCCATATAGAAAAGGTTGCAGACCCCTGCTCTAGAATACAGAACACCTTTTACAGGCACATAACTAATAGAAAGTTAAATATTTTATGAATTCATTAGTTGTCATCAAACCAACATAACTTTTTAAGTTTCATTTTTTATGTAAATGCTTTACAGACTCTTTGAGCAATACTGCTACAATTTGTAATCGTGGTATTTTTCCAAAAAAAGCAATTGAAAAAAAAAAGAGAATGAAACTGACAGGCAAACCATAGTACAGGTACTCCTCAATTTATGCGACAGTTATGTTCCAAAAAAAGTTGCATAGGGTGAAACTGCATAAATGGAACATAATTTCCCCATAAGAATCAATGAAAATCTACAAAAAGCATTAGAATATTCTTGCTGTAACTTAAGCTGATTGTCTAGTACAGTACATCCTTTTTCTTATTTTAATAATATTTGTCATTTTAGTATGAATAAATTGTGTTTATAATTATTTAGTTTGAAAAAGAACGCTCGACACTGCTAAGAAATATTGAGTAAGACATGGTGCTCACCGCCAGCGAAGTCTGCACTTCAAGCTGAGAGAATACATTTTCTCTCACTCGGAAGGAAGGAAAGAAAATGGTGGATTCCAGCGACTGGGGGTGGGGAGACTTCACACAGAGAGTAAACAGAAAATTCACAATTCGCATTAAAGCGAGTGCTACTAATTGAAATCTGTCTAAATTAGTTGAGCTCATTGAAATGAAATTGTATTTTTCGAACTCGCATATAACGAGTACCTGTATGTCCTTTGTTTGCATTTACAACAAAAAATCTGCTTACGTGAATTCTTCTTTCCCATATATTGATTTCTCAGGCCATAATTTATAACACCGATTATAGCAAACTTCTTCAGAGTGAGTTATAATATATTTGAAGATAGATATCTCTCAATTTTTCAAGAAAATATCCCAAAGAAACACAGCACTCAAATACATTCAGGTTAGTCTACAATTTATACTTTTATTTAAACACAAAATTTTTAAAATTATTTTAAATTAAACAAATATTCAATTTTCTGAGTTTTACTTCAAAGGAATAACTATTTTTTAAATTAAAAAGTGAATAATATCTTACAATAACACTGGTTTCCAAACTGTGGAGCGTGCCTCCCCGGGGGCGAGGTGTGCAGGTCAGGGTGTTGCAAAAAGACTTTACATTGTATTTACTGTCATTTTAATTGACACAATCATGAGACCTACAATATGCAGTTACCAAATTCTAGCTCTCAAGTGGCTAGAGCATATCATTTGCCATATATACATACATACATATAAGTGAGCACAAGAACATTTTTCTTAGTTGAAGGGGGGTGCGGTTTTGTAAAGTTTGGGAACCGCTGCAGCAACATATTAAAACATATGAAATGGTAAAATACATTACAGAAAATATGAAAAATATTTCCAGTAAACTATATTCAACTAATAGATACAAATACAGGCTGTTCCCAACTTATGATAAACCCGGACTTATGACATTAATATCTTGAAATCGACATCCAATTTCATACCCTGGATATACAACATTCGATATCCGATGCACTCTGAGTCTACTTTCTTGTGCATATTTTTGGTCGATATTCAGTTGGATGATACGACTTGTCTGCATTGTAGGTATACTTTATTGATTGTTTTAAATCTTAAAATTGTTTGTTATACAATATATAACACTCATTTGTTCTTAAATTATTAATTTATAGCCTAAATACGGCTTGGTACATATTTTTCCAAGGTTCTGGAATGTATCTCAATTTATAACATGTAAGGCTATGGGAAATTGACATTCGACTAATGATGTGATTTTCAGGAACGCATTAGAGTCATAAGTAGGGAACGGCCTGTACATAGAATCTGATGTACATTAAGACACATATTTGCATAGACTGAGTACTTTCTGGGCTACAACAACAAATTTTACAGGGTAGAAAACTTCCAAAAGCATCTTTTTTAATAAAAATAATAAAAAATGTCCTCAAATGCTTATATGTATACTCTTGTAGTTATGTCTAACCAAAATAGTTATTGATGTTTGCTTTGTTTAGCGATCAAACTAGAGAGCAATAAGGATTATCATTTCTTTACTTATCCATTTTCTGATATTAAGACTCAACTAGCAAAAGCATTCAAATGCTACACTTTTTACATCGAACATTTGCATATATTTATGATAAAAATCAAAATTATCATTCAATATATCTAATATATAAAACTGACTTTGTCGTTGTTGGGAAATTGGAACTCTGTAATGCTATTTTTAACAAACTTTCTGAGTAGTTAGAAGATTGACATTTGGTAGGAATGTGCGGTTCTTAAAGTAGAAGTCATTTACGGAAAAAAAAATTTCCAAAATCGACCTGGGTTCGATTCCAGAGAATGATTTCCATTCCTCATAAGATAGCACGGAAAAATCGATATTTCGACCTGCAACCTTATTTTATTTTGCTTATTAAAATTCACATATTTGACCTACGATTTTCGGACTTGGACTGTATTAAAGAAAAATAAATGCAGCTTCTTATTCTTATCGTCTTTTATCGCTTTCGAATCTAAATCTTTCGAATTTAACATTTTAATAATTTTGGCAAAATTTGGCATTTTTAACGTGAAGTTGCCTTGCCAACAGATTACATTGTTAAACTCGAAATCCTATTACTCTCACGTATGCTCACGTCCTCTCCGGACCTCCATGGACCCTCCCGGCCCAATTCATAGGTATCAGAGATATCTCAGAATTAGTTTTTACTTTCTCCAATATACGTAGTATAGAGAAAGTATTGTTTTCATGAAAAAATTCGAAATCGAGATTTCAATGGAAATACACGTTTTGAGGTGCGCAAATGGAGAAATGATTGTATTACCATATAATACATAATTTTATTTGCCAAAGACGTCTGGCATAACCTGGGCATCGCTGGGTACTTTCAGCTAGTACTGAGATAAATGTCTAATAGAAATAAATGTACTTACCAAAGTATTCTCCTTCATCACCCTGTTTCTCCATCTCTTCCTCAAGTTGGCGGGTGAGTTCTTCTATTTTGCGCTCTGCTTCAGTTGGACCCTGAAAACAAAATTAATGGCAAATCATCTTTATAGAATTGATAGAATAGTTCAGAACAATTGGAATGACTTTCTAACAAATAATTTCTTGTACTCTACTCTTTTAAATCTAAGCAAATTTTAAAGAAAAAAGGATATGGAGACAACAGTAAAACACCTCAGTACAACTCACAATGACACAATTCATTTTCAGTCTACATGCAAAGTAACTTACCATGGAGTCAACTCTTAATTTAGTTACTTATAAAAAACACCAGTAATACTTGGTAATAATTAAGTTTTTCTTTTGATTTCAACTTGTCTCTTGCAGTATTAAATTATGAATAAATTACAGCTTTAGCACTTTAATTCATCTAGAACTTAAATCAGGGATGGCAGATACGTGGTATGCGCAGGGCCGGATTAAGCGGTATGCAAAACACGCAAGTGCGTGGGGCCCAGAGGACAACAGGGGCCACTGTGGGTCGAACATGTCTCGTCTCACCCATTCAAAGTGCTGCCGCACAGGTCACAAACCTTACAATAACTGTTACTTGTTACAAATTTACGATTTGGGTGGAACCTTAAATGTGTTGTGCCTGGGTCCCATGGGTCTCTTAATCGGGGAGAGAATTATTAAATTACGCTCCTGACTCCCAAACCATAATTTTTCCTGTTCATCGAGCTGTTCATTCCTCTATTTTCCTCAAATTGTTGAAACACTGCAAAGCATCAGCTTCTTCGACATATTATGTTAAATGAGTGTGCATCATTTTATTTACACATTAAAAATTTCGGTTCATGGTGGGCCGAATAACGGTTTTCAACGGAGTTTATTACCATTTCTTTTTAACGTTTAAACGTCACCAGAAAGGTTTGATAACCATAATTCTTATTTAAAAGAATATAAAATTGCCAGTATTAAATATAGGTCAATTTTTAAATCGAATATACGCTTTTCGGACCCAGTTCGGCAAAATGCGCTCGATGAAAGAAAATGGCAATGATGTAAGTCGGAAAAATAGCTATCGTTCCTACAGAATCCGCAAAACACGTGGGAAATTTTTGCAAAAATGACAACGAAATCCAGTGTTCCCAAGCGGTCACCAATCACAATTACTATCCGGACCCTATAATGCTTGACTTTGGTGATTGGACGATAACTGCTGTTTTCATCGTGGTATGGCCATTGCCGAAGTATGCGTCCCTTAGAATGGGATTTATTCTATCTTACTTGTTTACAGGGCCGGATTAGGCAGTATGCAAAACACGCGAGGACAAGAGGGCTGACCCTACCCCATCTTGCCGAAACCCTTTCCAAGTGTTGCCACTCAGATCACAAACTTTGCATAATGTTACTTTAAAAAAAAATTACAATTTCGGTGGGGCCTTAAACGCACTGTGCATGGGGCCCATGGGTCTCTTAATCCGTCCCTGGGTACGCGTAAGCTTGTATTTTCTGTATAAAATTTTACGTTTCTTAGAGAAAGAGTAAACTAGTGGCACTTGAAAAAAAATTCTGATGGTTCACACTACTTCCTTGGCACGTGACTCAAAAATCATTTGCCATCTCTGACCTAAATCATTAACTTAAAAATAAAATCATTTCAAAGTTTATAGAATTGTTCTGCATCAGTTAAATTGTTAAGATCAGAATTACAGAGAATAGTGTTTTGTCAGATGCATACATGCATTTGAGAGTTCAAAAAATAAGGATTGCAGAGTTCCAAAATCAAATGCCTCAAATGACATATGAATTAAAAATTCAAATACATTCAAGCAATTCAATATAATTAGCGATAAATGTAATTACACACACAAAACGTTTACATCACATCAGTAAATTCTTAAATAAAAAATTAATGAAAGAAATACACTTTATGCATTGTGTACTTACCATGGGCCGTGGAGGAGTTACGCTGTATGGAAGCAAAGTCTTGCCACTGATGGCACCCTTTGGTTTACCAGAAACAGGTGACTGAGATGGAGACGGTGATGGTGGTGGAGATGGTGTGTGTTGACTTGATGCAGGAGATGGATGAGAAAGGGGGATGGGCACTGTAGCCACAGCAAATGACCCTCCTAAAGGACCAGTCTGTCTTCCTATGGCAACCCCAACTTCAGGGCTGCAAACCTTCTCTCTTGTAGGACCTCCTCCCCTACCAGTTGGTGTACCTGATGTTACATATACTGCCCCAGCAACCCCTGTAGACGTTATAGGCTGTCGAGGAACGCTTCCCATTGGAACATAGTCTTCTCCATTTGCAGAACTACTCTGCTGCATAGGGGTTGCACGATGCAACCCTGCAGGCATTGGACCTTGTATACGTCTGGCGGCTTCAGCAGCAACACGCCGACCTTGACCCCAACCTGGATATGGGGGTGGAGGAGCTACTCCAGGGGGATTGGCCATCGATGATGAACTAACAGAAGAATGAGATGGACTACCAAAGTAGTGCTGAGGCCTGCCGTCAACCTTTTGAGCATTCCCTTGAGCTGGAAGGCTTCTCATTTCGGTATAAACTCCTCCGTTGTCAATCACCCTTTGTTCCGATCTAGAAACAGCTACTTGAGGTCCGGGTCTTGCAGGCTCGTATTCGCCAATACCTCTCCCCATGTTAAGATTTAAATCTTGAACGTTTTCGTAGACTGGAGGAGCTTCATACGGAGGTTGATCTCTTTGACCTCCACGACTACGATTGCCAACCGGTACTTGCGGCTGTGCCCTTCGATACTCTGCAAGAGAGGTGGGCGGAAAGGAAGAGGATGCTGAAATTGTGTCTCCAGTACCAACTACGCTACCACGAGGACTGGAATGCTTGGAGTCCTGTGAACCGACACTGGAATGTGCCGGACTGTGAAGATATGCACTTTGACCAGGATTACCTCGTCCGTAGTACTCCAAATTTTCGTATACAGGAGAAGGAACGTTACCACTGCTCGAATATAATGGTGCAGCTCCTACCATGCTCGTGCGAGGGCTACAGGAATGCGAGTCTCGGCTGGAGCTGACAACACTAGGAGTGGGACTAGCAGTCCCGCCCTTCGATGAAAATTGTTGCTGTTGCTGCTGATGATGATAATACCTTGAAGGATCTGGCAGTCCATTAGTATTATACGCTGGAATCCCAGTCAATTGGACTGTTTTACCTTGCGGATGAGTCTGAGGTGCAACAGCAGCAACCGTTTCCACTTGCTTTGGGGTTGCAAACTTTGAGGCAGCAATTATGTTTCCGCGATCATATATCTTATAATCGGTGGGAGACTCCCTTTGTTTGGTTTTTCCTCTGGGTGAACCTTCTACAACTAGACTTTCGATAGCACCTACGGACCTTTGTTGGGGAATGTGATGCTGTTTTCCGTCATAGACAGGAGACCTAACTGGTGAACCAAGAGTACTCGATGGAAGTGATCGCGAACCTCCTGATGAATTAGCTCCAGCATCATGGCTTGTCACAGAAGCACCCGAGTGAGCACCAATCATTGCATTTGTAGACAGTGACCTACCTTGCGCATCAACAGCCTTTGGAAGAATCCTTCCGTAGCCTGACTCAGAAGATGAAGTTAACTGAATGTTTTTCTCATTAATAGAACTTGATTCATCTGATGCACGTAGTCTTAAATACCCGAGCTTCTGAAGGTATAATGGATCTAAGCCAGCACTGTCACAATTGGATGATGGCACACCTATATCACCTTGATGGTAAGCTGAAGACGGATGATTTTCAAAAATGTTCCGATCGTTAGCCCCTCTTGTATTGTCTTTTCTTAATTCACCTTCATAACCTTCCATGTTTCGCAAAAAGTACCAATATAATTTAAAACTATATTCTATATAACACCATGCTAAACACTTGAGGAATGCTGGTAATACAAAGTATCATTAAACAAATTAAAAATCCTGGCGACCCCAAATTTGACGAACATTTTCCCATGACACCTGCGACACCACCCCGATGGATCTTCGAAACGAATCGATTGTTAATCGGTAAGTTAGAAGGTTCGATAGGTACAACCGGTATAACTTTCAATTTTATGAACATAAGATTTTATGAATAATTATAGTACAAATGCATTGAGTGAATTTTTTTCAATTTTTGAGAAGAGTGTAATTTTTTACATATTTTTTATTTTATAGTTTTCGTCAGGAAAAATCTTTGATACACGCCGTAACGTGCTGCCACCTACTGATAGGCCTATCCGTTAAATTCAAGGGCGCGTTCTAAATGCTATGCGTATAATAGAAGTCCGAGATTGTTGTGGTGTAGTTATAATTTATTAACCTATTTAAATATTTAGTATCTTTGTTGGTCAGAACGCAAAAATATAGTTTATTGGTGTTAAGATGTTTCTTGTTTTGTCCATTATTAGTTTTATTATTTGCCGTTGTACAATTATCCATAGAAAGTAATGGCAATTTCAATATCCATAAAAATATAATTAAATGATCAGCATTATAAGTATGGAATTGATTGAATTTATTAGGAAAACTTCGGCAGTTGGTAATTATATGGCAAAAAAATATTTGAGCCAGATCCCAAAGTCGCATCTTTTCCGTCAAAAAGGCAAATTTGTCTTAAACGGTGATCTCGGATTTATCACAGTTGTTTATATATTTTAATATGAATAATAATGTTAACATCTCATATTCAGCTTAGGGACGCAAATCATGCGAAAAGATGATTTACATAGGATTGCTATCTTGAAATATATCCACCCTGAGTCGGTCGAAAAACCACTAATGAAAATGATTTGCTAATGGAAACATTTTCACAAAATGTTAAGATAAATTCTGTCATTAACTGATTATTTTTACTCTAATGATTAAGTTATTAGATTGTAATAGAAATAAAATGATTTAAACCTCCGTGAATTGATTTTTGCTTTCTTGAAAGATTGTGTTTCGATTCAATTATAAATTTTGCTATATATCGGAGCAATATGTTTAAAAAATTTATCTCCAATTTAATTAAATTTACTCCTATATGTTGATTCGTCCAAATATTGCACATATACAGGAAAACCTCGCCAGTCTTTGGTTAATCCTAATACCCTAAATGCAATCCGGATCTAAGAGATTGTGCATACCGTAAACCCAGAGAAAATAGGTCAAATCCAATGAGGTGACCTCTACGCCAGAGGCCACGGAAGTCAAATTTTCTCTCCATTATATTACAGTATTATTGAGATATGAATTATCATAATTATCCGACCTCATAAAAGCTCATTTAAGAAAATACACTATTCACCTTCTGCACCCGTTTTAATATCAACACCCGCCAGGTTTAAAGGACCACGACTATATTGGCCTTCATGGTCATATTGCCTTTAATATCCAAGACTAGTATACCCGTAAAATAATGTCTTTATTCTACAGCTTGGATCTTGTGTAAACATTACTATCACTTGTTAACACAGAATGCCTGCACACAAAATAATTGAATGATTTTCGATGTCCGACATTTTCTTGGTAATCGGTTTTAAGAGGGTTGGAAAAAGAATTGTGCGAGGGTGATAATTTTAGTGATTTACGAGATTTCAGATAACGCCAAAACATCGGTAACCAAAGAATCGAGTTCAGATGAGTCATCAAGAAACAGGGCTTATTTTGGAAGTGTTTGCCAAGCGATTAATGATTCTATTTTTGAAGTAATTGTTTCAGCGATATCGCACCTTTTCATCATATCACCAAGATACAAGAAACCTTTCATAAACTGCATTTCATGAGGCGTGTAGCTTTTTCTGCAGTGCAGATAATACAAAAATGTATGCAGTTTTTATAGAAAACCGAATTGACGTTTGATCAAGACTGTTATCCTAAATCTAAAGGAATATGGACAGGGCCGGCTTAAGGTAATAATGGGCCTAAGGCTATAGTCTGTTCACTTTCTTAAGTCTCTTGACCTTCATAGAGCAAGTAGCCAATCACGAAAGTTTCCCCTTCCATCGCCCCTCACAACTTTCGCGCAGGAGGACCCAATCACGAACAGCAAGGAAACGGCGGTAGCAATGGCAATGCAGACCGACATCAATGCTTCAAGAGCAAGAGTAACACTGAGTTCCCCCACTACCTTCCCAAACGAACCATCTCCTTTTGGCTGCTGCTGTGGCATATGCCCGTCTTCAAGGTCAAGAGACTAGATAATGAACAGACTATAATAGCAGGGAAGGGCTGAAAATATTATACAAACACATTAAACGTACACGTATTAAAAAATTTAGGGCTGAAAAATTTTTCCAGGCCTAAGGCTATAGCCTCTTTAGCCCATATGGAATATGGATCTATTTAGGGATACTTACAAATTGTATTTTCCAAACTTGTGTTGGCACCAGAGGCAGACATTAAGGAATATTTTTCGAGACTCACCAGTGCAGATATGAAAAACTATTAATACAGTACATGCAAATGAATGGAGTTTTACATAAAAACTTATATTGTAAATTGATATACATTTTTACAAACTTAAACAACTTTGTATTAAACAAGCCCATCGGATACATTATGTGTAATTCAAGCCCACTTCCCATTTCATCCCCGTTTGGCACAATTTGAGCACAATTTCTTGTCATCAGAAATTGACTTGTTTCAGAAATATTACCATCAATGTTAAAAACAACTAAGGTAAGGATTTGCTACAGAAAGTGATGCCCATTATAATATAATGGACAGTATTACAGAAAAATGCAGATAAGTTTGAGAAATTGCTATCAATAAAGCAATGGTTGCAACAAACATCTTTATGCAATTACAATTAAAGAATATAAGATGTGGTCTCAAAATTCGTAAAATTATCAGTACACAGCTGTTTTCCAAATCAAGGAATAAACTAGTAACAGAGGTGGTGCTCCTTTGTTATAAAGTTTTAATTAATTTTCTCATATACCTCACAGGCACAAATCAACAGTTACGTTGAACTTTTTAAAACTGGGCGATATAACTAATTCAAAAATAGCACTTATACATGAGCTACAAGGAGGACCAACCTGGACAAAAAACAGAAATTTTAAAATTAAAGAGGAAGTGCAGCTCTGCACAAAGCTGGTCAAATCCATCACTTCATGACAAAGAAGCACCCGATGGTGACACTAAGAAAATCTGGTATAAAGAAATACCAGGCAAGTAAAATATGTAATCTAGCCAAGAAGTAAGGGTAAAACAAAATTCATGGTATATCAACAGAACATATCAGAGGTTCCAGTCTTTGAAAGGAATTATTTATCGTGTTGCACTGAATGCTGCAATAGTATGGTCTAATGTTAAACAAAAATGTCAACCAAGTGATGGAAAAGACATATTCAGGTAAATGACTTTCCATCAAGGAGCATGCCTTAAAAAGTCCACTGCTTGTAAAAGTTGTCCAACATTCTTCATAAGATGATAAGAATGGAAGGCAGCAAAATGACACCTGCCAAGAGCAGTAATAAGAAATGATGTGGATAAAAAAAGATTCTAGTATCACAGTTCTACTTCAAGGGATACAAATTTTAACTTATCCATATGAAATATAATATTTCTCTGGAATACCGTCTGAGAATGAGGTAGGTTAGAATGTTATAGGTTAATAAAAACGTTCTCTACAATGTGGCGTCATTAGTTATTATTAAAACTTAGAATGACTTGTATCGTAAATTTTTCATAATTATCAATTTTATGGGATAAAATTCTTAAGCCCTAGAGAAAAAACAGCACACCATCCAATGCACCTGGGCATTTCAAGTTGACCAAGAAAGGGATGATATACAGCAGTTTCAAAAATTGTAATAATAAAAAAATTTATTTTTTCAAACAAATATACAACATATAACGTCTTGTCTTTCTTAAGTGTAAGCTGTTATTTCCAAATGATACAAATCTCTTCAGAATGGGCACAAGAGTGAATTAGCTTAAATGAATATTTCCTTAATGATGAAAAATGTAGCTTATTGAGCTGCACATCAATTGTTCACACTAAACGTACATCCACTTATTGTCACTGTACACACACACACATGGGATCACCAGCTCCCCACTGAATGCATTCACACGGCTCATCAGTTGATTCTATTTGATTGAAGGAACATTCCTACGCAAGTTCTTCAAATGCCTCAAGTATTGTGGCTTGTGAAACTGATTAGTTACAAAAGGATGAAATCAAAACCATGACAATACTGTGACAGCACACTTCCCTGGTAACAAAATCTCTTCTTACATTACACTCAGATAATAAGGAATAGTCAATGGCACTTGACTTTTGCATTATTGTAACTTAATTCATACACATCCAACAAACCACCTGTTTGACTTAATCATCACTCCAAGGGCCAAAAGGTCCATTTCACAATAATCTTAAAAATAGTCATTGAACTGGTAGATGGATGTCAAATGATTAAAATTGCAAGTCATGCAATGAATGTTATCATCATTAACAGTGATGTATCATAAATATTTTCCCAGGAATATCACTGTGGTCTCCGAGTAGCTGATGGCAATAAAAGCTGCATTGCCGTCATAGCATCTGGGAAAAGGCTATGATAATTTATTAAAGGTACGTACGCGGCAGTTATTACTCGACCTGAAAAACAATACATATTGAGATTAAACAAGCAAGCAACAACAATAGCTATCTGTGATTTTAACCATGAATTTAAAAAGTTCTATGAATTTAATCAAGTCTTAACAAGATTAACATTGAAAATCATAAAAAAATAAGACATTTAAATGGGCAAGTAATAAAACCAACCTGCAAACCACCGCCCATGTAGAGAATTGACGGCAGCAACTGCAGTGGCAATACTAGGACACTTGACATAAACATTGCCTTGCAAAGATGCTCTATCGACATACACATGGAAGACTCCACCATGTTTGTTGCATTCTTCTATTACATCGTCCCGTATCTCCACATCCCAATTTGGATTGGTTTCCCTGTAGGAATTTATTTCAACTATGTCAATGCAATACATTATACTGACACTAACAACTAGGTACTTAGCTAAAAATTTATACCAATATTAACCTTACTGCTTAACATTAAACATTACTAATTTCTCATAAAAACTTCAAGAGCTAGGTAAAAAATATCAGAATATTAGAAACATAGCCATTGATTAACAAAAATTTTGTAATATATATATAACAATTTTTATAAAAATAGATCTAAAATCTCTTACGTGGTGGGGTCAAACATGTTTGCCAACATGAAACATTGTGTTGCTATAGGTGGAGTGGCAGCCTGCGATGGATGACCACCAACTGGATTCAGGTTTAATGCATTGGCTGCTGCAGGTGGAATCTGCATTCCAGTTCCTTAAGGAGAGCAACAAACAACTGATGATGCTTTTCAATCATAGATTGATAAGGATGCCTAATAAAAGGGACAATCAAGCTCAAGGGATTTAGGCTATTGTTCATATTCAACGCTCAGCTCAAGAGGTCACGCTCAAGGGATGGCTCACATCGCTCTTGAGACAATGTCATATTGTGGTTATAGTGATAGCTATGTTCCTTTGTGTGTACCAGTCTTGAAAATATTCAAACATTTAAATAATAAGGATTTGGCATTAATAGCATTGCTTTTGGACCAAGAAGAGGGAGAAAGATTGTCTAAACCAGGGTTTCCCAAAGTGGGGTACACATACCCCTGGGGGTACTTTTAAAGGTGCTAGGGGGTACTTTAGAAAATTTACGTAATGACTGATATTATGACATTGGACACTCCAAATCAGCTTTTTTCACTTTGATGTTGTTATAGAATATGTTTTACAACAATTTTTTTCACTGTGTGTGCACATAATACAGTATATTTTATCTCCAAAAACTTTGAATGCATACATAACAGTAAACTAAACTGCAGCCTTATCACTGAGGACGTCGGCTTAAGTATTTTATTTGATTCCGTTGACCAAAGGACAAGACATGTTACGGATTAAGTCATAAAACCAGGTTAAACCAAACTGGCAAATCTGAAATACCGTATATACCCGAATATAAGACGACTCTGATTATAAGACGACCCCCCATTTTTAACTCCTAATAAAAGGAAAAAATTTATTATGCACACAATGACAGAGGTTTATTATACCATTGCCTAATGAACACAGAACCAATTGAAATAAGCAACTTTGATTGGAATTTTCAATTGAATATTTTGGGACATTAGAATCTCTCATGCAAATTATTTCTCATTAGCACATTTTGTTATTTTCACTTTCACTACTGGAGGAATCTCCAATAGCTGCATCATCTTCCTACTCCCACAGAATGTCATCTTCTGATCCATCCAAACTGTTAGAAACACAACACTTCTTAAATCCATGGACTATTGATGCTGGTGAGATACTGTCCCATGCAGTCTTAATCCAGTCAGAGGACAATTCCCTGACAGCAACCATTCCCCATAAATGCACCGTAGATGACCTTTAAAGGGCTTATTGACGACCACATCGAGCACTTATAGTTGGGAGGTCAAGCATCCTGGTATGATCATCAGATCAGTGTTGAGGTGTGATATTTTGGATTTCAAATCATCCGTAAGATGTCCTCGAAAACCATCAAGAACTAGCATTGATCTCATCTTTAAAAGAGCACCAGGTCGTTTATCCCACACATCACTCAGCCACTGAATCATCAAGTCACTAGTCATCCAGCCTTTTTCATTCTGTAAATGATACCAGGTGGTAGTTTTTCTTTTGGTAGATTCTTCCTCTTGAATATTACGAAGGGTCGCAATTTTGTCCCATCAGCTAATACCGATAACATTACTGTTACCCTTAGTTTTTCATTTCCAGTGGTTTTAACTATCACTGACTTTGCCCCTTAGTTAGCATATACAGTTGCTTTCCTTCAAGTGTCTATCAACGACTGCTTTTAACTTCTTACAGGGCCTACTGTAAAGGCGACATCAATGCAAGCGACGAACGGTTCTCGAGAAATACACCGATGTAATTACACGAGACTTCATACGCACGGACGCACGCAGCTTCACTACGCGCATAATATATAGGATAAAACTCAAAAAAGTATTTGTATTCGAATACATTTTAATTGAATATTTCGATTATGGCTATTCGATTCTTCCCATCTCCAGCTATCTCTGGCATCGGTTCCTCTGTCAGTCAAACTATTACGCACCGCGCGATTATAAGACGACTAGTGATTTTTCGGTCATAAAAATTGGAACAAAACCTCGTCTTATATTCAGGTATATACGGTACGTACAAGTTTCTATTCCTGTTTGGATTTGTCATATAGAAAGGAACATTTAGGAGAACGGAAGAACGAAAAAATTACGAGAATATTTTCCAGAAATGGGCGCAATTCATATTATGTGGATATTTTGATTCCAATTGTAACAGGAAAAGAACAAGAAAGTCTCATGGATATTTCTACTAAGGATGATTTGAAAATTAAATTCTTGAAGGCATCTTTGATTGCTTTCTGGGCAAAATTACCGAACGAGTATGGGGAAGTGGCTAAAAGAGCAATAAAAACATTCATTTCTTTCTCAACAAAGTGCATGTGCGTATCTGGATTTTTGCCTCTTGAGTTTAATTAAGACAAAAAAATTGCGTCGAACCTTACTGCTGAGGCTTTCTTCAATCGAGCAAACGAATGCTTCTTTAAGTCTTGAAAAACAGCCACATTCATCTCAATAAGTGTTATTTATTATATGTAAACTTTTGTTTTTGTGTATTTTATGTAATACTTGTATTATTTTATAAGGGGGTACTTCAATTGATTGAGTTCTAGGGGGTACGTAGCCAAAAAAGTTTGAGAAACCCTGGTCTAAACAGAGAAGAATTTGGGTGCATCCAAGTTTATATTACATCGAAAACTCGGAGAATTTTTTACTCTCTTCCCACAGTTGATGATGAAACCAATAGTTTTGTATGCCAAGGAATAAATTTGAAATTTTACTTTCGAAAGTAAAAAATGATTTACAAAAGCCAAACACTACATTCAACCAAAGCACAAGTGCATGTGTAATGATCAGGGGTTGACTGCGCTCAACGTGTTCAGACCTGCACATTAGGTGGGATAGGGACGGTTACGCTCCGCTCAAATATTCTCGCCGACTTTATCCGCTCTCTTTTGAATGCCCCTTGAGCTGAGCGTGGCCTCTAGTGTGAACACACAAGACCAAAACCATTTAACCATATTTGAGTGGAACGTAACCGTCCCTTGATCTGAGAGTGAGCTTACCATAGTGTGAATCAAGCTTTAAGATTCAATTAATTATTAATACAACTAATTTTTAACAATCATTTTCTTAACAGAAATGTATAACAAATTGTCATTCAATGTGCTAAGCCTTTGCAATGGTTTAAATATGGTAAGATCAGATGAGCTGGTCCTTAATTTGAACGAATAAAATCACCACTCAGTTTTGGGTTGGCCACTATCTACAATAACGGAAGTGTTTCACTAACTAGTGTGTTTGCTTTCTCCATTGGATTTAAAGAGGTATAAACAGGATAATTCAATTACAATAAAAAGTTACAATCAGCATACAAGGCTGGAGATTGAACATACCTGCTTCAAAATGAATGGTTCTGTTATCACCAAGAGAACATGAAATTATTCATAATTAGTATAAAAATTTGATTGAAATAAAAACAATGCTGTTTTTTAAACCATGACAAATTTAACCTGACATAATATATCCAATGCATTAAAATTTGAAATACAGTTTCTCATAATAATAACTTAGTTGCTTGTATGCAATTTTGACTTTTCTAGCAAAAATATGTTATCTTCACATAGTAAGGAGAAATAAAGGGCCCCTGTGAACTTTGGTGAGAGAAAATTTGTTCATTTGTTATTCATAAATAATAGTGAATGTTTTTCTACATAATTTCAAGCAAACTAAACAGAATACGTGTCACTGAGATTTGCATACTGTTGGAAACATATGAAAAACCCTTGGATTAAACTTCATCCACATGCCAGTATGGCGTCACTAATAGGTTACTTACTCCAAAGTAAGCACATGAAACTGGATATAACCTCATGGACTGATTGAGGCAATAGTCATCAGAGAAGGACTGCATTAGCATTACAAGTGTTTGAGGAAGGTAATGTAACAAAATCAACTTTCTTCCTGTTTAGATCATTACTAATTTAGATTTAAAATTTTAGGGATTAGAAAAAATTCCCTGTTGTCAAGATAAGTATTTAAGAAGTCTAAAATAACGTTGTTAATAAAAATTTATCATTTAAAGTGCTGGTTTGACATGCCAGCTCTGAAGAAAGAACCTTTGATTCAGTAAAAATACCACTAAATAACTAATAACCATGTGTTTTTTGAGTACTTGAAATAAAACTTTGCAGTTTAAAATGCATTTGTTGATTTTTGCTAGCAGTAAAAAACAACAAACCTTCTGCTAACTTAAACATGAGTTGCAGCCTTCCTGTGGCACCCAAATCTATTCCAGTGCGGTCCAACTCATCACTGTCCAAGATTGATGGGCCAGATGCTGAATCAGATCGTTCTGTCACATGGCCAACCTTCATGGGACGCCCTGCCAACTCAAAGCCATTCAATTGCTCCAATGCCTTTTTAGCATCTTCAGCATCATGGAACTGAAACATGAAATTATGGTATTTAATTATTTCAAGTAAGTTCAGTCCACTTTATAAAAATGGCTACTTATTAAAGCGGCGACTTGAGGAACTATTAAAAGAAATTCTAACATATGAGCACCAAATAATAGTTTTTCACACAAAAAAATTATAGCATAACTTAAAGTTATAATTGAAAAAAATTCTTGATGCATTGTAAGCTAAAACAAATTCTCAGAAACAGAAGGCAATAAAAGCCCATAACAAATGAAGCAGATACATTATTCAATGAATAAGAAATCTTCCACATATGCCACCTTAGCTCATCAAGAAATAAATAAAATGACAGGTAATTTAATAAATAACCACACTAACAATAACATTTCTATACACCAAATGATGGGAATAGATTTTCTTTCACAAGCAGTCAACCTAAATTAAAAACATTCTTAAAAATCCCATCATTTATGTAAATAGCATTTCGTACATTTCATGAAAGAGTTGGCAGTTCTTGTAAGTAATCAGTTACAAAGGCTGTCATAAAGACCTAGAAAATAAATAAAAGAGGAGTTACCAATTCCGTAAATTTCCTAAATGCTTCAATACAAAATGAGTTCTATAAATCTTAAAGCTTACCTAAACACACAACCTGGAAAGTGTAAGCTAAGCAACCCAAAATTTTAAATGTCATAGTAAAATGAAAGGAATTGGCTACAGAGGCAGCAATTAAGACCTAGAAAAATAAATAATTTATCAGTTAGCAACCTTGACATTACCAAACTCATTTTTACTTGTTTTTGTAACCAAAGATTCTTAGCAAATTTCTGTCCAATTAATTCACTCAACAGTAAAATTAAAGCAACCTTTAGGTGGCTTGTAAAATTTAAAAGCTCTTGTATAAAACTCACTGTGATAAAACCATATCCTTTAGATCTGCCTGTTTCTGGATCCATTATTAATTGAATGTTGTCAATCTTGCCAAAAGGTTCGAAAATCCCCCGAAGCATGTCCTCCGTTATGTTGAAATGAAGAGAACCGACATATAGCCTCATGGGACCGCCTCCACCGACACCCACTCCAGCACCACCTAGACCACCACCAAGACCTCCTAGTACAGATGCACCTAGTCCTCCAGCAACGCCAAGTCCTCCGGCACCTACTCCCTTTTGTGCAGCAGCTGCTGCAGCTGAAGCAGAAGAACCACCTACTGTGCTACTTCCAGCCCTGTTCTTCTCTGCTTGGGTGTGCTGTACTATTATAGGTATCCCAAGGAGTTTCTGACCACTGAGGCCCATAGCCTATGAAAAAATCAAGGAGAATGAATACACGTTTTTTGCAGGGTTACAGATATTGATCATACTTTCTTCAATTTAAGTTTACTTACCAAAGGCACAGCATCTGGATCCTTGAACTCTACGTAGGCTATTCCTTTGAAGCGGCGTGTTTTATTACAAGTTATAAGTCTAACATCTCTAACCTGTGCGGTATAAAGAAAAAATTAATTTAGTTGCCTGTAAATAGGGAAATTTGCATTCATTTATATATAGGTATCCGAAGTTACTCATGAAAATAATTAATTTTAATATTTATTAGAGATGCACCGAAGTTTGGATTCGGCTTTGGTGTGCTTAAGGCCGAATAACAGAATGTTTTCCAAATACCAAATTATTTCTATATTTTTACTTTCTTTTTAGATGAAGGGAAGAATGTGGACTATTATTATTTAACAATATACATGGTGTTTATAAGTGCTTGTGCAAATTTAAACCTTAAAAATTTTGGTTAAAGACTACAGTTGCCAACTTTAAGATCTTCATGACCTGGAGATTTCGATCTGAAGCCTGGACTTTGGAGGAAACCCTGCTTTTTGCTTTTCACAGGTATTATGTTATTCACAAATTGCCAATTTCAAAAAATCACTGTACATTAAAGCAATAAAAACTGTAAAAACATGGAACAAACATAGTAAAGACAATGAGAAAGCAGCAGTATCCCACATGGCAAAACTTGCGCATAAATATCTTGCCCTTCCTTCAACCTCTGTCAAAAGTGAATGAATTTCTAGCATTGCAGGTGTTCAATACAGTGACTGCAGAAGCAATTTGGTGGAAGACAATGCACAGAAATGATTTTTTTTGCATCATAAAATAAAACTTTTGAAATATGACTATTGATACCAGCAGCAACAACTTGAATAATAAATAAATAAAAAGGTTAGTTGATAAATTGTTTTATTTTGGTAATTTAAAAATGTTACGACTGTGTTATTCAGCCTCAGCTTCGGACGAATGTTGACTTTAATATTCAGCCAAAAACCATATTCAGAGCATCTCTAATATTTATACATCTAAAAGTATTGCCAAAACAAAAAATAAGAAACCAAAGATATTTTATTCTAATTCGCTAACATTACTCATGCCCAAAAGACATGTGATTTGTTACAAAAAATGCAATCATTTATCACAATTAGTAGTTTTATTTGCTTTTCTGACTGGTTATCCATCCGACAAAGTAAAAAAGGTCAATTTTTAACATTGAAAATATGTATGGCAAGAGATGAGAAAGAATTAAGAAATCAAGTATTTAGGGTAAAGAAAGCAAGAAGTGATACTAACTTTGCCAACAGCTGAGAAAAATTCTTCAAGATCCCTTCCTCTCACCCGGGCTGAAAGTTGCATACAAAAAACAGTTCTTGCATCTCGCTCCTCAGGGGACAACTCATCTGGACGCCTAGAATAAATGGAGGCCATTATGTCTTCAAGATAAATAACGAACAAACTTTTGATTAAATTTTGAACTAACTCATTTACCAACAAGAGAAAACAAAAATTAACTACAACATTAATTTAAACTTTCAATATAAACAACAGCCAGAAATTTCTTCCTACAACTCTAAATAATACATGCACTACTACATCTAGCTTACAAGCAAAATTTTTATCATTACATAAAATTCTTGATAAAAAAGAAAATAGAAACTATATTTTCATACTTAACATCAGTTTTGTCAAGACATAAAGACTGGACTAACCCAATAGGAGAGGGAGAACCTTTGCGATGGTGACCAAACCTCTCACGGCGAGAGGGACCGTGAGGAGAGGCATGACGGTGATGCCTACGTTCCTTGCTCTTACTGCGGGAATGTCTCCCTGAACGTTCCCTCTCTCTGCTTCTCTTCCTCTTTCCCTCTCTCTCCTTTTCACGGTTCGCCCCTTGCTTTCTCTCTCTTTCTCCTTCTTTCTCTTTTCTGCGCTCTCGACTACGGCTCCTCGGTCTCTTCTCCTTATCCCTCCCCTTATCCTCTTTACGACTGGACTTCTCACCACGATCCCTGGATCGGCTGCGACTCCGGTGCTTACTCTTCCTGCAGGAATTCACACATACAATAAACAATTTGAAGTTCCAATTTGAAAGAAATTACATTGAAAAATCATCAACTGCCAAAACATCAATTAAAAACGTTTAGAGAATCTTGCAACAGATCACTCAACTTACCCCGAGGATTTGTGCGAAGAAACTCCATTCTCCCTCGGCTTCGCAGGCGCCTCCTCCTACAAACAGCAGAAATGTTGATAACGGACGGCACCATCGATCGGGAGTAGTAGGAATGAGCAGAGGAAGGTAAGGAAGCAAAGAAAAGGTTGGGAGGCAGGAGGGAATAAAAAAAGAGAAAAAAGTTGGGAATCCATAATTAATTTACTGGCCACAACATTAACAGCCAAAACCATTGGATGAAAACAATGTAATCCAATTGAGATAGTACAAGTGGGAGATCGTATAAGGGCAAGCAAAAAGAGTTTTGTTTTTCCTGTCTCTTGCTTAATATTTAAAGATTTGTTTTGTGCTATGCAATAGGATTAAGGCTGAAAATCAGACATAAAAAAGGAGATAGATAGGAAAGTAGGTAAAAAATAAACATTCTACTATACGCAATTTTGTGGTCCATGTTAGTCTTCATAAATCAGCCGCCTGAAAAAACTGCCAATCTAACACACATCCACTCACTCATCTCACAAACCAGACACTCACGGAAGCCTCGACACAATGTTCTCTTTCGCAGGGAATGAAAATTTGGAGAGGCAGGAAATGGGTAGGTTGAGGAAGCAGTAATCAAAGGACAGATTGGTTGGTGTTCCTTCTTTGAAGGGACAAATTTTATCCCTCCTTGCATCAATTAATCTGACATCTGTGGATCCAAGGATACTTACCCTCTTATGAGTTATGTGTCCTGACAGGGTGTCCCATTACCTAGCCATCACACCACTTTTTTCTGCAAAGATACAGCATGAAAAAATTTTCATGACTGGAACTCTCCATTTCGAAAGTTGGGGGAGGTATTCATCTTTCAGACCTACATGACAAATAATTTTAGTCTAAAATGGCCAGTGAGCAAACAGACAAAGCTACACAAAATGTGAGCTGTAGTAACTGAGGGAGCGCAAGCAATTCTAGCTCATTGCAGTTAAATATTATAACAATTCAAGGGAGATTGTAACTGGGTAAGCAGCCTCATTAGAGGAAAGGACTTGATACTTTTTAACAGATGAAAGGACTTGAAGAAATGATATTGCAAGATATAAAAAGAATGAAATTTAATGATTATTTCAAAATAAGGTATCAAAGAAAAATATCCTCCATTATGAACTTTGAATTGAAATTGCAAAATTCAAATAAATATTCAGAAGACAAAAAAGTTGTCTTTCAGCACAATAAACGACCTGAGGTATCAACATAACAATTAGATTGAGGAAATTAATTTACACCATATAAACTTTTATAAGGAATCTGAGAAAATGGCTCTTAATCATGCTATTACAATTTCCTAAGAGTATAATGAAAGCTGCATATTAAGCCATGCCTCCATGATTGGCACTTAAAGAGACTTTATTCTGCAATCATGCATTTTCATGTAAGAGTTTCATTACTTTAACAGTACATGCACCATTTACACACATTATCTCACAGATTGTTAGGATCGAATGTTATTATCTTAAGTGTGTCTATTCAATGTTTCCCTGATTACAGAAACGAGTTTTACCAACTGTTTTCATGAGCCATAATTCTTGTATTTTAGTAATGAAATCGAAAATGTTAATCCCATAAACAATTTCAGCTTTAACCTTAATCAAAAGAAAAACTGCCATGGTGCATAAGAATGATGTAGTTTATTTCAGTAGTTATGGTTTTTTGGTGTCACATGTTTGAACCAAGTTTATCTCAAACTCATCATTTGATCCTAGAGAGAAATATGCCAAAACAGTAAAACATTTTTCTTTGAATTTTGATGTATATGCAATATTCATGAAAGAAATGGTTATGGTAAAAATGCATTTTAATTACCATGGCCCTAAATTACGCATTACTTCATTTCAATTAATTAGACCCAAGTGATTTAAACCATCACCTGAGAAAAGGAAGGGGAACCTAATATATGGATACCAAGTACCAAAATGAGTACAACCACCCTTTTGAATCATACAACCACACACTCGCAGGATCAGCTGAAAGATAATACGGCAAATAAGTGTAGTCGACAGATGAAAGGATATTTACTACGAATACCATCAATTCTAGCACTCACTCTCTCTCACTCATAACCTGCCATACAATGCACAAGCATACAAAAACACAATTCGACATTTCTTGGCGCAAATTAACACCTGGGGCTTTTATGCATCATCATCAGTCTCGTTTTGTTTTTTAAAGGGCAACGGCTGCCCTCACCCTTCAGGCCCTATATCCATGGCATTCTTCATGAGAGCCCTTTTCCGTTGGGTGTCTCTTGGGCTTTAGAGTTTGTCCCTTGCAAACCCATCTCTGGGGGATCCTGAGACAATAGAAGGGGACAGATTCAGAACCACGGCAATTAGAATTGCAAACAAAAAAGGGTACCATGAACATTCAAACTTCCAAAGCCAGAAAGAAACCTAATAGTGAATTACCATATGAATGATGTATAGAGATTTAAGGGGAAAGCCTTCTTAATAAGAGGCTTTTTAATTTGTTATTTCTAATATTGAAATATAAAACCTTCCCAAAACAATATGGAGGAATGCTCTTGATCAATGATACAAGTTCATGGACCCTCTAAAGCTAAATTTACTTAGGACTGAAAAAAATATACATTAAGAACAACTCTTCTAGACTAGGTGGCAAAATAAGAAGTGAGCAAGGGTAAAAATCTAGTAATTGTCTTTTGGTCGCACAATAGAGAGCGCTGACTGCAAATACAGTACCAAACAAAGATACTGGTATGTGTACTACCTCTGTGCAGATGCTGGAACTGTAGCTAGGTCTGAGCTGGATGCAACAAGCTGTGACATGTAAGGGTCTACAAGATACAGAAATGGGGATACCATATCAGACAGGTATATGACTGCTCTGAAGAAATAATTACACTCTTCATTAGACATATCAGCTAGTTTTTACACTCATAAAATTAAGGATAAATTTTCAATTTAAAATGAGTTTTAATTTCAATCCTCTGGACCAAGGACCATAGTCTCAAAAACCATGTGAAAGGGGTGTAGATGTAAAATACAAAAGTTATTTACACAGTATTGCTAAAATTACTTACTCCCTTTCTGTAGGGTGCTTCTAGTAGTGCTTCCACATCAAGGTCCTCAGCCATGCCTGTAAAATTCAGAAAATTAACAATAGCTAACAAGCAAAAATATTTATTACAATGCCTTTGCTGAACCTACTGAAGCTACTAAAGCAATAGGACAAGAAATCTCAACAACTATAACTTTTATAAAAATTCTGGCTTAAACCTTCACTGATAAGGATGAGCCACTATCACATACCACAACTATTATCTGTGATTATATGGCTGCCCTGAGTGCCATAATCTAGGGCAGTGCTTCCCAACTGTTTTATCCCATGACACATTTAACTCTTAAAATACACTGGGGTATTTTAGTTACCCCACCGCTCATTTTTCTAACATTCCTTTTACATCCTAATTTTTCCCCTCTTAGGGAGCTAATTTTTTTGATCCTCTACATCACCAAGTACAGTGGACCCTTGATATATCGAACTAAAGGGGAGAAAGTCTATCCGTTATTGCCAAGTGCCCATTATATCAGAAATATCTGCTAAAATTTCCATGTTATAAAAGATGGTTTACTCTGCTATAGATTTATAGAAATTGTTAGAGCGTGTGCAATAATTATGCCAAGTTTTTCTAATAAATTTACAAAAAATATGTATCTTATGAATTACGTGTTCATTTTTATATTTTACTAGTAAAAGGTGCTTGCAGTTTGTTCTTACAGATGTCTGAAACAGTTTGTTTTGCAATGCCACACTCTTGGCACACACTAGCCACTGAAATATCAGACTACAGCTTCTCAATTAATTTCAATGTTTCAGTTAGACTCAGACTAACATGCTTTCTTTTCACATGACCCTTCATAGAAGACATTATAATCATAAATATTATATATTTTACGTATCTAATATATTAAATACAAATACTGTTTTAAGGCAGAAAACCTACAAGTAACACAAGTCAGTCTGTCACAACCAGTCACAACGGTCAAACACAGAAGCAACTCATTTTAATGGCTTTACTGCACCATTAAATTATACACTGTATCTTATTATATGCATTATAGTATGTACATAATTAGATACTAGGGTTGCCAGGTGCTCAGTTTTGACCTGAACAGTTTGGTTTTGGAACCTCATGTTCTGTGTTCGGTTCGAGTTGACCAGATGTTTGGGTCAATTAATTTGTAAGCGTTTTTTTTTACAAAAAATTCAATCTGGCAAATTAAGAGTGATATTTTTTATAATTCTGTACGTACTGTAATATCAAACTTTTTAAAATGTATTAGCGTACAAAACTGCTGAGGTTTTTCTTCTTGAAACCTACCCTTACGTTACTGAAAATTTATGCCAAATTTTCAGTAAGTGCCAAAAAAGTTGATAAACTTAAGGAGTGTTTCGAATTTGCTGAATTAGAGTACGTTAACATTTTAAGAAAGGTCCCAACCCGTTGGTTGCCACTTTTTCCAGTATAGAACGACTTATTCGTGTATGGCCCGCTGTGAAATTATATTTTCAAGAAATTGGAAGACAATACGCACAAAGTAATATGGGAGTTTATTAAAAATCAAGAAGACGCTATAAATAATGGGTACTTACGTATTATCTCCAGGACCCTTCGCAGGACCTCTTACAGTCATATTGAAATACAAATTAATAGAAAAAACTCATTAATTATATTTAATTATTCTCTTGACTGTTGCCCCATGCCAATCACAGGACAAGAAACTGATTGGCCGGTCTCGACATTTACAAACCCAATCACCGGACAACAGGGAGGGTTTCTTTGGTTCCGGGCGAGGCAAAGGGCGTGGTAGCACCCAGAGACCACTACCCATTAAAGCAAAGCGAGCCGAAGGCTCGTCAATATATCCTCTCAATTTGCGGTGCAACAGTCAAGAGAATATAACATTGAAAGGATATAATGACAAGCCTTCGGCTAGCTTTGTTTTAATGGATAGTCGTCTCCAGATGCTACCGTGCCCTTCGCCTCACCCAGAATCAAAGAAACCCTCCCCGTTGTCTGGTGATTGGGTTTGTAAATGTCGAGACCGGCCAATCAGTTCCTTGTCCAGTGATTGGGTTTGTAAATGTAGAGACAGGCCAATCAGTTTCTGTTAATGTTGTACGTAAATAAGGTCCTGGAGGTAATACATAAGTATAAGTAAGGTCCTGGAGATAATACGTACGTACCAAATAATGACTTAAGTTCGGATATCACCGAGCAAGTGTTATCTTTATTTCATGCATCAACCCAGGACAATAGGTTACTATGCTCAGTAAAATGTCGTGACAGAGTACATACATATCAGGATACCAGTTCATGGTTTTGGCAATATGTTCGGGTCAAGTCGCATGAGGATCTGGCAACCCTATTAGATACGTTTCGATGTATTCCTTAGGCCTTTTGCATCACGCTCGTGTTTTAGGTCTGTATGAGATACAATGAATTAGTGGAGTCATTTAACCGCGTCACACCACCGGACATTCTGTCCAATATATATGTCCATTCCATCAAGATCTGATGTACCAAGAGTTCACTGTTCAAAGAAACATTTCGACTATCAAATCACAAGAAAATGTAAATTTGGTAAGCAATTTTTTTCTAAATTTTAAATCTTATTATATTTTTGTTATTTCTAGTAAAAATGGATACTTTGGAGAGAACAGTATTTATTAGAGATGTTGAAGACTTATTGATTCACTGATTCCAAATGGAGCACTGATGATGCGGTTGAGCGCAATGGTGATGACATTTAGCCATGATTATAAAAATAGAAATATAAAAAAATTAATTGTATGAGTAGGAAGAAGATAAAATAAAGTGGAAATCATAAGAACTAAACTTCTAAAAGAATTTGAAATTTTTGATTGGTTGAACTTTCACTTCCAATGATTGATATGACCCTTTATTGACAAGGTTAGGCCAACATGGGCCTCTTCCAACTAACCTCGATAAGGTCAGTCAGTTCAACTCAATTATAATTAAAATTATATTTAAATAAATTATTTTGTAACAAAGTTACCCCTTTCCATGATTACAAAAGATACTCTGTATTTCAAGGGTTAAACAAACAAAAAATAATGTCGTCACGCCACCCCTATTTTCCATTGTAGTTCTCTCACTTCTCCCAAAATTCTGCAGCACACCAGTTCATGTCTGATGGGACACCAGTTGGGAAACACTGATTAAGGGAATACTTGCACAACAAACTATCTTAACATTGATTGTAATACACAAAAATTTTAACTGACAATACATAAAACTAAAATAGCAGAATCTCAATGGCATTCCTTAAAAATTTAAAGGCAAGCGATTTTTTTAGAGCAATAAATAAATTAACACTTATTTTTAACATTAATTGAAGGTGCAGAAATACGCACGGCGAACGACTTATTCATTTATCATACCATACTTTGGTATTTCATCCGAGAATAAATATATACGGAATCAATTTTAAAATATACCGGGGCAAGAAAGCATTAATTATTATTACTCATAAGATACTACATTACTATGAAAGTATAATTACTTCGAATTTTTATTAGTTTCAACTCCAAATACCGAAACTATTTTAACAGTGAGCTTACGTGTCTTTCGAAGCAAAATTATTGGAATGTGATTTTTTATCAACTTCTTCGAGTTGAGCTACTATGAAAATGTTGTGCTTGCAATATCGTAAGATGTGAAAATATAATAAATAGCAAGTATCGAACTTTACGTCTACATTGATAGCAGAAATATAATGACTAAGATATGAAGAACAGAAAGGAACATAGAGGCAACTTTTCTGATTATGCAACGAGAACATCTACATTTCCAATACTACATTCTAAATTTAAGCATAAAATTAAAGAGGGAATGACCTTTTCATTACGAATTCTACTTAAATATACATTTTAGATATAAATATCGTAAGAGTGTTTCTTCGTAACCAAATTATTTCCATATATAGATTTACTTACCTATGGAAGGAATTCTGCAAGATGGCTACAACAGAAAGTTGACTGGAGACGTAACGATTAAGCAGAATCGGTAAATCAGCTACGGCGCGGGTAAATTTTCACCCAAGAAATGAGAGAAAATATTATTCCAAGTAATATTTTCCAAACCTGTAGACAAAAATCTACATATATATCAGTTCAGAATTATCAAGAAATGGCTTCGTCATATAATGATACACAACAGCATAAAGGGGTCTACAAAAGTGAAAACAGGGAAAAGTGGGATGTAGCTCAATTGTTTCTGTTTAGCGCTTCCGCGGCCATTTTGAAGCACTCAATGAAATAACCATAGTTCAAATATAATTAGCATATACTTTCAGATAACTACATAACATTTCATTAATATTGCAATATTATGAATGATTATAACAATATCTAACACTGAGTGCATAAACCGCATTAAAGGTAAGGAGATTATCAGGCCGAAATGCCAATGTTTTTTCATGAGAAGTTCCTAGAAATAACTTAATGTTTTTATGCAAATTTATTAAATAATTAGTGTAAAACACCCATATGAACGAGGCATTTTCCAAAGAATGCAATCATGGATCTGAAAGAAATTACTTATCCTACATCACAAGGGATTTACTGTCAAAATTGACCATTCTTGACAGTACCATTACTATTACCCACCATTCTGGAGGAATAGTAATGTTATTAAAAGAAAAAAAGGTAATTATCGACAAAATGCATAAGCTTCATGCATTCTTTCTTTATACAATTATTTTAGGTGAGGACATTGTTGTGGTGGTTTAATGCACCTATTAAATCGATAATGCTGCATTTTATGTCAACATCAAATCACTATTATAGCTTCTCATACTATTTGTTGTTGATCAGTGATAACTGTAGCTTGAAATGAAATAACTCGTCTTTCAGAAACTAACTTAACTACAATCCTTAATTGGGGTTTAATAATCAGAATGAATACTAAATACAAATACTTTATGTTGAATGTTTGTTACACATTTTCGTTTAGGTAAAAATTAAACTTTAAGCATAATAAGTTACATTTTGAAAGAAATTGATATAAAAAAGGCATGAAAATCAATACTTTTTAGTCAAAATATCTAAAAATAAGATGGCTGGGGTAAGAAAATATCTAATTAAATATACAAAAAAGCACTTTAATTGATTTAGAGGAAATTTAAAAAGATTTATAGTAGGAATGACGATACAAAGTCGGTCTCAAGTATACTGGAGTGCAGCAAGGAGGGACCATATCTGGCTGCTCGAGTATACTCGAATGCAGCAGTGAGAGGGTTAAGAAAGTACAGTACAAAGTCCAAAAACCAGCAAATAAAGGATAATTTATAAAAAAATAATTATTCTTCATCTCTTACAAAGTAACTTATACAGGCAAAGGCAACAGTAATAATGTATTTCTCAATGTCTGAGGTTGAGCTGATAGCAATTGGGTTTTTGGTGGAAGAAGGTTCTTTGCACTAGTTTTTGTTTTGAATTTCATGAAATTTCAAATGTTTCGTGAATTTTCTGGAATAAAATTCTCTTGAATTATACAATACAGACATAACATTCTGTTCGGCCTTTAAAATGTACATTTTAAAGACTATTCTGGTGTTTGGACTTTGTACTGTACATTAAATGATGAAAATGGTACTTTAAATAAAGGATATATATGATATAAAGAAATGGGCTGAAGAGATGTAAATAAGAAGTTGATGAGATGCTATGTTTAAAGCATCATCTTGTAAGGAACATAAACATGGAAACAAATTAAAAATAAATTAAAATATATGGAAACTTTTGAAATATTTACATGAAGAAGATTGCTGATAATAAAATGGAAGAATAGCAAAATATTGAGAAGCACTGAGAAGAATAGAATTTAAGTGATTGAATATGCAATCTCCTAAAGGTAGACCTGATGGTTGAAGATGTCATTGAAGGAAAACTTGCAGACAAAAGAAGGGAAAGTTTCAGCTGGTGCACAATGAAAGATAGCTACACTACTCCCCCGTTATCCATGAGGGATTTGTTCTGCTAAAACCCTGCGGATACTGATCCTATATTTACATTCTAACTGTCATCATCATAGGTAGTCTGTCCGTTGACAGGTCCGTGATTATTCTAGGTTAAACTTGGTTCTCCATATACTCCTGTTTTCCGCAGTTTTCTTCGTGTCTTGATAGCTCTCTTTCCCTTTCAAGTCGTCTACTATCTGAAACCTTTTCCTACCTCTTTCTCTTTTTCCATCCAGTTTTCCTTCTAGCACTTCTTTAATCATGCACTCTCTCCTCAGGTAATGCCTAATCCAGTTCGCCTTCCTCTTTCTGATAGTCTGTATAATCGTTCGCTTCTCTCCTATTCTTCGTAGTACTTCCTCATTTTTCACCCTATCTGTCCATTTTATCTTCAGCATTCTTCTCCATGTCCACATTTCGAAGCTTTCCAAGTATTTAATATCATTTTTCCTTAGCATCCATGTTTCTGCTCCGTACAAAGCTATACCCCATACATAGCATTTTATCAACCTCTTGCAGATTTCCTGCTTTATATTTCCCGTTAGCAGGAGTTTCTTTCTTCTGAAAGCGGCTTTTGCTTTTGTTATTCTAGTCCTGATTTCATCTGTACATTTTGCTTCTCTTGTTATGATGCTTCCAATGTATGTATAATCTGAAACTTGTTCTAATGGCTTTCCTCCAATACTTATGTTCAAATTTTCTTCTTCTTTACTTGATATTCGCATAACCTTGGGTTTTTCTGTATTAATTTCCATACCATATTTTCTACCTGTTATCACTAGTCTATTTATCATTTTCTGGAGTTCCTTTTCCTTTCTTGCTAGAAGTACTTGATCATCCGTGTATTTCACTGTTCTTATAATCCTTCCTCCGATTTTGAAATCTCACGTGCCTTCTATCGCTTCCTGCATTAGTCTCTCTCCATATATATTGAATAGAATCGGCGATAGACAGCAGCCCTGTCTTACTCCTCTACCGATATGTACTCCGCTGGTGTCCGTATTCTCCAACCTGACCTTTACAACTTGATTCACATATAGATTCCTGATCAGTTTCGTCTTTCCAGTCTACACCTATATCCTTTAATATCCTCATCAGCAGTACCCAATTTACTCTATCAAAGGCCTTCTGCCAGTCGACGAAACATACGCAGCAATCTTGACTGTACTCTATTGCCCTTTCTGATATCATTCTTACTACACCGATAGCATCTCTGGTTCCACGTCCTTTTCTGAAGCCGAATTGATCTTCCCCTAGCATTTCTTCGGCCTTTTTCTCTAGTCTTTTATTAAGAATCCTCGTGATGATCTTCGAAGTGTGTGATAGTAGGGATATCGTTCTGTAGTCCTTACACTGCATTCTAACTGTAGGGATAGGTTAAAGACCTCTATGGACCGAACAAAAGAAATAATTTTATAATTATTTAAAAAAATAATAATGCAACCAAACGTATGTAAATACCTAATTCTTAATTGCTATCTGGGAAAGAATTCTTAGGTTTGTTACCAAATATTATTGTCAGCATTGATTTTAATCCATATTTCAAGAAATAAATCTTATTATATAGGACAAATAAATATAAACAGCATGTCCGATTAGGCAAAAAAAAAAAAAATATATCATAGTAGAGTGTCTGCATACTTTTGCTGTAACCTATGTTTTCGAGAGCTCTGCAGATATGTGAGATATTGCTTGCAGGTACTGGGTACATAATATGATATAGAGTACAAATCGCGCATACCTGAATCCATGGATTAGAAACTTGTGGATAGTGGGAGAGTAGTTTATCAAGAAAAGAGGAAGATTGCAGAGGAAAGGATAATATGGAGTATGTGTAACATATAATCATGGTCCTTTTCGCAGACAATACTAATGATGAAACTAAAAATAGCCATGGAAAAAGGCATTAATATACTTGAGTATAATCCAAAATAATGTAGGTAGAGTGTTGCTATTAAGTTCTAAAAGAATGTAATAACAACAAATAACTTTTCAGTCAATACATGCAGGCAAAAAACAAAGAAATTAATTAAAAAATTATGATTTGAGGGAGTTGTGAGGAATTATAGGGAAGGTAAAATAAAATTCAAGAAAATGCATAGCAGAATAATGAGATAAAGCAAACAAATGCGCAGGGGCTGACTGGAAATACTCTATTGGCCTGGGAATTTCACTCCAACTGGCCCTAGCATCTGACTGAATTGGCCATCAGCCCACCAGGGGATTGCCTGACTGGCCAGTCCATCCCTGAACATATAGTATTAATAACACCAACAGTAGGAAGTTGTTAAGATTTTAATTGCAAGTTCCTCCATTTATTATTTCAGATTTGGAAAAACTTAAGCGTGTTTGACCATATTCACTAAAAGTATCAATAGTCAACATCTGAGATTTCTAAGAGTATCTTTTGTGTTCTGTGCGGAAAACTTATTTAGAAGAATATTCCATTAAAAATTAAGCTCAAAGGGTTTTCAATATTTTCTGTTTTACAGATAAAGAATTTTTAACATAAGACTTGATGTATCATTTCCTCCTTATAGGCTATTACTATCACAGGCTGGATCTAATGGAAGAACCATAGTTTTTTCATGACTATTTGACTCTTTTTCATACCACAATGAAATATTTGAACTTATAATTAACAGCATAAGACATCAAAGAATACAATGACTGACAGTTTCATCATAAGCAAAGCAGTAACTCAAGGATTAATTCTTCAAGGTAAATTTTTGGATTCATTTCATAAAATGTACTTCATTTTATTATTTTTAAGCGTTAATGAAATGTATTTTCTGGATGCTCCTTTTTATGAAAAGTTAACCTAAAACTTTCATGGGTCTAACGGTGTGAAGACGTGCCAGTTGTAAAGTTTGTATAAAAAGTACCTAATATGTACCAAAACTTTTTCAGCAGCGATAAGTATTAAAAGTAATATATGTGCATTAAAATATTGTAAATTAAAACCTTGGTGGTTCTTATAGTCAGAAAAATGCAATATTTGCTGCTTATAATTTTTCATATAAATTATATGCAGCTGAATCAGAAATGTTACTATCTGCAAATAGATTTCCATTTGCCTCGGTAAAAAATTCATTGATGAATTTCGTTGCTCTCTTATAAGGTTTTGTTGTTTTACAATGCACATGAATAACTTCACTGCAGCCCAGTTAATGAACATTTAGTGAGAATTACTGGAGTGCATTATTACTTTAGTTGTCCTTACTAAATATTTTAAAGTTTCTGTAAGCCCTTTGAATATTTAATTTTATAAAAGTGCCTCATATTTATAAGATAGTACCTTAAAGTTTCATGTATAACACTCATGTTATACAAGGTGGTTTTTAGGTACATTGAAGTAATTTGTAAGTGCACATTATCAATAAGGTATACATTTTTACTCAAAACAAGAAATGTCCGATATCTCCTTTTTGCCATAATCAATTATCTGTATTAAATTCATTGTACTACCTGATTTCTCTACATCAGCAACATTGATTTCCTTTGTCAGCGAAAGGTTTTCAGATAAGAAGGAAGAATGGTCGTAGTCTAAATTGATTGTTGAATTAAATCAATGCATATTGGAAAATCGATGGCAGAAAAATAGATTTTCAATCTCTTAGCCATTCTTAAGTCCAAGTTTTAGATTATTATGATGTCTTATTAATTAATTAATGAAATGAAAATCAAAACTACACTGCTCCCACCCCAGCGTAATCCAAATGGGAGAAGAAAGCAGTTATGAATTTGAACACAGGTTGTAAATTATACATTTATAAAAATGAGTTTACATATCAAATTTGTTTATCATGGCTAATACCTAACTTGGTAAGTAATATTGTTAAATGTTATAAACATATAGAGAGCCCATTTTATTGAAAACCTTTTTTAATATTTCAATTAATGAAAGAAAATTACACTTCAAATCTGACAAATCCATCGGATTTAAATTCAGAATTTAAGTCAAGATTATTGAGGACATCAACAAATGAATCTGGTAACACTTTTTGAAGGAAATTCTTTGTTTTTGTTGGATGGAGAATCACACCAGTGATAGTCATTACTGAATGAATGACTGACCGATGCCTGGAAACCACTAATGTTGCAATTAAGAGTGATTCCAGCCCAACTATCAACAATCCACTTGCAAAGGTGTGAAATCCGTCTACCATCCAATTTTCCCAGTGCCTTCTAATTTTTGATTTAAAGGATTTGTTCATTGAAATATCCTGTGGTTGGAGTTTCTTTGTTAGACCTCCAGGAATAATTCCTAAATTGGAATGTTTCTTCTTGAACTCCTTTGAATCACTAGCAATGTGAGGTCATGGCGAATCCCTTATAAGTGATGATTTTGGTTTGGAGAATGAGTCTCTTCTTTTTACCCATATCTTTTAGCCATATTGTATATCACAGTTCATCCAACCCTTAGGATTAACACTTACTACTACTTTGGAAAGTTTTGCTTAGGAATATTTTTACATTTGAAAATGACCATCGGTGGAGGCTTCCCTGATGACACAAAAATAAAATAAATTTTTTCTCAGCTCCTGTAGTAATGTCCTTCGTATCTTTCATGTCAACGGTGAATTTTGACGGCATGTCAAAGCTCATTGGAACATCATCCATGTTCCCAAATGACTTGGTTTGATTCCTTTTCAACAAAGACCATTGTCTCTTCCAAATCCTCTGGTAATCGTTGACCAGTTAATGTAACAGCTCAAACAGATAAAATAATATACAAGAATTCTGGGGCTCGCAAAACATGGGCTCAGCCTACGATGCATGTTATACACTTTAGGGCGTTTCTCAACCTGGATGCCGCGGCACCCTGGGGTGCCGTGAAGTGTTCTGAAGGGTGCCGCAAAAAATATACTGTTTTCCCATATTTAGCCTCATTTTGCATCGTTGGCTTTCAAAAATGCAAACCAGAATTAAGTCGACCTTCATTTCGTCTCAAAGGCACTTCGAAATGAAAGAAGATATGGAGATTGAGGTTAGGGGTTCAACTTCGCCACGATTATTACTGATGGTGGATAGGGAGGGGTGCTGCCAAATTCTGAAAAGTCACTTAAGGGTGCCGCTGCTCTAAAAAGGTTGGGAAACACTGCTTTGGGGTATACAAGAATATAATGCCTGCAAGACTAAGGATTCAAGTTTTTGAAGTTTCTTCCATTTAAGAAATCTACACAGACTGAACATATTAGCTTTGAAAGGCTTCTTAAATAGCAAATTAATATGTTGGAAATGAGCAATAACTGCATCATACCCATTAGTTTATACCTTTCTCTAGATTTTATGCAAAGCAAACCAATAGTTGAATGAGGAAATAACAAACAAAATAGATTTACATTTGACTGTACTTACCAAATCATCATCCTAGTTTCCTTTTCCAAATTGATCACCATATGATGGAACAATATAGTAAATTTAAATGACCAAATATGTGGACAAAGTGTGAGATAGGTTGCTTCAAGTGGTTGAGATGAAATCAGGGGCGGTCAGTCTATGCAAGCACTGATTGCCTAGTGAAACAACACTGCAATAAACTTTTTTAAATACCTAGAATAACTGTAGTTACTACTATAAAATTGATAGAAATATATTTAGCATTTTCATCATTTAAACGAATTTCTACTAACTTGATTGCGATTCGTATTATTCAATTGTTACTAAGTGGGCCTCATGAATCAGTTTCAGACTTGCTTCTATGGTGGTTATATGTGCGGATACGAGAGAGTGGGGAAAAGAGGGTAGGGTCTATGTCAGCCCAATGGAGGGGAAGTAAGCAGAATTTGAAATGCTTCTATGTGGCACGGACTGCGGCATGAAAATACTGCGTGGTCTCCATCTATTGAGGAAATTTGGTTTTACATATTTTTAGAGATGTATTTGTTTAGCTGTTTTGTGGCCTCCATGTGATTTATAAAATGTTTATTTTTGGTGTGCTACATCAGTACTTCCTTCTATTAAACATTATTTACTTTTAATCCTAAAATGCGAGGATAATGAGCATTGTGTAATAAAAATTATTGGTGAAATTGTTTTCAAATTATCAAGATTTTGCAACTAAGAAAACATTGTTCAAGCCACAATGACAACAATTACTTGAAGCTATAGAAGTAATTGAATAGTTACGATATTTTCAAGCATAATTTAACATGTTTCTGTTGATTAAAATTATTGGAAATGGTGGGAAATAAATTTGTTTCAAACGAGATGTACCGTTATTTGTTATACTCGTAGCTTATTTCTGAATGAGATACATGAATGACAAGCCAAGCCTTACTAAGTGACCAATTAGTAATGCTCAGCTACACAAGGTAAAACTTGCCTTACTCAATGGGTCACCGACCACCACTGGATGTAATACAGAGGATTTAAAAAAAGTGGATGCAGAGTAAATAACCACAATTAGAAGGAATGGATTTAAACTGTATTTTAAAAAGAAATATTTTAGAAGGTTGGGTATGAGAGGTCAAACAGTAGTTCTACAAGTTTTCAAAAACTTTAATTTTCTTCATTTGAATTGTTCTCCTGTTATATAAGGGGTTATTTTACAAGCAAGATACAAAGATGCCATTACCGGCCTCAATAATGATTCATTAATTGTATATTTCTGATTGAATTAAAGGTTTATAAGTGTTTTAGTTTTGATTATAGTACATGGATATGATAATAACTATGTTACAGTAGTTTTAAAAGCTTACGGCATCTGCGCAGAAGACGATTTTCGCTATGGTAGAGTCCACTTTAGAAACGCGAACTCGGTAGGGGTGAGGGTGTTTACAATCGTGAGAGAGCTCACTTGTGCCTTGTTAGTTTCCAACCGTGCTGCTGTCCTATTAGATTCACCTTTCTATTATCGCTGCTCTGTTTGTTGTTTGGTTACATTGTATTTAACTGCCGAATAAAAATTTGCTTTGGAAAAGTTTTTTCTTTCAAAGTTAAATAAGTGCAAAATCAAACTACATATATACATGATAATCTACAGTTCAGAACATTTCCGCCTCTTTTAAAACTGGATCTGGTAGTTTGGCCAACCTGCGAGTTCCAATTCGCTTCGCTTCCCCCTCAACTTCCCTCTCCACAACCGCTTTCCCCTACATTACGTTGCAGTCCGCGCAGAAAGGTGCCATAAGCTTGTAAAACTACTTTACAATGGAAGCACAGGAAACTTACATAAAAGAACCTTTGAAATTTGTCTGAAGATTATCTTCAGAATAAGTTAATTAGGAAAATACAGGGTGCTTCAAAAGTCTCTGTGCAGTTGATTGTACACAAAATGGTTTATTTTTATACGTTTACTGCACAGAGATTTTTGAAACACCCTGTATAAGCTTTGGCTATAATTTACTATTAACTTGACTTACATAAAAAACCATAAAGGCAATTGGATTTATCAACATATTGCCCACACTTCAGCTTATACAATCTTCTTTACAATCCAATATATTATGCTGATACAAATATTTTTGTAATTTTTATCAATTAAATTGAATGATAGATATCATTATTTTAAAATAAAACCCATGTTAACTAGAGCTTTAAATCCCTTCAGATACAAAAAAGCACTGTGATTCCTAATTGTTGTTTCAACAATGTGATATATAAATTCATTTCACCTGACATTTAAAAGTTTCAGCAACCCATTAGAAATTCATTTAATATTATGTATAAATACTTCGTCAGAATGTTGGTTATATTTTGATAAAATATAGTTGAGCAAAATGGAAATACATTAATGCCCTTGAATAATATGTGATTCTAACCTTGTTGAGGATAGTTATTCTACTCTTATTGAACACAAATGGGTGCTTTTTTAAAATGACAACCACATTGTACTAAAATACACATTCTAGTGCCAAATATAGTTGAGTCATAAATTTCACCATTCACTCCCATTAACAAGTCATATACAATTCTATTCCCATTAACCACAAACACATGAGAAAAAGGCTCAAAATGCTTTTTATATTATTAATTACATATTATTTCTCTAAAATTTCCATAAAGCAAGGTATAAATGGTGCATAATAACTGGTAAAAATATCAAAATATATATACTAAATTGAATCATATAAAATATTCTTACCATTGGAAAATATTGCCATTTGCTAGGTAAAAATGTTTAGGCTAAAGCCAAATGCAAATAGCCTTTAACATCATTTTTCAACTTAATCCCTTTTATTGACTTGATTTACGATTTTCAAAACAGCAACAGTTATTATAGGAGAAGACACAAAAAAAAATCTATAAAAATTAGTCAGCCAGTGTTTTGGCAGTCTCATTTTGAAGGCTTCAAGATCCCTACTCTTCTTAAGTAGCGAACAATGAATGGAGTTGCTGTGAGTGTGATGCTTATTCGTACAGGTGCAAATGCTTTATGTACTATGTATGCCAAGGCAAATGTGCTGGCCTCCTTTGCTATAGTTTTCCCTCCAAGTCCAACTTTTTCCATTATGGCTACTACATCTAATCCACTGAAAAACAATTGAACAGAAATTTAGCTAACACAACACAGGAAAAGCATCATAATATTAGCATCATTTATGTTTGACCAGAATAGCATAGTTAAACTTTTAATTTTTGTGGAATTACGCCTTTAATATCAAATAAGTGAAGAGACTACAAAGGTATGCACAGTAACACATCCAACCAGGTGAAAAAATCATGCAAAGGTTAATATCACGCCAATGAGGGAGTTAGAGACATACCTGGAAACAGCTAAGTAGAAGCCACCAAGGGACAATAATGATATACCAACATGGAAAACAATCACTGTCGCTCCATAATCTTTCACAGCTTTTTTCAACTTATCTTTGCGTGAAAGAGGAACAACATTTATTTTACTGTTATTCGTAGAAGTACAGTAAGCAAAGCATGATATGCTTTTCAGAGGCGAGAGAGGGCTACAGCCAAATGCTCTATGGGAGAACAACAGATTCCCATTTTGCCCCATGATAGTCTGACTATGGCCTTGTGTGAGAAAGCCACCACATGTGAGAGAGAGGGATCCAAGCACAGCCATGGGGTTGTTGATCCCTATGACAGGGATTATACCTGGCTTGTAGCCCCTGTCTCCTCCCTGTATCCCACCACGTGCATGAACGTTCTTCCTGTCCTCTGCCAAGTACTTGTCTCCTCCCGTCCAATGTGCCCCATCTGGTGGAACGTCCACATAGTTGGAGTGGTCTCCCACACCTACGTGGGAAGAAGTTCCTTGGCCTACTGAGGTAGATTCAAATGGCAATGGCACGTTAGGCTGCATGACAGAATTCAAATGGACAAATCCAGAGCAATCATAGGCTCCAATGTGAGCATCTTCTCCAGCTTGTTGCTGTCCTTGAGCTCCCATGGTAATGTCTGATCCTTGGAAGTGAGAATCAATATTGGGACCTGATATGTCTCGTGCACGCTCAGGTGAAAATAAAGCTTTTTGCCCGGCATCCAGCTCTTCGACGTTGTTTGGTAGATGTACTGAGCCATTTGCATTGCCATCTATGCAAGAAAAATACAATAAGTATCTAAGTCAAGCAAACACATCTATTACATTATCATTTACAAGGGGTGGCTGAAAAGTTCTTGGTCTATGTATGAAGGAGATATTAGAGGGCCGTGTCGTTTATACATTTTGTAGTTAGACATCTTTTGACAATGTGTACTGAGTTTCATGATAATACTCTGAGCGGTTCGTTATCAGAAAATAATTTAGTTTAGCCCCAAAAACCCTCAATTGATAGTGAGAAATGTGAGTACTAAGTTGTGATGCACTACCTTTTTTATGAAAGATTTACCTGAAAAAGAAATTATTGATATATGCAGCAGACATTGGGAAATCATTCACATGCTTATAAAACTGAAAATGTAGATAAGAAATTTTAAAAGAGGAAGAGAAAGATTGGTAGATGAAACTCACAGAGAATATCCTGTCTTGGCCAGAACATAGCCAAATATTAAAGTTGTTTCCAAATTGTTGCAATATCACAATGCAAAGTACAAAGCCTTGAAATATCAAAGGAGAATATGAATAAAGCCATTATAACCTGAAAATATGTGTATCCTGAAATCTCAATGAAAATCAGAAATGTCGTTGAGAAACTCTGTAAAAGTAGCATATAGAGAGATTTCTGACTGATAAAGATGACTTCCTCCTTCAACTCATTATATGAGATGAAACTTGGGTGCATCATTTTGATCTGGACAGAAAAGTACAGTATTAATGGACAAACATGGGACTCCTCGGAGTTTGCAAACTAAATGATTTGTTGTTAATTTACCACTGACCTGCGAGTATTACCATGAAAGTGCATACAGAATGTCATAAGGTGTCTAGCTACAATTTTTATAAATAAAATTACCCCATATCTTCTTCCTACTTAGGTAAAGTGGTTTCAGTCACCCCACCCCAATAAATTAGAAGTAATGCCACTTTCAATAGATCAAGATAATTATGAATACTTTGTGTTATTCTTCATAGAGATATCACCACTTAAGACACTCAGAATAATGCTCTCACAAAAACAATATCTACCCAAAAAGAAACATCCACAAAAAAAATCTCAAGATTTTGTCAAATTAACTGTAGTCTTTTAATTTAAGCAATTCAAGCAAGTGTTGCAAAGAAACTAATTATTGAATAGTAGGATGATATTACCTTAAGTCTTGTCTTATAGGTGATAGGGATATATGGATGATATGGTACTATACCATACACGTTATAGGAAATTTAATCATTTAAAGGATTTTCATTGCTTAGCAGCGGCTTATAAAATTGTAAAGAATAATTTTCGTTTAAACACTGTAATTTCATCAAGTTTAAAAGAATATCACCAAGACAATCTTCACATCTAGGGTAGGATTAAATATTTATTTTTCATTAAAACTATAACCTAACAATGTTGACCTATTGCAAAACTGTATGTATACATATTGATTTAGCACATTTTAAGCAAGAAAAATATATTGCTATAATAATTATCTGTAAGCGTCATTAACTCGTGCGTCGCGTTTCTAATTATAATAGCTCTACGGAACGTTTTATTTTGCGTAAAATGGTAATCTTATAAGAGTATAGATATTATGTGGTAAAGTAAAGAAACTAAAGTTATTCCTACCATATCCTTTGTTTCGATTTACATTTGAAGTGTACAAGTGATTAGTAGCAACTAAAACTCTTTTTCCTCCACCAAACAACTTCTGAAGCTGGATGGACATCATTTTTGTAAACTTCGTTATTCTGGAAGAATGACAATTTAGAGATATTATGATTTAATCCAAAATAGATGGATGCATAGTAATGACAACTGATACACCCGAACGATTGGGATGTCACTTTCCATCAAATTGAATATGTAATAATAACAAATAAATGTGCGCCACTACAATATGAAGGCATATAACATATTATTAACGAAATACAAAGTCAATATCAAATACCTTATACAAATATAAAGGATTTAGAATGACGATTATCATTCTTAAAAACAGTGCGCCTTACTGATGTTCAACTACTAACACTGGTGTACCTTGACCTTTACATTTAATGCTAATGACCGAGTGCCAACCTTAACCTAAATAATATTCATATGATATGGATTCCTTCTTAAAATAATATACTTCCATGTTGGTTAGAAATGCGAATAGTAGTAGAAGTATTCAGACAATTTATGCGATTGAATTATTAAAAGCGTTACCTTCCAGAAGACAATATTTTCATTAATGCGATGTTTTCAAAACTTGCTTTTAGTTAAATTATGGCTTTGAAATATTGTTCTCCTGATTTTCGGTAGTCTTTCTGGCGCTAATTAAACTTAGAAGTTCATGCTTTGTATGTATACCCAAAATTTAAAATAGTAGATGTCAATCATAATTTTGCCATAACCTTTTTCAACAAGAACGCCCAAAATCAACTTTTGGATTTTTTCGAGTATGAAAACATAAAATTGTACTTAATCAAAGGAAAACGCATTCGAAAAATTATCAATGTAAATTTTCGTTCATTTTCTGAAGCATCTGTGAAGTTAGTAATGCAATGAAAAATTTAATAATAATTACATTTAAGGCGATTATTTTGCTTAGAAACTAATCAAGAAAGGTTTATTCTTAGGAATACATCGGTGAGAATAAACAATACTTCCATTTATGCAAAAATATGGGGTAGATATTTCGTAATTTACAGCCGAACGAACATACCGGCAGAAACAGTACAAAGTCTATAAAGCGGCAACCTTGAGACGTAGAGGTTGCCAGTTTTTGGCCTTTTCTGTTTTCTGCGTAATAATCTATTTATATAGCGTAATCACGACTTATCAGCTGAAGTTAACATAAAGTAAAGAAAAAATATAATACGAAAACAGAATTGTGTTGTTTTATTCTTTATCAAAAATAATTCTTCTCCGATTACAAATTAATAGATATACATATAGAGAAGGGTTGAACGATAATTCTCATCGTTGGATATTGAGCTAATAGCGATTAGATATTCGATAAAGTAAGAGTTTTTGCGCTATTTTTATAATTTTTTGAGAATTTTACCTAATTATAGTTATTTCGTGTACTTGGGCTTTTCTTATACAAGTTTTTCTTGAATTTAATAATACAGACAATGCTTTGAAAATCTCAGGTTTGAGAAACCGGGTTTTCATACTTTGCACTGTATCAAACATTGATATAACTATTGGAGATTCCTAAAACAAGCATTTATTTTTATCTTTCTTTTATACTAAAGGGCTTATTCTTTAATTTTTTCGATCATAAGACGAGCTCGGCAATTCTCTGGTGAATCCGTCAGTGTACGTTTAATTTGGATTAAAATCTATTTATATGCCATCACTCTTAATATATTCACATTATAGATAGTAGAACATATCGTTAATATAATATTATTATTTTCTTATTACACTGATATTAACTGAAGTGAAGCAATTGAATCATGGAGGAAAATTCGCTTGCAAATTACTTAACTGGCATTAAAAAGTGTTTATGTAGTAAGCCAGCTTAAGACGATTTATCCGAAATATATACTTTTTTACTCACTATTTTATATTAGTTTATTTTGTTGGTATATTGCCTCATATACGCATTATGATAGTTAATTAAAGAAATATTATCAAGCGACAATTTGTGGAATTGTATCATCGAAAGTTCAATGGTTATTTTGTATAATTTTTTTGATACTGTAGTTTTGTGTTATTTTAGGAATATTTGACAAACCCTTCAGTTGCTGACATTATTTATTCAATAATAAATTACAGAACCAACTTTATCACCACATTTCCTGCCTCTGTGCAGTTCATATTCGTAAACGGTTCCATACTTTCCGTTATACCACCAACACTATTAAGTTCGAGGAAAACTCCAATAGATGTCACTTTAGTCCTTTCCGTCTATGGCGTTTTACAAGAAGTTTGTGTGTCACAGGATATTCTTTTTCTTCTTTCCATATCGACAGGTTTTGCTATGATAGAGTTCGTAAATGTTTGTTATAGCTTTAATTTTTATTTTTTAATCATCTCAGTGACCAAGTTGAATTTTTTATTTAATAAAAGTATTAATTATGAATTTTTAGTATAATTTTCTAGTTTTGTTTTTTACTTTGATTAAGGTTATAATTTCTTTGGGTAATATATAAAAATTGTTAAAACATGGGTGTACGGATATGGATTTTTGAGTAGTCATCAAAAGAGTTTTGGAAAATATATCTAGGTGCTTCTTTATTTGCAGCTATAAGGAATTAGTTCATGTTAAAATAAATTACCTTCCTTGGGGTGGAAGAACTTAAATTATATTAAATGTGTTATGGACATTTTATTTATAATTTATGAACTGCATTCGCTACAGAATCTTTATTTTTTATCTCCATTATTGAAATATTTTAAAGCCATAATCTTCCTCTTTACTGGTCATGAGCACCACCGAAAGCTTTTCCAGTTAGGATCATGGTCGGCTTGAGCCATGTGTAGTGGCGCGATTGCACACTGCCTCCCAGACCCTACACACACTGGTCAACTTCAGCAATATTTATTGTTGTTTTATTTTATTTATCCTTATTTTTAAATGTTGCAAGTATTGCTATTGAAAATGGGAATCACGGATATATGGGCATGCGTAACATTTTGTCGTCTATTTTGTTGCTGTATATGTAGTTTTTTTTGTTCAGGTTTATATTTAAATTGAGAGAGGATTTTCTATGAACAAATGCGAGTGTAAACTTTTTAAATTTAAAGCACTGATTTTATGATATTTATCCGAATCCATTGCATTGTATTTATTGTATGAGAAACATTGAGTACAAAATTCAAATACGGTACGCGGCTTAAATTCGGACGCGGCATACGTTGTTCTTTTGACTTGGAAGACTCTTGATCATTTCTTCGTATTTGTATTTTCCTAGAGAGATTAATGGAGAAAGTCTTTTAATAGAGCAATAGCAGTGTAAAATAAAAATGGCGCGTATCCATAGGACTCGATTTCTTGCAGTAATTTTATTCCGAAGAAATTGTACATAGACAATTTATTTCTCTTCTTTTTTATTAGTTGCTGTAGCTTTGGTACCAAAACGACAGGGAGAAAATTTTATTTGTCAGCAAAAAAATAACTTAAAGGAACTTTTAACGTAAATAAAATAAGATTAATTGCGGACAATTTTGATTTACATTTGCTTCTTTGAGTGTACAAATGTTTACGAAATGTAAATTAGATATACGCGAAATGAAGGAATTTACATGTTCTTAAAAAGAGTAGTTGCCAGAGAAATCGCTTTGAAAATAAGACAAAAGGACTGCCAATAGGTAGGCAAGACTAGAGGAATAAATACGAAAAATAAAACTTGGGCGATGTGTTTATATTTTCATCGAAGCAGTTTACCCGCATCACATAGCGTGGCTTGCGCAGATGTCGCTCTCGGTAGAAATGAAGTGTGAAGCGAAACAGGCTTAGAAAATATTGCGAGGTGATAGCGAATGTTTTTTTTTAGTAATATTCTTCATGGAGCCTTATCGATCATCGGCGTCCTTCTGCACGATAAAGGACTTCGAAATTAAAAGGTTTTGAGCGATAAATTCGTTCGTCAAACGGATGATACTAAATGTGGATTACGTAAATGTTTAACCGATGCATAACAAAAGAACATTAAATTTTTTGTCATGAAATGGTCTCTGTTTTAGTGGGTAATAAATCGGGAACGAGAAAATCAGAAAGGACGCCTCATAATTTGAAACGCAGCTAATTGACAGCCGCGAAACTTTTATACTTAACCAGAAGAGAGAATACGGATAGATTGCTGGCGGAACTGCAAATGTCGATGTAAGGCATACTATCATATTTTTAATGAATTTATCTAAAATACACGTTTGAGAATAATAAAAATTCTTCAAGAATTACGGATCTCGATATTTATCTTTAAAAATTGCGTTTCTCATCCCTCCGTTTCGGGAAAATAATTAACACACACTGGTGGATTTAAGGGGGGTCACACCAGGCGCGTGCCAGGGGCCCCTTGAAGTAAGGAGCCCCGAAAAAATGTTTTTATATATAATCTCAGAAACATTAAATATCTCATTTTAAAATCCATGAAGGAAAATGTCTTTTTTGCACTGCGATGGTTTACTTATTAAAACCGGGGGTCAAATACTAAAGGGGTAGTCGTTAGGTGAGGTTTCAGTATATATTTAGATTTCAGGGCCCCCAATTGTTTAGCGCCAGGAGCCTCAAAGGATTAGCGCCAGGTGCCTCAGAATGTCTAAATCCGTCACTGTTAATACATATTCCTATATCAGGTTAAATGTGTAGAAAATGTCATCAAATGCTTTTAAAGGCCTGGAATACTCTGAAAAATTGTGCCAATAGCGAAATAGTATTAGAAGTTTTGAGAATTGTAACATGTAGAAACTAATAATAATCACAATGCCTTTCCACAAATAGGTAAATATGTATAAAAGTTAAACGAATCCTTGCGGGAAGACTGAAAGGCAAAATTACGTGAACACACTTAAATTTCAGAAGCAAAACGCATAGGGTGGATCCAACCTGTATCGACTGTGAAAATACAACACTCATTGACATCCATTTAAAACAGGGTTGCACAACATACGGCCCGCGGGCCAAATGTGACCCGCCGACACCTTTTATTTGGCCCGATTGAAGCTGGGAGTAACTCAGATGGTTAATTCCTTTTATATCAAAAATACAATTAAAATTTGTAAGTAAATTATATTTATTTGCCAGTTCATTTTTGTCACAAAAATTTCATGTAAAATTTGTTAAGGTAATTAATAAATCGACAATAGTGGACTTAAGTTTTTATTATGGACAAAATTTTCAGTGTGGCCCACTTAGGTCCATTCAAGGTTGATTATGGCTCGTGTCAACTTCTGAGTTGTGCACCCCTGATTTAAAACTTGTCGCGATTAACATGAAACTTTTTTAAAGCCAAAGTATAAATTTTCAGGCTTGTAACACTTAATTAATATGCGTAGGGATTTATATCTTTTACTTGATAACATTTTAAATGCTGTTTACTTATATTATAACGTTTCAGCATCAAAAATACATCGAACTGTAACACATTTTTCAAATATTAAATTATATCGTTATTATGAAATATCATTTAGATTTGTATTTCCTTGTTTGGTTAATATAATTTTTTCTACATATTTATTATGTTTTCTAAACCTTTATGAATAGACGGGAAAGTGTCAGAGCGAAATATTTAGCACTATTTTAATTGAACTGTCTCTTTCTTAAATCCTTTAATCTCAAATCTGCAAAAAATATTATTGTGAAGTATTTAATAAGCATTTATAAAATAGGTAAAATTTGCATTCAAGTCCGAAATTTTTTGTTTATGAATAAAAATTAATCGTTTAATCTGGAAAAAATTTTTAACCACAACAACAGCATTGCTGCTATCGATGAAGTAGCATTGATTAAAGTACATATGTAGTAGAGAAATATAAATACAAAATTAATAGTATATCGTTAAATACCAATTTAAACGGAATTTGATACTATAATAGCCCAGGTCTGTTGGTTGGTTGGTCAGGCTTTCACGATGGCGTTTTAACAAATGGCGTTTATAGGTAGAAGATTGAAATTTGGCAAGGATGCTTGATTAACATATTTTAAGGTAATGACGAAAATAAATCTCCAAAAAAGTCCTGGGTTCACTCCAAGGAAGACATTTCCATTTTCCGTAAGGTAACATGTAGAAATCAATTTTTTGATGTGCAGGTTTTTATTGTTTTGGAAATTAAAATTAGAAGGAATTAACCTACGATCTTCGGATCTGGACCATTTTGAATAAAAAGTTACAAAGTTATTCTCTTCATCTTTTTCCGCATATAATTCGAAATCGCTCATGTTATACGTTTAATTCACATATTTTGTGGAAATATTGCCATTTTAACGGAATGTTGCCTTCCATTGTTAGACCTCTGTATCATAGTGTTAATTCAATCCTTATGGGTATAAACGAGCTTTGAATGCTTTTAATACGAGAGAGGGGGAGAGAGGTAGAGGGGGGGGCGAGAGGGAGGGGGAGAGAGGGAAGTAGAGGGGGGGGAAAGAGGGGGAGGGGGAAAGAGGGGGAGGGGGAAAGAGGGGGAGGGGGAAAGAGGGGGAGGGAGAGAGGGTGTAAGATGGGGAGGGGGAAGGGAGAGGGGGGGAGAGAGAGGGAAAGAGAGGCAACTGTTTTAAGTGTAACTAAAGATAGCCCGTCAACAACAGAATATTCACTAGAAATGTTGTATATGGCAAAATATTTCATATGTAAAAGTGTGATATTAATTATTTTAAATGAAAATAATAATAATCTATAATTCTTCCGTTGATATTTCAACGGGCATTACACTAGCATATTTATATTTATTAAGGAAAGTATAAAAATTTCACTTTTATTCGGTTCTATTTAGAAAATTTTTATCTTGTATAAGTATAATTCAAAAATGAATAAAATTAGAAAAGACACTTGGCATAAGTTCCACTTTATTGAAATAGTTGCGACCGGCTCGATTACTCTCTAATCATCATCAGATGATGACTAGATATTAGTCGAAACCGGTCGCATCTATTTTTAAAAGTGGAACTTATACCAAGTATTTTTTATCATTTTATTCATGATGGAGTTCCACCAAGTCAAGGCTTCTTCCCTTGATTTTACAATTCAAAAGTACCCGTCGCACCTTTGTAGGTCAAATATAGACGGAGTATAATTGAAGAGTAAACGTGGGAGATCTAAAGCAGTGGTGCCCAACGTACGGCCCACGAAGCTATGACGAAAAAGTAATCCGAAAAATTTAACTCGCAAATTCACACAGTTTTACGAAAATTTTTATTTTAAAACTTTTAACATTGGAATGCTTACCATAAAACCTCATTTAGACTTGATTTGAATTGAAATGACACCTCAGAATGTATACATAACTTCCGATTAAACCTCTTAATCCGGCCCTCCGAACATTGGAACCTTAGAATGCGGCCCGCCGAAGGATTCGCAACCGCCGATGTGGCACTCCAAGTAGAAAAGGTTGGGCACCATTGATCTAAAGTCATTGAACTTCAGCGACGTTGATGATTACTGTGGGAGCCTTTGATCTTTAAAAATAACATGATTCCGGCTACGATATTTTATATAATAAAATATGTAAAGCCCAAGTTACAGTACTACTTAAGTTGGATATAAAGAAATTTTATAAAAAGAGTTAGGAGAACGACGCCGCAAGGGGCGAATGAAGAAAGTACAGGTGAAAGGAACAGTTAGGGGTTTGCGCGCAGGGGGAAGAGCTTCCTCGAAACGGACAATTTAGTTTCCTTTTTTACCACAGTTAAAAATTTGCCGAGGCAAATTTCCTGATATTTACGTGTTTTCAGCATTCAAATTTTCTAAAAAAGTCTATTCCTGAAAAATACCATAGGGGATAAATTTTTATAGCACGCCGTTTACAAACTTCTTGATTACTTTAATCTTCTACTTTTACGGAAAAATTGCTGTTTTTGTGTAGAGCTGTTTGAAAATTTCGTAGCTTTTATTAAGGGTCGTTAAAAACAATATGCCATGGTACAAATCATACTTTATCATTTTTATGAAATAATTTTTCAAATGCAATAAAATTTTGCCCGATAAGTAACCTGAGTTTTTAGTGAAATATATTTTAAAAGTTACTGCGCCAGTGATAATTCGTCCCTTTCTAAAAAATCCATTCATTTTTTGCAGCTGTAATTTATTTTCACGCATTGTGAAATTAAATCCCTATCATTTTTTTATTTTATTTATTTTCAATAGCTCTTAAACAGCACATCTACGACCTTTTACAAAGAGCTTTTAACAGTAACAAATACAAACACATACATCCATGCCAAAGCAGGATTCGAAACTGCGACCTTATGATTAAAAGGCAGACACGCTAACCACCCATCCCTTAAAAGGTTAAACTAATCTTTATCTCTTCTGCGAATCATTTGTGTAAATACAGGGGGTTCCCGCTTAACGTCCTAGTTACGTACCAGAAAAGTGGAACGTTAAGCGAGGAATTTTCTCCCTTAAGGATAAATGGGATAAGGGAGAGTTGGTGTTACAACATTTTTGAAACAGCGCAAACATATTGTAAAAGAAACGCTTTGTAGAACACGTTTTCATCTCGCCTTACCATTACTTTTAACTTTTAAAACACCTTTTAATAATTGGATTGCATATTTTAAGATGAAATAAGAGGTGCTATGCGACTTTGACATCTGCCATTTCAGCGTCGTATTGTGACTCATTTTGCCGAGAAAAATACACTAGAATTTTGCGACATGTTCGTCCGTTTAATTTTTCGTACGATACGCCGAGTTACAAATTGCCGACGCCGTCTCTGAGGGAATGAAAAAACGAAATAATAAAGGAAGGACTCAGTTATGCGAGATTTGTGTCGCGCGTCAATGGCGTCTCGACGGGACTCGTTCGTGTAAGGTATACGTACATAGAAGTAGAAAGAAGAGGGAAGCGACTCAAATTTTAATTTCAAGAGCGTAGTGGATTTCCGGATGCAACAGCGTTCCGTAAATTATTCGCCATTAAAAGGTTCCCGTGGGAGTGTTTAACATCGTCTTTAAAATATAAGATAAAGATGTGTAACTAAAATATTTTGTCAGTAAAAGAAGCATATGACAATTTTGAAAGAATCTACGTGGTAAAAAAGCGCTTTAATAAAATAATTCCCCTAAATTTAAAACCATGAATAGCCGATCTTTCTCGAACTTTTTCGGATCGTACGCTCAGATTTCGAGGAACTAGATAGTCTTTAAATTCTCGATGGAATAATAAATACCGGAAAGCTTAGAATTTTGTCTTGGATCAAGTGTTTTGGAATAAGTTAAAGGATAAAAAGTTTATTTTATTCTCTTTCCTGTAAAACATTTTGATCAAGAGAGCTCAAATGCATTTTATGAGATAATTTTAAGCTACAAGGTTAAATGCTCGTCAAAAGTGACAATACATCAAATTTTACTTATCTAACCATTGTTTGCTTGGTTTTCAAATGAAATGGCAAACAATGCAAAATACCTTAATCAAATAACCATATTTTACATACAAATTCTGTTTATAGAGAATTTACCTCTTCCCCTCCGTCTCTTCCTCACACTGCCTGTCTTCCTTTTTCTTTCTCCTTGATTTAGTCGGAAAAGGAGAGCTTACAAGCCTCAACCTCGCCCAAATAAAGGAATTTGTCTGTCTGTCGCCTCTTCGTTCCTACCTCTAGCTCTTTCTCACTGTTCCTCCCTCTCTTTTTCCACCCTTGATAATATTCCAACAGTTGTATCAGTTGGGATTCTCTTGTCTTTAGTTAAATCGAAGATACATTAATTGAAGTTTAATGTTCAATTTTTAATATTATAATTTACACAGCTTAGATGATATGTAGATGCTCTGTCCCTGGTCCCCTAAGAGGGCCCAACTCCGTTCCGTTTAATGCAATTTACGTGTACTCATTTTAAAGAAGTTGGCAACCTCGCGATTTCCCATGGCGACGAAAGAATTTTAACTGAATAACGGAAAAATTTCTCGTTCAAAACAAATTTTATGACCGATTCGATGCAAATTTGAAAATCGGTAGCAATAAAAGATTTTCATTATTTTAGACTTTCTTTGTTTCAAGTACCGAATGTTCACTATTGTTATGAGTGTTGTTTTAACACAAAAAATACCATACACCAGAGGTGCCCAACCTTTGACCTACCGTGAGCCACTATAACGATTCAATATACCTCACGAGCTAACTATGGGTTTAATAGATATACAAGAAAAGTGTGAAATTACAAATGATGGACAAAATGATACTAATTTTTTCGAATAATTTCATTATATTATTACTTTGATACAATAATCACATTTAACACTGTTCCAAAAATAGTCCTTTTTAAATACTCCATGTGAAATTTTACATTACATGGTGCCGGCCAGTTTGTTATACTCCGGGATATACGGAGTTACAGTTATGTACGTTGATTTCAAAATAATATTTTATGCAAGTTCTAATTCCATAGTGAATATTACCATTGAAAGAATAATCTTGACTAGGGATTTCTGCAATGAGAATGAAGTTAATTTAAAATAAGTTTTGCTGAATTTTAAGTATATAAGATAAAATAACCAAATAATACTGCAAACTCTTCTTAATCAGTCTAAATAAACCTAAAACAACTACTTTTTTGTTTTGTTAAAGTGAAGTTAATTTAGTGTTGAAAGTAAAAGCACAAGTTCATAAAATTTATTATTATATATGCAATCGTGATCGCGTATATAATTCATCTATATCTAAATATTACTATGTTTAGTTCTCTTAATTTGAAGTTATATAAAAATTTCCATTTTTATTCGCAGCAGGGAAAACGTAATTAGAAAAGTGAGGATGTCGAAATGACGACGCTACCACCGCACCGTAACAATAAGCCTAGGTTGGAAATAAAACTATTGCTAACTTCGTTGAGCCTATTTGGAGAGTTATAAGGCGTGAAAAATTCGAAGAACCTGTCGAAGATCTTCATTCGGCAATGGATCGAAAAGGGAAAATTTACGATGCATGGGGTAAGAGCATAGCTCCCTATTTCCTTTAGATTTTCTATACTGTTACTTTTAACCGGCGTTGCTCCCCTAGATTCTCTCTATTCAATACCTTTTTAACACTACTCTTTTTCTCAATTAACGAATTTCCTCTAACGCAAAATGCATATTTTTCTACAACCTTCGCGCCCTCACGAGCGCTCAGGAGCATCTTTGATTTTTATTGTCTCCAAGAAAATAATTACACGGTTCACATTCTTAAAACATAAAGTTTTATAGATCACAAATTTTAAAAAGACTCGAAGAGTGTATACAGTGTAAGATGGATGGCAGAAAATCAGGAGAAATTACACACAAGGTTTGGTGGTATGTACGTAAGGAGCAACTGGTGTAAGGTGGGTGGCATAACACAAGGGGATATGCGATGCAAGTTTTGTGGTATGGGGGTAAGAGGAAAATTGTGTAAGATGGGTGGCATAAAATCAGGGAGACACGTGATACAAGTTTGGTGGTATGCGCTCAAGAGATAAACTTGGCACGAAGACATTCGCTGCGGTTTGGTTCCATGTTTTAATGATTTTCGGGTGTTACGCTGCGTCTAGTTGAAATGGCGGACAACATTTCGCCAAAAATCCCGTCGGCTTCTTCAGGTCGAAGTGTCGCTTCCTGCTCTCGGTATATATCCTACAGCGCCTTTACGGGAAAATCAGTGTAAAATGGTAGCATAAACTTAAAAATGCTTTGCTGTATTTTTGGTGGTATAAGTTTAAGAAAGGAAGGAATATAATGTAATATGGGTGGCGTAAAATCAAGGGTAATTTATGGCAAGTTGCACTTAAGGGGCAAATGGCGCAAAGATGGTTGCATAAAACTATGGGGGGGGCATGTGATAAAGTTTGGTGGCAAATCGTGTAAGATTGATGGAATAAAGTCAAGGGATATATGCTGAAAGTTTGGTGGTATGTACGAGATTAAATTGGGTGACATAAAATCAAGGGGAATTTCATGCAAGCTTTGTGGTATAAGTTACGGGGAGATAGTGTAGGATGGATGGCATAAAATCAAGGGGTAATCTAAGTTAGTACGGTGGTATACTTTACCGGGGCAACATATGTAGGTTGGTTTGTTTCAGTGAAGATTTGGCGCTCGTTTGTTGGTTGTGTATATATTTCTGGAGCAAACGAGTAGGTTGATATGTATTGGTTTTCGGGGTTTCCATACACATACATATGAAGAATCCTCAGCACGGCAAAACCTTTGCTGTTTAAAGCGGTAAAGGCATCTGAAAAATGTTAAAAATATTAAATCCCATTTATCCTAGATTTTGTTTGCCTAAGCAGCCTTTTTTATCAAGTAATCATGAGCGTGATAAGACAAAAAATTAAACTTTTAATAACATACAACTTTATCAGCTTCTTTAATTGCTAACTGATACGTCAAAGAAGAGGTAAAATATTTTCAAGACTTTATTTCTATTCTTTCCCCCTCTCTCTCCCTTCCTTCTGCCCTCTCCTTTCCCTCTCTTTTCTCTCAATTTTGACAACACATAACAAACATTGATTATGAGTACCTTTTATGCAATATTTCAAGGTATACTGAGGTAAAAGCTGAGATTCGTTGACTTTCTTCGAACGATTGGGTTTCTAAAAATAAACAAATAATAAATCGGCGATCTGGACCAAATTACCGGAGATATATCTATTCCCGGCTTCGGTTGTAATGCCGCCGGAGAAAATAATTCCATCCCACTATGCCACCTCCAATGCCACCAAGACACATGGTGTTTATGATTGCCGAAAGATATTTATTTCTATGGTCAGTTAGTGTTGACATTTTTGCGCAGCTGTTGCCTCCCTTATTCCCTAACCTTTCATTCTTTTCTCTACCTCAGTTTCTGTCCTTGTCCTGTTCTCTTCTGTTGTCTGTCTGTCTGTCCGTTTCTCTTTCTTACTCACTATCTCGCTCTCTTTTCATACCACCCCGCCTCCGTCATCTCCTCATTCCCACGTGTTTTCCTCTATTATCTCCGCTCACCTCTATTCCCTTGCTCTTTCTTTCTCTCTTCATCCCACTCCTTCCAATTTCTCGTTCCCTCTTTCTCCCTGTTTCCCCATCTGTTTCTCTCTTTATTTTCTTTCCTTTTCCATCTCTCGTGATGTATAGCTTGTGAAACAAGAAAAAATAAAATGTGGATCAAATATAGGAGGAATCGATTTAGGTCGTATACTAATCAGTTTTGCGCTGAACAACGTTAAGGTCAAAATTGTTCTTTATCAAGGCAAATAAACTAAAAATTCATGAATATTTTATTCTCTGTAAATATTCGCCTATATGGCTTTGAAGTGAAAAATTATTAATAAAAAATACCTCATAAAATCTAGAATCTAGATTATAGCCGGAACCTAGTAGATGATCCAGGTATTGCTTTAGCCATAAAGCAGTTGACTATACTTTATAGTTTACTGAAACGCTTTATGGATGGATATAACTCACTTATTTGAAACGCGCATGTCTTCAGACGGAATGATAAAAAATGAAGTACTTACATACACGTACGCGTTTATTACTCGCATACTTAGGAAAAATAATTTGGAACGACTTAAATGACGAGTTTTTACTCACCTTTTCTATGAATGATCCTCTTATTTTTAACAGTCCAATTTAATAGAAATTATAATAAAATGCTATCCACTATAAGAAAACGCTTGATGTCTTTGTCGGTGTGTGGCAGGACGGTATCATCAGTTAGTTATGCAAACTGGCCGAGAGATGGCAGCACTTGCCAGTACAATTAGTGCTGCCCCTCCTGCCACTTTCTATAACTAATTTCGGTCGCACCTATATTCATTTACGTAAATTGGATGGATGGTACTTACGCAGGTACATATTAACGGGGAGCCCAACTTAAAAATATAAATATGGAACAAATACCATTTAAATCATGTTTTAATTTTTAAGAACATTAAAAGAAACCAATTAATATTTAAATGATTTGTTATAGATAACAATTAAAAAACAATCACATTTTAATTTCTGGTGGCCAATATTTAGTAATTTCTTCTAAAATGGTATCAAAAGCGTATCGATTGATCGCTTTGTTATAGATAACAATAGAAAAACAATCACATTTTAATTTCTGGTGGCCAATATTTAGCAATTTCTTCTAAAATGCTATCAAAAACATCTCGACTGATCGGCCTGTCGCGACATTTACAAACCCGATCACCGGACAACGGGGAGGGAAAGTTTGGTTCCAGCGAGGCGAAGGCCGCGGTATCGCCCAGAGACGACAACTAAAATAAAAATCTGATGTGGCCAACACGACTTTCTCCATATTTAGGGTACAGATATTTAAATTATTATGAATAATATTACGAGGCAAAATTATTATTTCGTATCGTAAAAGAAGACACGTCCTTGCCGTAAATTACGTATATTTTGAATGTTTACAGAATTCACCGCTACATGGTGTTGGCGCTGTATACTGCTATTAAGATAAAGCGAAATATATCCGAAATGGATGGTTCTACGAAAATTAGTTTCAAACAAAACTTGGAAGAAATATCATTCTCTACAACTTTGGTCCTCACGAAGATTACCAATAACGATGTTTTTAAGGAGATATTTAACGGAAACCGAAAAACCGGTTATTTATAAATAACTCCTAAACAATAACTCCTATAGAAAATTGTTTCAAATGAAAACTGTGGGAAATTACATTCTCTATAAACTTTGTATAGAATTGTATATACAATAATGATGTTTTAATGAAGAAATATCGCAAAAACCGAATCAGGTTTCGAATAAACCTCGACTTCCGGTTATCCGTTATTGCCCAAAAACTAATCAGTTCTTTGTGCTCATGTTAAAGTGTTATATGTGAAGTTTGGTTACGATATGGCACGTACTTTTTGAGTTAGAGCGCCCACAGTAACATACACACACAGACAGACATCATGCCGAAAATAGTCTAAACGTGTTCTAGGGACCTCAAAACATATATTTCCGTTGAAATCTCGAAGTCGATTTTTTTCATGAATACAATACTTTCCCATTACTACGTATGGAGAAAGTAAAAAGAAAGCGAGCCGAAGGCTCGCCAATATCCTCTCTATTTACGGCGCAAAAGTCAAGCGAGATATAATTCCATTGTAGACTACAGATATCTTGGTAGAAATCATTCGGTACTTACGTATTAAGTTGTGCTCCCCGTTAATACGTAAGTAGCGGATGGATAAATGCGGTAAATTACGTCTTTTAAAAGATGCTAATGTTTGAAATAATTCGACGATGTTTTAACGTGCCTTCGTTGTCTTATGGAAGTCTTTCTACATATTAAAGGCAGTTGCTTGCGCTGTGCCTTCGCGTTATCTGAGTATAACAGATACATATTATGAAAATAATTTTTTTCGTGCTGTTTATTTTTAATTCGCGTCAATCCAATTATAGGGTAACCAACCAAACAACGATTACATAAATAAATAAGGTATATGTGCAGATTGCGTGTGTATTGAGATATCTATTGAGATTGTTCTTAACTGCTGTTTAGTGGAATTGAACGATTGATTGTGATTACTTACTAAATATTGCTTCTCACATGGACAGCTGTATGTAGCCATAACTAGAACACGTGACACACATAATTTGAAATTTTGGGTTAAGGATAAAGATAATCAAGGGAATTTCTGTTAAACGAAAGAATATTTACAAGGAACGTCGTTATAAGAGAGCTACTGAATAGCTAAAATAATATTATTGCGGTATAAAACTGTTATCCTCTTAATTTTTTTAAAGTATTCCTTTGTTTTCATTTGCAGCCCTTTCCAATCTTATTCAAATATTATAATTTTATCATTTGTTTGTTGGTTTTATTTTTATATTGTTTGTTTTCAAAGGCCGTTTTAAACGGGCTCATTCGCCTAGTTCTATCAGAATTTATGAAGCTATTTAGTATAATCGATTAAATCACTGAATTAATTTAAACAAAAATATTGTCTCAAAGAGTTTTCACAGATTTGCAACATGCGCTGTTAAAAATATTATTTTAGTTTGTAAATCGACAAATATTTGAATTCTAGTGGAGCATCACCTTTTCTCAATGCACAGCGCATTCTCTTTCGTTGTCTTGTTCTATTTTCGCGAGGGTGTTTAGGATCACTTGCGAACAGTTTGTTGATTGCATGGTGGAGAAAATGGGTTTCTGAGTACGTCGTTTGCGGAGCATGAGGGTATATTCCTCCTAGCAAAATCTCTTACGTAGAAGAAGACTAACAAGGAGAGGACTTGAGGTGAAATCCACGGATTCCTGTCATACTTTGCGAGTAGGTAACTTCACTCCCCTAGTGTACGTGTGCAAAACGCTAGGTGTAGATAAGCAGTCGTTATTGAGAAATTTGCGATTAAAAATTTAAGGCAACTGAAGCTCAAATGAATACAATAATAAGCCATTAGTTGATAAGCGAAACGGTGGTCTAGTCGATAAAGACGCGGCCGCCGAAAATTATTTTCGCGCGTTCGAGACCCGTTAACGCGAATTATTTTTTTCGTTTTTTATTTCTTCTTTCATGACACAATAATGCATAATTTATATTTTATCGGTATTTCCTGCGAAAAGTTCGCATTTTCCGCGATTGTGAAATTATTTACGTTAACCTGTTTTATCTAATTTAATTTTGTGTATATTATTAATACGAGATAGATATAATAACAATGATATAATAACAATAGATATAATAACAATGAAACGCTCCGAGAATAGACTCGTGTAGTCCAAAGTTCACTACATTTGCTTGTGAAAGATTTAAACGGTGCTGGAGTGGTCAGTCGGTGGAGAATATTCACAATCAAAGCGAATGGTGCAAGCATGGAGACTGTAGCTGGTAGTTCGGAATCTCACGAAAATGTGCCTGTTTTGTGTGTTAAACAAAAACAAGAACTGACGGATGCGATAGAATATTGTATACGACTGCTGCGAGAGAAAGAACTGCTCACAGATAGTGTCAGTGCTTCAATTTCCATCCGTTCTCAAGGTATGGGACGCGAAATCAAGAACCGTATCACAAATATGCTTTGTGAAATGGTATTTGCGGATGAAGAAGAACTGTTGGAAGAAACAGAGTGTGTTGATGATGAAGACGTCGCCATGCAAAGGGAGGAAATTAAAGGAATGGATGTCGAATCACAGCATTCTTCTCCTTCCTCTTCATCATGTAATGAAGAAGTCACGAGTGCGGATAATATTCCGTTTTCAATGAAGGTCAAAGCTGTTAAATTGTCATAATTACATCCGACGTGGAGTTTTAAATCATTGCGATCGAAAACAACGCGTCACTTACAAAGCAACTTGCAGTTATGGAGATGGAAAAAGCAACTGGAAGGTGGTGGAACGTTGGCTGATAAAGTAGTGATGATCGAATCGTACGTATACGATCGCTTCAAGGAAGCTAGGCAAAATCTCCATCTTGTCATCACGAGAATGCTACAGCAATGGGCAATCGCTGCTGCGTTTTAATACTGTGGTGATAATTATGCTTTGAAGGCCTCTCACACCTGGATAGTTAAGATACACAAAATTAAATATAGATAAAACAGGTTAACGTAAATAATTTCACAATCGCGGAAAATGCGAACTTTTCGCAGGAAATACCGATAAAATATAAATTATGCATTATTGTGTCATGAAAGAAGAAATAAAAAACGAAAAAAATAATTCGCGATAACGGGTCTCGAACGCGCGAAAATAAGTTTCGGCGGCCGCGTCTCTATCAACTAGACCACCGTTTCGCTTATCAACTAATGGCTTATTATTGTATTCATTTGAGCTTCAGTTGCCTTAAATTTTTAATCGCAAATTTCTCAATAACGACTGCTTATCTACACCTAGCGTTTTGCACACGTACACTAGGGGAGTGAAGTTACCTACTCGCAAAGTATGACAGGAATCCGTGGATTTCACCTCAAGTCCTCTCCTTGTAAGACAAAGGAATTTCGTGCCGGAAGGTGTTCATGTATCTATTTCAAATGGGTCTCGATGGGAGTTAGTTAAGGAGCGTATCTGCCAGCTAAAATCGAAAGGGCAAAAAATATCTCATAAGACAACAGAAACCTCTTTATTTTTCTTATTTATTTCATTATCGTCTCAAAAGGTTTTTTGTACCTTTTTTATCAGCTTTATCGAGAGAAATAGAAATATTATTAATAATAGTTTTCATAAAAGTAAAACTAATTAAATAATATCTCAATGAGACTAGTGACTTAATTTATTGTTAGACATAAACACACGCACGCACACGCGCACGCGCACACACACACACACACACACTAGTAATATGTGCTTGCATTCTGCAAGCATTTTTAAATATCAGCATTTTTACAATCTAGAACTATTTCCAATCAATTACATACCAAATCATATAACCGTGTCAAATTTCAAGTTTGTTGCTCATTTAGAAATACCTTATAATTTATTCGTCGCCTAGGGCAATAATGTGGCAAAACAGCCGCTAAAAATTCGAATTTTTACAATATCGGATTTCTTCCTTCTGTTATAACTAAAAACCCATAATTCTGCCAAATTTCAAGTTAATATCTCATTAAGAATTGCCGTATAACTTTCACACTCGTATAGGGCAGAAATGCGGCAAAACCGCCCCTTAGAAATTGGAATTATTGCAGTTTTTATTTTATCTTCGGTTGCAATGAATTTTCTATAATGGTGCCAAATTTCAAGTCTGTAGCTCATATTGAGCTGCCTAACCTTTTTTATTCTCGTACGGAGGAATACTGGGGCAAAAGAACCCCAAAAATGGGGATTATTACAATATCGGATTTCCTTCATTTGTCATAGTTTAACATTATGGCATTAAAATATAAACCTCTGATTCCCATTAAAAGCTTACCCATATGAAAGGATTAAGCCAGTTGCCTAGGAAGCCTATTGTTAGACCCAGAAAAATTACCACTTTTTTGCGATAAAAACTATAAATTTACGCTAATTCTACTCGGATTTGAATTCTGTCTTCAAAAATAAGAAACTACAATTTATATCCTGTCCGACAGTTGAAGTCTCTACACCAATTTACATGTTTTCTTATGGGCAAAAAATGGGGCAAAAAGGGGCCAAATAGCCCCTCCTAATAGGAATTTCGCCAGTTTCGGATTTTTTCCTTTGGTTGTGACCAAGAACATATATTCCTACCAAATTTGAAGTTTCTAGCAGATCTGGAAGTGCCTCATAATTTTGTATCCTCCTATATATATATATCTATAATATAGAGACGCTTCTTACACATGATATATATATATAATCGCAAAAAAGTGGTAATTTTTCTGGGTCTAACAATAGGCTTCCTTGGTAACAAGCTCTATCCTTTCATATGGGTAAGCTTTTAATGGGAATCAGAGGCTTATACTTTAATGCCATTAATGATAACATCGGAAAAAAATTCCAATTTTGAAGGGGCGTTTTTGCCCCTATTCGGCCCCATACGAGTGTGGAAATTATAAGGCACTTCTCATTGAGATACAAACTTGAAATATGGCAGAATTATGGGTTTTTACTTACAACAGAAGGAAAGCATCTGATTTTGTAACAAATTAAAAATCCTATTACCTGTTTTGCCCCATTATTGGCCCATACGAGTATTCAAGTTGTATGGCACTTCAAAAAGATCTTCTAACTTGAAATTTGAGACAGTTATATGGTTTCGTAAAAAATCGATTGTAAATAATTTCAATTTGTAAAAATAGTAAAATTTAGAAAACCTTGCAGAATGCAAGCACATATTAACATAGCATAGAGAAATGGACAGGAAAAATAGAAATTTACAATATTTTAATTTATTGGCCGTTAAAAATTATAAACTTTTAAAAAACATTTCATCTTTTACGTACTTCTAAATGTTCTACAATGCTGAAATTTTTTCTGACAGTAGAATTTACCAAATAACGGTAACGGAATTATTGAAACTTGAAAATGTTTATTTATTCGGCCGTTAAAAATTCATAAATGTTAAAAAAATGTGACTAATCTTTATATACCTTCGTACGAACTAGAAAGCTGAAATTTAAGGAATTGTGTTTCAGTTACAATTATATTTGAAAATTTTTAGAAAAATTTATTATTCTGGCTGTTGAAAATTCATTAAGTTTAAACAATGAAATTCATATAAATGCAATTCAAGAGGTGCTACATAGATGAAATTTTGCGGAAATGATGAAAACCTATAAACTTTTTACAATTATAAATTTTAGGGGTTGCTTTTTTCCAATATTGTCCATAAAGAAAAACACGTAAATAGGCGCAGAGGTGCAAACTTTTGTGTTAAAAATTATTTGTCTGCACTTACTCTATATATTAAGGTTAGAGAAAATGCTTGCAGAATGCAAGCACATATTAACTAGTACTATATATAGACGCTTCTTACACATGATATATGTATCTTTTAGTTGTTATCGATGGGGTCCCACAGGGCTCTATTCTGGGTCCATATTTATTAGATGCATTTCGCTTACAGCGTGAGAACCTATTATTCTCGGCTTCTACAGAACGGATTTTCATGTGCAAGTTTTTAAAGTCGGTGTAGATAGCGTTAACTTGTTAACCTGGTATCTCGGATACGGTATCTAGGATACGGTATCTAGGATACGGTATCTAGGATACCGATCCTAGTTACCGTATCCTAGATACCGTATCCTAGTTACCGTATCCTAGATACCGTATCCTAGATACCGTATCCTAGATACCGTATCCGAGATACCAGGTTAACAAGTTAACGCTATCTACAGCGACTTTAAAAACTTGCACATGAAAATCCGTTCTGTAGAAGCCGAGAATAATAGGTTCTCACTCTGTAAGCGAAACGCACCTAATAAAAAAGGACCCAGAATAGAGCCCTGTGGGACCCCAGAGGTTACAGAAAACGCATTAGATTTATAACCATCGATAACAACTAAAAGATACATATATCATATATAGACGCTTCTTACACATGATATATATATATCATATCTATAATATATAGATGCTTCTTACACATGATATCTATAATATATAGATGCTTCTTACACATGATATATCATATATATAGGAGGATACAAAATTATGAGGCACTTCCAGATGTGCCAGAAACTTGAACTTTGGTAGGATTATAGGTTTTTGGTCACAACCGAAGGAAAAAATCCGAAAATGTCGAAATTACTATTTTGAAGGGCTATTTTGGCCCCTTTTTGCCCCATTTTTTGCCCATAAGAAAACATGTAAATTGGTGTAGAGGTTTTTATATTTGCATTTTAAAATTACTTCCCGTCAAGATGCAAACTCGAGACTTAAACTGTCGGATAGGATATAAATTGTAGTTTCTTATTTTTGAAGACGGAATGCAAATCCGAGTAGAATTAGCGTAATTTTATAGTTTTTATCGCAAAAAATTGCTAATTTTTCTGGGTCTAACAATAGGATTCCTTGGTAACAAGCTCTATCCTTTCATATGGGTAAGCTTTTAATGGGAATCAGAGGCTTATATTTTAATGCTGTTAATGTAAAACTACACCTAATGAAGGAAATCCGATATAGTAATAATCCTCATTTTTGGAGCTCTTTTGCCGCAGTATTGCTCCATACGACTACAGAAATGATGAGGCAGCTCCATATAACCCAGAGACTTGAAATTTGGCCTGGTTATGAAACCTTTATTGCAACCGAAGAAAAAATAAAACTGCAAAAATTCCAAATTTTAAGGGCGGTTTTGCCCCATTTATGCCCCATACCAGTGTGAAAATTATACTGCAATTCTTAATGAGATACAAACATGAATTTTGGAAGAATTATGGGCTTTTAGTTAGGTAGGAATCTGTTACTGTAAAAATTCAGTCTTAGGGCCTCTTTTGCCCTATTGTTGCACCATACGAGGAATTAAATTATATGGCACTTCTAAATGAGTTACAAAGTTGAAATTTGTTAGGGTTATATTATTTTATACAAAATCGGTTGCAAATAATTTGAAATTGTAAAAATGATAAATTTTAAAAATGTTTGCAGAATGCAAGCACACGTTAACTAGTATTATATATATATATATATGAGGATACAAAATTATGAGGCACTTCCAGATGTGCCAGAAACTTGAAATTTGGTAGGATTATAGGTTTTTAGTCACAACCAAAGGAAAAAATCCGAAACTGGCAAAATTCCTATTTTGAGGGGCTATTCTGGCCCCTGTTTGCCCCATTTTTTGCCCATAAGAAAACATGTAAATTGGTGCAGAGGTTTTTATATTTACATTTTAAAATTAATTCCCGTCAAGATACGAACACGAGAATTAAACTGTCGGATAGGATATAAATTGTAGTTTCTAATTTTTGAAGACGGAATGCAAATCCGAGTAGAATTAGCTTAATTTTATAGTTTTTATCGCAAAAAATTGCTAATTTTTCTGGGTCTAACAATAGGTTTCCTTGGTAACAAGCTCAATCATTTCATATGGTTAAGCTTTCAATGGGAATCAGAGGCTTATATTTTAATGCTGTTAATGTCAAACTACAACTAATGAAGGAAATCCGATATTGATATAATCCTCATTTTTGGGGCTGTTTTGCCCCATTATTGCCCCATTCGAGAACAAAAAAGGCGATGCAACTGCATAGGACCCAGAGACTTGAAATTTGGCACGGTTATAGAAATTTCATCGCAACCTAAGATGAAATTATAAAATTACAAAAATTCTCATTTTTAAAGGGCGGTTTTGCCCCTTTTCGGACCGATGCGAGAACAAAAAATGTGAGGCAGCTGCATAGGACCTAGAGACTTGAAATTTGGCACGATTATAGAATTTTCATGGCAAACTAAGATAAAATTGCAAAAATTCCAATTTTTAATGTGTGGTTTTGCCCTTTTTCGGCCCCATACGAATGTGATAATTATAAGGCACTTCTTAATGAGATACAAACTTGAAATTTGGCAGAATTATGGGTTTTTAGTTACAAGAGATGGAAAAAATCTGAGACTGTAATAATTCTTAATGTTAGGGGTTGTTTTGCTCCATTATTGCTCCATACGAGGATTAAAATTATAAGGCACTTCAAAATGAGCAACAAACTCCAAATTTGACATAGTTATATGATTATGTACAACATCGCTTGGGAGTAATTTGAATTTGTAAAAATGCTAAAATTTGAAAATGCTTGCAGAATGCAAGCACATAACAACTAGTATATATATATATATATATATATATATATATAGGAGGATACAAAATTATGAGGCATTTCCACTTGTGCTGGAAACTTGAAATTTGGTAGGATTATAGCTTTTTAGTCACAACCAAAGGAAAAAATCCAAAACTGTTGAAATTCCTACTTTGAGGGGCCATTTTGGCCCCTTTTTGCCCCATTTTTTGCCCATAAGAAAGCATGTAAATTGGTGCATTTTAAAATTAGTTCCCGTCAAGATGCGAACGCGAGACTTAAACTGTCGGATAGTTTCTTATTTTTGCAGACAGAATACAAATCCGAGTAGAATTAGCGTAAATTTATAGTTTTTATCGCAAAAAAGTGGTAATTTTTCTGGGTCTAACAATAGGTTTCCTTGGTAACAAGCTCTATCCTTTCATATGGGTAAGCTTTTAATGGGAATCAGAGGCTTATATTTTAATCCCTTTATTGCTAAACTGTGCTTAATGAAGGAAATCCTATATTGCAATAATCCTCATTTTTTGAGGTCTTTTGCCCCAGTATTGCTCCATACGAGAACAATAATGAAGGGGCAGCTCCATATGAACAATAGACTTGAAATATGGCACCATTATAAAAGTTCATTCTAACCGAAGATAAAATAAAAAAATAGCAGAAATTCAAAGCAACTGAATAGGACCCAGAGACTTGAAATTTGGCACGGTTATAGGAATTTCATTGCAACCTAAGATAAAATTATAAAATTACAAAAATTCTCATTTTTAAGCGGCGGTTTTGCCCCTTTTCGGCCCCATGCGAGAACAAAAAATGCGAGGCAGCTGCATAGGACTTATAGACTTGAAATTTGGCACGATTATAGAATTTTCATGGCAAACTAAGATAAAATTGTAAAATAGCAAAAATTCCTTTTTTTAATGTGTGGTTTTTCCCTTTTTCGGCCACATACAAGTGTGATAATTATAAGTTACTTCTTAATGAGATACAAACTTGAAATTTGGCAGAATTATTGGTTTTTAATTACAACAGATGGAAAAAATCTGAGAGTGTAATAATTCTTAATGTTAGGGGCTGTTTTGCTCCATTATTGCTCCATATGAGGATTAAAATTATAAGGCACTTCTAAATGAGCATCAAACTCCAAATTTGACACGGTTATATGATTATCTACAACATCGATTGGGAATAATTAGGATTTGTAAAAATGCTACAATTTGAAAATGCTTGCAGAATGCAAGCACACATTAACTAGTATATATATATATATATATATATAGATATATATATAGGAGGATACAAAATTATGAGGCACTTCCAGATGTGGTAGAAAGTTGAAATTTGGTAGGATTATAGGTTTTTAGTCACAACCAGAGGGAGAAATCCGAAACTGTTGAAATTCCTATTTTGAGGGGCTATTTTGGCCCCTTTTTGCCCCATTTCTTCCCCATAAGAGAACATGTAAATTGGTGTAGAGGTTTTCATATTTGCATTTTAAAATTACTTCCCTCAAGATCCGAACTCGAGACTTAATCTGTCGTATAGCATATAAATTATAGCTTCTTATTTTTGAAGACAGAATTCAAATCCGAGTAGAATTAACGTAAATTTATAGTTTTTATCCCAAAAAATTGCTAATTTTTCTGGGTCTAACAATAGGTTTCCTTGGTAATAAGCTCTATCCTTTCATATGGGTAAACTTTTAATGGGAATCAGAGGCTTATATTTTAATGCTGTTAATGTTTAACTACACCTAATGAAGGAAATCCGATATTGATATAAGCCTCATTTTTAGGGCTGGTTTGCCCCATTATTGCCCCATTCGAGAACAAAAAGGCGATGCAACTGCATAGGACCCAGAGACTTGAAATTTGGCACGGTTATAGAAATTTCATTGCAACCTAAGATGAAATTATAAAATTACAAAAATTCTCATTTTAATCGGCGGCTTTGCCGCTTTTCGGCCCCATGCGGGAACAAAAAATGCGAGGCAGCAGTATAGGACCTAGAGACTTGAAATTTGGCACGATTATAGAATTTTCATAGCAAACTAAGATAAAATTGTAAAATTGCAAAAATTCAAATTTTTAATTCTTGGTTTTGCCCCTTTTCGGCCCCATACGAGTATGATAATTATAAGGCACTTCTTAATGAGATACAAACTTGAAATTTGGCAGAATTATGGGTTTTTAGTTACAACAATGGAAGAAATCTGAGAGTGTAATAACTCATAATGTTAGGGGCTGTTTTGCTCCATTATTGCCACATACGAGGATTAAAATTATAAGGCACTTCTAAATGAGCAACTAACTCCAAATTTGACATGATTATATGATTATGTACAACATCGATTGGGAATAATTTGAATTTGCAAAAAGGCTAAAATTTGAAAATGCTTGCAGAATGCAAGCACATATTAACTAGTATTATATATATATATATATATATATATATATAGGAGGATACAAAATTATGAGGCACTTCCAGATGTGCTAGAAACTTGAAATTTGGTAGGAATATAGGTTTTTGTCACAACTGAAGGAAAAAATCCGAAACTGTTGAAATTCCTATTTTGAGGGGCTATTGTAGCCCATTTTTGCCTCATTTTTGGCCCATAAGAAAACATGTAAATTGATGTGGATGTTTTTATATTAGCATTTTAAAATTACTTCCCGTCAAGATACGAACTCGAGACTTAAATTATCGGATAGGATATAAATTGTAATTTCTTAGTTTTGAAGACAGAATGCAAATCCGAGTAGAATCAGCGTAAATTTATGGTTTTTATCGCAAAAAAGTGGTAATTTTTCTGGGTGGCAACAATAAGCTACCTAGCAACAGGCTTAATGCTTTCATATGGGTAAGCTTTTAATAGGAATCAGAGGCTTATATTTTAAATCCATTAATGTAAAACAATGCCTAATGATAGAAATCCGATACTGATATAATCACCATTTTTGGGGCTGTTTTGCCCCAGTATTTCTCAAGCCGAGAAAAAAAACGGTGAGGCAGCTCCATATGACCTAGAGATTTGAAAATTAGGACGATAATAGAAATGCTGTTGCAACCGAAGATAAAATAAAAAAATAGCAAAGATTCGGATTTTTAGTTGCGGTTTCGCCCCATTTCTGCCCAGTATGAGTGTGAACATTATAAGGCACTTCTTAATGAGATATAAACTTTAAATTTGACACGGTTATATGGTTTTGGATATCGATTAGGAATAATTCTAAATTGTGAAAATGCTAATATTTGAAAATACTTGCAAGTAACGTAAACGGGATTATAGAAATTTGAAAATGTTTATTTATTTGGCCGTAAAAAATTCATAAATGTTAAAAAAATTTACTAATGTTCATGCACTATTATTAGAGCTAGGGAGCTGAATATTTTGAGAAATTATGGAATGCTATTCAAGCGGTAAATAATATTGAAAAATATAATAAAGTTCATTATTATGGCTGTTAAAAATTCATCATTTAAAAAAAATTAACTTTATATAACTACACAGAAGTGCTACATCGATGAAATTTTGCAGAAATGTGAGGTATTCGTATCAAATGATAAAAACTATAGAAGTTTTATAATTATCAATTTTAGAGGTTGTTTTTATTCCAATACTGTCCGTAATGTAAAACATTAATCGGCGCAGAGGTGCAAACTTTTGCAATTAAAAATTATCTGTCTACTGTACTCTTTATATTAAGATGAGACAAAACGCTTGCAGAATGCAAGCACATTAACTAGTATATATATATATATATATATATATATATATATATATATATATATATATATATATGATATATATATATCATGTGTAAGAAGCGTCTTTATATTATATATATATATATCATGTGTAAGAAGCGTCTATATAGTATAGATATAGATATATATATATATCATGTGTAAGAAGCGTCTATATATTATAGATATATATATCATGTGTAAGAAGCATCTATATATTATAGATATATAGCGTTGGAATGAAGAGTGGGAATTAGGATAATTGGGTGGATGGGATAGTAAGCGTGTTAAAGTATAATGCAGAGAAATGAGGAAAGTAGGAGTATAATAAAGAAGATTTAAAAACCGTCAGTATTGGATTTGGTGGAGAGAGGAAAGCATGTGAGGAGTCTATAGAATTCATTAAAAATTTCTTGTCTTTTTTAGGATTTTGAAATTTAAAAATTTAATAATACGTTCCAAAAACGGACGCCTAAACCTAAACACTCCATTTTCAGTCATCGTGATGCCGCGAGGAAGAAAAAAAAGAAAAAAAAGAAGTTTAATATTTATTTTAACTCGGAGATATTTGCAGTAGGACTACTTATGTACGCAACACGCATTATACTCGTAAAATATTTTTTGCGGCGGGATCGACATCACAAAAGAACAGAAAATACGTGCTTTCCCCTGTTGGGGGCGATTGTGCTTACTTTTCATAGGCATTATTAGTTATATGATAGACCATGAGCGATAAAAGGTTCACGGCCGAAAAGCCGTACTCCCATCACCTTCTCTGCCATCGGCTAGAGTCTTCACGGGGACGGCTTCTTTCACCAGCACCACAGCAATTTCGGCGTTCCCATATTTTCTCTCCCATATCTTAGCTCTTTCAAAAGGAGGAAAAAAACACCTAAAGCTTCGCCCTGGTTTTGGATAACTCTGCGGCATTTTGCGGAGCTTGGAGCCAATCGGTGGAAGAAGATGCTCTCTCTCTCTCTCTCGGAATACCAATTTCGGGAAGGGAAAAAGTAAAAGTAAGGAAAAGGAGGAAGAAAGAAAGCCGTAAGGATGGAATGAGGTAGACGTAAAAAGCCTTAATCTCTCTGGTAAGGGATATCAAAGGAAAGAGAGAGGGAGGGGGAGTAGGAGAGAGAGAGGGGGGGGGGGGAGTGGGATAGAGAGAGACGGTGTAGAGGAGAGAGGAGGGAGAAAGGAGGGAGGGAGGGAGGTAGAGTGGGGAGGGAGGGAAAGAAGGAGGGTAGGGAGATTTTGGATAGTGGATAGCCGCAGATCCGAGGAAGAGGTGCGCTAGGCGGAGCACCATGTTCTGTTTCGTTGCGTCGGAACACGAGATACAGAGAGAAGGGAAGCATGTGGGATATCCCTCGCAATATGACGGAATGCCCATTCATGTTTCTATTTTTCGAATTCACACGCTGACCTGACCGCATCACCCTCAACGGCTTAATTTCTTCCCTCTCGCTCTCTGCGTCTCTTTCGGTCTCTCCCGTTTCCCTCTGCACTTGCATTCCTAGTAAATCCTGCATCTATATCTCTCTTTTTCTCTCCTCTTCTTTCCCCCGTACCATCCATTCTTTTGGCAGCTACATTCTCTGCCCTGCTTTCCTTTCTACTCTACCCATTCTATTTTACGCTGCATCTGCTCTCTTTTACTCTGCAACTATTCGATTTCTTTATGTTATAGAAAGGGAAGTTTAACCATTGACATATCACTTTTTGTGTTGTATACATACGTATCTTTCTAGGTTAGTCTCTCTAGTGTTGCTAATGATTTTTAAAGGTAATGTTAGATTAGTTTAATGTTGCCGAAAACTACTTCTTTGTAGAGTAGGTTTTTGTACGCCAAGGCTATATTTTTACCACGGAATTCTATGTTGGAGTACATAGTTTATGAATATGGATTGGTGATATGTTAGCCCAGATTGGGCCATATAGTAATTCCTACACCAAATTTCATCTGAACCCGTTAATTATATTAGAATACACAGCTTAAAATTTATATTTTTACCGACATTTCTCGAAAACAGTTAACATTGCTAAAAAATTATTCGACATAAATGTTTTTCATGTTTAATATCATGTAACTTTTGTTGAAAACATTTTTCATCTAAGCGTATAACCGATGAGGCGCACGGAATAGTTCATTTAGGCCCTTATGTAATCGACAAAAATTACTTTCTCTCGACTACTTCTAGGGTAGATCTCTTATACCAAATCTCATAAAAATCAGTTAAGTGTTTTATGAGATGAAGGTGCATGCGGTGGGACACGATCTCCCCTACATGCATTCACTCCGTACACTGCTTGAAAAGAAAGCATAAAAATATACTCCGTGGTCCCGATGGCTCCATAAAAAAGACATTTTTTCTTTCATAAAAACGCGTGGCTGAAAAAAAGTCCTTTATAAGATCTAGACCAAAGATGCCAAGACTTATTTACTAGATGAAAAGATATAATCATCCATGATATTTAATGGGTCAAGAAAATGCCCGAGACAGATTGGGTGCATTAAGTTTATTTTTGGGCTTATAAATTACTTAAGAGAAAAGTATACCAACTGCGCTCACTAGCGCTACTGCAGTATAAATCAAATCCGGAACTTGTCTTAAATAAGTTCGCATAAGCGCCTGAAATATTTCTGAGTAATAATGAACTTTCTCTGGATAATAATCGAATAAGCACTCGCTATAAAACTTTATTTGAATAGTATATAATAAGTTTGAGGCTTTTTATAAATTTTAACAGTCGTAAGAGAAATGTCTGGGTTTCGATATCGAAGTTGTCCTTCCTCAGGTTAGTGTTGCTCCTTCATAATTTGTTGGTAACAAAAATATTATTTGTTAGGAACAAGACTTTAAAATTACAGCCACTCTAATATATCGTCAGTGTTGAAGAACTCTTTAAAATAAATGGAATTTTTGCTACACGTCCCTTTTATCTCTTGGAATCCCATTCTCCCTATCTACGTTTTAAAATATAAACCGTCGAAAATTTATTTGAATGAATCCTGGCATCTAGACCATGTACCTTTACATAAGTGAAAACAGCACTTGAACGCATAAGAAGAACGGCTGAAATACAAGAACCAATTAACTTCTATGTTAGCAATTTACATCTTCTTCCGCAATCCTCCATCTTCAACAAGCGCATAATTATTTTGTCGAGCGGTTGTTATGGGGATATATTTATGATTTCCGACTGGAGGGTTTTTGTGATGGAGAAAAGTTACCGTGATGTCTCAGTCGAAGAAGAGGGAGATGAGTTAGAGAAAATCTGAAAGAATTTCTTTTTCTGGCTTGAGAGAGTGGTTGATGGACGGGTCGAAAACCACTAACTCTCAATAAAGAATGGTCTCTCGAATGTGCACCTGAGCTCTAGGTTTGTGACCTCTTAATCCCCGTGCCAATGCGAAATCTCTCTAGAGACTAAGATTGTGAGGGTGATCTGAGTTAGAGTTATTTAAAAATTTCTTAATGTTCACAAAGCAACTCAAGTATTAATTCCCGCTTATCACCAATAAAATTTTAAAGGATTCGTTTAAATGATTTTTATATCAACATTGTTTTTCCTGAAATGGAGAATTTTGTGGTATAAATGGAATGAACGAGCACGTATGTATTTATATGTATCTGTGTGTGATCACATACAGTGTTTAAAAAGTCTGTTTACTCGATTTATATAATTTTTACTGGGATGAGGTCTAAACTTACGAACGGACGAATTGTCGATGGTTCATAGTCTGTTCGATTTTTTCTTCTTCTTGTTTTGTGGTCATTAGTGTTTCCAATCTTCGAGCGTACGCTGGTTGGGTGAATGTCTCTTCCTAACCTCTCAAATTTCAAAACGTTATTTTGAGAACTTAATAGAAATTCATTACTAAAATAGATTATTTGAGTCTTTTCCATAAAAAATTAAAGAATTCCAGGTCTTTAATCTTTGAAACCTCTCACTCTGAGCGAGCGATTTCTTCAAATAGATCAGGTATTTTATCTCCTGGCGATCTCAAATAGGCTCATAATTTAAACTATGATTATTACAACGAAAAAAAGAAAAAAGATTAATTGAAATGAAATGAAATTTCTATTAACTTATGAGTAATTTTACGAGCGTATCTTATATTAAAGTTTGAAAAAACTTTACTCCACCACAGAAATAAATATAAGAAGTATGATCCCTTACATTGTTGCACTGCTTAAAATAGTCGAATGCCGCTTTTGTCCATGTCAAACAGATAGATTTTGTTAAATACTATTTTATCGACTTACATTGTTTCACTAAACTTTAATCAGTATTTCTCCTATTTAACTCACAATGAATGTTTTTAAGCTTCGATACACTGCGACGCGTATTTGTGAACAGTTTTTTTTAGCGCGTTTTGCTTTATGTTTTCGCTCTGTCTGTCCGTATGTGCCAACTATTAAATTGAAATAGCAAGTAAACGGTAAGACATAGAAGACAGAAATTTGCAAGGTGTAAGTGATGCCGTTTATTAGGCTGCCAAAGAATATTTTTGGAGAAATCGGTGTGCGTCAGGGAGTGCCTTTAAAGTTTTCAAATTAAGATTCTGAGCATATGGTTACAGATAGAAAGTTAAAAATTTCCCTATTTGTCTGAACCTAAATGCCATTTATATCATTACAGAAGAAATGTTTTGGAAAAATCGGTGGGCAGCAGGGGGTCCCTTCAAAAATTTTAAAGTAAGATTCTGAGCTAAAGGTTAGAGATAGAAAGTTAAAATTGGATTTTTATTTTCTCAAGTTAACTAAATGACGCATTAGTATATGAGAAAGTTTGTACAGTGTATGTTGTACCGATTTATTTTCTTACATTCAGGCTTCCTCGCACCTGAGGCAAGTTATGTGACTGATATTTCCTTGAACGTGTCTTGATTTCTCGTTCGATAGATGAAGCCGTGTTTTTTCCTCTTTTAAGAAGATTTTATGCTTATCTATAAGAAGACTGACTGCGTGTCAAAACATTTATTTCAGCAATTAATGGACTCATTACATGTGGAAACTGAAAAATTAGAGCATTAACTTTCTATGCATTAAGTTAAACATTTGGACGAAAAATAAAGTTTTGCTGACTTTTTAGAAAAAAGTGTTTTAACTAATTCACTCAAATATTATTTGTATTACTATTAGCCTTACTGAAAGAAAACTTTTATACTATCTATATGTTAAATATCTATAATCGTCTCATTTTCCCTTGTTACGCTAGTTCAAGAACTACCCTTTCTAGCAGCGTTTTTATGCAGTAGTTCGAGAGCGTTGTTCGTGCTATTTAATTATTCCCTGTGAAAAGAATGCCTTCGTTTCCAGGTAGAGTTATTTTTCCATTAAGAAATACATGGAAATCGTTGCAAGGCACACGAAAAAAATTTCTATATTCGCTCCGAATAAGCCTCGAATTTCCATATGAAATAAAAATAAATAATTTCGGAAATGATAGTTACCAGTCTACTTAGCACAACTACGTCGTTGTATAGCTTGAGCTCACAGGAAAATGGATGTTTTAGGGCTCTGGCTTCATTCCTACGTCGATTTTATGGAATGAAAGGACATTTGAAGCGGTATTTAATTAATATTATAAAGCCTTAGACAAAATACCAATTAGTGATCATATTTATGGAGTATTAAGTTTCCTCCTCATATATCTACGAAAATATAAAAAAATAGTTACGGTAAGAAGCCATATTTGAGCGGAAATGAAAAACGACAACGAGAAAATATGTAAAAGTTTTCATTACGAGAATTTCGCTAATTTTCCTTAATACAGGAAATATTCCATGCCCGTTAACCCATTAACCTGATTTCTTAAGAACTTTCTGCCAGTGTCGTTGTATAAGATGAGATATGTAGCGCAAAACATTTTCGTAAAATAATTTTTTGTGATAACTTTCTTTATTTTTCAAAAATTCTTCGAAAAACTTCGTTTATTTCAAGTTTATGCTATCTCCAACAATTGCCGAGGAGTAACCATTGAAATGATGGTATATTGAACGAATATTCGACATATTGATCTTAAAAAAACAGCACATATAAAACATTACCCGCAGGAAAATATGGGTACTGACCAAAACGTACAACATTTTCAACAAAAGAAGTAAACTAGATTATACAAATAGATGCTGGAATACCGAATGCATCAGGGAGAACATACTATCGTAAATAACACAATGAGTGATGGTGATTATACAGCAGTGCTTTGTGCAGCGCGGGGCTTACGGTCTTGGAAAAGCCTTGTTTGAAAACCTTTTGATAACCTTGTCTTTATTTTGTATTTTATTGCTGTAAGTAGTATCGACAAGAGTATTATTTGAATGTGGATGTATTAATTACCCGTTTTATGAATAATAACCTTTTATCTCTACAGGTATCAGTTAAATTTTAATTTGCTAAAATTTGTTATCAATTTATTTCACGTAGTGGAGCGTTTTTAGGTTACTAAGGTCGCAGGTTCTTCCCCGATAACCCGCGTTATAACCGGGGAGCGGTGTAGTAACATAAGGCGTAAACCGGAAATTATCATTCTGTTGCTTTAGTCTTAAGTGCTATTTGTATCTATGCAAAATTTAAACAATCCGCTTGCTGGTAACTTGAATCGCGTCTTTCAGTTCACATTATCCGAATCTTCATCTCGTTTCACTCGTATATCACCATTACTGCAATTACGGATCGCTACCGTGCTTGTTGGATTGCGGCCATACTTCTTTCAAGAAACAAATTGCTCTCATAAAGAACTCGTTAGGGAGTTGAATTAGTAACATAGATAATATTACTTCGCTGGGATTAATATTTCACCTGCTACGATTCTTCTTATTCTGAAATTTCCCTCTCCTAAAATTTGCTCGGTAAGAAGAATTAAGGAACATATATTAATTTAGTTTTGCCACCTGTCAGGCAGGGAGGCTGAGAAGTGCGATCCGGTACCATTTTTAGAAGATATTAGATGACATTTTCTCGTGCCGTACTATTCTGGTGGTTATATCGATCACGGTGATCCTAATTTATTTTTGTCGACATAATGTCGAGTTTCTATAATTCGGACTTCGACTTACTCGAATTCTTGAGAGAAAAATGGTTTGTCTGGTGTTTACCGCGGTAGGAGATACAATTTGTCAAGTATCAAATTGGTGCCGATGGAGAGAATTGAGAGTACATATCAAAAGCGATGTACTGCACGGCAAAACGTTACTTTCGCTCGGGTTTGATCTGAGGGTAAAATACGACGTTAAAATAGGTTTCAGGATTGATTCTTAGTAATTTTAGTGGAATAAACGTCTGTCATTGGATTTACTCACTTTTGTCATTGGGTAAATGAAAATAAACGTTTTTCTTCTCCTTAACATTAAGTGCGAAATTCCCATCTTATTGTTAGCGAAAAAGTAATCTAATATCGTTTGAATTATTTTTATAGGTTGAAAATTTGGAATTATTTTTGTCCATTTAGAGACTTATTATGAAAAGGTCCTACACAGTTTGCGTTTAAAAATAAATGAGTGAAGTACGGCAAACATACTAAAAAACTATAAAGGCTGCGAAAGGAATAAACATCTGATGAGAAAACAATGCCATTGTTCAGGTAAACTATCCTAATTAATATTTAATGCTTTGCGTTGATTAACAGGAGCGATCGTTAAATAAATAATGCCACATTTTTTACTTTCTGAATTTCATCCTCGGACTATTTTGGATGAATGATTATATAACGTGCATGGCAACAAATTTGAAGAAAGACGGAGAGCTAAACAAAAATTGAAAGTTTTGGAAAAAGAATGGGAAAAATTCTTTTTACTTTCTCCATACGTAGTAATGGGAAAGTATTGTGATCATGAAAAAAATCAACTTCAAGATTTCAGCGGAAATACACGTTTTGAGGTCCCTAGAACACGATTAGACTATTTTCGGAATGATGTCTGTGTGTGTATGTGTGTGCATATGTGTGTGCGTGCGTGTATGTGTGTGTGTGCGCGTGCGTGTCTGTATGTGATTGTGGGCGCTCTAACTCAAAAAGTACTTGCCATATCGTTACCAAACTTCATATATAACACTTTAACATGAGCACAAAGAACTGATTAGTTTTTGGACAATAACGGTTAACCGGAAGTCGAGGTTTATTCGAAACCCGATTCGGTTTTTGCGATATTTCTCCGTTAAAACATTATTATTGTATATACAATTCTATACAAATGTTACAGAGAGTGTAATTTCCTACAACTTTCATTTGAAACAATTTTCCATAGCAGTTATTGTTTAGGAATTATTTATAAATTATCGGTTTTTTCGGTTTCTGTCAAATATCTCCTTTAAAACGTTATTGGTAATCTTCGTGAGGAGCAAAGTTGTAGAGAATAAGATTTCTTCCAAGTTTTGTTTGAAACAAATTTTCGTAGAACCATCCATTTCGGAGATATTTTGCTTTTTCGTAATTTCCAGTATACAGCGCCACCACCATGTAGGGGTGAATTCTGTAAGCATATTCAAAATATACGTAATTTACGGCAAAAAGGACGACTGTATTATTTTACGATACGAAATAATAATATTGCCTCATAATGCTATTCATAATAATTTAAATATCTATACCCCAAATATGGAGAAAGTCATGTGTTGGCCACATCAGATTTTTTCATCTTTAAATCCTAAAGTTAAAGCTAAAGCTGGTAGGTTTCATAGGAGGGAAAGGATTCTTTTACTTCCTATTTCGTAGAATAGTAATGTATTTAAGCGTGTATCTGTGTTTTTTCTCACTTTAACAAAAGCTGAGTCGTTCAAAATCTCGTGGAAACTAAAAACGTTACGACAGATAAAAACCTATCGCTATTCGCTGAACTGCGTCATCCTTCATCTTGCCTCAAGAGGTTTGTTCATTTAAAACTCTCTGAATGTAAAATTGTCAGTTTTTAATTAAAAAGCGACCTCTCTACCAATAAGTGGTTACTTAAGCTTTAAAGATTGAATTTCTGTAAAAAATCAATCGTTATATCTGTATTAATCTAAATTCATTATTGCGTTTCTCAAAAAGAGGAATTCGTTTAAATGATGCTTTGATGATGAAAAATGGTGGAACTCTAACGAATTGTTTTTGATTTCCATCTCACAAAGTATTTATTTGTTCATAAAAAATAGAAATTGCGTTTTTATAATTTCATTGTTTTTATTCAGCTAGAAATAAAGTTTTACTCTTGAATTGAGCTGAACTTATGTTCCAGATATGGCCAACCGCCATTTTCAACTTAAATAAGCTGAAGTTGTTTGCCAAAAATATGAGGTTCAAGATACTTAAGAACGAAAATAAAAAAAAATACGTATTTTTCATAGGTATCCCTAATATCAGTAACAATTTAATGAAAAACCATAAGGCTGTGAGAGATATCTAAGATAAGTATTTCCTTTTTTCAGTTTTGATAATTAGGTACTTTTTATGAAATTGTTTTAGGTCATAATACAAGCTCGGTAGTTTACTACTGAAGAAATATAGTAAATGCATCGTTGTTTGTCAAAGGTTAAAATATGAAAGAAATTGCTAGAGAAGTTTAAAAAAATATTAGATGTGATAGGAACGGAAAAACAAAACGGTTTTGAATGAAGATTGAGTGGCTTTCAGATAGAGGAATATGATACCACATTGAACAGGGTTACTTTTTACGCAAATTTCATTATTTTTATGGATGGAACCCATATGATAAATTAGGCAGACCAAATAGCCATAAAAAGTTTCAAAAAACAAGGTGCGTACTTCGGCTACAAAGCAACCGTCATCACCGGTGGTATATTTAAAAAAATATTTGTTTTTAGAATCTACAGTCGGTAAATAGCTATTGTTGGTCGCTAATCCATATCCAAAATGCGCATCTGATTTTCCTACATTTGATGGCCACTTGAGCAACTTTTATATATAAATTAATTAGAGGTAATATGCTACAAATTTTATATGTATAAGTTCTGATATAAGGGAGGATATCTATAGATACATACATACATACACACACGCACGCACACATGTATGTATGTATGATTTTTTATAAATCAGAAACTTCAGCACGTAGAAACAAGAGGAATGTGTCATTTTAATCGGAATAAAGAGATAAGTGGCGTGGTCAGGTGTCTATATCGATTTGATTAACCTTTCTAATTTTTAAAAAATATTTTATTTTTTCATTTTCTCCATTTGAATAACATTGGGATAAGTGCAGCTTATTTTTCATTTGAATCTCAAAATTACTTAGAAAAATGGTACGGACTTAGATGTTTCTATGAAGGGAAGATAAATCCGTTGAAATTCAACGGGCACCTCTGCTAGTAATATATATATTTACCAACACTGCCGGAAACAACTTTAAGAGAGGAGGCAATCCTACGTGAATTCGTTGGCAGAAAAATCAGCGAGAGTATCCTCGTGTAATGATGTCGCAGGCATTGAACGAAAAATAACTCCGCGAAAAAATTGAAGGCTGAATCGCGGGCGCGGAATATATAGAGAGAAAAATAATTGCGCGCTTAATCTTATAAATGTCTGACCGTGGAGCATTACTTTTCATTGCAAAAAGAAAGCGGTCATTCCGTCGTAATTGCTTCACGAACTGCCTCTACGTGAAAGTAGAAAGGGTTCATAAAATTCGAAAGTTGGAAGTTAAGAATAACGGGCGAAGGATTATCTTTCTTTAAGCATCCACTTAATCCATCAATCAGTTCAACTCAGAGTTATTCGATTCACATAAAAGATGACCGAGAAAACTCATCAAAGATTACAACTTAAACCTGAAATTACTCACATGAACCTGTTCAAAAGCTGCTGAGTTGGTCGGTTATATCAGCGTTTTTCAAAGTACGGGCCGCGACGTCGCGACCCATTACTAGGCCGCGAGGCTCAAGAGGTAAATCTAAGCACTCTTATGTATAAACAGCTGAAATGTGTCAAAATGACAAGGAACTAAATGCTCTTATTATATAAATGTCAATATTGTAGCATTACTTACTTTTTATCTAGAGTAAATAAAAACTCAGTTAAGAACGTACTTTTCTCCGTGTTGCCTTCCCCTCGACCGGGTCGCGAGACATTCCACTGGGTCGCGATGGAAAAAGTTTGAAAAACACTGGGCTATTTTGTGATAGATATTGTAATAGTAGCTTGGTATTTGATTGCTAAATCTGGAATTTAAAATTAACATTAATAGTACGTAAATGGTGACTACTTTCTATAACAACTTTTTTAATTAACAACTTTCAGGAAGTGTATAGAGATGAAACATCACCCAAACCCAACGGTTTGATTCAATGATTTTACTGTCAATTAACAATTGTACCGTGTTTCCTGCGTCTCCAAACATTAGCGTAAAATTTTCCAGAGTCGGAATCTCTTTTAAAGGTGGATAGTAGGACGTAGTTCGGTAAGTGGTCGTTTCCATTTAACAAGAGTCAAGAGACGCCATTTCCATCAGGCCAACAATAACAAATCCATATTTTACTGTCCCTTGCCCTTATTTGATCTGTAAGGTATCGATTAATAAATTTAATCGGATAGAGCAGTGCTTCGCAATCGGTGTGCTGCGGTCAAATTTGAAATTATAGGCACGGAAAAATAATATTTTGTTCTTCTAATGCTAAGACCAGAGAAATCAAATAATTCTTACGGTAGGATTTCTTAGGCTGTTTCCGCTGCTTGAAACCGAAACCAAGTTGCTTCGTAACTGGAGAATTGAAATTTTTGTCATAGGATCATTTCGTAATCCTGATTAAACGATTTGAAAAAAATTAGATTTTAGCAATAATTTTATTCATTTGTGTGTGAAAGGCGATTTTATCTTTTTTGTTCCCCTCAATCTCGATAAATTTGATTCGGTGTGCCGCGAATTTCGAAATAACCCGAAAGTGTGCCGTGGAATTTAAGAGGTTGCGAAAGACTGGGATAGAGGACAACATTTGCAACAAAAAAGTCCGCGAGAGCATATATTTACTACTTATAGTTTAGGAGATAAAAATTCGAGAATGTCCCGCCCATATTATCCATTGGGGAATTAAACGTCCCTGGAATCGAACTTGGGTCATTCTTTTGCACGGTGATTGCACATAAGAGCACTTACCGGAAGGAGAGCCGCTGGGGTGTCGGAGAGACACATTTGTCGACGTTGTTGGAGCTATATATATCATCATCATAGGTAGTCTGTCCGTTGACAGGCCCGTGATTATTCTAGGTTAAACTTGGTTCTCCATATACTCCTATTTTCCGCAGTTTTCTTCGTGTCTTGATAGCTCTCTTTCCCTTTCAAGTCGTCTACTAGCTGAAACCTTTTCCTACCTCTTTCTCTTTTTCCATCCAGTTTTCCTTCTAGCACTTCTTTAATCATGCACTCTCTCCTCAGGTAATGCCCAATCCAGTTCGCCTTCCTCTTTCTGATAGTCTGTATAATCGTTCGCTTCTCTCCTATTCTTCGTAGTACTTCCTCATTTTTCACCCTATCTGTCCATTTTATCTTCAGCATTCTTCTCCATGTCCACATTTCGAAGCTTTCCAAGTATTTAATATCATTTTTCCTTAGCATCCATGTTTCTGCTCCGTACAAAGCTATACCCCATACATAGCATTTTATCAACCTCTTGCGGATTTCCTGCTTTATATTTCCCGTTAGCAGGAGTTTCTTTCTTCTGAAAGCGACTTTTGCTTTTGTTATTCTAGTCCTGATTTCATCTGTACATTTTGCTTCTCTCGTTATGATGCTTCCAAGGTGTATATATATATCGGGGTAAGTTAATATATAAGTTGTTAATTAACAATTATATAATTAAAAATAACAGTTTTTATAATTTGATAAAATTTTCTTTAATTATGTAAGTTTATTAAATCGTATAATGAGAAAATGTTCAGTCCAATTAATATAAATATTTCTACCCGAATATAGATTTTTTTCTTGTGTCACCCTAACGGCAATTTATTCAGTTTTATGAGGGTAATGTTTGCCCCGGATTTGTTTCGCATTTTATCTCCCCAGATAAATTAACGAAATCAAAATGTTATTAATCGATCTGATGTTAGAAAGACCCCATTGTCATAAGAAACTTGGGCACTCCTCAGAAGGATTAATCGATCGCCTTGTGTTTAAGACATTCCGCTGGCACTGTGTTAGCTCGCGGTAACGTATCACGCCTACAGCTTGATTACAACCCGTGATCGAATGTCTTTAACCAGGGCAATTCCCTAAAGTAATTCCTCGCTTTAGTCGCCGTGACCTCATAACGCTTTTATGCCATATAAGATGGTGATACGGTTGTAAAGAATGATTATGATCGACTCTTGCCTCTGCCATTTCCACATAGGCCATCGCCAGCTCCGTAGTTGGCGCGGCTAGAGGTGAGGCGGAGGAAAAACTGCAAGGGGTATGGCGCCTCCAATATTTCCAAGGACATCCAAGGAGATGGTTAATGGAACGGATGGAGCAAACAGCGATGGAAGGGCGCAAAAGAGGTGGGGAAGAGGGCGAAGAAGGAGCGGGAGGCTATGAGGAAATGCAGGTAAGACAGAAAACGATACTTTTACGAGTTTGCTATAAATCTAGATAACTGTTTTGCAATTTTGAAAGTTTTTCGAAGAAAAGGGGGTCATCTTCTTTTTTACTTTTTAAAGAACGTCGGAATTTGCTAAAATAAGGTGAACGATCAAAATAAATTACACACATAATCCATTTCATACAGTAACTGAGATTACCTAATGTAGAAAATTATTTCTTTGTGAATGATAAATTACCGAAATTTTTGCCTAATTGATTAGGAGCCATCAGTGTGATATTTATATCGAAGCGAAGGTTGGAAAAAATGTTAAATTTGATTTTTGAAAGAAATTATTTATGTCAAATTTCTGGAGCGCCCATGTTCAAAATCACGGCTGTTTCTTGAAGATTTAGAATGCTTTGTCATATATCGTTCAAGAAAAAATATTTATTTTTGCACTTTTGCTGCAAGTTATTTCAGAATTACCTTATCGAAAGATGTAGTCTCGACAATTACTCGGCAAACATATTGCTAGTTTCCATAGCGCTTTTCTCTCCTCAAGTGGAAGAAAGGAATCCAGAATTGAGAGAGGCGAATTCACCTTAGAGAATAATGATACGCTTTCGGGTGTTATATATGTAGTTCATGTTAAAAGAACAAATTAATCCACCACACTTCGGGAAATACTCATGTATTAGGATGTGGATTGATCATCCATCACAATAGGTTTCTTTTACAATCTGTTCACGGAATTTTATTCCTACTGCTTGGACATCCAGATGGAAGGAGTCCATTGTCGGCAATAGAAAAAGGCAAAATTTGGCTTCCCTTCCGAATGACAACATGTTGCATTTATACGTAGGAGACAGGGGGAGAGTCCAGGTTGAAAAAGGCCATCCCCGGTCAAGCTACTTGGAAAGTCAATGATCTAACCCACGGGTATGAAACATTAAGTACACAAAGGTGTGATGAGGAAATTATTGTAAAGAATTTCGTATGCGTTTATTAAATTTGTTGTCATAAAAATTTGCCAGTTAAAGTTTTGACTCTAAAAAAAATGTTTAGGCTAGACCAGGGGTCGGAAACCTATGGCACGCGTGCCAAAAGGTGGCACGCGAAGGGCTTTCAAGTGGCACGATATTTCGGAGTTTAATGATGAAAAGTTCGTATTTTTAAAAGAATTTAACTATTATTTCAATTTTATTTTGTATTTAAATGATACCGCATTACATTCAGGATTCATAACATAAGAACAACTTTTCGCAAGCTTCACGGAAAGAACGAATTTAAGGGTGGCACACAAAGAGGATTACGGATTATGAATATCGATAAAGAGTGGCACCCAACAGAAAAACGTTGCCGACCCCTGGACTAAACCATGAAAACCTTCGATGCGAACTCTGTTACCTCAAAATTTTTCTAATCCTTGAAATGCCACACATTCAGAAACGTTGGAAACTACTGATCTAGCCACTCTAACAACGATCACTCAAAATAATTGTTATTTCTAGCTTTTTTATTTAAAAAACATTTTTCTGAAGAAAAGCATTGCAATGAAGTATTAAATAAAATAATGAAATGTCGTTAATAGTGCGGTAATAGTGGCAGCTATGGGAATTATCTTACGTGTTATTAAAAACAGTTTATTTATAATCAGCTAATAAGGCAGATAAAGAACAATATATACATTATTTTAACCTATTTTTTTTAGAGAAATTACAAGGAAAACTCATGGCCTATACAGTAGTGAAAGAAATGAGAACCTCTTTAACTGCAGAAAAATTGAGATGTGAAAGAGAGAGGGACGCAAATTTGGTCTATGGGATTGACTTTATTACCCCTTGACCAACCCAGGAATACGGGTTAACCGGCAATTATTCTAGTCCAAGCATCTATTCACAAGCACAGATACATAGGCAGGGGTTTGCTGCAGCCGGCTCCGTCCGGCTCGCGCGAGCCATTTGTTAAAATTTTTTATGGTCGGCGAGCCGGTTGTTGAGCTAAGCCTAGGTTAGTGACGCATCACGGTCTGATTATAATGGGACTCCAAATGTTTAACAATAAGAGCGCTTTCTATATCGTGTTACGCATAAATTTATTATCTGAAAGACGCCAAACAATTGTACCTGGAATATGCTTATTCTAAGCCACCAAACTTGATATATTAGTCATTGATGACATTTAAAAATTTAAAATAAAAATTTAATTATTATTTACAATATTATCTTGTTTTTTAAAAATATAAATCCATTCTAATTCCCGCAAAGGTCAGATAACGCAATCTCAGGGCCGCACAAAAAGGACATTAAATCGACGATGGATAGGTTGCCTGTCAAGGGCGGTGATAATAGCGCCCCGGTTGATATATATTTGGCAGCACACCCCTGGGTACGTGGGATATTAATCTGCGTTAAGAGACCAATTCCACGCAGGCACGCATAGTTATACGCAGTCACCTGCTCCAAACCAAACTTAAGCACGTATTTTAATTCCGTTAGTGATATATTCGGTAGGATATAGCACCTTATCCCACTAGGGAATCTCCTAAATAGGTCGTCTCCTAAACCTGTGTGCTTTTGAAGTTGCCGCTAGAGCTGGGTAGTTACCCATAACAGAAGTGCCTTTCTGCACAATCTCCGAGCTCTTGTCCTCAAAGAATTATGTTTTTTATCTCTCTCTAGGTGGCTGCATATTGCGTTAATGCCGAACTTACTTAACTGGCTCAGTTAAATTGATACCACCTAATCATTTCTGAGAGATATGGAAAATTTTCTATATTTATGTATGAACTACGAACTATATATTATGCGCGTAGTGAAGCTGCGTCCGTTCGTCCGTCACTCCGTGCGTATGAAGCCTCGCGTAATTATATCGGCGTATTTCTCGAGAACCGTTCTTCGTAAAGACATGCGATAAACGGCGTTTTGTTTCTACTGGCTATGAGGTCCCTGGAAAAATATTTTCGTTTGCTAAAGTGTCCCGGGTTAGAATGCAGGAGACAATTATATTTTCCCATAAGTTTACACGGGATTTTCGATTTTTCAAAGTGCAAGGTTTTTTTCCTTCGTTCATTAAAATACGTAAATATGGACCGATTTTCTTCTTTTTTACTTTATTCGACGGCTAAAGCTCTATACTCTCTTATTCTTGCGATGTTTACACGTTACGTGGTCGAATTTTTCAGAAATACGCATTCTTTTACGATGTTTTGCGGATTTTTCGTACTCATTCCAGGCGTTACCAAGGAGACTCTCATTGTTGCCTCCGATTCATTTAAGACCAATTAAACCTTCAAATAGACGAAAGAAAAGCGTCATTGTTATCTTCTCTTCATTGATAATCTAAATAAACGCCCGCCTTTATAGTAGGTCCTGTAAGAAGTTAAAAGCGGTCGTTGATAGACACTTGAAGGAAAGCAACTGTTTGTGAGTTCGTCTATAAGGGTGCACCGATAAGCACTGGAACTAAGGTAAGGTGGAATTAGAATTTTTTCCCGTTTGAATATACCGCGATATTAAACTAGCATTGAGTAACTCTGTGACATTGTGATCACGTAATTGCTCTAATATATTGCTGTAAAATCGCAGAAAATTTAAAAATTCTAAGTGGTAGACCAGTGAAAAGTAGAGCTATTAGCCCAGCTACAGCTGCCAGAGAAAGGAAGAGGAGCCAGAGAGCAAACGAAGAGTATTGTAGGAAAGAGAGAGAAAGAGATGCGGAAGCTCATAGGATTTCCCGTGTAGATGAGGAGCGGAGAGTACAAGAAAGACAAAGAAATAGGGAAACACGTCAAATGAATAAGGAACAAAGAAGATCTAACCTATGACCGAACTATTTAGATTATTTGCAAGCGTAGCTGCAACGGGCTGCTAGTAAATAAATAAAATTACCATAATCTCTACAAGTTGTGTCATAAAGTAACAAGTTAGGAAAGCGTACAACGTATCACAAATGGGGCGCGTTTCGTGCAATGGAGTATTAGAAAGCAATTATATACCTGTACGTAAGGGAAATAGCGTTTTAAAGTCCTTTTCTTCATCATAAATAATCCATTTTCTTCCTATTTAATAGTATTACATGCACACGTAAGGAAATTAAACGTTTGTTTGTGAGATTGTTTATGTTAGCAACAATGAAGAAGTAACCATGCAAGAAATTTTCTAAGTTCAACTCGATATAAGACTTTCTTGTTTGATTTTCTTGATAACGGCTACTCCTACGATAAAAATGTATAGGAATGGAAATACTCTACTTTACCAGTTCTACAACTTTTATTTGAAAAATATTTTGATATGAACAATAGTTTACGAGATATGACGAAAATTTAATTTTTTGTCTCTTGTAAAGTGGTACCCCTGATTGGCTTACGTGATTCATTTTTGCGATTTTCTTATTATATTTGATTGAAAGTCCTTAATATCAAATTTCATAAAAATCCGTTCGGTAGAAGCCGAGAACGAACATGCGGACGGACGGACGGACGAACGGAGAGACGGACGGACGGACGGACGGACCGACCGACGATAATAGGCGCTCACGCTGTAAGCGAAACGCGCCTAAAAACGGCAAAATATTCGTTATTTCCCCTCACCACCGAAATATTTATACCTTCACGTATTACGTTACTTTATTAAATGAGAGATCAATATCGGCAGCTGATTTACCCCTGTCAATGAAATAAGGTGCATGATAATAAGGGAAAAGCCGTAATTGTACGAACAGGTCTAATATCACTAAATCGCTCATTTAAGGAAGAGGTAAATGTGCGTGTCATTTTCTTCCAGCAAATTCTGTTTTCCGAAAAAGATAAAGTGCAGATAAGAATAATCATATACCCTAAGAAGAAACATATATTAGAAATTTTTTCTATAACTCAACTGCTTCTTATGTAAGTTTTTATTTAATCTTCTGCAAGAATAATAAAATTCTTTTCTCAGCGTTACAATTCAACAAACCCCGGATGGACACAGTAAATGTTGTCAAGCGTAAAGATATTCATTGCGATGATTAAATGGAATCGATCACATTTATATTTTTATAAAAAGCGAGACGTTACAGATTTAGAAGGCTCGAATTTTTCGATGACAAGAGCGTTTCTGTCTTAAGGTTCGAATTAACTTTTGTTCAGCCGGAGGCAAAAATATGTGCTCATAATTCGTTGCATCTCAAAAAGTAAATTTCTACGAACGGCAGGTTCTAACGTTTTAACCCTTACTATTATAAAAGTCATTTGCATGGACTGCTATCCAACACGACCTAGTTCCGCGCCCGTAAAAATGAAACCTGATACGTTGACGGAGAGGGAACAAAGATTTGCCATCGCCATGTGTGCGTGGACGACATGGGGAGCTGGATGGAGTCTGGAGGAGGAGACGCTTGGCAATTTCTTCAATGCGCCCTGCCGACGTCTTCGCCTCAGAGAGAATATCCTGTTTACGCGGCCGTATTAAGCTCTTTTCTTTGGACGACCTTTCACCTGCCCTTCCTTCTTGCTTGGAACTGCTCTTCTGCCGCGTCTCTTTTTCTAGAAAATCCGGTTAAAATGATTTTATCGCCCGTCGCTCTACCGTTGTTGATGCCAAAGAAGTGGAAAATACGATCACGAGGAGGCGAGGGTAAATATTTCCTCTCTAAATTTCCGTGATTACATTATTTTTATCGATAGGGTAAATTGACATTTCTCCGGCCGTTGTTTTATCTGCAAGCTCTTGGTTGCTTTGAGAGCAATGAATGTATGCCCGTGATAGCTGCTTTTTCGATGTTTGTGGTATTTCCCATTAAGTGGCAAATGCTGTGCTCGGCTATGTTAGAGAAATATCTTACGATGCTCTGTTTTTATACCGCAGATAGAAATTGGGCAATGAAGGCTATTTAAAAACTAGTATATAAACAGGGTGTCCCAGGAGGAAATGTCACAACTTTAACAACGCATTCTAGGTGTCATTTGGAACGAAAAGTTCCCATAAGCTATAGTTCCATTCAGCTCCGTTACCCAGTTAAAAACCAATTTCTGAATTAAGAACCCCCCCATTTTTCATCGCCATATAGCGTATATATTCAAAGTGTCTACAGAGAACAAACAATCTGAATTTCAATTTTATACGTATATCGTATAGTAATTATATATAACCTGCCTACATCTATAGTTTACCCTGCAATTCGCTAAATTGGTAGGTGTCAGGCGGTGCGATGCACCTACGCACTCCTAATCGTTCTCGCATTTAACTATAATTTTCTTGTTGCTTACGTGTTCGGCTGCAATACTTAATTTCTTCCGAGGAACTTTAAGGGATTGAAAAGAAGACCGAAAGACAGATATAAAGGAGGATTTGTGATCATTGTTTAAACTTGAAGAAGGAAGGTGACGGAAGAAACTGACAATGGATGGGAAATGCCTTATGATGACACTGGTGTTATATGTGCGAATAGCTTCGTAGGGATATTCTTTGTCTACAGTAAAACATTTCGCTCTAATGTTGTCGCCTTTTCCCATCGAATTCTCCTCACTCTTTTACATGTACCATTTGCTCGTTTTTCGATGCTCCGGGAGGTGGAAACCTTTGTCGCTTATTTCACACGAAAAAATTTCCTTTTTCTTTGACTCTTTCTGTAATATGAAATTCGAACCTATTCAGTTCTTTCAAAACGACCAGGCGAAAAAGAGGATGAGAGAATTCTTATACATCTAAAGTTCAAATAAATAATAAAACATTAAAATAAAAAACAGACATACAAACGAATAGAAATAAATGTTTAAATAAACAATCAAGTGAAACGACAAATGAATAAATAAACTTCTTTATAACTCCGGATGCGTAAGCGTCCGAATGAAAATGTGAAATACGTAGATGTTGTTTTCATTGGAAAGGAAACGGTTTCTTTGACTATGATACCGAAAATATCACACCGTGTTAATCACGAATATAGGCGTAATTACATTTTTAAACGTCACGTATCTTCCCACGGGTTTACCATGATGGAACCGAATCGTTGCAAGGGACGCACCAATTCCTTTTTTTCCTCCCTTAATTTTTGGGCCTTGAAATACTGATTCTATCAGATCACTCAAGCTTGAAAGTAGGAAGAAAAAATTGCCTTACATAAATATATTCCGGACGAATCTCTCCGATAAATGAGGCATGTAAGTGCATTAATTGCTTCATTTTTTTTCTATATTAGCGAAATTTAAACGTTTTTTCTTCCCATAATATTTCCAAAAGGAAAAATTATTTTATGGCTGGAAGCTTCCTTTAAGACAAGAATGAGACGTTTTTAATCTTTTACATCTCGTCGAGCATTTCCTTCGAAAGGAAATTCTCCCTTCCCACACGCAATAAAAAAAAAACCAAGAGCAAAGAAACAGGTCCAAGATTTTGGGAGCAAACATCCCCTGTAAAGTATTTCTTTGACGGTCGACGAGAGTCTGAGGGGGAGGAGAAATGGAAGCCTTCTCTCGGCCACACCTTTCTCCCACCCGGAAGTGGGGAACGAGGAAGGATTGAGTGGGGTGAGGAGAACGATTTTACATCATGTTCAATGTAAAAGTTTTTGGGCGGGCAAACAAATCTTAGAGAAAGAAGGCACTCCAATTATATAGATGTTACACAAATCCCTTGTCTTCGTGAATGATGGATTTGGCATTTGATAGCTAATACCACTCGCACTAATGAAACAACACTTTCACCATAAGGGACTTCGAGATTTCCTCGCAGTTTTTGAACTTGCCTTTGAGCTCCCTGCCTTAAAATGCAGAGGCATAGAGTGTTTCCCGTTCGGAATTTTTAATGTAGGAGTGGAATAATCTTTTTTTATTCTTTTATTCTATGAAAATTGCCAAATAGTCAAAGATTTTTCTTTTTTGTGCCTAGAATGATGATCTTTGTTTGCACGGTAAAATAAATAACTTTGTTAGCTCTCAGGCTACAAATCCGCAAAGCAGCTTTAATTACTATCATAATGAAGGGTAAATAAAACTAACAATCTTTTTGTGTGACGGTTTTGGGAAAGTTACATTTAATTTTATGAAATACTAGTGTATGTCTCGGTTTATTAACGGATTTAATTACGTTTACATTTTAATATATACACTGTTAAAAATATTGATATCTATCAGATTTTTACTAGAAAAAACCATAGCATCATCATATAGTGACGTTTACAAAAGACGAAATGGCATATTTTTCAGTTAAACTGCGTTTCTGTTGTGATTTAAAAGAAGAAAATGTCACTTTTTTCAACTCCAATTATCGGTGAAAAGTGAAGGAGGAAAACTGATTGAAAATGGAGGTAAACTAATTGATTTTTGGAAGTGCATATTATTTACTATTTTTGTGGGCATTTGTCGGAACTGTAGAGAAATAATTTTGTTCTGCAATTTAAAGATTTAAAGAAAACATTCAATCTGATTGACGATGAAGATCAACAATGGCATCATTCGTATTCAGGCCCATTTAACTGATATTGAGAGCAATAACAATGTTTTTTTCGCATTCTCTAGCGAAAAAAAAAACATGAGAAATCTGGAACTATTTCTAATGCGTTTGGATTTAGTTTTTATTTCAGCTACTTAATGGGGAATATTTATATTCCTCTGAGAAGTAGGTTTAGCAATGTTTATATTTGGAATTTAAATCAGACTGGTCCAATCTCGTTTCCAAATTATCATGGTAGAGATTATTAAGATAATCTCTTCTGAATGCTTTAGTAATCTTCCGTATTCCTCCTTCTATAAACCCTTACTCCAGAAATCTTTGTGTAAAATGGAGGAACGCGATGGAGTTTACATTTTGCTGAAGAAGAAAATTCTGTAAGAAAGCAGTTTATACATAATATAAAAAACGAAAGAAAAATAACTCAATTTCAATCGATTAAGTTTGTATTACAGAAATACCATAAGAATGATAGCGCAAATGCCTTTGATTATAAATGAGATGAGGAATACAGTTTTTGTACCACAAAGTATAGACGGACATGTATGGATTTGTAGAAGATGCGTAGCGGTTTTAATCGCTGGGAATGTGTTAATAGTATACAATTTTTAAAAAATCAGTGATACTTGAGTGCTCTCTTTTTCAAATCGGGGAGCAACGTTTGAGTAATGCATAAATATAAACCATGCATAATGCGAAATTCATAAATATAGGAGAAACTAAAAATCATAACTTCAGCACAGGCAGTGGATCTCTCACCTTCCGTCTCCGAGCAGAAAAACGATAAATGATTCGATTTAACCACACTTGTAACGTGAGTTTGGGTACCATTCGCGAAAACTTTATTAACGAAAAATAAACGGCAGAAAGGACACTTTTGATTTGAAAAAAGATGAAGTTAAAGCTAAACTCTCTGATATTTCAGAAAAAAACTCCCTTTCCGGTTTATGAGGATGATGAGAGTTATGGCAGACATGTTGAAGGAATGTCGGATGCGACACATTGACTTTTGGTTGTTTTGGTTTGGCGTTTACGTGAATAATCCACTTTCACGAGTCGACCGCTTGAATTCCATGTAAGCATCTATTCTCAATACGTAAAATGAAAGCATGTTGCAACCGACATTTTCCGATGTTGTAAAAATAATTGAAATGCGTCGACGACATTTTAGGCTCTTTTTTTTATAACAACTATCTGCAAAACTAATAGCTTCCACGTTTTAATCGACGAATGATGAAAAACGACCATCCCATTTAATAAACATCAACGCAGTTGCTGCAAAGTCGGACTATAGGACAGATGAAAGCGGCGTTCTACGTAATTTGATTTGATACAGGTCCATATCATGTCGGAACGTTTATTGTTTCATGCCGAGGCTGGATTAAATTGGACCAGAACTGTATTTATCATCAATTGCTAACCGTGTTATGCATTACTTTTACTATATAGTTCTTACTTTTTATGTATTTATCCCGCCGGGTGATCCATTCCAGTTCTCATCCTAATATCTAGCGGGTATGATGCTTTGGTGGTCGTAAAAATCCATGTAAAACCCTAATCAAGAAGCATAGTTGCGAGGATCGTTCCCCTGAGTTCTCGGTTAATGCCTCTATATGTCGGCATCAGGAGTTAGTTGGAATTCTAACCGTCCTACATGCGCCTTTAATAAAGCCGCCGCTCCGAACTTTCCCTTTCCACCCCCACCCTATCATTTAGCAGAGAAAGTCCATTTTAAAATAACAATAATCCTTCTCAGTTTGTGAGGAGAATGAATTTTAGTCAAAAATATAGAAAGGTTTAAAGCTAAGGTGCTTAAATCACGTGTAACCGCGGTGCAAGGGAAAGGGAGAGGATTGAATTTAACGCGGAACTTTCACGATTGTCTAATTTCCTTTTATTTTAATTCTACGTGCAGACACTTCGGAATGAACTGTTTCGTGAAATCTGTATGCTCCGGAACACGCGACCGCAGCTTTTTCGAAGGCACATAAACTTCCCGAAAATCCTTGAGCGTCTCTCGCATCCTCGTTGGGCCGTATCTCACTTTCTTCCCCACGCTCTCCTTCTAATTGATCGCACATGTACCGAGAAGCTTCGCATCTTTCCTCCTTTCCTTATTTAAAACAATGATTTTTAAGTTTCGAATGATGAACGGTTTAAAAGTGACGAGATTGGGCTATTTTTTCGAGTCTCTGCTGTCTCTTTCCGGTTCACTTTCATGAACACCGTTATTAAAAATTGAACGTGAACAAGTTGTAATGATCGTTTTCTCCCCGATTAAAGACCTTAAGTAGGGTTAATTTGTCACATAAGTGAGTGTATAAAGCGAGTGAGATTTTTAGATTTGGATAAGAAGCACCAGGGGAGTTTGAAAAATTCCGTCTTTTCGGAGACGTGGATGAGTTTAGTATCTTTTAGGTAGCCAATCGTAAAAAAATGTCTGCGTGAATAACATATTAATCAGCTTTTCGGAGTGAAAAATGTAATATTCATGCCCACTTACACAACTTTATGAGTTTGAATAGCCATCGATTTTAAATTTTAAATCCTGATGGGAATACTTAGGGTTGCCACCTTACGAGTAGTTGCTTCCGGGAGATTTTCATATTGCCAGTAGATAATTCCGGGAGAATCCGGGAGATTTGTTTCAAGGTTGAAAAACAACTAAGGCGACCAATGAAATTGTTTTTTTTATTGACTAGCTGAAGTACCCGTTGAATTTCAACGGATTTAGTGTATCTAAAACTTCGACCGTATAACATGTAAGCATCGCAAGAATAAGATAGTACACAGTTATACCCGTCGAATAAAGCAAAAATGAAGAAAACCGTTCCGCATTTTCCTATTTAGATGAATGAAGGAAGAAAATCTTACGAAAATAACGTATAAACTCACTCCACTTCCCGTCCACCCTCTCCTTCCCTTCTCCCCCTCCCTCCCCTCTCTCCCTCTCCCTCCCTCCCCTTCCATCTCCCACCCTCCCCCTCCCTCTCTCCACCCGTTCCCTCTAATTCCCTCTCTCCACCCCTTCCCTCTAATTTCCTCTCTCCATCTCCCCCCTCCGTTACCATCCATCTCTCACCCTCCCTATCTCGTATTAAAAGCATTCAAAGCGAACAAACTTACAAACATTCTCCTTTATATGTTAGATTAGAAGATAATTCTATTAAAAACAACAAATATTTGGTTTCCATGTAAACAAATTAATCTCGTACACAGAAATTGACTTACGATATTACATTAAAAATTTTCCCATATAAATGCATTGAACTCTCAATTTCGGCGACAATGGGAGTTGTCATGGTAGCTTATAATGGGTATTGTAATAAAACTGATAAATTCATGTATTTTATTGATTCTAAATGCATTTTTATGCTAATGTGATCAGGATTCGGATTCGGTCTTCAATAAAAATAAATTTTGTTCTTTTCTTCGTAGAACCATTCAAGTCTCAAGTTCATACCATATTTCTAATTGTAAGTAATTTTAAAATTCAAATGAAAAATAAGCTGCACTCGTCCCTATGTTATTCAAATGGAGAAAATGAAAAAAAGAAAATATTTTTGTATGTCTGTGTGGGGTGGTTGTCGGGGTTCCCGAATACCCTATGTCACTCGTAAAGTCATATGAAGCCAATTTGCAAAGTTTGGTCCCGATAGATCAAAGGGCGTGGGAATGTATAAGGAACAGACAGACAGACGGACAGATGGACAGACATTCAATTTTATATATATATATATATATATATATATATAGATAGATAGATAGATAGATAGATTAGAAAATATGATTATTTAAATTTAATTAAATTGTTACATTTAAGACTGCCACTTTGTAAACTGCTGAGTTATCCACCATATTAGTATTTAATTGCGGATGATTTTTTGTAGGTTAAAAATAGGTGATGAGAACAATAAACTTGTTTTGTTTATTATTAGGATACATATGACTTAGGGTGGCCCTTAATTTTCGACTTTCGAATTTTTTTGGTCTCACCCCCTAGAATGGTTCCAATTCCTAAAATAATTAACTACAAAAATTTTTAGCCCGATTGGAGAATATTAACAGGTGCCACAAAGGCTCCAAAGTTACGAAATCGTAGATTTTTTTTATGTATCAATTTTTTAACGTATTTCAGGTAATATCTCAAAAATGGTAAGTCCTTATCGAAAATTTGATGAGATGATGTCGATAGAGCATTACATTTCCTACAATTTTGGTATTTAAACATTTTTCATGCGCCCAACCGTTTTTGAGATAATCGCATTTGAATGTAGAGAAAGTAAAAAACCATACTAGAGATGGGACATAGACCTAAAAAGAATAAAGAAAAAATGCTGCAAATAATGTTATTATTATAGTAAAATTTTTACACATTATATATTAGAAATACATCACTACCCATTACGATTAACAGAACAACAAAATCATTTTTAAAAACACATACAAAATTAAATTACACACATTTTTGTAATAGCGTTTCTTTTTTACAATCCGGATATTTTTTTCGATAATCGTTAACAACTTGTAACAGATATTGCTTTTGACTTTCGTCTTTTGTTAAAATATTATTGTACTCTTGTATTTACTTAATTCCTCTTTCTGCCACATCATTTACTACCGATAATTTTGTCAAGATTCGGATTCCTTTCTGATAATCATCTCTTGCTTCCCATGCATCGAGGTCTGCCTCCAAGAAATCGGTTGGAATTTTAAATCTTGAAAAAAAGTTCATTTCCGATGATACGAATTTGTTTAACTCTTTCATTATGAAATCCTTCACATCTCTTGGACGGAATAAAATCCTTTTAACAGTAATATCCTCTGATACCTCCGATAATTTTTCTGCCTCTACCATTTTCAATTTTGTATCCTTTGGCACATGACATTTAAAAAACGCGAGAGCAATACTCTCAGGAGCGAGATACCATAAGTGTCCGCAAAACTTATTCATGGATGTGCGAGAAATATCAGAATCTGGATACTGCGCCAAGTTTTTTAATAATTGAAAATCGTTAAAAGGGGCTTCGATCGCAACAGGAGCCCGAAACCAGGCTTCTACACACGAATGAACCAAAAAAATGCATGTCTCGAAATGCTCTCTCTTCCCTAGCCTGAAGCTGAAATTGATTTCGGAACATAAATAATTTTAAGCTATATATTGCTTTCGACATCCACCTCGCGTGATGGAAGGCACCAGGATATCGAAAGGAAATGCCACGAGGTGGAGTTGCTCACAGAAATATAACTGTTAACTCCATTAATTCCCTATAATCCTCCCTACACTGTTAGACTTTTAGAGAATGTATACAAAATTCTATGGTCTGATTTAGGATATTTTGAATGATTTCATAAATGTGTCCTTTATTCCGACGTCAAATTCTGTTGCGTCGATATTGGGCCACGTTTCTTGAAATCTTTTGAAAATAGGAACATCTGGACCCAATGTAGGCAATCTCAATTTCATATCGAACACACACCTCAGCACTAGTTCCAAAATGTGGCGTCGACAGGGCAGATACAGGAGGTCATGTTTGGTTTGTCACATTTCCTATAAAATATATTTCATCATGCGCACGAAGAGTGATACTTGCTGATGACGATGAAGATGTATCCATTTTAAAATAAATTTTAATACTTTAACACTTTTATAAACACAATTAACACAAATAAACTTGAACGAAAGCACTGTCAAACATTTCAACTACCACAGTTTTACCACAACTGCCGCATATACCTAAGTGAACTCGTCACGTGGTCAATGTCAATGTAACTGGAGCAGCCAGAAAGAGCAAATCGCGGGGGGGAAAACCAGACAAAGCAAATGAAATCAGGGGTTAATTTAACTGCGCATGCGCTCTCTGTTATAAAGCGTTTGTTTATTCATACTGCCACAAAAACGGCGACTTCCGAATCACTACTAGAATATTCTTTTTTTGCTTTCTCTGCATTCAAATGCGACTATCTCAAAAACGGTCGGGTGCATGAAAAAAGTTTAAATACCAAAATTGTAGGAAATTTAATGCTCTATCGACATCATCTCATCAAATTTTCGATAAGGACTTACCGTTTTTGAGATATTACCTGAAATATGTTAAAAAATTGATACATCCAGAAAAATCTACAATTTCGTAATTTTGGAGCCTTTGTGGCACCTGTTAATATTCTCCAATCGGGAAAAAATTTTTTGTAATTAATTATTTTAGGAATTGGAACCATTCTAGGGGGTGAGACCAAAAAAATTCGAAAAAAAATTTCATCGTGTATAACTAAGGGCCACCCTAATATGACTATTTAGCCTCAATTATGTTTTAACATCATTCTATACATTATAATAACAAGCTCAAAAATGGCATTAATCCAGAAACCAACTTCATTTATTAAATTTGAATTTCTGTTTGTAATTGCTTCGGGCAGCTTCCAAAAGATTTGGTTTTGACATAAAGAAGGAATGAAAATCTTTACAGGAATAATTAAAATTAATGCATACTTGAATTTCTGCCTCGACATGATCAACACTTAATTTGTTTCGACCTTTAGACTACAGTTCATTAATAACATTGAACAAACGTTCGCAAGCTGCGTTGGATACTGGAACTGAAACCACAAACACTTTAATTTTTTTAAATTCTCCGCCAACTCTATCCTTTATTTTCGAAAAGTAACTTCTCGCGTACCTTTAGTTTAAAGGGATGTAATTAACTTTCATTTTTATATACTCTCAGCAGTAAATTTAACGGCGGAAGACGTAACTTTGTGCAATCGTTCCTTAATATAAACAAGAAAAACACTAAGTTCCACAATTTTTATTTCAATTCACGACCCGAGTTTCGAAGTACTACTTCATCGTACTGGCGCTGCTGTAATATTGATACATTGAAATTTATGGATCTTATGAAAGAAAGATTTAGAGAATTGATTCTTTTAGTAAATCCACTTCTATAACTTTATGTGAATGAGAATTGGAACAGTTAGATTCAAATTGAAAAACATCGTTTCCCCAATAACCATTAAGATGTTGGGAAAACCAGGTATGCATTTCGACAACAAATCATTCTTGATCAGTTACGATTCGTCGACAATAGAATCTCTATTGGAAAAGCATAGTTTTTCAATTTGGTTTCAGCTTTAAGGCGAGCTAGATAATTCTTTATCGAATCAGATGTATTTAAAGATAAAATTGTACTTTTAACATATTTCGTAGTCTTTAAGCGCAGAGATAAAAGAACTAACTTTAATGTACAGGTTGAGAGTTATTTACACCCAGTCCCTTCACTCCCAGGTTGAAATAATTATGAATGACCACGTTATCCGTTTTACAGTTTTATTTTCTATCTGGTTGAATGATTTTTTTAGTTTCATCAGAAGCTCAAATTAACGCATAACGAGTGAGAGCGGTGCACGCAAGAAGCGCATTCGACCATTTCGACACCTCTCACTATGGAAACCACAAGGTCAAATATCGTGGTATTTTGCTTACAATTGCACATACCTCTTTTTAATTTGATTTATCCTCAGCTATTCAGCTCTATCTCAACTCGAAACTTCCGTTTTTCTTATCATCTCAAATTTCCCTTTTCCACTCCTGTGCTTCAATCTTTACACTTGCCTAATAAAAAAGAAACGCCCTTTTCCCCGGACGCTCCACATGATTAGAAGAATTAAGTTACTCCGGCATCACGCCCGGAAGAGCTGACTTCAATTTAGCGACCGTTTCTGCGTAACCTTTCGATCCTAGCTCCTTACATTTACGACATTTTCGATTGGGAAAAGGGTAAATTTAATTTACGTAAAAATTGATATTTGCGACAGGGTTTGGAGGTAATAAAATATGGGGATTAGGGGGGCTTCTGGTAATTTCAATCTTCGAATTACGCGTTGCGCACGCCGCTGGTTAGACCGTGTTGGATTATCAGGAGTTTTAGTTAAATTTTTCGGACTGGTAGAATTCTGCCGTAGTAAAAGCAGCAGACCTTGCTCGCGTAATATTTTTATCATGCGCCTTTTGGGTTTCATAAGGTTAAGGATACGTCAATTTTTACTTTCTCATATACGAACAGGGTTGCCACCTCTTAAGTCCTCACCAAACCGGTCATTTTCAATTCTAACCCGGAATTTTTAAAGGCCAACTTTTTTACTGTTTCTGCACTTCCAGAATGAAAATATGATTACGGTTTCTTTGTTGTAACTGTCTATGATTCTATCTTTGTTTGCCGGTACCCACTATCAAATTTTGAACCATTGCACCAACTTTCACGACAATTGGTTAGAAACTTTCTACTGAGGCCAAGATCATGGGGATAGGTTTTATGCGAAAATTGAAGTTCCGGGATCGATTCCATGAATTATCCTTTCCTTTTGGTTTAAATGAGAAATCTGAAACCCATGGTGCAGGGTTATTACCCTACCCACACTAAAATACAAAATCTGATGTGGCCAACACATGACTTTCTCCATATTTGGGGTATAGATATTTAAATTATTATGAATAGCATTATAAGGCAAAATTATGATTTCGTATCGTAAAAGAATTCAGTCGTCCTTATTGCCGTAAATTATATTTGAATATGTTTACAGAATTTACCGCTACATGGTGGTGGCGCTGTATACAGGAAATTACGAAAAAGCAAAATATCTCCGAAATGGATGGTTCTACGAAAATTTGTTTCAAACAAAACTTGGAAGAAATATTATTCTCTACAACTTTGGTCCTTACGAAGGTTACCAATAACGACGTTTTTAAGGAGATATTTGACAGAAACCGAAAAAACCGATTATTTATAATTCCTAAACGATAACTCCTGTGGAAAATTGTTTCAAATAAAAGTTGTAGGAAATTACATTCTCTATAACATTTGTATAGAATCGTATATACAATATCGCAAAAACCGAATCGGGTTTCGAATAAACCTCGACTTTCGGTTAACCGTTATTCTCCAAAAACTAATCAGTTCTTTGTGCTCATGTTAAAGTGTTATATATGAAGTTTGGTAACGATATGGCAAGTACTTTTTGAGTTAGAGCGATCACAATCACACACACACAGGCACACGCGCGCACGCGCACACACACGCACGCGCACACACACGCACGCGCACACACACACAGACATCATTCCGAAAATAGTCTAAACGTGTTCTAGGGACCTCAAAACGTGTATTTCCGTTGAAATCTCGAAGTCGATTTTTTTCGTGATCACAATACTTTCCCATTACTACGTATGGAGAAAGTAACAAGATTTGCGATGTCAAGTTGGCATTTTTCTAGGCATCTTTGTATTTTTACTTTCTCATACGAAGTATTGAGAAAGTATTGTTATCGCGAAAAAATTCGACCTCGAGATTTTTACGGAACTATACGTTTTAGATGTCGCTGAATCCGAAAAAGTGGTATTTGCGATGCCGTCTGTCCGTCTGTTACTGGCTCTGGAGGCTAAACGGTGGAGCGAAAATGAATGAAATCTCGTACTTAGGCATTTTATCATACAGGCTATATAGAAATGGTTGGTATTACTCAGTAATTAAGGGAAGTTTATTTTACGCATTTTTAACAACAATTCGATTTTCTCAAAAACGTCTTTAACGATTTTGATCAAATTTCATACAGTTACTTGAGTTTATGTCTTCAATAATACCAAATGGGTGATATTTCTCAACAAATGAATATAAGGTAGTTTATTCCAGGCAACTTGAACAATAATTTGATTTTCTCCAAAACCGGCCCATACGATTTTCATTTTCTAAAGATTACTAAACGACACATTAGTATATGAAAATGTTTGTACGGTGTTTGTTGTACTGATTTTTAGGCGCGTTTCGCTTCCAGCGTGAGCGCCTATTATCATCGGTCTGTCCGTCCGTCCGCACGTTCGTTATCGGCTTCTACAAAACGGATTTTCATAAAATTTGATATTAAGGACTTACAATCAAATATAATAAGAAAATCGCAAAAACGAATCACGTACGCCAAGTAGGGGTACCACTTTACTGGTGACAAAAAATTAAATATTCGTCATATCTCGTTAAGTATTACTCATATCAAAATATTTTTCAAATAAAAGTTGTAGAACTAAGAGTATTTTTCTCTATACATTTTTATCTTAGGAGTAGCCGTTATTCAAATGAGAAAATCTTAATTCGAGTTGAACTTAGAAAAATGTCTTGCATGTTTACTTCTTCATTGTTGCTAACATAAGCAATCTCACAAACAAACGTTTAATTTCCTTACGTGTGCATGTAATATTATTAAATAGGAAGAAAATGGATTATTTATGTTGAAGAAAAGAACTTTAAAACGCAATTTCCCTTACGTACAGGGTATCATTTCTTTCTAATACTCCATTGTATGAAACCCGCCCATTTGTGATATGTTGTACACTTTCCTAACTTGTTTTACAACAATTTGATTTTCTCAAAAACAGCTCTAACGATTTTGATCAAATTTCTTACAATTACTTGAGTTTTCGTCTTCCATAATTCCAAACAGCTCATATTTCTCAAAAGATGAATATAAGGGTAGTTTATTCTAGGCAAATTTAACAATAATTTGATTCTCTCAAAAACGGCTCGAATGACTTTGACCAAATTTCGTACAGTTACTTGTGTGTACGTCTGCAATAATACCACATATTTCATTTTTCTCAATGTATGAATACTTGGCTATTTTATTCTTGGGCAACTTTAACAAAAAATTAGGTTTTCTAAAAACCGGCTGAAACGATTTTCACTTTCTAAAGATAACTAAACGGCGCATTAGTTTGTACGATGTATGTTGTACCGAATTTTTTAAATGTCCTGATTACCTTCGAACACGTTCACTCTAAATTTTACCCTTTATTGACGCTTGAGACAATCCTTCTCCTTCACGTATTTTGTGCTGTGATTCTTTCCTTCTGTCTTCCTCCTTTTCTGTCGCATCCTGTAGAATTTTTCTCGTCTCTGACGGAACCTTAACGCAAAGAAAAGGGCGTGAAAGGTGTCAGTATCTCTCGAAGCCATATTCTCTGAAATGGAGGGAAAAAATAAGAAGATAAAAAACGAGAAAATCGTATTTTATTCCTTCAATGGTATCTTTCTCGCTCTCCCGATTCTTTACCATTTCTTCGGAATGCGGATTTTTCCCCTGTCCTCGGGCAGGATTGAGGCAATTCAGCTTTTGATACAGGGAGACTAATCTTATCAAAAATTTCTATTTAGGAAATCACTCTTTTCCTCCTTTTCTTCTGTCTCGATCGCGCTCGGTAATATTTTTTTATCGCTCATTTATATTATTTCGACGAAAAGCTTAATCGCTTCAGCGAATCTATCCTTCTATTCATCATTTTCTGCTTTTAATTTTCAATGCTCTCATCAATATTAGAATTTTTTGCCGCGATGTTCTATACTAAAATCTTTTTACTGATTTACGTTGAAGGTGATTTTGTCGATTTAAAAAATCTTTGCCCAAAGAACTTTAAATCATCATTTAACTGATGCTTGTTCACTTGTTATTAATCCTTTACAGGATTACACAAAATTAAGAGCTCAAAATACGGTAATGTTTTCCTAAATTAGATTTGGAATTTGAATTTCCTGTCCTGTTTTGACATTTTTTTTATTGATCAAATTTTAAAATATGCTTTAGGCACTTATGCAAATTATCACTCGTGGAAGCTATTAGTTTAAATAAAAACGCACGTAAAACAGGTCACAATAAACCGACTTTGTTTGCCTTAAGGCTACGTTATTGTGTGATGAATAATCAAAGACCGAATTATTTACACATACCACACTTTTTATCTCAACTTACGACTTAGGTTTCGAAACAGTACCGTCGTTATGCCATAATCAAATTTTACACCTAAACATAGTCAAATTCTACATAATAACGCTCATAGGTATTTTGCGCTATATTTTCCTATAAAAACCATCTTCAGATTTAATAATATCTTATAAATAGTTTTCGAAATATCTTTTGGTGTTATTTTTAATTTAATTATTGATAAAATAGTATATTTTCTAATGCGAAAAATTTCTCTCCCAAGATAAGAATCTTACCCAAGAAATTACAAAATTAATTAATTTCTTCGGGAAAAATCCTTCATTCTTTCGATCACTCCTCTTCATTTTACTCTTTTGTACATATTTCAAAATTCCTTTTTATCAACAGTTTTTCAATAAAAGATGAAAATCGCCTCTTTAACAAATCTTCTCTAATACCAGCCGTACAGTACGTACAGTACCCTTTCTCGCCAACACTTTTAGAATGAAAAATTACGTTTTTAAAGAAAACCGTAGTCATTATTTTTCGTCAGATCATCCTGAAATCCGCAATTATAAAGGAATTAATTATGAAAACACTACATTTTATGGTCCAATGAGGCCTGTGTCTATTTTTTTGTTGGGAAACCTTATGTGCGTGTGGTGTATCTGTCATATGGTGAAATTACTTTTGAATTTTTAACGTCGGAGGAGTGTTAGGGAGTTCATTAAGATTGGCATAATTTAGCGTGACAAGAGATGAAATGTTTGGTGTAATTAACCATAGAGGAAATTGCTACCTTGAAGTAATGGTACATAGAGAATCCGCTTTATTCCTTTGGAATCTCCATGGCAATTTCGAAGAAGGCTTTTTTATTGACGTCTATTTCAGCCTTTTAGTTATCTCAAAGGTTTCGCATTCCCATTATATTTTAAGACCATTTCATATATCCGTGGCAGTAAGAAAACGGCTTTTCTTTATTGCGAGATAATGATTGGCCCTCCTAGATCTTAAGTTAACGTTTTCCATTAGGAATTTGTGACTTTCAAACAATGTTAGATATATTTTTCAATAAGAAAAAGGCAGTCGTGGTCAAAAGAGAAGAATATTGCTTGAGAATACGTTCGCATAGGTAAAATCCCACGGGGAAGGAAAGGGTGAGAGGAATGCGAGATGGCTTTAAAAAAGGGAGGAAGAATGGGTATTAGGTAAGAGAGAGTTCGATTGAGATGAGGATAATAATGGAGGAGGAAGAAATGGAGAAGGATGGGGTGGCACTTAAAGATGGCAGGTAGAAAGATATGGAACGGAAAAAGAAGGCAAGACAGGTAGGATTTGACGTAGAGAGAACATGGCTCGATTTCTGAGAGAAAGATGGGGAGGAGGAAAGGGAGGTTTTATGGATAGAGAAGGAAGAAGAAGAAGTGAAAAAAGAAAACAAAGAAATGGGTTGAAGGAGTGAAGAGGTGGGATGGATGGTAAGGGTGAAGAGAGTTATATATAGCGAGAGAAAGGGAGTGAAAGGGCAATCGATGATCGGTATGGAAATATGTGGCGGGGAGAGGCTAGAGAGAGTGATAGGAAATGAGAGATTGGAGAGAGATGTCGAAGAGAAAGTAAAACATCGGTACAACATACATTGCACAAATTTTCTCATACACTAATGCGTCGTTTACTTATCTTTAGAAAATGAAAATCGTATCAGCCAGTTTTTAGAAAATCCAATTTTTGTTAAAGTTGCCCAACAATAAACTAGCCTTATATTAATTCATTGAAAAAATGAAATATGTAGTATTATCGCAGAAGTATACTCAAGTAGCTCTACGAAATTTTATCAAAATCGTTCAAGCCGTTTTTGAGAAAATCAAATTATTGTTAAAGTTGCCTAGAATAAACTAGCTTATATTCATTTTTTGAGAAAAACCACCTATTTGGTATTATTGAAGACGTAAACTGAAATAACTGAACGAAATTTGATCAAAGTCGTTATAGCCGTTTTTGAGAAAATCAAATTGATTTTTAAAATGCGTAGAATAAACTTTCCTTAATTATTGAGCAATGTCAACCATATCTTCATAGCCTCTGTTCAGTATGATAAAATGCCAAATTACGAGATTTCATTCATTTTCGCTCTTCCCTTTAGGATCTAGAGCCAGTAACATTGCGAAAACCACTTTTTCGGATTCAGCAACACCTAAAACGTATATTTCCGTAAAAATCTCGAGGTCGAATTTTTTCGCGATAACAACACCTTCTCAATATACTTCGTATATGAGAAAGTAAAAATTGAATGAATTAGATCGAGTGTTCAGAGAATGCTATGTGAACGAGATAGGGAGAGAAATGGAGTGATAAGAGAGGAGAGCGAAAGAAAATAGTGGAGTGAGTTGAGAGGTTTTATATTGGGTGTTGAGAGAGGTGAACGAGAATGTGCATAAAATGAGGAAAAAGAGCATGAGGAAAGAGAGGGAACGAGAAAGATGGTGGAAAGGAGAAATAGCAAAATGGTAGTGAGAATGGGAGGAAAGGGTAAGAATGGTAGGGAGAGTAAAGGGAAGGAGAGAGAAGAAGGAACTGGAGAGAAAGCGCGAGAAAGGGAGGAAATCTTAAGAGAGGAAGGGAGAATAAAGGGAAGGATAGGGAGGAAGAAAGAGTGCAGGGGAAAGGGAGGGAGGGAGGAAACGCTAAGAGAAGGATGGACAAAGAGACGAGAGAGATTGAGGGAGAGGGAAGGTGTGCGAAAGTGAGGAAGAAGGAGCTCTTGAGGGAAGTTGCCTCTTACCGAAACGTGGAATACTGACTCCCTTTTCTAAATTTCTTAAATGGAAGACGAAGGGGTGAAAATTCTCTTTCTCTTCTCTCTCGGGAGAAAGGGGTTCTCACTCGGAGTTGAAAGCATTGGTGGAGGTGCTAAAGCAGGTGGGGAGAGCAACGATATGGCGTGATTAATTGGGGAAAGCATTAGGTGAGGAAAAGTCTTTTTTGAGGCGAAATTGTTGGGAAAGGGAGGGAAGGAGAATGGAAAGAAATGGGGCGGGAAAAGGAGAGGGAATGATGAGGGAGGCCATATAGATATGATAAAGAGAAGGGGAAAATGGTAGCAAAGAGCGGTAAAATTCCGGAGGAGGAAAAGTGAAAAAAGAAAGAAATGGGTAGAGACAGCAAGAGAGATTAGATAGATGATCGTTTTCATTAGGCGCAGAGGAGTTAGGGGAAAGGAAGGGATGGATGGGGAGGGAGGGAGAGAGTGAAGGGAGAGGGGAATAAGGAGATATACCTACATTGTTGGGGATAAAATGGCGGGGGATTTTGTAACGGAAGAAATTCTTAATTTCGTCTTCCGAGAGTGCTTCTTCATTGAACCGTTTTGTAGGATTAAAAACTGAGGAAGTTGACCGTTCGTTGAATGATTCTTTCGTAATAAAGGACAAATCCATTCATGATCGAGGCGTGACGAGAATCACTAGGCTATCTACACTTGGGAAAAAATTAAACTCTTTCTTTTGTAAAAGGAGAATGTTCTCTCTAAGATGATTTTAAATCCCCGTAATGAAAAAAGGTAATAGGATCAGTGGCAAATGGCCGAATGAAAGAACGCTCCATAGTAGGGAGTTTTATTGTCGTAATTAAAGCGATATCTTACCATCGTAAAGGAAAATGAGAGACAAAACAGTTATTCATGGCCGCGGACGCAATAGCTGAAGACGCTACAGACAAACTGAAAGTCAAGACGAGGAGACAAGCTGAAATATGGCACCTGCACACAAACAAGAATTCGCCGTAGAAGAGCTGCGGGAGGGGGGGGGGGGTAGGGTAGTAGAGCTCCCTTCAATTAATTAAAGAAGGTCGGAGATTACGGCGAGATGAATTAATTAAATTAAAACCTACTTTGTACGGTTAAGGAGTATTTATGTTTTAATTTAATTAACTCCCTTCAATTGTTTCACTTCCCCTTAAACTTTTCCCTTCCATAGTCGCCTTCCCCTACATCACGTGACTATTCCCCTTCGGAACTTTTTGCCTTCCCAGCAATACTAACCGGTGCCGCTCCGATCCGATCCGGCCGTGCCGAGCCGGGCCGAAGGAGTGCGCGGGATTCCATTTGGTTCTGTGTGCTTTTATTTTTGCCGATAAGTTCGTCCCGTGCCGGTCTAGTGCGCGCCGTCCTTAACTCTCCATTCTCGGGTTCGATTTCCCGTCAAGTTCAGATTTTTCCTCCTCCAGCTTCACATTTGTGCTCACTCCTATGCACTCACGCATAAAAGTTACATTTCCATCCATCCATACTTTCGGATAGCGGCCAGTTCGATTTGTTGTTTTTATTAAATTTTCGAAAGAACAATTCGATTAATTTTTCTATTTTGAGTGGCTTCTTTAGTATTTTTAAAAGATTATATACGCATATTAAATATGTATATAAACTCAACTTTTTCGATAAACTAAGGTTGATAAATAACTATAGTCAGGTTTGAATAGGTAAAAGCTAATATTATTTAATATTATAGGATTATAGGATATTGTAGAATATACAATTTCAAGTGCACTACTTGACCTTTTAACAATCTTACCTTATAATTTGCTTGAGTCACTCTGTCAGTAACGCTCTTTGAAGCTTAATATCTCTTAAACGACTGAACCGAATTTGATAAAATTTTCAGGATAGCATTATGATGTAATAACAAAACGTTTTAATGGATCGAACTCGAGATCAAAGACCCGGGTTCGACTCCAGGGGATAATTTCCATTTCCAATAAGATACCACGTAATTACACGTAAAATGAACTTTTCGACGCGCAGGCTTTTATTCTTTTTTAGATTGAAATTAGAAAGAATTGACATACGAACTTCGGATGTAAACCATTTTGAAGAAAACATTATAAAGGTTCTCATTCCGTTCGTCTTTTTCCGCCTAGAGTTCGAAATCGCTCAATTTAAACGTTTAATTCACACAGTTTGAGGAAATATAGCCATTTTAAGAGGATGTTGCCTTGCCTACCAATTCCATTGTTAGACCTCGATATAATATTATTTCAGTCCTTTTGGGTATAAACGTGCTTTGAATGCTTTTAATACCAGAGAGAGAGGGGAGAGAGAGGGTGAAAGAGGGAAGGAGAGAGAGGTAGAGGGAGAGGGAAATTTGTTTCCGATGCCAATTTGATCTCCATAAATAGCTTGAACGATCGAATATTTACTCCCGTCATTTTTGACGGGTTAAACACTAGTTTACTTCATAATTTGGTAAACACTATAAGAATTTTTCAATTACTTATGAATTTCAAAATCTAATAGAGGAAAAAAATATAATGCTTAAATGGAAATGCAAATGAGATAAAATTTTTGGATGACGATGTGCGCCATGATATAATTTCCAGAATTCTATACATACATACATACATACTACAGTAAACTCCCTGTTATCCGGAATTCTTAAGCAACCGGCATCTCCTACCTCTCGATTTTTTTATTACATCTAGTTTGAAATGATACCAATAAAGTTGGTGTTTTCGGCAAATTTTTGTTTACATCTAATTTGGAATGTTACCGCTAAAATTTGCGTTTTCAGCAGTCGAAATACACAATTGTGGATGTTTCTTGAACTCGGTGTTTGTGTTAAATAAAATATTTCGCACACCCTTTTTAAATGCCTCCATAAACTCCAATATGCGCTAAGGGTAATGAAAGAAAAGGGGTTGTGCTAACCTTAACCCAGAAACTTGATGTAATAAAACGTATAGAGAAAAGTGAGAACAGCAATGTTTTAACGAAAGACTTCAATGTCGGGTTTTTCACTATTTTTGACATTAAGGCACAGAATGTGTGTAACGGTGTCATGATTGAGTGTAACTATCCGCTTCTTTTTTGTTTAATATCAGTTTGCCTCAAGAATTTCTGCTAATACATTGTCTTGGGTGTGGATAATTTTCCTCCTTTTCTAGGACAAGGAAACAATTATTTTATCGTAAAATTCTTAAGGTTGGACTAACCCTTACCTCGCGTTATTAGAACAAAAGAGACGCTGATAGCGATAGGCACACGAGAAATTCCATAGGATGTAATGCAGTTATTGAATATTAAAATATTGCAATTAAACGTGTTGAATACTTGTATATCTGCGTTTCATTACTTCCTTGAATGTCAAGGAATTATTTAAGGACAATCGAGTCGAGTACCTAGGCTAAAGGTTAGCAAATCCAAGATGAATGTATAATTCGGCATGTTTGTTATTTTGGTATCCAAATGTTTATTGAAGCCTATATCCAATATAACTCTCAAGCAACCGGAATATTCACTCAACAAGAAAACCCAATTACCCGGGCATTCCGGGTAACTGGGGGTTTACTGTATATGAATTTTGTAGTGTACCTACGTACGAGCGTATGTCACACCGGTTGGAAGCGGAATAGGTGAGAATCGGAAATTTGCCAGATATGTTGATATAAACGTGATCGCATCAGGAAAATCTTGAAAACCATGAAATTTGGAATAGTTATGAGTAGGGTAGAAAAGCCGGTTCTGGAACAATTTGCACAGCCGCCATTTAATTTTTCGATATATCGAATCGAAACCGACCGATAGCCCGGCTATTGATCGGTTATCGATCCCCCACCCCCTCCCCCCCCACCCCCCTACTATCGATTAGTATCGATAGAAAGGTATTGAAGATACCATTGAAGATAGGTATAGAAGATACCTATAGCAATCGATTTATATCGGCATCGATTGCAGATGCTAGTACGAGATAAGGGTAACGGACGGAGCGTCCCCCCCCGACGTCATCATCGCAGGACGGTCGGGTCTCGACTGACGCGAATGATTTGGCGCGCTCGGTAAATAAGTTCGCCGGTGGCGCCGCCCCGCGGAGGCGTGGGTGAACTAGAGATAAGTCGACGGTGCTGCCACCCTGCGGCTGACGGAGGAACTAGAGATAAGGCGGAAGTCGGCGAGACGAGTCGGCGGTGCGGAGGAAGTAGAGATAAGGCGACGGGGCAGGCTGGAGATAAGGCGACGGGGCTGCCACCCTGCGGAGCTAGGGATGAGGCGGCGGTGCTGCCACCCTGCGGAGGCGTGGGTGAAGTAGAGATGAGGCGGGGGTGCTGCCACGCGGAGCTAGAGATGAGGCGGCGGTGCTGCCACGCGGAGCTAGAGATAAGGCGGCTGTCGAACCGAATACTTTATGCGACTTATATTTGTTTAAACGACCGTTTTATTATACTTTTGGCTAGCGGTGAGAGCTATGGAGGAGGTGCGAAACGTCGGAGCTGCCATACGAGCCCTACACGAAAGAGGTGTAGGAAAGATGGCGGTGGAGGAGTTACGACGGCTGCCTCTGGAGTTTATGAAGATTTACGATCCGCGAGGGATTCATAGGATAAGGGAAATTTACCCGGAATACTACAAAGGCGAAAAAGAATTGGAAGGGTACACGCCGTGCTTGGAGCATTATAACAGAGGGCGTGTATGCATCGACGGACCACCTCCCATGAAAAAGGACTGTTACGGATGTAATTGCGGCAATCCACCGGGATTATAGCAGAACCGTGCGAGTGTCCGCGCCGCTATAGACCCGACAGGCGACGGACATCGAATGAAGCGTGCCCATGAATCGGTCCCCGGCGGCGCTATCAAGCGGAGCCCGGACGAATATATTTCAGCACCTTTATTAGCCGTAATAGATGCCGAATTGCGTGAATTGGACTTATTGCTCGAACGTTTAGGACCTGTATCTTCGATCGAATCCCTGAAAGCCAAATTAGTTGCCGAATTATTGGAATTGGACTCGTTGCTTCGACGTTTGTGAGACCGCAGGGGGAGCGGCGGTGGCAACGAAAATATAAAACCGACCAATCAGAACGCGCCTTGCTGCGATAGCGAGAGATCGAGGCGTCATCGCGTCAGTATACGTTTGGTAACGGCCATGGAAACACCGACTGTACGCCGCACTCCCTCCATGAAGCGCGTCCTGCATCCGGAGGCGACTCCCATCGTCAGTAAGAAGTATAGGAGAGGCCCCGAGAGGGGATCTTTCGTCCGAGAAACCGTGGGAGGTGCCGCAGATCCGGCGGAGCCCGGTCGTAAGAGGAAGGCGGAACCCGCAGATCCGGAGGAGAGCAGCAGTAAGAGGAATAAGGCGGAACCTGGGCGAGCGAACGTTCAGGGGTTGTTCAAGGTGCAGTACCCGCTGAATTGGAGTGCGTCGAAAAGTATCGCCGTCGCCATATTCCCCGAGTTGGACTACGAAACCTTTGCGGTAATCGTCGGTACGCAAATCGGCGACGTGGTGTTTTTGACATCCGATGAATGGTTCGCTCTTTTGGACTGTCGAAGCGTGATAGATGATTACCTGAGCGTGCAGACCGAAGACGAAACTCCTGGTGAATTAATCGTGGGACCGCACGTGATTGTGAAATTCGACAGAATGTTTAGTCGAAGAGTGATCCGTTTGTGCTACAAGGACATGAACGTATGCATCGCTCACGAGTCTTGGCTGGGACTTTTGCAGTTTTCGGAGTGCGTATCGTCGTATTTCGAAAAGCTTAAGCATGAGGCGGCGCTCGCGAGAAGCTACGTCCGCGACGTCTGCACGACATTAAAGGAATATTTCCGGGAACAGAATCCGGACGCAAATTCGATCTTGAAAGCACTCGATGTGATGAAACCGCCCGATAATGTTTTCGACAGGTTACTTTTGGTCGAAATGAAAGCGATGTATTTGGAAATCATTTTGAACGACTTAATGTCTTTGAAAATAACCCAATAAATATTTTTTCCTTACCCCATTCCCAAGAAAAGGATTCAAAAAAGTTTAATTCTCGCCCGTCCTAACTGCCTCTGCGCAAGTCGTAATCGGGAACGGAAGTGTCGATGCCTGCCTGCCACCGGATGTCGTAATCAGGAACGGAAGTGTCGATGCCTGCCTGCCACCGGATGTCGTAATCAGGAACGGAAGTGTCGATGCCTGCCTGCCACCGGATGTCGTAATCAGGAACGGAAGCGGTGATGTCTGCGGAGCTCGTCTTCGCTATATCAGCGGAATGAACTTTCTACGGGAAAGAATCCTTTTACTTCGATTGGTTCCCTTAAAGTCACGTGTTAGGTAGAGCTTTCTTTCCCTTCCCTCCGAGTCGCAAAGATAAAAAGAACAGATAATAAGTAAAGTCAAAGCGACAGTTTCACTTGTCACGCAAAAAGTCAAAGTAACAGTCGTACTTGCCTATTATGCTAGTATAAAACATCCGGTGAATCAACATTCGTTTTAATATACTCAGTGGAAAGCTTCCTTAAACAAGAAACAAGGATTACTCAATAGCAAGTATTATTTTGTTATTTATTACCTGTATCAACAAAAAGCGAACGAATTGTAATTTTGATATTTGTATACTTATTTTTAGGAAATGTCTGACGCAGTCGAAAATTATTTTATGCCGTCTATTGAATTTTGGTTAAAGCCAAAAAATTATATTTCTGAAAATTATTTCCTTGATTTATGTAATGATGACTTCTCATTGTGGTTTAAAGACGACTTTTCACCAGAAAATAGAAAATTCGGAATATTTTTAGGTTTAATACCACGACAAATGCAAATACTTGTTCGACTACCAAATATAAACGATCGTTCTTTAACTCATGATTTTTTATTTGACTTGGAATCTGAAGTATACAAATATCTGTTGACGGCAAAATTTGAAGAAATTGAAAATGTAGGAGAATTTGGATATTATCCATTTCTTGGCAATATGACATGTGAAGGTGAATGTAAATTTTATAGGGTCAACAGTGGGAATTTACCATTTCCCGAAATGATTATGTGCAAATGGGGTAATTATTGCGCAGACAGATTTACATTCTGGAAAGATCCTATGGTTTATGGCAAACAACGGATTTGTAAATATTGTGATGCACTCATTCCAACAAAATATATAAATTATATCAAATGTGAGAAATGTGGTAAATGTGGTAAAAATAATTTTTCGAAACCAAGAAATTTTATAAACACCATAAAAATATGCAAAAATTGTAACGAATTGGTATCTGTAAGCGACAAAAGACCATGTTCTATCACCTCTGAAACACCAGATCCTAATTGTTTTAAAAAGTTTTATGATAACGTTTTGTTTAGTGATGTTACAATCTGTATAGAACAGAAAGAAATCAGAGCTCATAAAATTGTATTGGCAAATGCTTCAGTGTATTTTAATGTCTTATTTTGTAAATACAATGTTGAGGCGAAATATGTCGTAAAAGATTTTGCAAATGTTTTTGAGGATATTTTGGAATTTATGTATGACATGTGCAAATATGTTAACAAAATTCAACAATCTGAAGATATTGAATATTTAAACTTATTGAATGATGGTGCCGAATTTTATATGGTTATTCAATTATGTGATAAATTGAAAGAAAGAATATTTAAATTATCTCATCCAAATGGAACCCATTGAAATATTAATGGAATAAAAAGCACAAATTGTTGAAACCTGATTTTTTTATTTATGTTTAAAAAAACAAATATAGTTCCCGCTTTTTATTACAAATATCGTAAATCGAATATCCATGTGTATTGCTAATGAAGTTGCAAAGGCGTTATTTGCATATTGCGCTACTTAGTTAAGGGGGTACGCTGAGAAAGGATGTGAAGAAATGTTTTGTCGGAAGTGCGTGAATTTAACGCGCCTGGGAATAAGATACCCGTTGCCGCATACCGTGCACCGCGGTCGCAGACGCATCCGGCGGAGCAAGGAGTCGCGATGCTAATTAAGTGGAAGGGGACGGCTGCAATATGGTTCTGCTGCGAATGATACTTTATATCAGCGAGTCTCACGCTAGGAAATGCATCCGGCGTATTTACCAGGGGCGTGAGTTACCGCCCGATAAGCGAGCGCTTGCGAATGTGAGGGAGCGTTTTAATTCGGTTTTGCTGGAAATAATACTTTATATCAGCGAGTCTCTCACTCCCGGAAATGCATCCGGCGTATTCACCAGGGGTGTGAGTGACGCGGTCTGTATAAATGCATTAACAAACCCGGTTTTGCTCATTACAGTAGCGGTCGGTCAATTTGCTCGCATCTGTGGAAGATCCCGGTCATTTTTAAGTTAGTTGTTTTTCATAAACGCACGATGACAAACCTCTTCGTAGATTTCCAAGCCTGTGTTGATAACTTCGGGGGATACGTGTTAAAAGAAATAGCAATACTTGACGAAAGTCAGACTTTATTTCAACATTGGATTATTCAACCTCCTTACCCTCAACATATATTGGACTCACGACGTGTAAGAGAAAACGAATGGTTGGAATCACACCATCATGGCATAAATTGGGACGACGGGTGTGCTGTATTTAAGGAATTCAGAGAAACGCTGCACTCGATCGCAAAGAGATATGAAAATATATTTTCAAAAGGCCTTCGAAAATCAGAATATTTATCGCAACTCATGTGTAGGGAAGTCGGAGACTTAGAAAAACTCGGCTGTCCTTCCCTAAAAAGCTTCATCAACACCGACGAGATACCTAGATGCTTTCATAGACATCACGGCAAAGAAAAGAACTTTATGTGTGCTACGTCTAATGTTTTTCACATTACCAACTGGTTTAATTCCTATAAATGTGATCAATTGTTACAAAGTTGTTTTTCGTATAAAAATGGTAAACGTTATTTTCAAAAGGCCTTCGAAAATCATAATATTTATCGCAACTCATGTGTAGGGAAGTCGGAGACTTAGAAAAACTCGGCTGTTCTTCCCTAAAAAGCTTCATCAACACCGACGAGATACCTAGTTGCTTTCATAGACATCACGGCAAAGGAAAGAACTTTATGTGTGCTACGTCTAATGTTTTCCACATTACCAACTGGTTTAATTCCTATAAATGTGATCAATTGTTACAAACCGACGAGATACCTAGATGCTTTCATAGACATCTCGGCAAAGAAAAGAACTTTATGTGTGCTACGTCTAATGTTTTCCACATTACCAACTGGTTTAATTCCTATAAATGTGATCAATTGTTACAAACCGACGAGATACCTAGATGCTTTCATAGACATCTCGGCAAAGAAAAGAACTTTATGTGTGCTACGTCTAATGTTTTCCACATTACCAACTGGTTTAATTCCTATAAATGTGATCAATTGTTACAAACCGACGAGATACCTAGATGCTTTCATAGACATCTCGGCAAAGAAAAGAACTTTATGTGTGCTACGTCTAATGTTTTCCACATTACCAACTGGTTTAATTCCTATAAATGTGATCAATTGTTACAAACCGACGAGATACCTAGATGCTTTCATAGACATCTCGGCAAAGAAAAGAACTTTATGTGTGCTACGTCTAATGTATTTCACATTACCAACTGGTTTAATTCCTATAAATGTGATCAATTGTTACAAACTTGTTGTTCGTATAAAAAGGGTAAACGTTCTTTTAATGTAAATCATTTTAAATAATTATAATAATGAAATGTATTCATCAATGTCTAATAAAAACATATGAAAAGATAAAAGTGTATCATGTTCTTATTTGTTCGAGTCAACCCTACCTTATTCTAAATTTAAACACGAAATCTGTTAAAATAGTTGTATCGCTTGCACGTTTCACAATAAATATATTGGAAAATATATTTCCGTCTTATTCCTTTTTCAACGATTACAGAATCGGGAATCGAAAAAGGCGGAGGGATGACGAATAAAAGTGAGAAAGGCGATGGCAAATCCATCATTTGGTCGTCCGCTTCGGAAGGAGAAGGTCAAAATGCGCGTGATAATTCCCTCTTTCGCATTTATTTATTTCTATTTATTTGCCGTAGCGCTTGCGGACCGCTCGAATCAAACCGTTTGCGTCGCGGAATACCTGAAGTCCTTCGGTTACATAGATTCGAACAATGCGTCTTCGGTCAACGAGGCGTCTTTGAAATCGGGTATAAAGAAATTCCAAGAGTATTACAACTTGACCGTCGACGGTGAAATTAAGAAAGATGAGCTAAAATTGATCGATACGGCGAGATGCGGCGTTAGCGACATGGGAAAATTTTCCACCTCCTCCTCCAAATGGAATAAAAATACCATACGGTGGCATTACGCCCTCAGCGACGAAGCTCACGTGACCCTCGCTCGAATGGCGTTCGACATGTGGAGTAAGGAAACGAATCTGAAGTTCGAATACGACTCGAGAAACCCGGATATAATAATTTCCGATAGGCGCGGCGTGCACAGGAGGATCAAACCGCCCGTCCTTTGCCCCACTCAGTTTTACGGCAAGGGATACATATTAGGTCACGCCGAATTTCCGGACGCGAGCAAGTCGCATATCGAAATACACATGGATGCCGATGAGGATTGGTATTTGCCGATAGATCGAAATGCCCCGCCTTCCCGACACAACTTTTTTTCCGTTTTACTCCACGAGATCGGGCACGCGTTGGGGCTATCGCACTCCAGTGACGCCGAATCGTTGATGTACCCCTATTACGGGCCGAACTATAAGTTGAGTCTGGAGGAGGACGACGTGCAGGGCATCCGCAGCTTATACGGCGAGAGAGAAGAAGAAGAAGAACCGGACGATGGTGCCCCCGCCGACGGTGGTGACGAGGGTGAGAATGACGCTGGCGACGGGGGTGATGACGTGCAAGCTCCGCCGTTATGCGAATTAAACGACGTTAATACCTTCGTCATCGTCGATGAGGTCATGTACGTATTTTACGGGAAGTGGGTGTGGCTATTGAACGTGGACGGAACACCTGCGCGTGAAATAGCGGAACCTCACATAATCACGGATTGGCTGCCGTTTTTACCCCGAAACTTTCGAAACGTTTCCGCCATTTACCGACAACCCTCGGGCGACGTCGTGTTATTCGTGGGTAAATCCGTATTCGTGATCGAATTTCCCAGTTTTAGGCTGAAGCACGATAAGGGGCTCAGGGAAATAGGATTACCCGCGGGCGCGAACGTGGGGGCCGCCGTCAACACCTACACCGGTCGAACCTTGATATTTTACGATGGTGGGTACGTGATGGAATTGGACGAATGTCAATTCAAAGCAAAACGGCACGCTCTAGCCTCCAAGGAATTTCCGGAATTACCCGAGGGAATAAATTCCGCGTTCAGGTACACGAACGGCATGCTTTACTTTTTCAAAAACGGCACTTTTTACGAATTTAACGAATTCAAAAACTCGCTCGTCAGAGCTGGGAAAAACATTCTATCGGTGTTGGGATTGGAGTGTCCTTACGTCCCCTCCTCCTTTTTGAACGTCGTTCGCGATTTGAAGAGGGTCGTTTCGGGTTTCGACGGATTGCAATGACGGCACCTATATATGCTCGGTGGGGGGAACGATTCGGACATTCTCCTCCATGCCCCTGAAGTGGCAGCATCCGTTCACCTGCATTTGCGCCGGGCCGTCCGGGTGCGGCAAGACGACATTCGTATCGAATTTTCTGAAGAACCTGAGGTCGTTGGTCAAGGGAGACATACGTCGCATCGTTTGGGTTTGCTGCGAGGGTAGCGAACCGACGGATAAAATACCCCGAGTCGAGTTCGCGAATACTTTACCTTCGTTCGAGAATCCGCAAAGGATACCCACTCTCTACGTAATCGACGATTTAATGCACGAATGCTACAACGAGGAGGTCAGTAAATTATTCACCAGAGGATCCCACCATTCCAATATATCGGTGATTCTCATCACCCAGAACGTTTTCTACCAGAGTAAAGAATCCAGAAATATCTCTCTCAACGCCAAGTACATAGTATCGTTCAAAAACCCGCGCGATACTCAGCAGTTTTTTCACCTGGCCAGACAGGTGTATCCCGCAAAACCCGGAGACTTGTTCGCGTCCTACGCGGACGCGACGAGCGAGCCTTACGGTTATTTGATATTGGACCTCTCTCAGGAGGGCGACGGGAGACTTCGATTTAACAGCCGCATATTTCCGGGTGAAACTCCGGTAATTTACGCTTGCGAGGATCGAGTGGGAAAAAATCCGGTGGTCGCGCGACGATGAAGAGACTCGAAAGAAACCGACATATCCTCTTGACATTGAAAGGGGCTTCTCCCAAACTACGAAAGTCGATTATAAAATCGGCGGACGACGACGTCGTAAAGGCATTGTGCGAGTGCTGCTCGAACACGTTGAACGGAAACCACAGAATAAGTGCGCCGTTGAAAAAAAAACTCGGTAAATATCGCGATACGTTGAGGAAACTCGGGTGCAAAAGGATCTCTTTAAAAGCGAAGAGGAAGCTTTTAGTTCAAAAAGGAGGTTTCCTACCTTTGTTGCTGGGTTCCCTCGTACCCGCAATCGCGGGCGTAGTAAAAAGGATAATTAACAGCTTTTAGTTCGGATGAGTCTAAAAAAGTATCTCTTGATCGAACCCGGAAATGTGGGCATAGACAGGCGTTTATCGGAATTGGACGGTCGAATGCTTTCGGTATTGCGAAATAAAACGTTGAGCGATACGGAAAGGTGGCACACTTACAAGCGCGCGTTGGACGAGTATTTAGGAACCGCCAAAGAAAGCAGGAAACCCATTCGCATACCCATCGTGAAAGAGGAGTCGAGCGATAAGATAACGCCCGGACCTACCGCATCGAAAGGCGCCTCGATAACGTCCGGACCCACCGCGTTGAAAGGCACCTTGAGACGCCTTCGCCGCGCTGGAACTCTCAGCGACAAGCAATGGGGGCGATTAGAGAAAAGGATGAGCGATCTGGAAGATGTAGTGGGGGCGAGAGGCGAGGAAAAATCCGTAAAGGCGGAGTCTCCGGACGTGGACGAGGAAATAGAGAGAATGCTAAAGTCCACCGCGTTTCGCGTCCCGACGAAAAGAAAAAAACGTGCCGGGTACACGCCCAATCGCGGAAGAAAGGTTCCGAGAAGGAGCGATCGCGAACGAAAGGAAAAGCTGCTGTGGACTCCTTACTGAAATCCATTTACTACGACCCCGCTAACCCCGCCAGCTTCTCCACGGCGGAAAAATTGAAAAAGGCGGCGCTCGTCCGGGGGAAGGTCGCGCGAGACCCAAATAAAACGCGTCGCACCGCTCCGTATCCGCTCACTCGCCGCTCCGACATCCTCGGAACATGTCGCATTTTTACGTCACCCTGGTGAGCGATGCCTCCAATCTCACTTTCCCGGACAACACTATCGCTCGTTTCCGCAATAGATTACCGCGCACCATTCAGCTCGAGGGCGTTTGGGAGGTGGGCTTGAGCGAAATCTCGTTTCCCGAGATATCCTCCGAAATCTCGTTTCCCGAGACATCCTCCGAGAGCGAGGAGGCGAGTAGGAGAGTTCGCAGACACGTGTCGCGAAATGTAACCCGCCTCCCCGCAGAGATAGAGTTATCGCTCCCTCTCGGCAGTCAAAGAATCACTATATCGCACGGTAGATACGAGTCTTTTCGCGATTTAATATTTCCGGGCGACGCCAAACACCGCGTTCCATTGTTGGATATCGCGCGCAATTTCAACGAGAAGACGCGTTTACCGAGAAGAACTCTGCAATACGCGCCCACCCCCCAAAAAATAATCGTCGACAACGCTGAAAGGGGAGTACGCTACGTCATAGATCACACCATTACATCTTACGACAGCTTCACCGACATGCTGAGGACGTTGTATACGGACAATTTTCCGAAAACGAGAGATGAAATCCTCGAGGGTCTGCTGAAAGATAACACGTTCGCGTTCGTGAAAGCCGCTTCGTGGATGTACCTGCAGATAACCGCCAAAACTTACACGTCTTTCGTCGACCTCTTACGAACGACGATGCTCAATTTCACGCCGGAGGCGTCGAAAACGATCGTGGATATCTTCGTCGAGGCGTCGAAAGATTTCACTTTTTCTGCGGGTGTCGGCGAGTCTGATGACCCCAAAGTGATCGTGAATTCCGGGGATGGCGCGATTTTATCCGTCGACGTGGGATATTACAATTCCATCGGGGAATTTCTATCGGCTATTCGCACCGAAGATCCCCTCGGGTCGAAAACCCACATCGAGGCCGGCCTGAAAGCGTACAGGGAGGAACTGGAAAGGAAAATCGGAGAGAGAGCGACGGCGAACTCCCGTTCGGCGATTCCATCTCCGACGGAGGAAACCCGTTCGTCGGGGCGTGGGAAATCTCCGGGGGAATTCGTGTTCGTTTACGCGGACATTGTTCAACCTCAGATCGTGGGGGAGAACACCGTCAGGGTGCTGAGGATCGTAAATGCTGGAAAAGGAGGTCATCACGTCTTACATCCGATTTATTATTACCCGATCGAAAACAACCGCATAGACGGCATAGAAATCATGATGACGGACGATATCGGCGATCTCATTCCGTTTCGGGGCGGGGTGAAGCCTTCTCGGTTGACGTTGCATTTTCGAAGGACGTAATTCCGGTATAAAGTCCAGCCTGACGTTCGAGTAAGTCATTATCCAGCAAGATGTCGGCGGACGTGCGTCGATACTCTTACTTTCACCGCGGGGGTGAGGTGAAGGACGTCGGTGGGGGCATCGGGTCGGTGTACGTATCCGGTCGCACGCATCAGAGAGGTCGCGGTTTGGGGAGCATCTTCGGCAACCTTTGGAAAATGATGAAACCCGTCGTGCAGAGCGGTGCGCGGGCCGTCGGCAAAGAAGCGCTAAATGCGGGGGCGGGTTTCCTGGGCGACATTTTAAGGGGGGGGAAACCCATCTCGGACACTTTACGAGATCGCTTCGGGCAAGCGGGGCGAAACCTAAAAAGGAAGGCGGAGTCGAAAATACATACGATGACGGGTTCTGGCCTGATCGTGTCCAAGAAACCCAGGTCGAAAGGCGTCGCTTTGCGTAAGAAACGAATAAATAGGATAGTTAGCAAAGGAAATCGTCAGTTATCGAGTAGGAGACGCTCGATAGGCATCGCATCTCAAAGGGGCGGCGGCAAAGTAAAAAAGAAGCGATCGGCGAAAAGAAAGACCGCGAATAAAAGGGATATTTTTTCCAAGCGAGGCTAGGCGTCGCGATGCAACCTCCCGTAATGCCTGCGTCGTTGGAAATATTCGACCGCATGCCGATGCAGACGGTCATCACGGGTAAACGCGAAATCCCCTACAAACCCGTCACCTCCGTGGACGGCGCATCCACCCTCGAATTTAACATTTGCGATGGCGGTAGCAGAAGCTACAAGGACTTGAGCAGCATGTGCCTAAATTTGAAAGTCAAGCTCGTGAAAATCGACGGTAGCGACTATACCGATGATGACAGCCATCAACCGGGCGTCGTGAATAATTTGCTGCATTCCATGTTCAAACAGTGTCACGTGCTGTTCAACGGCGTGCAGGTGACCCCGTACGAAGACAATTACAACCTAAAGGCTTTCTTAGAAACGGGAATGAATTACGGTCACGACGCGTCGAAAACTCTCCTAAACTGCGTGCTGTGGGAACTAGATACGGGGAAGGACGTGGACGACATGACCAACGCCGGTTTCGTAAAAAGAAAGGCCGCATTCAAGGACAGTAAAGCGGTCGAATTGGAGGGGAGGATATTCTCGGACGTGTTCAATCAGGACAGGTTGTTATTGAACGGCGTCAACGTCACGATCAAGTTGTCTCTGGCGAAAAACGGCTTCTTTATCAAAGAAAACCCGCAGATCTCCAAGTCGCTAATGAAAATACTGGATGCCACCGTTCGCGTGACCCATTACGACATCGAATTCGAACTTTTGAACGCGCAAAATAACGCCCTGATCCATAAAAACGCGCTTTACCCCTTCAAGAGAGTGGAAGTGAAAACTTTCACCGTCCCGAAGGGCGTGAGCTCCTTCAGCCAAGATAACGTGGTGCAGGGGAAGCTCCCCATCCGAATATTGTTCGCCATGGTAGACAACGGAGCGTACTCGGGCGATCCGATGAAAAATCCTTTCAATTTCCAACATTTCGGCATGACCGATTTCTCCATCTACTACAACGGAGAGCAGATGCCCACTCAGGGATTGCAGATGGACTTTCCGGATCGGTGCACGCGCGCGTACAGGTCGATGATAAACGGAATCGGGAATTATCACGCGGACAGGGGTAATTCGATTACAAAAGAAATGTTCGCAAACGGATTCTTCATTCTGGCATTCGATCTCACGCCGGACGATTCGGGCAACGAGTTTCACCTGTCCCCGACGGAAAACGGCACCCTGAGAATAGACGCGAAATTCGAGAAAGCGCTCGCGAAGCCCGTAATGGCGATAGTGTACGCCGAATACGACAGCACCATAGAAATCGATAGGAACAGGCAGGTTTTTCCGATATTTTGATGGATAGCGTCCAAATTCGCGACTTGCTCTCGCGGAATCCGCGAACCGGCGCCCTCTTTCGCGGGGTCTTTCCTTCCGACAAATTACCGAAAACCCCGCAAAACGGGATTTACGTCATAAATTTGGACCCGTCCCACAAATCGGGCAGTCATTGGATAGCCGTTCACGCTCTGAATAACAAGGCCGAATACTTCGACTCTTACGGCTTACCGCCCCTCGTCCCATCCATCGCGAAATTCCTGAAGCGTTTCCGCACCTTCGCCAGAAATACCTCCACGCTCCAAAATTTCGAGTCCGACCTTTGCGGGGAATACTGCTGTCTGTATGCGCTCTTCAAATCCACATCCCGCACCCTTCCGCAATTCCTTTCCCTTTTCACCCGTCCCGCGCTCAACGACTGCCGAGTCGTCCGGCTGTATCACGCGGCGTTCGGCGGCGCCCGGCGGTCGCGGACCTGCCACCCGGATTCGCAGACCTGCTGTTCCCGGTACGAGGCCACGCGTCGAGGTCCTTCCGCGCATCGTGGGAGGGGGGGCATCGAAAAGAAGAAGGGTTTAACCTCGGGATCGCGGATAGGACGCTCATTGGTGATGCAGCCGGCGAGCGATAACGACGTGTGTGAGATAGGACCGCGGAAACGCAGGTCCAAAATCTCGCGGGAGGAGCCGACGTCGCAGCCCGTTTCCGGCCCGACGTCACCGAAAGCATCCGGCAACTCGGAGGAGGAGGAGGTTTTCAGCTGCGATAACGTCGGCTACGAGTCGTCGCGAGGCAGCGGGGATCGGAACCCCCACCTTCTGTTGCGGATCACGTGGCAGCTCGGCAAAAACAAGACCGTGAGCGTGGGGTGGGCGCCGCCCTTCGCCTACGACCGTTCGGACGCCATACTCGTGGCGATTCGTCAAAAGGGCAGAGAGGTGTACCTGACCGAGTGGGAATGGACCCTGCTGCGTGCGGACGAGGAAAGTATTAACGATTACTTCGAAGTGGGTGTAAAGCCCGCGTGGGTGGCCACTCCGATCAAATTCGTCACGTATTTCGGACGACGACATTTGCTGATAAAAAAAGACGATCGTTCGGCGACCGTCAACGAAGAAGAGTGGAAACAGCTCAAGGCGTTCAAATCGGTGTTGGACCATCACCTGGCTTTGCTGATCAAAGAACGAGAACGGCTCAACCTCTTCCACAAAGACTTCCAATCTCTCGCGGACCAGATCGGTATCGAAAACGTTCGAGCCAGACCTTTTCCGCTGTTGGAAAACGTGGAGCAATACCGCGGCATCCTTCACGTCGTCCGAGATTCGGAGCTGCATTTTCCACCGTCCGAGATCGACTACGGCCTGTTGGCAAAGGAGATAAAAGCCGCTTCCCACCTCGGGAAATCGGAAAAACCGATAGGCTGAACGATGGAAACGCGAGGCACCTCCCACGTCGGCATGTTGGCGATCGACTTTCAGCCGTACTACTACATTCAAAAGCATTACGTCGTTCGCGAGTTGGCGATGCAGGACCTCCGGAATACGGGCATGCGTCAGTCGTGGATGTTCGCGTGCCCCCCTCAGGTGAGCGGAGAAGAAAAGGAGAACGTCTGGCTATCGGAAAACCATCACGGCATCCGTAAGGACGCGGGAGAGGTGCCGTACGATCGCCTGAAAGACGTGCTGAGGGACTACACGATCGGTTACGGCTACCTTTTCGCCAAGGGCGAGCAAAAGTGTCGCTTCATCTCGCGCATATTGAACTATTGCACGGTGATCGATTTGGAGGTGTTCGGTTGCCCGAAATTAAACCGTCTGCCGAATTCTCTAGACGGCTGCAAGTGCATGTACCCCTTTCACGCGATCGGCAATTACGCTTGCGCAGCGATCAACTGCGGAAGGATCGTGAGGTGGTTCGGGGAAAACGTAAAGACCGAAGACGTCGTCTCCAAATACAGCAGCATAGTTCCGTATCCGCTAGGAGATGCCGTCCCACCGCTTTCGACGACTGATGCAACACCTCTGGAAGATTGCGACTCCGGCCAAATGTGGAAGACCCCGATAAAGGAGTGCGTGGTAATTTTCGATCGTCCGCGACAAAAAAGACTTGCAATAAACTAACATTTTCCATTTTTCGTTTATAATGCGAGAATAGACGCATTTCCCAGTTTTTCCGACGGTTCCCCGAGAGCATTTCCGATAACGACCTCTAAACACTCCCGTTCCTGATCGCCACTTCCGCCGACGGTTTCCCATGCTTTTCCGATAACGAGCTCCGCAGACATCGCCACTTCCGTTCCCGATTACCCGCCCCGAGGCGAATCCGAGCTTCGCAGCCGCTTCCGGTCCCGATTACGACTTCCGGAGGCAGGCGTCGCCACTTCCGTTACCGATTACGACTCAGTTAGGACGCGGCGGGCGAGCAGACCTCACCTCTCCGAAATGACCTGCCGGCACGGAAATGGCACGCTTCAGCGGAGGCCGTGCAACCTAAACCTCCTAAACCTCCGCGACGTGAACCGAGAAGCGCCGACTTACCTTCCACCTATCGTGACGATCGGCGGTCGCCTCCTGGACCTGGACAGAAAGTTATACAGCCCGGACACCTTCATCGCCACCATCCCGAGCAGCCCCACGACCAGCGCCGACGAACAGGATCTCGCGATCACCATACACTTCGATCGAGCCGTGTGCTGCGTCGCCCGCTTCGGAAAAAGGGTGATACATCTGTACGGAAAGCGAATCGTCTTCTCCGGGTTCGCTAACGAGAAAACAGGCGTCGTCGAAAGATTCAACGTCGGGCGCCCCCCGTATCACCCAGACGACGAGAGACCGAAGGAGGCCGAGAGATTGCAAGCGATCATCTCCATCGACGTGCACGAGGAGGACAAACCTACTCGGGTGGAATCGGACGGGGGATCCGTCGAGGCGGAGTTCGCCAAATGCTGGGAGCCTTTCACCTGCTACACGGATCACCGACCCTCCAAAACCCGGTACCGCTCGGTGCCTAAGACCTTCGGTGAACGAGTCACGACTTTAAAATTCCTGCTTCGTGCACCGAATAAAACGGTTACGTTCCTGTGATCGACCGTTTGTGCCGGACCGCCGCAATGAACGACTGCGAATTCATTCGATTACGTCTCCGATCATTTCGTCTTTTGTTCCTACATTCGAAGACGCGTCTCTCAAAATATTTTTGTTCCATTTTCATCGCTGAATATGTACTAGCAATAAAACAAAGTATCTAACGACTCTGCTTTTTTATTTCGATCCTTGGCCCCAGCGAAATATCTGCACCGGTAATCGATAAAATATGTTTTTTTTAAAAGAATTCGGTAATAAATTATTATATCGGGGACTCGAACAAAAATTTTCCTTCGGGCAGGAATCGAACCTGCGCTTCATTCAGATTTTACCGAAACGCTCTACCGACTGAGCTACCGAAGGCTCTGCATATCTAACGTTAACGATAGGTATTTCTATCGCGATTCCCCCCCTCGACTCCGCAGGGTGGCAGCACCGCCGCCTCATCTCTAGCTCCGCGTGGCAGCACCCCCGCCTCATCTCTACTTCACCCACGCCTCCGCAGGGTGGCAGCACCGCCGCCTCATCCCTAGCTCCGCAGGGTGGCAGCCCCGTCGCCTTATCTCCAGCCTGCCCCGTCGCCTTATCTCTACTTCCTCCGCGCCGCCGACTCGTCTCGCCGACTTCCGCCTTATCTCTAGTTCCTCCGTCAGCCGCAGGGTGGCAGCACCGTCGACTTATCTCTAGTTCACCCACGCCTCCGCGGGGCGGCGCCACCGGCGATCTTATTTACCGAGCGCGCCAAATCATTCGCGTCAGTCGAGACCCGACCGTCCTGCGATGATGACGTCGGGGGGGGGGACGCTCCGTCCGTTACCCTTATCTCGTACTAGCATCTGCAATCGATGCCGATATAAATCGATTGCTATAGGTATCTTCTATACCTATCTTCAATGGTATCTTCAATACCTTTCTATCGATACTAATCGATAGTAGGGGGGTGGGGGGGGAGGGGGTGGGGGATCGATAACCGATCAATAGCCGGGCTATCGGTCGGTTTCGATTCGATATATCGAAAAATTAAATGGCGGCTGTGCAAATTGTTCCAGAACCGGCTTTTCTACCCTACTGTTATGAAGTCGATTATTAAAAAAATAGAAATGCACACATATTAAATGAATTGCGTCACCATTTACTTACCTTATATTGCTTTGTTAAATTTATTACAATTAAGATACGAACAACAGATTTGGACAGTTTTGCAGCCGAGGTAACACAGTGTATTTTTATTGCGTAGAGAACCCGAACTTATGCTGAATTAACTTAAACGTTTTTTTGATGTCAGAAAAAAGGGGATACTTTTAGTGGGATATTGGGAGGGAAAGAGAGAAGTAGAGAGAGGGAATAACAAATTGTATTTGTACCGTTAAATGAAGGAGAAGAAAGATGGAGAGTTGTTTTCATTGCGATTTTATGACATGATTCGATTATTTTAATATAAAAATTCAATCAGGTTTTTTTATTTCATTTCTTAAATAATAAATTTTACCTTTGAAAATTAATGCTTTTTAGTTCTCTTTAGGCGCGTTTCATTCTGCCCTCCCGTCCGACCTTACGCATATTTGTCCTCGGTTTCTGCCGCACGGATTTTCATAAATTTGGTATTTAGAACTTTAAAGCAAATGCAGTAAGAAAAATGACATAGTTGGTTGACATAATCCAATCAAGGGGGACGCTTTATTGGAAACAAAAAACGTCATATCTCGTAAAATATTAGTTATACAGAAAAAGTGCTCAAATAAAATTTTTAAAAATATAATCTTGTGTAAAATAATTACTTTCAAATACTTTTTTATCGAAGGTGTCGCCGTTCTCAAGAAAATCAAATAAGAAAGGCGCAATTCACTTTGACTTTAGAAAAAATTCATGCACAGATACTTAATTGTTGTCAACGAAAAGAATCCTCGCAATAACTGAAGTAAATATGATCTGCTATAATTACAATAATACGTTTAATATTATTACCTGTGCACGCAGCGTTATATAAGCGGAAGGAAATGAATATCTAATGCGAAGAAAAAAATCGGTAAAACATACATTGTACAAACTTTCTCATATAGTACTAATGCGTCGTTTCGTTATCTTTTTAAAAATTAGAACTATGTAGAATCGTTATAAACATCAACTTAAATAACTATACGAAATTTGATGAAAATCGTATGAGCCGTTTTTTTGAAAATCCAATTGTTATTAAAGTTGCCCATAATAAACTAGCCTTATATTCATTCTTTGAGAAAAATGAAATATGTAGTATTATTTCAGACGTAAACTCAAGTAACTGTACAAAATTTGATTAAAATCGTATGATCCGTTTTTAAGAAAATCGCATTGTTGTTAAAGATGCCTAGAATAAACTAGCCTTATATTAATTTTTTTTTGAGAAATGTGAAGTATGTAGTATTATTAAAGACTTTAACTCAAGTAACTGTACGAAATTTAATGAAAATCGTTACAGCCATTTTTGAGAAACTCAAATTGTTGTTAAAATGCGTAGAATAAACTTCCCTTAATTATTGAGCAATATCAACCATTTATTCATAGCTTCTGCTCAGTATGGTAAAATGCCTAAATACGAGATTTCATTCATATTCGTTCTATCGTTTAGGCTCTAGAGCCAGTAACAGACAGACGGCACTGCGAAAACCACTTTTTTGGAATCAGCGACACCTAAAACGTATATTTCCGTAAAAATCTCGAAGTCGAATTTTTTCTCGATTATAATACTTTCTCAATATACTTCGTATATGAGAAAGTAAAAATGAATAAAAATGGATGTTGCTGGCGTTGAGTAAAAAGAGGTTAATATTCTACAATTTTTATTTACATTCAGATATGAGTTTTAACATTAATATATTGCGAGAAATCCGCTAAGCATTGGCAAATAGTATAGTTTACAAAAATATTTTCTTGGAAAGACGAAATATTTAGATGAAATGACACCGTAGAAATGAAAGTGTAAGGGTTAAAAAATTTTATTTTATCCCTTTTAGTTTAGTGTACAACTTTTACTAAATAAATCAATAAGAAATTTTCTTCTTTTCATATATTTTCAAAATATAATGTTCTAAAGGCTTATTGATTATTTTAGTTAATTATCTCATAGACGGCCTTAACCGTTTCCTTTAATATGGTTTACTTAGAAATAAAAGATTCCAAGGGGTCTTCTTATCTTGATAAAAATATCGGGTGTCATCTGACCTCTTGTAGTATTCATATCTATCTTGATCAGCGAAGAGAATCGAAAGTTTTAAGAATGAAATAAGACTGGCTAAAAATAAACATATTTAATTCTTCTCAAAAGATAAAGAAAACCATGTTATTTTCACTGTTTTTAAGGTTTCTTTACCGTTATAACAACTTAATATATCATAATTCGGCTAAAACCATGATACATTTCAATGGATTGAATTAAATATGGAAGCTTGAAACATTTCGTTAGCTTAAATGCTCTTTATGATTGAGAACAAACGTTTAATGATTGAATTGACCCCACAATGATCAGTCAGCCAAAGAAAAGCTTTGTATATAATTTCCACAGTTTTAGATATTGTGTACACTCATAAGAGGAATAAATATCCAACCTGCAGCCGTAAAAATGACCAGTTATTGGTATGCATGATATTCTTACTGTAGCAAGTTTGCAAATCTGATTATTTACTTGGCTCATTATTGCATAGTAATTAAAAGTAATTGTATTTTTGTTGAGAAACTATAAATTTTCTCGAATAAGCTATCACCAAGGAAGGAATAGGCTTTGGTCTTAAAGGATTATATGTAGAATTCTAGGTTATTAATAGAATTCCCAATGGCTGTTAGTTTATTATGTTCATTTACAATGTGGAATGACTGAAAATAATGAATGAAAGTGAATAATATATTAAATAAGTAAACAATGACAGTGTAATAAGCCAGTGTATTCTTTCTTTAAAAACAGAGAATTCATTTACGGTTCCCTTTTTGAAATAACGACTGATTAAGAGAAATGAATATAAAAGATAAATTATCATAAATTTAGATTCCCCATGCACAAGTCTAATTTCTTTTTAAGATAGTACATGGTTCAGCATATTTTGAAAGGGCCATAAAAATATTATTGTTAAATAATAGACAGCGTTAAAAGGGCACACTTGATTCATTTTGATTCTATTATAATCTATAACAGAGTGGTACAGACAGAGAGGATTGGTGGGTTATTGAAAGGTGCTATTACTAGATACCACTCATCAACACCCTTTCACTGAGAAGATTTTTCTTAAAATTAAAAAAAATATTACGAATAAACTTGAAAGAATCACAAAGGATATATTTATAAATTATAAAAATAACTGAATTTCCATTGTTAGCTGTTCTTCTCTGTTCTATGTGACTTCGCCGAAAGCAAATTCTTCGAAAACAAATTCGTTGAAAACGAATTAGCCAAAAGCAAATTCTTTGAAAACAAAAGAATTAATATTATATAAATAATATTAAAAGCAATAAACAGCAGTATAAGAACTACTATTAGAGTAAAAAGATAACAGTTTATAAAATAATTTGTAAAATTCTAATAATTGTAATATTATTTTAAAAGAATTTATACATTTACCGTCGAGAGAACACATACTAGCGATCTGAAGCGTTAATCATAAATCTCAAGTTACTTCCCTCCATTTAAACTCGATTTTATGAATCAGTCTGAATGCCAATTGTTTTCATTAAAATTTCTCCTTCGAAATAATGACAAACTGATTTTCAACCAGTTAGCTTTCGACGAATTCTTTTTGGACGAATTTGTATTCGGCGAATTTGTCTGTTACCGTTATCCTCGTGTGAAAGCATTTGGAAATTTACAAGAATTGAATGCGTATAGTAAAGACCAAAACTTAATAATGGAGCATAAATGATTTTATTTAGTGTTGATTAACTATTATTTTGACCGTTTGATAATGTAGATATGGATATAGTCGTATCACACTCCTGGCATTTAATACTTTTCCTTACGCGCGTGTTGATTTAAACGGATCGAATATTCGTTGCCGATAAGATTTTCTGGATTAGTAGCTATTTTGGTTTCAAACATGCCGTAATTGGGGGTGGAAAAAATCTACAAAAATTATAAGTTTACAACTTAGAATACATATATCTAAGTGCGTTGCCACTTGTCGACAAAAAGCAGAGAATGGGCAAAATATTGTCCGTTTGGCTATTTTTATTGTGTTTTAGTGTTCTTTTGAAATATAGCCAACGTTACGAGGACAGATTAAACAAAAAATACCCCAAAAATAAATTTTCTATGGCAATGAAACACGCATTCTTATTTTTTCATCACGGCGGACCTTGGTGGAAAAGCTCTTCAATTTCAACCAAAATAGCGATCTTTTTACAGCCTTTTTTTATTTTGGAAGACTCAAAATTAGTCAATTTTCCCGAAACGTCTGAAAGATACTTTTCTCGTGACTAGATAACAAAACAGAGAGATAGTGAGAGAAAGAAAAGGAGTAACAGATCCCCACAAGCACTTCCACACTGTTTACATCACAATGTTACACGATAATAGGGTTTATGAAGAAATATATAATCTTAATTTACACTGTACAGTTACAATTACCGCATGATCGACAATCGATTGTTTAAAATATTTTTCCACAGCCCCGGAGAAAAATCCAGTTCTGAAAGATTTTTTTTGGCATTTGTCATTTTCATATGTAAAATTGTTTCTTGTATTTTGTGACATATAGGTTTACTCTGAAGGAGGAAGATACGGTTGTGAAATCCTTTTTTCTCACACTCGCGGTTGTGGTCAATAGGATAGCATCCCAATTTCCTCTCACTGTCTGGTTTCCTCATTTCGGGTTTACGTAGGTTATTTTTTGTTATTTTTTACGGTTTGTTACGTCGTATTTTTGCAATTGGAAGTATTTTATCCGGAAACCAGCAGCACAGAGGGTTGCAGCTTTAATGTTACTGTTTTCTCCTTGAGTGGATTCAATGAATAGGGATGCGACTTCTTTTGCAGTATCCTCGGCTTCATCCAAGGTTGTCAGCTGTCAGCCAGCCCAGTGAGACTCTGAGTTTTAGAAATGTGTCCAAGGGAGTTACGCCTTCCCATTGCTGGACTCTGTTCCGTTTGAGTGGTCCTACAAAAAGTGGAAAGCGAATTTTAGGAGATTTTTCAGAAAATTTCTTATTGACTCTTTATCTGAAAACTGCGACATTTTTCTGGAATGCATTTGATTTCGTTTGAAAACTACTTTTTGTACTGTAATGGCTTAAAAAGTTTTCGAAAAAGTCGCTAAAGTTATTCAACCGCTGAATTGGAATTTTTAATTGCTTATTAGCTGGTTCAATAATTTTGCCAATTTTTTCATTTTTATGTTTCTTGAAACAAACATAAATTGTACCGTGAAAATATCTTATGCAAAAAGAGGCCAAATACGTTTATGCTGTGTGAGCCCGACCGGGATATTTAAGTATTTTAAAACAAAAATTTATCGAAGTCAGTAGTATAAAATCTTTTAAACAACCTTACAAAAATGTTGCATAACAGAAAGCCTAATGACTGGGCTCTATATAAACACAAATATATTTCAGACGGGGACATATCCCCGAAATATTTCGGCTATTTACATATCCTAATGTCGATTCATTCTACTTTTAAAATAGAAGAAAACATTAGAAATTTTAAGTTCATGTGATGATTATGATGATGGTGGAATTGATCGACGTGAGAACGCTAGAAAATAAGCATAAATTAGAATGCGCGTATGATTTTGAGAGCTCGGTTGGCCAATAAGGCTCGATGGAATGCAGAGTGAAGTGTTGTGCAAGTGTTGAGAAAATAGTGATACCAGATGAAGCGAGTAACAAAATAAATTAATTATAATTAAACAAATTTTGATCGAAAAAATTTAGTTTAAAACAAATATATGCTAAATCAAACCATTGTAAAGGAAATTTAAATGAAATTTGTTCGAAAATTGCTTTCTAGGACACTATTATAAAATGAATTAGTGTTAAATGTTGACTTTGATTTCCATATACAAATAAAAGTTTTTCCGTTCCTGGATTTAACAAAGTGTGTCGGTGTTCCAAAAGTTTGTTTGCTCTTTCGCAGTGAATATGGCTTTCTACAGAATAAAAAAAGCATAGAGAAGATTTAAAAGCGGATTTGAACCTCAAAAACTTGCTATGATTAGGACGACAATCCGATAATGATGAGTAGAAAGGTGATAAACATATAAGGAAATCCTCTCTGAAAATTTCTATTAGAAGAATTTTGGCATTGCCCAGAAGTTCATCGGTGTCAAAAGTTACGGTATTCCAAACTCAGCTTACAGTTGGAAACCTTCCGATTATTTATTTGACAATTTTAGTTACCTCTGCTTCAGGCGATATGTCCGAGATAGTCTTCAGACTCTGCCCCAGCAAAAATGGATATGTTAATGTTTTCCCATTAGTAGTTTATTGTCATTCATGCTCACTCATCACCAGTTCATCGTCTGTGTGTCCTCTCCCGATTCCGACTCGATAGAACACCTCAGGACGGGTCGTGTTTTTATTTTAAAAATTCCTCCGATATGTAATTCACATTGTTTGTTTTTCCTCGAAAGTGTATCACAGTATATGTTGTTTTTTGTCTCACTGCAAATGGTGACGGGTGGCGTGGTGCACCCACCTGGTGCTTCCGTTTCTCCGGAAGCTCCTAGTCCCGTTCTTTCTGCCAAAACTAACGGAGTCCCACCCGGTCCCTCCGTGAGACTGTCTATTCCACCTGGCGCCCCTCCCTCCCGCTCCACCACCCAGGGTGTTGGCTCCCCCTCCTCCCACGCTCGACGCCCCGGCGCCACCGCCTCTTCTCGTCCCCGAACACCTCAGCAGTTCCTTCATTCCTTTGCGGAAATTCCGGGACATGAAGGCGTATAGGAGGGGGTTGATCCCTGAGTTGGCATACGAGACTAGGAACGTCAGGGGAGTCAATATGGAACTGAGACTTGAATCCCCGCGGTAGGTCGGCGACCAGTATTGCCACATCTTTCGGGCGTGGAGAGGTAGGTTGCAGGCCGCGAAGGCGACTACGACGACAACCAGCATCCGGACCACTCCACGGCGTGCGCGGAGAACTGCCCTCGAAGCCCTCGGGGGTGCGCCGTCCGCACCGGTGTTGGCCATGACCACTAGATCGGGAGAAGGGAAAATGGCAGGTGATAAGGGGATCGAAGATATGGATTTACGAATTAATCGATAGCAATGATGGTAGTCTAGGATCCGTATCTCCAATATTTATTATGCGAATTTTCCAAGGTGGTTTTTCCATAAGTATTTTAAAACTTTACTCTCACCTAGAAGAGGGGATCTTAAAGTTTTTACTCTTACTCACTAACTCTCACTCACCAGAAGGGAATATAACTATGGGCCAATATCAAGCTCATTTCTGTGGTTGATGTCCATAATAAGGTTCCACCTATAAAACATGTTGGCCCAGTCTCAACATAATAATATAAGCTAATAAACTTTTAATTTCGCCTTTTTAATGGCTCTACCTACGGATTATAGATTAAAAACCCCTGGTGTAGAATATTTATTCTGTTTATAAATGAGCATTTCAGAATTAAAGTTTCGATTGCAAAAAAATTTTCGAAAATTTTCTCTCAATTTTAAATGTCTATAGGTATCTATTAACGAATTCCGATGGAAACAAAAACTAGTTTGATCGGATTCATTTGACACAAGAAAGTAAACTATTAACAAGCATGCTAAATCTGTCTGGATTGGGATACTGGAGAAACTTTCGTCCTATTTCGTCCGTGAAGGAGTTTTGTACAGGTCCATTCCCTTAGAGGGGTTTTTGATCTGGGGATGCGTAAAAAATTAATTTTCCCATATCCCCCTCTTATCGTCTAGAAAACTTACGTTCTCCTTCCCTGCGCCTAAAGGACCGAAGTTTCCTCGCCACTCCGGCCCCCCAAGAGCCCCCCGCCCCTCCTCCGCCGCATTCTCCGCTTCCTCCCGCCGCACAGCCTCCTCCTCCCATCCCTCCTCCCCCAATCCCGCCCATCGACGATGACCCCTCCCGCCGGGACGAGCTCATTCCAGACCTCCCTTGCCTCCCCATTACACCCACTGTGGCTGCCTCAGCGCTGCTGCCGTTATTCACGCTGCACTCTCCGTACCCGCTGACCCCGGCCTTCCCGAGGACGCAGCCTCCGTGGTACTCTGCCCCTGGATGGGTGACGTCCCTGCGAAAGGATGAATCATTTTGCGGTCGTGAGAAGAATCCGTGGTCATCATCTCTCATACTCCTAATTTTTAAAAATACTGCTCTTCACAAAGAAAAGGAACGATGTAGCAGGTGACGATATTTTTTCTTTTCAATCTGTTCGTTTTCTGACACAGTGATCATATAATAACTTTTTTCGTTTAACCGTGTTCGTTCGAGAGTTACCTATATTTTTAGATATTTTCCTAAATTTTCTCTACAAAAATGCTGTATGTAGTTATTAATTCCTACCTGTTAGAACTATAAATCATTTTACAATCAAAACTATACAAACTACAGAATGATTTAATATACAGTGTACCCTCGATATATCGGACTAAAGGGGGAGAAGGCCTGTCCGTTGTATCCGAAACATGAAAATGAAAATAGTTTTCCAGGGACCTCCTAGCTAGTAGAAATTAAACGCCGTTCACCGCATATCTCTACGATGAACGGTTCTCGAGATACAAATGGGGACAGACGGACGGACAGAAAGACGGACGGAAACTTGTAAAATTAGATAAAGGATATGTTATTTTACTTCTGCTTTCCCGAAATTTCATCACGGAAGCAGAGAATTTGAAATGACCGCTGTCGATTGTGAAGCGATTTTCGAAGAGCCGATTTAACATACTGTCCTTAATAAAAGAATCGTGCACATTTTAACCGTTGCCTGTAAGTAGATGAGATACTGTGGACTGACCTCGAACTTCTCGCACGTACGACCAAAATTTTTTCGAGTGAATCTGTGAGTATCGTGGATCGGTAGGCGGCAAATTCCTTACGCGCTTCGTCTCTTGCAGACTTTCGACTGTTTCTGTCTATTAAATACTCGTTCGCGTGATCCCCACCAACTTGTTTGAGGTGCTTTATGCGCGTGTGATGCCGTCTTTGTTTCTTGAGCAAGGCGCGGAACTTCGGCTTCATCCACCGCGGATCCTTGCGATCACGAACGGGTTTGGTTGGGACAAACGTTTTGAACCCTTCGCGAATGATGCGCAAAATTTCCGTCCAAGAATAATCTACGCTGTTATTATTCGCAAAATTGATAAACGTCGTTATTTGATTTGTAACATAAGTTTTGAAACCTGAGAGATCCGCTTTACTAAAGATATAGACTAAACGCGTTGGCTTATCTATTGTCGCAGGGGTATATTTGAAGTCGGCAATTACTAGCTTATGATCACCTATGCCATCGTCGATATGTAGGTTTCTAATCAATAGCGGGTAGGTCGTGGCTAGCAGATCTAATATGTTTTCGTTTCCGTTGTTGTCGTATCGCGTCGGCTCGTTGATGATTTGTTCTAGCGAGTTTAGGGTAAACGCTTCAATAATTCACGACAAGTTTCTCTATTTTTTCCGCCACTAACATAGGGTACGGATTTCCAATCGATCGATGGAATATTAAAATCTCCTCCAAGAATAATTACTTGATCGTTCTTTCTCCTGGCAATCACCTGCAATGTACAATTGAGTTCTCTAATATTCTCGTCTCCTGAGTCAGGTGGGCGGTAAAATGAGCAAAAAAATAACTTTTTACCATTTCTCGTACGAACTGAGCACCATATCATTTCGCAGTGTTCGCTGACGTTAAACTCCTCTAGTTGGCTTGATATACTGTTTCTGACGGCGATAAAAACTCCACGTCCGCCTCTTTCCCTCCTGTCTTTGCGATATATCACGTAATCTGAAGGGAAAATCATGTTAGAATTAATGTCGTCTGACAGCCAACTCTCTGTTCCCAATACGACGTAAAGGATCTGACGCCTTCATTCTCTACAATTTGGCCATTTTCATTTTTAAATATTTCCATACTTGTTTCAAAAGACTACAATTATCCTTTGGCGTATTCAAATGAGAACTTCGTATGCCTTTAGTAAATAAACTCATGCTTCGACTGCAAAAAATTGAAGTTGATTTATTTTTCCACAATATTTTATAGATCCTAGTACGTTCATCCTTAAATTGTAGGGATTATATTTTAACTTACAGAATTGTCATAATGCGTATTTTTTAATGAAACCTTTTGTGTGATTCTTCAAGTTTTTTTGGCTCTTCTTCTCATTTTTACCATCTGTATTTTTCCATCCCTGTTTTTTACGAAGCCTTAAGGACCTTATAGAATTCAGATACGACCGTATCCGGAATAAATCAGGTCTTTATGTGTAGTTTATCTTCCAAAACTCGATATTCTTTGGAGCATTGCCATCGCACAGTTCTTGTTACATTCAGATCGCTTGGCTCAAATTCCCCCTAGCGAGTGGCTTTAGAATCCTCTTCGAACTCTTATTTACGATCATAATCTCGCTTTATGAACATTTTGCGATTTAACCGTAAAAAAAGTCATACGAAAAGAATAATATATAAATAGGGTTCTTAAATTGAATAGAACGCTAAATTGTTTTCGCGGTTTAATTGAAGGAATTTGGGTTCGCAAACGGTTGAATTACGTCATAGTGATATTTTATTATATGGACTTTGGTGCTTCCTTAAAAATAGAGGGTCTAATATGTTTGTTCGAATGATTTGACGCAGGAAGTGTATATAATATGCACTCTAAAGAAGCATTTATTTTTATAATTCTTCTTATGTATGGGTAAATGTTTTATTTAAAACCAGTGCTGCAAACCATTTCAAATTTAGGAGTGGTTCGGTTCGCAATTTTTTAGAATGATTCGGTTCATTGTTCGTTTCTGAGATGACTATAGATGATGGTTCGGCTCGCAGTTCGGGGTCAGATACAACGACATACATAATTTGAAATATTATTTATTATTTTTCTTATCTATTAATCATATTACATATTTAGTATCCATTTTTAAGTGTAACATATATTTCAATCTTAAATCATTACAATACCAAAAAGAAAAAATATTACTTATATAATCGTCTTTCGTTTGTTGTAACAAATATACTTTAATGATAAATAACACAAAATCACCACCAAAAAAGAAAAATCATGATCTCCATTAGTGAATTAAAACTTACTTTTCTACATTTGGCAAATGTAAATAACTTAAAGACAAAAATAAAAAAATAACAGAAAGGGGTTTAAGAACTGATATCCCACGCATACCAGATTAATATGTACCATGCTTTCATAAGTAACACAAACATTTAATGTAAATAAAATAACAACAAAAAAACATTTTGTTGAATATGACAACAGCAACTAATTATTTATTTAAAAAAATAAAATGCCTTCCAATAAGCTGGGTTTCAGAGCATTTGTCGTATATGTCAAAATAAGCTTGTGTCGAAAAACATCTTTCAACGCTTGCTTGAGTGGAAGGAACAGCGAATAATACGTTGGCCAAATTATAAAGAATTGGGTGGCTGAATTTTTTACCATTCCAATAAGCAAAGATGTTAGATTTTATTGGAAGTCGTTCAATCTTATCAAATTTGACCAATTCGGACATTAAGTCAAATGGTAAATTTGGTGGTACTTTGGAACAGCTTTTTTCCTTTTCCTTTCTCCAATATCAACTTTTCTACTTCATCTAACAATACATCATCAAAAAGTCTAGGTGAAATTACAGGATCACTATTTAAAACATTTCCATCAGAACGCAATTTTGTCATATGCTCAAAAATAGAACAAATGTTTTTTAGCTTTTTGATTTCTATTGTAATTAAGCAAAATTTGAAATCTTGGATCCAAATACATACAAGCAAGTAATGGGCCGTTGTCCATTAATTTTTTTTCAAGATCTACTTATGCCTTATATAAGATTGGAGAAAATTCGTTTCCAATTTTGGATACCTCAAGCTTGCATTTCATCCAGACATTATAGAAGTCGGTCATTGTCAGCTGTTTAACCTGCAGTAATTCACTTGCTATGTTTACAGATTCCAATATTGTTACAACATTTTTCATTTTGAGTCAAATTTCCGACAAGTGCAATTCCGTAATCGATACAGCTACATTTATACAAAACGACTTTAACATCGGCAAGCATTTTAACATCACAAAAGTCGACTTCTATCTCTTCTGACAATCTAATATAGGTTTTCTCAGCTTTTCTCTTTTGATAGAAATCAAAATAGAGGGACTGCGCAACTTTTTTTTTACAATATCTCGGGCTTTAGTCAAAGGTATTTTTAACGCATTACATTTCAACAAATCTTTCACAGCTAACTGTAATGAATGTGCAGCACAACGAATTGATACCAAGACACCTAGGCTTTTTATAGAATTGAAAATGTCTTGGTATGCATCAATGGAACCTGCTTTTTCGTCTATCATTTCATATTCTCCATCTTCATCTTCAGTATCACAAGAGTCGGTTTTAAGCGATATTTCTCCTTAATACATCATTATTGTATACATTGACCATTACAAAAAATGTAGAAAATATAATTTCCTACATTTTTTATTTCAAACAATTTTCCATAGCAGTTATTGTTTAGGAATTATTTATAAACTACCATAAGTGCCCGTTGAATTTCAACGGGTTTAATGAATCTAAATTTTCGTAAATGCAACATGTAAAAATCGCAAGAATAAAATTGCTCACTGTTTTAACCATCGAATATATCTATATTATAAGTCTGTTTTAATTAATTAACTAAAATCTCACAGAAATTCCTTTTGAATAATATAGTACCTTTCTTTCTACTAAAATAGCCATTGTTATTAGTTTTAAATTGATTATAACATTAGGATTTCAATTTCATTAAATAAGCAGAATTCCGGTTCCAAAAAATTGCTTCAATCTTCAATTGCCTCTGATAATTTCAGTTTCATGAAATAAGCAGAATTCCGGTAAAAAAAAATTTGTTCAATCTTCAGTTCCCTCTGATAATACTTTAAATAGATTTTGGAATAAAATGTACCTTAATATCGTTTAGCGTCCGCTCACCACTCTGGACTTCTCAGTTTCCGAAACAACAACTTTCAATAGTTTTAAATTGATTTTTGCTTTGAAATATACTTGAGTCAATTCAGTAGCTACAACTTCCACTTTACATACTGTAAATTCCAAAGTAATAGTAATTTGAGGTGTAACAATGATAATGGTCGACATAGCAACATCACGTTCAAATGGCGAGATTTCCACAAAATATGCAAATTAAACGTTTAACATGGAATATTTCGAGCTGTGGGCGAAAAATGATGAACGGAATAAGAAACTTTATAAATTTTTCTTCTAAATGGTTCAAATCCGAAGGTCGTCTGTTAATTTCTTCTAATTTTAATTTCCAAATAAAAGCCTGCACGTCGAAAAATCGCGTTTTACATGTTAAGTAATGGGAAATGCCTCTCTTGGAGGCGAACCAAGGAATTTTTTCGCGATTTAAATTTGTCATTCTCTGAATAAGTGTTACTCAAGCATCCCTACCAAATTTCGAGTTTCTATCATTATTATTTCTCGAGTTATTAGTGTTTGCATAGCGTGACCAACCAACCAACCAACGGACGACGTCTATTATTATATAAAATAGCCAGTTTTTCGGTTTCCGTCAAATATCTCCTTAAAAACATCGTTATTGGTAATATTCATGAGGACCAAGTTGTAGCGAATAATATTTCTTCCAAGTTTTGTTTGAAACAAATTTTCGTAGAACCATCCATTTCGGAGATATTTTGCTTTTTCGTAATTTCCAGTATACAGCGCCACCACCATGTAGGGGTGAATTCTGTAAACATATTCAAAATATACGTAATTTACGGCAATAAGGACGACTGTACTCTTATACGATACAAAATAATAATTTATCCAATATACGTAGTATAGAGAAAGTATTGTTTTCATGAAAAAATTCGAAATCGAGATTTCAAGGAAATACACGTTTTGAGGTGCGTAAAGGGAGAAATGATTGTATTACCATATAATGCACAATTTTATTCGCCAAAGACGTCTGGCATAACCCCGGCATCGCCATGTACCTTTAGCTAGTGTGTGTGTGTGTGTGTGTGTATATATATATACATATACATATATATATATGCTTATGGACTATATTAATTAGAAATGATCTAATAAAATCTTATGCATAAAAACATGATAATTAAGAAAAAATCATAGATTTTTTAAACCAAAACTAAAAATGTTGTTCAAAAAATTGTGTATAATAAACTCAGATTATCCATTTAATAAAATTGCAATAAAATACAAAATTTGAAATGGAAACACAAGACATATTAATTACTTAATTACTACTTGGTTTCATTAACCAAATTCCTCTCTCTTTCTCTGCCATACTCCATTTCCAACCAAAAGACGGTCTGCTGTGTCTAAATTTAGGTGTTACTGATTCTTATTAAATTGATTCTTTAAACTTTGAAAATAGCGATAAAAATAACTCAAAGAAGACAATCGTTCCTATTAATTAACAAAATAATATCTCGGGTTTTTAAATATTGGCTCTTTAAAATATGATGAAAAACTTTCCCTCCCACAACGGATTTGACTAGAATCTTTGTAAAAATAAATTAAAGAATAGCCTATTCCGTTTGCTGCTTTGTTTTAAGCCATTAGTATTTAAAAACGGAAAAAATGTCCATTGTATTTCTATTTCAAAGGCAAATATTCTAAAGCCGAAGCGCCCGCACAGTCTATGGGTTGGGAATCATTTTTACGCCGGTAGATAGGAGTGTATACCTTGGTGAGCAGTATAAAAAATACATAATAGAGATTTTGGTGGTCCAAATCAGACTTTAAACCAGTTATTATTCTTCAAGTTCGTTTGTATTTCGACTATTAAACATTAAAAATTTCCCTGAAAAATTTTTCAGGCCAACTTTTTAAGTGAATTACACGAAATTTCCATATTTAATTTCGTAATTCTAATTTTCATCTTAGCTTTGCAGGCCACATGCAGTAATGCGTAGAATGCTATCGCTGGCGGTAGTTTCTTTGTAATATTTAGAATAAAAGCTAGCCCTGATGGCAAGGTTCATTCCCAGAAACTAGAACTTGTTGTAAATATCAATATTGAGGGCCCGGTGTCCAAAATTATTTGGGATCTATATTATATTTTCTAAAGTATCACCAAGATAATAGAAATAATCAAAATAATAATAAAAAGAAAATTATTTAAAAAAAACATCAGCAAAGGAAATCGGGGGGAGAAATTTTAATAGTCACTTCCAAATTGTTCCTTTGCCAATCACGCGCGACGAGTATGCAAAACGATGTATAACGAGGAAATGTGTAGATGCGAATTGATGTATATAAATATTTTTAAGAAATCCAAATGAGCAGTCTGAATTCAAAGAAACTGTTAAGGTTCCGCTATATTTAGATATGTGTTTAAGAATGCACCGAGACTACATTCCTTGTTTTCCCCCCCTTGAATTCTGGGCCCGGGGCCTGCGCCTAAAACCTGCACTGAATAAAAGAAATGTTTATAGAATTTTAAACGTTAAATATTTTCTACAGAACAAGTCTTCACGGATCGCCAATCCATGATAAAGAAGAAATTCTCAGCGGTCAGGTTTCGAATGCCTCGCGAGCCGGAGGCTCCCTGCCTATGCTTAATCACACTCCCATGAACGAAACGTCCGTCAGTCATTCATTTACTCGCGTAATTTCTTTACTTCTTTTACGAATTCACGACCGTCGAAATTGCGGATCTAATTAAAGAAGATATATTATAAGGGAAATTAAGATCAATTATCACTACCTGCATAGTAAAGTAATATTTTATATATAGGTATAATAAGTGACAACTGTGTCATTTAATAAAGAGTATTTTGTTGATATACGAAAGATGTAGGCACATATTTAGCGATGAAAATGATAATCCTGTATTGTGCTATATTAGTAAAATACTTCGTTATAAAACAGGGCAAAAAATAACACTAGGAAACATTACTATACAAAGAAATATAAGTTACCTTTTGGATCTCGGATGCTGTAACGATTCCTTAGAATGGCTCACCGAACAATTAATTCTCTTCCCCTCCTTTCACTCAAGCAAGCTCTGTGTGTAGTAAGATGTTGCTTTCAGGACTTGAAAAATAAAGCGAATCAAAGAAAGCTCTTTACTCTACTCAGAGAAGCAACGAAACGAAATTTAGCAAAAGTATAGAAGCTCTTACGAGTTATTTCTGGGAACAGTTTTCCTATGTGGTTTTCTTTAAAATATAAGATTATCAAGAAAATCGCTTTGGAAAATACGTTAGACGTTTTTCGTGGAAAAGGATCAGAGTTTTAGCGGGTGGTGAACGAAAGAAGCTCGGTAGCGAGGCCCTTGGCCGCGGTATCACTAATTAGAATAGAGTGGAAATAGATTGTAAGAAGGGTAGGTCGTATAAGAAGAAATGCTTTGTTACTCCCTGCTATGAGAGTGACTTGCGACCTATTCTGATCTCTTGATTCCCGATAAGGCGTAGGACAGTGACGGAGACCCTAACAGCGGGGATCGGAGGAGGAAAGGGTAGGTTGTCACTTTTCTCAAACTTATAACGCCCAACCGGTTTCACTGAAGAGGATTTGTGGGGCGAGTGCGAGACGTTGTCGCAGTAACTTATTTCTTTATACATGATTGTATGGTGAGACTAAAAAAAATTATATGGATACAAATAGACCGTCATAGATTTGTATTATTTACATATGTAAAACAATATCCACATATGTCAGTAAAATTTTCTAATGAAGGTTGACAGATTTTCAAACTTATTTCTTGAACTGAACAAAACCATTTCTGAAAAAATTTCTGGTTCGGTTCGCGGTTCAGCAAAATGACTGCGGTTCGGTTTGCTACACTGTTTAAAACCATATTTTGAATATTGCGATATGCTAGACTGAGAGAAGAGGGAGGGAGAAGAGAAACATAAATAGCAGCCTATATATTTACATCTATATTTACATTATCACATTGCAATCTGTCATTAGCGTATATCAGATGCTGTATGTACAGCATAACTAAATTCCAATTAAAATCTTTGTTGGCCCGAATTATCGAAACTGGAAAAAGGATCTGCAATATCTTACGCTGCTCTCAGTTATTTCTATGTATTTTCCCATCTACTCAATGAATTTGGATCTATTTAAATTTTCGAATATTTGCCCCTCGTACTCCATCCTTCTTACACTTCATGGTATGTTATCTCATGTCACTCAAAAGCCTCAACCTTAACAAATCGAGCCACTCTAGGCTGGAACATTTAAAGATACCCAGATATTCCCTTATCAAAAGGATTCAGAATACTGTTCAACAATATTCAAGGATAGGGAAAGTGTGTGTGTGCGCGTGCGTAAGTGCGCGTGTGTGCGAGAAAGAGAGAGAGAGACAACACTACCCTTCGCTTTTAGTTGGTGGTTATATTATCTCGGTGCGTAAAGAGACGATTCCCATGATTCCCCGTTAAACGCTGCTTCTGCTTGGGAGATTTCGTGAGAGTCTATTGAGCAGTAATGCCAGCTCACTGTTTTAGAGGGCATTCGGGAACATCGTGCATCTGCAACTATATTTTCATTTATCTTAATACTCCAGAAAGTGACACTTAAAATATCCCCCACGATTGGAGCGCCAATTTACAGTTACAGAAGGAAGTTAAAAAGTTTGGACCAAAACTACCTAATCGGGATCGCTGATTGATTGTTATTGCGATGATGTAACACTTTTCCTATAGCAGGCCTTTAAGTCTTTTCCTGAGATGCATATATGAGTAAAATGGCGAATTTAGTTGATTAAAAAAAACGTTTTTTTGTGCTGAATATTGTACAAAGTGTAATTATTTAAAAATGTGCACTAATTTTTTTTATCCCTCCTTGAAGCAATTTGCTTATTATTTTCAGCAATGTTTTTGCTTCTGATAAACTTAAATTAGTATTTTTGGAGCTTACTCAAAAGGATTTCTCGACTTGCTCTCGAATATAAATATATGACAATCACACAATTAATTTTTATAGTGGGTTTTTAAGACGTGGTTCGGCAGTTATAAAACGATTCGAGAAAAATGGAAGAAAATCACGTCGTCGAAATCGCAAGCTTTAAATTAAATATTTTAATTCCGATATCTTTTGAATATTTCATTAAACATCGAATATTGTTTCGTGATTTTAAAAATTGAATGTTCTGGTTTTCCGATATTTGTTCAGGAAGTGAACAACAAATGCCCAGAACTTGAAATGTGTTTACAGATTCCACCGTGGGAATATTTATTTCTGTATGGACTATCCAACTGTTCGCAACCCTCGACGGTTCCTATGAGAGTGAGTCCCACACGTTCATGGCCGGCGTGATATTTTTTTCCCGGGAGGAAATGTGCTCTTTTGATTCACTGGAATGGTGTACACGAAAAAGTCGTCACGGGATGAATGCCGCGATCGCTCGCTCTTTACCACGGCGGCAATAAACCAAACAGCACACGCAATCAGCGAGGCGCGTTTCCTGTTTTCATCATTTATTGCTTGCCATTGAAATCTGCTGTCAGCTGTGTCGAAACATAAAGGAGAGGTTCTTTTTTGTCGCACTATATTCTGCTCTTTTCACGTTCTTAAAACTCGGGATACCCGCTTGAATTTTTTCATTAAGGGAAATGGTTTCTCTCGTGCTCTCCCATTAGATCTGTTCTTCCATGCCTCACTCGAATGAAATCGAACGCGAGATATTTATTAATCAATTTAAACCAGGCGAAAGGCTACAGGCGTATATACAAATGTCATATTCGCTAGAGTCTGTCCTCGGATATGGTATTGTTGTTGATTGAGACAGATATTGGGGATTATTTTTAAAGACGGATGCGTGAACTTGATTAGAATAATGAAGTTATTTTATCCTCCTATAGAGAGAGAGAAAGATAGGAAATCCTTCATCTCCACGTAACTATCCATTCCTACGAGCTTTCGCGAACCATCGTTGATTTACTTCTTCTTAAAAAGTTTCCTAGAAAATTTCCCTCGGTCTCCTTCGTACTCTATTTCTATTTCTGTTCCGACATCGCTTATGCTGGTCACGCTGCTGACATTTCTCTTTCCCAGTTGCGCTTCGCAGGTTTTCAATTGTTAAATTCACTCATTGCTACGTCTAAACCTACTCTCTTGCTACTTCGTCGTTACCTGTCTCACTATTCAAGACACCATTACGGAAATTTTACATTTTTTTATATCTCAATTTTGATTTTAGTCACTAGTACTGCCCACGCTTGAAGTCACTTAAGCTTTGTCCCTCCTAAATTTGATCTCTTTAATATTCTGAAGTACTAATCCGGTACTAATTAGCTATCCTCTTGCTGTAACTATAACTCATAAAAATTAAAAGAAAATTGTCTCCATTATGATTACAAAGAGATAACGTGGTATTTATATTATAAATAAATAATATTTATAGCTCATGTAAGTTGTTTTCTCTTATTGATTCGTCTTGAATTTCGATTTTCGACCATTCTATAAATATCTCTCAATCCACTGAATCTCACAATCAGTTATTTCTGTTATGGTGATAATATTGGCGAGACGTTTTCCATCTCGACGCTATACGTCGCCTTTAAAATTTTACTCAAGACAAGAGTACCTGAATTAGATCGCGGTTTCCCTTTCACTCTCGGATTATATTCGAGGTAGTCTCAACCTACGTAACGGGAATTGTATTTTGTCAATGACGTTATGCAAGGAAATGGCGCATTCCATTAAAAGCGTGGATATGAAATAAAGAGAGTCGGACTCCTCCGAACAAGAGAGTCGAATGCTTGTTTGGGTGAGCTGCCACCTGCTACTCGAGTGAGAGAGAGAGAGAGAGATACAGAGAGGGAGCGAGTGTGGAAGAGACAGAGAAGAAGGGGAGAGGGAAATGATTCGATTGCTTTATGGTGTGTAGAAACGGGGAAAATGAATGGGCGAAGTTCTCCCTCAGTCCGAGTCCTGAACTTGATTTAGACCGAGTAATTTGAGTGGAGTGGATCATATATTTCTTATTACGTTACAAAAAACAGAGTCCATTCTAGGAAGCGTAACAACAGAGTCCATTCTAGGAAGCGTAGAATAACACAATTCTTTTCTCTCGCCCGAGATTAGCAACTCTAATTAGATTCAAATTATCTTCTCTTCTTGGGAAACATTCTTGGAGCGTCGGAAGTCTAATTGGCTATTAATTGCGGTCGATTGGAAGCTTAAGAGGATTGCGAGATTTAAATTGGTTTTAAATATCGTGGATTTTCTCAGGATAATGCTTAAAGCGCTTAGGTGCGACTAAAGATTTATCGGAAAACGCTTATTGTTTGCATTTTTCCCATTCTTATAGGAGACATTTTACGGAATCGTTTGACCGAAACTTAGATTTACCAGCAATATTTCGCGTATATATTTTTAACATTAAAAAATCCCTTTCTCCATTTTTACATATATGTACATACAAAAGTTTCACTTAATAGAAGATAATGAAGTAATCGATTTTCTTAATGTCATTTTATTGCCAAATTCATCATTAGATTAAAAATAAATCCAGATTTCATGATTGATTAACTAAACGCAAAACCATTTCACTCTTAAAAATAACTAATGACACTAATATAATTATTCCTCAAAATGAAATACAATTTTCGGCTGTATCTCAGTTTATATTTTTATTGACACAATTACTTAAATGCACGTTATGTGAATTGTTCCTATAGCTACATTCAATCGATCATCTCTTTAAATAGTTGAATCATATATAATTCTCTTGGTGTGTGTGTGTGGACGGTGTAACGCTTGGTTGCTACATGGTGTTAGATGGGAGAAAAGGAAAACCGCTTTTCAACCTTTTTCGGTCAAATTTTAAGGAATCACTTTGACTATTCAACTTTTCAATTTTAAACTGCTCGCCGTGTACATAGTAGTCCTGGGTTTGACTCCGGCAGCATATTTTCTCCATTTGAATAAAATGGGCAGAGCTGAAACAAAGCGAGAAAGCATTTTTTCTTTAGCATTTTAAAATATCTTAAAAATGAGATATCGACGCGGGATTTACACAGACCGAGAAAACTATGGCAATGAATTTTCCTATCGTAGAAATTCAAATCTAATACGAAAAAAGTCGAAAATCCGGTATGACTATTTTTTCGTGATTTTTACGCATTTATTCAATTCATCGCCATGGCAACTGCAATTGTTAAAGTCTATTGTTGACTCGATCCTAATGCGTAAGAAATGTACAAAAATTGTGATAAAATCGTGTTATAACATCATTTTATATGCCCATGACAGTTATTACATTCTGGAACATTCGATTATGTATGCGGATTTTATGTTAATTTTTTACGTTTTAGTGCACATAAAAGTCGGTGTCATTAATTTTTATTTTATTTTAACGTAATACTTAATTCATGCCTACCCGTCATATTTGACTGGCAATTACGCTAGTGAATTAAGAAATCCGATCACGCTATACGGAGTTAGATGGGAAAATAAGGAAAACCTCAAAAGCTTTTCAATCTTTTTCGTTCAAACTTTCAGTAATCACTTGGCTTTTCAACTTTTCAATTTTAAACTGTTCGTAGTGTACGTAGTGGTCCTGGGTTTGACTCCGGCAGCATATATTTCCTCCATTTGAATAACAAGGGCAGAGATGAAACGAAGCGAGAAAGCATTTTTTCTTTAGCGTTTTAAAATATCTTAAAAATGAGATATCGATGCGGGATTTTTGCATTTATTCCGAGAAAACTATGGAAATGAATTTCCCTATAGCATAAATTCAAATCTCATTCGAATAAAGCCAAAAATTACATCTTACGATTATTTTTTCGTGAGTATTACGCATTTATTCAATTCATAACCATGGCAACTGCAACTGTTAAAGTCTATTGTCGGCTCGATCCTACTGCGTAAGAAATGTATAAAATTAAAAGAATCTTATTGAAACATAACTTTTGGAGGTTTTCGGGTGATATTTGAATTCCTACGATAAGGAAATTTATCTTTATAATTTTGTCTGTATGACTGCTCAAGTTTCGCGTCACAATCTTCTTTTTGAGATATTTTAAAATGTTAACGAAATAATATCCGCAGTCAAAAAAGTCGATTTATTACATTATCTTATGTAAACAAGTTAGGAAAGTGTACAACGTATCACAAATGGGCGCGTTTCGTGCAATGGAGTATTGGAAAGAAATGATATACCTGTACGTAAGGGAAATTACGTTTTAAAGTTCTTTTCTTCATCATAAATAATCCATTTTCTTCCAATTTAATAACAATGCATGCACACGTAAGGAAATTAAACGTTTATTTGTGAGATTGTTTATGTTAGCAACAATGAAGAAGTAACCATGCAAGAAATTTTCTTTTCAACTTGATTTAAGACTATCTTGTTCGATTTTATGGATAACGGCTACTCCTACGATAAAAATGTATAGAAAACGAATTACTCATCTTTACGAGTTCTACAAATTTTATTTCAAGAATATTTTGATATGAGCAATACTTGACGAGATATGACGAAAATTTAATTTTTTATCACCAGTAAAGTGGTACCCCTGACTGGCGTACGAGATTCATTTTTGCGATTTTCTAGTTATATTTGATTTTAAGTCCTTCATATCAAATTTCATGAAAATCCGTTTGGTAGAAGCCGAGAACGAACATGCGGACGGACGGACAGACCGACGATAATAGGCGCTCACGCTGGAAGCGAAACGCGCCTAAAAAGAAGCTATCCCATGGAATCCAAAGGAAGTACATATAAAAATTAATAATTTCTCGAGAGATCTACAATACCAAAAGCATACTTCCATCAGTGCTTCCAATAATATGGACTTAACATATTTTAAGCGCTATGCATGAATTATCAGAAATATTCTATTTGATAAAACCAATTCTGAACTATAATAGCCACAAATAACGTATTTTTTGCCGTTATTCTTTAATTAATACAATGCATAATTACGGAAAGCAATGAAACTCAAGGTGAAAGGAAAAGAACAAACCAAAAGCGAATGATAGAGTTAATGAGTCACAAGAAGCGACAAATCGATTGTCAAGCAACAGATTTATAGATGCAAGCATACGAGCAATAGAAAGTTCATTATAATTTGAGTAATGATTATTGTGGATAAGGTCATTTATATTTATGTAACAAATTCTTATAGAATTATTTAGTATGTTCAACATATTCAGTAACATATATCCTTGCCAAGCAACTTTTATATGCCCATGACTATTATTACCTCCTGGAATATTCGATTATGTGGATTTTATATTAATTTTGTATGTTTTAGTGCACATAAAAGTTGGTGATATTAATTTTTATTTTATTTTGACGTAATACTTATTTCACGAATACCCGTCATATTCGACGGGCAATTACACTATTTAATTCATAGTTTAAGCATTTATAAAAAATTAACATACATAAAGTGCACATGAACGATACGAAATCATAATTTGAATATATTTGAAATAAAAGAGGAAAATCATGATTATTACCTTATACACAGTAATTTTACCTACCATAACAAAAATATAAGCTAATGTAATTCTCAAATTAAGAGGAAGAACTAAATCCTTAGAAATTTTCTCGTGTTCATTAGTTTAGCTAGAGGCGGACATGGCCGATCCTTTTTATATTTCTTATAGACGTCCATCTAGTGTTCTTAAGATCTGTAATTCGACATAGAAAGACAAATATAATTAGCGACGTGAAACTGATTCAACAGTTTCGAACAATACCAACTTACACAAAAATAAAATTTGCTTTTACGATTAAAATGTATGTGGAGCGAATTTCGAATAATGGAGATGAAAGAGACAAAAAAGAGAACAGAGTGAGGATTGATTATCCGTCAAAGGCCATTGTGCACGAGTACGGCAGATCATCCCATCACTCACTCACATGTCATCGTCCGTCATATCCCCTGGCCCGGATATCGCGCGCATACGCATCGTGTCCGCACTTGGCTGGGCCGTCGATGCAGGTCTCCCCCTCCGCCTGTGTAGAACTTTGCCTCTTCTCCGCGTCATTCTTGTTGTCGTGGCCCAGAGACCGAGGGCTATTCTGGCGTACAACACCGTCATGAGCAGAAGGGGTATGGCGTAGAGGAGGACGAAGTTGCACATGTCAAATGCTTCTGAGTCGTATTTCTGACGATCTGGGACGCAGATGGTTTCCGTTTTACCACCGGGCAGGGTGTTCGTTATGGTCTTCATGATTCGGAAGCGTGGCGCGCTGTACGCTGCGCTTAACGCCCACACCAGCGCCATGGTGAGCTGAGAGGTTAGAAGCACGTAAGAGAAAAAAGAATAAAGAACATTAATAAAACAGCGCGTAATAATTTCGATAGCTTCCGGAACTCCCATAATGCCGGGTGAAACAGGGTCAAGAGTATTATAAAATTAAGTAAATCTTGCCCCAGAGTTAATGGAAAATAACTGAATCCCAAAGCAACTTGTTACATCATTAAAGCATTGTTTTTAGGTAACCTTTACGAGATGTAATTAAAATAGTATCCTGTTTGTTTTAACGCTAAACTGATAATTTGAAGATTACCATGCAAAGCATCGATAAAATATTTCAGATAATTTTGAAATGGTGATTAACGTTTTTGTGAAAACTATCCATCCATCGTATCTTTTATGTTATGTTTCAAATTTAATATCGAAAACAATATTCTCCGTCGGGTAATAAAAACACTTTACTGTGTTTCATGGTCCTCAAAAGGATACTTAAACAACTATAAGTATTTAATTTCCGACTTGGTAGAACTTCTCCTCGAAGGTGCATGTAACTCTACAAATGAGTAATTAGGATTAAAACTCTCAAATTTAAATATTCCCCATTGGAATGAAATTCGTGGAATAACGAAATAAGATAACAATCGTCAAAGATCAAGAATATGATCTGGCAATTCGACTATATCCATAGATGTATTCTACTTATAAAGTGCTGATTTCAAAATTTAATTTTGATAAAACGTCTCTCAAAAATCACAAGTTTGTGCGAAAGTTTCCTATTTCTTTGAATCATTTCAAAAACTTGGTACTTTCCTGTTAACGGGAATACATCCAGGACCCTTCACAGGACCTGGTACTTACGTATTATCCCCATGCCATACTTACGTACAACATTGACAGAAACTGATTGGCCTGTCTCGACATTTACAAACCCAATCACCGGACAATATATCCTTTCAATGTTATATCCTCTTGACTGTTGTGCCGCAAATTGAGAGGATATATCGACGAGCCTTCGGCTCGCTTTTTTGTAATGGGTAGTCGTCTCCGGGCGCTACCGTGCCCTTCACCTCGCCCGGAACCAAAGAAACCACGTTGTCCGGAGATTGGGTTTGTAAATGTCGAGACCGGCCAATCAGTTTCTGTTAATGTTGTTTTTAAAATAAAATATCGTAAATCCAACAATATGTCAATATATCCTTTCAATGTTATATCCTCTCAAACAATCATAACAATACGTTCATTTTTTAAGGTATTCCCGTTAACACGAAAGTACCAAAAACTTCAAGCTGCACCCAGAGAATGTGAACCGTTTCCAAGTGGACGGTTTTTATACAGTAAGTTTCTTATGTTTTTCGTTACAATGATTTTAATGAATAAAATACTGTTAGGATTAACCTTAGTAGTTATGGTATTGGTACCATCACTTACTCTTAGCCTCGTAGGCGTTAGAATCTGCTTGCAAGTTATAGGATGAATGATGGCGAAGTATCGCTCCGTGCATATGACAACGAGGATGAATATTGAGGCGGTGTAACTCAGGCTGTGCACGAACTGGTACATCTTGCAGAAAAAGTCTCCAAGAACCCAGCTGCATGCGTAGAAGAGACAGAAAAGTTTTTAGCATTTTTATAACACAGAAGTCAGCATAACTCTATTTTGATTATAACTATCAAATCAAGGTATTTGAATCATGTTTGTAGAACCAATCGTTAGTTTCTTGTTTTCTAACAGCAGGAATATAATGCTATTAAGGTTAAGTGGGTGTTGAGAAAACTCGCCCTTCGGTTAAGGTTCGAATTTTTAAGCCGGATTAAACTCACAAGAAGAGGCTACTGACTGTGACTCACAGATTCATCTTCTACCAGTGGAAAGTTTAGGTCAATATAAGAATACCTTTTCGGAATTACGGGCCAATGGCTTTTAGTTTAAGAGAAATAATTAATGAAATAGTACAAAAATGGACCAATCTTATTAAATCCTTGTAACATCGCTTCCACACTCACTAGTGACCGTAGGGGATTACGTGATTGACCCGCGAAGCGTACTCTCCGTGATGGTTAACTTGTTTTATCGTGTAAAATTTTCTTTTTCGTGCTAGTTTTTATCCCATTTTTCGGAAAATACTTATTCGCCGCAATTTTTATCATCAAGTGTATCCTCTATAATATTTATTTATTGGAAGTTCATATAATGCCTGTATTTTTTTAATATCAACTATTTTTATAACATCTGCTGGAACAATAACGTCCTTCGTAGCTGATAAAATAAAAAACGAAATCTTTACATCCACTTAAGAAAATAAATAAAAATTTCTGGATGTTGATCTTGATTAATTTTCAGGATACTCCCTCAACAATCCAATTAATATTGTGGCTTTGCAACCCAAATTGACTATTAATTTTTTCCACGATGACAAATTTGGGATATATTCTCCCATTATCCGTGCCATAGTTCTGATTCCAGTCGTTTTGAAGGTGATCCACTAAAAAACTCTCTTTCTCTCTTTAATCCTCCCTATATCTTTCCCGTCCCCTATCTTCATCTCTCTTCATTGGAAACGCTGTTTTCCCTAAAATTACTCTTTTATGTACATCGGTTATTTCCCGTGAAGGTTTTTTGCTCGGAATTTTGGACCAATGATATTTGTAGAGAAAAATCTTTCATCGGTTTTTATTGAACTTGGTTAGGAGTTCTCCTGCGCAGTAAAATGGTTATCTACTTGAGTAATTCGCCAACAGTGAATTTGAGGCACATAGGGATCTATTAGGAAATCTAATGCGAGATCGGTGAAATATATACCCATTTAGAGGGTGCTCGTGGAAGAGGGAGGAATTAAATTGCTCTTATAGAGTCCGTATAAGGAAAACTTCGTTTAGAACAATTTACTTTGGAAGAAGCTCCAGAAAATAATACGCTTTTAAGAGATACTTGAAAACTTTCCACGATTATCTTAATTTGATTTCCGAACGGAAATTCGAAACGAGATGATATAATAAATATCCACAACCTTATTGCAATTACGATTTTTTAAACGTGCGCGTGCAGTCCTAATGTTTTCTTTGGAATATTTTTTTTCAAAACGCACGGACCACGAAAATGGCAAACGGAAAGAGGAGAAAGAAATTAAATGGCTGCAATCACACAGATCTGTTTGTTCCTCGCCCGGAAAGAACGAATGCGTCAAGAGGGTCAAGAGGAAAGAATATGTCCACGCGCATGGAAGAAATATGTACCCGAGTGAGCGCTAGTGTGCGAGGCGATGAGAGCAGATGAGAGAAAAATTACTTCGCATTACGTTTCTTTGTGTTCTAGACCGAGTCTCTTCTTCGTTCCAGATTAATTACTTCCGATTCCCTCGTTAATCATTCGATTTTTTACTTTCTCATATACAAAGTATATTGAGAAAGTATTGTTATCGAGAAAAAATTCGACTTCGAGATTTTTACGGAAATATACGTTTTAGGTGTCGCTGATTCCAAAAAAGTGGTTTTCGCAATGCCGTCTGTCTGTTACTGGCTCTAGAGCCTAAACGGTAGAGCGAAAATGAATGAAATCTCGTACTTATTGTTAGACATTTTATCATACAGAGTAGAATCTACGAAGAATGATATTGCTCAATAATTAAGGGAAGTTTATTCTACGCATTTTTAACAACAATTTGATTTTCTCAAAAGCGGCTACAACGATTTTGATAATATTTCGTACCCTTACTTGAGTTTACGTCTTCAGTAATACTACATAGTTCTTATTTCTCAAAAATTAATATAAGGCTAGTTTATTCTTGGCAACTTTAACAACAATGGATTTTCTAAAAAACGGCTCATACGATTTTCATCAAATATCGTATAGTTATCTAAGTTGATGTTTATAACGATTCTACATAGTTCATATTTTTCAAATGATAACTAAACGACCCATTAGTATTTGAGAAAGTTTGTACAGTGTATGCTGTACGTATTTTTATTTCTGCTGCGATTTTTTTTCTTAGGACCAGAATATTCTTAAACGATTACCAAGATTTTAAGATAATGCAAAATCAAATACATATGTCTAAAGCTCGGTGTGGACTTCTGAGAGAGCGAAGAAAAACATACTTAGGGAGCATCGATCGTTCCAGAGAAAATATTTGTTTAGAATTGCGATCGTTGAATTGTTATAATGGAGGTATAAGAGGGATGGTCTATGGATGGGGTGGTCGCTAAGATAAATTTCACTTTAACTTAATAAAAGATGAGGGAAGTACATTTAAACTTAAGTTTTTGACATAAAAGAATATCAAAACCTCAAGGGCAATATAAAATTTATAATATTTATTAATGAAATCGGATATTGGGGAATAAGGATTCCCTTTGGAATACGAGACATAAAAACGAAAGTGTACTCATGTTATTAACTTTCTGACATGGCTTCCTTCCTCTCTTTCTTTAAATCAGTGTTCACTAAAAAATTCAAGTCCAAAGATGACTTTTTGAGGTAAGAAATCATTACAATTATAGGGATGGCTCACATTTTTCTGCTAGAACTTTCTAGGTAACTCCTCATTTATATTAGTGATAGCGTTTATTGTTTTGGAATTAAACAAACTTTAAGTTTAGTGTAACTTCTAACCACTAGATCTATCTCTATTGTATAGGAAAAGATGTAACGTTGTTAAGGAAACGTAAACGGGGGTTTCCACTACTTTAGTATACCCGCTGGTGACATTCATAGCATTCATAAACCAGGAATTCAACGATAACCGTAGTCACTATACACTTTCAATCGGCATGCGAGTAGCTGAAATTAATAAAGAAATTGAGAAGTATGATAAAATGCCTTAATTTTAATATTGAAAGAAGATTGGTTAATTATATGACATTTAAAAACTCCAAAGTTATTTTAAAAGTTAAAAATCATTACGCCTAAATCAATCTACGTACCTACTTCTATTTTAATAAATGTTATGCAGAGTGATTGAAAAATCAATTTACATAAAAATTAACATAAAATCAGCTTTTAAAGCAAGGCTACTTAAGTGTAGAAGATACGAGGAGAGCAGCATTAATTTACTGAACTGCAAACCGAGTAAGAGATTTTACAAAAAAAGCGGCTGTCTAGAAATTTATTTTTAATTCTACAAGAAACTTAACTGGAAAATATCTTTGAGTACGGTTACTGAAATGCATATGTGATAGTAAAATATGTTAATTTTTTACTTTTATATCCTTTCCATAATAATACCATTACTAGAGAAGCCTGCATATAAAATTTGAAATGTTGCCAGATTTTTTAATAATAAACGCAGGGCTTTAAAGTTTATTGAATATTATTTTTTAAATTTCATATCTAGAATTAATATAATAAAAGCCGTTGTCTGTTGGTTGGTTGGTCACGCTATGCAAACGCTAATAACTCGAGAAATAATAATGACAGAAACTCGAAATTTGGTAGGGATGCTTGATTAACACTTACTTATTCAGAGAATAACGAATTTAAATCGCGAAAAAATTCCTTGCTTCGTCTCCAAGAGAGGCATTTCCATTTCCCATTACTTAACATGTAGAACGCGATTTTTCGACGTCCAGGCTTTTATTCATTTGGAAATTAAAATTAGAAGAAATTAACAGACGACCTTCGGATTTGAACCATTTTGAAGAAAAATTTATAAAGTTTCTTATTCCGTTCGTCTTTTTTCGCCCACAGCTCGAAATATTCCATGTTAAACGTTTAATTTGCATATTTTGTGTAAATCTCGCCATTTTAACGTGATGTTGCTATGTCGACCATTATCATTGTTACACCTCAAATTACTATTATTGTATAGATCCTTCTGGGAATAAGCGTGCCTTGAGTGCTTCAATACGAGAGAGAGAGAGAGGAAGGAAGGGGAGAGATTGGCGTGTTTTGTGGAAAATAAGTATATTAACGTAAATATAAAAAATTTAAGTATCAACACTGTCATTTTAGAAAAATTGGAAATAGAAAGCATTCTTAAATTGAATTCTTTGTAAACCATACGTGCTTACGAATATATATTGTTATTCCTTGAATTAATTTCGTAACAATGGTCGTTGTTTGGAAGCGAATATAAATTAAAATTCAATTAAAATTAAAAGGACATTTAAAACTGTTAACAGGAAATTTTCAAAGAAACAACAGTGGATCTTTTAATGAATTTATATGTTTTTATAAAAGGAGTTTCGGTGCTTATTTAATACAGAGTAAGTTCTAAGGCTTACAATCCATTTAAAACAGTGGCTATTATAGCTTAAAGAAAGAACTTTATTTATTCACTTTACAGAATGAATTAATTTTAGGCTAGCATTGTCTATTATAAAAGGAGTTACTTTGGAATTTACAGAATGTAAAGTGGAAGTTGTACTGAATTGACTCAAGTATATTTCAAAGCAAAAATCAATTTTAAACTATTGTAACGGTTTCTACGATAAACAATTAGTTTATTTTTTTGTTGATATGGATCTCCAATACAACAATCCATTCAATCGTCAAGGGAACAGTTTACAATGTTGAAATAAAATGATTTGTTTTTGTTCAGATAGTATTCAAAGAAATTATTCCGCTGATTTATTAATTAGTTAGTTTTTAATTTAAATATTGTAAAGAGTTTTATTTTAACTATGTAATACATAACGACGGAGAACATTATTGTGGATTCGAGTAAGCTTTATTTGTTTCTTCGTAAGTACAGAGTACAATTTTAAAACAATCATAATGTTAAGTGCACGAAATTTAATTATTTTCTCTATGTTATATATATATACATATAATTATTTCCCGGCCTTTGCACACCGACATTTATATGCAGCATTGACGAGAACAAGGTGGGAGAAAATAACAGAATTTTATAGCCGAAAATAAAAACCAAAGGCATTTACTAAACGACAACAGAATATTCACTAGAAATGTAATATATGACGAAATATTTCATATGTAAAAGTGTGCTAATAATTATTTTAAATGCAAATATTAATAATCAGTCTATCTATAATTCTTCCGTTGATATTTCAACGGGCATTACACTAGTACTTAAATACTTAGCGTAAATGCCCGTCAATATGACGGGAAAGAAAATTATATTGCCGTATCCCACTCCCATTCTTCCTATCTCCCCTCCCTTCTTCGTCTCTCCTCCCTCCCTCCCTCTCGCTCCCTCTCACTCGGTGCATCTACGTAAATTCTTTGTATTTCTACCGTATGACATATGAGTATTGGGGCTATAATAGGAATCTCGAGTCTCAACAATGACATTCTTTGTCCAGGAATCTTATCGATAAAAGCGCGATGTTTGGTCAAAGTCTGCCACATATTCGTTAAATGTGAGTAATTTCGAACGGAAGGCGTAAATCTACGATAATAATAACAAGTTAGGAAAGTGTAAAACGTATCACAAACGTTTCGTGCAATGGAGTATTAGAAAGGCAAATTATATACCTGTACATGAGGGAAATAGCGTTTTAAAGTTCTTATATTCTTAAAAAATAATCCATTTTCTTCCTATTTAATAATATTGCATGCACGTTTGTTTGTGAGATTGTTTATGATAGCAACAATGAAGAAGCAACCATGCAAGAAATTTTCTAAGTTCAACTCGATTTAAGACGTTTTTGTTTGATTTTCTCGATAACGGCTAATCCTACGATAAAACTGTGCAGGAAAGTAAATACTCTACTTTACACGTTCTATAACTTTTATTTGAAATATATTTTGGTATGAGCAATATTTTACGAGATATTACGAAAATTTAATTTTTTATCACCAGTAAAGTGGTACCCCTGATTGGCGAACGTGATTCATTTTTGCGATTTTCTTATTATATTTGATTGTAAGTCTTTAATATCAAACTTCATGAAAATCCGTTCAGTAGAAGCCGAGAACGAACATGCGGACGGACGGACTGACGGACAGACCGACGATAATAGGCGCTCACGCTGGAAGCGAAACGCGCCTAAAAAACCTTGTATGTACATTCTTGTTTAAAACAGTCTACGTACTGTGATTGTAGGTAAATTTTTTCTAATTTTAATTTGCAAAAGAGTGAAAGCCTGCACGTCGAAATGTCGTATTTTTACGTCTTTTCTTATGGGAAACAGAAATGTTCTCCTGGAGTCGAACCCGGGTATTTTTTCGGGATTTTTTCGTCATTGTCTTTTAATGCGTGATTCGTGCATTCCTGCCAAATTTCAAGCTCGTACCTACTCGGAAATTATCTTAAATCGCTTCTAAAGAGTGGCTTTAAAAGTGTGTAGAGAAGAAGACAAGAGAACAGGAAAGAAAGATTTCTACGCCTTATATAATACAGATTGATTAATAAGTATCGTTTGATTTTTTCTACGACAATTACTATTACCGATATCTTAGCCTTACTCCGGCTTTAAAAGAAACAGCAAATGAGCGATAAGGAGCTATTCATCGATAGTTTCCAATCATTAACAATGCCCAACGTTTCACAGTGGTTCGGATTGCATATCTAGCTAGACAAAACCCTAAGGTGATTAGAATTGCATGATAATATTTATTTTATTATTCAATTCCCTTTTTAGGCGCGTTGTGCTTCCAGCATGCGCGCGTATTATCGTCGGTCTGTCCGTCTGTCTGTCCGTCCGTCTGTCCGCATGTTCGTTCTCGGCTTCTACGGAACGCATTTTCATGAAATTTGATATTAAGGACTTACAATCAAATATAATAAGAAAATCGCAAAAATGAATCACGTACGCCAGTCAGGGGTACCACTTTACTGGGGAAAAAAATTAAATTTTCGCCATATCTTGTAAAATATTGCTCATATCAAAATATTTTTCAAATAAAAGTTGTAGAACTGGTGAAGAAGAGCATTTCTTTTCCTATACATTTTTATCGTAGAAGTAGCCGTTATCCATAAAATCGAACAATAAAGTCTTAAATCGAGTTGAAGAGAAATTTTCTTGCATGGTTACTTCATTGTTGCTAACATAAACAATCTCACAAACAAACGTTTAATTTACTTACGTGTGCATGCACTATTTTTAAATAGGAAGAAAATGGATTATTTATGATGAAGAAAAGAACTTTAAAACGCAATTTCCTTTACGTACAGGTATATAATTTCGGAACAGGTCTGTTATTAGTCGTCCAAGACAAAAATACGTCGTCGCTATTAGAAACGTGTTTTTATTCAATGTTATATCATCTTGACTGTTGCGCCGCAAATTGAGAGGATATATTGACGAGCCTTCGGCTCTCTTTGTTTTAATGGGTAGTCGTCTCCGGGCGCTACTGCGCCCTTCGCCTTGCCTGGAACCAAAGAAACCCTCCACGTTGTCCGGAGATTGGGTTTGTAAATGTCGAGACCGGCCAATCAGTCATGGGTTAGCAACAGTCAAACGAGATATAATAAATGTCATATTGTTGTATTGTTGTTGCTTTAATTGTTAAATCATTTAAAGACGCGCATGTTTTGATCTTGGACGACTAATAACAGACCTAAGCCATAATTTCTTTCTAATACTCTAATACTCCACAGTTTGGTTTATATAACCTTTAACATTGTCAATGCATTCTTCTAAACCTAAACAGTTCAAAATATAACTTTGTTTTCTTGGACACAATAATTTCACTTTTCCAGACTTCGAATAGCTGTTTCCGTGTGATACATCTTGTTACTGAAAAATTAAAATAAAAAGAAGTTGTACAAAGTAGCAGCTAATTTCTATTTTACACGACGAGCGATAGTTACTTTATATATAGAATATTTAAGCATAACGGTAACCAGCGGAAGTTTTTTTTGTAGACCTCGCCAAATATAAAATACAAGCCACAATTTCAACTTAATATTCTGATTTATATTTTGCGAAGTATAAACAATAAATTCAGGAAAAAAGTGCAAATAACGAAGAACATACCTTCAAGAGAAGCCTCCATTTTAGTAAATAAATTTGCTTTGGATAGAACTCGTGTGGCGATGTTGACTAGCACAAGTGCGAAACACGACTGGAAAAAATAATTACGCTACCCAGCTATTTTGCCTTCTCCTGGTCCTTCTGTGTTGGTCGCCTGGTGGCTATTGTTATATTTTACGGTGACACATTTATTCTATTTGGTAACAGTACATCAATTGGACATTTCTGAGAAAAAAGTGCATTGGGGTTTTGTCTGGTTAGATTTGCAATCCGAACCACTGCGCGTTTCTGCGAAACACTTTTTCGTGTAATATGAAGACTTTTGGATGTTCTCCAATAAAACAGTAACTTCCGTCGAACCGTTTATCCCACTTTTTTTGGGCAGCGGTTCCAAAAAGGATTTGGCGGTTGGAGGAGTTACGTGAAACGGAAAAGGGTGGGGCGGCTGTCTGAGGCACGTACGATGACTAACGATCACGATTTCCGGGAAAATACCTCGGTTTCAACCCTATTCTGGAGAATCTCCTATTCTGGAGCTTCGACCAAAAAATTAGAACGCCAACCTATCGTCTAACAGTCACTTCAATAGGATCTACGTATTTTGCAAACTCGAGCTGAATGTGTTTCCGAGACTTTAGAATTCCGATCCAGAAACCACATAAGGAAAGGGGAGGGGGGTTGGAATGGAAAAGAAGATATAGGAAACTCCAAAACCCATAGAGTCAACGTGTACCTCTACATCCCCTCTTGGGCTTAAACGCATGTAGGTTAGCTGAATCCTGTTCCAGACTCTTGTCCCATTTTTATCCCCTTAAAGCTTCTCAAAAGTGAAATGCCGTGTTTTTGTGTTTACGAGTGCGTGCGTTTGCGTGCGAGAGTGTGGGTTGAGGATGGGAGATCGAGAAAGAGAGAGGGAGAGAGAGAGAGGGAGGGAGAGAGAGAGGGAGAGAGGAAGATAAGACCAAGGCTCGGGAGATTTTCTCTGTGAAATATTATCCCCATATCCTTATAAACCCTCATCTCGAGAGCCCACGGCAAACCCTTCTCACGCCATTATATTTCAATCCGTCCTTACCACCACCACCACCACCACGACGTTACTCTCGCTGTTCTCTCCATCACTTTCCCTCTCTCTCGCCTCACCGGCTTTTACATCCCCTTCCCCCCCTCTCTCTCTCCATTTATCTCTATTCCTCCTTTGTGTCTACCTTTAGCTCGATCTCTTCCGTTTCGCCGTCCCGTAAAGCTTTCAATAACCGGTTGCTTGTATTTTTATATAACTCTCGTATTTATACTGAATGAGCGGAGGACGTGAATCAGTCTGTGTCAACGTGGAAAGGATCTGATTATAGTTCAGGCAGTTTTTTTTAAGAACAGGTTATACAGGCAGGTCCACACATACGTGGGCGTTGCGTCCCACGAAAACGATTCTCGGTACAACCTATATGGACGCCCTCTTTTAGTCAATCTGCTATAATATGGCGGGGAAAATGTATGCTCTACGCGTTCCCTTTTACTTTTTTCCAAATACTTTGATAGTTGAAATACACGAATTGTTAATTACTCGTCTCTCATGTACCTTGTACGAGAAAGAATTTTAAGACTAAAACGGTAAAACAACAAGCGAGGAAAGAATTGCAGAGAAAATTACATTAGGCGCTTTTTTTTTAGAATACTAAAATAAAAACATTCACCTGCAGACCAACCTATCTTAAAAATTTTGCGTCTTTAATAATATTCAATGCATTAATTATGTAAGTATATTTTTAGACCTATGTAATTTCACTTTTGTAGCGAAAAATTAATTAACTAATCTCACAGCAATGAATTTTACCATTAAAATGTTAAGCAGCATATCACGTAAACATTTATTCGAAAACAATTGGCATTAAATAAAAACGACAAAATATTTCATAGAATAAAATTTTACTCACTTTCGCTTAATAGCGTAGGTACTTGTTTATTTACATTCTTTCCTGTGAACACGGCTAACAATACGAAAGCCATAATGGGCCCCTATAGATATTCGTAAGGGGTTTTCTAATATCCTGTTAACTTCCTGTAGAACTTTATATCCGGAATATTTGGTAATTTTTGAGTTATTTTGTACATCGTCAGACAGACAGGCGGATGGACCGAATACATAGGCACTTTTTTAAATAAAAAAATCGCTACAAGCTCTGAAATATTTTGGGGTAGATGTCAATTAAACATTTGTCATTACCGTGTTTTACCCTTTTTTGATTTTATGTCATTTTCTGTAAATTTCCTGTTTTTATTATATAACCTGTGAATGTTATAATATTAAATAAGAGTCAACTTTTAGCTTACCGTTCACGAAGTTTAAAAACTGTACGAAAATGAATTGCCCTGTTTTTTCATTATTCGAAAAATATTAGGCTACTTTTTAAGTTTTTGATATATTTCACCATACTTTATCGTTAAACATTCGAATACAGGAAACAAAATCAATTGTTTTGTACATTCTTGTCCAGGTAAAATAGAAAATTTATCCTACTTATTTATATAAAATTTTCACATTTTGTATAAGTCCCTTGAGTATAAATGCAACGTACTTCGATAATTAAAAATTGACTAGTAGGGCAGCCCCGGATCTCCGATCCTCAACGCGATATAAATAATCTGAAAGTTTAGTGAAATAATTTTGATTGAATAATTAATGAAATAAATGAAATGCAAATAATCTAAATAGTTCGGCCCTAGGTTATATCTTCTTTGTTCCCTGTTCATTTGACGTGTTTCCCTATTTCTTTGTCTTTCTATTACTCTCCGCTCCTCATCTGACGGGCAATCCTATGAGCTTCCGCCTCTCTTTCTCTCTCTTTCTTACAATACTCTTCCTTTGATCTCTGGCTCCTCTTTTTTTCTCTGGCAGCTGTAGCTGGGCTAATAGCTCTACCTTACCTTAGTTCCAATGATTATCGTTGCACCCTTATAGACGAACTCACAAACAATTGCTTTACTTCAAGTGTCTATCAACGACTGCTTTTAACTTCTTACAGGATCTACTGTAAAGACGACGTCAATGCAAGCTTTTATTTAGATTATCAATGAAGAGAAGATAACCATATAATGTGTTTACAAAGTAACGTGCGTCCCTATTCTTATCTAATTTTTAATAGATGCGTGAGCCTATTTGCGTTAATAAGGATTACAGATTACAAAAAGGTAAGATTCCAGCATTCAAACGATGAAACAAAACAAAAACCAAATTAATTGCACAATTTAAAATAACACTCAATGCGCTGGGAGCTTGTTTGTTATACACATGTTATTGACACAGCTAGAACCGCTTCCCATACGCAGTCAACAAAATAATTATCCGTAAATATTTACGTTGCTATGCTTCATTAATTTCAATGCTTATGTTAAACAAAAGTGCGAAGCGAATAACGCTATTCTTTCACCTATTTGAAGGTATAATTGATAGTAATTGAATCGGAGACAACAATGACGGTCGCCTTGGCAAATGGAAAAGAAAATATTTTTAAAAATTAGAAGGTTAATTAAATCGGTATAAAAACCTGACTACACCACTTAATTCTTTATTCCGATTAAAATGACACCTTCCTCTTGTTTATACGTGCTGTCGTTGCTGAGTTATAGAAAAACATACTTTCATACATACACACAAACACTTCATAGATATCTATATATAAACATAAGTGATATTTAATAACATTTTGAAAGGCTTCTTTTTCAAAGACGATCAATAAAGAAAAGCTTCAGTGTTAAACCTGCCAAACACTTTGCATTATAGAACAAAGTAATTTGATTAGAAAATTACTGATTACTTGGTATTGACAAACTTATTTGCTAGTACTAACAATTGAATAAAGAAGCATGGAAATCTGCCGCTCGATTCAAAAGTTCAACACTTAGCTGCAGACCGACGGCGACACTTTTTATATATTCTATTAATTAAGGACATGATTTTTTCATCGAAAGGGGTGGAAAAATTCAGTTTTTTAAAACTAAGTGGAAAGACGAAAGAAGGAGAAATTTGACAATCAAAAAACTTATAAATATATGGCTTATTTAATATTTCTTTTAATAAAATTATAATTGTAATTGTGTCCATACGAAATATAAGGCTTGAGATTGATCAATAAAAACATCTGTGTTTACAAGAATAAATGAAAGCCTGTATTTTACTTTAGAAAAAGTGTTTTCACAAACTAGAAAAAATGATTTTAACGTCGCAAACCAGTGGTACACAACCTTTTCTACGGGGCGATAATATATTCCTTCACGCCAAATTGACGGGATTTTATACTAGTACTAGTGTAATAGCCGTTGAAGTATCAACGGAAGAATTATAGATAGATTATTATTATTTTCATTTAAAATAGTTAATATCACACTTTTACATATGAAATATTTTGTAATAAACAACATTTCTAGTGAATATTCTGTTGTTGACGGGTTATCTTTAGTTAAACTTAAAATAGTTGACTCTCTTTCCCTCCCTCTCCCTCCCTCTCTCCTCCTCCGCCCTCTTTCTACTCTACTTCCCTCTCTCCCCCTCCCTCCTCTACCTTTCTCCCCCCCCTCTCGTATTAAAAGCATTCAAAGCATGTTTATACCCATAAGGATTGAATTAATATGAAACAATGGAATTGATAGGCAAGGCAACATCCCCTTAAAATGGCAAGATTTCCTCAAACTGTGTGAATTAAACGTTTACATTGAGAAATTTCGAACTGTGGGCGGAAAAAGATGAACAGAATAAGAAACTTTATAATGTTTTCTTAAAAATGGTTCATATCCGAAGATTTTAGGCCAAATCTTTCTAATTTTAATATAAATAAGAATGAAAGCCTGCACGTGTAAAGCCGATTTTACGTGTTAACTTATTGGAATTGAAATTTATCCTCTGGAGTCGAACCCGAGTCTTTGATCTCGAGTTTGATACATTAAAACGTTTTGTTATTATGTCATAATGCTATCCTGAAAATTTGATCAAATTCGGTTCTGTCGTTTGCGAGATATTAAGCTTCAAAAATCATTACATGACAAAGGGACAAAGTGACACTGTCTTTTATATTAGTTTTATGATATACAGTATATATATAATTTAAAGCCATTGTTCAGGAGATATGTTATCACCTTAAATTTTTTTCTAAATTTATTTATAGGATAGAAAGATGAAGAGATTTTTATCTATCTCCCGGATCTGGAATTTCAATAGCCGAGCCAAGGCAGTAAGTGGATGATTTGGTGCGCTCCACCCTCAGCTACCCCCCAATCTCATGGAATTTTAGACGGCAAAATGTGAGTGCAAATTCAATATGTTCGTATAACTAAATCACTTCCGGGTATTACCATAATGTTACTCAGAGACATCTGAAGCTATACCAACTTTGGTGCTTATCGGATATCGAAAACCTTTACCCCAATAGCTGATTTCGCCATTCCATTACTAATAAAAAATTGTAAAAGATGAACCAAACACAAAGGTGAAGGTTAAGTAGCATGCGATTTATAATTTCTCTAGGCTCATGTCGCATGATATGCGGATGGAGCTCCAGTGTTTATTCTTAAATGTTCTACAGTTAGCGATAAATAAACATCGAAGGAGCGGATAAGGGAACGCGCCGAGTTTTATCTCGTATCGCAAGGACGAGGTACAGTAACCTGCTGAACTTCGAAATTAATAATTTATACCACGGTGGGCGCGGGAGAGATGCATTGCCGGCTCCATAAATCTCCCGAACTCTTCCTGCACTTTCCCAGATTTACCCTTAATCTTGAAAGAGTGAGTCGCGAGGGAAACGCGAAAAAAATAAAGGCGAAGAAAAAAGATGAAGAGAGAGTGGCGTGTCAGGAATGGATGGGAGAGGAGGCTAGATACGTAGAAATATGGATTATGTGAGGTTGGGGAAATAGGGAGGTAGGGGGTTTCATATCGCCGGCCTAACCTATTCGGAGTCACGCCATTGCGTTGTCGTCGGAAGGGGGTGTTTATTATGCCACATAAAAACTGTCATTCGAGTTGTGAGAGATACACGAAACAGATAGGAGAAGAAAGAAAAAGAGAAATGAGGAAGAGAGAAGAAGAATGAGAGAGAGGGGAGAAAAGTCGACAGAGAGAGAGAGAGAGGGTTGGGCAAAGGGAGAAAAAGAGAAGAGGATGGGGGAGGGAGAGAGAGAGGACGAAAGAGGGAAAATGGAGAAAAAGAGCGATAGAGGGGAAAGATAGGGGAAAGAGAGAGGAAGAGGTAGAGAGGGGGAGAGATAGGGGTGGAGGGGGTGCAGATGGGGAGAGAGGGGGAAGGAAAGAGGAGGATGAAACGAGAAATGGGAGAGAGAACGAAAGAGAGGAATGGCGCTAGTGTAGTTTTAGTTGTAGTAGGTGACAAGGTAAAGAGCTCCTCCGAAGGTACACTTAAGCGTGAAATGTCACTTCAAACAGGATTTTTAAATAGTTTTGTTGAAGGCAGTTTGTTGATGCATCGTAACGTGTTGTCATTATTCCTTAACTTTATGTGAACTATTACTAAAAGTACGGGAATATTAGGTTAGGGTTAGCGATAAAATCAGACAAAACTGAGTTTTAAAAACATACGTAGAAGAAGTCTTTTAAAATTAATTCTGTTCACGGCTAAGCCATTTTTCGATTAAGGCAAACTAACAATCAACTGACAATGAGTTTGACATCGGTGTCATAATTCTCGCACAGATAACATAATACCCAATTTCCGAAATAATTGAACACACTAAAATAATAGAAAGTCTGTTTCCGTTTACTTCTAAATGGTTCTCCAGGAAAAAAGAGAAAATTTTATGAAGGTTACTGAAGGAATGTTTCAATTTCCACCTTCAATATGACATCAACCGATAGACTGATACGGATAATTATTAGAATGATAAAGATGAAACCTCTTACCATTACGCGAAAATTCAGTGGTAATTGAAATGACCTATTTATTCGGTATAAGAGGAATGCACCAGTAATATTACATTATTAATTGTCCATTAGTGTTTTACATATTTTTGTGATGCATAAATAAAATTTGCCAGTAATGTAACTGAACGAAGTGGGTCGTATGCTGTAAACCCTGACAAACACAGTTACCTAGAACGATAAAACCAGAGAAAGTATGATCTAACCCAAAAAATGCGTTTACACTTTCGAGAACGCTTGCACCAATATAACTGACAAAGTATGGCTGCCTCAAGTCTTACCAACGCATCGTAAAAGAGCTAGAGAATTCTAATAGAATATTTTTTGAGGCGATTTTCCGCCCAATATGTCGATTCTTGTATTCAGGTGCGTAACTTCATGCATGTATCGCCATTTATGTTCACCGAATTCCTCACGTACGTCGAATTTCTGAGAAAATATAATTCTTTCGTGGGAAAAAATAGAGAAACTCTGATTCTCTTTTTTTTTTACATATGTACTATGTTTTGCACCAAATTTACGACTCGGAAAGAGATGAACGACTTGATGATAAATATTACCTTTGGTATTTTTATAATAAATCAAAGAATATGTATTACACGAGGGGGAAAGCATAAACAATCGTCGTGTACTTCATTTTTGTTCCCATTTCTGAAATGCGTTCTTTTTTACATACATTTATAGTAGTCCCAAGATAAATTTATATTTCAATAGTCTTTTTATTCAATTTATTTACAAACATTGATAGTGCTCTTGTTATAATGTATCAATTTCTTTTTACATTAATTTGCATCGCAATATCACGGAGACGTCTCTTTGATTTACAAGCGCAACGGTAAGACCGCCATTCAGTATCAACGAAGGAAAAACACACGCAGCAAGTAGAACTCAAAGGTGGCGGTGACGACATTACAAAACAAGAAGAGTGGCTGGGAGAAGAAAGATTGAGCGAAATGATGCGAAGTGGAAAAAAAAGGCAAAGAGAAAACAGCTACGCAATCGATGATCTCGTGCAGGACTCTCTCCCTCTCCTTGTCTCTTTGAGTTATTTGGGGTCAACGAACATAGTGGCATAAATAGGACTCCAAGAAATGGTCGAAGTTACTACGAATTACCCGAATGAGCTGTAAACATAAATGCATAAGGGTGAAAGCATTTATTAACGCTCTCAGTACAAGGTATGGAGTAAAAGTGAGCGCTGAAAGCTAATTTACTGTGTGGCGTAGTCATAATATGTTTTCATAGCATATTATTCGAATAAGATTTAGCTGTTATTTGTATGCTTCTTCTTCGAGTTTTCTGTGAAATACCAAGAATAAATTTTCGTCACTCTAAAAACTGCATTTTAAAAGAAAATCATCGAGATGACGATAACCACAAAACGATACGTAGATATGGGTTTTGGTAACAGTGGCAATCCACGGTCCGTAGATACTAGAAACGGAATGCGATGGGGATGATCAGTGATACCTAATAAACACGTTATTTAATGGTAAACAACGTATTTTTGTATACTTGGGCTGTCCAACTGGCGGCCCGGGGCCACATCCGGCCCGCGGAATGATTTTATCCAGCCAGCGGAATGATTTTATCCAGCCGAGGTAAGGGCGATCTGGGCGGCCGCCCGGGGCCTCAAAGCTATAGCGGCGCTTACCCGTTGGTTCGTTTGTATCTATAGAGTACTGGTAAGCTGTCTAAACCCTACCAGTCATAAAACATTTTCCTCTGCATGCCTCTTTCCCCTTCCAAAGTTTTTACCACCACGTGCGAAAACGGATAGGGAAAACCGGTAAAATGAAAGAAGCCGAAAAATTTTTCCCTGTCACCCGCTAACAAGGGGTTATGGTTCCATATTTCTCTTGGAAATGGCTCCAAACCTACTAATGGGCGCATGGGTGGTACACTAACGATGCACGTTAGGGGCGCATGCTTTCCGGTCTATCTCCGATCTTCACTCGAACAAAATCTCTCCTACCCCCCCTCCGACAACCCCAGTCCGGCCCGCCAGTCAATGGTTCTCAGCATATTTGGCCCGCCACACCAACGAAGTTGGACAGCCCTAGTCTATAGTAAAGAGAAATTGGCAGCATAAATCTAAATTTAATAACGAAGCAGACAATTGTCTGACAATTTTTCGTACTCATTATAAAACGTAAATAAAATATATAAAAAATGATTTGATAGATATCAGGGTATTAGCCTTTTTAATTTTTACCTTAAAAATGCCTGTAGAATTTTTTTTGTTTATTTGAAAAGCTCAGATCGACTGCTGTAATAATAAATTGAAGTTTTCGGAAAGGAAATTTTCTTCATATTTGAGGGTAATACGAAATTTAACGGAACGGATGGAAAAGAAAGAAAACAGTTAAATTAAATGTTATATATTTTATAAATTCCAGTGTATTCATGAACAAAAAAACTTACAAGAAAACTAATCCAGTAATTTCCTAAAATAAGAGAGAAAGGGATTCTTCGCGGAATTACTCGTAGTACGTACTTAGAAAACTATCATTTCCTACCATTAGTTGTCATCTAAGTTTTTGAAACTGAAAAATGGGTAACTTTGAGAGTTCCCAAAATTAACATAAAGACGCTATATACTCTTTTTATCATGTTCCGTTCCTTATCTCTCGATAAATATTGCAGCACTGTGTGTGTGTATATGTATATATATATTTATTCATTCATTCATAGTTTTCAATCCTAAGATTGGTTTGACATGACTAGGGAATAAACACATATGATGTGGTGGTTTCCCGTTGCCTTCCACATCAGACACACACACACACATGAGTGATGAAATATGAGTACGAATACAAACATCCATGCCCTTGGCGGGATTCGAACCCGCGACCTTAGTGATGGTAGGCCAGCGCGCTAGCCCTTCCACTTCCGGGGCCGGCATATATATATATATGTATATGTATACTATAATATATTTTGAAGCGTGTTTGTTGGTTTGTGTGTTTGTTCATGGAACTCCTCCTAAACGATAAAAGCTAGAATAACCAAATTTGGTACGATTCTTCCTTACATACTAACTTAGTGAAATGTCACGGATTGGTCAACCGGGATTAATCAATGCTGCCAATATAGGGGATTAACATTTTTCCTTAAGATAACACGTATGAATCAATTTCTTGACTTGCAAGGTATTCTTCCTTCAAGCATTAAAATAAGTAAATATGGACCGTTTTTTTCGTTTTGCTTTATTCGACGACTGACACTCTATACTATCTTATTCCTGCGAAGTTTACATGTTACACCGTCGAAGTTTTCAGAAATACGCTATTTGTTTCGAAATTTTGTGGATTTTTCGTACTCTTTCCGGGCGTTGCCAAGGCGGCCGTAATTGTTACCTCCGATTCAGTTAGCTTCAGTGAAGCTTATAAATAGACGAAAGTTTAGCGTTATTCGCTTCGCACTTTTGTTTAAGCAACGAAACGATCGATGTTTATGGATAGCAACGTAAATAGATACTGATTATTTTTCAGGAAGCGTTTATTGATGAAAATAATAGAACCTTCTCTCGTCTATTGAATACTGGAATCTTACATTTTTTGTAAGTAAAATCATTATATTATACGTTGTAATGTTTATTAACGTAAATAAACTCACGTATCTGGTGTACATTTACCGGAGTCAGTGATCAATCATGGACAACTGTATGTTGATTTTTCAAGACATAAAAGTAAATATTTCAGCGAGGCATAATTACACAAGAAATGAAGCTGGATTTGGCGAAAGTAATATGATAGGAAATAAAATTATTGTTATATTTGGATGCAATAGGCTCGGAAACGGATTGTTACAAGCAAATATGATTAAATGTTAAGAAAAGCTAATTGTAATTTAAAAAGTGTCAATTATATATATTTTGAAGAGTTTGTGTGTTGTGCTGTAGTAGCTTCACTAAATCCGTTAAAGTTCAACGGAAAATTCTGCTAGTGTATATATATATATATATATATATATATATATATATATATATATATATATATATATACACTGGGTTTCCTTCAACACCTAGTTGCCCAAAATATCCTTACTTACCTTTCCTCTTCTTTAGTATTTATATATCATCATCATCATCATCATCATCAGCCTTTTTCAGTCCACTGACGGACGAAGGCCTCCCCCAGACTCTTCCAGTTTTCCCTGTCAACTGCCTCCCTCCTCCAAGTTTGCCCCAAGAACTTAACAAGCTCTCTGTCCCACCTGTCTTTCGGTCTTCTTTTCGGTCTCTTGATGTTTCTTGGGATCCATTCGATGACACTGGACGTCCAACGCTGGTCATTTCTTCTAGCAATGTGGCCTGCCCACTGCCATTTTAACACCTTCACTCTTCTAATCACGTCACAGACTCCCGTCTTCTTTCTTACCCAGTCGTTCCTCTTGCGGTCTCTTCGGGTGATCCCTAACATGCATCTCTCCATGCCCCTCTGTGTTGTTTGCAGGCGCTGTATCATTCTGGCATTCATGGTCCATGTTTCACAACCATATGTCAGAACAGGCAGAACACATTGGTCATACAGTCTCCTTTTTAGGAAGACTGGAATATTTGATTTAAAGATGTTCGCATTCTTGCCAAATGCACTCCATGCCATCTTCACTCTCCGGTTGATTTCTCCAAGAAGCGAACCATCAGTAGTGATGAGTTGACCTAAGTAAACATAGCTGGTTACTTCTCCAAGTTCTGCTCCGTTGATATGTATCTTCTCAGAATTTGTGAAGGAGTTGTACATAACCTTTGATTTATTAAGATTCATCTTAAGTCCAGCTTCTCGGCTTGCTTGCTCAAGCTCTTCAGTTCTTCTAAGGAGCTCTTCTGGGCTCCCTGCGAACAGTATGATATCATCTGCAAAGCGCAGGTGACTCAGATATTCTCCATTTACCTTTATGCCTTTTTCCTCCCAGTCTAGCCTTTTGAATACTTCCTCTAGAGCTGCTGTAAATAACTTAGGGGACATAGTATCTCCTTGTCTCACTCCCTTTTCGGCCTTAAAGGCACTCGTCTCTTCATGCAGCTGGACAGATGTTGTCGCATTTTCGTAGATATTCTTGATCAAGGTTATGTACGTTTCTTCTACTCCTTGTTTCTTTAGTGCACGTAACACCGACGAAGTTCGGACAGAGTCGAATGCTTTCTCGTAGTCGATAAAGCACATACATAGAGGTAATTCATACTCGTTGGTCCGACTGATTACCTCTCTCACGACTTGGATGTGGTCCATCGTGCTATACCCACTGCGAAATCCAGCTTGCTCTCTGGGTTGGGCAGCATCAAGATGGTTTTGAAGGCGCATAGTGAGTATTTTGGTGAATATTTTGTAGACTGTTGGGAGTAGGCTGATCGGTCTGTAGTTATTCAAGTCTTCTTTGGAACCTTTCTTGTGCAGAAGGATAATACATGCGTGGTTCCATGTTTCTGGTATCTTTTTCTTCCTCAGACAGGAATTAAAAATCTTAGCGAGAATTGTTTCCGTATGATTCCCCATTGCTTTGAATACTTCCGCTGTGATACCATCCATTCCAGATGCTTTTCCATTCTTCATACTTCTGATTGCGTGTCTCACCTCTTCCGGAAGGATACCTGGGACCTCTTCGGTGGGCATGTTTGCATCATCATTTACTTCATCATTTCCTAGAGGATCCTCATACAGCTTGGTGTAAAATTCTTGTACCCGTTTCAGGATGAGTTTCCTACTATGGGTTATGGAGCCGTCTTCTAGCATCAAGGCCACCAGCTGTCTCTTTCCGATCGAGAGATGTTGCTTCATTTTCTTGTAACTTCTATTGTTTTCTATGGCTTTCTCGATTAGTTCATAATTATATTTTTTCACATCTTCCTTGATGCACTTCCTTATAGTTTTGTTTAGTTCTGCAAAATGGATCATTTCTTTAGGATCATTAGTAATTAACATTTTCCTTCTTTTTTCCATCAGCAGTCTTGTTTTTTCAGTCAACTTTTTCTCTGGCTTTGTTTTAACTGTTCCGCCTATTTCTTCAGCAGTTTCCTTGAGTATCTCTATAAATTGGGATTCAACTTCTTGGTCTTCCAGTGCACTGAATCGATTTTTCAGTTGGAGTTGAAATTCTTCTTTTCGTTCTTTTAGCACCTGCGTGTTGATAATAGACTTAGGCTTCTTCTTTATAAGCTTCTGTCTTTCTAACTTTGAGTTGAATTTTATTCTGCATCTTACCAAGCGATGGTCGCTTCCAGTTTTAAACTGGTTGAGGACGGAGCAGTCTTCAGCCAATTGCTTCTTATTTACTAGTATGTAGTCAATTTCGTTTTTGGTACCATTGGGTCCTTTCCAGGTCCATTTTCTATTGGGATTCTTTTTGAAGAAAGTGTTCATTATATATAGACTAGTACATTCAGCAAAGTCTACAAGGCGGTCCCCTCGTTCATTTCTGTCTCCATAGCCCCATTTTCCAACTGCGCTGTCGTCTTCCTTTTGTTCTCCTACCTTGGCATTGAAATCACCCATGACCACTTTTAGATGGCAGCTTCCTTTGTCGTGCAGTTCTCCAACTTCTTGGTAAAAATCTTCCACTTCCTCATCCGAGTATGATGACGTTGGTGCATAAACTTGGACTATTTGAAGTTGATATCTTTTATTTATTTGAAGCACTAGTCTAGCTGCCCGCTCGGATGAACTTTCCATTTCCACGATATTATTCTTCAATTTTTTGTTGATGATGAATCCAACACCTCCTGTTCTTCCTGTGTCAGTTCCCCTGTAATAAAAAATATCTCCACTCTTCAACTCCAATAGGCCTTCACCTTTTCTTCTCACCTCACTAAGTCCTAAAATGTCCCACTTGATCTTCTCCAGTTGTTCTTGGAGCTCTTGAAGTTTATCTTCACTGGACAAAGTCCGGCAGTTAAAGGTAGTTAGGTTGAGGTTAAAGGAATTGGGTAAGGATGAGAAAGAGTGGCAGTGGGCGTTTAACCTCCGGGGATTCTTAGCACCCTCTGCCTTCCTGCCTTGTTCCTGACCACTGCCACGGTCAGAGGCAATCCAGCCTCCGGAGAATGAGGGCCGTTTTTTATGGGTGTACATGCCATGGGGGGATTGTGGGCCTTAAAACACCACGCTGGCCCAGAGCGGGTTGGTGAGTACCTCTTTCACTTTGGCCGGAGATATTGCAGAAAGACTTCACAGCATGGTTGAACCTACCGGTGTCCGAGGACACCACTGTTCTTCGCCCTTTAGCCTCCGTTTACACCCTTCCGCCGACTTTGAGGCAGTGAACTGAGGCAGTTGGAAGGGATTTATATATATATATATATATATATATATATATATATATATATATAGCCGAGAAACTTAAAAATTACATTGATTTAACTTCAGTAATGTTATTTTCTTCATTTGAGTTACAAGCTCTTACAGATCAATCATGGAATGTTTGTCTAATTCATAATAGCATAGGAATAGAAATTCGCCTCTAGAACACCTCTTCAGAAAATGAAAATAATAATTTTCATAATAAAATTTGACGATATTTTAATTCTTTCCGAATCAAAGGAACGTTAATTAATAACCTGGTAAAGCAACCATATTTCGTGATTTAAAGGCGATAGATTTCTATTTACAAAAGTTGTCTCGAATTAGCAAAGATGAGAAATAAAGACATAATATTTGCATAACGTGATTAAATAGCTATCACACTCCTTTGCCCAGAGGCAACGCAAGCATCAATAAACGCGTGAAGCGAGACGAATTAAATATTTTTTCATCCGAGAACTGCCTCGTGTTGTAAATATCAAACCTTCAACCTTTTAAACTGGGGATTCGCACTGAGAGCAAGGCAATGATTATAGATGGCCTAAAGAAACGACATGGAGGCGAGCATGTCGAGGTAGGAGTTGAAGATGGAGGATAAGGCAGTTGGAAAAGAGGAAGAGGTAAGGATCTCGCTCACCTGAGGACGGAGCTCCCTATTCATTCTTATTTTCATCCTCTACTCCATTCCCTCGCAAGATCTTCGACCCTTCCCATTACCCCTTGCTTTCTCTCTTCTTGCCTTCCGTCTTCGTGGAGATATCCCAAACTCTCCTTCATTCATCCTCGGTCTCCTGTTGCTCTCCAATACGTCACACCACGCTCGCTATCCAGTTTATATCCTCCTTTACGATTTCTTAATCCAGCCATTCATTCCCGACCCATTTCGTCTTATCGCTACTTTAAGGTGATTTTCCTCCCCCTTCTATATAAGAACTATAGATTTAGTGAAAGTGGGTTGTTATTTTTTATTAACCGTGCTTAAAAGATGAGGCTACTTCCATTCATTACCATTTTCACGAAAAACATTTCATAACGTTTTTCACTTTCTCATATACTAAGTATATTTAGAAAGTATTGTAATCGCGAAAAAAATCGACCCCGAGATTTTGACGGAAATATACGTTTTAGGTGCCGCTGATTCCGAAAAAGTGGTTTTCGCAATGCCGTCTGTCTGTACAAAAAATTAAATTTTCCTCATATCTCGTAAAGTATTGCTTATATCAAAATATTTTTCAAGTAAAAGTTGTAGAACTGGTAAATTAGAGTATTTCTTTTCCTATACATTTTTATCGTAAGAGTAGCAGTTATCAAGAAAATCAGACCAGAATGTCTTAAATCGAGTTGAACAGAAAATTTCTTGCATGGTTGCTAACATAAACAATCTCACATACAGACGTTTAATTTCCTTACGTGTGCATGTAATATTATTAAATAGGAAAAAATTGATTATTTATGGTGAAGAAATGAAATTTAAAATGCAATTTCCCTTACGTATAGGTATATAATTTCTTTCTAATACTCCATTGCACGAAACGCGTTAATTTGTGATACGTTGTACACTTTCCTAACTTGTTTAAAAATGTGGTTGATCAACCGAGAGGAGCGACGGGTAGCTTGGTCAAATTTTATATAAATGTTTTGCCAAGTTAGAAGGTTTACCTGTAGCCGACTCAGGGTGGGATGAGGTGAACTTACTATAGGAAATTATAGGGTAATATATGACTGGAGAGATAAAACCTTCGAGGGAGGAGGTCAATAGCGAAACTTTATAATTAGGGTATTTTGAAACTGAAAATAATAGGAACTCGCCAACTGTTGCCGATATCTCCTTTTGAGTGCTAGTAATGTGGTCGTGGTCAATATTACGAGCGATACATAAATTCACATGTAGTTTGAGAGATGTAAGTAGGATACGGTGGACTAACATTTTCGGATTGGATATAGATATCATACGAACACATTAAAGGGAAATTGAGGAGCTATTTGAAATCCTTTATACCTTAAAGTCATGTGATGATGAAGATTTAAAACGGGTTAGTTATTAAAATAATGTTTTGCTGTTTTCACGATTTTTGATTTTCTGTCCTGCCTGCCGTTAATCGAGAATTTAGAATATGTACGCCTGATAATATATTTTGTTATATTTTTTTGAGAAATGTGAAGGATACATAAAATTTTTCATTGTGTAATATGTATAATAATATTCATGTTACAAGTTGCGCAACAGGAAAAGAAGTATCAGGAAACGTTCTGAGTAAATGGCAAGGGTGCTGTTAAACATGCGTAGCTTCTAAGAAGATACATCTATTTGCTAGAGTTAATCACCAACTCCTTCCGTCATTTTGGTTCACCTTCCGCATTCTATTCGCCGTACTCAAGACCCCAAAAACAATCTTTCTTGCGGCTTCACCCTCTCTCTCGGCCAATGCAATCCTAACCTTCTCATTCCTCTGCTCACTTTCGTATGTTGTTTACATTTTCCTCATGGCGGTCGTTCCTCTTTCCGAATTCTAACTTCATCCAAACACTTATCCCTTCCTCTCACATTCTCTCGTCACGAGCCGTTTTCACGCACCGCTAATTTCTCTTTCTTCTCTCGCTCTTTCCCGCGTCACCTGCCGGTCCTTTTTAGGCGCGTTTCACTTCCAGCGTGAGCGCCTATTATCGTCGGTCTGTCCGTCCGTCCGTCCGCATGTTCGTTCTCGGCTTCTACCGAACGGGTTTTCATGACATTTGATATTAAGGACTTACAATCAAATATAATAAGAAAATCGCAAAAACGAATCACGTACGCCAAATAGGGATACTACTTTACTGGTGACAAAAAATTAAATTTTCGTCATATCTCGTAAAGTATTGCTCATATCAAAATATTTTTCAAATAAAAGTTGTAGAACTTGTAAAGAAGAGTATTTTCTTTCCTATACATTTTTATCGTAGGAGTAGCCGTTATCTAGAAAATCAAATGAGAATGTCTTAAATCGAGTTGAACTTAGAAAATTTCTTGCATGGTTACTTCTTCATTGTTGCTATCATAAACAATCTCACAAACAAACGTTTAATTTCCTTACTCGTGCATGCAATATTATTAAATAGGAAGAAAATGGATTATTTTTGAAGAAGATAAGAACTTTAAAACGCTATTTCCCTCACGTAGAGGTATATAATTTCTTTCTAATACTCCATTGCACGAAACGCGCCCATTTGTGATACGTTTTACACTTTCCTAACTTGTTTACTTTCTCCATACGTAGTCTAGGGAAAGTATAGTGATCACGAAAAAAATCGACTTCGAGATTTCAACGGAAATGCACGTTTGGAGGTCCTTAGAACACGTTTAGACTATTTTCGGAATGATGTCTGTGTGCGTGTGTGCATGTGATTGTGGGCGCTCAAACTCAAAAAGTACGTGCCATATCGTTACCAAACTTCAAATATAACACTTTAACATGAGCACAAAGAACTGATTAGTTTTTCGACAATAACGGGTAACCGGAAGTCGAGGTTTATTCGAAACCCGATTCGGTTTTTGCGATATTTCTTCGTTAAAACATCATTATTTTATATACAATTCTATACAATAGTTATAGAGAATGTAATTTCCTACAACTTTCATTTGAAACAATTTTCTATTGTAGTTATTGTTTAGGAGTTATTTATAAATAACCGGTTTTTCGGTTTTTTCCTTAAAAACATCGTTATTGGTAATCTTCACGAGGACCAAAGTTGTAGAGAATAGTATTTCCTCCAAGTTTTGTTTGAAACAAATTTTCGTGGAATCATCCATTTCGGAGATATTTAGCTTTTTCGTAATTTGCAGTATTCAGCGCCAGCATCATGTAACGGTGAATTCTGTAAACGTAGCTATTCAAAATATACCTAATTTACGGCAGTAAGGACGACTGTATTCTTTTACAATATGAAATAATAATTTTGCCTTATAATGCTATCCACAATAATTTAAATATCTATACCCCAAATATGGAGTAAGTCATGTGTTGGCCACATCAGATTTTCTCCCTCTTGCGACCCGTGCCTCACCATTCCTCTTCCCTTTACTCTCTCTGACCTCTTTAATACTCGTCAGGATGCTGCTTTGTGTGTTTCCTAACCGTTATCGCCAACTATCTGCGAGGCCATATCCTCCCTAAGAGAAAACCCTATAATTTCTAGTTTTAGCTTCAACTTCCTCAACTACCTCTCTCGTCGTCTAACTCATCTACCTTATCATTAAGCGTTTCGTTTTCTCCTTCGAGATATCTCTGTGTGATAAGCTCCAGCTTTCTTGTCATTCGTCTCCCCCTACTTCTCCTCCTCCTCCCTACCGACATCTCTTCTTCCTTCCCTCCGACCGTGTCTTTCCTTCCGTCCCTCTAACCATACTCAAACCAGGCTGTGTGTATCATTATCTGCGTAAATGTGTAGACCAATGCGTGAAATTGTTGTCTCTCTGATCTCAATCCATTAACAGTTAAGTCCTGAGTAAACGGATATCAAATAACAGGAACTTCGATCAACTAGATTTTTAAAAAAATTGTAACTTGAAAGTGCTTCATACTGAATTACGCGCGTATAAATGTACGGGATTATTTTCCCCATAATTAATAAAGGTGTTTAAGCGTAGCACAGAATCACTCATGTTACTTAACTGTTGACTTTTCTTGAAGAATTTTCTTTACTATCTCTAATATTAACTTAAATTTGATCATATTTATACTAGGTGTTAAACTAATTTTTCATAGTACTTATTTCTCCAAAAACACCATTCTCTTTTCGTTTCTATCATTTATTTTTATTTGATTTCATCCTATTTCGAACACGGCAAAGGGTTAAATGAAAGAAGAATCTCATCGTAACAAAAGCGAATATTTGCATATATTTCTATTACTTGTTCTACAAGTTAACTTTCTCAGCTTTTGATTTTATTCAGGTACCTATTCGTTTTTGACAAAGTTCTCTTTTCGGGCCCTTTCGATTTCTTGGCTATCGATCTATTCTTATTTTTTTCCGCTCCTTTCAGAGTTTATTGTTCCCTTTCCTCCCAGGCGTTGTGAAAAGTATGAAATTTTTATCTCGTTTAAGAAGGCAGGGAAAAGGTAGAAAAGGGGATTGAGAAGGAAATAACAAGCGTGTCCTAAATCATGAGATATCATCGAAGGAAATTTAAAGGAAATTTATCGCCCTAGCCATGGTATACGCCTGAGAGAACCCTTGGTCATTTTTTGGCGCAAGATGCGATGAGAAGGCAGAAGAAAAATATTTGCCGGAGGACGAGTTATTTTTGGATTTGTTAGTCATATTACCTAAAATGGCACATTCCATCAGTGAATATGTGAAGCATATCTTGTTTCATTAAATCATGTTCGCTAAATACTTCTGATGTTACGAGTTGTAACAAGATGGGAATTTTTCTTCTTGGTAAATTCCGAATATAGATTGATTAGGCCATCCAGCCCAGACACTATTTAATATTAACCCACAATTTGAATTTCAGAATATGTCATCGAATCATACGATATATTTTATGAATGCACTTCTCGAGATCATTAGCGAAATGCCTATAGTAGCTATCTCAAGACCATAATCCGGCGTAGAATTAAAAAAAATTCAATTAATTCAATTTAAATTGATCGTCTTCGTGGGATTTTTATAATAACAAACTGATTTCCACACGTAGAATAACACTAAAAAGCCTACTTGGTGCGTTCCTTCAGCATCTAGCCTCTAAACTCAGGCATTCACTCTCTCTCGTGCCACTTTAAATAACGAGAAAAAGAATCGTTTGTAGCGTCTTTGGCGGGGTGCTAAGAGGGGAAAAAATGTGGCTTCAAAAAAAAGAAACCAGAGCGAGGAATAACAATGGAAATGAGGGGAAAAAGGTCGTACTGGGAAAGAGTAATTTCTTCCTAAAACGTGTGTCGAATGTAGCGGATGAGGCGAAGCCATCCATCCGTGCTCTTACGCCCTCACTCGTACTCAGGCATTGCAACACGCTAAACACACAAAAAAATCCATCCTATTAAATATACTTGAGCTTAACATGTGATCTTGTAGAGACATTTGAACTGAACTTGAACCTAGTTTATCTCTTGTTTTTCCTCTGTTATCTCCTATAATATATTTTGAAGGGTGTGTTTGTTGGTTTGTTCATGGAACTCCTCCTAAACGATAAAAGCTAGAATGACCATATTTGTTGCGATTCTTCCTTACATCCTAACTTAGTGAATGGTCAAGGTTTTGTTTCTGTCCGTCTCTTTGATCCAAAATGGCGAACGATTTAATTATCGAACGTCACGTATTTTGCCGCGTCCTGTAACTGAAATACAGGGATGAATTTGCACTTTAAAATTACTTAAAATCACGGTACGAGCTTGAGACTTGATACTTCTCTGCGGAAAAGAACAAAGTTTATTTTTATTGAAGACAGATTCCGAATTCTGGTCGAATTCATGTAGAAATGCGGTTAGAATCAATAAAATATGTGGTTTTATCATTTTTATTACAATACCAATTATAAGCTACCATGACAACTCCCATTGTCGCCGAAATTGAGAGTTCAATGCATTTATATTGAGATTATACAGTCCCTTCTTACATTTAAGAGAGGGAGTGAGGGGGAGGGAAGAAGGGGAGGGAGAGAGGAGGGAGGGAGAGAGGGGGAGGAAGAGAAGGGAAGGAGAGGGTGGGAGGGGGAGGGAGTTTATACGTTATTTTCGAATTTTCACAGTGCAAGATTTTCTTCATTCATTCATTCATTTAAATAGGAAAATGCGGAGCGGTTTTCTTCATTTTTGCTTTATTCGACGGTTATAACTTATTCTTGCGATGTTTAGATATTACACGGTCGAAGTTTTAGATTCACTAAATCCGTTGAAATTCAGCGGGCACTACAGCTAGTATAGTATATATAAAGACATTTTTGTTCGTTCTCTGTTGGTAGGTACGCATGCATGCGACATAGGGTAATATTTTTCTTGCTTTTTACTTTCTCCATACGTAGTAATGGGACAGTATTGTATTCATGAAAAAAATCGACTTCGAGATTTCAACGGAAATACACGTTTTGAGGTCCCTAGAACACGTTTAGACTATTTTCGGAATGATGCCTGTGTGTGTGTGTGCGCGCGCGTGTGTGTATGTTATTGTGGGCGCTCTAACTCAAAAAATACTTGCCATATCGTTACCAAACTTGAAATATAACACTTTAGCATGAGCACAAAGAATTGATTAGTTTTTGGACAATACCGGTTAAACGGAAGTCGGTTTATTCGAAACCCGATTCGGTTTTTGCGATATTTCTTGGTTAAAATATCATTTTTGTATTTACAATTCTATACAAAAGTTATAGAGAATGTAATTTCCTACAACTTTCATTTGAAACAATTTTCTATAGGAGTTATTGTTTAGGAGTTATTTATAAATAACAGGTTTTTCGGTTTCCGTTAAATATCTCCTTAAAAACATCGTTATTGGTAATCTTCGTAAGGACCAAGGTTGTAGAGAATAATAGTTCTTCCAAGATTTGTTTGAAACTAATTTTCGTAGAACCATCTATTTCGGATATATTTCGCTTTATCTTAATACCAGTATACAGCGCCAACACCATGTAGCGGTGAATTCTGTAATCATTCAAAATATACGTAATTTACGGCAACAAGGACGTGTCTTCTTTTATGATACGAAATAATAATTTTGCCTAGTAATATTATTCATAATAATTTTAATATCTATACCCCAAATATGGAGAAAGTCGTGTTGGCCACATCAGATTTTTTACCTTTACCAGCACTTCTCCACTAACGACTATGGGAGTTGTCATGGTAGCTTATAATTGGTATGGTAATAAAACTGATAAAACCACGTATTTTATTGATTCTAACCGCATTTCTATCTTACTCATTGTTTTGTCCTCTGGTGAAAGATCTTTTAATTTAATGTGTATTTTAAACTCCAATTAATGGAATATTTTTATCTTTAAGTTTTTGTTTATTTTTTGATGGCGGAAACCTAGGTGAAATTCCTATTACTTTTCATTATAAATAATTTACGAGGTAATGATAAATTAACAAGCTCATTTAAAATACCTAACAAAAATTTACAGAAGGGGCGGTGGAGTCCCTGTTTGCAATGGCGAGTTGAGCAGCTTTCTGGGCGCTATAATTGATGGGGTGTTTTTCCGACCAACAATTTACACACTGATTGCAAATACTTAAAGGAAATACATAGCGATGAAAAAACAATATCAGTGGAATTCCTCCAAGTATTACTCATTCAGTGTTTCGATTTTTAATGAGTAATATCTAAAATAACATTTACGTTTAAATGATTTCCTACAATTATCTGAAGGAAGCGCGGAAATGTACTCTCGCCCGGGGCGCCAAAATACCCCGGAGCGCTTCTGTGTCTATTTGCAAACATTAATGTGATTTCCACACATACACACTCGATGTTTGGTCTCTCAGTCGATTTATGTGAGCGTGTGGATTTTCAATAGCAATCAATTAACCATTAAAAATTTACGAGCAATTAAGTGAAAATATATTGTTTATTTTTTCCGAGTTTAGCATTTTTTAATCCATTGGGGGAATAAATATATGGCAATCCGCCCTTTAATTTATTTCCGTTCCGCCTATTTTTCTGTCCCTTTCCACTCACTAACTCAATTGGACGCTAATCCATCCTCGCAGACCTACCGAGAGGATGAGGGGAGGTTTCGATTTATCGGGCTCAACAATTTTTTACTTTCTCCATATACTTTCGACTTTATTTTCAAGGGCGATATTTAGACTATATAGTCCATTCTTACATACAACCCATTATGACGAGCACAAAAATCGAACCCGCGACCTTAGTATTCGGTGGTAGTTACTCTAACCACCCTTCTACCAAGGCCGGCAATATACGTCGTATAGAGAAAGTATTGTTTTCATGAAAAAAATCGACTTCAAGATTTCAACGGAAATACATGTTTTGAGGTCCCTAGAACACGTTTCGACTATTTTCGGAATGATGTCTGTGTGTATGTAATTGTGGGCGCTCTAACTCGAAAAATACTTGCCATATCGTTACCAAACTTCGTATATAACACTTTAGCATGAGCACAAAGAATTGATTAGTTTTTGGACAATGCCGGTTAAACGGAAGTCGGTTTATTCGAAACCCGATTCGGTTTTTGCGATATTTCTCCGTTAAAACATAATTATTGTATATACAATTCTATACGAAAGTTATAGAGAATGTAATTTTCTACAACTTTCATTTGAAACAATTTTCCATAGAAGTTATTGTTTAGGAATTATTTATAAAAAATAATCGGTTTTTTCGGATTCCGTCAAATATCTCCTTAAAAACGTCGTTATTGGTAATCTTCGTAAGGACCAAAGTGGTAGAGAATAATATTTCTTCCAAGTTTTGTTTGAAACAAATTTTCGTAGAACCATCCATTTCGGAGATATTTAACTTATTCGTAAATTTCTCGTATACAGCGCCACCACTATATAACGGTGAATTCTGTAAACATATTCAACATATAATTTACGGCAATAAGGACGACTATTCTTCTACGATACGAAATAATAATTTTGCCTTATAATGCTATTTTTTCTTGTTTTCTATACAATTAAATTTTATATAGGTAATTTCACAAAACCAGCAACAATTCCGTTGCCGCCTTTCACGAGGTGAGTTTTTTAACTCAAAAAGTTTACATTCAAAGTTAATTTTTGCACCGGTTTGAAGCGTGTTTGAAAATTGACGGTAGAAAAGTGAAACTTCAGTTTTTAGGTATTATTTAGTTCAATTCCCGAATTTTTTTGATGACTGTAAGTAATTTGAAAATGCAAATAAAAAATACGCTACACCATTCCCATGTTCCCATGGAGGAAACACTCACGGAAACAAACTCGTGTCGATAAAATAATGGATAACTTTGGCTCATGTTCCGAGAGTACTCCGTAACTAATTGAAGTAAATCAGTAAAAGCGCAGAAATTTGAGCTTAAATGTGTTTTTGAGCGGGCGAGTATGTCGAATACACAGACGATGTATGATTGTGTAAATAAACACTTGTGCGTGTGTGGTTATACACTCACACACAAACATGCGTGCGTCCGCTCCTAACTTTAGAACAGTTGGCCCAATTTCGACCAAACTTTCATCATTCAGTAAAAGATAAATCGACTAAGGCAATACATACAAATACACAGGATATTTCTTCAAACATAAAAAGCAATAGAAATTGAAAACCCTCAAATTATTTACACGGGTGAAGAACGTGTACGAATATACTTTATATAATATGATACATCATGGTGAACTTTCCGTTGCCGTGTAAAAGTCTTAATTTTATGTATTCCATTTACTTATTTTTGTAATTATCATTATTTTTTCAAAGAATGGTATATGTGTCATCAATGACTTCACAATCACGAAAACATTTTTCCGTTCAACTCGTTCTACATTACATTCTGGATGGATCTATACGTTTGTCATCCTATCCCTTTCCTTATTTTTTCTTTTATTTGTTCGAAATCATCTTCTTCGCCTACGTGTCTTGTTGTTTTTTCCGGTATGGTGCTTCAACTCGATATGCTCTTTCTTCTTAATATTTGTTGCATTTTCGTAAAAATATTTTTCATTTTTCGATAAACCTATTATCTGCAGTTCTCGATTTTTTTTCTTTGATAAAAAACAAGTCGTATGGAAAACAGAGAAAATACCGCGGAACATCTCAAGTTGCTCAAGATTTCCTATTGTTTTGGGGGAGAGAAAACGGTGGGAGTGACGCAAAAACTACGCAGAAACTTTTGTAAGTTTTTATACGCAGGGAAAGAGAATATTCCCTCCGTATTTTTTTTCTGCATATTATCTTCCCTACGAACAATCGCTTTCCTCCTCTTTCATTTGGGAAAAATCTCCAAATTTAATCCTCCTCGTACAATTCACACTTATTCGCCGTCCTTTTATATTCATTTCCTCGTTTCGACCCTTTTTGAATTTTGATTTTAATCCTTCCAGCGTAGGAATCATTTTTCACTCTCTATTTCATAGTTTTTCGCCCGCGAATTTTCTCTTTTCTCGATGCGTTTCCTTGCAAAACAACAGAACAAGTTTTACCCTTACCCTCCTCTCTCTCTGTCACTCTCTCTCTCTCTGTCTCTCTCCCCATCCGTACTTCTTAATTTCCTTAAGTGTTGATTAATGCGTTCATCCGACGCGATTGCGAAGACTCGCTTTTTGACAATCGAATCATCGCGCGAAACAGCACCTCCCTCGGAAACCGCACTCTCACTCCAAAAGCTCGACTTCGCTCTCGCACTTCATTCATAATAATCAGCCCTTTCATCGCATCGCTTTCGTGATTCTCCCACTCCGCGTTTCTCCATTCATTTGCATCGCCACTCTCTTCCCATTCACCTTTCCACGCTTTAACGGCGGACCCGTTATTTTTTTTTTTAAATCCTCCCTGTTCGTTCATAAATCCTAATCCTTTCCCTTCTCCTTCATTCCGTTTCTCTCTCGCGTGTCCCTCTTATGTCTCCCTGTCTCTCTCTCTCTGTCTCCATCTCCTTTAAAAACTCTCTGCGCTCCTTCGTCTTCCCTTTAAGACTGTTCCCGCCTTTATTGTTGCGTCAGCGCTCCTTAGATACGTCCTTTTGTGTCTTTGTTTATTTATTTCTCTCTTTCTCTCGCTCCGTCCTCCTGGCACGTTAGGGAAAAAGCAATTTCTCACTTCTTCCTCTCTCTCGTCCCGTTACTTCTTCCCTTCATCCATTGCGCCTTCCAATTATTACTCCATTTCTCTTATTTTTGCCCCACCTTAATATTTTTTCCCTTCATTTCTCTATTTTCCTATTGCTTTATTTATCTCCTCTCTATCCCCTCTCACCCTCTACCTTTTCCCCCTCTTTCCCTTCTCTCTAACCTCCCTTTTTCTCCTCTTAATCCACTCTCTCTGTCTCCTCCTCATTTCTCTCTGTCCCCTTTCCCCATCTCGCCTATCTCTTCTCTCCTTCTTCCTGCATTTCTCTCCTCTTTCATTTACTTACATTCATTTATTTACCCCTTCCGGTTCGTTTCCCGTCAGTTGAATGCGAGGAAATGAGGGAATCCTTTGAGGCCGGAAATGGAGGCAGATGGCGGAACGTTCGGAAGAATTTTTTATTCTAAGAAAATTTTAGGTCCTTGCGAAATTTGGCGGAGGATAAAAATCGAGGTTCTTTTCAATTTCCTTTGATTACCTTTCCTTCTTCCAAATGATTTCATTCGCCAATCTATCCCAACCTAATATTTATTCATTTTTCTTTAAATATTCGTATTTTCCTTCTCCCTCCATTTCTCACGACGATACCTAACTTTTCAGTCTTTTTTTCTTTCATACCCCTATCTCTTCTATTTATTAATATTATTTCTAGCGCTTTTATTGAAACAGAAATCGCTAATGTCTTCATTTATTCCGTCCGTGCGCAAAATATTGAGGCAACGAGAAGTGCTGCAAAATTAACATTTTTCAGCATAGTTTCGGCAGATGACAGACATGAACAATAATGATTTTGGAGTCCGTCCGTCTGTTCCTTTAGTTTTCGGCAGGATAAAAAAAATACCTTATGAACTATACATCTATACGGGTCCGTTACTATAGTAAAGTTTCGCTTTGTTTTAGTTGTTACAACAATAAAAGCGAAGCGTAAATAAGTTACATTTGCTTTCGAAAAGGGATATAGATCATGTTAAGACTGTTTAACTGCGGTTAGGTATATTTAAAATAAATTGATTGATTTTGGTTTTTACGTTTATAAGGAAAATACAGCGTTACATTATAATAACGCGGTTTGATCGTTAAATCTGAAGTTTGTTGACTCATGAATATGAATAAAATTTTTATATTGTGAAAAGATTAATAACAATTTTATTTATTTAGTTATAGTGCTACATGTGTATGTTTGTTAAATGCAGTAGGAATTCTTCATTGAGATACTTTGATAATGAGGTCGAAGTTTCCGAAAATTTACGTGAACGTTCTAAAGAATTACTTGAGGAATCTGCTTTCGCAGTTCTTTTTTATTCGTATTTTCATTCCAACTAGCTCCAAAATCTTCTTATTTCATATTCCTACACTCAGTGCTAGATATTCAACTTAGCTTCCAGCCTTTTCTCGACTCTCACTTACGTATCTTCTGAGAGGCTTGCTTTTACTGCTCCTTCCTCTATTCAAAACAGAAAAACCCACTTTCGTTTTTCTATACTCTGTGGACCCATTCCTCTCTTTACCGCGGAAAAAAGCGCAGTTCCTTATAAGAAATTTCTAAGATTTTTTGTTTTTCTCTACTTTCACGGTATGGTTGCTTTTCTTCTGGAATCTCTATCATCCCTTGGTTCGACGTTTCTTATTTCTGTTTTCAATGTACCTTTTTGCCCCTCTTTACCTGACATCTAGCAGATAAAAAAATCAGAGCTTGCTCGGATGTACGGTAGATGGCGACGTACACGCACAGAAATATGAATTACGAAAATCTGAAGAAATGTTTGTTTATTACATCGTATATTTCTACAAAGTAACCTGTTTCGTAGTTTGAAAGAACCAGCAAGGGATAGAGCAACGATTTATTACGTATAGTTAAGTATACCGACACCCGTAAAAATAGTAGTTACTTGGTTGTCTTCATTCGTTTGTTTAGGTTTGCTATAGAGCTTTTAACTTACACTTTTAATTATCCTACGTCATACTGTTTTAGAGGGTTTGCATGGTGAATGTTAACATTTTTAGTTACATCAGCAATTAGTTAGAGATAAAATTTATAATTTAAAAGCCTTAGAAGAACTTGCAACGACTTAAAAAATACCCAAATTTCACATCACATTGTAATTAGATAGATTTTTCAAAAAATATAAATCAGAATTTAGTTAGAGATAAAATTTGTAATTTAAAAGCTTTAAAAGTACTTGCAACGACTAAGAAAATTGCCACATTTCACTTAAAATTGTAATTAGGTAGATTTTTCAAAAAATATAACTTGAAATATTTTTTACAAAATATTCTTTCGCAATTTGTTTGAATTTTACACTTTATGGATTTATGATCAATTTGTCTTGTTTCGTTTGTTTCGGTTTGTTGTTATATCCATTGTGTTATTATCAATGACTTTTATTTTTACTTCACCCTTACTTATAGAAACCACGGAAGAACGTGAAATTTCATTGCTTGAGACTAAAAAGAAAAAATAAATTACTTAGAAAAAGGATTTTTAAAAAAATACCTTTTATATTATGCACTAAAAAGGAGAAAATAAATTTTTATTTATTTATCGATCGTGAGTTGGGCTGGTAAGGAGGAACAAAATTTACAACAATTTCAGTGGAATAAATTCCTTCTTGCTCAACAATGTTGATTTACTAAACTTTATTTAGAACTTTTGTAAAAGTTATATGGCGCAAGATAATAAAACCACTGAAATTGTTATAAATTTTCTTCCTTTTTACCATCCGCACTCACGATCAATAAATAAAGAAAACTTTATTTTTTCCTTTTTAGTGCATAATATAAAAGTTATTTTTTAAAAAAACCTTTTTAAAAAATTTATTCTTACTTTCTTCTCTACGCCTCCGGTAAGGTTTCCCTTGCTGCTTCCGGCCGTTTTATAAGCCCCTTCTCCCATTTTTCCGCGTTCCCCACCTTTCCCTATCCCTTTCTTTCTCCTACGACTTCACATTTTCTTCCTCCTCTTCCCTCTTCTACTTTATCACCGCCGTTCAAAATCACCCTTTCTTTATTTCTTTTCCGTTCCACTCTCTACTCCTCAAAAGTGCCCCTCTAAAAAGGCGCTCTATATCTTATCGATATATGAAAGGCATTCCTCCGATAGACGGTGTTTTGGTTTCACCGTCGTATCGCACACACATAATGCCGATTCACTGTTTTTTTAATCTCTAGAGATGAAAATCCCTATATTCTTATTCCTAATCTCTTTCGAGTCTTCCGAGGAAAGAAAAAACGATATCTCTCTCACGGTTTCCTCTCTTCATTTGTTATTTACGTTCGTGGCACCTCTTTCCTCAAGTTTCCCCTTGCATTCGTGGGTGGTTGCGAGGCTTGTTTTTAGGGGAAAGAAATTGGAGAGAGAGAGAGATGCGAGGAAATGCGGAGAAGACAAAACTATAGAAGAGTATCGGGGGACAGTGCCTGAATGTGAGAGAGAGAGGGGGGGGGGGGGGTTAAGTGCTTTTAAGTTCACGGCCATTTTCTTCGGGCAATATTTAGCCAGAATCTTCCGCGATGAACGGAGTAAAGAATTTTTTCTCGAATGTTTTTACTTTCTCCATACGTAGTAATGGGACAGTATTGTATTCATGAAAAAAATCGACTTCGAGATTTCAACGGAAATACACGTTTTGAGGTCCACAGAACACGTTTAGACTATTTTCGGAATGACACCTGTATGTGTGTGTGTGCGCGCGCGTGTGTGTATGTTATTGTGGGCGCTCTAACTCAAAAAGTACGTGCCATATCGTTACCAAACTTCATATATAACACTTTAACATGAGCACAAAGAATTGATTAGTTTTTGGACAATAACGGATAACCGGAAGTCGAGGTTTATTCGAAACCCGATTCGGTTTTTGCGATATTTCTTCGTTAAAATATCATTATTGCATTTACAATTATATACAAAAGTTATAGAGAATGTAATTTCCTACCACTTTCATTTGAAACAATTTTCTATTGTAGTTATTGTTTAGGAGTTATTTATGAATAACCGGTTTTTCGGTTTTCTCCTTAAAAACGTCCTTATTGGTAATCTTCGTGAGGACCAAAGTTGTACAGAATAATATTTCTTCCACGTTTTGTGTGAAACAAATTTTCGTAGAACCATCCATTTCGGAGATATTTTGCTTATTACTTTCTCCATACGTAGTAATGGGAAAGTATTGTATTCACGAAAAAATCGACTTCGAGATTTTATTGGAAATACTCGTTTTGAGGTCCCTAGAACATGTTTAGACTATTTTCGGAATGTCTGTGTGTGCGTGTGTATATATTATTTTGGGCGCTCTAACTCAAAAAGTACGTTCCATATTGTTACTAAACTTCATATATAACACTTTGACATGAGCACAAAGAACTGATTAGTTTTTGGACAATAACGGGTAACCGGAAGTCGAGGTTTATTCGAAACCCGATTCGGTTTTTGCAATATTTCTCCGTTAAAATATCATTATTGTATTTACAATTCTATACAAAAGTTATAGAGAATGTAATTTATTTCAACTTTCATTTGAAACAATTTTCTATTGTAGTTATTGTTTAGGAGTTATTTATAAATAACCGGTTTTTCGGTTTTCTCCTTAAAAACATCGTTATTGGTAATCTTCGTGAGGACCAAAATTGTAGAGAATAATATTTTTTCCAAGTTTTGTTTAAAACAAATGTTCGTAGAACCATCCGTTTCGGAGATATTTACCATTTTCTTAATTTCCAGTATACAGCGCCACCACCATGGAACGGTTAATTCTGTAAACGTAGCTATTTCAAATATACCTAATTTAATGCAATAAGGACGACTGTATTCTTTTACAATATGAAATAATAATTTTGCCTTATACTGCTATCCACAATAATTTAAATATCTATACTGCAAGTATGGAGAAAGTCATGTGTTGGCCACATCAGATTTTTTTACTTTCTCCATACGTAGTCTAGGGAAAGTATAGTGATCACGAAAAAATCGACTTCGAGATTTCAACGGAAATACACGTTTTGAGGTCCCTAGAACACGTTTAGACTATTTTAGGAATGATGTCTGTGTGTGTGTGTGTTGCGCTTGTGGACACTCTAACTCAAAAAGTACTTGCCATATCGTTACCAAACTTGAAATATAACACCTTAGCATGAGCACAAAGAACTGATTAGTTTTTGGACAATACCGGTTAAACGGAAGTCGGTTTATGCGATATTTCTTCGTTAAAACATAATTATTGTATATACAATTCTATTCGAAAGTTATAGAGAATGTAATTTTCTACAACTTTCATTTGAAACAATTTTCCATAGAAGTTATTGTTTAGGAATTATTTATAAAAAATAATCGGTTTTTTCGGATTCCGTCAAATATCTCCTTAAAACGTCGTTATTGGTAATCTTCGTAAGGACCAAAGTGGTAGAGAATAATATTTCTTCCAAGTTTTGTTTGAAACAAATTTTCGTAGAACCATCCATTTCGGAGATATTTAACTTATTCGTAAATTTCCAGTATACAGCGCCACCACCATGTAACGGTGAATTCCGTAAACATATTCAAAGTGTAATTTACGGCAATAAGGACGACTGTATTCTTTTACGCGTGCCCATGTGGGAACGCGTTTTCCTGCGAGGATCGTGGAGTAAAAGAGGACTAATGTGACCTAGGATAACTGTGTGGGTAGAAAAGAAGGGATCGGGGGTTTGACCACAGGGAGAGGAGAATCTCCTGTTTCTATATTTGCGGCCAATATGACGTTGTTTATCTCTCACACCCGGAATGCATATCCAACGGAGCGTCGTTAATTCGGACCTAGGGTGATTGTCAATTGTTTGCAGTTGATGCACGCTTTGGAATCTTGCCAGTTGGGAATATGGATCGAAGGCGAAGGGCCAAAGGGAGGCATATGATGCGATAAAATAAGGCGTGGATAAGGAAATGTAGTGATGGCTGAATCAAAGGATGGGGGAAACGCGAGGGCGAAGGAGAAGTGTAAAGAGAGATACGTGCTGAGGTAGGAAAAACAAATGAGGGAGAAAAGGTGAGTATAGGGACTATGGCCCTTTCCATCTTTTAACTTTTAGGGTTCTACAGTAATTTAAATAATGAATGGAAGCTTTTGGTTAACACTTCACGGATCGTGCTTGATGATTTTCTTTATTTTTGACATTTCGAAAATTCTTCTTGTTACGGACCAGTACTGGGAATACGATTTTTCATATATTATAATTTTTTAGGGTTGATCACATATCTACGTTAAAGGCGCTGTTCTTGGAAAATTGAAAATTTTGAAAGAAATATCAACGATACTTTAGTGGAAAATATTTCCAGTTTTAATGGACGATAAGCTCTAGTATGCATTCGCAAATTTAGGCTAAATTAATCGTTTTGCTTCGATATGGAAGTGTGAAATTCTAATTTCTTGATTATTGACGTTTATATTTTTTATGAAATACTTGTTTGGACGATGATTACTTGCCCCTGATTAGAATTTTCTGAACAGTTTAAAGTAACGATTCGAAGGAAGCCGCAATTTCTTTTATTAAATCATTACTTTGATGAAAGATGCAACATTAGCTGTAATGGCCAATAAGCTACAAAGTTGTATCATTATTTGTTTAAAATTTTTAAAATTGTAATTGAATGCATTAAAGCATTTAATGGGTACCTTTGGCTTAAGACCTCGTTATCTTATTTAATGGAAAGAAAATCAGTTGATTACCTCTAAGATTTTAACGGAAAATTAATTAATTAATTTTTACGGAATACTCAGATTTATTGAAATGATTAAGGCATTTATTTCTAATGTATAGAGGAGTATCATCAAAACGAAACTATCTTAATATTCTAAGAAACGTTTAATGGGAAAAATTTTCAAGGGATCTGTCAATTATTTAATCATCTCAAATGTCAATTATGATGTGAAATTGAAACTTGACACAATTGAAGCGTTTGTTTAATATTAAAACAAGTTATAAAAAAAGATGCAAAACCAGTTTTTTTCATTTTTTCAACCTTTTCTTTATAAGCTGACAGTTATAAGTTCTCTGTTGAATAATTTGCGGTGCCATCCGGCGAAATTGTAATTGAGCTAATACTAATATTTTTAGTTGGTTTTGGTCAAATTATTTTGCGGTGGCTGAAGTAAATAATTCGTTAAATTCGTGACCGTCGACCATGACACTAATACCAAAATTGAAAGTGCGTACTTTTCCAAATTGGAATATTCGCTTAGATTTTAACAATCATAAGCGTTTGTTTCTGCAAATGGATTATATGCTTGAAGTACATACATAATGAATAAAAAGGCGAAAAAAAGCGTTCGACTTTTATCAAATTCCTCCAGCGACTAAAATTTTGATCTGTTGCTTTCGCGTAAGATTGCAAGCCCTAACTCGGACTGAAATGTTAAGAGAGATTAAAAGCGAATTTTCGGCTCATTTGACGAAAATAAATTTCAGTCTCATTGCACGAATTTTACGCTACAGTAATGAGAAATATAAAATTCAGCTAAAGCGCATTTATGGATTAAAGTTAGAAATAAACACGTATGAGGAAGGTCGATTTTTGCCATTGGAACGAGTTAGATTCATACTTCTGTAAGAATTTCGAGTCTTCCGTTTCAGGTTACGAACAGCTATAAAGGTCCAGACGGTGGATCATTGGCCTCTTCACGACACATTTTCTGAAACTTTTTGACATATTGACAGAGAAAGAGAGAGAGAGACGAAATTTCTTTCCTCATTAAAAATGGAGAAAGAGATAGGAAGGAGGAAAAGGTTCATTTCAGGCGAGAGTCTCTCTCTCCCTCTCTCTTTCCATCTAGCGTTATGGTATTATAAGTTTTATCGCGTGGCTGAAAGGATAACTTGGAAAAAGAGAACTCGAGGGATTTGACATGGAATTGGGTTGAACGAATTTATGCTAGGGCGCTCGTATCGGTTTAATTGGCAGTTCGGTCGGCAGATGATTCCCAAGGAGGGAGAAGTTTATATATTCACGGCATTTTCTTTCCTCCGTGCGCCTCTCTCGCTATGTACGAATATTTCCTTTTTCTTCCTCTTTCTCTCCTAATTATTTGGGCGTCTTCGTTTGCAGAACAGAGAAAATCAAATCTCTCTCTGGGGTGATTGCATAAAACCTCCGCTATCGTTCGACGCGCGGGTTCAAATTATGGTGAAAAATTATTTCACGGAAACAACAAAAAACGCGGAAAATGTATGCACGTAAATATATTGACCGCATATGGGAAAATCAAACTTGATAAATAGTTATACCATACATAAATAACAAGTACTAAGTGTATTGGCGAAGGCACATAGGCGCTGAGGCATTATTGTTAGAGGAAGATTGTTAGGAAAATTGGTTAGAGCTGGGTAGTAGCCAGATGTTAAAATCGATATACGTATTATAATGTCGATGAACACTATGTAATTATTTTTTAAGAAATATGACCTATCCTGTATTATTTATGACTCCTAGATCAAGAAATTAGTGGAATTTAATCAAAATCGTTAGAGCCATTTTTGAATAAATAGACATTGTTAAAATCAACAAGAATAAACTATCCTTCATTGCTGTGATATACTGTTCATCTCTTCAGAGCTTCTATTCTGGATAATGTTATTATGTTATTCCTAAATATAAAATATCGAACAATTTCGTTGAACCGTGTAGACACAGTCCGGCGGCATATTCTAAAAAACTTTTTTGGACTCAGGAACATATAAAACGTGTATTTCAGTCGAAATCTCGAAGTCGAATTTTTTCGCGATTACAATAATTTTTCTATGTATACATAATGTACTACTTATATGAGAAAGTAAAAATGAGGAAAGGAAATTGATTATATACACACAAGAGATCGTCTTCATAAAGTATGTAGCATTAGTAAACAGTTCTAACAAATTAATTCCGAATCAGTAGATTCAATTAATTAAAGAATGTTTAAATACGACAGGCTTTTCTCTAAAGTTCTTAGTGATTTTATATCGACTTATGTTTTAAATGACTCTAAATTGAGTTTTAAACGGTTAATTATTGACTAGGTATTTATCATACCGTTGACATGAGGTTTAATATATGACTAGAAAATTTCTTCGATATAACATCCAAGATTTGATAAAATGCGAATATCAAACATTGAAAATGTTCATTTGGGTATTTAAGAAAAATAGAGGGTCTTAATGAAAGAATATCCACGGAGTCGGCTAAGAACTGAAGGGGGCTCGGATGCGAATATCAATGTGGGCCCCACGATATTAATATTTATAGTAATAACGAACGATTCATGGAGCCCCAGTTTACGGAGTGTTTATTTATTGGAAATCGGTTTGAAAGTGATTTTTAGCAAACGTTTTCGAAAAATTTACACTCGATACTTGAATAATTGAGAACTTCTGGAGGGCCCATCATTCGGGGGCCCGGATGCCTCGCATCCACCGCATCCCACCTTTGGCCGGCCCTGAATATCCATCTTAAGAGAATTACTTACAAGCATGCGGACCCGAAGGCGTGCATACATATTTGCTACATTCCAAAACTCGTAACATGACTCTGAACTTACCATACACTTTCTTAGGATTTTTTAGATTCGCCAAGAAAGTCAAATAAAAACACAATGGAAACATTCCTACGCGATATATTTTTTCTGTAGAAAAATCTCAAAAGCGTCGTTTAGGGACATACACCAAAGTGCAGCCGTGCCGCAAATTCAGGGAGAGGAGAACATTTTACGAATATCCGAACAGACGTAAATTACGATCGAAGAGAAGGCAATAGTAGAAAACAGACGAGGAAGATAAGAAGACGATACCATTTTCCGCGACGGTAGACATTCCTTAATAACTTCTTCATTTCCTCCTTCCTACGCTCCACTTCTCTTTCGTCCCTCTCCCACCCGTTATGATGTCGTTTTTGATACGGAATCCCCAAATTTCTGCATTGGAAAGGCGATGTGAAAGTCCGTGAAATTCTTGTCAGGTTGCTGTCTCGTGTACTTTGCACTAGATCGGGGGTGGGCAAACTACGGTCTACAGGCCATGTCAGGATCGCGAGAGCATTATATGAGGCCCGCGACGCCATTATGAAAGCGAGCCGTGACATGCAATACTGATCATTTCATATTTGTTGGTTAAAAGTATGGCTGGAAAAACATTTCCAGTATTGTTATGAGGTATTTGTTTTCCCTAATGGGATCCTTCGCTTTCTCTCAACTTGCTTTCGATGTGAACCTTAATGTGGCACGCCGAAAATTTTTTATCTGTTAATGCACCGCCTAAGGAGCTGTAACTTTTAATTTGGTCCGCCACGTAAAAAGTTTGTCCTTATCCTGCACTACATGATGACACGTCTCCCAACTCCATCCACATTTGTTCCCATTCTCCTGATCCTTCATAAGCGCTACTCTCTCTCTCTCTCTCTACAAAAATACATCCACGCACGGACACACACAAAGCGGAAAGGTAAAGTTGGATCTAATGCAAAGCAATTGCGGAACCGATTGATAGGGACGCTACAAAATTGACAAGATCTCGAGTTTTCATTTCCTATCGCCACCAGTTTTCCAATATATACATACAGCATATGTTTCTTCACGTGTGTCTCTCCAAACAGTGCTTCAACTGGTCTTCCTAAAACACGTAGTTGCCACCCATATTTTATTTTACTTTTCCTCGACCTCAAATGCAAGAGCGGATCCAGAGAGATGATTACCCCCCACGGTCTCAGAAAACAGAAAAATTGTTAAAATAATAAAAATAGCATATCGAAGAAATTTAACCTTCTTAATGTTCGTTGCATAAAATGCCACCTATTTCAAAGAAAACATATGAATTATGAGGCCTATGGTTAAATAATGATGATGAATGGAGAAACTTCATAATAACCATAAAAATATTTTAAAAAGGAAAGTTTAGGTTTTAGTAAAAAGGACTCGTGTGTATTTGTGCTTGTGTGAGCAAAAAAGGGTCCCTGGCGTTTGAGTAACTCCCCTTAAACCCGAAGTGTGTGAGATTGCGTGTTTAGTCCCTGGCGTGGGTAAACTCCATAAACCAGTGTGTATGTGAGTACTTTCCTTTTTAAAATATTTTTTATGGTTATTAGAAGGTTTTTCCATTCATTATCTTCATATATTTCCTTTTTACTTTCTCATATACGAAGTATATTGAGAAAGTATTGTTATCGCGAAAAAATTCGACCTCGAGATTTTGATGGAAATATACGTTTTAGGTGTACCAGAGTCCGAAAAAGTGGTTTTCGCATTTCCGTCTGTCTATCTGACTGCTACTGGCTCTAGATCCTAAACTGTAAATCGAAAATGAATGAAATCTCGCACTTAAGCATTTTATCATACAGAATAGAAGCTATGAAGAAATGGTTGACATTGCTCAATAATTAAAGGAAGTTTATTCTACGCATTTTTAACAACAGTCTGATTTTCTCAAAAACGGCTATAACATATTTTGATCAATTTTCGTACAGTTACTTGAGTTTACGTCTTCAATAATACTATATATTTTGTATTTCTCAAACAATGAATATAAGGCTAGTTTATTCTTGGGCAACTTTAACAAAAATTGTATTTTCTAAAAAACCGACAATATATGAGAAAGTTTGTACAATATATGTTGTACCGATTTTTTCATTATTTTTTCATTTCCTCACTTCTTTAGCTCTTCTTCCTATTCACCTTCCTGCTCATGCTACGTTTTTCCATATCCTCTCTCTTTGATCAATTAAAAATTGTCTTTAATATTTTACATCGATATTCCTCTCCTCTTTATGTCCAATTCCCCTTCACCCCTTCTCTGACTCGCTCTCTTCTTCCACGCCATTCGACGACTCGAGTCGAAAAAGGTCCGAAAGCGTGGGAGGACTCATTCGGTAGGCTGAGGGAAACGAGAGCGGAGAAGGGAGATGGGAAACGAGGGAATTTGACGGGGGAGATCGGTAAGCGACGCGAAAGAAATTTCGAAATACGGAAAAGGAGGAAAGGACGGAGTATAAGCCGTATTGCCGAAAGGCAGTAAAATGGGAAAGGGTAGGAGGGGGGGGGGGGGGGGGGAGGAGGACGCCGTAGAAAAGGGGTCGCTGGGAAATCTTATTATCCCGTAGAGATGGCGTCGACAAAAAAAGTCAACGGGTCACCATGGTAGGGTGGAGCACCATGGTAGGATGGAGATGAAAGTAGTAGTAGGGTTGGCGAAGCAAGCGTTTCACCTGATTGGGACGATAACGACGGACGAGAAGGAAGGAGGTTGGGAAGGGATGGAGGAGAAGGTAAGGGAGCGAAGGGACAGGCAGGGAGAGGATGAGTGATAGAGGGAATGGTAGGTGATTAAATTGATTCGGAAAGGGAGAGAGAGGATCGAAACATTATTTGAATATTCTCCCATCTTCTCGACTTGATTAGGCGTTTTTCGGCAGGAACCTAAATCAACGGCTTGATGAGCGTGCTGAAGGATTCCGCCGAGATTCGTAGCAGCCATAAGCTCAGGCGCGTGTTGTTTTGGTAGGGCGGCTCGAAAAATATCACTCCCTCAGTACGGTTCCGAAAGTTGAGGTTTAGTAGAAAGATGACGTAGTGCGAATTGCGAAATTACCATAAAATGAGTAATATAATCGTTCAAAAGAAATTTCTCTTTTAATTGACAAAAATTGGATAATTATTTAACGTTATATGACATCTAACTTCAGCGCTGAAAGCAGTAGACGGTGGAATATTGAAACGGTTATAAATTTTTTATATGCATTGCAGCATAATTACTTTATTTTCGGAAACAAATTCTTTTGTTTTCTTCTTCCGTTATTATCACGTCTATTATCAAAACATATGCCAAGGTTAATGGTATAATTTATTTTGGTAATACGCGAAAAAAACGATTTTTTGGAAGTTAGTCGCTTTCTTTTGACTCAATGAACATTCTCATGACTAAGATAGTGTACAATCAGAGAGCCTTTTGAAGCATTTCCTTTCGACTCCAAGCCAGACGGCCGAACACGGATAATGCCGTCTATGTTTGGATGTTGTAAGCAAGTAAGTAGATTACTATTCGTGAGGTAGCATGATCGAACGTCAAGACAGGGATAGAGGCTATATTTTTATTCTACACTTGGTTGCCTGGAGCGTCGAGTGCAGACATTTCGAAAAAATCTTTGAGAAAATTAGAGTAAGATATTCCTCATTACCGTTTTAAAACTGCTTTACTACGGAGTCGCTTATCTTTTTAAGTAATAAATATTATATCCACCCAAAATCTGAATTTATTAATAATAATTTTGGAAATTGTCTCAATAGAGTCGCTCTTGAGCGCAATGTCTAAGATAAAAACCTGCAGATGTTTGTACGCTATGTTCTTGCTTGGAATAAACGGCATAGTCGATAAAGATAAAACTGTTAAAACAAATGAGTTTAAAATACGAGTAATAAATTACAAGAAATATAGAGGTCTTTATAGGTCTTTACGAAAGCCATTACATTTATTTTTAAAGATTTATTGCTTCAGTTTTACGAACTACATGGTATTTAACCATTTTATATGTTGTTGTCACGTAACTCTTTTGTCCAAGCTGGTTTGACGCATCTCTCAACTATACAATGGTGTCTTACCTTGTTGAGTGTATTCAATGTTTTTTTTATTCTATTGTTTAAATTTTATTTATTGACCTGTTGTAAAGCCCACTGTAAATTGGCATTCTTTGCTGTATGTGGACTAATCTTTAATAAATAAATAAATAAAAAATAAAAAAGAATAAAAAATCAGTTGCACGATGGTTGTCGTCAATGATAAACTTAAATGCAGCAGCAACATTATATTTTGAAGTCGAAGTTGAACGAACATTTTTCCCACGATTGGGCAGAAAAAATGGTAGAAGATAACGTAAAGAGAGAGAGAGAGGTATATGAGTGTCGAAGAAATTTAAAAAGAAACAAGCTCTAGCGATAGTCTCTGGCATGTTACTTTCCAAACGACACTACTTTCGATAAAAGTTTTTACTCTCGGGTGCTGTGAAGTGGAGAACAACACGAGAGCTAAGAGATGCCATTCTGGTCGAGAGGGTTTTTTTCTCTCCTTCCTCTCCGCAGAGCGTTTAAGGAGGGGGGAGAGAGACGAAGACGGAGGAGGAGACAGGGGAGGGGAGAAAATGAGGTAAGGGAGAGAGGAAGGAGACAGAGAACGGAGCGAGATGGAGAGGAGGAGGGATTAAGAGGAGAAAGTAGGAGAGTGAGAGGGGTAAGGGCGAAGAAGGGGATTTGGAGGGAGGGACAGATTGAGGAAGAGCTATAAGTGGGTGGCAGAATAGGAGGATAGGATGGACCGAGAAGTGATGTTTAGATTCATGCCACTCTTTCACAGTAATATGGGCGATTATCATCCGAGGTGTCGGTCATACTTGAAAGGCGGAATGGCGGAGGTAAAAAAAAAACTTTCATTTCCAATATTCGTACTGAATGTTTTTAAACTGGGGAGCTCAAATAGCCACGAAAAGTTTGGGGAAAGTAAAAAGAGCATTTCGGGTGGAGAGTAGGCGTCACCAGTGGTGATTCCTCGGTAGTAGACGCTTTTTGAAATACTTATCGGTGAAACACCGTTGGCGACCGATGCTCTGAGGCAGAAATGCTTATCTGCATTTTCAACATTTATATTTGTATTTGGTCATCCTGGTAAATCAATTGGATTCCAGTAATAAAGCGAGCTGAATGATTATTTTTTTGCGCTTTTTTTATAAAAAAGAGCTTATGCATTCGGTTCATCCGTGTACAACAGTGTTTCCCAACCTGGGTGCCGCGGCACCACGGGGTGCCGTGAAGTGTTCTGAAGGGTTCCGCAAAAAATATTCTGTTTTCCCATTTTTAGCCCCATTTTGCATCGTCGGCTTTCAAAAATTCAAACCAGAGTTAAGTCGACCTTCATTTCGTTGCAAAGGCACTTCGAAATGAAAGGAGATATGGAGATTGGGGTTAGGGGTCCAACTTCACTAGGATTATTACTGACGGTGGATAGAGATGGGTGCCGCCAATTTCTGAAAAGTCATTTAAGGGTGCCGCGACTCTAAAAAGTTGGGAAACACTGGTGTACAAAATAACTCAAAAATTACGTAAGCTACAAAAACCAAATTTTCAGGATATATAGTTCTACATTCCAACTAGTAATGGCAAAAATTTGTGGTTTGTCAGTCGGTTCGTTTGCATTTTAACAGGATATTAGAAAATCTCTTATTAACTATCTGTACGGGTCCATTATGGCTTTCGTATTGTTGGTCGTATTCACAGCAACGAATGTAAATGTAATTATGCTATTAAGCATAAGTAAGTGAAATTAGACAGTTCTAAAATTTTATTCTATAAAATATTTTGTCGTTGTTATTTAATGCCAATTGTTTTCGAATAAATGTTTACGTGATATGCTGATTAACATTTTAATGGTAATATACATTGCTTTGAGATTAGTTAATAAATTTTTCGATACGAAAGTGAAATTAAATAGGTCTAAAAATATATTTACGTAATTAATATCGAAACCAACTTCCTCAAGAATAAGTCTTCAATTACGTACACTCGTGAATAATTTTTAACCACTGAATAATTTTCAAAATAGAAAATACTTTTAATATTTGCATCGAAAAACAATAGGTATTTTTTATATGTTGCTTTGGATAACAAATATTGATTAGCTTTGGCGTCTCTATAAACAATTCGATAATTTTATCATAGCAATGAAAATTAAAAAAGGGTTTGGAGACTACGGCGAAAAAAACGTATTTTAATAAGGAACTCTTTAACCGTAAAGACTTGAATATTTAGGGACAAAATCGACAAAGGAAATTAAAAGAAAACAAATGAAGAAAGAAAAAAGAAACGTTAAACTTACAGGTTTACAGAGAAGCACCTCACCGGAGACTTGGTGTCAACGTCGCAACCTCGCCACTCACCGAATTAGTGAAATGCAGGGAATTTGAGCGCGTTTGTGAGTGATTGTTCGTCTGACAGTTTTGTTTCTGGTTTGAGTGATTGGTTACCCACTAGTGCCCTGCATTTCACTATTTCGGTGAGTGGCAGAGGTTGCGACGTCGACACCAAGTCTCCGGTGAGGTACTTCCCTGTAAACCTGTAAGTTGAACGTTTCGTTTTTCTTTCTTCATTTGTTTTCTTTAATTTCCTTTGTCGATTTTGTCCCTAAATATTCAAATATTTGCGGTTAAGGAGTTCCTTATTGAAATAGCAATGAAAACAAAGCTGTCACCTAGCGATATTCGATGTACTGAACAAAATCAGACAATCTACGTATCTCTGAAACAATCCGTTCTATGAAAAAAATGTTTCAAGCGGAACTTGCTGACAATTATATTGTCTACAACATTGTTTATTACAAATATATACATTAAATGAAACCACAAAAGAGATAGTTGCCAAAAAATGAAAAATGGCATGAGTAAACCTCCACTTTCAGTAGAACAATTTTAGCCTAAATCGAATCAGATATTGATTTTACAATATATATATATGTGTGTGTGTGTGTTTTTCCATGTTTATTCTCTACTGCATACGATACAGTACTTGTATCGTTTTCTTATAGATTAAAATTTTTGAATCCTCTAGTCAACTTAGGAACGAGTGAAAAATTATATAAAGGTTGGTGAGTCAAAAGAGTGGATTGCCGTAGTTTTTATTTAAATTGCTAGCTGAAAGTACCCGGCGATGCCCGGGTTATGCCAAACACGTAACCAAATGACCAAGAGAAAGTCGCCTTTACATTGTAATCCATAAATCTTAAGAATTTTAACTTGTAAGAACATTCAAAATGGAATCGAATCTTTAATAAAGCATACTTACCTTCTAATTACAGCAAATGCCCCATATATTGCTGTGCGGTGTGTCATTTACGAACCAAAGAAGCATTTGTCACTTTCTGGGGAAATGTTGGCGTCCTAGAAAAACTTGTATAGATTAGACGTTTTATTCACAACCACAAACTTATGTCGAGTGACTTCTATGGAGAGTATTATAAATGTTCGTTAGTCAGCGTTACGGATGTATAATATGAAGGTTTTACTTACTAAAAGGTAAGATTCCAGCATACGATGAATTGTCGTTATAAACGCTTCGCATACGCAGTCAACAGAATAATTATCCTTAACTATGTACATACGTTGCTATACATAATTAATTTCGATGCTTAAACAACAGTTCGAAGCGAAAACGCAATTCTTTCACCTATTTGAAGATTTAATTGGCATTAATTGAATCGGAGGCAACAATTACGTTCGCCTTGACAACGTCGGAAAGAGTACGAAATATCCGCAAAATTTCGAAAACAATTGCGTATTTCTGAATTATTCGACCGTGTTACATGTAAACATCGCAAGAATAAGATAGTATAGAGTTTTAGCCGTCGAATAAAGTAAAAACGAAGAAAATCGGTCCATATTTACGTATTTTAACGAATGAAGGAAAAAAACCTTGCACTTTGAAAAATCGAAAATCCCGTGTAAACTTATGGGAAAATAAAATTGTCTCCTGGAATCGAACTCGGGTCGATTTTGGAAATCCCAGGTACCCTATGTTACTCGTAGAGTCATATGAAGTCAATTTGCAAAGTTTGGTCCCGATAGCTCGAATGTGGGAATGTATAAGGAACACACGGATGGACAGACATTCAATTTTATTATATAAGATGGTTTCGCAGAAAGGTATTGATTTCAGACGACGTTGCACGTCCGCCGCAGATGTAAATTTTCCCGTCGAATATTTCCATTACTTTCACTCCAGGCCGCCCCGACATATTTTCGGGGAATGTGACCGCGAAATATCATTCGGCCGAGGAAAGGTGGGCAACCGAAGGCCCGTCAGAGGGAAGAGTAATTTTCTCCCTCACTTTCTCCGTTTATAAATCATCGCTTCCACGGCCATTTAATCCTTCGAAGGAGAGCGAGAGCAGCGATGATATATCTTTCCCCTATCCCTTACTCCAGGGTAGGCGGAGCCTGAGAGACGGCGTCGAAGTGTTGGCCAAAACATCCCCGCGAAAAGCATCACTAAGGGTCTGCCGAACAGTTGGCACTGCGCGGCTTTCATACGCATTGGGAGTCGGTCTGTTGGTTTATTGTTGGTGACAAAATGGGTATCGATCTATTTATCCGGCATAAAGTGAAACTGAAGCAGGGGCTGTTCTCGTAATGGAGGCCGAGAAAACGAGAGTTGAAGAGAGAGAAAGAGTAATATAAGGTGAAAGAGAAAGAGAAATGGGGAACGAAAAGAAAGAAAAAGAGGTGTAAAAAGAGGGAGGAAGGTAGGTGGAGAAAGGGAGGCGGAGAAAGGGAGACGGAGAAAGGGAGACGGAGAAAGGGAGACGGAGAATGGGAGATGGAGAAAGAGAGACGGAAGAAAGGTGAATGGAAGAAAGGGATATGGAGAAAGGGAGATGAACGAAAGGAAGATGGAAGAAAGGAAGAGGGAAGGAGAAGGGGAGATGAAAGAAAGGGGGATGTAAACGGGGGAAAGAGAACGAGGGAAGGAGAAAGGGGGAAGGAGGGAAGGATAAAGGTGGAGGAAGTAAGGGGGAAGAAAAGAGAATGACGAAGAAAAATAATGGGAGATAGAGAGAAATATGTAAAAAGGATGGAGAAAAAGATGAAGAAAAAGATGGAGGAAAATGGGGAGAAAGAGAGGGATGTAGGGAGAGAGAAAGAAACAGAATGAGGGAGAAAGGGACAGAAAGAGAGAAATAAAGAACGACTAAATGAGGGAGAAAGAGAAAGGGAGGGATAGAATAAGATGGAACGTTATTGGCTGAAATCGAATTCGAATCACTATCCATCGGTTTTTGGTGTGTTCAGCCTTGTCAAATGCTTTTCTAAACAGGTCCAACGGAAATGAAGAAATTTCCCCCAGAGGCATTAAAAGATGGTTTAATTACATAAGTCTCGAAAGTTTAGGCAAAGACTGTATAAACCAAACGCCATTCATGTTTTGAAGTTGTGAAACAACTTCTTCCGACTGGCTACAAGGCCTTAATTCCGATTTTTCTCTTTCTCTTTCTCTCTCGCTCCTTTTTTATCACCTTCTTTTTAAATCTGATTGACTAGTGTCCCTTTCCCGATTTCCTCCCCTCTCTTTTCCTTCGCGCTTTTTTGGTTCATTTCTTTCGGAGAGGTTGAGAGAGAGAGAAAAGTAAGTGAGTAATTCCCGGCGCCAATTTATCTCGCGGGGAAGCTGTAAAAAGGTTCAGACGAGATTATATCGCCTTCGACGTCGCCTCCCTTCTTGCCTGTCGGATAGGGAGAACGTTGAAAAAGGAATCGAGTTCTCTGAAAATGACGCATTGGAAGGAAACGGGGAGAAGTTATTTGTGGTTTTGAAAGGGCTGTGGAGGAGGGGAGGTGGGGGAGAGATTGCGAGGAATAGGAATGATGTGTGGTAGACAAGTGGAACCGTTCGGTTTCGAGATGACATGAATGATCGAATTCTTATATTTTATTATATGGTGAGAAAAGACAATATTTTTTTCAGTTGAATAATAGCATACAAGGGAAATTAATTAAAATGTGTAACGAGAGAGAGAGAGAATGGAAGTAGTGGTTCGATTCATTTTCATCGTAACATGCGAAATATTCCCGTCATGAAAATCAAAATTAGCATCTTATTTTAAAAACCATCGAAAAATCATTAACTACTCCATCGAGTTTAAATAATGATGCATACGTATAAGTGAGAGCACGCTACCCAGCAAATCATGCCTTAATACAGAGAAAATTGCGGTTCCACACCATCAAGAAAAATAAATATTTGAGAAATAGCTTTTAATTACAGTAATTAACGAATCGAGAAGTTTTTAATGCTATTTTCTCTTTCGACTTTGACATTGATGATGACGCTAGGAGCAGCTTCTTGTGATAAATTGACCGTTCGGGATAAAATATATTTTTTCATAATTACTTCATAAGTATTCTCTTACTATTAAGAAGATAGAACTAAAATTGTCTACTATAATATATTTTGAAGCGTGTGTTCGTTGGTTTGTGTGTTTGTTCATGGAACTCCTCCTAAACGATAAAAGCTAGAATAACCAAATTTGGTACGATTCTTCCTTGCATCCTAACTTAGTGAACTGTCAAGGTTTGGTCAACCGGGATTAATCAGTGTTGTCAATATAGAGGATTAACATTTTTCCATAGGATAACACGTATGAATCCATTTCTTCACTTGCAAGGTATTCTTCCTTCAAGCATTAAAATATGTAAATATCGATCGATTTTTTTCGTTTTTCCTTTATTCGAGGAATATAACTCTATACTATCTTATTCCTACGAAGTTTAGATGTTATACCGTCCAAGTTTTCAGAAATAAGCTATTTGTTTAGAAATTTTGTGAATTTTTCGTACTCTTTCCGGGCGTTGCCAAGGAGGCCGTCATTGTTACCTCTGATTCAATTAGCTTCAATGAAGCTTATAAATAGACGAAAGTTTAGCGTTATTCGCTTCGCCCTTTTGTTTAAGTAACGAAACGATCGATGTTTATGGATAGCAACGTAAATATATACTGATTATTATTCAGAAAGCGTTCATTGATGAAAGTAATTGAACTTTCTTTCGTCTATTGAATACTGGAATCTTACATTTTTGTAAGTAAAATAATTATATTCTACATTATAATGTTTATTAACGTAAAACATTTTTGTAAGTAAAATCATTATATTCTACATTATAATGTTTATTAACGTAAATAGGCTCGCGTATCTGGTGTACATTTACCAGTCAGTGTTCAATCATGGACAACTGTACGTTGCTTTTTCACGGGTTTCTTGCTTACAAGACATAAATGTAAAATTTCATAGGCATAATTACAGAAGAAATGAAGCTGGATTTGGCAAAAGTGATGTGATGGGAAATACAATTATCGTTATATTTGAATGCAGTACGTTCGGAAACGGATTGTTACAAGCAAATATGATTAATTGTTAAGAAAAGCTAATTGTAACTTTAAAATATCTGCTATATATTGTAAAGAGTTTGTATGTTGTGTTGTAGTAGCTTCACTATATCCGTTGAAATCAACGGGAAATTTTGCTAGTCTGTTTATATTTTATATAAGGACTTTGTGATATATGCCAGTGAAGGAAAAATGCGATTATATGCAGGCATTTAAATAAACCTTCTATCAGCTTTATAGAATATCATCGTTATTCAAAATTATTTAAATTAATTATCTCAGAAATAGCTACTTAGATTTGATAACATCTACTGACTAAATCAAACGTTTCATTAATGGGCATAATAAAACTATTGATTATAATATTTATGATAGATATATAGATAATTGTCTTTATTTTCAGGGCGAAATTGTGACCATAAGCTCCCCTCTTTCATTTAGTAAAAGAAAAAATGTATAATGCCTTATGAGAACTAGGTGAAAGGGAGGTACGAAAATATTTCGATACTGAAAAATATCACAGAACATTAATTTGAAGTTTGTTCAATGTTACTTGAAGATATAAGGATTTGTAATTTTAAGCTGTGTTTCTCGCACAAAAAATAATTTCGCCTAACGATTAATTATAATCATCTAAAAATATCGTACCACTTTAAATAAACTGTCACTTTTCTAAAAGTTCCAACTTTTACAGAAGATATCATTTACATACAAATATTCAATTCAATATTCAATATACTATAACCGACAATATCATACGCGGCATTGACGTACAAATGGCCATAATATAAATTTTATGGTTTAAGGTATGAACAGGTGTTTCTTTAGAAGATTTGTGATTATTGGTGCCAAATTTAAGCGTTTACAGCAAAAGATCATCACTCTTACCGTATCGCATTATCCAACTCATCAATTAAAATAATATAACCACATGACGTCCTGCAGTTGAAATTTATACGCCATGTACCTAAATACTCATGGATAAATCTGTGCGCGCAAATCACAAAAAAATGGCGCATGAAAATATTTTGACTATGAACAACTTACACATGGCCACATAATTTCGCACTTAATCGAGAGTAGAATAAAAACATATAAAAAACTTTTTTATATTATACTCTTTTTATAAAGCGCATTGAAATATATAGAATATATGTTTGTGTTCAAGAAAACATATGAATCTTAAGAAAAATTTTCATTGTATATGATCATGAATCTCTTTAAAAAAGAGGTATGGCATATGTTGATTAAATTATTCACTACCATATAAATAGTCTGTTAATTAATTTTAATCAACATATGCCATATATCTTTTTTTGGCGTATCGAATATTCTTACCGCTTGGTGTCACTAGGTGCGCGATAAATACAGCAATCAATTTGTTCTTCAATTACAAAAAAACTTTTAAAAAGTTTTTAAATATATTTTTATTTTATACTTTTTAGTTAAATGAATTTATAATTACGAAAATGAGATCAAATTGTTGTATATTAATTTGCATAAAACATTACTATTCAATACTGAAATTTATAATGTATTATTTATTTATAATGTATTGTTACAAAACTTTCATAGGGATTTTTTAAATTATAACATTTAGCCAAACTATCATTTATGCTGTAATTTATGCAGCCTCTTCAAAATGCTTTTCTCAGAAGTGAACTAAGACATTATTTAGTCTTTAATTATTAAAATATATCTGGACTTTTAAAATAGCAGATGAGACTATTAACACAATATACAGCTTAAACTGGAGGTGCTCAGTCTACCTGTAAATTATCAACTGAAATTATGTTTTGATATAATTTAAAATTAATTATTATTTACTCCCATGCATAGCATAAAATCTATCAATTTGGCTACCAAAAAACAAATTCATCTCATGTTTAAAAAAATTGTCCATTGATTCTGCATGTGAACTCTTATTAATTTATGCTCAACAATTCCTTTAACATTTCACTAAAAATCCAAGTGAAAAGGTCATTGAAATTCAACATTTTAATAAAACGCATAAGAATTTACCACTGTGGAATTAAAGCTCACATAGGACGCAGTGCTCATCTTTGTAATGAAATACATCTACTCACAGGAAATTTCCACTGTATTTTTATAGCCTCTCAGAAAACTTTTATTAAAGTTGTACATAGATGATGTTTAAGGGAAAATCCAAACAATATCAAAAGTCCATATTATTTAGATTAAATAGAAAAGTTTCTTAACTGGAATTCATAACAATTTTTCTTGCAAACACAATAAATTTGATCACCGAATTAGTGGATGTCAGCTGTGAAACAACTACATACATTTTTCGGTAAGAATTGTATTGCTAAGATGTGGAGATTGATTTAATCTTAACTGATTTAGACACTTACCTCACTCACCTTCGGTTTCTTTTGCCAAATGTCGTAATTGATTTTCCCCTAGTTTAACTGAACGTTCTTCTCGTTGTTCTTGTGTTTCTTTATTTACACGAAGTTCATAATTTACTTTGAACTTTTTTAATCGTTCCAGACGATAATTTTTATTTTCATTCTCTATACTCTCTATTCTATTATTGTATTTTCTTGTAGTACCTATACGTTTTGTCTCGTTAATCTCACTAGCCTTCCGTCCACCGTTTCATGCTTAGTCTCGAGTTTCTATGAATTAAAGTACAATTACGTCCTTAAAATCACACTCGATAGAGCGTGGTTTGTTTTCAATCGTATCGCATTTTATTGCCGCTTGCTGTCACTAGGTGCACGATAAGTATAGCAATCGCGATCTGTTCTAGAATTACAAAATAAAATAAAAATACGAAGAATGTGACAACTGTTTAAATATTTTTAAGTGGGACGTCCTAATACGTTTTATTTTGTACAACTTTTGATTAAAATTTATTAATATACATTTATATTTCGGATTTGAAAGCACGTATATATCTGAGCGAAGTTAATAAAAAAGAGTGTAAAAATATGGAAAAAGTCAACCCTTTTCCTCGCGAGCAACGAATTCCTTTGAAAGGGTACGGAAAGATGTTAGGGGATAAGTATAATGGAACGAGTTTTTCCCCGAGATAACGGATGACATTTCGAATGAAGATGCTGAGAAAGAGAAGGAGAGATGACGGGGAAAAGAAGTGAGGATTGGAGCGTGAGAGATGAAGAGATGTAGGTGGCGAAGGAGAGAGAAATTTCTCAAAGTAAAAGGTGGGGTTCGAGGGATTTCTGCTAAGAAAAAGTCGAGTTCAGTTCAGAGGATTTTTTTAGAATGGGTAATCTCGCGCATGGAGGGTTTAGCGATAAGATGAGAAGAAAAAAACAAGCGCCAATTGTTTCTCTTACCCACTCATTTATTGTTGCACCAACACAGAAGGGAGGTGTACGTCGTCAGAAGACAGACTCTTTTGACATTCCGATGAGGGAGGTGGTGAGCGGTTTAAGCGATAAAATAAGACAGTTGTCTTTTGTTATAAAATCTTTTATATGCGTTCGTCCGATATTTATTTATTTATATATTTGGTGGTAGACAGTTTCTTGTTCCCTCATATCTCTTGAACGAATTATCGGATTGTAAAGAGTGTTACATTTTTTGAAATCGTATGGCAAGCAGATGGTTTGTAGCCCATAAAAAATTTCGTATGTCATCTAGAAGTTAAACTGTGAATGCTCATATTTTCTAAAAGTCTATACATGCTCATATTTTCTAAAAGTCTATACATTTTTTGAAATCGTATGGCAAGCAGATGGTTTGTAGCCCATAAAAAATTTCGTATGTCATCTAGAAGTTAAACTGTGAATGCTCATATTTTCTAAAAGTCTATGCGGTGGCTCTGCTGGTGAATCTGGGGGACTTTTTAGTAGCACAAAATTGTACTATGCACTACATATTCATAGCATTCTGTGTCACAACGTTAGAAATGATAGCGGGAAATATGGATTTCAATGTCTTGTCATTTTTATCAATATACGGCGAGAGAAGATATAACGCTTACTTTTACGAAAATGTTACCTTATTTCTATTATGGAATTTTATACCTCAATAATGTTCACTATTGGTTTAAAAATATTGAACTTTTTCATAAAACAATTAACAACTCATAATCAGTAGATGGTTCCTTTGGGAATGTATTTTTACTTTCTCATATACGAAGTACAGTAGAACCTCATACCTCGGGACCTAGCATTTGCAGGGTTTTTGAAGATTTATAAAAAATCCTAAGTAATGTACATTTTTGGTAATTGATTACGTAATTCAAATGATGAATAACAATTAAAAGGAACCCATTACTAATAAAGACTATTGCTTATACATGCACTAAAATGAGGAATTATAAAAGAACCATTAAAAAGTAAATAACGATCGTGAAACAAAGCGTATATCTAATACGCATTTACAGCATTATTTTGATCACACATTATTCTGAGAAATTTTTTTAAACATATCAGGTAAACTAGCTAGCTTCATGCATTTTGAATTTTCCTTCATAAGTTTATCTTGTATTCGATACAAACACGTAATCTCTTGAAAATCAATGCAAGAGCGTTGTTCTAAAACAGATAATTTATCTGTGACCAACTGTATACAGCGATATATTGACGGTTTGTCCTTAACTATCTGTTGATCACCGTCACTTTCATTTTCTTCATCTTTTTCATGCTTAGGTTTCAAAACCATGTCCACTATTTCGACTATTTGACATAAGTTAGCTGAAGTACGACAGGCGCATCATTGTCGATATCAACCCAGTTTTCAATGTCATCTTCTGCCACTCTTTTTGCTATTGTGAAAAAATTTCGCTTACTGTATCAGCATCAGCATTAGACTTCTTCGCTGACGAAAACACCCAAACAAAACCTTATCAGCAATATTTACCCGGGACGTGTAGTATTTTACGGCTACACATAGCTTTAGGTGTATCACTCTCTGCATAAAATTTCAATATTTTTGTTTTTTTTTCTTCTTTAAGTCATACAAAGTGAAACTAACAATGCTATATTCTTCGCAAAGTCTCTTCACTGAAGTACCCTTTTCAAGTTTTCTTAGTAATTCCACTTTTTTTTTAATCGTGAGATTTTTCTGTTTTTGTTTCGTAACACCGCTTACGGGTTGTATTCTTTTTTTGAAGTCGTCAAAATAAAATTTAACAAAAGTACTAATTGCATTAACGAAAAACAATTGTTATCGCCACGAATCTAAACACGTGGTTCTAATGAGGTAAACGAAACAATGAAAATAGATAAGCGTACATCATTTAAAGGAATTTCTAGAGTATTAGGATTTTTACATATAACTTTCAAAAAACTGCCGAGTTTTTGAGAATTCCTGGTTTTTGAATGCCGGGTTTATGAGGCTCTACTGTATGTTGAGAAAGTATTGTAATCGCGAAAAAATTCTACCTCGAGATTTTGACGGAAATATACGATTTAGGTATTCCTGAGTCCGTAGAAGTGGTTTTCTCAATTCCGTCTGTCTGTCTGATAGTGACTCTGGAGCCTAAACGGTAGAGCGAAAATGAATGAAAACTCGTACTTAGGCATTTTATCATACTGAGCAGAGTCTTTGAAGAAATGGTTGACATTATTCAATAATTAAGGGATTTATTTACGCATTTTTAACAACAATTTGATTTTCTCGAAAACGGCTCTAATAATTTTGATCAAATTTCGTACAGTTACTTGAGTTTACGCCTTCAATAATACCAAATAGTTCATATTTCTCAAAAACTGAATATAAGTCTAGTTTATCCTAGGGAACTTCAAAAATAATTTCATTTTCTCAAAAACGGATAGAACGATTTTGATAAAATATCATACCGTTACTTGTGTATACGTCAGTAAATAATACTGCATACTTCATATTTCTCAAAAAATCAATATAACGCTAGTTTATTCTTGGACAACTATAACAAAAATAGGATTTTCTAAAAACCGGCTGAGACGATTTTCAATTTCTAAAGATAACTAAACGACGCATAAGTATATGAGAAAGTTTGTACAATATATGTTGTACCGATTTCTATTCCTCACGCTGCGGTAGATGGCTTCTGGGTAGAAAAATATCTTAGAAATTTCAAAACTTGCGAAATGGAGTTCCGTGGCGTAGTGGCTAGCGCGTTGAAACCTGCGAATAAATAAATAAATCTTGCGGGCCCCTATTTGCGTTGATAGAGTAGGCTAATGTCGGTACCAGGTTTCTCATCTTATTTGCTTTGTGATTTAGACTGATGATCCTACAAGCGCTAGAATCGTTTGAAGTCACAAAGTTCCACAAATGTATGTATTTATTTATTAATCATCCGAAAACAGCCAAAGAGGCCTTTTACAATGGATGGTAAACAAGGCAAATCAACAAATAAAATACATAAATAACATAATGATAACAACAAGGACTATACAGAAGATTAAAACGGGTTAGTGACTCGGGAGACGTTTGAGGAAAGAGGTGAAGGTGCTCAGTGACGAAAAGAGGTTCAGGAGAGGATAAGTGGGGTCCAGGGCAGTAATAAGAAGAAGAATCCGGTAAAATAAAGTACGCTGGGATAAGGGCAAACGAAATGTAGGGATGTGAAGAGGACTGTTGTTACGAGTAGGGTGTGGAGGAACATGCAGAGAAAAACTAGGCAGAAGATCAGAGGAGCGGAAATAGCCATTCATTATTCTGTAAATGGATTTCGAGTCCGAAATAACGCGCCGGTGGGGAAGACGAAAAATGCCTAGGGACGACAGAATTTCTTCGCGCGAAGAATTACTAAAGGAGGAGATACGATAACGGACAATCTCGAGAAAGAAATTAACGGGACGGCTAAGCTTTGCAAGTGTAGTAGGGGCAGCAGTTGACCAAATTTCAGAGAAATATTCTGATACTGGTAAAACACAACCAAGAAAAACTGTTTTTATAGCAACAAGGTCACTAATTTCAGTGAACCGGTGCAGTAAGCCATCTACGGGCATAGCTTTCGCTGAAATACTGTTAACGTGCTCCGTGAAGGACAATTTTTGGTCGAAAATAACACAAAAGTCACTGTGGGAAAGGACCGAGGGGATTGGGTGATGAGAGAGGCAATAGGTGGAAAGGAGGGGCTTACGCTTCAGGGAAAGAGCTGAAGATTCAGACTCGCACATGCACATTGTGGGGGAAAGGAATGAATATTTTGATAGCTTTTTTAGCCAATTCCCCATACTCGTTTGATAATTTTGCTCAGAAAGCAATCAAATATACTTTCGAGAATTTAATTTTCAAGTCATCGTCAGTAGAAATATCCACGAGACTATATTGTTCTTTTACTGTTAAGCGTGGAATCGAAAAATCCACATCAAATGTATTACGCACCCAATTACTAGAATAGTCCGTTACTGGAAAATGTGACCGAAATTGTTCCGTGAGTTCTTCCAAATGTTCCTTTATATCTAAAAACATCCAAATTAAGGAATAGAAATTTGCACATATTTCAAATTCGCTAGTTTGGTTTTACCTGTTTTTATGACTTATTTCGTAACACATCTTGCCCCTTGGGGAAGCAAAATATTAAGCTCCCGCTCTCAGTGATAAGGCTGCAGTTTACTATTAAAATATGCATTAAATATTTTTATAGACAAAATATACTCTACTGTTTATGTGCATACACAGTGAAGAAATTTATAGTAAAACATTCTATAACAACAACAAGGTGGAAACAGCTGATTTAGTGTCCAGTGTCATAATATCAGCCATTACGTAAATGTTCTCAACTACCCCATAGCGCCTTTAAAAGTACCCCCAGGCATAAAATTATAATGCCGCTGTACGCTATATAGTTTTTTTTGTAAGAAATATGAATTATGCATTATTGTTTATGACTCAAAACTATATAACTGAGTGAAAGTATGTACTAGTGAAATCAACAAGAATAAATTACCCTTAATTGTTGCGCTATACCATTTATCTCTTCACTAGCAGAAATGCCCGTTGAATTTCAACGGATTTAGTGAATCTAAAACTTCGACCGTGTAACATGTAAACATCGCAAGAATAACATAGTGCACAGTTTTAACAGTCGAATAAAGCATAAATGAAGAAAACCTGTTCGCAATTACCTATTTAGATGAATGAAAGAAGAAAATTTTGCATTCTAAAAAATAAAAATTACGTGTAAACTTATGGGAAAATAATTATTGAATTAAGCATCCCCTGCCCTCCAAATTTTTTATCGCCATATAGCCAATGTAATTATTTATCTATGCGAAGTTTTTTGACGATATCTTCAAAGGTTTGAAAATCACAATTTGTGGAAAATCTACATCTAATTGTTTAAGTTACTTATGTAGTTTTAAAAATAGTTTGCTTTGGAGAACTCTATGCCACACTTTGTTTCTTTCTTCGCTAATTTAGTTTAAACTAGCAGAATTTCCCGTTGAATTTCAACGGATTTAGTGAAGCTACTACAGCACAACATACAAACTCTTTACAATATATAGCAGATATTTTAAAATTACAATTAGCTTTTAACAAGTAATTAATATTTGCTTGTAACAATCCGTTTTCGAACGTAATATATTCAAATATAACGATAAATGTATTTCCTATCATATCACTTTCGCCAAATCCAGCTTCATTTCTTCTGTAATTATGCCTATGAAATTTTACATTTATGTCTTGTAAGCAAGAAACCCGTGAAAAAGCAACGTACAGTCGTCCATGATTGAACACTGACTGGTAAATATACACCAGATACGTGAGCCTATTTACGTTAATAAACATTATAATGTAGAATATAATTATTTTACTTACAAAAATGTAAGATTCCAGTATTCAATAGACGAAAGAAGGTTTAATTACTATCATCAATAAACGTCTCCTGAATAATAATCAGTATCTATTTACGTTGCTATCCATAAACATCGATCGTTTCGTTACTTAAACAAAAGGGCGAAGCGAATAACGCTAAACTTTCGTCTATTTATAAGCTTCATTGAAGCTAACTGAATCGGTGGTAACAATGACGACCGCCTTGACAACGCCCGGAAAGAGTACGAAAAATCCACAAAATTTCGAAACAAATAGCGTATTTCGGAAAACTTGGACGGTATAACATCTAAACTTCGTAGGAATAAGATAGTATAGAGTTATATTCCTCGAATAAAGGAAAAACGAAAAAAAATCGATCGATATTTACATATTTTAATGCTTGAAGGAAGAAAACCTTGCAAGTGAAGAAATGGATTCATTATGGAAAAATGTTTAATCCCCTATATTGGCAGCACTGATTAATCCCAGTTGACCAAACCATGACAATTCACTAAGTTAGGATGTAAGAAAGAATTTTATATAATAATAGCCGTCGTCTTTTGGTAGGTTTGTTGGTTGGCCACGCTATGTAAACGCTAATAACTCGAGAAATAATAACTATAAAAACTCGAAATTTAGTAGGGATGCTTCATTAACACTTATTCAAATGACGAATTTAAATCGCCAAAAAATTCCTTGGTTCGTCTCCAAGAGAGGAATTTCCATTTCCCATTACTTAACATGTAGAACGCGATTTTTCGACCTGCAGGCTTTTATTCATTTGGAAATTAAAATTAATAGAAATTAACAGACGACCTTCGGATTTGAACCATTTTGAAGAAAAATTTATAAAGTTTCTTATTCCGTTCGTCTTTTTTCGCCCACAGTTCGAAATATTCCATGTTAAACGTTTAATTTGCATATTTTGTGTAAATCTCGCCATTTTAACGTGATGTTGCTATGTCGACCATTATCATTGTTACACCTCAAATTACTATTATTGTATACATCCTTCTGGGAATAAGCGTGCCTTGAGTGCTTCAATACGAGAGAGAGAGAGAGGAAGGAAGGGGAGAGATTGGCGTGTTTTGTGAAAAATAAGTATATTAACGTAAATATAAAAAATTTTAAGTATCAACTGTGTCATTTTAGAGAAATTGGATATAAAAAGCATTCTTAAATTAAATTCTTTGTAAACATCCGTGCTTACGAATTTATATTTTTATTCCTCGAATTAATTTCGTAGTAATGGTCGTTGTTTGGAAAAGAATATAAATTAAAATTCAATTAAAATTAAAAGGACATTTAAAACTGTAAACAGGCAATTTTCGAAGAAACAACAGTGGATCTTTTAATGAACTGATTTATTTTTATAAAAGGAATTTTGGAGCTTATTTAATACAGAGTAAGTTCTAAGGCTTATAATCCATTTAAATCTAATAACAATGGCTATTATAATTTAAAGAATGAACTTTATTTATTGACTTTACAGAATGAATTAATTTTAGGGTAGCATTGCCTATTATAAAAGGAGTTACTTTGGAATTTACAGTATGTAAAGCGGAAGTTGTACTGAATTGACTCAAGTATATTGCAAAGTAAAAATCAATTTAAAACTATTGAAAGTTGTTGTTTCGTAAACTGAGAAGTCCAGAGTGGTGAGCGGACGCTAAACGATATTAAGGTACATTTTATTCCAAAATCTATTTAAAGTATTAGCAGAGGCAATTGAAGATTGAACTAATTTTTTTGTTACCGGAATTCTGCTTATTTCATGAAATTGAAATGTTAATGCATTAATCCATTAAAATCTGTTAAGAGTGGCTATTTTACTTGAAAGAAATATATGTACATGGTACTTTTATTCACTTTTCAGAATGAATGAATTCTAGGTTAACATTGCATATTATAAAAGGATTTTCTTTGGAATAATAAGTTTGTTATGTGGTAATTTTAACTGAATCGAATCAAGTTTTCTTCTAAGTTTGAAATCCATTTAAAACTGGTGAAAGTGGTTGTTTCGGAAAATGACGATAAACGATATTGAGGTACATTATATTCCAAAATCTATTTAAAGTGTTATCAGAGGCAACTGAAGATTGAAGCAATTTTTTGGAATTGGAATTCTGCTTATTTAATGAAATTGAAATCCTAATGCTATAATCAATTTAAAACTAATAACAATGGCTATTTTAGTAGAAAGAAAGGTACTATTTTATTCACAAGGAATTTCTGTGAGATTTTAGTTAATTAATTAAAAAAGACATAATATAAAAATATTCGATGGTTAAAACAGTGCACAATTTTATTCTTGCGATTTTTACATGTTACATTGACGAAAATTTAGATTCATTAAACTCGATGAAATTCAACGGGCACTTATGCTAGTCGTACCTAATTTGGTTATTCTAGCTTTTACCGTTTAGGAGGAATTCCATGAACAAACACACAAATACACGAACACACTTCAAAATTTATTATAGTAGACTAGCAGAAATTCCCGTTGAATTTCAACGGATTTAGTGAAGCTACTACAGCACAAAATACGATACAAACTCTTTATAATATATAGTAGATACTTTTCAAAAATACAATGAGCTTTTCTTAACAATTAATCATATTTGCTTGTGACAATCCGTTTCCGAGCCTCTTGCATTCAAATATAATATTACGTTCGCCAAATCCAGCTTCATTTCTTGTGTAATTATGCCTCCCTGAAATATTTACTTTTATGTCTTGAAAAAGCAACGTACAGTTGTCCATGACTGAACACTGACTGGTAAATGTACACCAGATACGTGAGCCTATTTACGTTAATAAACATTATAATATAGAATATAATGATTTTACTTACAAAAAATGTAAGATTCCTGTATTTAATCGAAGAAAGAAAGTTCAATTACTTTCATCAATAAACGTCTCCTGAATAATAATCAGTATCTATTTACGTTGCTATCCATAAGAATAAGTCGTTTCGCTGCTTAAACAAAAGTGCGAAGCGAATAACGCTAAAATTTCGTCTGTTTGTAAGCTTCATTGAAGCTAATTGAATCGGAGGTAACAATGACGACCGCATTGACAACGCCCGGAAAGAAAATGAAAAATCCACAAAATTTCGAAACAAATAGCGTATTTCTGAAAACTTGGACGGTATAACATCTAAACTTCGTAGGAATAAGATAGTATAGAGTTATATTCCTCGAATAAAGGAAAAACGAAAAAAAATCGATCGATATTTACATATTTTAATGCTTGAAGGAAGAAAACCTTGCAAGTGAAGAAATGGATTCATACGTGTTATCTTATGGAAAAATGTTAATCCCCTACATTGGCAGCACTGATTAATCCCAGTTGACCAAACCATGACAATTCACTAAGTTAGGATGTAAGGAAGAATCGTACCAAATATGGTTATTCTAGCTTTTATCGTTTAGAAGGAGTTCCATGAACAAACACAAATACACAAACACTCAAATACACAAACACACAATTACACATACACAAACACACGCTTCAAAATATATTATAGTAGATTACTCGGATATATGGCTGGGTACAGACAGATTGACGGCATGGCGTAATAATTTTTTTGGACTCAGGGGCATCAAAATATCGAAGTCGATTTTTTTAGCGATCAACATGCTTTCCCTACATACTTTTTATATGATAAAGTAAAAAATGTAGTTCAATTGTTTGCTTATATACGTACTTTGTTATTTACTTTTTCAATACTAGAAAATTTTTAAGGACTAAATTTGCGGCTGCAATATTTAATTTGACGCTTGTACACATAAGGGACGCTATAGAGGGCAATATAATTCATCATCACAAATTCGCTGCCCATATCCACAGCTGATCATCAAATTATTCGCAAGATGAGCAAGCGAATGCGACAAGTCGAGGGTGAATGGTCGCATATTTAACGGCGAATAATTTTCAAAGCACCTGCGGCGGGAAACGAATATATTTAGCGCGCCGGAAAGTGGATGTAATCCAAATGTGTTCATCGTTACACCAGATATTTTTTTCGCGAGATTAATGAGGTTAAAACGTGATAGATTGTGATAACAAGGTTCAGGTTGATCAATTTTCGATGAAATTCATGGGTGCTTCAAAATTGAAACCTTGCAAAAGTAACCGATTAGGAATAAAAACAGAAAATAAACAGGAATATTTAAACGTGACTGCGGTCAGTTTCGTTTTCATCTGAAAAAAAAACTGGCGGTGACATTTCATTAAAAATAGTGTATGATCACTTTAATACTGAATATTTAGTAACACTGTATGAATATTATACCATTCTGTTATTGATGAAATGCAACTTTTATACCTATTCGAAGAATTACCAAGAAACAATAAGAGATTTATGACACAATTTGTCATGCATTTCTTACTTGCATTATATTCATATTTGGATAAGAGTTTTCCCATCTCTCCAGGTGAAATGTTTTATTTAACAATATTTCAAGGGCTGTTTCCACGTATTATAACAACCTGAGAATATAAATTTGTGTAATATCATGCGTCAATTTGTTCAAAGAGAAACTTAGTCTTCCTTACCTTGGTATCAGATAGATGTAGAAGTTTTGGTATACGCAGAACACTGCGACGCAGAGGTCGGCCACGGCCAAGTTTGCTAGGAACAGGTTGGTTGTGGATCGTAGCCGTCTATGTAGAGTCACCACAAGGATCACTAAAAGATTTCCTAAATAGAAATAGAATGATCGCTCAGCATAAAAAGTAAACGAGCTCTTTTAATGTATATCTCTATGTATAATTCGTGTGTGTACATATACACTCACACGCACGCGTACACACACACATGCTAGAATAGAAAAGATAATGTGGTAAAATTTGTAAAATACTTCACGAATTTCTCTCGGAGGTAATTTTCAGTGGAATATCACTCATTTGGCGAAAGAGGAAAAAGTGTTTAACCGGAGACACCGAAATAAACATTTTGCGTCTGTACATAAGTATATAGCAGGCGATAACAGAAGGCGGTGTATAAAAACGAATGAGATAATATTAGGTTGGTCCTAGAACAGTTTTAATTCCGTTTTAGCAGGAGAGGTAGCGAGGAAAGATTAGAAGGAATAGCTAGAGGCTGATGGCGTAACACGAGAAGTACAGGAGACGAAATGGTATGAAAACTTTTTCGGTTAGCGTTGTGCTTCCTGTTTTCCAGTGTTTAAACTGCTCATTTTCAAGGCCTCGTTTTCTTCTCCCTTTCTCTCTTTACATTATCTCTTGTCTATCCCTTCCTTCTCATATCTTGTGCTATCTCCTCTTTTTCGCGAAACTTATCCTGTCACGTTTTCTCCTCGAAATATTCCCCCTTCATCTCTTGTGTTTATATATTCTCATGCCTACCCCTTCCCCGCTAATCCGCGCATCACTGGCGAGATTCGCCTAGTTCCCGACGGAGGATTCCTTGGCAAGGAGTAAAACTACCATTTTTGAGAATAAACAAAGAAAACGGCGAAAGTGGAGCGGTTACCGAGCTTCAAGAAGTCTCATAAATTTTTCTGGTAAACGTGCTTTGCGTTAGATTATTCGGGAGAATATTGGAGGCGAACAAGAAGGTTAGTGCACAACGATACTGAAAAATTTCGTGAATTTGATAGACGCGTGCAATATACGTGAATTATTTTTATTGCGCGCTGATACCTGCCTATAAGCCTAATTGTGACGATTTAAGGTGGTCATCTAAGTCCTTTATTTCAGGGCATCGAACCGTAATTTTTTTCGCTCCGGTTTTCGTTCCGGTTCACTCAGAACAAAATTTCGGTTCGGTTCCGGTTTCGCTCCAGCAATCATCAGTGAACCAGTTCGAACCGGTTTTTTTCGCTCCGACCTTAAATATTTTTAGGAGACTTTCAATAATTGATTTATTAATTTACGCAATTTTCAAATTAAATCAAATGCATCTTCATTATAACAATAGTGATATTAAAAACCTGATATTAAAACAAAAATAAATTATTCAAATGTAAATACTTGGTATGGATTTTATTTATTTAAGATTTACTTAGAATTGAATAACTACTAACCATACATTCTTCGCCAATGATTATAAGAGGTTAGGAAAGTGTAAGGTGAATTACAAATAAGCACGTTTCCTGCGATAGAGTATTCTAAACTTATTATGTTATGCAAACCATTCACCTCATTCTCTAATTTACTATGCTTAGTTTATAGCCCTAAATTTCATTAAAATCCGCTGAATACCTACCAAGAAAATAATTGCATTCGGATAGAAGAACGGACAGACCGAAGCTGATATGCGCTAAAGCTGGAATGCCTAATAATGAATTATTAATATTTTAAATCACAAATCGTGCGGCATAATAAGAGGACGCGTTGTCTCAATAGTGTCAATAAGTTTAATAAGACATTACGTTATTTTCATTAACAGTTTGTAGATCACGTCCACTGCTCATATTATAAAAACTGTAAATTCACGACTTTATTTTTTCATTCAAAGATCACGTAAATGGATGAAAAAAATGTATAAAATTTTTATAGGGAAGAAGCCTGCGGAACTTGAGTGTCCGAGAATCCAGAAAGGCTGAGAAATGTTTATTAACATGATAAAGATTTACTATGACGGAATTTTGCAAACACACAAACAGAGAGAAACGAAAACCACGTATGAATTACTTCTGGGAGCCCTCCACAATCGCACCAAATTTGATTGAAATCAATAGTAGGACTTGGGAAAATACGCGTTATTTAATCAGTCCCCGCCATCCAATTACGGATAAGGAAGTAGTCGTTTTTACACCTTTCTCACTGTGTATAAGATGTAGAGTTACCTGTTCTTTGAGAACAGGAAGTTTATGAGAACTCTTCCTTTCTTTCTGACCCATTTCTAGTGTTAAAATATTTAGCATTAGCATACAAAGTTATTTTACTTTTTGTACAATTAATATAAAACATTTGGGATTAAAAAGTAGCCTACCACCTTCCTATTTGTGAAGAAAGTATCTGTTGAAAGTTTGATTACTCTAGCTTTAACGATGTGGAAATATATAGATGCACAAATAAACAAACAAACTTTCATAAATATATAGGAGATGAGACTTACTTATTCCAAGCTGGATGATTTATCTTTTCCTTAATGCTGACTAAACGTCGTTATTCACATCGATAAGCTAAATACTTTGGTGGAAATAACAAATACACATAAACTTTGGTTCTTATGCGCAATCCCCCCCGCCCCCCCAACATCTACACAGCCCAACTTGTGAGGGATCTGCATGTGGCGACATTTACCCAACCGGACAATGGGGATGGTTAGTTTCGTTCCAGAGAGGCAAAGGGCGCGATAGCGCCCGGAGACGGATACACCCGATATAAAATGCATTATAATCTAAAAATAAAGAGAGCCGAAGGCTCGCCAACATCCTTTTACTTGTATATAAAAAGCTATTTTTGACAATTTCTCATTTTCTTAGTTTGTTTTAATGTTTTTTTCCGGGAAAGGGTTATCGCAAAAAATTATTTTTCCATAGGGGTCCGGGATAACCCAGTAGTACCCATTGGGTAAATGCCGCCACAGGCAGTAGTTCTCATTCTGACCGGTAGGCCGCCGCCACGAATCTGGCGCGGGGATTCCGCACAATAACCTAAATTTTTTATTCCTATTTTCAGTAACGATTAACATCCGATATAAAATTGAATTTTTCGAGTTATAATATATACCTATTTAAAATTACTAGTCTGTAACAAAGGGCAACTAATGCAGAAATACGCACAAGGAAAAAACGTGGAACAATCCTTCAATAATTAGCAAGACCAGACTGATGGATGCTATACCGCGTTTAAAATATCTTTAAGACTGAGAGAGAAGAGAAAGCTTCCCAAAACGTGACCATGTGAGAACCAATAGGAATGAAGGAGGCGGAGCGTCACTGGGCTCAACTTCATTCTCTCTAGGCCTCCGTCGTGTCAACCTACATAGTCTCTCTCTGTGCTGTATTGCCTTTTGCTTCGCAAGCCCACCGATAGGTGCATTCCAGTTTAGTAAATATGGCAACGCCGAGTTTGAATTCTCTCCCCAGAAGACGTCCCTCCACCTCCTAGCAGCGGAGACACGCGATCGGTCCCGATTACGTCGAAATGTCAGTCGCAAAGATATTTGAAACGGATGACATATCTACATAATACCCTGCAAATCACAAGATTGGTGGGTGGCAGCGCAGCGCACAAAGGCCTACCTAATAAATTCACTCGCGGGAATGTAGCAGTGGAAACATTGGAGAAAACTTCCTTTCTCCCACTGGGCATTCATAAGGTTTAAGAAATTCTCAAATGGGTAAATTTCCCCATGGAATTTCCGGAAGTCGTTAGATATTATCTTAATGTCATATTCCTGGAACGAACAGTGGGATTTGAGGATTGGTGAGCTTGATTGGGGTTTGGACCCCATGGTAACAGGGTAAGGGAGCGTGAGGGAGGCGATGCCCATTTGAACATGGTAGGTTACTGAAGGGTTGGAAATTCCGCCTTTCGGTTACATTGTTTATAGGAAGAGAAATAAAGGAGCGAAATAAATATATATTAATGGGTAGAAATTTCTCTATTTGTATTTATTCCTAATTTACTTTGCGGCTTCTTGATATACGAAGAAACACCGCCCATTTCATGTACCCTCTTTCTATACGGAAAGGCTTTAAATGGTAGAGATATCGAGTTTGCTAAGTTAAAATTTTTAGCAATAAATTGTAATGTAATATGTTGATCCGTTTTGAGAATTTAGTAAAAAACTATTTTCTATGCTTAGCGAAAGTCGTGTATTTCATTTTTATCACTTTAGAAAAAAATCGGTACAACATACATTTTACAAACTTTTTCATATACTAATGCGTCGTTTAGATATCTTTAGAAAATGATAATCGTATCAGCCGGTTTTAAATAAATCCAATTTTTGTTGAAGTTGCCCAACAATAAACTAGCCTTATATTCATTGATTGAAAAAAATGAAATA